>JAWNOU010000072.1:0-1487159 GCA_035045725.1 Drosophila ezoana
GCAACTTTATGTCGGCAAAATGGAAAAAAAGCGCCATGTTGTACGACAATTATGGTCTGAATGATAAACAATAAATGCCGGGAATTTGGTCAATTAGTGATGGCAAATTCGCCAATAACTGCCGGAAAGTTTTCCCATACATGTCGGGAAGGTGACCAATTTATACTGGAAGGTGGGTAATTTAATGCCGGTAAAATTGACAGTAATGCCATAAAGTGTCCCAGAATATTGCCCAATTATATCCGGAAATAAGGACAAAACAAGCCGGTAAGTTTGCCAAATAGTGCAGGCACAATGACCTTGAAATGACGAAATGTTGGCTAATTTAAGGTGAATGTTTGACAATAATTGTCAAAAAGTTGACCAATATTTGCTTGAATATTTCCCACTTAATTGGGGGAAAATGGATAATACGCGCCATGATATAGGACAATTTTAGACAGTATGATGGTCAAAAATAGAAAAAATAATTCATTTGTGATGGCTATATATGCCGGAATGTTAGCTAAAACAAGATAGATATATGACGAAGTTGTCTAATATATGCTGGAAAATTTGCAACTTAATGCACAATGAGTGCCGTGATGTAGGCCAATTAATGCCAGAATGATGGTCAATTATTGCCGGAAATCTTGTCAATCAGGGTTAGTAAAATGACCATTAAATCCTGGAAATTGATATCATAGTGGACGGGAAGGTAACCAATTAATGCTGGAAAATTGGATTTAATGTATGTAGAAGTTTTTAAAAAATATGCAGACACAATGGTGATCTAATGCCGAAATGTTGGGTAAAATAAGTCTAGTGCTAGCCAATGAATTTCTGAAAGTTGACGAACATCTGCTGGGATATAAAACAATTAATTGGGCGACAATGAACAAAAAAAGAAAATGATTTAAACCAAATATAGCCAGAATGTTGGTGAATTAATAACGGGAAGTTGAAAAATCAGATATGGCAAAATGGCAGATAAAGTCCGGAATGTGAGGCCTTGCATTCCTGGAAATTTACCAATATTTGGTGAAAGTTGGCCCAGGACAATCAAACTTAACAAGTTTTGCTGGAAGGTTGATCAAGTATTGACGGATAATGTAAGCCTATAATAATGTCCAATAAATACCGGAAGGTAAAAATACTTGCTAGAAAGTCGGTCAAAAAGTGCATGCACAGTTGCCATTAAATTCCGAATGTTGGCTAAAATAATACAGATGTTTGCCAATATGTGCCTGGAAATTCACCAATATTTGCTAACAAATCAGCAACTTTATGTCGGCAAAATGGAAAAAAAGCGCCATGTTGTACGACAATTATGGTCTGAATGATAAACAATAAATGCCGGGAATTTGGTCAATTAGTGATGGCAAATTCGCCAATAACTGCCGGAAAGTTTTCCCATACATGTCGGGAAGGTGACCAATTTATACTGGAAGGTGGGTAATTTAATGCCGGTAAAATTGACAGTAATGCCATAATGTGTCCCAGAATATTGCCCAATTATATCCGGAAATAAGGACAAAACAAGCCGGTAAGTTTGCCAAATAGTGCAGGCACAATGACCTTGAAATGACGAAATGTTGGCTAATTTAAGGTGAATGTTTGACAATAATTGTCAAAAAGTTGACCAATATTTGCTTGAATATTTCCCACTTAATTGGGGGAAAATGGCTAACACGCGCCATGATATAGGACAATTTTAGACAGTATGATGGTCACAAAAATCTAACATATAATTCATTTGTGATGGCTATAAATTCCGGAATGTAAGCTAAAACAAGATAGATATATGACGAAGTTGTCAAATATATGCTGGAAAATTTGCAACTTAATCCACAATGAGTGCCGTGATGTAGGCCAATTAATGCCAGAATGATGGTCAATTATTGCCGGAAATCTTGTCAATCAGGGTTAGTAAAATGACCATTAAATCCTGGAAATTGATATCATAGTGGACGGGAAGGTAACCAATTAATGCTGGAAAATTGGATTTAATGTATGTAGAAGTTTTTAAAATATGCAGACACAATGGTGATCTATGCCGAAATGTTGGGTAAATAAGTCTAGTGTAGCAATGAATTTCTGAAAGTTGACGAACATCTGCTGGGATATAAAACAATTAATTGGGGAAATGAAAAAAAAGAAAATGTTTACCAAATATAGCCAGATGTTGGTGAATTAATACGGGAAGTTGAAAAATCAGATATGGAAATGGAGATAAAGTCCGGAATGTGAGGTTGTTCCTGGAAATTTACCAATATTTGGTGAAAGGGGGGTGGTTTCCCACTTAATTGGGGGAAAATGGATAATAGGCATGATATAGGACAATTTTAGAAGTTGATGGTCAAAAATAGAAAAAATAATTCATTTGTGATGGCTATATATGCCGGAATGTTAGTTAAAAAGATAGATATATGACGAAGTTGTCTAATATTGTGGAAAATTTGCAACTTAATGCACATGAGTGCCGTGATGTAGGCCAATTAATGCCAGAATGATGGTCATTATTGCCGGAAATCTTGTCAATCAGGGTTAGTAAAATGACCATTAAATCCTGGAAATTGATATCATAGTGGACGGGAAGGTAACCAATTAATGCTGGAAAATTGGATTTAATGTATGTAGAAGTTTTTAAAAAATATGCAGACACAATGGTGATCTAATGCCGAAATGTTGGGTAAAATAAGTCTAGTGCTAGCCAATGAATTTCTGAAAGTTGACGAACATCTGCTGGGATATAAAACAATTAATTGGGCGACAATGAACAAAAAAAGAAAATGATTTAAACCAAATATAGCCAGAATGTTGGTGAATTAATAACGGGAAGTTGAAAAATCAGATATGGCAAAATGGCAGATAAAGTCCGGAATGTGAGGCCTTGCATTCCTGGAAATTTACCAATATTTGGTGAAAGTTGGCCCAGGACAATCAAACTTAACAAGTTTTGCTGGAAGGTTGATCAAGTATTGACGGATAATGTAAGCCTATAATAATGTCCAATAAATACCGGAAGGTAAAAATACTTGCTAGAAAGTCGGTCAAAAAGTGCATGCACAGTTGCCATTAAATTCCGAATGTTGGCTAAAATAATACAGATGTTTGCCAATATGTGCCTGGAAATTCACCAATATTTGCTAACAAATCAGCAACTTTATGTCGGCAAAATGGAAAAAAAGCGCCATGTTGTACGACAATTATGGCCTGAATGATAAACAATAAATGCCGGGAATTTGGTCAATTAGTGATGGCAAATTCGCCAATAAATGCCGGAAAGTTTTCCCATACATGTCGGGAAGGTAACCAATTTATGCTGGAAGGTGGGTAATTTAATGCCGGTAAAATTGACAGTAATGCCATAATGTGTCCCAGAATATTGCCCAATTATATCCGGAAATAAGGACAAAACAAGCCGGTAAGTTTGCCAAATAGTGCAGGCACAATGACCTTGAAATGACGAAATGTTGGCTAATTTAAGGTGAATGTTTGACAATAATTGTCAAAAAGTTGACCAATATTTGCTTGAATATTTCCCACTTAATTGGGGGAAAATGGATAATACGCGCCATGATATAGGACAATTTTAGACAGTATGATGGTCACCAAAATCGAACAAATAATTCATTTGTGATGGCTATAAGATAGATATATGACGAAGTTGTCTAATATATGCTGGAAAATTTGCAACTTAATGCACAATGAGTGCCGTGATGTAGGCCAATTAATGCCAGAATGATGGTCAATTATTGCCGGAAATCTTGTCAATCAGGGTTAGTAAAATGACCATTAAATCCTGGAAATTGATATCATAGTGGACGGGAAGGTAACCAATTAATGCTGGAAAATTGGATTTAATGTATGTAGAAGTTTTTAAAAAATATGCAGACACAATGGTGATCTAATGCCGAAATGTTGGGTAAAATAAGTCTAGTGCTAGCCAATGAATTTCTGAAAGTTGACGAACATCTGCTGGGATATAAAACAATTAATTGGGCGACAATGAACAAAAAAAGAAAATGATTTAAACCAAATATAGCCAGAATGTTGGTGAATTAATAACGGGAAGTTGAAAAATCAGATATGGCAAAATGGCAGATAAAGTCCGGAATGTGAGGCCTTGCATTCCTGGAAATTTACCAATATTTGGTGAAAGTTGGCCCATTTGCAAAACAAAAATGGACAATCAAACTTAACAAGTTTTGCTGGAAGGTTGATCAAGTATTGACGGATAATGTAAGCCTATAATAATGTCCAATAAATACCGGAAGGTAAAAATACTTGCTAGAAAGTCGGTCAAAAAGTGCATGCACAGTTGCCATTAAATTCCGAATGTTGGCTAAAATAATACAGATGTTTGCCAATATGTGCCTGGAAATTCACCAATATTTGCTAACAAATCAGCAACTTTATGTCGGCAAAATGGAAAAAAAGCGCCATGTTGTACGACAATTATGGTCTGAATGATAAACAATAAATGCCGGGAATTTGGTCAATTAGTGATGGCAAATTCGCCAATAAATGCCGGAAAGTTTTCCCATACATGTCGGGAAGGTAACCAATTTATGCTGGAAGGTGGGTAATTTAATGCCGGTAAAATTGACAGTAATGCCATAATGTGTCCCAGAATATTGCCCAATTATATCCGGAAATAAGGACAAAACAAGCCGGTAAGTTTGCCAAAATGTTGGCTAATTTAAGGTGAATGTTTGACAATAATTGTCAAAAAGTTGACCAATATTTGCTTGAATATTTCCCACTTAATTGGGGGAAAATGGATAATACGCGCCATGATATAGGACAATTTTAGACAGTATGATGGTCACAAAAATCTAACAAATAATTCATTTGTGATGGCTATAAGATAGATATATGACGAAGTTGTCTAATATATGCTGGAAAATTTGCAACTTAATGCACAATGAGTGCCGTGATGTAGGCCAATTAATGCCAGAATGATGGTCAATTATTGCCGGAAATCTTGTCAATCAGGGTTAGTAAAATGACCATTAAATCCTGGAAATTGATATCATAGTGGACGGGAAGGTAACCAATTAATGCTGGAAAATTGGATTTAATGTATGTAGAAGTTTTTAAAAAATATGCAGACACAATGGTGATCTAATGCCGAAATGTTGGGTAAAATAAGTCTAGTGCTAGCCAATGAATTTCTGAAAGTTGACGAACATCTGCTGGGATATAAAACAATTAATTGGGCGACAATGAACAAAAAAAGAAAATGATTTAAACCAAATATAGCCAGAATGTTGGTGAATTAATAACGGGAAGTTGAAAAATCAGATATGGCAAAATGGCAGATAAAGTCCGGAATGTGAGGCCTTGCATTCCTGGAAATTTACCAATATTTGGTGAAAGTTGGCCCATTTGCAAAACAAAAATGGACAATCAAACTTAACAAGTTTTGCTGGAAGGTTGATCAAGTATTGACGGATAATGTAAGCCTATAATAATGTCCAATAAATACCGGAAGGTAAAAATACTTGCTAGAAAGTCGGTCAAAAAGTGCATGCACAGTTGCCATTAAATTCCGAATGTTGGCTAAAATAATACAGATGTTTGCCAATATGTGCCTGGAAATTCACCAATATTTGCTAACAAATCAGCAACTTTATGTCGGCAAAATGGAAAAAAAGCGCCATGTTGTACGACAATTATGGCCTGAATGATAAACAATAAATGCCGGGAATTTGGTCAATTAGTGATGCCATAATGTGTCCCAGAATATTGCCCAATTATATCCGGAAATAAGGACAAAACAAGCCGGTAAGTTTGCCAAATAGTGCAGGCACAATGACCTTGAAATGACGAAATGTTGGCTAATTTAAGGTGAATGTTTGACAATAATTGTCAAAAAGTTGACCAATATTTGCTTGAATATTTCCCACTTAATTGGGGGAAAATGGATAATACGCGCCATGATATAGGACAATTTTAGACAGTATGATGGTCAAAAATAGAAAAAATAATTCATTTGTGATGGCTATAAATTCCGGAATGTTAGATAAAACAAGATAGATATATGACGAAGTTGTCTAATATATGCTGGAAAATTTGCAACTTAATGCACAATGAGTGCCGTGATGTAGGCCAATTAATGCCAGAATGATGGTCAATTATTGCCGGAAATCTTGTCAATCAGGGTTAGTAAAATGACCATTAAATCCTGGAAATTGATATCATAGTGGACGGGAAGGTAACCAATTAATGCTGGAAAATTGGATTTAATGTATGTAGAAGTTTTTAAAAAATATGCAGACACAATGGTGATCTAATGCCGAAATGTTGGGTAAAATAAGTCTAGTGCTAGCCAATGAATTTCTGAAAGTTGACGAACATCTGCTGGGATATAAAACAATTAATTGGGCGACAATGAACAAAAAAAGAAAATGATTTAAACCAAATATAGCCAGAATGTTGGTGAATTAATAACGGGAAGTTGAAAAATCAGATATGGCAAAATGGCAGATAAAGTCCGGAATGTGAGGCCTTGCATTCCTGGAAATTTACCAATATTTGGTGAAAGTTGGCCCATTTGCAAAACAAAAATGGACAATCAAACTTAACAAGTTTTGCTGGAAGGTTGATCAAGTATTGACGGATAATGTAAGCCTATAATAATGTCCAATAAATACCGGAAGGTAAAAATACTTGCTAGAAAGTCGGTCAAAAAGTGCATGCACAGTTGCCATTAAATTCCGAATGTTGGCTAAAATAATACAGATGTTTGCCAATATGTGCCTGGAAATTCACCAATATTTGCTAACAAATCAGCAACTTTATGTCGGCAAAATGGAAAAAAAGCGCCATGTTGTACGACAATTATGGTCTGAATGATAAACAATAAATGCCGGGAATTTGGTCAATTAGTGATGGCAAATTCGCCAATAAATGCCGGAAAGTTTTCCCATACATGTCGGGAAGGTAACCAATTTATGCTGGAAGGTGGGTAATTTAATGCCGGTAAAATTGACAGTAATGCCATAATGTGTCCCAGAATATTGCCCAATTATATCCGGAAATAAGGACAAAACAAGCCGGTAAGTTTGCCAAATAGTGCAGGCACAATGACCTTGAAATGACGAAATGTTGGCTAATTTAAGGTGAATGTTTGACAATAATTGTCAAAAAGTTGACCAATATTTGCTTGAATATTTCCCACTTAATTGGGGGAAAATGGATAATACGCGCCATGATATAGGACAATTTTAGACAGTATGATGGTCAAAAATAGAAAAAATAATTCATTTGTGATGGCTATATATGCCGGAATGTTAGCTAAAACAAGATAGATATATGACGAAGTTGTCAAATATATGCTGGAAAATTTGCAACTTAATCCACAATGAGTGCCGTGATGTAGGCCAATTAATGCCAGAATGATGGTCAATTATTGCCGGAAATCTTGTCAATCAGGGTTAGTAAAATGACCATTAAATCCTGGAAATTGATATCATAGTGGACGGGAAGGTAACCAATTAATGCTGGAAAATTGGATTTAATGTATGTAGAAGTTTTTAAAAAATATGCAGACACAATGGTGATCTAATGCCGAAATGTTGGGTAAAATAAGTCTAGTGCTAGCCAATGAATTTCTGAAAGTTGACGAACATCTGCTGGGATATAAAACAATTAATTGGGCGACAATGAACAAAAAAAGAAAATGATTTAAACCAAATATAGCCAGAATGTTGGTGAATTAATAACGGGAAGTTGAAAAATCAGATATGGCAAAATGGCAGATAAAGTCCGGAATGTGAGGCCTTGCATTCCTGGAAATTTACCAATATTTGGTGAAAGTTGGCCCATTTGCAAAACAAAAATGGACAATCAAACTTAACAAGTTTTGCTGGAAGGTTGATCAAGTATTGACGGATAATGTAAGCCTATAATAATGTCCAATAAATACCGGAAGGTAAAAATACTTGCTAGAAAGTCGGTCAAAAAGTGCATGCACAGTTGCCATTAAATTCCGAATGTTGGCTAAAATAATACAGATGTTTGCCAATATGTGCCTGGAAATTCACCAATATTTGCTAACAAATCAGCAACTTTATGTCGGCAAAATGGAAAAAAAGCGCCATGTTGTACGACAATTATGGTCTGAATGATAAACAATAAATGCCGGGAATTTGGTCAATTAGTGATGGCAAATTCGCCAATAAATGCCGGAAAGTTTTCCCATACATGTCGGGAAGGTAACCAATTTATGCTGGAAGGTGGGTAATTTAATGCCGGTAAAATTGACAGTAATGCCATAATGTGTCCCAGAATATTGCCCAATTATATCCGGAAATAAGGACAAAACAAGCCGGTAAGTTTGCCAAATAGTGCAGGCACAATGACCTTGAAATGACGAAATGTTGGCTAATTTAAGGTGAATGTTTGACAATAATTGTCAAAAAGTTGACCAATATTTGCTTGAATATTTCCCACTTAATTGGGGGAAAATGGATAATACGCGCCATGATATAGGACAATTTTAGACAGTATGATGGTCACCAAAATCGAACAAATAATTCATTTGTGATGGCTATAAATTCCGGAATGTTAGCTTAAACAAGATGATAAAAAATATAGATATATGACGAAGTTGTCAAATATATGCTGGAAAATTTGCAACTTAATGCACAATGAGTGCCGTGATGTAGGCCAATTAATGCCAGAATGATGGTCAATTATTGCCGGAAATCTTGTCAATCAGGGTTAGTAAAATGACCATTAAATCCTGGAAATTGATATCATAGTGGACGGGAAGGTAACCAATTAATGCTGGAAAATTGGATTTAATGTATGTAGAAGTTTGTTAAAAAATATGCAGACACAATGGTGATCTAATGCCGAAATGTTGGGTAAAATAAGTCTAGTGCTAGCCAATGAATTTCTGAAAGTTGACGAACATCTGCTGGGATATAAAACAATTAATTGGGCGACAATGAACAAAAAAAGAAAATGATTTAAACCAAATATAGCCAGAATGTTGGTGAATTAATAACGGGAAGTTGAAAAATCAGATATGGCAAAATGGCAGATAAAGTCCGGAATGTGAGGCCTTGCATTCCTGGAAATTTACCAATATTTGGTGAAAGTTGGCCCATTTGCAAAACAAAAATGGACAATCAAACTTAACAAGTTTTGCTGGAAGGTTGATCAAGTATTGACGGATAATGTAAGCCTATAATAATGTCCAATAAATACCGGAAGGTAAAAATACTTGCTAGAAAGTCGGTCAAAAAGTGCATGCACAGTTGCCATTAAATTCCGAATGTTGGCTAAAATAATACAGATGTTTGCCAATATGTGCCTGGAAATTCACCAATATTTGCTAACAAATCAGCAACTTTATGTCGGCAAAATGGAAAAAAAGCGCCATGTTGTACGACAATTATGGTCTGAATGATAAACAATAAATGCCGGGAATTTGGTCAATTAGTGATGGCAAATTCGCCAATAAATGCCGGAAAGTTTTCCCATACATGTCGGGAAGGTAACCAATTTATGCTGGAAGGTGGGTAATTTAATGCCGGTAAAATTGACAGTAATGCCATAATGTGTCCCAGAATATTGCCCAATTATATCCGGAAATAAGGACAAAACAAGCCGGTAAGTTTGCCAAATAGTGCAGGCACAATGACCTTGAAATGACGAAATGTTGGCTAATTTAAGGTGAATGTTTGACAATAATTGTCAAAAAGTTGACCAATATTTGCTTGAATATTTCCCACTTAATTGGGGGAAAATGGATAATACGCGCCATGATATAGGACAATTTTAGACAGTATGATGGTCAAAAATAAAAAAAATAATTCATTTGTGATGGCTATATATGCCGGAATGTTAGCTAAAACAATATAGATATATGACGAAGTTGTCTAATATATGCTGGAAAATTTGCAACTTAATCCACAATGAGTGCCGTGATGTAGGCCAATTAATGCCAGAATGATGGTCAATTATTGCCGGAAATCTTGTCAATCAGGGTTAGTAAAATGACCATTAAATCCTGGAAATTGATATCATAGTGGACGGGAAGGTAACCAATTAATGCTGGAAAATTGGATTTAATGTATGTAGAAGTTTCTTAAAAAATATGCAGACACAATGGTGATCTAATGCCGAAATGTTGGGTAAAATAAGTCTAGTGCTAGCCAATGAATTTCTGAAAGTTGACGAACATCTGCTGGGATATAAAACAATTAATTGGGCGACAATGAACAAAAAAAGAAAATGATTTAAACCAAATATAGCCAGAATGTTGGTGAATTAATAACGGGAAGTTGAAAAATCAGATATGGCAAAATGGCAGATAAAGTCCGGAATGTGAGGCCTTGCATTCCTGGAAATTTACCAATATTTGGTGAAAGTTGGCCCATTTGCAAAACAAAAATGGACAATCAAACTTAACAAGTTTTGCTGGAAGGTTGATCAAGTATTGACGGATAATGTAAGCCTATAATAATGTCCAATAAATACCGGAAGTGCATGCACAGTTGCCATTAAATTCCGAATGTTGGCTAAAATAATACAGATGTTTGCCAATATGTGCCTGGAAATTCACCAATATTTGCTAACAAATCAGCAACTTTATGTCGGCAAAATGGAAAAAAAGCGCCATGTTGTACGACAATTATGGCCTGAATGATAAACAATAAATGCCGGGAATTTGGTCAATTAGTGATGGCAAATTCGCCAATAAATGCCGGAAAGTTTTCCCATACATGTCGGGAAGGTAACCAATTTATGCTGGAAGGTGGGTAATTTAATGCCGGTAAAATTGACAGTAATGCCATAATGTGTCCCAGAATATTGCCCAATTATATCCGGAAATAAGGACAAAACAAGCCGGTAAGTTTGCCAAATAGTGCAGGCACAATGACCTTGAAATGACGAAATGTTGGCTAATTTAAGGTGAATGTTTGACAATAATTGTCAAAAAGTTGACCAATATTTGCTTGAATATTTCCCACTTAATTGGGGGAAAATGGCTAATACGCGCCATGATATAGGACAATTTTAGACAGTATGATGGTCACAAAAATAACATATAATTCATTTGTGATGGCTATAAATTCCGGAATGTAAGATAAAACAATATAGATATATGACGAAGTTGTCAAATATATGCTGGAAAATTTGCAACTTAATCCACAATGAGTGCCGTGATGTAGGCCAATTAATGCCAGAATGATGGTCAATTATTGCCGGAAATCTTGTCAATCAGGGTTAGTAAAATGACCATTAAATCCTGGAAATTGATATCATAGTGGACGGGAAGGTAACCAATTAATGCTGGAAAATTGGATTTAATGTATGTAGAAGTTTGCTTAAAATATGCAGACACAATGGTGATCTAATGCCGAAATGTTGGGTAAAATAAGTCTAGTGCTAGCCAATGAATTTCTGAAAGTTGACGAACATCTGCTGGGATATAAAACAATTAATTGGGCGACAATGAACAAAAAAAGAAAATGATTTAAACCAAATATAGCCAGAATGTTGGTGAATTAATAACGGGAAGTTGAAAAATCAGATATGGCACAATGGCAGATAAAGTCCGGAATGTGAGGCCTTGCATTCCTGGAAATTTACCAATATTTGGTGAAAGTTGGCCCATTTGCAAAACAAAAATGGAAAATCAAACTTAACAAGTTTTGCTGGAAGGTTGATCAAGTATTGACGGATAATGTAAGCCTATAATAATGTCCAATAAATACCGGAAGTGCATGCACAGTTGCAATTAAATTCCGAATGTTGGCTAAAATAATACAGATGTTTGCCAATATGTGCCTGGAAATTCACCAATATTTGCTAACAAATCAGCAACTTTATGTCGGCAAAATGGAAAAAAAGCGCCATGTTGTACGACAATTATGGTCTGAATGATAAACAATAAATGCCGGGAATTTGGTCAATTAGTGATGGCAAATTCGCCAATAAATGCCGGAAAGTTTTCCCATACATGTCGGGAAGGTAACCAATTTATGCGCGAAGGTTGGTAATTTAATGCCGGTAAAATTGACAGTAATGCCATAATGTGTCCCAGAATATTGCCCAATTATATCCGGAAATAAGGACAAAACAAGCCGGTAAGTTTGCCAAATAGTGCAGGCACAATGACCTTGAAATGACGAAATGTTGGCTAATTTAAGGTGAATGTTTGACAATAATTGTCAAAAAGTTGACCAATATTTGCTTGAATATTTCCCACTTAATTGGGGGAAAATGGATAACACGCGCCATGATATAGGGCAATTTTAGACAGTGTGATGGTCACCAAAATCGAACAAATAATTCATTTGTGATGGCTATAAATTCCGGAATGTTAAATAAAATAAGATAGATATATGACTGGAAGTTGTCAAATATATGCTGGAAAATTTGCAACTTAATCCACAATGAGTGCCGTGATGTAGGCCAATTAATGCCAGAATGATGGTCAATTATTGCCGGAAATCTTGTCAATCAGGGTTAGTAAAATGACCATTAAATCCTGGAAATTGATATCATAGTGGACGGGAAGGTAACCAATTAATGCTGGAAAATTGGATTTAATGTATGTAGAAGTTTGCTTAAAATATGCAGACACAATGGTGATCTAATGCCGAAATGTTGGGTAAAATAAGTCTAGTGCTAGCCAATGAATTTCTGAAAGTTGACGAACATCTGCTGGGATATAAAACAATTAATTGGGCGACAATGAACAAAAAAAGAAAATGATTTAAACCAAATATAGCCAGAATGTTGGTGAATTAATAACGGGAAGTTGAAAAATCAGATATGGCAAAATGGCAGATAAAGTCCGGAATGTGAGGCCTTGCATTCCTGGAAATTTACCAATATTTGGTGAAAGTTGGCCCATTTGCAAAACAAAAATGGAAAATCAAACTTAACAAGTTTTGCTGGAAGGTTGATCAAGTATTGACGGATAATGTAAGCCTATAATAATGTCCAATAAATACCGGAAGGTAAAAATACTTGCTAGAAAGTCGGTCAAAAAGTGCATGCACAGTTGCCATTAAATTCCGAATGTTGGCTAAAATAATACAGATGTTTGCCAATATGTGCCTGGAAATTCACCAATATTTGCTAACAAATCAGCAACTTTATGTCGGCAAAATGGAAAAAAAGCGTCATGTTGTACGACAATTATGGTCTGAATGATAAACAATAAATGCCGGGAATTTGGTCAATTAGTGATGGCAAATTCGCCAATAAATGCCGGAAAGTTTTCCCATACATGTCGGGAAGGTAACCAATTTATGCTGGAAGGTGGGTAATTTAATGCCGGTAAAATTGACAGTAATGCCATAATGTGTCCCAGAATATTGCCCAATTATATCCGGAAATAAGGACAAAACAAGCCGGTAAGTTTGCCAAATAGTGCAGGCACAATGACCTTGAAATGACGAAATGTTGGCTAATTTAAGGTGAATGTTTGACAATAATTGTCAAAAAGTTGACCAATATTTGCTTGAATATTTCCCACTTAATTGGGGGAAAATGGCTAACACGCGCCATGATATAGGACAATTTTAGACAGTATGATGGTCACAAAAATCTAACATATAATTCATTTGTGATGGCTATATATTCCGGAATGTTAGCTAAAACAATATAGATATATGACGAAGTTGTCAAATATATGCTGGAAAATTTGCAACTTAATCCACAATGAGTGCCGTGATGTAGGCCAATTAATGCCAGAATGATGGTCAATTATTACCGGAAATCTTGTCAATCAGGGTTAGTAAAATGACCATTAAATCCTGGAAATTGATATCATAGTGGACGGGAAGGTAACCAATTAATGCTGGAAAATTGGATTTAATGTATGTAGAAGTTTGCTTAAAATATGCAGACACAATGGTGATCTAATGCCGAAATGTTGGGTAAAATAAGTCTAGTGCTAGCCAATGAATTTCTGAAAGTTGACGAACATCTGCTGGGATATAAAACAATTAATTGGGCGACAATGAACAAAAAAAGAAAATGATTTAAACCAAATATAGCCAGAATGTTGGTGAATTAATAACGGGAAGTTGAAAAATCAGATATGGCACAATGGCAGATAAAGTCCGGAATGTGAGGCCTTGCATTCCTGGAAATTTACCAATATTTGGTGAAAGTTGGCCCATTTGCAAAACAAAAATGGACAATCAAACTTAACAAGTTTTGCTGGAAGGTTGATCAAGTATTGACGGATAATGTAAGCCTATAATAATGTCCAATAAATACCGGAAGGTAAAAATACTTGCTAGAAAGTCGGTCAAAAAGTGCATGCACAGTTGCCATTAAATTCCGAATGTTGGTCTAAAATAATACAGATGTTTGCCAATATGTGCCTGGAAATTCACCAATATTTGCTAACAAATAAGCAACTTTATGTGGGAAAAAAGAAAAAAAAGCGGCATGGGGGACAAAAATTGGGGGCTGAAAAAAAAAAAAAAAAGGGAATTTGGTCAATTAGTGATGGCAAATTCGCCAATAAATGCCGGAAAGTTTTCCCATACATGTCGGGAAGGTAACCAATTTATGCTGGAAGGTGGGTAATTTAATGCCGGTAAAATTGACAGTAATGCCATAATGTGTCCCAGAATATTGCCCAATTATATCCGGAAATAAGGACAAAACAAGCCGGTAAGTTTGCCAAATAGTGCAGGCACAATGACCTTGAAATGACGAAATGTTGGCTAATTTAAGGTGAATGTTTGACAATAATTGTCAAAAAGTTGACCAATATTTGCTTGAATATTTCCCACTTAATTGGGGGAAAATGGCTAACACGCGCCATGATATAGGACAATTTTAGACAGTATGATGGTCACAAAAATCTAACATATAATTCATTTGTGATGGCTATAAATTCCGGAATGTAAGATATATGACGAAGTTGTCAAATATATGCTGGAAAATTTGCAACTTAATCCACAATGAGTGCCGTGATGTAGGCCAATTAATGCCAGAATGATGGTCAATTATTGCCGGAAATCTTGTCAATCAGGGTTAGTAAAATGACCATTAAATCCTGGAAATTGATATCATAGTGGACGGGAAGGTAACCAATTAATGCTGGAAAATTGGATTTAATGTATGTAGAAGTTTGCTTAAAATATGCAGACACAATGGTGATCTAATGCCGAAATGTTGGGTAAAATAAGTCTAGTGCTAGCCAATGAATTTCTGAAAGTTGACGAACATCTGCTGGGATATAAAACAATTAATTGGGCGACAATGAACAAAAAAAGAAAATGATTTAAACCAAATATAGCCAGAATGTTGGTGAATTAATAACGGGAAGTTGAAAAATCAGATATGGCACAATGGCAGATAAAGTCCGGAATGTGAGGCCTTGCATTCCTGGAAATTTACCAATATTTGGTGAAAGTTGGCCCATTTGCAAAACAAAAATGGACAATCAAACTTAACAAGTTTTGCTGGAAGGTTGATCAAGTATTGACGGATAATGTAAGCCTATAATAATGTCCAATAAATACCGAAAGTGCATGCACAGTTGCCATTAAATTCCGAATGTTGGCTAAAATAATACAGATGTTTGCCAATATGTGCCTGGAAATTCACCAATATTTGCTAACAAATCAGCAACTTTATGTCGGCAAAATGGAAAAAAAGCGCCATGTTGTACGACAATTATGGCCTGAATGATAAACAATAAATGCCGGGAATTTGGTCAATTAGTGATGGCAAATTCGCCAATAAATGCCGGAAAGTTTTCCCATACATGTCGGGAAGGTAACCAATTTATGCTGGAAGGTGGGTAATTTAATGCCGGTAAAATTGACAGTAATGCCATAATGTGTCCCAGAATATTGCCCAATTATATCCGGAAATAAGGACAAAACAAGCCGGTAAGTTTGCCAAAAAGTGCAGGCACAATGACCTTGAAATGACGAAATGTTGGCTAATTTAAGGTGAATGTTTGACACCTTCCAGCATAAATTGGTTACCTTCCCGACATGTATGGGAAAACTTTCCGGCATTTATTGGCGAATTTGCCATCACTAATTGACCAAATTCCCGGCATTTATTGTATATCATTCAGGCCATAATTGTCGTACAACATGACGCTTTTTTTCCATTTTGCCGACATAAAGTTGCTGATTTGTTAGCAAATATTGGTGAATTTCCAGGCACATATTGGCAAACATCTGTATTATTTTAGCCAACATTCCGAATTTAATGGCAACTGTGCATGCACTTCCGGTATTTATTGGACATTATTATAGGCTTACATTATCCGTCAATACTTGGTCAACCTTCCAGCAAAACTTGTTAAGTTTGATTGTCCATTTTTGTTTTGCAAATGGGCCAACTTTCACCAAATATTGGTCAACTTCCAGGAATGCAAGGCCTCACATTCCGGACTTTATCTGCCATTGCGCCATATCTGATTTTTCAACTTCCCGTTATTAATTCACCAACATTCTGGCTATATTTGGTTTAAATCATTTTCTTTTTTGTTCATTGTCGCCCAATTAATTGTTTTATATCCCAGCAGATGTTCGCCAACTTTCAGAAATTCATTGGCTAGCACTAGACTCATTTTACCCAACATTTCGGCATTAGATCACCATTGTGTCTGCATATTATAAGCAAACTTCTACATACATTAAATCCAATTTTCCAGCATTAATTGGTTACCTTCCCGCCCACTATGATATCAATTTCCAGGATTTAATGGTCATTTTACTAACCCTGATTGACAAGATTTCCGGCAATAATTGACCATCATTCTGGCATTAATTGGCCTACATCACGGCACTCATTGTGGATTAAGTTGCAAATTTTCCAGCATATATTTGACAACTTCGTCATATATCTATATTGTTTTATCTTACATTCCGGAATTTATAGCCATCACAAATGAATTATATGTTAGATTTTTGTGACCATCATACTGTCTAAAATTGTCCTATATCATGGCGCGTGTTAGCCATTTTCCCCCAATTAAGTGGGAAATATTGAAGCAAATATTGGTCAACTTTTTGACAATTATTGTCAAACATTCACCTTAAATTAGCCAACATTTCGTCATTTCAAGGTCATTGTGCCTGCACTATTTGGCAAACTTACCGGCTTGTTTGTCCTTATTTCCGGATATAATTGGTCAATATTCTGGGACACATTATGGCATTACTGTCAATTTTACCGGAATTAAATTACACACCTTCCAGTATAAATTGGTCACCTTCCCGACATGTATGGGAAAACTTTCCGGCATTTATTGGCGAATTTGCCATCACTAATTGACCACATTCCCGGCATTTATTGTTTATCATTCAGACCATAATTGTCGTACAACATGACGCTTTTTTTGCATTTTGCCGACATAAAGTTGCTGATTTGTTAGCAAATATTGGTGAATTTCCAGGCACATATTGGCAAACATCTGTATTATTTTAGCCAACATTCGGAATTTAATGGCAACTGTGCATGCACTTTTTGACCGACTTTCTAGCAAGTATTTTTACCTTCCAGTATTTATTGGACATTATTATAGGCTTACATTATCCGTCAATACTTGATCAACCTTCCAGCAAAACTTGTTAAGTTTGATTTTCCATTTTTGTTTTGCAAATGGGCCAACTTTCACCAAATATTGGTAAATTTCCAGGAATGCAAGGCCTCACATTCCGGACTTTATCTGCCATTGTGCCATATCTGATTTTTCAACTTCCCGTTATTAATTCACCAACATTCTGGCTATATTTGGTTTAAATCATTTTCTTTTTTTGTTCATTGTCGCCCAATTAATTGTTTTATATCCCAGCAGATATCCTTCAACTTTCAGAACTTCATTGGCTAGCACTAGACTTATTTTACCCAACATTTCGGCATTAGATCACCATTGTGTCTGCATATTTTAAGCAAACTTCTACATACATTAAATCCAATATTCCAGCATTAATTGGTTACCTTCCCGTCCACTATGATATCAATTTCCAGGATTTAATGGTCATTTTACTAACCCTGATTGACAAGATTTCCGGCAATAATTGACCATCATTCTGGCATTAATTGGCCTACATCACGGCACTCATTGTGGATTAAGTTGTAAATTTTCCAGCATATATTTGACAACTTCGTCATATATATCCGGTAAATTATGCAATTTTTAGTGGAATATCCTAACCAGGGCCACATATAACTAGCGTAACATAAAACGCTTGGTTTTAAGTAAATAGTCTCTTGTTTAAATATTCTATGCAATATTGAATATGTATTGAATATATGTATCGTAACCTAAATCGCTTGGTTTTGAATAAAATGTCTCTTGTGTAAATATAGTACGCAATACTGAATGCAATAACCTAACCAGGACCACATAAAGCTAACCAAATTTTAAAACGCTTAGAATTCCTTAAAATGCTTGTTTCATACGTATATTATTCCATATTGAACGAAATAACCTAAGCAGGGCCACATAAAGCTAGCTAAATTTTAAACCGCTTAGAGTTCCATAAAAAGGTTATTTCATAGGTATATTATACAGTAATTAGTGGAATATCCTAACCAGGGCCACATATAATTTGCGTAACCAAAAATGCTTGGTTTTAAGTAAATAGTCTCTTGTGTAAATATTTTATTTTATTTTTATTTTATTTTATTTATTTATTTATTTAAGGTCGACGAAACGAGTGTCTTCCTCATTATTCCGTAGATTATACATACAATAGATAATAGAATTATATGCTAAAAGCCTAGTTAGATAACATAGTTCTCTAAATAGCATCACCGACCGATGGAGGTGTTTTAGTTGCCAGTCCGGCCAGCTGTGCCCCTTTTCACAGCTAAATTTGTCAGTGACGCTATTAGAAACTACATCTAATCAGAAGGGTGTAAGTAGGAAAAAAGTGTTCTTAAGTAAAATTGAAAATAATCTTAGTTTGCTATATTAATTAATAAAATACAATAAATAGGAAAATAGAAAGTAAGAAGACTAATGTTAATAAAGTAAAGAAATGGAGGCTAGATATATAGAGTGTTAAGTAGATAGGACAGAGAGAAAAGTAATGGGAAATCACCGACCCGGTGGGGGAAATTTACAGCCTGTCCGGCAAGCTATGCCCCTGCTCATAGCTGGGAATGGTCAGTGACTTCCCGAAGGTATCCTGAAAGCAACGATTTTATTAGGGGTAGAGAAAGTTCGGTAGAGAAAACGTGATGCAAACTATTATAATTTTTACATAGCACGCGAAAAGGATTGTGCATAGCGTAGTCTGTTGTGCACGTAGACAGGAATAAGGGGCGGTAATTTCTGGTTGGTCTAGGCGGAACAGAGAATTGAAGACGCCCTAGCAGAAAAGGAGAATCTATATCGCCAATAATCAACTTATGTAGAAGAACAACACCGAGAATTGTCCTACGGTTGGTTAACGACGGAAGGTTAAGAAGAAGCAGCCTGCTGGAGTAGGATGGCAACCGAAGATTAGGGTCCCAATTTAAACCTCGTAAGGCAAAAAGCAGAAATTGCTTCTGAACAGATTCAATACGATCCTGGCTATTGTTATACTGCGGAGACCAGATGCAAGAGCAGTATTCAAGGATAGGGCGAACAAGAGAGATGTACAGAAGTTTCGTTATAAAAGGATCGTTAAACTCTTTAGACCATCGTTTAATGAATCCAAGTACACCTTTTGCCTCATTAACGATGGTATCTATGTGAAGATTGAAACAGAGTTTAGAATCAAATAGAACGCCTAGATCCTTAACTGTTAGTATACGTTGCAAAGGGGTATTGTCGATTGTATAACTGACAAGATAAGGTGTAGTACGATTAAATGTCATAAACATACACTTTGAACAATTCAGATGCAATTGATTGGCCGAACACCAAAGTTGCATAGCGTTCAAATCGTCTTGTAGACGAGAATGATGTAGGGGATTAGTGTATGATAGAATAAGTTTCACATCATCCGCATACATGAGTACACGGGCATGTGATATAACAGAGGGGAGATCATTTATGAAAAGAGTAAAGAGTAAAGGTCCAAGATGACTACCTTGAGGAACACCAGAAGTAACGTGAACTTGTTTAGAGTTAGTCAGCCTCAGCATTACTCTCTGGGTCCTACCTATTAAACAAAAATTAATCCAAAGCAAAAGAGACGGAGGGAAACCTATTTGGTCAAGTTTAAAAAGTAAAATGTCATGGTGCACAGAGTCAAACGCCTTACTGAAGTCAGTATAAATGACATCAGTTTGCATTTTCGAAAGAAAAGCATCGTTTACCAAGGAAGTAAACTCAAGCAGATTGGTCGTAGTTGACCGATTCTTTACGAATCCATGTTGAACAGGGGAAACAACTGATTTGCAGAAATGCTGCAAATTCGAAGTGATTATTTTTTCAAATAATTTAGGAATAGCGGACAGTTTTGCAATGCCCCTGTAATTTTGTATATCAGACTTTCCTCTCTTGTGGGGGGGGGGATTATATAAGTTCTTTCCAAGAGATGGAAAACAGAAGATTAAAGAGATAGACTAAAAGCTTTGCAATGGATAAAGAAGGGAAGAACTACACTCCTTGAGTAGACAACTAGGAATATTGTCAGGCCCAGGAGAGTAAGAAGATTTTAAAGAGTTTATAGCTAAAAGGAGAGAGGAGTGTGAAATAATAGGAGGAGGTATAGAACTAGAGGAAGAAATAGTATAAGGGTAAGAATTATTATTAGGACAGACTAAGGAGTAAGTTGATTGGAAAAAGTTAGCAAAGAGGTTAGCAGAACCAGCGTCATTACTAGCTTTATCCATCCCGAAAGAAAAAGAAGCAAATTTGAAGATTTACGCTTCAAGTTTACAAAATTGTAAAACTGTCCCGCATTTTGGTCAAATTGCCTTTTACAACGAGTTAGATAATTCTCATAGCATTGAGAATTCAAAAGAAAGAAGTTCGACTTGGCTATGGAATATTTAGCCAAGTCTGTACACGAACCAGACTTTTTAAACTTTTTAAAATATTTAGATTTTAAGTTTTTAATATGTGACAATCTGGGAGTAAACCAGGGTGGTTTTGAAGAAATAGTCGAAGGAATTGACTTGGGAATACTCATATCTAAGAGGGAGTTTAGGGTGCTATAAAAAAAAGTAATAGCAGTATTTATATCAACCGAGTCATATAAGACAGACCAATCGGTTGCATAAATAAGCTGATTCAGCAATGAATAATTTCCTTTGCGAAAGCAGCGGCGGGGCTTATTGGCTGATGAGCACGAAATGAGACGATTACAATTGAACATTGTAATCTCTAAAGTAGGATGATATACATCCTCAGGAAGAGATAAAGGAGGGGACCTAGACACATTAGAAATAAGGTAGTCGTTAACAAATACAAGGTCAAGTGTTCTATTCAAATGATTAGAAATTGAATTGATTTGAAACAACGAAAGATCAAGCATGCAGTCTATAAAATCATGCTGTGCTGAGGGCACTAGATAATTTTCGGCAGTGAATAATGACCAAGAGATGTTAGGCAAATTAAAATCACCCAACACCATAAATAGGTCATTATCACGCACGTGTGAAGAAACTTCTTTAATACAAGTAATATGTTTCATATAAACTTGAATATCAGAAGAAGGAGGGACATAAGAGCATGTAATATAAATATTCCGTGTAGGAAAGGCACCTTAACTGAGATAATCTCAGCGTCAGTAGGCGTACTAAAACAGGAAAGTTCTGACTGGAGAGTGGCTTTAACGGCAATTAACACCCCACCACCTCGAGTCGGCCGATCATTTCTATGCAAAATAAAACTATTTGAAAATACCTCAGAATCGGATATGGTTGAATTTAACCATGTTTCTGAAAAAGCTATTATATCCGAGTCGAAGGAAGTACTGGCCATGAAAAGATTTTTAAGCTTTGAAATAAGACCTCTGACATTCTGATAATGAATACAGATTTGGTCAGAAGATGAAGTTAGTTTTTTGGGGCAGAAATGGTACCCTGTATTGAAGGGACTCGAAGGGTGACAGGCTGGTTACGCTTTTTATACCCTGAACCCATTAAAAATGGGTAAAAGGGGTATTATGTTTTTGTGCAAAATCCAAATGTATGTAACAGGCAGAAGGAAGCATCTCCGACCCCATAAAGTATATATATTCTTGATCAGCATTAATAGCCGAGTCGATCTAGCCATGTCCGTCTGTCTGTCCGTCCGTCCGTCCGTCCGTCCGTCCGTCCGTATGTATGAACGCAAGGATCTCAGAACCTATAAGAGCTAGAGACTTGAAATTTTAGATGTAGGTGCTCCTAGTTCCTACGCAGATCGAGTTTGTTTCCGATAATCGATAACTTGCCCCGTTTCCAAGTAATCGATAAAAATGTATATCGAAATCCTGTTTTTTAAGCAATTTTGGTAAATAATAAGAGCTAGAGTCACCAAACTTGACATGTAGCTTCTAGAAAAGTATATATATATCGATTATCTTTCATTTTATACCTATCGCCACCTCCCCGCTACTCTTTATCTATAAGCGCGCGCTGCATTTGGTGTTGGAATATGAGGGTTCAGGGTATCCCCTAGTCGGGAGCTCCCGACTAGAACCTCTTACTTGTTTGGCTTGAACTCGTGAACAATCATGTGTGGAGGCCAAAATTTGGGATCACAAATGATTGGGAACATATCATGTGAAACATTTATTTTGAATGATGATATTTCACGAGGGGTGGAGAAATTAAATTTGGTTATTGACACGCTAGCAGAAGATTTGCTAGCAATATAGGCTGCCAATGACTCAGAAGTGGTGTCCGATGAAAGTCGAGACACAAAAACTTGCCTACGAGGGGCAACAACCGTTAAAGTAGGTACTGATGGGGCTGCAGGTAATATAGGAGTTGGAGGAGCTAAAGAGGCACCATGATTGTGTTTAACAATCTGGGCAAGATTACGCGTAGGTCTACCTTTGCAGCCAGGAGCTGACGGGGCTGAGGCAGTTTGGATAATATGCAATATTGAATGGAATATCCTATCCAGGTCCACATTTTTATTAAAATGCCTATGTATCGTAACCTAAATCGCTTGGTTTTGAATAAAATGTCTCTTGTGTAAATATAGTACGCAATACTGAATGCAATAACCTAACCAGGACCACATAAAGCTAACCAAATTTTAAAACGCTTAGAATTCCATAAAAAGGTTATTACGTAGGTATATTATACAGTAATTAGTGGAATATCCTAACCAGGGCCACATATAATTTGCGTAACCAAAAACGCTTTGTTTTAAGTAAATAGTCTCTTGTTTAAATATTCTATGCAATATTGAATTAAACCAAATTTTAAAACGCTTAGAATTCCATAAAAAGGTTATTACGTAGGTATACTATACAGTAATTAGTGGAATATCCTAACCAGGGTCTTATATAATTTGCGTAACCAAAATCGCTTGGTTTTAAGTAAATAGTCTCTTGTTTAAATATTCTATGCAATATTGAATGGAATATCCTATCCAGGTCCACATTTTTATTTACATGCCTATGTATCGTAACCTAAATCGCTTGGTTTTGAATAAAATGTCTCTTGTGTAAATATATTACGCGATACTGAATGCAATAACCTAACCAGTACCACATAAAGCTAACCAAATTTTAAAACGCTTAGAATTCCTTAAAATGCTTGTTTCATACGTATATTATTCCATATTGAACGAAATAACCTAAGCAGGGCCACATAAAGCTAGCTAAATTTTAAAACGCTTAGAGATCCATAAAATCGTTATTTCGTAGGTAAATTATGCAATTTTTAGTGAAATATCCTAACCAGGGCCACATATAACTGGAGTAACCAAAAATGCTTGGTTTTAAGTAAATAGTCTCTTGTGTAAATATTATATGCAATATTGAATGGAATGTTTTAACCATGGCAAAAAAAGCTAGTTAAATTTTAAAATGCTAGGTGTTTCCTTAAATTTATATTTCGTAAGTATATTATGAAATATTAAACGCAATTAATTAACCAGGGCCATAAAAAGCTAACTAAATTTCAACATTGAACGAAATGTATCAAACAGGGCAACATATACCTAGCTAATACTAAAACGGTTGGGTTTGAATAAAATGTCTTTTGTGTAAGAAGTAGATTATGCAATATTGAATGAAATAACCTAAGCAAGACGACATAAAGCTAGCTAAATTTTAAAACGCTTAGAAATCCATAAAATCGTTATTTTGTAGGTATATTATGCAGTAATTAGTGGAATATCCTAACCAGGGCCACATATATACTAAAATGCTTTACTATCATATCCTAAAACGCTCGGTTTTGATTGAAATGTATCTTGTGTAAATATATTACGCGATACTGAATGCAATAACCTAACCAGGACCACATAAAGCTAACTAAATTTTAAAACGTTTAGATTTCCTTAAAATGGTTGGTTCATAGGTATATTATGCAACATTGAATGGAATGTCCTAACCAGGGCAACAAAAAACTAGTTAAATTTCAAAATGCTAGGTGTTGCCTTAAATTTATATTTCGTAAGTATATTATGAAATATTAAACGCAATTAATTAACCAGTTCCATAAAAAGCTAACTAAATTTCAACATTGAACGAAATATATCAACCAGGACAACATACACCTAGCTAATACTAAAACGATTGGGTTTGAATAAAATGTATACTGTGTAAGAAGTAAATTATGCAATATCATAAAGCTAGCTAAATTTTAAAAAGCTTAGAATTCCTTAAAGTAGTTGTTTCGTAGGTATATTATACTATATTGAGTGGAATGTCCTAGCCAGGGCAACAAAAATGCTAGGTGTTGCCTTAAATTTCTATTTCGTAAGTATATTATGAAATATTTAACGCAATTACCTAACCAGGGAAATAAAATGCTAACTAAATTTCAACATTGAACGAAATGTATCAGCCAGGGCAATATATACCTAGCTAATACTAAAACGATTGGGTTTGAATAAAATGTATTTTGTGTAAGAAGTATATTATGCAATATTGAATGAAATAACCTAAGCAGGACCACATAAAGCTAACCAAATTTTAATACGCTTAGAGATCCATAAAATCGTTATTTCGTAGGTAAATTATGCAATTTTTAGTGGAATATCCTAACCAGGGCCACATATAACTAGCGTAACATAAAACGCTTGGTTTTAAGTAAATAGTCTCTTGTTTAAATATTCTATGCAATATTGAATGGAATATCCTATCCAGGTCCACATTTTTATTTACATGCCTATGTATCGTAACCTAAATCGCTTGGTTTTGAATAAAATGTCTCTTGTTTAAATATATTACGCGATACCGAATGCAATAACCTAATCAGGGCCACATATAGCTAGCTAAATTTTTAAACGTTTAGAGTTCCTTAAAATAGTTGTTTCGTAGGTATATTATGCAATAATTAGTGGAATCTCCTAACCAGGTTCACATTTAACTAGCGTAACATAAAACGCTTGGTTTTAAGTAAATAGTCTCTTGTGTATATATTCTATGCAATATTTAATGGAATATCCTATCCAGGTCCACATTTTTATTTACATGCCTATGTATCGTAGCCTAAATCGCTTGGTTTTGAATAAAATGTCTCTTGTGTAAATATAGTACGCGATACTGAATGCAATAACCTAACCAGGACCACATAAAGCTAACCAAACTTTAAATCGCTTAGAATTCCTTAAAATGCTTGTTTCATACGTATATTATTCCATATTGAACGAAATAACCTAAGCAGGGCCACATAAAGCTAGCTAAATTTTAAAACGCTTAGAGATCCATTAAGAGGTTATTTCGTAGGTATATTGTGCAGTAATTAGTGGAATATCCTAACCAGGGCCACATATAACTAGCGTAACATAAAACGCTTGGTTTGTGTAAATATAGTACGCGATACTGAATGCAATAACCTAACCAGTACCACATAAAGCTAGCTAAATTTTAAAACGCTTAGAATTCCTTAAAATGCTTGTTTCATACGTATATTATTCCATATTGAACGAAATAACCTAAGCAGGGCCACATAAAGCTAGCTAAATTTTAAAACGCTTAGAGATCCATTAAGAGGTTATTTCATAGGTATATTATACAGTAATTAGTGGAATATCCTAACCAGGGCACATATAATTTGCGTAACCAAAAATGCTTGGTTTTAAGTAAATAGTCTCTTGTGTAAATATTATATGCAATATTGAATGGAATGTTTTAACCATGGCAAAAAAAGCTAGTTAAATTTTAAAATGCTAGGTGTTGCCGTAAATTTATATTTCGTAAGTATATTATGAAATATTAAACGCAATTAATTAACCACGGCCATAAAAAGCTAACTAAATTTCAACATTGAACGAAATGTATCAGCCAGGGCAACATATACCTAGCTAATACGAAAACGATTGGGTTTGAATAAAATGTCTTTTGTGTAAGAAGTATATTATGACATTTTTGAATGAAATAACCTAAGCAGAACGACATAAAGATACCTAAATTTTAAAACGCTAGGTATATATGAAATAACCTAAGCAAGGCGACATAAAGCTAGCTAAATTTTAAAACGCTTAGAGATCTATAAAATCGTTATTTCGTAGGTATATTATGCAAGAATTAGTGGAATATCCTAACCAGGGGCACATATAACTAGCGTAACCTAAAACGCTTGGTTTTAAGTAAATCGTCTCTTGTGTAAATATTTAATGAAATATTGAATGGAATATCCTATCCAGGTCCACATTTTTATTTATATGCCTAAGTATCGTAACCTAAATCGCTTGGTTTTGAATAAAATGTCTCTTGTGTAAATATAGAACGCGATACTGAATGCAATAACCTAACCAGGACCACATAAAGCTAACAAAATTTTAAAACGCTTAGAATTCCTTAAAATGCTTGTTTCATAGGTATATTATTCCATATTGAACGAAATAACCTAACCAGGGACACATAAAGCTAGCTAAATTTTAAACCGCTTAGAGTTCAATAAAAAGGTTATTACGTAGGTATATTATGCAGTAATTAGTGGAATATCCTAACCAGGGCCACATATAATTTGCGTAACCAAAAACGCTTGGTTTTAAGTAAATCGTCTTTTGTGTAAATATTTTATGCAATATTGAACGAAATTACCCAACCAGGGCCACATAAAGCTTGCTAAATTTTAAAACGCTTAGAGTTCCATAAAAAGATTATTTCGTAGGTATATTATGCAGTAATAAGTGGAATATCCTATCCAGGTCCACATTTTTATTTATATGCCTAAGTATCGTAACCTAAATCGCTTGGTTTTGAATAAAATGTCTTTTGAGTAAATATATTACGCGATACTGAATGCAATAACCTAACCAGGGCCACATCAAGCTAGCCATAAAATGGTTATTTCGTAGGTATATTATGCTATAATTAGTGGAATCTCCTAACCAGGTCCACATTTAACTAGCGTAACATAAAACGCTTGGTTTCAAGTATATTGTCTCTTGTGTAAATATTTTATGTAATATTGAATGGAATATCCTATCCAGGTCAACATATTTATTAAAATGCTTAACTATTATAACCTTAAACACTTTGTTTTGAATGAAATGTCTCTTGTGTAAATATATTAAGCGATACTAAACAAAATAACCTAACCAGGACCACATAAAGATAACCAAATTTTAAAACGCGTAGAATTCCTTAAAATGCTTGTTTCATAGGTATATTATACCATACTGAACGAAATAACCTAACCACGGACACATAAGTCTAGCTAAATTGTAAAACAATTAGAGTTCCATAATATGTTTATTTCGTAGGTATATTATGCAGTAATTAGTGGAATATCCTAACCGGGGCTACATATAACTTTGATTGATTGATTTTGAATAAAATGTCTCTTGTTTAAATATATTACGCGATACCGAATGCAATAACCTAATCAGGGCCACATACAGCTAGCTAAATTTTTAAACGTTTAGAGTTCCTTAAAATAGTTGTTTCGTAGGTATATTATGCAATAATTAGTGGAATCTCCTAACCAGGTTCACATTTAACTAGCGTAACATAAAACGCTTGGTTTTAAGTATATTGTCTCTTGTGTAAATATTTTATGCAATATTGAATGGAATATCCTATCCAGGTCCACATATTTATTAAAATGCTTAACTATTATAACCTTAAACACTTTATTTTGATGAAATGTCTCTTGTGTAAATATATTAAGCGATACTGAACGAAATAACCTAACCAGGGCCACATAAATCTAGCTAAATATTAAATCACTTATAGTTCAATAATATGGTTATTTCGTAGGTATGTAATGCGAGAATTAGTGGAATACCCTAACCAGGGCCACATATAACTTGCGTAAGCTAAAACGCTTAGTTTTAAGTAAATAGTCTCTTGTGTATATATTCTATGCAATATTTAATGGAATATCCTATCCAGGTCCACATATATACTAACAAGCCTAAGTATCGTAATCTAAAACGCTTGATTTTGAATGAAATGTATCTTGTGTAAATATCTTACGCGATACTGTATGCAATAACCTAACCAGGACCACATATAGGTAGCTAAATTTTAAAACGCTTAGAGTTCCTTTAAATGGTTATTTCGTAGGCATATAAAATGAAATATTTAATGGAATGTCCTAACCAGGATAACAAAAAGGTAGTTAAATTTCAAAATGCTCGGTGTTGCTTTAAATGTCTATTTCGTAAGTATATTATGCAATTTTAAACGCAATTACCTAACCAGGGCCATAAAAAGCTAAATAGATTTCATCATTGAACGAAATATATTAACCAGGGCAACATAAACCCAGCTAATACTAAAATGATTAGGTTTGAATAAAATGTATATTGCGTAAGAAGTATATTATGCAATATTGAACCAAATAACCTAACCAGGGCCACATAAAGATAGCTAAATTGTAATACGTTTAGAGTTCCATAAAATGTTTATTTCGTAGGTATATTATGCAGTAATTAGTGGAATATCCTTACCAGGGCCACATATAACTTGCGTAATATAAAAAGCTTAGTTTTAAGTAAATAGTCTCTTGTGTAAATATTCTATGCAATATTGAATGCAATAACCTTACCAGGGCCACATCAAGCTAGCCATAAAATGGTTATTTCGTAGGTATATTATGCAATAATTAGTGGAATCTCCTAAAACGCTTGGTTTTAAGTATATTGTCTCTTGTGTAAATATTTTATGCAATATTGAATGGAATATCCTATCCAGGTCCACATATTTATTAAAATGCTTAACTATTATAACCTTAAACACTTTGTTTTGAATGAAATGTCTCTTGTGTAAATATATTAAGCGATACTGAACGAAATATCCTAACCAGGGCTACATATAACTAGCTTAACCAGAAACGATTGGTTTTGAATAAAATGTCTCTTGTTTAAATATATTACGCGATACCGAATGCAATAACCTAATCAGGGCCACATATAGCTAGCTAAATTTTAAAACGTTTAGAGTTCCTTAAAATAGTTGTTTCGTAGGTATATTATGCAATATCGAATGCAATAACCTTACCAGGGCCATATAAAGCTAGCTAAATTTCAACATTGAACGAAATATAACAACCACGGCAACATATACCTAGCTAATACTAAAACGATTGGATTTGAATAACATGTCTTATATTGTCTCTTGTGTAAATATTTTATGTAATATTGAATGGAATATCCTATCCAGGTCAACATATTTATTAAAATGCTTAACTATTATAACCTTAAACACTTTATTTTGAATGAAATGTCTCTTTTGTAAATATATTAAGCGATACTGAACGAAATAACCTAACCAGGGACACATAAATCTAGCTAAATATTAAAACACTTATAGTTCAATAAAATGGTTATTTCGTAGGTATGTAATGCGAGAATTAGTGGAATATCCTAACCAGGGCCACATATAAGTAGCGTAACCTAAAACGCTTGGTTTTAAGTAAATCGTCTCATGTGTATATATAGTACGCCATACTGAATGCAATAACCTAACCAGGACCACATAAAGTTAGCTTAATTTTTAAAAGCTTAGAGTTCCTTAAAATAGTTGTTTCGTAGGTATATTATGCAACATTGAACGAAATAACCTAACCACGGCCACATATAGCTAGTTAAATTTTAAAACGCTTAGAGTTCCATAAAATGTTTATTTCGTAGGTATGTAATGCGAGAGTTAGTGGAATATCCTAACCAGGGCCACATATAACTTGCGTAATCTAAAACGCTTAGTTTTAAGTAAATAGTCTCTTGTGTATATATTCTATGCAATATTTAATGGAATATCCTATCCAGGTCCACATATATACCAACAAGCCTAAGTATCGTAATCTAAAACGCTTGATTTTGAATGAAATGTATCTTGTGTAAATATCTTACGCGATACTCTATGCAATAACCTAACCAGGACCACATATTGGTAGCTAAATTTTAAAACGCTTAGAGTTCCTTTAAATGGTTATTTCGTAGGCATATAAAATGCAATATTTAATGGAATGTCCTAACCAGGATAACAAAAAGGTAGTTAAATTTCAAAATGCTCGGTGTTGCTTTAAATGTCTATTTCGTAAGTATATTATGCAATATTAAACGCAATTACCTAACCAGGGCCATAAAAAGCTAAATAGATTTCATCATTGAACGAAATATATTAACCAGGGCAACATAAACCTAGCTAATACGAAAACGATTGGGTTTGAATAAAATGTCTTTTGTGTAAGAAGTATATTATGAAATTTTTAAATGAAATAACCTAAGCAGAACGACATAAAGATACCTAAATTTAAAAACGCTAGGTATATTATGCAAGAATTAGTGGAATATCCTAACCAGGGGCACATATAACTAGCGTAACCTAAAACGCTTGGTTTTAAGTAAATCTTCTCTTGTGTAAATATTTAATGCAATATTGAATGGAATATCCTATCCAGGTCCACATTTTTATTTATATGCCTAAGTATCGTAACCTTAATCGCTTGGTTTTGAATAAAATGTCTCTTGTGTAAATATATTACGCGATACTGAACGAAATAACCTAACCAGGACCACATTAAGCTAACCAAATTTTAAAACGCTTAGAATTCCTTAAAATGCTTGTTCCATAGGTATATTATTCCATATTAAACGAAATAACCTAACCAGGGACACATAAAGCTAGCTAAATTTTAAACCGCTTAGAGTTCCATAAAAAGGTTATTACGTAGGTATATTATGCAGTAATTAGTGGAATATCCTAACCAGGGCCACATATAATTTGCGTAACCAAAAACGCTTGGTTTTAAGTAAATCGTCTTTTGTGTAAATATTTTATGCAATATTGAACGAAATAACCTAACCAGGGCCACATAAAGCTAGCTAAGTTTTAAAACAATTAGAGTTCCAAAAAATGGTTATTTCGTAGGTATATTATACAATATATTATGCAATATTGAATGGAGTACCATAACCAGGACCAGATATAGCTAGTTTTATATTAAAACGCATAGAGTTCCCAACAATGATTATTTTGTTACCATACTATGCAATATAGAATGCAATTACCTAACCAGGGCAACATATACCTAGCTAAAACCAAACGACCAGGGCACATATAACTAGCTTAACAAACAACGATTGTTTTTGAATAAAATGTCTATTATGTCAGATGTATATTATGCAATACTGAATGACAAAACCTTACCAGGGCCACTTTTAGCTAGCTAAATTTTTAAATGCTCAGAGTTCCCTAAAATGGTATTTTCGTAGGTATATTATGCAATATCAAATGCAATAACCTAACCAGGGCCACATAAATCTAGCTTAATTTTAAAACGCTATGAGTTCCAAATATATGTTATGGCGTAGGTATATTACGCAATCTTCAATGCAATATCCTAACCAGGTCCACATACAGCTAGTTATATTTTAAAATGCTTAAATTTCCTTAAAATGGTTAATTTGTACGTATATTATGCAATATAGAATTCAATAACCTAACCAGGGCAACATATACCTAGTTAAAATTAAACGACCAAGGTAACATATAACTAGCTTAACCTAGAACGCTTGGTTTTTAATAAAATGTTTATTGTGTGAGTATATTACGCAATATTGATTGCAAGAGCTTAACCAAAGCCACATAAAGTTAGCTAAACTTTAACACACAAGGATTTCCCAAAAATGGTTATTTCGTAGGTATACTATGCAATATTGAGTGCAATATCCTAACCAGGGCCACATAAAGCAAGCTAAATTTAAACATTGAACGCAATATTCTAACCAGGCCAACATATAACTAGCTAAAACTAAAATCGTTTGGTTTTGCTTAAAACACAATAAACAATATAGGCATTTGTTTTTATACCCTGAACCCATTAAAAATGGGTAAAAGGGGTATTATGTTTTTGTGCAAAATCCAAATGTATGTAACAGGCAGAAGGAAGCATCTCCGACCCCATAAAGTATATATATTCTTGATTAGCATTAATAGCCGAGTCGATCTAGCCATGTCCGTCTGTCTGTCCGTCCGTCCGTCCGTCCGTCCGTCCGTCCGTATGTATGAACGCAAGGATCTCAGAACCTATAAGAGCTAGAGACTTGAAATTTTAGATGTAGGTGCTCCTAGTTCCTACGCAGATCGAGTTTGTTTCCGATAATCGATAACTTGCCCAGTTTCCAAGTAATCGATAAAAATGTGTATCGATATCCTGTTTTTTAAGCAATTTTGGTAAATAATAAGAGCAAGAGTTACCAAACTTGACATGTAGCTTCTAGAAAAGTATATATATATATCGATTATCTTTCATTTTATACCTATCGCCACCTCCCCGCTACTCTCTATCTATAAGCGCGCGCTGCATTTGGTGTTGGAATATGAGGGTTCAGGGTATCCTCTAGTCGGGAGCTCCCGACTAGAACCTCTTACTTGTTATATTATGATATATTGAATGCAATCTCCTAACCAGCCCACATATTGCTAGCTTAACTAAAACACTTGGTTCTGACTAAAATGAATATTCTGTTAGTATATTATTCAATATTGATTGAAATATTTTTTCCAGGGCCACGTAGCGAAACGGAAATTCGCTTTGCCTTTGCCTAAAATGTTTTTATACCCTGAACCCATTGAAAATGGGTAAAAAGGGTATATTGTATTTGTGCAAAGTGCAAATGTATGTAACAGGCAGAAGGAAGCATCTCCGACCCCATAAAGTATATATATTCTTGATCAGCATCAATAGCCGAGTCGATCTAGCCATGTCCGTCTGTCTGTCCGTCCGTCCGTCCGTCCGTATGTATGAACGCAAGGATCTCAGAACCTATAAGAGCTAGAGACTTGAAATTTTAGATGTAGGTGCTCCTAGTGCCCGCGCAGATCGAGTTTGTTTCCGATAATCGATAACTTACTCCGTTTCAAAGTAATCGATAAAAACGTATATCGAAATCCTGTTTTTTAAGCAATTTTTATAAATAATAAGAGCTAGTCACCAAACTTGACATGTAGTTTGTTGAATAGTATATATATATATCGAGTATCTTTCATTTTATACCTATCGCCACCTCCCCGCTACTCTCTATCTATAAGCGCGCGCTGCATTCGGTGTTGGAATAAGAGGGTTCAGGGTATCCCCTAGTCGGGAGCTCCCGACTAGAACCTCTTACTTGTTATAAGTATCTTATTCAAATAGTATGCAGAAACAAGGAACACATATAGCCGGGTGAACTTTAAAACGCTTGGTTTTCGCCTAAAATGTCTTTATTGTTATTATATTATTTAATGTTGTGTTTGGCGAACTCCCATTTTTATACCCTGAACCCATTAAAAATGGGTAAAAGGGGTATTATGTTTTTGTGCAAAATCCAAATGTATGTAACAGGCAGAAGGAAGCATCTCCGACCCCATAAAGTATATATATTCTTGATCAGCATTAATAGCCGAGTCGATCTAGCCATGTCCGTCTGTCTGTCCGTCCGTCCGTCCGTCCGTCCGTCCGTATGTATGAACGCAAGGATCTCAGAACCTATGAAAGCTAGAGACTTTTAGATGTAGGTGCTCCTAGTTCCTACGCAGATCGAGTTTGTTTCCGATAATCGATAACTTGCCCCGTTTCCAAGTAATCGATAAAAATGTATATCGAAATCCTGTTTTTTAAGCAATTTTGGTAAATAATAAGAGCTAGAGTCACCAAACTTGACATGTAGCTTCTAGAAAAGTATATATATATCGATTATCTTTCAATTTATACCTATCGCCACCTCCCCGCTACTCTCTATCTATAAGCGCGCGCTGCATTTGGTGTTGGAATATGAGGGTTCAGGGTATCCTCTAGTCGGGAGCTCCCGACTAGAACCTCTTACTTGTTTTAAATTATTTGTTTGGCTGGCTCGAGGTCCGGGGTTTATTTATTATTTATTTATTTAAAGCCAAATTGAAACTCAATTTTGTTTGCATCTAACCAATATATTTCGACTGCACTTTGGCAACCGTCTTCAGGGCACTAACACAAAAAAAAAAAACAAAAAACAAGAAACAAGAATAAAATTAAAACAATTACTAAAACAATTTAAAAATATTTAAAAACACATTGTTTTTCACGTCTGCGTTCTTTGACGTGGAGGTTGAAACTCTTTGATAATTCAATAGATGTTTGTATAAGTGAGCGCAGTTTTCGGTGACCGTTTTGTAGTTCAGTCGTCTGTTGTTTGGTGTATTTATTATGTGTAACAGTTCTAATGTATATCTTTTGTTATAGTGTTGTTCTTGCTGTAAAATTGTCGTCGCATCAAAATTTGGTGTGTGGTTGCTTTTCATACAGTGGGTCATAAGTGCTGTATAATACTTTTATTTCTTTTCTGTTATAGCAGTCTGAGTTTATGAGTCGACGGATAATCTTGGTACATGTGTTAGAGGTTTATATATTTTTGGAGATTCTGTTGGCTTTTGTGTTCCAATATGTTGTCTTTTAAATAATGTTCTTATTATTTTCTTCGGGAAGTCATTTTTGGTCAATAGTTTTTTAATTTCGTGATCAATTTCTTTATGGTATATTGCGTCCGATATGTTTATAATCATACTTTTTGTGTGGTTAGAGTTGAAGTTAAGTATTCGTCCAGAGGCTATTTAATTGTATGTACATTCTGTCTTCATATTTAAAATACCTGTTCTCTTGGATACAGAATTTAACTTTATCAATAAAGAATTGTTTAGGTATAGCTGTGTGTTCCTCTAATTTGGTCCACTTTTGTCTTATCGTGTCACGTACCAATTCTATTGGTATGCTGGGAAACAGGGATACTACGTCAAAAGATATTAATATTTAATAATAAAATGACTATAATGTTAGTATATTATGCAATATTAATTGAAATATCTAATCCAGGGCCTCGTAGAACTGCGAAACCTACTTTATAAAACTTATTTTTTGTTTTTTTCTGGTTTTGCCTAAAATGTCAAAATTGATATAATATTATGTTGTATTGAATGCAATATTTTTTGTATTAAATGTGTCTTGTGTATGTATACTACACAATGCAATAACCTAACCAGGACCACATAAAGCTTGCTAAATTTAAAAACGCTTAAAGTTCCCTAAAATGTATATTTCGTAAGTATATTATGCAATATCGAATGCAATAAGCAAACCAGGTCCACATATAGCTAGTTATATATTAAAACGCATAGAGTTCCCAAAAATGGTTATTTCGTAGGTATATTATGCAATATTCAATGGAATATCCTAACCAAGTCCACATAGTTAGTTTGATATATTTTAAGACGTTTAGATTTTCTTAAAATGGTTATTTCGTAGGTATATAACGCAGTATCGAAGGCAATAACCTAACCAGGGAACCATATACCTAGCTAAAGCTAACACGATTGGTCACGAATAAACTGTCTTTGCAAGAAGTATATTATGCAATATTGAACGAAATATCCTAACCAGGGCCACATAAAGCTACCTAAGTTTTTAAACCCTAAGAGTTCCCAAAAATGGTTATTTCGTAGGTATATTATGCAATATTGAATGGAATATCTTAACCAGGGCCACATATAACTAGCTGAACCTAAAACGCTTGTTTTCGAATAAAATGTCTCTTATGTAAGTATATTACGCAATACTGAATGAATAACCTAACCAGCACCACATATAGCTAGCTAAATTTAAAAACGCTTGGAGTTCCCTGAAATGGTTATTTCGTATGTATATTATGCAATAATGAATGGAATATCCTAACCAAGTCCACATATAGCTAGTTATATATTAAAACGCGAAGAGTTCCGTAAAATGGTTATTTCGCAGGTATATTATGCAATAACCTAACCAGGGCCATAAGAAGCCAGCTAGATAACAACGTTGAACGCAATATCCTAACCAGGGCCACATAAAGCTACCTACATTTTTAAACCCTAAGAGTTCCCAAAAATGGTTATTTCGTAAGTATATTATGCAATATTTTATGGAATATCCTAACCATTGCCACATATAATTAGCTGAACCTAAAACGCTGGGTTTTGAATAAAATGTGTGTATATATATTACGCAATACAGAATGCAATAACCTAACCAGGACCACATATAGAGTTCCTTAAAATGTTTATTTCGTTAGTATATTATGCAATATCGAATGCAATAAGCCAACAAGGTCCACATATAGCTAGTTATATATGAAAACGCATAAAGTTCCCAAAAATGGTTATTTCGTAAGTATATTACGCAATATCGAATGCAATAACCTAACCAGGCCCACATAAATCTAGCTTAATTTTAAAACGCTATGAGTTCCAAATATATGTTATGGCGTAGGTATATTACGCAATCTTCAATGCAATATCCTAACCAGGTCCACATATAGCTAGTTATATTTTAAAATGCTTAAATTTCCTTAAAATGGTTAATTTGTACGTATATTATGCAATATAGAATTCAATAACCTAACCAGGGCCGCATTAAGCTACCTAATTTCAACATTGAACGCAATATCCTAACCAGGGAAACATATAGCTGGTTATAATTAAAACGCTTAGAGTTCCTCAAAATGGTTATTTCGTAAGTATATTGTGCAATATTGAATGGAATATCTTAACCAGGGCCACATATAACTAGCTTAACCTAAAGCGCTTGGTTTTTAATAAAATGTCTCTTGTGTAAGTATATTACGCAATACTGAATGCACTAACCTAACCAGGAACACATAAAGCTAGCTAAATTTTAAAACGCTTTTAGTTTCCAAAAAGGATTGTTTAGTTGGCTGGCTCGAGGTCCGGGTTTGTTTTAATAAAACAATGAAAACAATTTTATTGAGTTTTGCTTCCAATATATTTCGGTTGCGCATCGGCAAACCGTCTTCAGGGCACTAACACAAGGTACAACAAATAACAATTAACATTAAAATATATTAAATTAAACAATAAATTGACCCACTTAACATACATTATACTACACTTCTGCGCTTTTTGACGTGGAGATTTAAACTGAGTCTGTTTGGCTGTTCAATAGGTGTCTGTACAAGTGAGCGCAATTTTCGGTGTCCGTCTTGTAGTTTAGGCGTTTGTTCGTTGGTGTGTTAATTATGTGTAGCTTTTCTTATGTGTGTTGTTTTTTAGTGTTGTTCTAGTTGTAAGATTGTTGTTGCGTCAAGGTCCTTAGTGCTGTTTTCTGCATATTATTTTGATGTCTTAATTTCAAGTCTGATTTATGTTGGGTAATCCTTGTTTTTATACCCTGAACCCATTGAAAATGGGTAAAAAGGGTTTATTGTATTTGTGCAAAATGCAAATGTATGTAACAGGCAGAAGGAAGCATCTCCGACCCCATAAAGTATATATATTCTTGATCAGCATCAATAGCCGAGTCGATCTAGCCATGTTCGTCTGTCTGTGCGTCCGTCCGTCCATATATCAGAACCTATAAGAGCTAGAGACTTGAAATTTTAACTGTAGGTCCTCCAGGTGCCCGCGCAGATCGAGTTTGTTTCCGATAATCGATAACTTGCCCCATTTCCAAGTAATCGATAAAAATGTATATCGAAATCCCGTTCTTTAAGCAATTTTGGTAAATAATAAGAGCTAGAGTCACCAAACTTGACATGTAGCTTCTAGAAAAGTATATATATATCGATTATCTTTCAATTTATACCTATCGCCACCTCCCCGCTACTCTCTATCTATTTGCGCGCGCTTCATTTGGTGATGGAATAAGAGGGTTCAGGGTATCCCCAAGTGGGGAGCTCCCGACTACAACCTCTTACTTGTTTTGTTTGTTTTTGCTGATTCCATATGTTTTGTTTGTTTTTGTAATAGGTTGTGTTTGTGTTTTATAAGTAAGTTAAGTATTTTGGTGTGGTAAAAGTGTGTGTGTCTGGTCAATGCTCTAAATATGTCAGGGTGGGTTTTGTTGTCACTCGTCAGTATGGGCAAATGTTTTGTCAAGTTTTTTTTATAAAGTTAGGTATTAAGTTCGATTTCCTATATTTTAACAAAATTTTTAAGCTGGATTTAAGTTTGGTTAATTTTACCAATGTCAGTTGGAATTTATTGATTGTTCTTTTTGAATCCTTATATTTAGTTTTTATTTTTGCGTAGCTCCTGTTTGCTGCTATGCATACGGCGTGCCTTCCGTTGATATTTAATGATGGTTTTGGCGACCTTTCCATTTTATAATTGTTTAGTTGGCTGGCTCGAGGTCCGGGTTTGTTTTAATAAAACAATGAAAACAATTTTATTGATTTTTGCTTCCAATATATTTCGGTTGCGCATCGGCAAACCGTCTTCAGGGCACTAACACAAGGTACAACAAAAAACAATTAACATTAAAATATATTAAATTAAACAATAAATTGACCCACTTAACATACATTATTTTACACTTCTGCGCTTTATGACGTGGAGATTTAAACTGAGTCTGTTTGGCTGTTTAATAGGTGTCTGTACAAGTGAGCGCAATTTTCGGTGTCCGTCTTGTAGTTTAGTCGTTTGTTCGTTGGTGTGTTAATTATGTGTAGCTTTTTTTAGTTGTTAGTGTTAGTGTTGTTCTAGTTGTAAGATTGTTGTTGCGTCAAGGTCATTAGTGCTGTTTTCTGCATATTATTTTTAAGTCTTAATTTAAAGTCTGATTTATGTTGGGTAATCCTTGTTTTTAGTTTTGATTTTGTTGTGCCTATGTACACACTATTGCATTTGTTGTTATTTTCCCCAGCACATGGTATTTGGTAAAGAACATTACTTTTGTCGGCCAATGGAATTTTTGCTTTAATCTTATTAAAGAATTTTTGTAACGTGTTCGTAGGTTTGGGAGCTTCTTTTAAATCTTGGTTGTTGTAGCAATCCGAGTTCGCGAGGCTTATTTCGTAGGTATATTATATACTATTGAGTGGAATATCCTAACCAGGGCCACATATAACTAGCTTAACCCAAAACGCTTGGTTTTGAATAATTTGTCCCTTGTGTAAGTATATTATGCAATATTGAATGGATTATCCTAATCTGGTCCACATATAGATAGCTAAATTTAAAAACGCTAAGAGTTCCCTAAAATGGTTATTTCGTGGTATATTACGCAATATCGAATGCAATAACCACATAAATCCACATAAATCTAGCTAAATTTTAAAACGCTATGAGTTCCAAAAATAGGTTGTGGCGTAGGTATATTACGCAATCTTAAACGCAATATCCTAACCAGGTCTATATATAGCTAGTTACATATTAAAATGCTTAGATTTCTTTAAAATGGCTATTTCGTAGGTATATTATGCAATATCGAATGCAAAAACCTAACCAGGGCCACATAAAGGTATCTAAATTTCAACATTGAACGCAATATCCCAACCAGGGAAACATATAGCTAGTTATAAATAAAACGCTTAGAGTTCCTCAAAATGGTTATTTCGTAAGTATATTATGCAATATTGAATGGAATATCTTAACCAGGGCCACATATAACTAGCTTAACCTAAAACGCTTGGTTTTGAATAAAATGTCTCTTGTATAAGTTTATTACGCAATACTGAATGCAATAACCTAACCAGGATCACATATAGCTAGCTAAATTTAAAAACGCTTAGAGTTCCTTAAAATGATTATCTCGTAAGTATATTAGGCAATATCGAATGCAATAACCTATCCGGGTCCACATAAATCTAGCTAAATTTTAAAACGCTTAGAGTTCCCAAAAATGGTTTTTTCGTAGGTATGTTATACAATATTGAATGGAATATCCTTACCAGGGCCACATATAACTAGCTTAACCTAAAACGCTTGGTTTTGAATAAAATGTCTCTTGCGTATGTATATTACGCAATGCTGAATGCAATTACCTAACCAGGACCGCATAAAGCTAGCTAAATTTTAAAACGCTAAAAGTTCCCAAAAATGGTTATTTCGTAGGTATGTTATACAATATTAAATGGAATATCCACATATAACTAGCTTAACCTAAAACGCTTGGTTTTGAATAAAATGTCCCTTGTTTAAGTATATTATGCAATATTGAATGGAATATCCTAACCTGGTCCACATATAGCTAGCTAAATATTAAAACGCTTAGAGTTCCCTAAAATAGTTATTTCGTAGGTATATTATGCAATAATGAATGTCCACATATAGCTAGTTTTATATTAAAACGCATAAAGTTCCCAACAATGGTTATTTTGTAGGCATACTATGCAATATAGAATGCAATTACCTAACCAAGGCAACATATACCTAGCTAAAACGACCAGGGCAATATTGCCATTGCTTTTTGCTCCAAACAATTTGTTTGTGAACGATAATTGTTTTTTGAGTGTTTACCTGCTCTATTTTTGTGCACCGTTTTCGTTTTGCTCTGCGCTCTCACAACTTGCATACTCTTGTAATAATTATGTCGTGCTGTAAAAAACCTTGCACGTTCAAGCAGGCTGATTATTCTGCACAGCCGCAATTTGTTAATTGCTGGCTGTGTGAGAATATGATGCATGCTAAATGTGCAGGTCTCACTGGGCGTGATTGCGACAAGATCGCTGTAATTGCCAAGAAGGGCTGCATCGGCTTGCGTTGGTCGTGCCCAAAATGTATCGACAAGCAAATTGATTTCTCCAGAATGTATAATTCTGTGAGAAATCAATTCTTAAAATTGAATAATGTGGCTAAGCAGCTGTCAAGTAATATTGACTCGAGCCAAATATAAATTCGAGTCTCCGACCAATCGCCGGTTGGTGCCTCAACTTTTGCAATTGCCCTCTACGTCTGTTCAGACACCTACGCCTTTCTTGTCCCTACCTAGCAACTTGGATTTATCTCCAATGTTGTCCAATTACCCCCATTTCATCCCCTATAGTAGTTCCAGTAGAGCCCGTACCTGATACTGTCCCAGTTATCCAAACTGCCTCAGCCCCGTCAGCTCCTGGCCACAAAGGTAGACCTGCGCGTAATCTTGCCCAGATTGTTAAACACAATCATGGTGCCTCTTTAGCTCCTCAATCTCCTGTATTACCTGCAGCCCGTTCAGCACCTACTTTAACCGTTGTTGCCCCTCGTAGGCAAGTTTTTGTGACTCGACTTTCATCGGACAGCACTTCTGAGTCATTGGCAGCCTATATTGCTAGCAAATCTTCTGCTAGCGTGTCAATAACCAAATTTAATTTCTCCACCCCTCGTGAAATATCATCATTCAAAATAAATGTTTCACATGATATGTTCCCAATCATTTATGATCCCAAATTTTGGCCTCCACACATGATTGTTCACGAGTTCAAGCCAAACAAGTAAGAGGTTCTAGTCGGGAGCTCCCGACTAGGGGATACCCTGAACCCTCATATTCCAACACCAAATGCAGCGCGCGCTTATAGATAGAAAGTAGCGGGGAGGTGGCGATAGGTATAAATTGAAAGATAATCGATATACATATATATACTTTTCTAGGAGCTACATGTCAAGTTTGGTGACTCTAGCTCTTATTATTTACCAAAATTGATTAAAAATCAGGATTTCGATATACATTTTTATCGATTACTTGGAAACGGGGCAAGTTATCGATTATCGGAAACAAACTCGATCTGCGTAGGAACTAGGAGCACCTACATTCTAAAATTTCTGTAGCTCTTATAGGTTCTGAGATCCTTGCGTTCATACATACGCACGGACGGACGGACAGACAGACGGACATGGCTAGATCGACTCGGCTATTAATGCTGATCAAGAATATATATACTTTATGGGGTCGGAGATGCTTCCTTCTGCCTGTTACATACATTTGGATTTTGCACAAAAACATAATACCCCTTTTACCCATTTTTAATGGGTTCAGGGTATAAAAAGCGTAACCAGCCTGTCACCCATCGAGTCCCTTCAATACAGGGTACCATTTCTGCCCCAAAAAACTAACCTCGTCTTCTGACCAAATCTGTATTCATTATCAGAATGTCAGAGGTCTTATTTCAAAGCTTAAAAATCTTTTCATGGCCAGTACTTCCTTCGACTCGGATATAATAGCTTTTTCAGAAACATGGTTAAATTCAACTATATCCGATTTTGAGGTATTTTCGAATAGTTTTATTTTGTATAGAAATGATCGGCCGAATCGAGGTGGTGGGGTGTTAATTGCCGTTAAAGCCACTCTCAAGCCAGAACTTTTCTGTTTTAGTACGCCTACTGACGCTGAGATTGTCTCAGTTAAGGTGTCTTTTCCTACACGGAATATCTATATTACATGCTCTTATGTCCCTCCTTCTTCTTATATTCAAGTTTATATGAAACATATAACTTGTATTGAAGAAGTTTCTTCATACGTGCGTGATAATGACCTATTTATTATGTTGGGTGATTTTAATTTGCCTAACATCTCTTGGTCATTATTCACTGCCGAAAATTATCTAGTGCCCTCAGCACAGCATAATTTTATAGACTGCATGCTTGATCTTTCGTTGTTTCGAATCAATTCAATTTCTAATCATTTGAATAGAACCTTGTATTTGTTAACTACTACCTTATTTCTATTGTGTCTAGGTCCCCTCCTTTATCTCTTCCTGAGGATGTATATCATCCTACTTTAGAGATTACAATGTTCAATTGTAATCGTCTCTTTTCGTGCTCATCAGCCAATAAGCCCCGCCGCTGCTTTCGCAAAGGAAATTATTCATTGCTGAATCAGCTTATTTATGCAACCGATTGGTCTTTCTTATATGACTCGGTTGATATGAATACTGTTATTACTTTTTTTTTATAGCACCCTAAACTCCCTCTTAGATATGAGTATTCCCAAGTCAATTCCTTCGACTTCTTCTGCAAAACCACCCTGGTTTACTCCCAGATTGTCACATCTTAAAAACTTAAAATCTAAATATTTTAAAAAGTTTAAAAAGTCTGGTTCGTGTACAGACTTGGCTAAATATTCCATAGCCAAGTCGAACTTCTTTCTTCTGAATTGCCCAAAATCCGAGGCAGTTTAACAATTTTGTAAACTTGAAGCGTAAAACTTCAAGTTTGCCAACTTCTTTTTCTTTCGGGATGGATAAAGCTAGTAATGACTCTGATTCTGCTAACCTCTTTGCTAACTTTTTCCAATCAACTTACTCCTCAGTCTGTCCTAATAATAATTCTTACCCTTATACTATTCCTTCCTCTAGTTCTATACCTCATCCTATTATTTCACACTCCTCTCTCCTTTTAGCTATAAACTCTTTAAAATCTGGCCTGACAATATTCCTAGTTGTCTACTCAAGGAGTGTAGTTCTTCCCTTCTTTATCCATTGCAAAAGCTTTTTAATCTATCTCTTGAATCTTCTGTCTTTCCATCTCTGTGGAAAGAATTTTATATCATTCCTCTCCACAAGAAAGGTGGAAAGTCTGATATACAAAATTACAGGGGCATTGCAAAACTGTCCGCTATTCCTGCAAATCAGTTGTTTCCCCTGTTCAACATGGATTCGTAAAGAATCGGTCAACTACGACCAATCTGCTTGAGTTTACTTCCTTGGTAAACGATGCTTTTCTTTCGAAAATGCAAACTGATGTCATTTATACTGACTTCAGTAAGGCGTTTGACTCTGTGCACCATGACATTTTACTTTTTAAACTTGACCAAATAGGTTTCCCTCCGTCTCTTTTGCTTTGGATTAATTCTTATTTAAAAGGTAGGACCCAAAGAGAAATGCTGAGGCTGACTACCTCTAAACAAGTTCACGTTACTTCTGGTGTTCCTCAAGGTAGTCATCTTGGACCTTTACTCTTTACTCTTCCCTCTGTTATATCACATGCCCGTGTACTCATGTATGCGGATGATGTGAAACTTATTCTATCATACACTAATCCCCTACATCATTCTCGTCTACAAGACGATTTGAACGCTATGCAACTTTGGTATTCGGCCAATCAATTGCATCTGAATTGTAACATACACTTTGATGTTTATGACATTTAATCGTACTACACCTTATCTTGTCAGTTATATAATCGACAATACCCCTTTGCAACGTATACTTACAGTTAAGGATCTAGGCGTTCTTTTTGATTCTAAACTCTGTTTCAATCTTCACATAGATGTCATCGTTAATGAGGCAAAAGGTGTACTTGGATTCATTAAACGATGGTCTAAAGAGTTTAACGATCCTTTTATAACGAAACTTCTGTACATCTCTCTTGTTCGCCCTATCCTTGAATACTGCTCTTGCATCTGGTATTCGCAGTATAACAATAGCCAGGATGAATCTGTTCAGAAGCAATTTCTGCTTTTGCCTTACGAGGTTTAAATTGGGACCCTTATCTTCGGTTGCCATCCTACTCCAGCAGGCTGCTTCTTCTTAACCTTCCGTCGTTAACCAACCGTAGGACAATTCTTGGTGTTGTCCTTCTACATAAGTTGATTATTGGGGATATAGATTCTCCTTTTCTGCTAGGGCGTCTTCAATTCTCTGTTCCGTCTAGACCAACCAGAAATTACCGCCCCTTATTCCTGTCTACGTGCACAACAGACTACGCTATGCACAATCCTTTTCGCGTGCTATGTAAAAATTATAATAGTTTGCATCACGTTTTCTCTACCGAACTTTCTCTACCCCTAATAAAATCGTTGCTTTCAGGATACCTTCGGGAAGTTACTGACCATTCCCAGCTATGAGCAGGGGCATAGCTTGCCGGACAGGCTATAAATTTTCCCCCACCGGTCGGTCGGTGATTTCCCATTACTTTTCCCATAACTTTTCTCTCTGTCCTATCTACTTAACACTCTATATGTCTAGCTTACATTTCTTTACTTTATTAACAATCTTCTTACTTTCTTTTTTCCTATTTATTTTTTTCTAAGATTATTTTTAATTTAACTTAAGAACACTTTTTTCCTACTTACACCCTCCTGCTTAGATGTAGGATCGAATAGCGTCACTGACAAATTTAGCTGTGAAAAGGGGCACAGCTGGCCGGACTGGCAACTAAAACACCTCCATCGGTCGGTGATGCTATTAAGAGAACTGTGTTATCTAACTAGGCTTTTAGCATATAATTCTTTTTTTTTTTTTTTTTTTTAATTCTTTATTAGTTGCGCTGGAATCGATCAGTGCCATCTGATCTCTACCAAGCGAATATTAAGGGAAATATTTATAGTTACTACTAATATATGTAACTTATTTAATATATACAGAGATTTTGATTTTTTTAGCTAATACGCCTTGTAGGTAGGTCGTCGGGGTGCAGCCTTCGGAAGCGCCTCTCACTGATGGGGTCAGCCAGGACCCTGGCGGCCGCGTTCGGGTGCTGCATCAGCTTGTCGGCGTATCGGCTGCTGAAGAAGTTTAATTGATCTCCGACCTTTATTAGGCGGAGATCGCGTTCGATGGCGTCTGTTGTAACATACCATGGTAGGCCGGCGACCTTGCGTGCTGCCTTGGCTTGGACCACTCTTAAGCGGTGCAGCTGGTGTGCTGACGCCGTACCCCAGATTTGGATGGCGTATGTCCAGATGGGCGTTACCATTGTTTTGATAAGCAGCGCCTTTGTGGAAATGTGGAGCTTGCTTTGCGGTTTCAAGAGCCAGTTGAGTTTTTGGAGCCTTCTTAGGCATTTTGCTTTTGTTGCTGTGATGTGGGATCCCCATATGAACCTTCGGTCTAGGTGAACGCCCAAGTAGCAAAATGAGCTGGAGTGCTCAATGGTTCCTCCATCGAACCGAAGCCCCTGGCAGCTGTCTGGGCGTAGCGTGAATGTAACGCAAGCGGACTTGGCACAGTTTATAGCAATATTCCAATTAGCTGTCCAATTTTCGATCTGCAGCAGCCAGTCTTGTACTGCATTTGTTGCAGCTTGCAGGTGGTCGTGCGAAGCTAGGAAAGCGGTATCATCTGCGTACGTTGCCACAAGCAGTCTCGCGGGGCTGAAGTCTGCACTGTTTTGTCCTTGTATGGGGAGGTCCGCAGTGTACAGCGTGTACAGCATCGGGCCGAGGACGCTGCCTTGTGGGACACCTGCTCTAATGCCTTTGTTGGCCGACCTTTGGTCTTTAACTGCCACGTTAAAGGTTCGTTCTGCCAGAAAGGAGCTCAGAATGCTAAAGTATGGCGCTGGGAGTAGGGCTTTGACCTTGGACAGAAGGCCGTCGTGCCAGACCTTGTCGAACGCCTGTTTGACGTCGAGGAACACTCCGACACAGTATTCCTTTTCTTCAAATGCCTTCAGAACATGCTTTACTACACTGTGGACCTGCTCGGGGCAGCCGTGAGACTTTCTGAAGCCAAACTGATGATCCGGGACCAGGCGCGTGACCTCGTCGAGCTCCAGAAGTCGGCTCAGTAGGAGCCGCTCGAAGACTTTGGAAAACGTTGGCAGCAGGCTTATAGGGCGGTAAGACTCCAGCTGAGTTAGCGGCTTACCGGGCTTGGCGATCATAATTATATTCGCACATTTCCACTGCTTTGGGAAGTGACCAAGCCTGAGCATTGAATTAAAAATTAACGTAAGCGCCATGATGCCTTTGCGTGGGAGTGCCTTGGCTGCTCTGTTGTCAATTTCGTCGCGTCCAGGGGTCTTCTTCAGCTTGAGCGCTTTCAGCTGTATTTCGATTTCCGCGGGGGATACGCTTCTTATTGGGAGAGCCATCTGCAGTGGCGCATCAAGTGATTCAGCCACTTTGCGGCGCTGTGCAACATCTGCGAAATCGAAGGGCGTAAAAATCGCTTCCAGGTGGTCAGCAAACGCATTGGCCTTCTCCTCGTCCGATCGCAGCCAAAGTCCAGAACGATCCATGATCGGGGAGGTATAAATTGGTTGCCTTTTAATATTTCTTGTTAGCTTCCACACTGAGAAGGAGCTGTTGCCGTCATGCCCAGCTGCCTCTAGGAGCCTGTCAAGGTTCTCTCTTTGGGTCCTGGCCAGCAGTCGACGGAGCCGGTTGGACGCGCTGACCATTTCCGCCTTGGCAGAGGGATCTCCGTTGCGGACGTACAGCCTCCTTAGACGTCTTTTGTCGGCAAGAAGACTCCTGGCTTCTGGGTTAAGTAGGGAGCTTCTAGAAGTGTGAGATGGTCGACATAGCTCTCCAGTTCACATGCCGTACTTATGGCGACGTTGAGTTCTAAGGTATCCTCGAGGCAGGTCCGGTAGACGTCCAAGTTAGAGCGCGGCGGGAGCATTTTGCGGGCGCCAACGAACCGCTTGGGAGTCTCTTCTAGCTCGATCAGTAGTGGGAGGTGATCCGATGTCAGGTCCAGGAGACTTCTTATTCGCAGCTGCTCCTGTCTGAATCCCTTGTAGAGCCCGAAGTCGAGTGCACTTGGTGTTGCAGTAACTCTATATGGGTAGCACGTTGCCTCTCCTGTGGCTATAACCTCGATGCCGTTGGTCTCAATGGCAGAGAGGAGCGTTCTCCCTCGGGGGCACATTCGGTAGTTTCCCCACCAGCGATGTTTGGCGTTCCAGTCTCCCCCAGCCAGGAACTTTGGGCCGAGCTGGTCGAAAAGGGTTTGGAAGTGAGCCTCAGTCACTCTTAAGGCCGGAGGGCAGTATACGGAGGCAAGGTTGAAGTCGCCTCTGCCGGATCCGAGTCGGATAACAGCGGCTTGCATGTGCCAGTGGCAGGACGACTCAAGTGGATGGTGGGACAGGGACGACCTGACCAGTATTGCTGCTCCTCCATGTTGGCTGTTATCGGGATGGTTGGCGGTGTGGAGAGTGTAGCCTGGCACTCTGAGGGTGATACGGGAGCAAAAATGAGTCTCCGTGAGCAGAAACACATCAATGTGATGGAGCTCGGTGAAGGCTGCGATCTCGTTCGCTTTCGAAAAGACTCCGTTGGCGTTCCACAGTGCTATTCTTAGAGAGTTCATTTTAGAGCCTGTTATTTTTTGCGCTTAGCATAGTATTTAGCGCATGAACTAGAGTCTCTACAAGGGATATCACTTTGTCGAACCTGGCGAACATTTCCTCCAACCTAAGCTCAAGGGCAGAGTTGGAGCTGTTGTCAGCAGCTGGATGGGATCGATTGGGAATGCTGCCTGTGTTCCTTCTGCGCGACGATGAGCGGGCTCTATGCTCGGCGGGCTGGCTACCGCGTAGGACGCTGGCAAACGATTGTTGGCCGGGAGCAAAGCTGCGGGCAGGAGGGGCTGTTTCAGGGCGACGATCCTTGGAGCGGCTTGCATCTCTACCAGTTACCTTGTGCTGATTTTTTTGCTGGAAGGAGTATTGCAGGTACTTCTTGCAGCCCCTGAAATTTGCTGTGTGCGATTCTCCACAGTGGTAGCAGCACCGATCCTCATCTTTGCCAAGTGTGCATTCGCTTGTTGGATGGTTGTCGCCACATTCCTTGCACACATGGTGTCGTGAGCAATAGGACTTGGTGTGCCCGTACTCTTGGCATCTATTGCATTGGACTGGGCCCGACGTCTTGCGAGGCTTCTCCCACGAGACTTTATGTCTGCATAACACAGTTATAGATTTGATGAGGTTGTTGTTGTCCGCCTTCCTCAGGTCAACAAACCTCATATTTAGTGGCTCGTTATTGGCTCTGCTACGCGGGGTGTATATGCGGACAACGTGGTGCCCCTTGTCTGCCAGTTGCGCTGAGATGTCTTCAGATGGTATATCGTGGTGTATGTTCCTTAGGACTATGCGGTATGGTCGGTCCTCTGTGAGTTGGTGGTGATGAAACATACAACCGCTCTCGCGAAGGTATCTAGCCACCTCTCTGTAATCGTCCGAGTTGCGGCATTGAATGATGCAGTCGCCAGAGTTGAGCGCTCTCACGGTGTAGGTGTTCTCGCCTACGATGCTGTCCAGTTCCTTGCAGAACGTTTTGAAGCTGACGATGCCTGGCACAGTTATTCTGGGCACCTTATTGGAGGGGCGCTCGTTAAGGGGCTCCGTCTGGGTGGGTTGCGGTGGGGTGGCTGGCTTCTGGTTCGACTTTTGTTGTCTGCTGGCCCTTGCGCGTGCTGCATGCGAGGTGGATGGTCTATCGTCCTCATCTACATCGTTAACTACGTTGTTATTGGCGATCAGCTCTACCTCCATGTCCGTGTGGCTTTTGGCTAGTGCTATGCTTGTGTTAGTGAGACTGGCAAAAGCTCTCTCACGAAAGCTCTGTTTACTCACTCACACGCACACGAGTTCGGGCGATCAGCTGATCGCAGTTGAGCTTAGCTGAAGCTTGCTCTCTTACGCTTGCACGCGGTTGCACTTTTGTTAATAAACAAGAAATTTCTGTTTTTAATGTATAGATTCGGCACTTTGGCTGCCAGAGGCAGCACTTTTGATTTGCCGCGCTCTACAGGCGTGATTTGTTTGTTAAGCCCTGGGGCGGGCTTAGCTAGTGCAGCACGACCGATCTCCGCGGAAGTTCAAGGCGAATTGCGCATATAATTCTATTATCTATTGTATGTATAATCTACTGAATAATGAGGAAGACACTCGTTTTGTCGACCATTAATAAATAAATAAATAAATATAACTAGCTTAACCTAAAACAATTGTTTTTGAATAAAATGTCGATTATGTCAGAAGTATATTATGCAATACTGAATGAAAAAACCTTACCAGGGCCACATTTAGCTAGTTATATATTAAAACGCACAGAGTTCCCTAAAATGGTATTTTCGTAGGTATATTATGCTATATCAAATGCAATAACCTAACCAGGACCACATATAGCTAGTTATATATTAAAATGCTTAGATTTCCTTAAAATTGTTATTTCGTAGGTATATTATGCAATATCTAATGCAATAACCTAACCAGGGCAACATATACCTAGTTAAAACTAAACAACCAGGGTAACATATATCTAGCTTAACCTAAAACGCTTGGTTTTTATTAAAATGTCTATTAGTGAGTATACAACGCAATATTGATTGCAAGAGCTTAACCAAGGCCACATATAGTTAGCTAAATTTTAAAACGCTTAGAGTTCCAAAAATAGGTTGTGGCGTAGGTATATCACGCAATCTTAAACGCAATATCCTAACCAGGTCTACATATAGCTAGTTACATATTAAAATGCTTAGATTTCTTTAAAATGGCTATTTCGTAGGTATATTATGCAATATCGAATGCAAAAACCTAACCAGGGCCACATAAAGGTATCTAAATTTCAACATTGAACGCAATATCCCAACCAGGGAAACATATAGCTAGTTATAAATAAAACGCTTAGAGTTCCTCAAAATGGTTATTTCGTAAGTATATTATGCAATATTGAATGGAATATCTTAACCAGGGCCACATATAACTAGCTTAACCTAAAACGCTTGGTTTTGAATAAAATGTCTCTTGTATAAGTTTATTACGCAATACTGAATGCAATAACCTAACCAGGATCACATATAGCTAGCTAAATTTAAAAACGCTTAGAGTTCCTTAAAATGATTATCTCGTAAGTATATTAGTCAATATCGAATGCAATAACCTATCCGGGTCCACATAAATCTAGCTAAATTTTAAAACGCTTAGAGTTCCCAAAAATGTTTTTTTCGTAGGTATGTTATACAATATTGAATGGAATATCCTTACCAGGGCCACATATAACTAGCTTAACCTAAAACGCTTGGTTTTGAATAAAATGTCTCTTGCGTATGTATATTACGCAATGCTGAATGCAATTACCTAACCAGGACCGCATAAAGCTAGCTAAATTTTAAAACGCTAAAAGTTCCCAAAAATGGTTATTTCGTAGGTATGTTATACAATATTAAATGGAATATCCTAACCAGGGACACATATAACTAGCTTAACCTAAAACGCTTGGTTTTGAATAAAATGTCCCTTGTTTAAGTATATTATGCAATATTGAATGGAATATCCTAACCTGGTCCACATATAGCTAGCTAAATATTAAAACGCTTAGAGTTCCCTAAAATAGTTATTTCGTAGGTATATTATGCAATAATGAATGTCCACATATAGCTAGTTTTATATTAAAACGCATAAAGTTCCCAACAATGGTTATTTTGTAGGCATACTATGCAATAAAGAATGCAATTACCTAACCAGGGCAACATATACCTAGCTAAAACTAAACGACCAGGGCAACATATTACCAGCTTAACCTAAAACGATTGTTTTTGAATAAAATGTCTATTATGTCAGAAGTATAGATATTTGTTATATATTAAAACGCACAGAGTTCCTTAAAATGGTATTTTCGTAGGTATATTATGCAATATCAAATGCAATAACCTAACCAGGGCCACATAAAGCTAGCTAAATTTTTAAAAGCTAAGAGTTGCCAAAAATGGTTATTTTGTAGGTATACTATGCTATATCAAATGCAATAACCTAACCAGGGCAACATATAGCTAGTTATATTTTAAAACTTTTAGATTTCCTTAAAATGGTTTTTTCGTAGGTATAACCTAACCAGGGCAACATATACCTAGCTAAAACTAACACAATAGGTTATGAATAAACTGTCTTTGCAAGAAGGTGGAAGGGGAATTGGGTTGCCATGAGGAAAGGGAGGGGGGTTATGTTTCCATTTGTGTGTGTGTGTGTGTGTGTGTGTGTGTGGATCAAGATCACATTTGATTACGCTGGATGTGATCGGAATGGATGGGGAGAAGTGGAGAGGGAGTGCGTTGGCAACGCATGCGCAAGATCATGAATATTTTTGTTTAGGTTGACATTTGTGTGTGTGTGTTGAGGAAGGCGACGGGGGTGTTATGTTTCCATCACATTTGTTTACGATGGATGTGATTGGATGGGAAAGAACGAAGGGGAGGGGGAGTGCGCTGCTATGTTATCAACGAGCTATAACGTGGCTGGGGGGGAAACTGAAATGATGTGAATATTATTTTAAAATAAAATTTATTTAGTTATCCGAAAGTTTCAAAGTGAAAAAGTCATTGAAATCAGAATATTAAAAAATGGCATCAACATCTGCAAACAATAATCAAAATGCACAACGCTTTTGTGAGGTTTGTGGAGTAATCGCTGGGCCCAACATTTGCGGACAAATGAGCACAAAAATAAGGCCTTCACTCCGATGGATGGCTATGTTCAACTTGCGGCATCCGGATTCCAAAACCGGATTAACACCTATTCATATAGCACTGTTTCGGATAACGTTATGCCCCCTGAAGAGCTCCTTTTGGAGGCAGGAAGTTCATTACTTCCAATAATGGAAAACGTTTTAGAGGTGCACACCTCATATAAAGTGAACTTTGAGATTTCGCTGAATATTTAAATAAATAATAATACTGATGGTGAAGATTTTAAAATAATGATCAAATCCCATCAAACTGAAATGTGTGTGGCTACGAAGTCTTCTGACTTAGAAGAAATATTCGTAAGCCACTCAGCCATCATAAGTTCAAAGATGGATGAATTCCAAGAGAGAGATAGTGCTTGGACTCTCATAAAAATTATACGTTTGGAAATGAACGTCAATAAATATAAGCCACTAAGAGGCTCTAGTTTTATTCCATTACCACGAAAATTGAGCTTGAAGAAAGCTATTATTAATATAAAAAACGAAGATTAGTTTTGTTTTAAGTGGGCTTTATAACAGCCCTAAAGAACTTGCAACATAATGCTGATAGGTGTGTCCCATATGAAATCAATGATATAAGGAGTCCAATTATTGAAATTGATAAGATATCCGCACTCAAATTCATAATATGGAATTTCCATTAAAGCTCAAAGACATTAAATTGTTTGAACAACAAAATACTTACTTATGTATAAATGTGTATGTATAAATGGATTAAGAAGCGATCAAGGTAAGTAAGGAATTCAAAAAAAAAATATATATATATATACATTTCTTTTTTAATAACAATCATAATTTCTCCTCCAGGCTTACACACAATCAGTTGACTTCGCATACGAGGAAATTACATTTCTGTCATGTATGCCTTAACTATTCGCATAACGACAGGATGCATGGCGAGCAGTGTGGAAAAGTGGTGGCGAAGCTTCCAACAGCGGATAAGGCGAGTGTAAAATTTAAGAATTATGCAAATAGTTTAAATATACCTTTTATAATTTATGCAGATTTCGAGTGCGTTTTAAAACCTATCAACAGGAGTGTGAGCGAGAATGTAATAAGCATTCAACATAATAACATTCCTGTTGCATACGCATATTTCATAAAATCTGCATATGATTCTAGTTTAGATAAATTTGTTATTAATAGTGGAGAAAATGTAGGATTACATTTTGTAACATCTCTCATTGCTGATGCAAGAGAGATTTATAGCAAATATTTATCTACTGTAAAGCCAATCGAAATGAGTTTAGAAGATGAAAATAAATTTTAAAATGCTATAAATTGCCACATTTGCACTAAGATTTTAAACTTAGATAGAGTACGGGATTATGCCACTTAACTGGTAAATTTAGAGGGTCAGCTCATAATGCCTGCAATATAAATTACAAAATTGCCTCATTTATCCCCGTACTTTTTCATAATTTTTCACGCTTCGATGCCAATTTGTTTGTAAGAGAGTTGTCAAAAGATGAAGGTGAAATTTCAGCAGTCTTGCGAATAGAGAATGTTGATGATTATTTACACGCTCAGAACGAGTGGAGAGTTTTTAATTGTAAAACCCTCAAATATTATATGGAGCTGTATTTAAAGACAGATGTACTTTTGCTTGCAAATGTTTTTGAAAATTTTCGTTTAATTTGTAAGAATATATATTCATTGGACCCAGCCCATTATTACACAGCTCCGGGGTTATCTTGGTATGCTATGCTAAAAACAACTGGAATAGAATTAGAATTATTTACAGACATAGATATACAAAGATTTATACAAAATGTTATTCGTGGGGGATTAGTACAATGTTTTCAGAGATATTCAATTGCTAATCATAAGTATATGAATGATTATGATAGCACAAAACCCTCTCAATATTTGATGTATTTGGATTCAAATAATCTATATGGGTGAGCGATGTCACAATATCTTCCATATGGTGATTTCCAGTGGTTAAGTGAGAATGAAATACGATCATTTCATTTATTTTCAATTTCTGAAAAGTATGAATATTGATAAATTCTTATTTAAAAAAATATGCATAACGACTTGCCGTTTTATCCAAGCAATCAAAAACCGACTGCAAAGTGTACAGTTAAAAAGCTTATCGCTGACCTAAGTCCGAAATATAAATATCCCATACATTATAGAAATCTTCAACAATGTATTCATCATAGATTGCGGCTAACTAAGATTTACCGTATATTACGGCTTAAGCAGTCTCCTTGATTATCATAGAACGCAGGCGAAAAATAATTTCGAAAAAGATTTTTTAAGCTATTAAATAATGCAGTATCAAACTTTCATAGCTCAGTGCAATTCTCGAATAATATGTATGCAATCCAAATGAAAAGATTGCATAACTATTAAAAAAGCCCATATATTTAGGTTTTACCGTATTAGATATTTCGAAATTGTTAATGTATGATTTTCATTATGATTATATGGTAGCAAAGTTTAAATCTGATCTAGCATTGAATTATATGGACACAGACTCCTTAATATATACCATTAAAACTGAGGAATTTTAAGCAGATATTAGAGATTATCTCGAAATGAAATTCGATACATCTGAATATTCTGATGATCATGCTCATAAATATGCCCTAAAGAGAGTTAATAAAAAAGTCTTGGGCACGTAGGTATATTATGCAATATCGAATGCAAAAACCTAACCAGGGCCACATAAAGGTATCTAAATTTCAACATTGAACGCAATATCCCAACCAGGGAAACATATAGCTAGTTATAAATAAAACGCTTAGAGTTCCTCAAAATGGTTATTTCGTAAGTATATTATGCAATATTGAATGGAATATCTTAACCAGGGCCACATATAACTAGCTTAACCTAAAACGCTTGGTTTTGAATAAAATGTCTCTTGTATAAGTTTATTACGCAATACTGAATGCAATAACCTAACCAGGATCACATATAGCTAGCTAAATTTAAAAACGCTTAGAGTTCCTTAAAATGATTATCTCGTAAGTATATTAGTCAATATCGAATGCAATAACCTATCCGGGTCCACATAAATCTAGCTAAATTTTAAAACGCTTAGAGTTCCCAAAAATGTTTTTTTCGTAGGTATGTTATACAATATTGAATGGAATATCCTTACCAGGGCCACATATAACTAGCTTAACCTAAAACGTTTGGTTTTGAATAAAATGTCTCTTGCGTATGTATATTACGCAATGCTGAATGCAATTACCTAACCAGGACCGCATAAAGCTAGCTAAATTTTAAAACGCTAAAAGTTCCCAAAAATGGTTATTTCGTAGGTATGTTATACAATATTAAATGGAATATCCTAACCAGGGACACATATAACTAGCTTAACCTAAAACGCTTGGTTTTGAATAAAATGTCCCTTGTTTAAGTATATTATGCAATATTGAATGGAATATCCTAACCTGGTCCACATATAGCTAGCTAAATATTAAAACACTTAGAGTTCCCTAAAATAGTTATTTCGTAGGTATATTATGCAATAATGAATGTCCACATATAGCTAGTTTTATATTAAAACGCATAAAGTTCCCAACAATGGTTATTTTGTAGGCATACTATGCAATAAAGAATGCAATTACCTAACCAGGGCAACATATACCTAGCTAAAACTAAACGACCAGGGCAACATATTACCAGCTTAACCTAAAACGATTGTTTTTGAATAAAATGTCTATTATGTCAGAAGTATAGATATTTGTTATATATTAAAACGCACAGAGTTCCTTAAAATGGTATTTTCGTAGGTATATTATGCAATATCAAATGCAATAACCTAACCAGGGCCACATAAAGCTAGCTAAATTTTTAAAAGCTAAGAGTTGCCAAAAATGGTTATTTTGTAGGTATACTATGCTATATCAAATGCAATAACCTAACCAGGGCAACATATAGCTAGTTATATTTTAAAACTTTTAGATTTCCTTAAAATGGTTTTTTCGTAGGTATAACCTAACCAGGGCAACATATACCTAGCTAAAACTAACACAATAGGTTATGAATAAACTGTCTTTGCAAGAAGGTGGAAGGGGAATTGGGTTGCCATGAGGAAAGGGAGGGGGGTTATGTTTCCATTTGTGTGTGTGTGTGTGTGTGTGTGTGTGTGGATCAAGATCACATTTGATTACGCTGGATGTGATCGGAATGGATGGGGAGAAGTGGAGAGGGAGTGCGTTGGCAACGCATGCGCAAGATCATGAATATTTTTGTTTAGGTTGACATTTGTGTGTGTGTGTGTTGAGGAAGGCGACGGGGGTGTTATGTTTCCATCACATTTGTTTACGATGGATGTGATTGGATGGGAAAGAACGAAGGGGAGGGGGAGTGCGCTGCTATGTTATCAACGAGCTATAATGTGGCTGGGGGAAACTGAAATGATGTGAATATTATTTTAAAATAAAATTTATTTAGTTATCCGAAAGTTTCAAAGTGAAAAAGTCATTGAAATCAGAATATTAAAAAATGGCATCAACATCTGCAAACAATAATCAAAATGCACAACGCTTTTGTGAGGTTTGTGGAGTAATCGCTGGGCCCAACATTTGCGGACAAATGAGCACAAAAATAAGGCCTTCACTCCGATGGATGGCTATGTTCAACTTGCGGCATCCGGATTCCAAAACCGGATTAACACCTATTCATATAGCACTGTTTCGGATAACGTTATGCCCCCTGAAGAGCTCCTTTTGGAGGCAGGAAGTTCATTACTTCCAATAATGGAAAACGTTTTAGAGGTGCACACCTCATATAAAGTGAACTTTGAGATTTCGCTGAATATTTAAATAAATAATAATACTGATGGTGAAGATTTTAAAATAATGATCAAATCCCATCAAACTGAAATGTGTGTGGCTACGAAGTCTTCTGACTTAGAAGAAATATTCGTAAGCCACTCAGCCATCATAAGTTCAAAGATGGATGAATTCCAAGAGAGAGATAGTGCTTGGACTCTCATAAAAATTATACGTTTGGAAATGAACGTCAATAAATATAAGCCACTAAGAGGCTCTAGTTTTATTCCATTACCACGAAAATTGAGCTTGAAGAAAGCTATTATTAATATAAAAAACGAAGATTAGTTTTGTTTTAAGTGGGCTTTATAACAGCCCTAAAGAACTTGCAACATAATGCTGATAGGTGTGTCCCATATGAAATCAATGATATAAGGAGTCCAATTATTGAAATTGATAAGATATCCGCACTCAAATTCATAATATGGAATTTCCATTAAAGCTCAAAGACATTAAATTGTTTGAACAACAAAATACTTACTTATGTATAAATGTGTATGTATAAATGGATTAAGAAGCTATCAAGGTAAGTAAGGAATTCAAAAAAAAAAATATATATATATATACATTTCTTTTTTAATAACAATCATAATTTCTCCTCCAGGCTTACACACAATCAGTTGACTTCGCATACGAGGAAATTACATTTCTGTCATGTATGCCTTAACTATTCGCATAACGACAGGATGCATGGCGAGCAGTGTGGAAAAGTGGTGGCGAAGCTTCCAACAGCGGATAAGGCGAGTGTAAAATTTAAGAATTATGCAAATAGTTTAAATATACCTTTTATAATTTATGCAGATTTCGAGTGCGTTTTAAAACCTATCAACAGGAGTGTGAGCGAGAATGTAATAAGCATTCAACATAATAACATTCCTGTTGCATACGCATATTTCATAAAATCTGCATATGATTCTAGTTTAGATAAATTTGTTATTTATAGTGGAGAAAATGTAGGATTACATTTTGTAACATCTCTCATTGCTGATGCAAGAGAGATTTATAGCAAATATTTATCTACTGTAAAGCCAATCGAAATGAGTTTAGAAGATGAAAATAAATTTTAAAATGCTATAAATTGCCACATTTGCACTAAGATTTTAAACTTAGATAGAGTACGGGATTATGCCACTTAACTGGTAAATTTAGAGGGTCAGCTCATAATGCCTGCAATATAAATTACAAAATTGCCTCATTTATCCCCGTACTTTTTCATAATTTTTCACGCTTCGATGCCAATTTGTTTGTAAGAGAGTTGTCAAAAGATGAAGGTGAAATTTCAGCAGTCTTGCGAATAGAGAATGTTGATGATTATTTACACGCTCAGAACGTGTGGAGAGTTTTTAATTGTAAAACCCTCAAATATTATATGGAGCTGTATTTAAAGACAGATGTACTTTTGCTTGCAAATGTTTTTGAAAATTTTCGTTTAATTTGTAAGAATATATATTCATTGGACCCAGCCCATTATTACACAGCTCCGGGGTTATCTTGGTATGCTATGCTAAAAACAACTGGAATAGAATTAGAATTATTTACAGACATAGATATACAAAGATTTATACAAAATGTTATTCGTGGGGGATTAGTACAATGTTTTCAGAGATATTCAATTGCTAATCATAAGTATATGAATGATTATGATAGCACAAAACCCTCTCAATATTTGATGTATTTGGATTCAAATAATCTATATGGGTGAGCGATGTCACAATATCTTCCATATGGTGATTTCCAGTGGTTAAGTGAGAATGAAATACGATCATTTCATTTATTTTCAATTTCTGAAAAGTATGAATATTGATAAATTCTTATTTAAAAAAATATGCATAACGACTTGCCGTTTTATCCAAGCAATCAAAAACCGACTGCAAAGTGTACAGTTAAAAAGCTTATCGCTGACCTAAGTCCGAAATATAAATATCCCATACATTATAGAAATCTTCAACAATGTATTCATCATAGATTGCGGCTAACTAAGATTTACCGTATATTACGGCTTAAGCAGTCTCCTTGATTATCATAGAACGCAGGCGAAAAATAATTTCGAAAAAGATTTTTTAAGCTATTAAATAATGCAGTATCAAACTTTCATAGCTCAGTGCAATTCTCGAATAATATGTATGCAATCCAAATGAAAAGATTGCATAACTATTAAAAAAGCCCATATATTTAGGTTTTACCGTATTAGATATTTCGAAATTGTTAATGTATGATTTTCATTATGATTATATGGTAGCAAAGTTTAAATCTGATCTAGCATTGAATTATATGGACACAGACTCCTTAATATATACCATTAAAACTGAGGAATTTTAAGCAGATATTAGAGATTATCTCGAAATGAAATTCGATACATCTGAATATTCTGATGATCATGCTCATAAATATGCCCTAAAGAGAGTTAATAAAAAAGTCTTGGGCATGATGAAAGGTGAGAATAAGGGTAGGATAATGAAAGAATTCATAGGACTTCGACCCAAAATGTACTCATAGAAACTTGAGGACGGAGGTTGTGTTAAAAAGGCAAAGGCTATTAAAAAATCAATTTTGGAAAACATCAGTGTGAAATGCTTTAAGGATTGTCTTTTCAATAATAAATCATATTCAACAAATAATACGTTAATTTTTAGATATAACTTACATAAATTGTATACTCAAAAAATAACAAAAGTAGCTTTAAGTTCTCAAGAAGATAAGAAAAAAATAAGAGATGATTGTATAATATAACATAATTATGCATGGGTCACTATAAGATTGTAAATTAATTGGTTAAATAAAAACATAAAAAAAAAAATGACTCGACTTTTTTAGTTTTATTCTAAAATTGTATATAAATTGAGAGGGAGAGAGAGAGTTAAACGGAGTTACCTTAAAAAATTACTATTAAACTTCAGAGAGGAAGATGTATAAATACCGTATATCATATTCAGTAGATCTACATTACAAATGCTACTGTATTCAAAAAATATAAGAATGAGCGATTCCCAGCGTTTAACCGGCCGTGAGAGTGGACGTGAAGATAAGGTGGAAGAAGCAAAATATAAAATATATCAAAATCCAGCTAAAACAAATAACGAGAAAAAAAACACCAACTATAACAGCTATTCAGAAAGCTCTGTAAAATACCAAAGATTTAAATAGCTCTGACTGTGCTAGCAACAACCATTCGACAGAAAACACTGGAGCCTCAAGCCTCATCATGAACACTCAAAATCAGCAAATTCAATCCAACGAAATATCACCATCAACAGATATTTTTATACCCTGAACCCATTAAAAATGGGTAGAAGGGGTATATTGTTTTTGTGCAAAATGCAAATGTATGTTACAGGCAGAAGGAAGCATCTCCGACCCCATAAAGTATATATATTCTGGATCAGCATCATAAAGCCGAGTCGATCTAGCCATGTCCGTCTGCCTGTCCGTCCGTCCGTCCGTCGGTCCGTATGTATGACCGCAAGGATCTCAGAACCTATAAGAGCTAGAGACTTGAAATTAGATGTAGGTGCTAGTAGTGACTGCGCAGATCGAGTTTGTTTGCGATAATCGATTACTTACTCCGTTTTCAAGTAATCGATAAAAATGTATATCGAAATCCTGTTTTTAAGCAATTTTGGTAAATAATAAGAGCTAGAGTCACCAAACTTGTTGCTTCTAGAATATTATATATATGTCAAGTATCTTTCATTTTATACCAATCGCCATCTCCTCGCTACCACCTCAAAGAGGGTTCAGGGTATTCCCTATTCGGGAGCTCCCGACTAGAACCTCTTACTTGTTCAATATGATACATGGAGTTTAAATTCAAATTCAAATTCAGATTTAATAATACATCGTGAGATTCAAGAAAATATAATATCATCTACAACTCGTGAGCTTTTTGATGAGGATGATGATGATACCGTTGAAGTCCCTGAAACAGACATTGAAGATGAGGAGGACGATATATTTAACAATAGACATTATTATTTGAATCAAGAAGCTCAACCAATAATATTATCAGATAGTGAGGAAGAACTATTTGGATTCCAATAAATATTTTACAAAACTATATCCTTCTTGTTTATTCTATTATCATTTAAAAAGTTTTGCGAATAATTTTTTTAAAATTAATCAATCAAATTTTCGAATCTTGAGAATTCTTCAAAAATTTTAACTGATTCAACCTCTAATCATTTACCATTATCCTTTCAGCTTCATTAACAGGTAATTTTCAGACTTTTTGGATGACGAAGTTCATAACTACTGTTATAAGTACACCTTTTTGTTGAGACATATTCATCATATTGAAGAATAAAATGTCTTTGGTTTATTTGTATTGAGCTTCATTATACCACTACCGGATATAGATGATTTTGATTGATTTGGAGTTGTTATGGCAATTGGAGATAATTTTGGAAAAAGATTTTTTATTATAGTTAAATCTTTTTTCGAACGATTTCCTTTAAGTTGTCCATCAGGGTTGATATGTTTTCTGTGAGCAGAAGTTTTTATTAGAAAATCTTTATAATTTTGTAGATCTAGATCGTTATAATTCTGAGGAGTATTTTCATAAATTAAAGAATATAAGCCTGTAGTGAGATCTCATGTTTCACCACTGTCTAGAATACATTTTTCTTCTGATATATGAATAATAGAATTTCCTAGCCTTAATTCACCATTTAAATCTTTATATGGTCCATACGCTTTACCAAGTATCTTTTTTTCTAGCTAATTCACTTAGATTAAACATATTTTCAGCTCCAACATTAGATTGAGAATAGAGCTGATTAACTGTAATATCATTAACATCATCATCATCATCATCATCCGCATCACCATAGTCATCAGTTTGATTGATTCTTGTATTAGCATCAATAAAATCATCATCATCATCATCATCATCACCATAATCATTCTCATAATCTAGTTTCCGTCGTCTTGAGAATTCTTCAAAAATTTTATTTGATTCAACCTCTCCTCATTTACCATTATCCTTTCAGCTTCGTTAACAGGTAATTTTCATACTTTTTGGATGACGAAGTTCATAACTACTGTTATAAGTACACCTTTTTGTTGAGACATATTCATCATATTAAAGAATAAAATGTCTATAAAACGGTGTATTACTCTCAAAAATTCCAGAAATGTTTGCTTCTTTCTGTATTAGCTCTTGCCTACACATCTTTTGCGCTTGAATTCTCATCAAGTTTAAGTGGAATTAGTAGCGTGTTAAAACATTGAGCTACTATAATTAATATATAATATTTAAATAGATGAGTGCTTTTTATATTTTCAGAGTAAACGATAAAATTATAATGATTGCAATATTCATTTTATACCAAATTTATTACCCAAACCTAGTCATAACTCTAGTTTCAAAAGAAAACATTTTCATATCAAATTCTTTATTTTTTCTTTTTTTTTCATATTATTACATAAAGTTTTACATTTAAATTCATCTTACTTATGATTTTAAAAATGATATGATATATATATATTTTATTATACAACTTCATTTTGGTTTATCCACGAGTTGTGCTCATCAGAGAACCCCAACCATTTAACATATACCTTATCACCATTTTTCTTTTTTACCTTATCAACTAGGTAGGTATCGGGAAAGTGAGTTTTCTTTAATTCGTGAGAAAATTCGTATTATTATATAAATTAATATCACTTCTCAGTTTTTGAATTTCAATATTAACTTTATTTAAACATTCGTTCATAGATGTATCTACTTCATCAACTTTATTATGTATGAGTAGCTCCAAATCATCTTTTGATTTGTATAATATATTTTGCACATAAAGTTTATTGTCAACAGAATCTCTCTTTTTAGCTGAGGAGTAATATCCAAACTTGTCGATACTCATTTTAATAATGTCAGTTATATACAAATATTTTTCCTTTTAATAAATTTATTCGATAATTTTTGCTTCCCGAAGTTATTCAACTATTGAAATTATCTCATTATTATGATTACTATGACTAGCTGTTTGTGAGGCGATTAGAAGCTTTAATCGATCAACAATTTCATTAGGATCATCCCAGTAAATATAGTTTGGTTTATTTGTATTGAGCTTCATTATACCACTACCGGATATAAATGATTTTGATTGATTTGGAGTTGATATGGCAATTGGTACTGTTTTATGAAAAATAACTTTTTGAGATAATTTTGGAAAAAGATTTTTTATTATAGTTAAATATTTTTTCGAACGATTTCCTTTAAGTTGTCCATCAGGGTTGATATGTTTTCTGTGAGCAGAAGTTTTTATTAGAATATCTTTATAATTTTGTAGATCTAGATCGTTATAATTCTGAGGAGTATTTTCATAAATTAAAGAATATAAGCCTGTAGTGAGATCTCATGTTTCACCACTGTCTAGAATACATTTTTCTTCTGATATATGAATAATAGAATTTCCTAGCCTTAATTCACCATTTAAATCTTTATATGGTCCATACGCTTTACCAAGTATCTTTTTTTCTAGCTAATTCACATTAAACATATTTTCAACTCCAACATTAGATTGAGAATAGAGCTGATTAACTGTAATATCATTAACATCATCATCATCATCATCATCCGCATCACCATAGTCATCAGTTTGATTGATTCTTGTATTAGCATCAATAAAATCATCATCATCATCATCATCATCATAATCATTCTCATCATCTAGTTTCCGTCGTCTAAAAGGCGAACTATCTAACTCTGGCTTAATTCCAGTATTTGAACTAAGTGGCGTGTACGACTGCTCTTCTTTCTTCGGTTTGAAAAATGTATTATTTAATTTATTACTCTTAGTAACGAGTTTCTGCAATGGTTCTGTTATGGGCTTTAATGTTTCTTCCAGTTGTAAAGCGGATTCAGCTTTACCTAATTTAATATTTTGAAATTTTTTTTTCAAAACATTTCTAGTCTTTCATAATTCCTTTAGTAAATTCTCATCCATTTTCTGATCTGCTATACAGTTTAAGAGTAGTAACTTATCTGTTATTCGGTTTTATAGCAGTTAAACAGCCTGTTATGAACGGTTTCATAGCGGTTAAACAGCCTGTTAAGAATAGCTGATATACAGGTTGACTGCCCTGTTAGCAGTTAAAGAGATGACTGAATATTAAAGACATATTATGTAACTATATATATTCATTTTTTTTGCAATAGAGAGTATATACCGTATATAATAAAAAAGAGAAGTATATATATACATATATATTTTCTATTTGTTCTGTAAAAAGCAGTTATTCTTTTATTTTGTCTGTAATAAAACAAGTAAGAGGTTCTAGTCGGGAGCTCCCGACTAGGGGATACCCTGAACACTCATATTCCAACACCAAATGCAGCTCGCGCTAATAGATTGAGAGTATCGGGGAGGTGGCGATAGGTATAAGCCCAAAGATACTTGATATATATATACTTTTCTAGAAGCTACATGTCAAGTTTGTTCAGGGTTCAGGGTATAAAAATGGTATTATTTATCCTGTATAATAATATTCAACAGTTTCTGCTTTTGGGACTGCGATGTGTAATCCCTGCAGCTCTTTGTTTGGCAAGCTGATATCGCCCGTTACAAAGTCGTTGAAGTCGTTGAGTCGGGGTTTCGCCCCTTTTGAGTTAAAATTTATTAAGGACATCAATGTCCTGCATCTCCATTTGATGGTTAGATTGCTTCTGCGGCTGCTCATGCTGATGCTCCAACTGTCTGGGAGCTTCGAGGAGCGTGGCCACTTGATACAACTTTGAGGATGAAGATGATGCTGCCTCCATAGTTTCTTACTTAATGAAGTAATACTCTGAGCTACACTGATTTTATAGTCCTGCCTTTGAACGCTGGAATTATTTTTCAGGCAATATTTTTGAGGAGCAGCATTTTGTCAAGTGGAGTTAAAGTGGTTTTTTAGTTTAGTTTTTCAAACATCTCGAGCGATTCTTAATGTTGAAATAATTTTCCACGCCTTAAAAAAAATATAAGAGTTTTCTGTCAATTTTCAGGTGTGACATACACCTGTAGCAATAGAGCAATAGCTTGCCGTTGAGCAATATACAATACAATCTATCATCTGGAGTAAGTCTTTGTACCCAAAACATTTTGAGAGCTTCCCTTGATATATTGTGATGATATATTGTGCTAATAAAAACTGTAAACAGAGATATCCACAGTTATAGCTGTTGAAATGTTGAACCCGATTATAGTTGTATTTAAATAATCAATAACATCTTTAGGAGGTTGTAAATTTCCAAAACTATCAAAATATTCATTCTCTCTTCCACTTTTAATATAAGCTACCCAGTGTGTTCCACCTCCAGCCGATTAGTCTAAATTTATAATACCACGCTCATTTTTATACCCTGAACCCATTGAAAATGGCTAAAAAGGGTATATTGTATTTGTGCAAATATCTGTAACAGGCAGAAGAAAGCATCTCCGACCCCATAAAGTATATATATTCTTGATCAGCATCAATAGCCGAGTCGATCTAGCCATGTCCGTCTGTCTGTCCGTCCGTCCGTCCGTATGTATGAACGCAAGGATCTCAGAACCTATAAGAGCTAGAGACTTGAAATTTTAGCTGTAGGTCCTCCATGTGCCCGCGCAGATCGAGTTTGATGCTCCAACTGTCTGGGAGCTTCGAGGAGCGTGGCCACTTGATACAACTTTGAGGATGAAGATGATGCTGCCTCCATAGTTTCTTACTTAATGAAGTAATACTCTGAGCTACACTGATTTTATAGTCCTGCCTTTGAACGCTGGAATTATTTTTCAGGCAATATTTTTGAGGAGCAGCATTTTGTCAAGTGGAGTTAAAGTGGTTTTTTAGTTTAGTTTTTCAAACATCTCGAGCGATTCTTAATGTTGAAATAATTTTCCACGCCTTAAAAAAAATATAAGAGTTTTCTGTCAATTTTCAGGTGTGACATACACCTGTAGCAATAGAGCAATAGCTTGCCGTTGAGCAATATACAATACAATCTATCATCTGGAGTAAGTCTTTGTACCCAAAACATTTTGAGAGCTTCCCTTGATATATTGTGATGATATATTGTGCTAATAAAAACTGTAAACAGAGATATCCACAGTTATAGCTGTTGAAATGTTGAACCCGATTATAGTTGTATTTAAATAATCAATAACATCTTTAGGAGGTTGTAAATTTCCAAAACTATCAAAATATTCATTCTCTTCCACTTTTAATATAAGCTACCCAGTGTGTTCCACCTCCAGCCGATTAGTCTAAATTTATAATACCACGCTCATTTTTATACCCTGAACCCATTGAAAATGGCTAAAAAGGGTATATTGTATTTGTGCAAATATCTGTAACAGGCAGAAGAAAGCATCTCCGACCCCATAAAGTATATATATTCTTGATCAGCATCAATAGCCGAGTCGATCTAGCCATGTCCGTCTGTCTGTCCCTCCGTCCGTCCGTATGTATGAAAGCAAGGATCTCAGAACCTATAAGAGCTAGAGACTTGAAATTTTAGCTGTAGGTCCTCCATGTGCCCGCGCAGATCGAGTTTGATGGTCCAACTGTCTGGGAGCTTCGAGGAGCGTGGCCACTTGATACAACTTTGAGGATGAAGATGATGCTGCCTCCATAGTTTCTTACTTAATGAAGTAATACCCTGAGCTACACTGATTTTATAGTCCTGCCTTTGAACGCTGGAATTATTTTTCAGGCAATATTGTTGAGGAGCAGCATTTTGTCAAGTGGAGTTAAAGTGGTTTTTTAGTTTAGTTTTTCAAACATCTCGAGCGATTCTTAATGTTGAAATAATTTTCCACGCCTTAAAAAAAATATAAGAGTTTTCTGTCAATTTTCAGGTGTGACATACACCTGTAGCAATAGAGCAATAGCTTGCCGTTGAGCAATATACAATACAATCTATCATCTGGAGTAAGTCTTTGTACCCAAAACATTTTGAGAGCTTCCCTTGATATATTGTGATGATATATTGTGCTAATAAAAACTGTAAACAGAGATATGCACAGTTATAGCTGTTGAAATGTTGCACCCGATTATAGTTGTATTTAAATAATCAATAACATCTTTAGGAGGTTGTAAATTTCCAAAACTATCAAAATATTCATTCTCTCTTCCACTTTTAATATAAGCTACCCAGTGTGTTCCACCTCCAGCCGATTAGTCTAAATTTATAATACCACGCTCATTTTTATACCCTGAACCCATTGAAAATGGCTAAAAAGGGTATATTGTATTTGTGCAAATATCTGTAACAGGCAGAAGAAAGCATCTCCGACCCCATATAGTATATATATTCTTGATCAGCATCAATAGCCGAGTCGATCTAGCCATGTCCGTCTGTCTGTCCCTCCGTCCGTCCGTATGTATGAACGCAAGGATCTCAGAACCTATAAGAGCTAGAGACTTTAAATTTTAGCTGTAGGTCCTCCATGTGCCCGCGCAGATCGAGTTTGATGCTCCAACTGTCTGGGAGCTTCGAGGAGCGTGGCCACTTGATACAACTTTGAGGATGAAGATGATGCTGCCTCCATAGTTTCTTACTTAATGAAGTAATACTCTGAGCTACACTGATTTTATAGTCCTGCCTTTGAACGCTGGAATTATTTTTCAGGCAATATTTTTGAGGAGCAGCATTTTGTCAAGTGGAGTTAAAGTGGTTTTTTAGTTTAGTTTTTCAAACATCTCGAGCGATTCTTAATGTTGAAATAATTTTCCACGCCTTAAAAAAAATATAAGAGTTTTCTGTCAATTTTCAGGTGTGACATACACCTGTAGCAATAGAGCAATAGCTTGCCGTTGAGCAATATACAATACAATCTATCATCTGGAGTAAGTCTTTGTACCCAAAACATTTTGAGAGCTTCCCTTGATATATTGTGATGATATATTGTGCTAATAAAAACTGTAAACAGAGATATCCACAGTTATAGCTGTTGAAATGTTGAACCCGATTATAGTTGTATTTAAATAATCAATAACATCTTTAGGAGGTTGTAAATTTCCAAAACTATCAAAATATTCATTCTCTCTTCCACTTTTAATATAAGCTACCCAGTGTGTTCCACCTCCAGCCGATTAGTCTAAATTTATAATACCACGCTCATTTTTATACCCTGAACCCATTGAAAATGGCTAAAAAGGGTATATTGTATTTGTGCAAATATCTGTAACAGGCAGAAGAAAGCATCTCCGACCCCATAAAGTATATATATTCTTGATCAGCATCAATAGCCGAGTCGATCTAGCCATGTCCGTCTGTCTGTCCGTCCGTCCGTCCGTATGTATGAACGCAAGGATCTCAGAACCTATAAGAGCTAGAGACTTGAAATTTTAGCTGTAGGTCCTCCATGTGCCCGCGCAGATCGAGTTTGATGCTCCAACTGTCTGGGAGCTTCGAGGAGCGTGGCCACTTGATACAACTTTGAGGATGAAGATGATGCTGCCTCCATAGTTTCTTACTTAATGAAGTAATACTCTGAGCTACACTGATTTTATAGTCCTGCCTTTGAACGCTGGAATTATTTTTCAGACAATATTTTTGAGGAGCAGCATTTTGTCAAGTGGAGTTAAAGTGGTTTTTTAGTTTAGTTTTTCAAACATCTCGAGCGATTCTTAATGTTGAAATAATTTTCCACGCCTTAGAAAAAATATAAGAGTTTTCTGTCAATTTTCAGGTGTGACATACACCTGTAGCAATAGAGCAATAGCTTGCCGTTGAGCAATATACAATACAATCTATCATCTGGAGTAAGTCTTTGTACCCAAAACATTTTGAGAGCTTCCCTTGATATATTGTGATGATATATTGTGCTAATAAAAACTGTAAACAGAGATATCCACAGTTATAGCTGTTGAAATGTTGCACCCGATTATAGTTGTATTTAAATAATCAATAACATCTTTAGGAGGTTGTAAATTTCCAAAACTATCAAAATATTCATTCTCTTCCACTTTTAATATAAGCTACCCAGTGTGTTCCACCTCCAGCCGATTAGTCTAAATTTATAATACCACGCTCATTTTTATACCCTGAACCCATTAAAAATGGCTAAAAAGGGTATATTGTATTTGTGCAAATATCTGTAACAGGCAGAAGAAAGCATCTCCGACCCCATAAAGTATATATATTCTTGATCAGCATCAATAGCCGAGTCGATCTAGCCATGTCCGCCTGTCTGTCCGTCCGTCCGTCCGTATGTATGAACGCAAGGATCTCAGAACCTATAAGAGCTAGAGACTTGAAATTTTAGCTGTAGGTCCTCCATGTGCCCGCGCAGATCGAGTTTGTTTCCGATAAACGATAACTTGCCCCGTTTATAAGTAATCGATAAAATGTATATCGAAATCCCGTTTTTTAAGCAATTTTGGTAAATAATAAGAGCTAGAGTTACCGAACTTGACATGTAGCTTCTAGAATAGTATATATGTATATATCAAGTATCTTTCATTTTTTACCTATCGCCACCTCCCCGCTACTCTCTATCTATTAGCGCGAGTTGCATTTGGTGTTGGAATATGCGGGTTTAGGGTATCCCCTAGTCGGGAGCTCCCGACTAGAACCTCTTACTTGTTTAATTTTAATGTACCTCTAAAATGTTTACTCGGGTTTGCTGAAGACTATAACAAAATCCTATTAAATTGTAAACATGAGCTGATACTGCTCATGAATAAGAATATGAGTGGCGTGTTTCAAACTAAGGTTGGCACCGTTGAGTATAAATTCAATATTTTCAAGATAACCTGGAAAATTCCACTTATAATACTAAATGATCAAGCAAAACTGCAAATGTTTAATGTGGTTAAAAGTGGAAGTTCTCTCCCAATAGCATTCCGCAGCTGGGACTGTTATATGAATCCATCACACAGATGGCGCTCAACAAACTTGGAGTGTAAAGCTAGCAGCTAATAGAGAACGTCCTCGATTTGCATTATTCGTATTTATTTCGGAGGTAAAAATGATTACATACAATTTATTAAATTTAAAAGTTCATTTGAACTCAGAAACATATCCATACGATGATTTAAATTTAAATTTTGAGTGCGGACGATTTGCTGTTTTGTATGATATGTACGCTTAATTCAAGAAAGCTATTATATGAAAGAACCTCAACCACTGTTAAAACCTAAAGAATTTATTGTTGTGGACTTATCATATCTGAATGAGGCCGTTAAAACCGGACCCATTGATGTTCGAATTTCTATAGACTTAGCAACAGGAAATACTTCAACATGTGATGCTTCCTGTCTACTTATCCATGACCGCTTGGTTGAGTATTCACCGTTAACCTCTTTAGTTCAACGCATAGTCTGATAGCGATCGGATGTATTGCTGCCATATATCTTACATTTACTGGCGGAAAACAATGTGAGATTATTGTCAAAGAAATCGAAATCTTCTTTACACCGGACACCATGCTCGATCGAGCATTTCGAATAAAACCTCCATACCCCTTTAGGGACTTAAGCAAGCTTCAGCAAACCTACTCACGGGCAGATGCAGTGCTCTCGTGGGAGATCGGTGAGGACGATTACAACTCAACTAAATGTTGGCTTCGCGAAAAAACTAAAGGCAAACGTATAATTACGTACGGATGTCTAGAAAAAATACATCTTACAATATATGCTAAAAACAAGCGTCGAAGACTATAATGATTATATAAATGCTCCAGTGCTTTCATCTGATCAAATCAGCGGCTATAAAAAGTGTTGTTCCCATTCAAATCAGCATGATGTGTGCCGCTATCAAGCGGGCATATGTCTGAACTATTTGATATCGGATTACATTAAACAATTGAATAATGATATCTACTAACATTAAACATCTAAAAAAAAAAAAAATTTATAAATATATATAGATATATATATATATATAATTAAATAAGTCACTACGCGTTGTTGGAAAAAAATATAACTTTATTTCGACAAGCGCGACTTAAGTGGAATTTACAGTTCTTTGCACGATGCAACTTGACGGTTTGGTGTCCTCAGTAAAACTCAACTTCTATAATTTTGTCAACGCTTAGCAAACCTCGGCTGAGGGCTCAAGATCATGAGCTCGCTCTCTTTAAACCATGCTCTCATTCTTTTAATGAGTTTCTGGAATATTCTAAGAGCCTGAATTTGAGCTGCGTTGGCAATTTGGGCATTTGGTGGGAATAACGATTGTGGCGGATGTTTATGTCTAATGGTTTTTGATTTTATGATCGGTCCCACGCCAGAATTGTTATTGTCACCAAGAATTTATAATTTTGGGGCTCTGGGGTTTATTGTTTACAAATTAGGGTGTCTCGTGTTACATATGTGGTGCGCTTAGTTGCTAGGGCTTATGTGTAAGGGGTTGGCATTAGGTGCTGTGGACATATGTTATATATGCTGTATTAGGATACATGAGTGTGTGTGTACTTATAGTATATGTTGTGGGTGTGGTACATATGTCACTTCCCCATCCCTAAGAAATTAGCCTGTCCTCAGGCGGACATTTTTGGGTATAAGGTTGGATTATTACTAGTTACAATAGTTTCATTTAAATTGCTATTATTTATGATATTTTCTTGTGGTTGTACATTGATTGGTTCTATTGCTTGTGGCTCTTCTTTTTATACCCTGAACCCATTAAAAATGGGTAAAAGGGGTATTATGTTTTTGTGCAAAATCCAAATGTATGTAACAGGCAGAAGGAAGCATCTCCGACCCCATAAAGTATATATATTCTTGATCAGCATTAATAGCCGAGTCGATCTAGCCATGTCCGTCTGTCTGTCCGTCCGTCCGTCCGTCCGTCCGTCCGTCCGTCCGTCCGTCCGTCCGTCCGTCCGTCCGTCCGTCCGTCCGTCCGTCCGTCCGTCCGTCCGTCCGTATGTATGAACGCAAGGATCTCAGAACCTATAAGAGCTAGAGACTTGAAATTTTAGATGTAGATGCTCCTAGTTCCTACGCAGATCGAGTTTGTTTCCGATAATCGATAACTTGCCCCGTTTCCAAGTAATCGATAAAAATGTATATCGATATCCTGTTTTTAAGCAATTTTGGTAAATAATAAGAGCTAGAGTTACCAAACTTGACATGTTGCTTCTAGAAAAGTATATATATATCGATTATCTTTCATTTTATACCTATCGCCACCTCCCCGCTACTCTCTATCTATAAGCGCGCGCTGCATTTGGTGTTGGAGTATGAGGGTTCAGGGTATCCCCTAGTCGGGAGCTCCCGACTAGAACCTCTTACTTGTTGTTTCTTATATTTGACAATTATTCTTTGGGGTAGTGCTTTGAACTTATAGATAATATACAATATTATAACGATTATGATTATACAAAGTGTGGTTAACGTTACAATTTGGAAAGTATTGTGCATTTTTGTTTGGTCTTTTACTATTTCTTTGGCTTGAATATATGACAGTGGTTCTAATTTAGTAACGTTATTACTTACATAGATTGTTTGCGTATAATCTAATAATGTGCTTGTGATTATTATTTCGTCTAATTGGATTGTACAGTTTGACGCTTTTATAAGGTTGTTGCCTTCAACTATTATTTCTCTATTGTTGCAATCTTGTTTTAAAAGTGTTTTGGGTAGGTTCCAAGTAATGAGCATGTTAGGCTCAATGTAATTAATTTCAAAATTTTTTCTTGTTTTTGTGTAACTACATTCGGTTGCGGCTTGATTTAAAATTCCTGTTATGCATTTATTTGTGGTTAATTCTTTTGTGCTTGCCGTGTAGGCTTGTTTGTTTTGAATGAAGTACTTGTCGTGGATAACTTCTGTTAGTATGTTATTATCATTATCTGGATAAGGCAATATCTCAAAAATTGGTGTTTTGATTATTTCTCTTGGAATATGTGAAATGATTAAAATTTCGTTGGTGTCTGTTTTTAACCAAGTTGAGGTTTTGATGTTTAATATTTTTTCTGAATTGATATGCTGTAAAGTGTCATGTTTTAGTAATTTCGGGTTGAAAATTCCCAGTCTAGTGAGTTGCATACCTAACTCTATGTCCTCTTTGTATTCAGTGAATTCTTGGAGATTAAATATGAGGAGTGCTAGCCTTTGGTTTTCCTCGTCTGCCTGATTTAAAAAATTTATAGTTTCTATGCCTGTATTGACTGCTTCTATTACCTGGTTTAGTTCATTTGCTTGTACGCTGTTTTCTGCTAGATTGTTCATTTTGGATTCTAATTCTTCTTTATCCTGTTGATCTAATGTGCCAAATAGATATTTATAGATTGTACCCATAAAGTTAGCAAGACCGCGTTTGCTGCGTTTTACTATCCTTATGCCGTTCATTTCTCTTTCTAATTTTTCTTTTAAGTATTTTATTTGTGAGTATGTTGCAAATTCTTCGGTTTGTTTGATTAATTTGTTGTAAGTTTGTTCTGTTTTAGTTATATTGACTGACAGATAATGGTATTCATAGTTTACGGGTAGTTGTATTTCTCCTATCTTAAAGATTAAGTAACCATTTTTGGCTTGGGTTGGGTTGATTTCTATGCTTTGGAGTTGGGCTTCTCGGACGAAAGTGCTTATTATGAATAGCATTAAATATGTTGTCAGTTTAAGTTGGGCTTTCTTGGCCATTTGATCTGGAATTATCGTATTTACTTATGTTAATTTTCTTTTTCTTTTTAAATTTAGATTTGTAGTGTGTGATTTTTCTACCTCTGTTAGTTTCTTCGAAATGCTTATCATCTACCTGTCTGAGGTTTCCTGTTTTTTTAAAAGGGGTTGTCGTTTTAGATCTTACTAAAGGTGATTCCTTAAATCTAGTGTCTATTTCAAAATCTTGGCGCTTTTCGTTTAGATTTGTTATTTTGTTGAGTTTGTTTTCTTGGGTATTATATGCGGGGGTTCCGGCATATATAAAGATATCGGCTGGTGTTCTACCAGTTGTATTATGTTTTGTCTTATGGTTATACGTATAAAGTATCACTTCGAATTTCGTTAATTTGTTTTCAGGATCGGACTCGCTGTTTATTATTCTCAGTTTTTCATTAACTGTTTTGTGAAATCTCTCAATGTCAGAAATTCCGTTTTTACTAGTGGTTATACTTATTTGGACGTTTTCGGACTGTAACCATAATTGGAGTGCTGCGCACATGAATGCTGAATCTTTGTCTGCTTTGATTTCTATTGGTTTACCCATTAGGTTGAAAATTTGGAGGATTGCTCGCTTTGTTTCGAGCCAATCTCTACTGTTTATCTCTATTAACGCTGCGTATTTGGAATAAATGTCTATACAAGATAGGAACTGTCTGTTGTCAATGATATAAAAATCCATGACGTATTTCTCTCGGGGGTTAAACGTTTCTGGAGTCGTTTGAAAGGAGAGTTTAGTATTTCTGTGCTCCGTTTTAGCTATGTTGCAAATTTCGCATTCATTTATTATATTTTGTATCAACTTTTGGTGATCAGGGTAGTAGTATTTTTCCTTGAAAAAGGCTGTGACTTTCTCTATACCTGGATGCAATAAGTCTTTATGATTTTTAAGGATAATTTCCTTGAAGTGTGCGTAAGTTTGGATATCTATGACTTGTTTGACCGATTTCATTACCTTTGTTAGGTTACTGGGATTAATTATTTCAATGTAGGCTTTTTGGAAAGTTATGAAGTCTGCTTCATTATGGAAGTAAATTACACTTTTCTTAGTACATAAATATTCTTTGATTAATTCTTTAGCGTATTCGTGGGTCATTTCTTGATAAGAGATTTTAATTTTTAGTTTATGGAAGTAGCGTGTTGTTTCTACTTGGTTGTTATTGGTTTTTATGAATTCTAGTTGCCTGTTATAATAGTTAATGGGTCTTTCGGTAATAGGAATATGATTTTCGTTATCTTCCTGTGCACTATGGATTGTTACGGCTAAGCTATCTGGAGTTTCGCCTAATAGATTTTCTTCTATTTTGATTCGCGATAAAGCGTCTGCTACATAATTTTCCTTTCCAGGGACATATTTGATATGGTAATCAAACTCATTTAGCTTGATTTTCCATCTTTGTAGCTTCATGTTGGGTTCTTTCATGCTGCTTAGCCAAACTAAGGGTTTGTGATCACTAAGGATCTCGAATTTTCTTCCGAATAGATAGGACCTGAAATATTTGGTGGCCCAGACAATAGCTAACAGTTCTTTTTCTATTGCCGAATAATTAATTTCGTGTTCGTTTAATGTCCTGCTTGCATAGCAGATTGGTTTTTGATCTTGTGATAATACCGCTCCTATAGCAATATTACTGGCATCTGTGGTTAGTGAGAATTGTTTCTCGAAATTGGGATATACTAGTATCGGATCGGACATTATGAGTAATTTTAACTTTTCAAACGCGTCACTATATTGTTTGTCTTTTATATTTATGACTGCACCCTTTTTTAATTTTGCTGTCATTGGTTTTGCTATTTTGGCAAAATTTGGGATGAACTTTCGGTAGAAACCGCAAAGTCCTAAAAATGATTTGATTCCCTTTGTTGATTTAGGTATTGGGAATTTTTGGATTGCTTCGATTTTAGCTGGGTTAGGTTTTATACCTTCTGTTGTTATTATATGGCCTAGGAATTCAGTTTGCTTTTTCATGAATTCGCATTTATCTAATTGCAATTTTAGATTGGCCTCCCTTAATTTTGTGAATACCCTCCTCAGTGACAATATATGTTCCTCCAATGAAGTGGAGTATACAATAATGTCATCCATGTAGACAAGACAATCCGTGTAGATTAAATCTTCAAGAAGATTGTTCATGCAGCGTTGAAACGTTGCAGGTGCATTTTTCAGACCAAACGGCATTCGAGTGTACTCGTAATGTCCATTTTTAGTTGAAAACGCTGTCTTAGGAATAGAACTTTCATCCATTTGAATTTGGTGAAAGCCTTTTGCGAGGTCAATGGTAGTAAAATACTGACATTTACCAAGTTTGTCTAGTATACCATCCATTGCTGGTATAGGGTATTTGTCATCAACTGTGACTTCATTAAGGCTTCGATAGTCAATGACTATCCTAAATTTTTGTTTGCCGGATGCATCCCTCTTCTTAGGTATGATCCAAATAGGCGAACAGTAAGGGGATTTCGACTTGCGAATTATCCCTTGTTTGATCATATCTTTGATCTGGGCTTCGACTTCTTGGTCGAATGTTTGGGCGTATTTGTACGGTTTTTTGTAAACCGGGTCTTCATGTTTAGTTTGGATGACATGTTTAACAGTACTTGTGAAAGTCAAATTTTCACCTTCTCGGTACTGGATGTCGCTAAATTCATGTAAGACTTTTGTTAATTTACCTCTCTCTTCATCGTTCAGATGATCTAGGCGGAATTCGTTGAACTCTGAGAGTTCATTGTTGATGGCGAACACAAATTGTTCGTCATCAGACGGGGGTGGAACGAGATATTTAGTTTTTGTTTCGTTCGCTGGCAACTCAATTTCTGAATTGTTTTGCATTGTGAATGTGTATTCATTTATTCTGATTGTTTTGTTTCTGTAATCTATTAGGGCTTGAGTACTCTCTAAGAAGTCTCTACCTAGTAGCAAGTCATAATTTTCTGAAAAATTATGTAGATAAAATTTCTGATGTGTGGGGCACAGTTTGCTGGGTTTCAGTGAAATGCTTCGATTTAATACTATTGTACCATTGATCGTATGAACTTCTAATTTGCAAGTTTTAATGGGGAAATTTAAAAAGTTTTCTTTCATTAAATTAATAGACGACCCCGTGTCTATTACACATTTTAATATCTTATTATTCATATTTAGTCTGATAAACGGGTTGGTTCTTCTTCGGTTTCTGATTCCGAGGCAGTTTGAAGAAAATTTTCGGACGTATCCATTTTTATTTGACCGCTACCGCTTTCGCGTTGCCTTTTTGTTGGTGGATTTGGGGCGGAAGAATTTTTATGTTGGGGTTGATAATTAAGGGGGTTTTGTGCCCTGCTTTGGTTTAACTTCTGACTAAACTCCTGGTTTATCTGCGGACTATAGTCAACTTGGGATTTTGGTTTTTGTGTTGTACTACTATAATTTTGGTATTTCTTGTATTCGTAGTGATCATTGTTACTCCGGTTTTTATTGGAAGTAGTCGGATTATTCTGGTTATTTGGATTTTTGCTTCTATCGGACCATGCTAAATCGTAAACACCTTCTCTCTGTGCTACCTGTTTTAGCTTTGAAATTGTTGTTATATCATGACGGGCTAATGTCATGAACAACCTATCGGGTAACTTCCTCATAATCACGTCTTTAACTGTATTATTTAATGCGTTTGTGTACAACAGAGTGTTCATTTGGTTTTCTTCTAGTATTAACTTATTAGATATAACATAAGATTTATATTCTAATTCTTCTACGAACTTACGAATACTTCCGGTAAAAGGCGTATTGTAGATTCTTCTCAGTAGTTCTTCACAAGGCGTTTGTGTTTTGAATTCCGTGATGAGCGCCGACCGTAATTCTGTCCAGGTGTTGGCAGCGGATAGCTGCGTGACCCTCTGCGCGTCTCCTCCTATTTGCATCTCTATAGCTCCGAACAGGACGCTGTGTTGGCGAATGTCTCTTGTTGGATATAGTTGCATTATGAAATCAATGCGTCTTATGAATGCGCTTAATTCCTCTGTGGCTCCATTGAAGTTGGGCACTTGCCTAATTTGGCCTAGTGCTTGCGAAAGGTGTTGCTCGCTTAATTGCAATACTGGCTCGTTGGGTTGTGCCATGTTGTTCACTTTTCACTTTTGTTGTTGTTATTGTTCTTGGTGTGTATTTTTTGTTTAGGTATGGCGTTATTTCGCGCGCGTTACCAATGAGTGCGATTTGCAGGGATCAAAAGATATGCAAAACCAAGGGCACACTCACTGTTATGTAGTGAATAAAATTCACTACCTAGTAACTCTGATTGTCCAAAGGATCAATACTTAATTGAGTACTAGTTAATTGCAATGGAATTGCAATGTCGGGTTTTTTGATTGACCTGGGATTAATAAGATCCTTGAACGGTCAATAGGCACTCGCGGCAAGTTTCGCGTGTGTCCTTTTGCGGATACGATTTAGAATGATTGTGCGTTCGAGTCGATCATCAGCGCCGACTACGATTTGCTTTAAGGCCTGGGACTACAATTGTCCTTTAATGGTCTTATATCACTCGCGTATCCTACCGGCTGCGCCAATTAAATAAGTCACTACGCGTTGTTGGAAAAAAATATAACTTTATTTCGACAAGCGCGACTTAAGTGGAATTTACAGTTCTTTGCACGATGCAACTTGACGGTTTGGTGTCCTCAGTAAAACTCAACTTCTATAATTTTGTCAACGCTTAGCAAACCTCGGCTGAGGGCTCAAGATCATGAGCTCGCTCTCTTTAAACCATGCTCTCATTCTTTTAATGAGTTTCTGGAATATTCTAAGAGCCTGAATTTGAGCTGCGTTGGCAATTTGGGCATTTGGTGGGAATAACGATTGTGGCGGATGTTTATGTCTAATGGTTTTTGATTTTATGATCGGTCCCACGCCAGAATTGTTATTGTCACCAAGAATTTATAATTTTGGGGCTCTGGGGTTTATTGTTTACAAATTAGGGTGTCTCGTGTTACATATGTGGTGCGCTTAGTTGCTAGGGCTTATGTGTAAGGGGTTGGCATTAGGTGCTGTGGACATATGTTATATATGCTGTATTAGGATACATGAGTGTGTGTGTACTTATAGTATATGTTGTGGGTGTGGTACATATGTCACTATATATATATATATATATATAATATGTATAATACAATATAAATTATAAAATTGTTTTATCAAAAGAATTAAAAATGTTTGTGTTTTATTTAAAGATTAGTAATTCTTCCACGGCAAGCTGCAATGGACGTATCAATTTCATTGTTCCGCTCAATTATTAATAAAATTGAAGCGTTTAAAGAAGATTTTCCGGATGTTATCTTAAATGAAGAGCTGCATTTTCTAGATTCGTTTATAAGCTACCTACTGGACCGGTCATATTGTGATCTCAATGAATCTCAATTTGGGAAACATTTAACATCTTGTCCATGGTCTTTCGATGATGCAACAGAAGGACCCCGATACATGTAGCTGTTATAAGTTTATATATCAACTACATAAGTGTCAATCTATTATATCAAAATATGCTATATTAGAAAAAAGAATGCTTAATAAATAATACAAAAAAATATATATATAATCTTTTATATGTTTTATTTAAAAAACTCTAGTTATAGTCAGTTTCCCACACTCAAGCTGCAGACACACACCCCCACACACACACACACGCACAAATATTCATGATCTTGCGCATGCGTTGCCAACGCACTCCCTCTCCACTTCTCCCCTTCCATTCCGATCACATCCAGCGTAAACAAATGTGATCTTGCTCCACACACACAAATGGAAATCTTTATATGGTCCATACGCTTTACCAAGTATCTTTTTTTCTAGCTAATTCACTTAGATTAAACATATTTTCAACTCCAACATTAGATTGAGAATAGAGCTGATTAACTGTAATATCATTAACATCATCATCATCATCATCATCATCATCATCCGCATCACCATAGTCATCAGTTTGATTGATTCTTGTATTAGCATCAATAAAAATCATCATCATCATCATCATCATCATAATCATTCTCATCATCTAGTTTCCGTCGTCTAAAAGGCGAACTATTTCAAATCTTGAGAATTCTTCAAAAATTTTAACTGATTCAACCTCTCCTCATTTACCATTATCCTTTCAGCTTCGTTAACTGGTAATTTTCAGACTTTTTGGATGACGAAGTTCATAACTACTGTTATAAGTACACCTTTTTGTTGAGACATATTCATCATATTGAAGAATAAAATGTCTATAAAACGGTGTATTACTCTCAAAAATTCCAGAAATGTTTGCTTCTTTCTGTATTAGCTCTTGCCTACACATCTTTTGCGCTTGAATTCTCATCAAGTTTAAGTGGAATTAGTAGCGTGTTAAAACATTGAGCTACTATAATTAATATATAATATTTAAATAGATGAGTGCTTTTTATATTTTCAGAGTAAACGATAAAATTATTATGATTGCAATATTCATTTTATACCAAATTTATTACCCAAACCTAGTCATAACTCTAGTTTCAAAAGAAAACATTTTCATATGAAATTCTTTATATTTTCTTTTTTTTTTTCATATTATTACATAAAGTTTTACATTTAAATACATCTTACTTATGATTTTAAAAATGATATGATATATATATATTTTATTATACAACTTCATTTTGGTTTATCCACGAGTTGTGCTCATCAGAGAACCCCAACCATTTAACATATACCTTATCACCATTTTTTCTTTTTTACCTTATCAACTAGGTAGGTATCGGGAAAGTGAGTTTTCTTTAATTCGTGAGAAAATTCGTATTATTATATAAATTAATATCACTTCTCAGTTTTTGAATTTCAATATTAACTTTATTTAAACATTCGTTCATAGATGTATCTACTTCATCAACTTTATTATGTATGAGTAGCTCCAAATCATCTTTTGATTTGTATAATATATTTTGCACATAAAGTTTATTGTCAACAGAATCTCTCTTTTTAGCTGAGGAGTAATATCCAAACTTGTCGATACTCATTTTAATAATGTCAGTTATATACAAATATTTTTCCTTTTAATAAATTTATTCGATAATTTTTGCTTCCCGAAGTTATTCAACTATTGAAATTATCTCATTATTATGATTACTATGACTAGCTGTTTGTGAGGCGATTAGAAGCTTTAATCGATCAACAATTTCATTAGGATCATCCCAGTAAATATAGTTTGGTTTATTTGTATTGAGCTTCATTATACCACTACCGGATATAAATGATTTTGATTGATTTGGAGTTGATATGGCAATTGGTACTGTTTTATGAAAAATAACTTTTTGAGATAATTTTGGAAAAAGATTTTTTATTATAGTTAAATATTTTTTCGAACGATTTCCTTTAAGTTGTCCATCAGGGTTGATATGTTTTCTGTGAGCAGAAGTTTTTATTAGAAAATCTTTATAATTTTGTAGATCTAGATCGTTATAATTCTGGGGAGTATTTTCATAAATTAAAGAATATAAGCCTGTAGTGAGATCTCATGTTTCACCACTGTCTAGAATACATTTTTCTTCTGATATATGAATAATAGAATTTCCTAGCCTTAATTCACCATTTAAATCTTTATATGGTCCATACGCTTTACCAAGTATCTTTTTTTCTAGCTAATTCACTTAGATTAAACATATTTTCAACTCCAACATTAGATTGAGAATAGAGCTGATTAACTGTAGTATCATTAACATCATCATCATCATCATCAACCGCATCATCATAGTCATCAGTTTGATTGATTCTTGTATTAGCATTAATAAAATCATCATCATCATCATCATCATCATAATCATTCTCATCATCTAGTTTCCGTCGTCTAAAAGGCGAACTATTTCAAATCTTGAGAATTCTTCAAAAATTGTAACTGATTCAACCTCTCCTCATTTACCATTATCCTTTCAGCTTCGTTAACAGGTAATTTTCAGACTTTTTGGATGACGAAGTTCATAACTACTGTTATAAGTACACCTTTTTGTTGAGACATATTCATCATATTAAAGAATAAAATGTCTATAAAACGGTGTATTACTCTCAAAAATTCCAGAAATGTTTGCTTCTTTCTGTATTAGCTCTTGCCTACACATCTTTTGCGCTTGAATTCTCATCAAGTTTAAGTGGAATTAGTAGCGTGTTGAAACATTGAGCTACTATAATTAATATATAATATTTAAATAGATGAGTGCTTTTTATATTTTCAGAGTAAACGATAAAATTATAATGATTGCAATATTCATTTTATACAAAATTTATTACCCAAACCTAGTCATAACTCTAGTTTCAAAAGAAAACATTTTCATATCAAATTCCTTATTTTTTCTTTTTTTTTTTCATATTATTACATAAAGTTTTACATTTAAATTCATCTTACTTCTGATTTGAAAAATGATATGATATATATATATTTTATTATACAACTTCATTTTGGTTTATCCACGAGTTGTGCTCATCAGAGAACCCCAACCATTTAACGTATACCTTATCACCATTTATCTTTTTTACCTTATCAACTAGGTAGGTATCGGGAAAGTGAGTTTTCTTTAATTCGTGAGAAAATTCGTATTATTATATAAATTAATATCACTTCTCAGTTTTTGAATTTCAATATTAACTTTATTTAAACATTCGTTCATAGATGTATCTACTTCATCAACTTTATTATGTATGAGTAGCTCCAAATCATCTTTTGATTTGTATAATATATTTTGCACATAAAGTTTATTGTCAACAGAATCTCTCTTTTTAGCTGAGGAGTAATATCCAAACTTGTCGATACTCATTTTAATAATGTCAGTTATATACAAATATTTTTCCTTTTAATAAATTTATTCGATAATTTTTGCTTCCCGAAGTTATTTAACTATTGAAATTATCTCATTATTATGATTACTATGACTAGCTGTTTGTGAGGCGATTAGAAACTTTAATCGATCAACAATTTCATTAGGATCATCCCAGTAAATATAGTTTGGTTTATTTGTATTGAGCTTCATTATACCACTACCGGATATAGATGATTTTGATTGATTTGGAGTTGATATGGCAATTGGTACTGTTTTATGAAAAATAACTTTTTGAGATAATTTTGGAAAAAGATTTTTTATTATAGTTAAATATTTTTTCGAACGATTTCCTTTAAGTTGTCCATCAGGGTTGATATGTTTTCTGTGAGCAGAAGTTTTTATTAGAATATCTTTATAATTTTGTAGATCTAGATCGTTATAATTCTGAGGAGTATTTTCATAAATTAAAGAATATAAGCCTGTAGTGAGATCTCATGTTTCACCACTGTCTAGAATACATTTTTCTTCTGATATATGAATAATAGAATTTCCTAGCCTTAATTCACCATTTAAATCTTTATATGGTCCATACGCTTTACCAAGTATCTTTTTTTCTAGCTAATTCACATTAAACATATTTTCAACTCCAACATTAGATTGAGAATAGAGCTGATTAACTGTAATATCATTAACATCATCATCATCATCATCATCCGCATCACCATAGTCATCAGTTTGATTGATTCTTGTATTAGCATCAATAAAATCATCATCATCATCATCATCATCATAATCATTCTCATCATCTAGTTTCCGTCGTCTAAAAGGCGAACTATCTAACTCTGGCTTAATTCCAGTATTTGAACTAAGTGGCGTGTACGACTGCTCTTCTTTCTTCGGTTTGAAAAATGTATTATTTATTATTACTTTTAGTAACGAGTTTCTGCAATGGTTCTGTTATGGGCTTTAATGTTTCTTCCAGTTGTAAAGCGGATTCAGCTTTACCTAATTTAATATTTTGAAATTTTTTTTTCAAAACATTTCTAGTCTTTCATAATTCCTTTAGTAAATTCTCATCCATTTTCTGATTTGCTATAGAGTTTAAGAGTAGTAACTTATCTGTTATTCGGTTTTATAGCAGTTAAACAGCCTGTTATGAACGGTTTCATAGCTGTTAAACAGCCTGTTAAGAATAGCTGATATACAGGTTGACTGCCCTGTTAGCAGTTAAAGAGATGACTGAATATTAAAGACATATAATAGATTATGTAACTATATATATTCATTTTTTTTGCAATAGAGAAAGGGAGATTGTATATACCGTATATAATAAAAAAGAGAAGTATATATATATATATATTTTCTATTTGTTCTGTAAAAAGCAGTTATTCTTTTATTTTGTCTGTAATAAAACAAGTAAGAGGTTCTAGTCGGGAGCTCCCGACTAGGGGATACCCTGAACACTCATATTCCAACACCAAATGCAGCTCGCGCTAATAGATTGAGAGTATCGGGGAGGTGGCGATAGGTATAAGCCCAAAGATACTTGATATATATATACTTTTCTAGAAGCTACATGTCAAGTTTGTTCAGGGTTCAGGGTATAAAAATGGTATTATTTATCCTGTATAATAATATTCAACAGTTTCTGCTTTTGGGACTGCGATGTGTAATCCCTGCAGCTCTTTATTTGGCAAGCTGATATCGCCCGTTACAAAGTCGTTGAAGTCGTTGAGTCGGGGTTTCGCCCCTTTTGAGTTAAAATTTATTAAGGACATCAATGTCCTGCATCTCCACTTGATGGTTAGATTGCTTCTGCGGCTGCTCATGCTGATGCTCCAACTGTCTGGGAGCTTCGAGGAGCGTGGCCACTTGATACAACTTTGAGGATGAAGATGATGCTGCCTCCATAGTTTCTTACTTAATGAAGTAATACTCTGAGCTACACTGATTTTATAGTCCTGCCTTTGAACGCTGGAATTATTTTTCAGGCAATATTTTTGAGGAGCAGCATTTTGTCAAGTGGAGTTAAAGTGGTTTTTTAGTTTAGTTTTTCAAACATCTCGAGCGATTCTTAATGTTGAAATAATTTTCCACGCCTTAGAAAAAATATAAGAGTTTTCTGTCAATTTTCAGGTGTGACATACACCTGTAGCAATAGAGCAATAGCTTGCCGTTGAGCAATATACAATACAATCTATCATCTGGAGTAAGTCTTTGTACCCAAAACATTTTGAGAGCTTCCCTTGATATATTGTGATGATATATTGTGCTAATAAAAACTGTAAACAGAGATGTCCACAGTTATAGCTGTTGAAATGTTGAACCCGATTATAGTTGTATTTAAATAATCAATAACATCTTTAGGAGGTTGTAAATTTCCAAAACTATCAAAATATTCATTCTCTCTTCCATTTTTAATATAAGCTACCCAGTGTTCCACCTCCAGCCGATTAGTCTAAATTTATAATACCACGCTCATTTTTATACCCTGAACCCATTGAAAATGGGTAAAAAGGGTATATTGTATTTGTGCAAATATCTGTAACAGGCAGAAGAAAGCATCTCCGACCCCATAAAGTATATATATTTTTGATCAGCATCAATAGCCGAGTCGATCTAGCCATGTCCGTCTGTCTGTCCGTCCGTCCGTCCGTCCGTCCGTATGTATGAACGCAAGGATCTCAGAACCTATAAGAGCTAGAGACTTGAAATTTTAGCTGTAGGTCCTCCATGTGCCCGCGCAGATCGAGTTTGTTTCCGATAAACGATAACTTGCCCCGTTTATAAGTAATCGATAAAATGTATATCGAAATCCCGTTTTTTAAGCAATTTTGGTAAATAATAAGAGCTAGAGTTACCGAACTTGACATGTAGCTTCTAGAATAGTATATATGTATATATCAAGTATCTTTCATTTTTTACCTATCGCCACCTCCCCGCTACTCTCTATCTATTAGCGCGAGTTGCATTTGGTGTTGGAATATGAGGGTTTAGGGTATCCCCTAGTCGGGAGCTCCCGACTAGAACCTCTTACTTGTTTTATTTTAATGTACCTCTAAAATGTTTACTCGGGTTTGCTGAAGACTATAACAAAATCCTATTAAATTGTAAACATGAGCTGATACTGCTCATGAATAAGAATATGAGTGGCGTATTTCAAACTAAGGTTGGCACCGTTGAGTTCAATATTTTCAAGATAACCTGGAAAATTCCACTTATAATACTAAATGATCAAGCAAAACTGCAAATGTTTAATGTGGTTAAAAGTGGAAGTTCTCTCCCAATAGCATTCCGCAGCTGGGACTGTTATATGAATCCATCACTCACAGATGGCGCTCAACAAACTTGGAATGTAAAACTAGCAGCTAATAGAGAACGTCCTCGATTTGCATTATTCGTATTTATTTCGGAGGTAAAAATGATTACATACAATTTATTAAATTTAAAAGTTCATTTGAACTCAGAAACATATCCATACGATGATTTAAATTTAAATTTTGAGTGCGGACGATTTGCTGTTTTGTATGATATGTACGCTTAATTCAAGAAAGCTATTATATGAAAGAACCTCAACCACTGTTAAAACTTAAAGAATTTATTGTTGTGGACTTATCATATCTGAATGAGGCCGTTAAAACCGGACCCATTGATGTTCGAATTTCTATAGACTTAGCAACAGGAAATACTTCAACATGTGATGCTTACTGTCTACTTATCCCTGACCGCTTGGTTAAGTATTCACCGTTAACCTCTTTAGTTCAACGCATAGTCTGATAGCGATCGGATGTATTGCTGCCATATATCTTACATTTACTGGCGGAAAACAATGTGAGATTATTGTCAAAGAAATCGAAATCTTCTTTACACCGGACACCATGCTCGATCGAGCATTTCGAATAAAACCTCCATACCCCTTTAGGGACTTAAGCAAGCATCAGCAAACCTACTCACGGGCAGATGCAGTGCTCTCGTGGGAGATCGGTGAGGACGATTACAACTCAACTAAATGTTGGCTTGGCGAAAAAACTAAAGGCAAACGTATAATTACGTACGGATGTCTAGAAAAAATACATCTTACAATATATGCTAAAAACAAGCGTCGAAGACTATAATGATTGTATAAATGCTCCAGTGCTTTCATCTGATCAAATCAGCGGCTATAAAAAGTGTGGTTCCCATTCAAATCAGCATGATGTGTGCAGCTATCAAGCGGGCATATGTCTGAACTATTTGATATCGGATTACTTTAAACAATTGAATAATGATATCTACTAATATTAAACATCTAAAAAAAAAAAATTTATAAATATATATAGATATATATATAGTGACATATCCATAGTCGCACCCACCCTTTAACATAACTTAGCACATAAGCATAAGTATAAACATGTCTAATATTGTAAACAAAAAGCCTGGTGATAACATCGACATTGGTCAAGATCAAACTGTCCCCTTTGGTAGACATAAACAATTCACCCTAAATATCACGCCACTGTCAATGTTCCCATCAGAGTACTATCCCACGCATAATTGCTGACGCAGCTCAAACTTCACTCAATTTTGACTCAAGCTCTCTCAAAGCGAAGTTTGCTAAGCGATCGCAACAGATAGATAAATCAGTTCATATTCGGGAGTCAAATCTGAATGTACTCGTTATAAGTAGTAGCCAATAGTGAAAATAAAGAATTGAAATATATTTTTTTAAAGTAACTATTCGTGGTAAACTTAATTGGCGCAGCCGGTAGGATACGTCGGGAAAAAGTAAAGATCGCTAAAGGATAATTAATTCCTAGATCTAAAGCACAATCGCGACCGAATTTGTTGTCGGTGTGTAGTTAACGATTTCTCGAATACGTATCCGCATAAGAACCTTCGGTTCACTCGTAGTTTATTAACATTGACCCTTCGGGCGGTAAAGCTACAACAGTTAATAACGACTGGCTTTGCAAATCTTTCGATCCCTTTCGATCCCACACACAAAAAAAAAAAAAAAATTAATCAATAATAATTAAGCACAAACTATAAACTAAATGTACAAACTGCAAAAACCAAGTGCAAAGAAATAAAAGTGCAAAATCAAAGAACCAAAAAAAGTTCGAGTACCATTAACTAAAAAAAAAAAAATTTTTATACTCAACCACCAAAACGTGAATTACAACAAAACCATGACTATGGAATTATCAGAACAACACCTCAACCAGGCCCTCTCACAACTGAGACAGGTGCCTAGTTTTGACGGATCAACAGAAAATCTCAACGCTTTTATCAAAAGGATCGATTACATCCTACATCTGTATCCAACCCGAGATGTCAGACAACATAGCATCTTATATGGAGCCATCGAATTACAAGTTGCTGGAGATGCTCAGAGAGTTTCACAAAGGACAGCGGCCAACACTTGGCAGGAGTTGAGGAATGCACTGATCGAAGAATATAAAGTGCAAACACCATTTGAAGAGCTCCTTCGACGTCTATACAACACGAATTTCCAGGGAAACGTCCGTAAGTTCATCGAGGATCTCGAAAATAAATCTTATATCATATTAAATAAGTTAGCTTTAGAAAATATACCTGGCAACACAACACTTTATACAAATGCCATGAATAACACAATTAAAGATGTAATTACAAAAAAATTACCAGATAGGCTTTTCATGATGTTAGCTAGATACGACATTACGTCGACACAAAAACTTAAACAAGTAGCACAAAGAGAAGGATTATACGAAAATAGCGTAAATGATAGACCTAAAACTAATAACGTTCAGGGAAATCAAAATAACAATCGTAGAAACATGGGAAATTATCAGCAGAACGCTAACCCAGCCACCAGTTCAAGTGGCTATTCCAACACGAATCAGAGTTATCATGTACAAAACAAACAACACACTAATTCCGAAGACAATCAAAAGGCTCACCACGAGTTCCAACAGAAATTAAATCAAGGTAGAACCCAAAACCCCTTAAACTATCAAAATCAGTCCCATTCACGCTTGAATGCGCCAAACCCTCCGACTAAACGTCAAAGAGACAGTAACAGTGGGCAGATGAAAATGGACACGTCTGAAAATTTTCATCAGCAAGCCTCGGAACAAACAGAAGAAATCCATTCATAAAATTAATTATGAATGACGAAGTTTTAAAATGTGTCATAGACACAGGTTCAACCATAAACCTTATGAAAACAAACCGCTTAAATTTTCCAATATACAACGAAACACTAAAGGTTCACACCATAAATGGTGTTATTGAATTAAAACAAAGCATAGAATTAGGAGCAAGCAAAATTTGTCCGAGTAACCAAAAATTCTATATTCACGACTTCTCAGAGCATTATGATGTTCTGATTGGGAGAGAATACCTTGAAGCATGTCAAGCAAAAATAGACTATGCACAAGGATCCGTAACCTTAGGAGAATTTAACTTTTGTTTTAGATATAATGACGAAGAGGTCGAAGAGGACATGACCGCACAAGAGTGCCTTGATCCACCCTCAACAGAGGATAGACCATTTAACTTCGCTATTAATAACGAATTAACAGAAAATAATGAGTATAGGCTAGAGCACCTAAACTCAGAAGAAAAGGAAAAAATTAAAAATGTTTTACATGAATTTCGTGATATCCAGTACCATGAAGGTGACAATTTGACTTTCACTAGTACAATTAAACACAAAATTCTAACAAAGCATGAGGACCCAATTTACAAGCGTCCATATAAATATCCTCAAATATACGATGAGGAAGTAAATAAACAAATAAGCGATATGATAAAACAAAATATCATACGTAAATCCAAATCCCCTTACTGCTCACCAGTAATAATCGTTCCAAAGAAAAACGATGCATCTGGAAAGCAAAAGTTCCGGTTAGTCATAGATTACCGCAATCTCAATGAACTAACTATTAATGATAAATACCCTATCCCGATCATGGATGAAATATTAGACAAACTTGGAAAATGTCAATATTTCACAACCATTGATCTAGCCAAGGGCTTCCACCAAATTCAAATGGATCCTGGTTCAATACCCAAGACCGCATTTTCGACTAAACATGGCCATTACGAGTACACTCGCATGCCATTTGGTCTTAAGAATGCACCTGCAACGTTCCAACGTTGTATGAACAATCTCTTAGAAGATTTAATTTTTAAGGATTGTCTGGTCTACTTAGACGATATTATAATTTTTTCCACTTCATTGGAGGAACACATTTTGTCGCTACAAAAAGTATTTGAGAAGCTTAGAGAAGCTAACTTAAAACTACAGTTGGATAAATGCGAGTTCTTGAGAAAAGAAACTGAATTTCTCGGTCACATCATCACAACTGAGGGTATAAAACCAAATCCCAACAAAATACAAGCAATTGTCAAATTCCCAATTCCAAAAACCCCAAAAGAAATTAAATCATTTCTAGGATTATGTGGTTTCTATAGGAAATTTATACCAAATTTCGCCAATATAGTAAAACCATTAACACTTAAATTAAAAAAAGGAGCAAAAATCAATATAAAAGACAAAGACTATGAATCAGCGTTTGAAAAGCTAAAAGTACTCATAACGTCCGACCCAATTTTAATATACCCTAATTTCGAAAAACCATTTTCTTTAACCACAGACGCGAGTAATATGGCAATAGGGGCCGTCCTTTCGCAAGAGCATAAGCCTATATGTTATGCAAGCAGAACTCTCAACGAGCATGAGATAAATTATTCAACGATTGAAAAGGAACTATTAGCAATCGTTTGGGCCACTAAATACTTTAGGTCCTATCTTTTTGGTCGACAATTTCAAATCCTTAGTGATCACAGACCACTCGTCTGGTTAAATAACTTGAAAGAACCTAACATGAAATTACAACGATGGAAAATCAAGTTAAATGAGTTTGATTTCCAAATTAAATATGTCCCAGGAAAAGAAAATTATGTGGCAGATGCTCTGTCAAGAATTCAATTAAACGAAAACTTTTTAGGTGAAAATACCATTAGCACAAGAGCAACTATACATAGTGCTCAGGAAGACAACAGTAACCATTTGCAAATCACAGAAAGACCTCTTAATTATTATAATAGACAAATAGAATTTGAAAAAGGAACCGAGAACGAAACAAAAGTTACAAATTACTTTCACAAAACCAACATAAAAATTACATACAAAGACATGACTAACGCACATGCCAAAGAATTAATAAAAGAATATTTATGCACAAAGAAAAGTGTGCTATACTTCCACAATGAAGCAGACTTTCCAATTTTTCAAGAAGCCTACTTAGAAATAATAAGTCCGAATAATTTAACAAAGGCAATGAAAACTAGTAAAAAATTAATAGATCTTCAAACATTTGCAGAATTCAAGGAACTAATATTAAAAAAACACAAAGAATTATTACATCCAGGAATTGAAAAAACTATCAATTGGTTCAAAGAAACCCACTATTTTCCAGATTATCAAAATTTAATTCAAAATCTAATAAACGAATGCGAGATTTGTAACATCGCAAAAACAGAACACAGGGATACAAAATTAACTTTCGAAATAACTCCGGAAATCGCTAATATCCGAGAAAAATATGTAATGGATTTTTACATAATAGGAGATAAACAATTTTTATCTTGCATTGATATCTATTCAAAATTTGCATCATTAATAGAAATAAAAAGTAGAGACTGGTTAGAAACCAAACGAGCTATAATACAAGTATTCAACCAAATGGGTAAACCTATCGAAATAAAAGCAGACAAAGACTCAGCTTTTATGTGCACAGCTTTACAATTATGGTTAAAATCAGAAGCAGTAAATATTAATATAACCACCAGTAAAAATGGCATATCCGACGTAGAACGCTTTCATAAGACAGTTAACGAAAAATTAAGAATCATTAACAGCGACTCAGACGTCGAAAATAAACTTACAAAATTTGAAACTATACTTTACACATACAATCATAAGACGAAACACAAAACGACTAACAGAACACCAGCGGACATATTCATATACGCAGGTACACCAGAGTATGACACTCAAGCTAATAAAGAAAAACTAATAAATAACCTCAACAAAAAACGAACAAATTATGAAATTGACACTAGATACAAGCACTCACCATTAGTTAAATCAAAGACAACAACCCCGTTCAAGAAAACAGGAGAACTAAGACAAATCGACGATAAACATTTTGAGGAAACAAACAGAGGCAGGAAGATAGTACATTACAAAACCAAATTCAAAAAGAAAAAGAAGACTAATCAAAGTAAATATAACAATTACAGGTCAACAACAGACAGCGACCAGAACATACAAGCACCAGCTTAAACTAATTATTATAATATTACTATCAATAACTATAAACCATATAAATGCACAAAGCATTGAAATTAACCCTATTAAAGCCCATAACGGTTATCTCATATTTAAAACAGGAACCATAGACATTCCGACAAATTACGAATACCATTGTTTAACAGTTAACATAACAAAAACCGAAGAAACTTTTAACAATTTAATCGAACAATTTAAAGAATTTAATAACCTAATACAAATCGAATACCTAGTAGAAAAGTTAAACAGAGAAATAAACGGCTTAAAAATAGCCAAACGCAGCAAAAGAGGTTTCATAAACATAGTAGGAACAGCATACAAATACTTATTTGGAACATTAGACCAAGAAGACAAAACAGAAATTGAACAAAAAATAAGCAGCTTAGCAGAAAACACCGTTCAGGTTAATGAATTAAATCACATAATAGAAGTTATAAACAATGGAATAGAAATCATGAACGAACTAAATCAAGAGACAGAAAAAGGAAAGAAATTAAATATGCTTATATTTAACTTACAACACTTTACAGAATATATAGAAGATATAGAGATGGGAATGCAGCTCACAAGATTAGGTATTTTTAACCCGAAATTATTAAAACATGACTATTTGTTGCATGTCAACTCTGAGAAATTGTTAAATGTAAAAACTTCTACTTGGTTTAAATCAGATACAAACGAAATACTGATAATATCCCATATTCCTCGAGAAATAATAAAAAATCCGGTATTTGAAATAATTCCATACCCAGATGAAAATAATAACATTTTGACAGAAATAGCTCATGAAAAATATTTTACACAAGACAAAAAAGTTTATAGCAAAGAAACAAAAAAATTAATTAATAATGAATGTATGACAGGAATTTTAAACCAAATTACATCAGAATGTAGTTATACTAAAACTTTTAAAAATTTTCAAATAAACTATGTAGAACCAAATATAATTTTAACATGGAATTTACCAAAAACTATATTAAACCACAATTGTATAAATAACGAAATATCAATAGAAGGAAACAATTTAATAAAAATCTTTAATTGTTCATTGCAAATTAATGAAATTTCAATTTCAAACAACATGTTAGATTATACTCAAAACATTTATGTAAGCAATGATGTTATAAAATTAGAACCACTTTCGTTTGTACAAACGAAACAAATTATAATTGAACACACAAAATTTAATAATGTATTCCAGATAATTACAATAACCATATTTGTAATCATATTAATAAGTTTAACACTATATTTAACATATAAGTTCAAAAGCATACCTAAGAAATTAATAATAAAATATAAAAAACCAAAAGTAGAACAAACACCTGAAATAGTAGAAGATACACCAATTAAAAAAGAAGAAAATATTACACTATACCCAAACTTAAACACCTGAGGACAGGCACTTTTCTAATGGTTGGGGGAGTGACATATCCATAGTCGCACCCACCCTTTAACATAACTTAGCACATAAGCATAAGTATAAACATGTCTAATATTGTAAACAAAAAGCCTGGTGATAACATCGACATTGGTCAAGATCAAACTGTCCCCTTTGGTAGACATAAACAATTCACCCTAAATATCACGCCACTGTCAATGTTCCCATCAGAGTACTATCCCACGCATAATTGCTGACGCAGCTCAAACTTCACTCAATTTTGACTCAAGCTCTCTCAAAGCGAAGTTTGCTAAGCGATCGCAACAGATAGATAAATCAGTTCATATTCGGGAGTCAAATCTGAATGTACTCGTTATAAGTAGTAGCCAATAGTGAAAATAAAGAATTGAAATATATTTTTTTAAAGTAACTATTCGTGTTAAACTTAATTATATATATAATATGTATAATACAATATAAATTATAAAATTGTTTTATCAAGAATTAAAAATGTTTGTGTTTTATTTAAAGATTAGTAATTCTTCCACGGCCAGCTGCAATGGACGTATCAATTTCATTGTTCCGCTCAATTATATAAAATTGAAGCGTTTAAAGAAGATTTTCCGGATGTTATCTTAAATGAAGAGCTGCATTTTCTAGATCGTTTAGAGCTACCTCTGGACCGGTATATTGTGATCTCAATGATCTAATTTGGGAAATTTAACATGTTGGTTTTGATGATGAACAGAAGGACCCCGATACTGTAGTGTTATAAGTTTATTATCACTAATAATGTCAATCTTTATATCAAATATGTATATTAGAAAAAAGATGTTTAAATATACAAAAATTTTTTTTTTTTGTTTTATTTACTCTAGTTTAGTCTGTTTCCCACACTAGCTGCAGACACACACCCCCACACACACACACACGCACAATATTCATATCTTGCGCATGCGTTGCCAACGCACTCCCTCTCCACTTCTCCCCTTCCATTCCGATCACATCCAGCGTAAACAAATGTGATCTTGCTCCACACACACACACAAATGGAAATCTTTTTGGTCCATACGCTTTACCAAGTATCTTTTTTCTAGCTAATTCACTTAGATTAAACATATTTTCAACTCCAACATTAGATTGAGAATAGAGCTGATTAACTGTATTCTTAACATCATCATCATCATCATCATCCGCATCACCATAGTCATCAGTTTGATTGATTCTTGTTTAGCATCAATAAAATCATCATCATCATCATCTAATCATTCTCATCATCTAGTTTCCGTCGTCTAAAAGGCGAACTATCTAACTCTGGCTTAATTCCAGTTTTGAACTAAGTGGCGTGTACGACTGCCCTTCTTTCTTCGGTTTGCAAAATGTTTATTTATTTATTACTCTTAGTAACTAGTTTCTGCATGGTTCTGTTATGGGCTTTATGTTTCTTCCAGTTGTAAAGCGGATTCAGCTTTACCTAATTTATATTTTGAAATTTTTTTCAAAACATTTCTAGTCTTTCATAATTCCTTTAGTAAATTCTCATCCATTTTCTGATTGCTTACAGTTCAAGAGTAGTAACTACTTTATTCGGTTTTATAGCAGTTAAACAGCCTGTTATGAACGGTTTCATAGCGGTAAACAGCCTGTTAGATAGTGATATCAGGTTGACTGCCCTGTTAGCAGTTAAAGAGATGACTGAATTTAAAGACATATAATAGATTATTAACTTTTTTTTCATTTTTTTGCATTAGAGAGAGGGAGATTGTTATACCGTATATAATAAAAAAGAGAAGTATTTTTTTTTTCTATTTGTTCTGTAAAAGCAGTTATTCTTTTATTTGTCTGTAATAAAACAAGTAAGAGGTTCTAGTCGGGAGCTCCCGACTAGGGGATACCCTGAACACTCATATTCCAACACCAAATCAGTGCGCTAATAGTTGAGAGTATCGGGGAGGTGGCGTAGGTTAAGCCCAAAGATACTTGATATTATTATTTTCAGAAGTACATGTTAAGTTTGTTCAGGGTTCAGGGTATAAAATGTTTATTTATCCTTATTTATTCAACAGTTTCTGCTTTTGGGACTGCGATGTGTAATCCCTGCAGGTCTTTGTTTGGCAAGCTGATATCGCCCGTTACAAAGTCGTTGAAGTCGTTGAGTCGGGGTTTCGCCCCTTTTGAGTTAAAATTTATTAAGGTCATCAATGTCCTGCATCTCCACTTGATGGTTAGATTGCTTCTGCGGCTGCTCATGCTGATGCTCCAACTGTCTGGGAGCTTCGAGGAGCGTGGCCACTTGATACAACTTGAGGATGAAGATGATGCTGCCTCCATAGTTTCTACTTAATGAAGTTACTCGAGCTACACTGATTTTAGTCCTGCCTTTGAACGCTGGAATTATTTTCAGGCAATATTTTGAGGAGCAGCATTTTGTCAAGTGGAGTTAAAGTGGTTTTTTAGTTTAGTTTTTCAAACATCTCGAGCGATTCTTATGTTGAAATAATTTTCCACGCCTTAGAAAAAATATAAGAGTTTTCTGTCAATTTTCAGGTGTGACTCACCTTAGCAATAGAGCAATACTTGCCGTTGAGCAATATACAATACAATCTATCTGAGTAAGTCTTGTACCCAAAACATTTTGAGAGCTTCCCTTGATTTTGTGATGATTTTGTGCTAATAAAAACTGTAAACAGAGATGTCCACAGTTATAGCTGTTGAATGTTGAACCCGATTTAGTTGTATTTAAATAATCAATAACATCTTTAGGAGGTTGTAAATTTCCAAAACTATCAAAATATTCATTCTCTCTTCCATTTTTAATATAAGCTACCCAGTGTTCCACCTCCACCGATTAGTCTAATTTAATCCACGCTCATTTTTATACCCTGAACCCATTGAAAATGGGTAAAAAGGGTATATTGTATTTGTGCAAATATCTGTAACAGGCAGAAGAAAGCATCTCCGACCCCATAAAGTATATATATTTTTGATCAGCATCAATAGCCGAGTCGATCTAGCCATGTCCGTCTGTCTGTCCGTCCGTCCGTCCGTCCGTCCGTATGTATGAACGCAAGGATCTCAGAACCTATAAGAGCTAGAGACTTGAAATTTTAGCTGTAGGTCCTCCATGTGCCCGCGCAGATCGAGTTTGTTTCCGATAAACGATAACTTGCCCCGTTTATAAGTAATCGATAAAATGTATATCGAAATCCCGTTTTTTAAGCAATTTTGGTAAATAATAAGAGCTAGAGTTACCGAACTTGACATGTAGCTTCTAGAATAGTATATATGTATATATCAAGTATCTTTCATTTTTTACCTATCGCCACCTCCCCGCTACTCTCTATCTATTAGCGCGAGTTGCATTTGGTGTTGGAATATGAGGGTTTAGGGTATCCCCTAGTCGGGAGCTCCCGACTAGAACCTCTTACTTGTTTTATTTTAATGTACCTCTAAAATGTTTACTCGGGTTTGCTGAAGACTATAACAAAATCCTATTAAATTGTAAACATGAGCTGATACTGCTCATGAATAAGAATATGAGTGGCGTATTTCAAACTAAGGTTGGCACCGTTGAGTTCAATATTTTCAAGATAACCTGGAAAATTCCACTTATAATACTAAATGATCAAGCAAAACTGCAAATGTTTAATGTGGTTAAAAGTGGAAGTTCTCTCCCAATAGCATTCCGCAGCTGGGACTGTTATATGAATCCATCACTCACAGATGGCGCTCAACAAACTTGGAATGTAAAACTAGCAGCTAATAGAGAACGTCCTCGATTTGCATTATTCGTATTTATTTCGGAGGTAAAAATGATTACATACAATTTATTAAATTTAAAAGTTCATTTGAACTCAGAAACATATCCATACGATGATTTAAATTTAAATTTTGAGTGCGGACGATTTGCTGTTTTGTATGATATGTACGCTTAATTCAAGAAAGCTATTATATGAAAGAACCTCAACCACTGTTAAAACTTAAAGAATTTATTGTTGTGGACTTATCATATCTGAATGAGGCCGTTAAAACCGGACCCATTGATGTTCGAATTTCTATAGACTTAGCAACAGGAAATACTTCAACATGTGATGCTTACTGTCTACTTATCCATGACCGCTTGGTTGAGTATTCACCGTTAACCTCTTTAGTCAACGCATAGTCTGATAGCGATGGATGTATTGCTGCCATATATCTTACATTTACTGGCGGAAAACAATGTGAGATTATTGTCAAAGAAATCGAAATCTTCTTTACACCGGACACCATGCTCGATCGAGCATTTCGAATAAAACCTCCATACCCCTTTAGGGACTTAAGCAAGCTTCAGCAAACCTACTCACGGGCAGATGCAGTGCTCTCGTGGAAGATCGGTGAGGACGATTACAACTCAACTAAATGTTGGCTTCGCGAAAAAACTAAAGGCAAACGTATAATTACGTACGGATGTCTAGAAAAAATACATCTTACAATATATGCTAAAAACAAGCGTCGAAGACTATAATGATTATATAAATGCTCCAGTGCTTTCATCTGATCAAATCAGCGGCTATAAAAAGTGTGGTTCCCATTCAAATCAGATGATGTGGCAGCTATCAAGCGGGATATGTCTGAATATTTGATATCGGATTATTAAACAATTGAATAATGATATTATAATATTAAACATCTAAAAATAAAAAAATATATATATATATAATATGTATAATACAATATAAATTATAAAATTGTTTTATCAAAAGAATTAAAAATGTTTGTGTTTTATTTAAAGATTAGTAATTCTTCCACGGCACCGGTCATATTGTGATCTCAATGAATCTCAATTTGGGAAACATTTAACATCTTGTCCATGGTCTTTCGATGATGCAACAGAAGGACCCCGATACATGTAGCTGTTATAAGTTTATATATCAACTACATAAGTGTAATCTATTATATCAAAATATGCTATATTAGAAAAAGAATGCTTAATAAATAATACAAAAAATATTTTAATCTTTTATTGTTTTATTTAAAAAACTCTAGTTATAGTCAGTTTCCCACACTCAAGCTGCAGACACACACCCCCACACACACACACACACAAATATTCATGATCTTGCGCATGCGTTGCCAACGCACTCCCTCTCCACTTCTCCCCTTCCATTCCGATCACATCCAGCGTAAACAAATGTGATCTTGCTCCACACACACACACAAATGGAAACATAACACCCCGTCCCTTTCCTCATGTCCACCCAATTCCCCTTCCACCCCCCCCCCCTTCCCCTCCTCCTCTATGTGATCTTGCTTCCCACAAAAAATTGAAATATAAGACCCCCGCCCTTCCTCATGAGCATCCACTTACGCGCAGGTGATCTTGCTTCCCCCACAAAAATGGAAACATAGCACCCCCGCTCCACCATTCCCATGAGCGACCACTTACGCGCGCGCACACAAAAATACAAACATAGCACCCCCCGCTCTTCAATTCCCTAGCGTAAAAGCATTTGACCCTGACTGTGCCAGAACATACATTCCCCACCACGCATGAGCGTCCACTTACGCGCGCGATATAAACATAGCACCCCCCGCACCCCCTTTTGAGCGCCCACTTACGCGCGCGATATAAACATTGCACCCCCCGCTCCCCTCTTTCCCTTGCATAAAAACACTTGATCCTTAACACCCCCCGCCCCCCGCCACCACCATCCACTGCGTAAATACACTTGACCTAGATTGTGCCAGAACATACATTCCCTATCTACTTACATTATTGAATGGAATATCCTAACCAGGGCCACATAAAGCTATCTAAATTTCAACATTAAACGCAATATCCTAACCGGGCAAACATATAGCTAGTTATAATTAAAACGCTTAGAGTTCCTCAAAATTGTTATTTCGTAAGTATATTATGCAATATCTAATGCAATAACCTATCAGGGCAACATTAACCTACTGAACCTAAAACGCTTGGTTTTGAATAATGTCTCTTGTGTAGGTATATTAGCAATACTGAATGCAATAACCAAATAGGACACATATGGTAGTAAATTTTAAAACGCGTAGAGTTCTTTAAAATGATTATTTCGTAAGTATATATGAATATCGAATGCAATACCTAACCAGGGAACAATACCTAGTAAATTTCAAACCGCGTAGAGTTCTTAAAATGATATTTCGTAACTATATTATGAATATCGAATGAATAAGCCAACAAGGTCAATATAACTAGTTATATATTTAAAGCTAAAGTTCCCAAAAATGGTTATTTCGTAGGCATACTATGCAATATAGAATGCAATTACCTAACCAGGGAAATATACCTAGCTAAAACTAAACGAATAGGGCAACATAAAACTAGCTTAACCTAAAACGATTGTTTTTGAATAAAATGTCTATTATGTCAGAAGTATATTGTGCAATACTGAATGAAAAAACCTTACCAGGGCCACATTAAGCTAGTTAAATATTATAACGCACAGAGTTACCTAAATGTTCTTTTCGTAGGTATATTACGCAATCTTAAACGCAATATCCTACAGGTCAATATAGTAGTTATATTTAAAATATTAGATTTCTTAAATGATTATTTGTAAGTATATAGAATATCGAATGATACCTAACCAGGGAATATACTAGTTTTTAAAGCTAGAGTTCTTAAAATGATTATTTCGTAAGTTATTACGAATATGAATGAATAACTAACCAGGGCAAAATTCAGAAAATAAACGAATAGGAACATTAACTGTAACTAAACATTGTTTTATTAATGTCGAAGTTTTGATTGTGAAAACTTACAGGGACAAAGTAGTTAAATTTAACACAGAGTTATAAATTTTTTTCGTAGGTATACGAAGCAAACGATTACAGGTCAATATAGTAGTTATATATTAAATGCTTAGATTTCCTTAAAATGGTTATTCGTAAGTATATTAATTCTATGAATACCTAACCAGGGAACAATAAGTTAAACGAAAGGGTAAAATGTCCTAAAAGCTGGTTTATAATAAATTCTAGTGTGAGTAAATTCGATTGATTGAAGAGTTAACCAAGGATAAAGTAAAATCCTAAACAGGGCAATAAGCTATTTTTATAAGATTCAAATGGATTTCGTAGGTTTATATGCAATAGAATGGAATATTAACCAAGGCCACATAAACTATAACCTTAAACGCTTGGTTTTGATAAAATTTTGAGTATGTATTAGCATATGATGATAACCTAACAGGACCAATATAGTAGAATTTTAAACGCTTGAGTTTCTTAAATGATTATTCGTAAGTTTTACGAATATCGAATGATCTACCAGGGATTTACTAGTATTTCAAACCGCGTAGAGTTCTTTAAAATGATTTTTGTAGTTTTTATATCTGTGCAACAAGGTCATATAGCTACTTTTTTTAAACGCTAAAGTTCCAAATGGTTATTTCGTAGGTACTATGCAATATAGAGTGCAATTACCTAACCAGGGCAACATATACCTAGCTAAACTAAACGATAGGGCAACATAAAACTAGCTTAACCTAAAACATTGTTTTTGATAAATTTATATGTCAGAGTTTTGTGAAATGAATGAAAAACCTTACCAGGGCACATTAAGCAGTTAATTTAACGCACAGAGTAGAAGCAATCTAAACGATTCCTTCCAGGTCCAATATGGCTAGTTATATAATAAAATGCTAGATTTCTTAAAATGGTTAATTCGTAAGTATTTTTTCTATCATCCTAACCAGGGCAATTCTAGTTAAACTAAACGACAGGTAATTATGTTACCTAAAACGCTTGGTTTTTAATAAATTCTTTGTGTGAGTATTGTAAGTTCCAGAACTTACTAGTAGGATTTCCCAAATGGTTTTTCGTAGGTTTTCGCAATATCGAATGCAATAACCTAACCAGGGCAACATATACCTATCTAAAACTAACACGATTGGTTATGAATAAAATGTCTTTGTGCAAGAAGTATATTATGAAATATTGACGAAATAACCTAAACAGGGCCACATAAAGCTACCAAAATATGTAAACCCTAAGAGTTCCTTAAAATGGTTATTTCGTAGGTATATTATGCAATACTGAATGGAATATCTTAACCAGGGCCACATATAACTGCTGAACCTAATCGCTTGGTTTTGATAAAATGTCTTGAGTATGCATATACGAATATGAATGATAACCTAACCAGGACCACATATAGCTAGCAAAATTTTAAAACGCTTAGAGTTTCTTAAAATGATTATTTCGTAGGTATATTATACACTATTGAATGGAATATCCTAACCAGGGACACATATAACCAGCTGAACCTAAAACGCTTATTGTTGTTTTGTGTATGTATTTCGCATCTGTGATACCTAACCAGGACACATATAGCTAGAAATTTTAACCTTAGAATTCCTTAAATATTATTTCGTAAGTTATTAGAATTGAATGAATACCTAACCAGGGACATATCTAGTTAACTCGACAGGGATTACTGCTTACCTAAACATTGTTTTTTAATATTGATTTTATGTCAAAAGTTTTTGAATATGAATGAAAAAACCTTACCAGGGCCACATTTAGCTAGTTAATATAACGCGCAGAGTTCCCTTAATGTTCTTTCTTAGGATATTATGCTATATAATGCATAACCTAATCAGGGAAATATCCTGCTAAATCTAACAAGATTGGTTATGTCGTTTTGTGCAAGAAGTTTCATACTTTGAACGAATACCTAACAAAGTCCCATTGTAAACCTAAGAGTTCCCAAAAATGGTTATTGTAGTTTAATTGTTTGAATGTAACTAACTAGGTCCAATATCTGTATTAAACGCAATGAGTTCCCAAAATAGGTTATAGCGTAGGTTATCGAATCTAAACGCAATATCCTTACCATTCCATATATAGCTTGTTTATTTAAAATTTAGATTTCCTTAAAATGGTATTTCGTAAGTTTTTGCATTCTAATGTAACCTTCCAGGGCAACTTACTAGTAACTAAAGACAGGGTACATATACTCCTAAAAGCTTGGTTTTAAATATATTTTGTGTGTATGTAGTTTCAAGGACTAGGCTAGTAACTTCAGCTAGATTTCAATGGTGATTTGTAGGTTTTGATTTGATATTTCCAGGGCCACTTACTGTAAACCTAAATCGCTTGGTTTTGTATTTTTTAGTTTTGCTGATGCCTACCAGTCAGTTTTGTAACTTAACACTTGGTTCTAACTAAATGATATTGTTGGTTTTATTCTTTTTGAATTATTATTCTCCAGGGTCACGTTAACTAGCGAAACCTAAATTCGCTTTGCGAATTAGAATGCAATATCCTAACCAGGAGCACATATAGCCGGGTGAACTTAAAAACGCTTGATTTTTGCCTATTCTATTTTTTTTATTTGCTATTTGATGCAATTTCCTAACCAGCACCACATAAACCTATACAACTATAACGTTTTGATAAATTCTCTGTGTAATATATTAGCAATCTAAATGTAACCAAACCAGACATAAAGTTTTGTAGTAAATTTGAATTTGAATAGAATATCGTAAGTCTTAGTTATGTCAGTTAATTCTTGGTTTGTCAGGATGGATTTTGTTGTCAGTAGTCAGTATGGGCAATTGTTTTGTCAAGTTCTTATAAAATTAGGTATTAGGTTTGATTCCTGCATTTTAAAAGGAATTTTAAGGTAGATTTAAGTTTAACTGACTTTATAATTATTTGAAATTTGTTAATTGTTTTTCTGGAGTTGTTGTACTTAGTTCTTATTTTTAACTATGTTCGGTGTCATGCTTTCGGCGTGCCTTTGGTTGATATTTAATGTTGTGTTTGGCGACTAACACAAAAAAAAAACAATTAACATTAAGATACATTAAATAAAATTAAAACAAGTAAGAGGTTCCAGTCGGGAGCTCCCGACTAGGGAATACCCTGAACCCTCATATTCCAACACCAAATGCAGTATAATAGATAGAGAGTAGCGGGGAGGTGGCGATATGCATAAAATGAAAGATACTTGATATATATATAGTGACATATCCATAGTCGCACCCACCCTTTAACATAACTTAGCACATAAGCATAAGTATAAACATGTCTAATATTGTAAATAAAAAGCCTGGTGATAACATCGACATTGGTCAAGATCAAACTGTCCCCTTTGGTAGACATAAACAATTCACCCTAAATATCACGCCACTGTCAATGTTCCCATCAGAGTACTATCCCACGCATAATTGCTGACGCAGCTCAAACTTCACTCAATTTTGACTCAAGCTCTCTCAAAGCAAAGTTTGCTAAGCGATCGCAACAGATAGATAAATTAGTTCATATTCGGGAGTCAAATCTGAATGTACTCGTTATAAGTAGTAGCCAATAGTGAAAATAAAGAATTGAAATATATTTTTTTAAAGTAACTATTCGTGTAAAACTTAATTGGCGCAGCCGGTAGGATACGTCGGGAAAAAGTAAAGATCGCTAAAGGATAATTAATTCCTAGATCTAAAGCACAATCGCGACCGAATTTGTTGTCGGTGTGTAGTTAACGATTTCTCGAATACGTATCCGCATAAGAACCTTCGGTTCACTCGTAGTTTATTAACATTGACCCTTCGGGCGGTAAAGCTACAACAGTTAATAACGACTGGCTTTGCATATCTTTCGATCCCTGCAATACGTTATTACTGGGTCTTTTCAATAAGAAACACACACACAAAAAAAAATAAATTAAACAATTAATCAATAATAATTAAGCACAAACTATAAACTATAAATGTACAAACTGCAAAAACCAAGTGCAAAGAAATAAAAGTGCAAAATCAAAGAACCAAAAAAAAGTTCGAGTACCATTAACTAAAAAAAAAAATTTTATAATCAACCACCAAAACGTGAATTACAACAAAACCATGACTATGGAATTATCAGAACAACACCTCAACCAGGCCCTCTCACAACTGAGACAGGTGCCTAGTTTTGACGGATCAACAGAAAATCTCAACGCTTTTATCAAAAGGATCGATTACATCCTACATCTGTATCCAACCCGAGATGTCAGACAACATAGCATCTTATATGGAGCCATCGAATTACAAGTTGCTGGAGATGCTCAGAGAGTTTCACAAAGGACAGCGGCCAACACTTGGCAGGAGTTGAGGAATGCACTGATCGAAGAATATAAAGTGCAAACACCATTTGAAGAGCTCCTTCGACGTCTATACAACACGAATTTCCAGGGAAACGTCCGTAAGTTCATCGAGGATCTCGAAAATAAATCTTATATCATATTAAATAAGTTAGCTTTAGAAAATATACCTGGCAACACAACACTTTATACAAATGCCATGAATAACACAATTAAAGATGTAATTACAAAAAAATTACCAGATAGGCTTTTCATGATGTTAGCTAGATACGACATTACGTCGACACAAAAACTTAAACAAGTAGCACAAAGAGAAGGATTATACGAAAATAGCGTAAATGATAGACCTAAAACTAATAACGTTCAGGGAAATCAAAATAACAATCGTAGAAACATGGGAAATTATCAGCAGAACGCTAACCCAGCCACCAGTTCAAGTGGCTATTCCAACACGAATCAGAGTTATCATGTACAAAACAAACAACACACTAATTCCGAAGACAATCAAAAGGCTCACCACGAGTTCCAACAGAAATTAAGTCAAGGTAGAACCCAAAACCCCTTAAACTATCAAAATCAGTCCCATTCACGCTTGAATGCGCCAAACCCTCCGACTAAACGTCAAAGAGACAGTAACAGTGGGCAGATGAAAATGGACACGTCTGAAAATTTTCATCAGCAAGCCTCGGAACAAACAGAAGAAATCCATTCATAAAATTAATTATGAATGACGAAGTTTTAAAATGTGTCATAGACACAGGTTCAACCATAAACCTTATGAAAACAAACCGCTTAAATTTTCCAATATACAACGAAACACTAAAGGTTCACACCATAAATGGTGTTATTGAATTAAAACAAAGCATAGAATTAGGAGCAAGCAAAATTTGTCCGAGTAACCAAAAATTCTATATTCACGACTTCTCAGAGCATTATGATGTTCTGATTGGGAGAGAATACCTTGAAGCATGTCAAGCAAAAATAGACTATGCACAAGGATCCGTAACCTTAGGAGAATTTAACTTTTGTTTTAGATATAATGACGAAGAGGTCGAAGAGGACATGACCGCACAAGAGTGCCTTGATCCACCCTCAACAGAGGATAGACCATTTAACTTCGCTATTAATAACGAATTAACAGAAAATAATGAGTATAGGCTAGAGCACCTAAACTCAGAAGAAAAGGAAAAAATTAAAAATGTTTTACATGAATTTCGTGATATCCAGTACCATGAAGGTGACAATTTGACTTTCACTAGTACAATTAAACACAAAATTCTAACAAAGCATGAGGACCCAATTTACAAGCGTCCATATAAATATCCTCAAATATACGATGAGGAAGTAAATAAACAAATAAGCGATATGATAAAACAAAATATCATACGTAAATCCAAATCCCCTTACTGCTCACCAGTAATAATCGTTCCAAAGAAAAACGATGCATCTGGAAAGCAAAAGTTCCGGTTAGTCATAGATTACCGCAATCTCAATGAACTAACTATTAATGATAAATACCCTATCCCGATCATGGATGAAATATTAGACAAACTTGGAAAATGTCAATATTTCACAACCATTGATCTAGCCAAAGGCTTCCACCAAATTCAAATGGATCCTGGTTCAATACCCAAGACCGCATTTTCGACTAAACATGGCCATTACGAGTACACTCGCATGCCATTTGGTCTTAAGAATGCACCTGCAACGTTCCAACGTTGTATGAACAATCTCTTAGAAGATTTAATTTTTAAGGATTGTCTGGTCTACTTAGACGATATTATAATTTTTTCCACTTCATTGGAGGAACACATTTTGTCGCTACAAAAAGTATTTGAGAAGCTTAGAGAAGCTAACTTAAAACTACAGTTGGATAAATGCGAGTTCTTGAGAAAAGAAACTGAATTTTTCGGTCACATCATCACAACTGAGGGTATAAAACCAAATCCCAACAAAATACAAGCAATTGTCAAATTCCCAATTCCAAAAACCCCAAAAGAAATTAAATCATTTCTAGGATTATGTGGTTTCTATAGGAAATTTATACCAAATTTCGCCAATATAGTAAAACCATTAACACTTAAATTAAAAAAAGGAGCAAAAATCAATATAAAAGACAAAGACTATGAATCAGCGTTTGAAAAGCTAAAAGTACTCATAACGTCCGACCCAATTTTAATATACCCTAATTTCGAAAAACCATTTTCTTTAACCACAGACGCGAGTAATATGGCAATAGGGGCCGTCCTTTCGCAAGAGCATAAGCCTATATGTTATGCAAGCAGAACTCTCAACGAGCATGAGATAAATTATTCAACGATTGAAAAAGAACTATTAGCAATCGTTTGGGCCACTAAATACTTTAGGTCCTATCTTTTTGGTCGACAATTTCAAATCCTTAGTGATCACAGACCACTCGTCTGGTTAAATAACTTGAAAGAACCTAACATGAAATTACAACGATGGAAAATCAAGTTAAATGAGTTTGATTTCCAAATTAAATATGTCCCAGGAAAAGAAAATTATGTGGCAGATGCTCTGTCAAGAATTCAATTAAACGAAAACTTTTTAGGTGAAGATACCATTAGCACAAGAGCAACTATACATAGTGCTCAGGAAGACAACAGTAACCATTTGCAAATCACAGAAAGACCTCTTAATTATTATAATAGACAAATAGAATTTGAAAAAGGAACCGAGAACGAAACAAAAGTTACAAATTACTTTCACAAAACCAACATAAAAATTACATACAAAGACATGACTAACGCACATGCCAAAGAATTAATAAAAGAATATTTATGCACAAAGAAAAGTGTGCTATACTTCCACAATGAAGCAGACTTTCCAATTTTTCAAGAAGCCTACTTAGAAATAATAAGTCCGAATAATTTAACAAAGGCAATGAAAACTAGTAAAAAATTAATAGATCTTCAAACATTTGCAGAATTCAAGGAACTAATATTAAAAAAACACAAAGAATTATTACATCCAGGAATTGAAAAAACTATCAATTGGTTCAAAGAAACCCACTATTTTCCAGATTATCAAAATTTAATTCAAAATCTAATAAACGAATGCGAGATTTGTAACATCGCAAAAACAGAACACAGGGATACAAAATTAACTTTCGAAATAACTCCGGAAATCGCTAATATCCGAGAAAAATATGTAATGGATTTTTACATAATAGGAGATAAACAATTTTTATCTTGCATTGATATCTATTCAAAATTTGCATCATTAATAGAAATAAAAAGTAGAGACTGGTTAGAAACCAAACGAGCTATAATACAAGTATTCAACCAAATGGGTAAACCTATCGAAATAAAAGCAGACAAAGACTCAGCTTTTATGTGCACAGCTTTACAATTATGGCTAAAATCAGAAGCAGTAAATATTAATATAACCACCAGTAAAAATGGCATATCCGACGTAGAACGCTTTCATAAGACAGTTAACGAAAAATTAAGAATCATTAACAGCGACTCAGACGTCGAAAATAAACTTACAAAATTTGAAACTATACTTTACACATACAATCATAAGACGAAACACAAAACGACTAACAGAACACCAGCGGACATATTCATATACGCAGGTACACCAGAGTATGACACTCAAGCTAATAAAGAAAAACTAATAAATAACCTCAACAAAAAACGAACAAATTATGAAATTGACACTAGATACAAGCACTCACCATTAGTTAAATCAAAGACAACAACCCCGTTCAAGAAAACAGGAGAACTAAGACAAATCGACGATAAACATTTTGAGGAAACAAACAGAGGCAGGAAGATAGTACATTACAAAACCAAATTCAAAAAGAAAAAGAAGACTAATCAAAGTAAATATAACAATTACAGGTCAACAACAGACAGCGACCAGAACATACAAGCACCAGCTTAAACTAATTATTATAATATTACTATCAATAACTATAAACCATATAAATGCACAAAGCATTGAAATTAACCCTATTAAAGCCCATAACGGTTATCTCATATTTAAAACAGGAACCATAGACATTCCGACAAATTACGAATACCATTGTTTAACGGTTAACATAACAAAAACCGAAGAAACTTTTAACAATTTAATCGAACAATCTAAAGAATTTAATAACCTAATACAAATCGAATACCTAGTAGAAAAGTTAAACAGAGAAATAAACGGCTTAAAAATAGCCAAACGCAGCAAAAGAGGTTTCATAAACATAGTAGGAACAGCATACAAATACTTATTTGGAACATTAGACCAAGAAGACAAAACAGAAATTGAACAAAAAATAAGCAGCTTAGCAGAAAACACCGTTCAGGTTAATGAATTAAATCACATAATAGAAGTTATAAACAATGGAATAGAAATCATGAACGAACTAAATCAAGAGACAGAAAAAGGAAAGAAATTAAATATGCTTATATTTAACTTACAACACTTTACAGAATATATAGAAGATATAGAGATGGGAATGCAGCTCACAAGATTAGGTATTTTTAACCCGAAATTATTAAAACATGACTATTTGTTGCATGTCAACTCTGAGAAATTGTTAAATGTAAAAACTTCAACCTGGTTTAAATCAGATACAAACGAAATACTGATAATATCCCATATTCCTCGAGAAATAATAAAAAATCCGGTATTTGAAATAATTCCATACCCAGATGAAAATAATAACATTTTGACAGAAATAGCTCATGAAAAATATTTTACACAAGACAAAAAAGTTTATAGCAAAGAAACAAAAAAATTAATTAATAATGAATGTATGACAGGAATTTTAAACCAAATTACATCAGAATGTAGTTATACTAAAACTTTTAAAAATTTTCAAATTAACTATGTAGAACCAAATATAATTTTAACTTGGAATTTACCAAAAACTATATTAAACCACAATTGTATATATAACGAAATATCAATAGAAGGAAACAATTTAATAAAAATCTTTAATTGTTCATTGCAAATTAATGAAATTTCAATTTCAAACAACATGTTAGATTATACTCAAAACATTTATGTAAGCAATGATGTTATAAAATTAGAACCACTTTCGTTTGTACAAACGAAACAAATTATAATTGAACACACAAAATTTAATAATGTATTCCAGATAATTACAATAACCATATTTGTAATCATATTAATAAGTTTAACACTATATTTAACATATAAGTTCAAAAGCATACCTAAGAAATTAATAATAAAATATAAAAAACCAAAAGTAGAACAAACACCTGAAATAGTAGAAGATACACCAATTAAAAAAGAAGAAAATATTACACTATACCCAAACTTAAACACCTGAGGACAGGCACTTTTCTAATGGTTGGGGGAGTGACATATCCATAGTCGCACCCACCCTTTAACATAACTTAGCACATAAGCATAAGTATAAACATGTCTAATATTGTAAATAAAAAGCCTGGTGATAACATCGACATTGGTCAAGATCAAACTGTCCCCTTTGGTAGACATAAACAATTCACCCTAAATATCACGCCACTGTCAATGTTCCCATCAGAGTACTATCCCACGCATAATTGCTGACGCAGCTCAAACTTCACTCAATTTTGACTCAAGCTTTTTTGTTATGTTAACCGTTAAACAATGGTATTCGTAATTTGTCGGAATGTCTATGGTTCCTGTTTTAAATATGAGATAACCGTTATGGGCTTTAATAGGGTTAATTTCAATGCTTTGTGCATTTATATGGTTTATAGTTATTGATAGTAATATTATAATAATTAGTTTAAGCTGGTGCTTGTATGTTCTGGTCGCTGTCTGTTGTTGACCTGTAATTGTTATATTTACTTTGATTAGTCTTCTTTTTCTTTTTGAATTTGGTTTTGTAATGTACTATCTTCCTGCCTCTGTTTGTTTCCTCAAAATGTTTATCGTCAATTTGTCTTAGTTCTCCTGTTTTCTTGAACGGGGTTGTTGTCTTTGATTTAACTAATGGTGAGTGCTTGTATCTAGTGTCAATTTCATAATTTGTTCGTTTTTTGTTGAGGTTATTTATTAGTTTTTCTTTATTAGCTTGAGTGTCATACTCTGGTGTACCTGCGTATATGAATATGTCCGCTGGTGTTCTGTTAGTCGTTTTGTGTTTCGTCTTATGATTGTATGTGTAAAGTATAGTTTCAAATTTTGTAAGTTTATTTTCGACGTCTGAGTCGCTGTTAATGATTCTTAATTTTTCGTTAACTGTCTTATGAAAGCGTTCTACGTCGGATATGCCATTTTTACTGGTGGTTATATTAATATTTACTGCTTCTGATTTTAACCATAATTGTAAAGCTGTGCACATAAAAGCTGAGTCTTTGTCTGCTTTTATTTCGATAGGTTTACCCATTTGGTTGAATACTTGTATTATAGCTCGTTTGGTTTCTAACCAGTCTCTACTTTTTATTTCTATTAATGATGCAAATTTTGAATAGATATCAATGCAAGATAAAAATTGTTTATCTCCTATTATGTAAAAATCCATTACATATTTTTCTCGGATATTAGCGATTTCCGGAGTTATTTCGAAAGTTAATTTTGTATCCCTGTGTTCTGTTTTTGCGATGTTACAAATCTCGCATTCGTTTATTAGATTTTGAATTAAATTTTGATAATCTGGAAAATAGTGGGTTTCTTTGAACCAATTGATAGTTTTTTCAATTCCTGGATGTAATAATTCTTTGTGTTTTTTTAATATTAGTTCCTTGAATTCTGCAAATGTTTGAAGATCTATTAATTTTTTACTAGTTTTCATTGCCTTTGTTAAATTATTCGGACTTATTATTTCTAAGTAGGCTTCTTGAAAAATTGGAAAGTCTGCTTCATTGTGGAAGTATAGCACACTTTTCTTTGTGCATAAATATTCTTTTATTAATTCTTTGGCATGTGCGTTAGTCATGTCTTTGTATGTAATTTTTATGTTGGTTTTGTGAAAGTAATTTGTAACTTTGGTTTCGTTCTCGGTTCCTTTTTCAAATTCTATTTGTCTATTATAATAATTAAGAGGTCTTTCTGTGATTTGCAAATGGTTACTGTTGTCTTCCTGAGCACTATGTATAGTTGCTCTTGTGCTAATGGTATTTTCACCTAAAAAGTTTTCGTTTAATTGAATTCTTGACAGAGCATCTGCCACATAATTTTCTTTTCCTGGGACATATTTAATTTGGAAATCAAACTCATTTAACTTGATTTTCCATCGTTGTAATTTCATGTTAGGTTCTTTCAAGTTATTTAACCAGACGAGTGGTCTGTGATCACTAAGGATTTGAAATTGTCGACCAAAAAGATAGGACCTAAAGTATTTAGTGGCCCAAACGATTGCTAATAGTTCTTTTTCAATCGTTGAATAATTTATCTCATGCTCGTTGAGAGTTCTGCTTGCATAACATATAGGCTTATGCTCTTGCGAAAGGACGGCCCCTATTGCCATATTACTCGCGTCTGTGGTTAAAGAAAATGGTTTTTCGAAATTAGGGTATATTAAAATTGGGTCGGACGTTATGAGTACTTTTAGCTTTTCAAACGCTGATTCATAGTCTTTGTCTTTTATATTGATTTTTGCTCCTTTTTTTAATTTAAGTGTTAATGGTTTTACTATATTGGCGAAATTTGGTATAAATTTCCTATAGAAACCACATAATCCTAGAAATGATTTAATTTCTTTTGGGGTTTTTGGAATTGGGAATTTGACAATTGCTTGTATTTTGTTGGGATTTGGTTTTATACCCTCAGTTGTGATGATGTGACCGAGAAATTCAGTTTCTTTTCTCAAGAACTCGCATTTATCCAACTGTAGTTTTAAGTTAGCTTCTCTAAGCTTCTCAAATACTTTTTGTAGCGACAAAATGTGTTCCTCCAATGAAGTGGAAAAAATTATAATATCGTCTAAGTAGACCAGACAATCCTTAAAAATTAAATCTTCTAAGAGATTGTTCATACAACGTTGGAACGTTGCAGGTGCATTCTTAAGACCAAATGGCATGCGAGTGTACTCGTAATGGCCATGTTTAGTCGAAAATGCGGTCTTGGGTATTGAACCAGGATCCATTTGAATTTGGTGGAAGCCTTTGGCTAGATCAATGGTTGTGAAATATTGACATTTTCCAAGTTTGTCTAATATTTCATCCATGATCGGGATAGGGTATTTATCATTAATAGTTAGTTCATTGAGATTGCGGTAATCTATGACTAACCGGAACTTTTGCTTTCCAGATGCATCGTTTTTCTTTGGAACGATTATTACTGGTGAGCAGTAAGGGGATTTGGATTTACGTATGATATTTTGTTTTATCATATCGCTTATTTGTTTATTTACTTCCTCATCGTATATTTGAGGATATTTATATGGACGCTTGTAAATTGGGTCCTCATGCTTTGTTAGAATTTTGTGTTTAATTGTACTAGTGAAAGTCAAATTGTCACCTTCATGGTACTGGATATCACGAAATTCATGTAAAACATTTTTAATTTTTTCCTTTTCTTCTGAGTTTAGGTGCTCTAGCCTATACTCATTATTTTCTTGTAATTCGTTATTAATAGCGAAGTTAAATGGTCTATCCTCTGTTGAGGGTGGATCAAGGCACTCTTGTGCGGTCATGTCCTCTTCGACCTCTTCGTCATTATATCTAAAACAAAAGTTAAATTCTCCTAAGGTTACGGATCCTTGTGCATAGTCTATTTTTGCTTGACATGCTTCAAGGTATTCTCTCCCAATCAGAACATCATAATGCTCTGAGAAGTCGTGAATATAGAATTTTTGGTTACTCGGACAAATTTTGCTTGCTCCTAATTCTATGCTTTGTTTTAATTCAATGACACCATTTATGGTGTGAACCTTTAGTGTTTCGTTGTATATTGGAAAATTTAAGCGGTTTGTTTTCATAAGGTTTATGGTTGAACCTGTGTCTATGACACATTTTAAAACTTCGTCATTCATAATTAATTTTATGAATGGATTTCTTCTGTTTGTTCCGAGGCTTGCTGATGAAAATTTTCAGACGTGTCCATTTTCATCTGCCCACTGTTACTGTCTCTTTGACGTTTAGTCGGAGGGTTTGGCGCATTCAAGCGTGAATGGGACTGATTTTGATAGTTTAAGGGGTTTTGGGTTCTACCTTGACTTAATTTCTGTTGGAACTCGTGGTGAGCCTTTTGATTGTCTTCGGAATTAGTGTGTTGTTTGTTTTGTACATGATAACTCTGATTCGAGTTGGAATAGCCACTTGAACTGGTGGCTGGGTTAGCGTTCTGCTGATAATTTCCCATGTTTCTACGATTGTTATTTTGATTTCCCTGAACGTTATTAGTTTTAGGTCTATCATTTACGCTATTTTCGTATAATCCTTCTCTTTGTGCTACTTGTTTGAGTTTTTGTGTCGACGTAATGTCGTATCTAGCTAACATCATGAAAAGCCTATCTGGTAATTTTTTTGTAATAACATCTTTAATTGTGTTATTCATGGCATTTGTATAAAGTGTTGTGTTGCCAGGTATATTTTCTAAAGCTAACTTATTTAATATGATATAAGATTTATTTTCGAGATCCTCGATGAACTTACGGACGTTTCCCTGGAAATTCGTGTTGTATAGACGTCGAAGGAGCTCTTCAAATGGTGTTTGCACTTTATATTCTTCGATCAGTGCATTCCTCAACTCCTGCCAAGTGTTGGCCGCTGTCCTTTGTGAAACTCTCTGAGCATCTCCAGCAACTTGTAATTCGATGGCTCCATATAAGATGCTATGTTGTCTGACATCTCGGGTTGGATACAGATGTAGGATGTAATCGATCCTTTTGATAAAAGCGTTGAGATTTTCTGTTGATCCGTCAAAACTAGGCACCTGTCTCAGTTGTGAGAGGGCCTGGTTGAGGTGTTGTTCTGATAATTCCATAGTCATGGTTTTGTTGTAATTCACGTTTTGGTGGTTGAGTATAAAATTTTTTTTTTTTTAGTTAATGGTACTCGAACTTTTTTTGGTTCTTTGATTTTGCACTTTTATTTCTTTGCACTTGGTTTTTGCAGTTTGTACATTTAGTTTATAGTTTGTGCTTAATTATTATTGATTAATTGTTTAATTTATTTTTTTTTGTGTGTGTGTCTTATTGAAAAGACCCAGTAATAACGTATTGCAGGGATCGAAAGATATGCAAAGCCAGTCGTTATTAACTGTTGTAGCTTTACCGCCCGAAGGGTCAATGTTAATAAACTACGAGTGAACCGAAGGTTCTTCTGCGGATACGTATTCGAGAAATCGTTAACTACACACCGACAACAAATTCGGTCGCGATTGTGCTTTAGATCTAGGAATTAATTATCCTTTAGCGATCTTTACTTTTTCCCGACGTATACTACCGGCTGCGCCAATTAAGTTTTACACGAATAGTTACTTCAAAAAAAAAAATATATTTCAATTCTTTATTTTCACTATTGGCTATTACTTATAACGAGTACATTCAGATTTGACTCCCGAATATGAACTAATTTATCTATCTGTTGCGATCGCTTAGCAAACTTCGCTTTGAGAGAGCTTGAGTCAAAATTGAGTGAAGTTTGAGCTGCGTCAGCAATTATGCGTGGGATAGTACTCTGATGGGAACATTGACAGTGGCGTGATATTTAGGGTGAATTGTTTATGTCTACCAAAGGGGACAGTTTGATCTTGACCAATGTCGATGTTATCACCAGGCTTTTTGTTTACAATATTAGACATGTTTATACTTATGCTTATGTGCTAAGTTATGTTAAAGGGTGGGTGCGACTATGGATATGTCACTATATATATGATATTCTAAAAGCTACATGTCAAGTTTGGTGACTCTAGCTCTTAATATTTACCAAAATTGCTTAAAAACAGGATTTCGATATACATTTTTATCGATTACTTGGAAACGGGGCAAGTTATCGTTTATCGGAAACAAACTAAATCTGCGCGGGCACCAGGAGGACCTACAGCTATCGTTCTTGAAATGCCAGTATGACCTCCTTGTATAGGATCGTCATGATATGTAAACAGTATCGCTTCTTCATCTTTTTCATTTTCTATTATAGTCACCGGCTTGAGTAGCGCTACTCTTAATGATTTTAATGTTTTGTTCCCCATATTTTTAAAATATTCAATTGAAATTAATTCAAATATCTTTTCGCTCGGTGCCAGTTTGAGTTGGCTGATCTCATGTATACCGGCTCCTTTTTCAAGCCTTTGGAAAAACTGACCTAAGTCAAATGTTCCATTGGTGTACAGATCGCTAACATCAATTCTTTCTATAACTTTCCTTCCATGTTTGAAGAAACATATATAATTTAATAAAGCAAGGCCACTACTTTTCGTACTTCGTCATTACAAATGACTTCATATACGTTCGGCTTAGAAGCGTTCTCAAGAGTTTGCATAGGCAAATCTACTTGATCTTTTCCTGCGCGGGAAAAATTATATTCCTCTAACGCAAGCCTCATACGTGTTAATTTGGAACTTGGATTTACCATTGAAAATAAATATGTAAGTGGTCTATGATCTGTTTTGACAGTGAAATGTCTACCACAAATATATGGTCTGAAATGTGTTATTGTCCAATGAATTGCTGTTATTTCCTGTTCCGTTGATCTTTTGTTACTTTCTCCCTTGGTGAATGATCTGGATGCGTATGCAACTGGAAGTTGGAGTCCATTATGGTTTTGAGTTAGAACCGCTCCACAAGCTTGCTTACTTGCATCAGTTATTATGCAAAATTCTTTGCTGAAATCTGGGTATTGTAATAATATTGGGTTTATTAGTGCCGATTTGAGATGTTCGAATGCATGTTGGCAGTCGGCTGTCCATTCGAACTTAACATTTTTTTTACATAATCTTGTTATGTGACGAGAATAGTCGGCAAAATTTTTAATAAAACGTCTGTAATAATTGCAGAATGCAACGAATCTTCGAGAGCTGTCCGCATCGTGTGGGACTGTCGTCAGGCAAGAATCCTATATCGGTGCATTCGTGTCCCAGAAAAGTGACTTCATGCATAAAAAATGAACATTTTTCAGGATGTAACTTCAGATTGTATTTCCTATATTTCTTAAAAACATCAGTTAACTATTTAAGCATATGTTTTTCGGAACAACCTATAACTATTAGATCATTCATGTAAAGGAATGCTTGAGAAGGTTCGAGTCCAGAGAATGCAATAGTCATCATTCTCTGAAATGAATTTGGCGCTATTTTTAAACCAAAAGGGAATCGCGTAAAGCGATATGAGCCATTGCTCGTTGAAAAAGACGTTATATTTCTTGAACTTTCTTCAAGTTCAATTTGGTGAAAGCCTGACATTAAGTCAAGGCATGAAAAATATTTTGCTCTACCTAATTGATCTAAAATATTGTCAATTCTGGGTAGTCGAAATTTATCAGACAACAGTTTTTTATTAATCTGCCGATAGTCAATTACTAATCGCCATTTCTTATCTTCTGAGCCTGGAAGTGCTTTCTTTGGAACTAGTCAAAAGTGGGCTATTGTATTCTTAAACTGATGGTTCGACAATTTTGTCGGAGATTAATTTGCCTATTTGTTTTTGAATTTCTTCTATCTGACTATGCGGGTTTCGATAGTTTTTAGTATAAATTGGTTCAGTATCCTTCAATCTCAATGTTTGTTTATAAAAATTATTTGTTGTTATTGATTCGGTTTCAAGTCCGAATTGTGGTTTAAATTGTTTTGGAAAGTTTTTATTTAATTGAGCCATTACTGTGTTTTTTCTGTTTTCTGGAGTAGTTTGAACTACGTCGTAGCTCGAAAGTGGTTCAAAGTTCAGATTATTTATATTAATTAATTGGTCTTTATTGGTCGTATTAAGAAATCGGACAAAAGTATTCTTTTGTCTTGCAACTGTGTTTGCAACGTAAATACCAGGTTTAATTTCCTGATTTTTGATTAATATACTATCTTCACTTGAAGTTAGTTCAATTTTTCGGACAACTTCTGACCTTGCAGGTAGAATTATTGAATTGTTACCAGAACTGAATGTTATTATAACATAAATTTGGACATTTATATTGTTTGGTCTTATTATAAACCAATCTTCGGACGGTTCTAAGTCTATTTTGCAATTAAGATCTTTAATGAAATCTATGCCTATTATTCCGTCACACGGTATAGCGAAATTTGGATCGACTTTATGAAAATTGTGATGGATTATATAGTTGTCAGCTTGTAGCTCAATTGGGGCGTGGCCTTTGGATTTTATGATTCCTTGGCCAATATCCTAACCGGGCAATCATATAGCTAGTTATAATTAAAACGCTTAGAGTTCCTCAAAATTGTTATTTCGTAAGTATATTATGCAATATCTAATGCAATAACCTATCCAGGGCAACATTAACCTAGCTGAACCTAAAACGCTTGGTTTTGAATAAGATGTCTCTTGTGTAAGTATATTACGCAATACTGAATGCAATAACCAAACTAGGACCACATATGGCTAGCTAAATTTGAAACCGCGTAGAGTTCTTTAAAATGATTATTTCGTAAGTATATTATGCAATATCGAATGCAATAAGCCAACAAGGTCCACATATAGCTAGTTATATATTTAAACGCATAAAGTTCCCAAAAATGGTTATTTCGTAGGCATACTATGCAATATAGAATGCAATTACCTAACCAGGGCAACATATACCTAGCTAAAACTAAACGAATAGGGCAACATAAAACTAGCTTAACCTAAAACGATTGTTTTTGAATAAAATGTCTATTATGTCAGAAGTATATTGTGCAATACTGAATGAAAAAACCTTACCAGGGCCACATTAAGCTAGTTAAATATTATAACGCACAGAGTAAGCAAGCAATCTTAAACGCAATATCCTTACCAGGTCCACATATGGCTAGTTATATAATAAAATGCTTAGATTTCCTTAAAATGGTTAATTCGTAAGTATATTATGCAATATCTAATGCAATAACCTAACCAGGGCAACATATACCTAGTTAAAACTAAACGACCAGGATAACATATAACTAGCTTAACCTAAAACGCTTGGTTTTTAATAAAATGTCTATTGTGTGAGTAAATTACGCAATATTGATTGCAAGAGCTTAACCAAGGCCACATAAAGCTAGCTAAACTTTGACACGCTAGGATTTCCCAAAAATGGTTATTTCGTAGGTATATTACGCAATATCGAATGCAATAACCTAACCAGGGCAACATATAACTAGCTAAAACTAAAACCGTTTGGTTTTGCTTAAAATGCCTATATTGTTTTTATATTATGCTATATTGAATGCAATCTTCTAAGCCCACATATTGCTAGCTAAACTAAAACACTTGGCTCTGACTAAAATGATTATTTTGTTAGTATATTATTCAATATTGATTGAAATATTTTATCCAGGGCCACGTAAAACGAGCGATACCTAAATTCGCTTGCCTTTGCCTAAAATGTTTTTATAAGTATCTTATTCAAAGTAGTATGCAGAAACGATGATCACATATAGCCGGGTGAACTTTAAAACGCTTGGTTTTTGGCTAAAATGTCTATATTGTTATTATATATGTATATATATATTATAATCTTGTGTTTGGCGAACTTTCAATTTTTAAAATTATTTGTTTGGCAGGCTCCAGGTCCGGGGTTTATTTATTTAAAACCAAATTGAAACTCAATTTTGTTTGCATCTAACCAATATATTTCGGCTGCACTTTGGCAACCGTCTTCAGGGCACTAACACAAAAAAAAAAAAAAAAACAAAAAAACAATTAACATTAAGATACATTAAATAAAATTTAAACAATTACTAAAACAATTTAAAAAAATTTAAAAACACATTGTTTTTCACGTCTGCGTTCTTTGACGTGGAGGTTGAAACTATTTGACAATTCAATAGATACACATAAAGCTAGCTAAATTTCAAAATGCTCGGTGTTGCCTTAAATGTCTATTTCGTAAGTATATTACGCAATATTAAACGCAATAACCTAATCAGGGCCACGTAAAGCTAGCTAAATTTTAAAACGCTTAGAGTTCTCTAAAATGGTGATTTCGTAGGTATATTATGAAATATTGAATAAAATATTCTAACCAGGGCCACATATAACTAGCTAAACCTAAAATCGCTTGGTTTTAAGTAAAATGTCTATTTTGTAAGTATATCATGCAATATTCAATGCAATATCCTACCCAGCTCCAGATATTGCTAGCTAAACTAAAACACTTGGTTCTAACTAAAATGACTATTTTGTTGGTATATTATTCAATATTTATTGAATTATATATTCTCCAGGGTCACGTATAACTAGCGAAACCTAAATTCGCTTTGCGAATATAGAATGCAATATCCTAACCAGGAGCACATATAGCCGGGTGAACTTAAAAACGCTTGATTTTTGCCTAAAATGTCTATATTGTTATTATATTATGCTATATTGAATGCAATTTCCTAACCAGCACCACATAAACCTATACAACATATAACGGTTTTGAATAAAATGTCTCTTGTGTAAGTATATTACGCAATACTAAGTGCAATAACCAAACCAGGGCCACATAAAGCTATTTCGTAGGTAAATTATGCAATATTGAATAGAATATCGTAAAGTCTTAGTTATGTCAGTTAATGTCTTAGTTATGTCAGGATGGATTTTGTTGTCAGTAGTCAGTATGGGCAATTGTTTTGTCAAGTTCTTAATAAAATTAGGTATTAGGTTTGATTCCTGCATTTTAAAAGGAATTTTAAGGTAGATTTAAGTTTAACTGACTTTACTAATGTAATTTGAAATTTGTTAATTGTTTTTCTGGAGTTGTTGTACTTAGTTCTTATTTTTGCATAACTTATGTTCGGTGTCATGCTTTCGGCGTGCCTTTGGTTGATATTTCATATTGTGTTTGGCGACTAACACAAAAAAAAAAACAATTAACATTGAGATACATTAAATAAAATTAAAACAAGTAAGAGGTTCCAGTCGGGAGCTCCCGACTAGGGATTACCCTGAACCTTCATATTCCAACACCAAATGCAGCTCGCGCTAATAGATAGAGAGTAGCGGGGAGGTGGCGATATGCATAAAATGAAAGATACTTGATATATATATATATATGATATTCTAGAAGCTACATGTCAAGTTTGGTGACTCTAGCTCTTTTTATTTACAAAAATTGCTTAAAAAACAGGATTTCGATATACATTTTTATCGATTACTTGGAAACGGGGCAAGTTATCGATTATCGGTAACAAACTCGATCTGCGTAGGAACTAGGAGCACCTACATCTAAAATTTCAAGTCTCTAGCTCTTATAGATTCTGAGATCCTTGCGTTCATACATACGGACAGACGGACATGGCTAGATCGACTCGGCTATTGATGCTGATCAAGAATATATATACTTTATGGGGTCGGAGATGCTTCCTTCTGCCTGTTACATACATTTGCATTTTGCACAAAAACATAATACCCCTTTTACCCATTTTTAATGGGTTAGGATATAACAATTACTTAAACAATTTAAAAAAATTTAAAAACATACATTGTTTTACACGTGTGCCCTTTTTGACGTGGAGGTTGAAACTATTTGACAATTCAATGAGTAGCTTGCATATGCCTGTGCTAGTGAGCATATATGTTGCACATGAATTGCGCTCAAACGGAGCGTGGGATGTGCAGCGTAAGCATAAACGGTCAGCTAGAGGGGCTAGTGAACTGCGCTGCGTAATATGATCCAGAGCCAATATATAAAGTGGTTCTGGGCTTGTTTAATGTATAATTGTTATTGTATGCGACAAAGTGCCGCATACTTTATATTTGTATATAGGGTGTTCTTTTAAGGCATATACACACTACACCTCCCCTTTTAGAGGAATAACGTAATATAATGTAGTTATTTTAAATTGATTGTATATTTTTTTTTGAAAGTGTTAAAGTTTAAAAAAATATAAAAATTTGTTTATTAATATATATATATTTTATTTTGTTTTGTTTTGGCTGATCAGGCCATTTTGTATATTTATTTTTTGAAATTTAAATGTAACAAGTAAGAGGCTCTAGTCGGGAGCTCCCGACTAGGGGATACCCTGCACCCTCTTATTCTAACACCGAATGCAGCGCGCGCTTATAGATAGAGAGTAGCGGGGAGGTGGCAATAGGTATAAAATGAAAGACACTCGATATATATATATACTATTCAAGAAGCTACATGTCAAGTTTGGTGACTCTAGCTCTTATTATTTACCAAAATTGCTTAAAAACGGGTTTTCGATATACATTTTTATCGATTACTTGGAAATGGGGCAAGTTATCGTTTATCGGAAACAAACTCGATCTGCGCGGGCACCAGGAGGACCTACAGCTATCGTTCTTGAAATGCCAGTATGACCTCCTTGTATAGGATCGTCATGATATGTAAACAGTACCGCTTCTTCATCTTTTTCATTTTCTATTATGGGCACCGGCCTGAGTAGCGCTACTCTTAATGATTTTAATGTTTTGTCAAATATCTTTTCGCTCGGTGCCAGTTTGAGTTGGCTGATCTCATGTATACCGGCTTCTTTTTCAAGCCTTTGGAAAAACTGACCTAAGTCAAATGTTCCATTTGTGTACAGATCGCTAACATCAATTCTTTCTATAACTTTCCTTCCATGTTTGAAGAAACATATATAATTTAATAAAGCAAGGCCACTACTTTTCGTACTTCGTCATTACAAATGACTTCATATACGTTCGGCTTAGAAGCGTTCTCAAGAGTTTGCATAGGCAAATCTACTTGATCTTTTCCTGCGCGGGAGTTTTTCTGTTTACTTTGGTGCCTGGTAGTGACTTTCAGGACTTTAACTTGTAAATCTTTTAGTTCTTTGATGGTTATTCTTGATAACGCATCAGCTACGTAGTTATCTTTACCCTTTACATACTCTACCGTAAAATTATATTCCTCTAACGCAAGCCTCATACGTGTTAATTTGGAACTTGGATTTACCATTGAAAATAAATATGTAAGTGGTCTATGATCTGTTTTGACAGTGAAATGTCTACCACAAATATATGGTCTGAAATGTGTTATTGTCCAATGAATTGCTGTTATTTCCTGTTCCGTTGATCTTTTGTTACTTTCTCCCTTGGTGAATGATCTGGATGCGTATGCAACTGGAAGTTGGAGTCCATTATGGTTTTGAGTTAGAACCGCTCCACAAGCTTGCTTACTTGCATCAGTTATTATGCAAAATTCTTTGCTGAAATCTGGGTATTGTAATAATATTGGGTTTATTAGTGCCGATTTGAGATGTTCGAATGCATGTTGGCAGTCGGCTGTCCATTCGAACTTAACATTTTTTTTACATAATCTTGTTATGTGACGAGAATAGTCGGCAAAATTTTTAATAAAACGTCTGTAATAATTGCAGAATGCAACGAATCTTCGAGAGCTGTCCGCATCGTGTGGGACTGTCGTCAGGCAAGAATCCTATATCGGTGCATTTGTGTCCCAGAAAAGTGACTTTATGCGTAAAAAATGAACATTTTTCAGGATGTAACTTCAGATTGTATTTCCTATATTTCTTAAAAACATCAGTTAACTATTTAAGCATGTGTTTTTCGGAACAATAGTCATCATTCTCTGAAATGAATTTGCCGCTATTTTTAAACCAAAAGGTAATCGCGTAAAGCGATATGAGCCATTGCTCGTTGAAAAAGACGTTATATTTCTTGAACTTTCTTCAAGTTCAATTTGGTGAAAGCCTGACATTAAGTCAAGGCATGAAAAATATTTTGCTCTACCTAGTTGATCTAAAATATTGTCAATTCTGGGTAGTCGAAATTTATCAGACAACAGTTTTTTATTAATCTGCCGATAGCCAATTACTAATCGCCATTTCTTATCTTCTGAGCCTGGAAGTGCTTTCTTTGGAACTAGTCAAAAGTGGGCTATTGTATTCTGAAACTGATGGTTCGACAATTTTGTCGGAGATTAATTTGCCTATTTGTTTTTGAATTTCTTCTATCTGACTATACGGGTTTCGATAGTTTTTAGTATAAATTGGTTCAGTATCCTTCAATCTCAATGTTTGTTTATAAAAATTATTTGTTGTTATTGATTCGGTTTCAAGTCCGAATACATAACTATACTTGGTGCATAGTTCTATTAATTGTGGTTTAAATTGTTTTGGAAAGTTTTTATTTAATTGAGCCATTACTGTGTTTTTTCTGTTTTCTGGAGTAGTTTGAACTACGTCGTAGTTCGAAAGTGGTTCAAAGTTCAGATTATTTATATTAATTAATTGGTCTTTATTGGTCGTATTAAGAAATCTGACAAAAGTATTCTTTTGTCTTGCAACTGTGTTTGCAACGTAAATACCAGGTTTAATTTCCTGATTTTTGATTAATATACTATCTTCACTTCAAGTTAGTTCAATTTTTCGGACAACTTCTGACCTTGCAGGTAGAAGTATTGAATTGTTACCAGAACTGAATGTTATTATAACATAAATTTGTACATTTATATTGTTTGGTCTTATTTTAAACCAATCTTCGGACGGTTCTAAGTCTATTTTGCAATTAAGATCTTTAATGAAATCTATGCCTATTATTCCGTCACACGGTATAGCGAAATTTGCATCGACTTTATGAAAATTGTGAGGGATTATATAGTTGTCAGCTTGTAGCTCAATTGGGGCGAGGCCTTTGGATTTTATGATTCCTTGGCCTGTACCTTGAATGCCTATAGTGTTATTCAACTGGATGTCGTTGAAGACATCAGAATCTTCTTTTAAAATTGAGATATCTGCACCTGTATCTATTAACAAGTAAGAGGTTCTAGTCGGGAGCTCCCGACTAGGGGATACCCTGAACCCTCATATTCCAACACCAATTGCAGCGCGCGCTTATAGATAGAGAGTAGCGGGGAGGTGGCGATAGGTATAAAATGAAAGATAATCGATATATATATATATATACTTTTCTAGAAGCTACATGTCAAGTTTGGTAACTCTAGCTCTTATTATTTACAAAAATTGCTTAAAAAACAGGATATCGATATACATTTTTATCGATTACTTGGAAACGGGGCAAGTTATCGATTATCGGAAACAAACTCGATCTGCGTAGGAACTAGGAGCACCTACATCTAAAATTTCAAGTCCCTAGCTCTTATAGGTTCTGAGATCCTTGCGTTCATACATACGGACGGACGGACGGACGGACGGACGGACGGACGGACGGACGGACGGACGGACGGACGGACGGACAGACAGACGGACATGGCTAGATCGACTCGGCTATTAATGCTGATCAAGAATATATATACTTTATGGGGTCGGAGATGCTTCCTTCTGCCTGTTACATACATTTGGATTTTGCACAAAAACATAATACCCCTTTTACCCATTTTTAATGGGTTCAGGGTATAAAAATACCAGTTTTTTTCATGATTCTACATTATAAAAAGAGACAAAAATATTGAGATTGAAGTTTATTGAATAAACATTATTTAGTTCTGTGTATCTAAAGGGGGTTGTTGGTTTCCCGAATTATTTCGGGCTACCCTAACATTGTTGTTGTTGTGGCCTCGGTTCGAGTTGCCAAGGCCTCTAGAGTTTCCTCTATTTTGACCTTGTCCTCTATTGTTATTTTTATAGCCGCCTCTGTTGTATGGTCGGCCTCTATAATTACCTCTGCCTCGGTTTCCACTAAGATGAGAGTAATTTTGGTAATAAAGGACAGTATTAGTTTGTCCGGTTGCTTCTGTGCAACTATCAACAAATTTTGATATGGCATCATTCATGTTATGGAATGTGCCTGCCTGCATGATAAGTTTTACCTTATCTATAGCGCAGTTCTTTGTCATAGCTTTTACGGCTTGGGCTGTGCTATATTTGGTGGCTAAATCTGAATTTAAGCCATCATTAATATAAGCACCTGCCAGAGCTTTTGCCAGTTGCTCAACTTCTTGTGTATAAATGTTGGCAGTTTTGCTCTTTTGCTGAAGGTTTAGGAGTTTAGCTGATAGTACTTCAACTGATTCTCCTTTTACCGTTCTTGATAATTTTGATATTATTTCGGCGATTGTTTTTCATCGCTTATTAAGTTTCGTGCATGGCCTTTTAATTTTGTCTTTATAAGACTGACAGATGTTGCTTCATGTTCTTCTTTTAATGAGTCTATAAGACTCAAAGCGTCTTTGAAGCCTTGTAGGTTTTCTGCCTTTCCATCAAACTCTTGTAAGAGCGATGAGGCTAGTCAGAGAAAACTTATAGCTGTTTGGGCCATTGTGTTGTCAATTGATTGGGTATTTACTTTAGAATGTGATGGTTTAGTATCAGCTGACAATGAAAGTTGTTTCTCGTCGAATGACACTGAAGTGTTAAGAGAATTTGGAAGGAATATTGTTATATTATGCCTTTCCGAAATTCCCGTAATGTTTTCTCTTAACGTGCTAAATACATCAGTTGTCTGTGTTAAATGCAAATCTTTTAGTCTAGTTGCATTGTCACATATAAGTTGACGGCAGATATTGTAGGAATCTACAAGATTTTAAATGTGTTTTAACTTTGTCTCGTTTGAGACAGGTGCGCTTTTGTTAAGGCACTTGAAAGATTATTAAATTCCTCACGTTGTTCCCTTAGAATGGTAACGATTTGCGTCCACTCCATTTATGTAGTCGCAGCACGTTTAGTGCTCGAGTACGAAGACCTGGCTCATCTCTTTACGTAAGCGCAATGAGTCTAAATCTGGCATATTCAAATTTGTATTTAAGCAGCGGCTTAGACCTTTTCTAAGTCGTTGGCTCGACTCATGTAACGCTTCCTCAGTGATTTTTTATGGAGAACATAAATCTTCAGAAGGATGTTAACTGAGGCTATTACAATGAGTATTGTTAGCAGTATGTTTGTTAACTGCACATGGGGAGTGGTGTCTACAACTTCAACTACGTTTACTACATTGGCAGTGTTATCATCTGCCTTTGATTGTTTTCCCCCATTTTCCTATATATGATTATTGTATTTTTTGATACTACCTATGCAGACGTACTAAGACAATTGTTGTCGGCCCAAGAACTGGATGCTCGTCTATAATTGTTTTTATTTTGACGTAGAGTAAGGTCGACAAGATTATTCCACACTCTATTTTAGAACATGAATAGAGTGGGCTTGTTGCTGTGTCGTATTTTTCAATATATTCGGATTCGAACTCAAATACGTATATGTATACTGAATTCTCTATGCCTTTGCAAAATTTGTAGGGCTCGCATACAATAGTCTATATAGTCGTTGTATACTTTGTTAATTTTGTCTTCAATCATGACTAATTTAACGGGCATTTATTTCTGTCATAGTTTTGTTTTTTTATTTTTTTAATTTTATTTTACTTTAAAAAAAAATTGTATTTTTCAATTTTTGGAGTGCCCATACAATTACGAAATGTACATGTCTAATTTTATCTATTTCGTTTTAAATTACTTTCATAAATTTCTTCATTTTTATACCCTGAACCCATTAAAAATGGGTAAAAGGGGTATTATGTTTTTGTGCAAAATCCAAATGTATGTAACAGGCAGAAGGAAGCATCTCCGACCCCATAAAGTATATATATTCTTGATCAGCATTAATAGCCGAGTCGATCTAGCCATGTCCGTCTGTCTGTCCGTCCGTATGTATGAACGCAAGGATCTCAGAACCTATAAGAGCTAGAGACTTGAAATTTTAGATGTAGGTGCTCCTAGTTCCTGCGCAGATCGAGTTTGTTTCCGATAAACGATAACTTGCCCCGTTTCCAAGTAATCGATAAAAATGTATATCGAAATCCTGTTTTTTAAGCAATTTTGGTAAATAATAAGAGCTAGAGTCACCAAACTTGACATGTAGCTTCTAGAAAAGTATATATATATCGATTATCTTTCATTTTATACCTATCGCCACCTCCCCGCTACTTTCTATCTATAAGCGCGCGCTGCATTTGGTGTTGGAATATGAGGGTTCAGGGTATCCCTTAGTCGGGAGCTCCCGACTAGAACCTCTTACTTGTTATTAATGTTGTTATCTTTGTAGATTTTTTTTTTAGGGGGAAATTTGGGTTACTTATCTTTATATTATATTTGGCAGAAGGCCTTTGTGTTTTCTTTGGGTGTACTATATAATCCTACTTCGATCAACGCAGTGATCTCCTCTTTAATAGGTCGTACAACTTTTTAGGTTGTACTTTACCTTTACGCATACAACATAGTGGGCGTCATTACAATGTACATAAAACTTTATTTTAATCTTAAATTAGGCTGCTTCTTCTGCTGCTGCTACTGTTTCGTGCCAATGATGTCGTGTGTCTTCTTTTTTTTTTTTACTTGGCTGCCTTGGAGCGGTCAGCGTTGCCGGTGCAGGTCATCACACAGGCCGGGGTGTACAGTGGTCCAGCGCAGTCGTCAGGGCACTTCTTTGTTGGTTTAGGCAGCTGTTTTTTCTCTGGCGGTGGGAGTTTTGTGTGATTATTAATTGTTTTAATGTATTGAGGAGAAGGAGTTTTTTGTGTTTTAAATTGCTTTGCCTCTTCTGTGAGGAAATATAGCTCTCTTGCTAGTCTGCTCGCGTTTTCCCAAGTCGGGGGCTTGTTGCTATTATATAATAGCTGGCATATTTCAGCTTTGCGTTTTTTAATACGCAGCTGTATGCCGCCTCGATTTCTTAGTTTTTAATTCCAATGCTTTCTTGATTGAGAGCCGGGGCACTGGCTGTTAATCCTCTTGCCCTATACTCATCTAATGTGATGCGTATGGACATTTGCGAACACTTTTTAAAACACCTTACTTACTCAGTATACTTTGTGTTTCCTTCACCAGATTAATTTCCTTCGACGTATTTTGTTGTAATCATCCTTCCATTCTTCTGTATGGATACATGTATATACTTATGCTGTTATTGGTTAACAGCTACAAAAAGAGAGGGAGAGTGAGCATATAAATTAACCAATTTGGTGGTAATATTTATAAAATAATATAATATATATATAAATTATTATTAATCAGCACTATGTGCTTACATTGAGTTCCAGTTATAAACTGATTTTTATATTTTAATTAATCCCTAATGAAACCTCAGTCCAACGAAGAAGCGTCGCTGTCGGCGTCGGCGTCTCCAGCTTGGTGTTGTTGCAAATGAGGAAATGCCCCCATTCTGCATTTCGCAGGGGTTCGCATTTCTTGGGAACCAACGAACTTTATTGGTTCCGCTGATTCCTCAAATTATTGGCATGTGCGGTAAATATGCCAATTACGCGATCCCACGGTTGGCTATCCCATGAGCGCGTTGACCTGCTATGCACCTAAAGTTGCATACGCGACACCTTGCTTCAGCTTTTCCCAGCACGTTGAATGGCCACGTGCGGGAACCAAATGTTGGTGGACTGGATATCAAAGGCGTTGTTATTTTTGATATCTTAGGTATTAACTCCTCCCTCTCTGATCTCGAACGTCCCGGTCGATTGTTAGAAACCAGGTAAATCGTGGATGCTTCTGTGTTTTTTTACGTGGCTTTCCGGGGGAGTTTCTGTTACGTCAACTTTGTCTGGGCGCTGTTCGTTGCTGGTGGGAGTGGCTGTAACTTCAATAACAGTGGTTTGCCTGCACAGCTTGAGTTTTAGTGCATAAACCACGAAGACCAATAGTATTCCGGCAGTTATTCCGAAATTAGTGATGGTGTTTGTTTTAAAATTGTCTCTTAGTATGCCTATCTTCTCAGTGTTCTTGGTATGGAGATCTCTCATTAGCTGCAGTGACAACACATTGCCGTTATTGGCCTTTCCAGTTGGATCATGGCTGGTAGTGGTTTAAAGTTGGAAGTTTCATATGAAGAAAAAAATTCGTTTCCTATGCCTAATGTACAGTTGTTAAACTTAATTACAAAGGACCGTTTAATGGGTTTTAGTTCGTTATCGATAGAAATGTTACCTTTAAAATCATTAAGCAGAGTAATGCCTGTATCTATTGATTCTACTGTTTTTATATGGTCATTATTGGTAATGGTACAATTATTGTGCCTGCTTGTTAGTAACTTAGCAATACAATTATCGTTTGAGATATCTATAATGTTTGACTTTAAACACATACTGATTTTATTAATATTTTTGCATTAATTGTAAATAGCAAAAACTGTATTTTTACATTATATTATGTTTTCATATTTTATTTTAATTACATTTCCTGTCTTCTTTAAAGGTTTTTAAAGTAAATGTTTACAAATTTCTTTGTCAGATTTAGGGATGTCGATTACATAAATGAGCTTTTCGCCATTAAATGCGATATTTGCAAAATTTAAGGCTTCTTCTATGTTATTAAATGGAATATTTTCTTCAGCAAAAATGTTACTTATTATTCTAGTTTCCTCTTCGGAAATTATAAAATTGTTTACAATATTGGCTTTCGACAAAGCTATAGCAAGGTTTATGTTACTTAAATCTTCTTTAATTAAATCTATTTTACATTTTGACTGCGTAGCCAGAATATTTTGGAAGTTTTCTGAATTTTTTAAATTTTTAATTATGACATTATTGTCGCTGGTTATCTTATTTATCCTATCTATAATGTCTTTGTTTATTAGAACTTGTTCATTATTGTTTTTATCCCTGAACCCATTAAAAATGGGTAAAAGGGGTATTATGTTTTTGTGCAAAATCCAAATGTATGTAACAGGCAGAAGGAAGCATCTCCGACCCCATAAAGTACATATATTCTTGATCAGCATCAATAGCCGAGTCGATCTAGCCATGTCCGTCTGTCTGTCCGTCCGTCCGTCCGTCCGTCCGTCCGTATGTATGAACGCAAGGATCTCAGAACCTATTAGAGCTAGAAATTTTAGATGTAGGTGCTCCTAGTGCCTGCGCAGATCGAGTTTGTTTCCGATAATCGATAACTTACTCCGTTTCCAAGTAATCGATAACAATGTATATCGAAATCCTGTTTTTTAAGCAATTTTGGTAAATAATAAGAGCTAGAGTCACCAAACTTGACATGTAGCTTCTAGAATAGTATATATATCGATTATCTTTCATTTTATACCTATCGCCACCTCCCCGATACTCTCTATCTATTAGCGCGAGCTGCATTTGGTGTTGGAATATGAGGGTTCAGGGTATCCCCTAGTCGGGAGCTCCCGACCAGAACCTCTTACTTGTTGTTTTTTGTGTTAGTGTCCTGAAGACGGTTGCCGAAGTGCAGCCAAAATATATTGGTTAGATGCAAACAAAACTGCGTTTCAATTTGGTTTTAAATAAATAAACCCCGGGCCTCGAGCCAGCCAAACAAATAATTATAGAAATGGAAAGGTCGCCAAACACAACAACAATTCTTCAGCATTCGGTATAAAATACTCTTTGCATATCAACTCTTTTGTCTTTTTTATGGCGAAATGCCCTCTATCGTGAGCTTTACTGATAATTTGTCTTTGCATATTCCTTGGAACTACCATGAGTTCAACATCGTCGACTAGCTCGTAAAGAATGCCTTTATGAAATAATCTTCATAATTCTTCTTTTCGTCATCGATTATTTTTATGATTGATTTCAATTGATCTCGTTTTTGTGCATTCTCTATCCGAATCGATATGATTTCATCATTTATTGTCATTATTGGATATCTCGAGAGCGCATCTACATGTTTCATGCGTGAACCGGATCGGTGCTCGACTTCATAGTTAAACTCTTTTAAAAACAACACCCACCGGGCCACCCTTGTGCACTGATTCTGCTTTTCTAACGTCTTTGTAAATGCATTGCAGTCTGTGATCAACTTAAATGGGATGCCTAAAACGTAAACTCGAAACTTGTTTAACGCTTCGATGACAGCTAATATCTCAAGCTCATAACTTGAATATTTTCGCTGTGCATCCGTCGTTTTCTTACTCATGAAGTATACTGGATGCAACTGTCGATCGTCTGGTGACTTTTGCATGAGCACAGCTCCAAAACCGTCTATTGATGCATCAGTATGTACTTCGGTCTCGTATTTTTGATTGTATATAGCTAATACCGGGTTAGAGGTCAAACATTTTTTCAGGGTTTCGATAGCGCTTTCTTCTTTAGGACCAATCATAAATTTTGTGTTGAATTTTGTCAAATCTGATAAGGGCTTTGAAATAATGGCATAATTCTGGATACATTTTCGGAAATAACCAGTAAGGCCTAAAAAACTTTCAAGCTGCTTTAGTGTCTGTGGCGTCTTAAATTTTGAAACAGCTTCAATTTTTTGCGGTGTCGGGTACAACTTTTTGAATTCTATAATATGACCCAAAAACTGGATTCTGGTTTGTAAAAAATGACACTTTTTTAAATTCAGCTCAAGCCCGTACTCTTTACAGGTATTCATAACTTCTATCAGATTTTCCAATGCCTCTTTTTCGTCTTTAGCCGGTATGATTACGTCGTCTACGTAGGGTAGTGCAATATTTCTACGAGATAGCGGTCTAAAAATTGTATTAATGTGCCGTTGGAATATTCCAGGTGAATTTGATAAGCCAAAAGGCACTTTGCGGAACTGATATTGTCCGCTCTGCGTAACAAATGAGGTGTACTTCTTACTGTCCTCGGCTACCGGCACATGGAAGAAGCCATTCTTCAAGTCGATTGTGCTAAATATCAAAGCCTCTTGCAGGCGATCGAGCTGATCATCTATTAGTGGCAATGGGAAATGATCTTTTATGATTACCTTATTTATTCTTCTGTAATCGATACAGAGTCGTGGTGTGCCATCAGTCTTTTTACGAGAACCACTGGACTCGTAAACTCCGAATCTGACTCTTCGATAATACCATTTTTCAGCCATTCATCAACCTGCGATTCAATGATGCGAGCCTCTGTAAATGCAAATCTTCTTGGCCGCAAAAAAATTGGAGTTAAATCTTTTAAAATTATTTTCATCTCGACATTTGTTGTTTTAAAGTTTTCCGGCTTATAGTTTTGAACCATCTCAAGTACATTGTTTTTTGTAACATTACCAATCTGAGTGTTTATATCGACTTGATCATTATCAATTACCGCATCAATTTTCATTATATTACTTTCATCACTACCGTTTTCTTCATATGTCTTTCGTACGCTTACACCGTTCCGATTAAATGATATTTCCGCATACAAACAAAGTTCTTCTCCAATTATTAGTCTAACGTCCATACAACTTTGCGTTACCACGTAAAAATTCAAAACATACTCATTTTTATCAATGTGAACCGTATTATTAAACTGCCCAATCGGCTTTATTTTATTCGCGTTACGATCATTACCAAAACCAATCAAATACACGTTACAGTCTTTTAATTTTGGAAGGGAAAGTTCCTTACGTAAAGATCTTCGCGTAAAAAAAACGTCTTTTGACGTTAGCGCAGTTTTGTTCTCTACGACACGAATATTTGATTTGACTTCATTTTTATTTTCACATTTTTCCTTACAATATTTCGATATGTGTCCGAATTGGTTACAATTAAAACATTTTCTTTCTTTTTGTTTATTCATGCAATTGTTGGCTAAATGCCCCTTTTCTCCACAACTAAAACAAATAAATTGATTTCTTATTTTTCCCTGTGCGTACCACTGTGCATCATTTGCACCTTTTTCTTTTTGTCAATTTTATCACTTTTCTTATTTTTTCCACTCAATTTTTCATAGTCTTTTAATTTGTTTTTAAACTCGTTCATGTTTTTTGCACCATATAAAATCGATTTGTTTTTGGAAAAATCATCTATACCATCGATCACGTATTGCATGAGTGCTTCGTCCTCCACATTTCCACGAGATGCAATGTCTCTCATGCGATAGAAATATTCGTAGGCGCTTTCACCATTTCGACGCTTGCTCTCAGTCAACTGTGAGTGTATTTGCTTGCTGTTCACTCCAGATTTGAATTCGCTCAAAAATGCACTCTTCAGAGCAACCCATGAATTGAGATGCTTTTCGCTCAAAACAAATAATTTCGCAATGCCTCGCAATGATTTCTTTGCGAAAATGAGCGTTTGCAAATCACTCCAACACATAAGCAAAGCTTGTTCTTCGAATTCTGCCAGCAATACTTCTATAGACAATTCTTTTCTACCATCAAATACTCGAACGGACTCTTCCACGTCGCGGAAACTTATAGCAAAGCGTTGTGTTTGCAATTCGTTTACGCGTTGTCGGCAATCGTCGTTTCGCTCTGTGTTTCGAGCTGCGCCTGCTCGTTCGTTTTCAACCGTTGCTTCTTCTGCTACTTCTTCTTCGTTGTCTGCGAAATCGTCAAATCCGTGCGCGCCGCTCTCAAGGTCTTCATTTTCTTCATCGCTGCTTCCCTCGTCTGCGTTATTGTTGTGCCGAAGCAGTTGTCCGGCGAGCATATTTCGAAAAATATGTAACGGAATGTTTTCAACGCTGTGGTTTATTCCCAACACTGTGCAAATCGATACAAGGTCATGTTCAGACAATTTTTCTTGTATGTATACGCTTTTCGCCAAAAATGTTGCGTCGTTTTCATTATATTTAAAACCACTAAATTCACGCAGACGACGTCTGTTATTCCTGTCATCTTCGGCTTCAAAAACAAATTTGTGCAATGCACAAATATTTGTCTTTGTCGCTGCTTTCAGACTTCTTAGAATTAACTCGTTTAAATTTGCCATTTTACAATTAAGATGTGGAGAAGAAAAAAAATAGTACTATCTTTTATTTCTCACACAATTTCAATACTTCAGTCCTTCCTCTTTTACACCTCTGTAACAATTTTGCAGCTTTCCACTTCCTACGTTGTCTACAAAAAATGTTCACTATCACTTCACTTTATTGATGAGCCTTTTAATCACTTTACTTCTTTTATCCCGGTTGAGCCCCCAAATATGTGGGGTTTTATTTTGGATGAGGTTATACAAATATTATTGTAATGTTTAAAGTTACAAATAGTTGGATTAAGTGATAGGATCAGCGAATCGTCGTCTTTTCTCGTTTGAGAAGCAGCTCTCACAACCTTTCTCGTCTAAGGCCGAACTCCAACTCCCGTCTTCGTCGTTTTCGGCACGCTGCTCTTCTTTGCATCGTGCACGTTTTCGTCTTCTGTTTTAGCGGATTCGCCGACTGGCGAATTCGCCTTCGTTGTGTGTTGAATGGTTGTTGTCTAGGGATCTCGTTGTTGTTATGAGTACGTCGAAAGTGGACAATGGCCTGCCTTGAGTAATACACACCCACATAATATAATGTTACATATTATAAACACACCAAACAACAGACGACTAAACTACAAAACGCACACCGAAAACTGCGCTCACTGATACAGGCATCTATTGAAATGTCAAATAGTTTCAACCTACACGTCAAAGAGGGCAGACATGTAAAACAATGTATGTTTTTAAATTTTTTTTAATTTTTTATGTGACTGTTTTTATTTTATTTAATGTATCTTAATGTTAATTGTTTTTTGTTTTTTGTGTTAGTGCCCTGAAGACGGTTGCCGAAGTGCAGCCAAAATATATTGGTTAGATGCAAACAAAACTGCGTTTCAATTTGGTTTTAAATAGATAAACCCCGGGCCTCGAGCCAGCCAAACAAATAATTATAGAAATGGAAAGGTCGCCAAACACAACAATAAATACCAATGAAAGGCACGCCGAAAGCATGACACCGAACATAAGTTATGCAAAAATAAGAACTAAGTACAAGGACTCCAGAAAAACAATTAACAAATTTAAAATTACCTTAGTAATGTTAGTTAAACTTAAATTTAGCTTAAAATTCCTTTTAACATGCAGGAAATCAAACCTTATACCTAGTTTTATTAAGAACTTAACAGAACAATTGCCCAGCAACAAATACTGATTACTGACAACAAAATCCACCCTGACATAACTTAGACATTAACTAGACACACACATTTTTTCCATACCAAGATATTAAGCTTGCTTATAAAACACAAACACAACTTATTACGAAAAACAAACCAAACATATGGAAACAGCAAAAACAAACATAGAACAACTGATGACCACAGATGAGTCCAAAGCGTTTTTTGAGAGCAAGAAGAACATAGACAACAAAATAGCAACAACAGTTAAGAAAAGGCAAGACACGAAACACGACAAGCTACGAAATAAACGAAAGCTCGACTTAGCGGATAACAAGACTCAAAGAGAATGGTTTGTAAACAAAAGGAAAACAGCATTCCCGCCTAATGTAGAAACGCTACTTGTGAAAGGCCCAAAATTCGCTCTCCCGATTAATAAGAAACATTGCGGAAAGAGAAGAGTTGGTACAGACGATAAACGAAAAAGAAACACAAAAGTCAGCACGCACTAAATTCTCTTTATTAGTTAAGGAATACAAAACGAAGAATAACCAAAGCACAAGGGATCGAGCAATACTGGACACAGTGGAACAGTCACGTAAATTCTTACAAGAAAATAACAATATAAAAATATTATCCTCTGACAAGGGTAGCAAAACAGTAGCAATGTATAGCGACGACTACAATAACAAAACAAGTAAGAGGTTCTAGTCGGGAGCTCCCGACTAGGGAGCTTTCTTTTTTTTTTGAACATTCATTTGTTTACTCATAATATGACAAAAAAATGTAACGGGTTCTATGCATCGGTAAATCAGAATTTTGCTTTCATCGTGAAATTCGCTATCTATTTTTGGCTCATCTGATTAGGTTTGACAACATTGACTTCACTTTTTGATTGAATGCGTGATTGAAAACATATAATTTCTTTGGTCTACTTAAATTTAAAGTAATTGCTACCATTTTTTATACCCTGAACCCATTGAAAATGGGTAAAAAGGGTATATTGTATTTGTGCAAAGTGCAAATGTATGTAACAGGCAGAAGGAAGCATCTCCGACCCCATAAAGTATATATATTCTTGATCAGCATCAATAGCCGAGTCGATCTAGCCATGTCCGTCTGTCTGTCCGTCCGTCCGTCCGTATGTATGAACGCAAGGATCTCAGAACCTATAAGAGCTAGAGACTTGAAATTTGATGTAGGTGCTCCTAGTGCCTGCGCAGATCGAGTTTGTTTCCGATAATCGATAACTTACTCCGTTTCAAAGTAATCGATAAAAATGTATATCGAAATCCTGTTTTTTAAGCAATTTTTGTAAATAATAAGAGCTAGAGTCACCAAACATGACATGTAGCTTCTAGAAAAGTATATATATATCAAGTATCTTTCATTTTATACATATCGCCACCTCCCCGCTACTCTCTATCTATTAGCGCGAGCTGCATTTGGTGTTGGAATATGAGGGTTCAGGGTATCTCCTAGTCGGGAGATCCCGACTAGAACCTCTTACTTGTTTTGTTATTGTAGTCGTCGCTATACATTGCTACTGTTTTGCTACCCTTGTCAAAGGGTAATATTTTTGTATTGTTATTTTCTTGTAAGAATTTACGTGACTGTTCCACTGTGTCCAGTATTGCTCGATCCCTTGTGCTTTGGTTATTCTTCGTTTTGTATTCCTTAAATAATAAAGTGTTTCTTTTTCGTTTATCGTCTGTACCAACTCTTCTCTTTCCGCAATGTTTCTTATTAATCGGGAGAGCGAATTTTGGGCCTTTCACAAGTAGCGTTTCTACATTAGGCGGGAATGCTGTTTTCCTTTTGTTTACAAACCATTCTCTTTGAGTCTTGTTATCCGCTAAGTCGAGCTTTCGTTTATTTCGTAGCTTGTCGTGTTTCGTGTCTTGCCTTTTCTTAACTGTTGTTGCTATTTTGTTGTCTATGTTCTTCTTGCTCTCAAAAAACGCTTTGGAGTCATCTGTGGTCATCAGTTGTTCTATGTTTGTTTTTGCTGTTTCCATATGTTTGGTTTGTTTTTCGTAATAAGTTGTGTTTGTGTTTTATAAGCAAGCTTAATATCTTGGTATGGAAAAAATGTGTGTGTCTAGTTAATGTCTAAGTTATGTCAGGGTGGATTTTGTTGTCAGTAATCAGTATTTGTTGCTGAGCAATTGTTCTGTTAAGTTCTTAATAAAACTAGGTATAAGGTTTGATTTCCTGCATGTTAAAAGGAATTTTAAGCTAAATTTAAGTTTAACTAACATTACTAAGGTAATTTTAAATTTGTTAATTGTTTTTCTGAAGTCCTTGTACTTAGTTCTTATTTTTGCATAACTTATGTTCGGTGTCATGCTTTCGGCGTGCCTTTCATTGGTATTTATTGTTGTGTTTGGCGACCTTTCCATTTCTATAATTATTTGTTTGGCTGGCTCGAGGCCCGGGGTTTATTTATTTAAAACCAAATTGAAACGCAGTTTTGTTTGCATCTAACCAATATATTTTGGCTGCACTTCGGCAACCGTCTTCAGGGCACTAACACAAAAAACAACAAGTAAGAGGTTCTAGTCGGGAGCTCCCGACTAGGGGATACCCTGAACCCTCATATTCCAACACCAAATGCAGCTCGCGCTAATAGATAGAGAGTATCGGGGAGGTGGCGATAGGTATAAAATGAAAGATAATCGATATATATACTATTCTAGAAGCTACATGTCAAGTTTGGTGACTCTAGCTCTTATTATTTACCAAAATTGCTTAAAAAACAGGATTTCGATATACATTGTTATCGATTACTTGGAAACGGAGTAAGTTATCGATTATCGGAAACAAACTCGATCTGCGCAGGCACTAGGAGCACCTACATCTAAAATTTCAAGTCTCTAGCTCTTATAGGTTCTGAGATCCTTGCGTTCATACATACGGACGGACGGACGGACGGACGGACAGACTGACGGACATGGCTAGATCGATTCGGCTATTGATGCTGATCAAGAATATATATACTTTATGGGGTCGGAGATGCTTCCTTCTGCCTGTTACATACATTTGCACTTTGCACAAATACAATATACCCTTTTTACCCATTTTCAATGGGTTCAGGGTATAAAAAACAATTAACATTAAGATACATTAAATAAAATTAAAAGTCACAAAAAAATTTAAAAACATACATTGTTTTACATGTCTGCCCTCTTTGACGTGTAGGTTGAAACTATTTGACATTTCAATAGATGCCTGTATCAGTGAGCGCAGTTTTCGGTGTGCGTTTTGTAGTTTAGTCGTCTGTTGTTTGGTGTGTTTATAATATGTAACATTATATTATGTGGGTGTGTATTACTCAAGGCAGGCCATTGTCCACTTTCGACGTACTCATAACAACAACGAGATCCCTAGACAACAACCATTCAACACACAACGAAGGCGAATTCGCCAGTCGGCGAATCCGCTAAAACAGAAGACGAAAACGTGCACGATGCAAAGAAGAGCAGCGTGCCGAAAACGACGAAGACGGGAGTTGGAGTTCGGCCTTAGACGAGAAAGGTTGTGAGAGCTGCTTCTCAAACGAGAAAAGACGACGATTCGCTGATCCTATCACTTAATCCAACTATTTGTAACTTTAAACATTACAATAATATTTGTATAACCTTATCCAAAATAAAACCCCACATATTTGGGGGCTCAACCGGGATAAAAGAAGTAAAGTGATTAAAAGGCTCATCAAAGACGATTAACGAAGTAAAGTGAAGTGATAGTGAACATTTTTTGTAGACAACGTAAGAAGTGGAAAGCTGCAAAATTGTTTCAGAGGTGTAAAAGAGGAAGGACTGAAGTATTGAAATTGTGTGAGAAATAAAAGATAGTACTATTTTTTTTCTTCTCCACATCTTAATTGTAAAATGGCAAATTTAAACGAGTTAATTCCAAGAAGTCTGAAAGCAGCGACAAAGACAAATATTTGTGCATTGCACAAATTTGTTTTTGAAGCCGAAGGTGACAGGAATAACAGACGTCGTCTGCGTGAATTTAGTGGTTTTAAATATAATGAAAACGACGCAACATTTTTGGCGAAAAGCGTATACATACAAGAAAAATTGTCTGAACATGACCTTGTATCGATTTGCACAGTGTTGGGAATAAACCACAGCGTTGAAAACATTCCGTAACATATTTTTCGAAATTTGCTCGCCGGACAACTGCTTCGGCACAACAATAACGCAGACGAGGGAAGCAGCTATGAAGAAAATGAAAACCTTCAGAGCGGTCCTTAAGTGTTTAGCACTGCGAATAACTCGTTTTACCGTTGCCAAACTAGCATTTACACCGCATTCATCCCTTATTTTACTGGCAGAGAGGTGGGAATTCGAAGCAGTTCGAAGGATTAGTCGCTCTCTGATGCCGTTGTAGCAGATTTTTTTCCTCCTTTCATTTTTTCCCGTAATCGGCTTCATTACGAAGAAAATTGCTTACCACATTTTGGCTTCGACCAATCTTCTTTGCTATTTCATTATGTTTTAGGCCAGATTCAATATAGCCTTTATTTTTGACCTTTTTCAAAATCGGTAAAAGATTTTCCCCGACCCATATTAAAAACAAGTAAGAGGTTCTAGTCGGGATCTCCCGACTAGGGGATACCCTGAACCCTCATATTCCAACACCAAATGCAGCTCGCGCTAATAGATAGAGAGTAGCGGGGAGGTGGCGATATGTATAAAATGAAAGATACTTGATATATATATACTTTTCTAGAAGCTACATGTCATGTTTGGTGACTCTAGCTCTTATTATTTACAAAAATTGCTTAAAAAACAGGATTTCGATATACATTTTTATCGATTTCTTTGAAACGGAGTAAGTTATCGATTATCGGAAACAAACTCGATCTGCGCAGGCACTAGGAGCACCTACATCTAAAATTTCAAGTCTCTAGCTCTTATAGGTTCTGAGATCCTTGCGTACATACGGACGGACGGACGGACAGACAGACGGACATGGCTAGATCGACTCGGCTATTGATGCTGATCAAGAATATATATACTTTATGGGGTCGGAGATGCTTCCTTCTGCCTGTTACATACATTTGCACTTTGCACAAATACAATATACCCTTTTTACCCATTTTCAATGGGACTTGAAATTTTAGATATACGTGCTCCTAGTTCCTACGCAGATCGAGTTTGTTTCCGATAATCGATAACTTGCCCCGTTTCCAAGTAATCGATAAAAATGTATATCGATATCCTTTTTTTAAGCAATTTTGGTAAATAATAAGAGCTAGAGTTACCAAACTTGACATGTAGCTTCTAGAAAAGTATGTATATATCGATTATCTTTCATTTTATACCTATCGCCACCTCCCCGCTACTCTCTATCTATAAGCGCGCGCTGCATTTGGTGTTGGAATATGAGGGTTCAGGGTATCCCCTAGTCGGGAGCTCCCGACTAGAACCTCTTACTTGTTTTGTTATTGTAGTCCTCGCTATACATTGCTACTGTTTTGCTATCCTTGTCAGAGGATAATATTTTTATATTGTTATTTTCTTGTAAGAATTTACGTGACTGTTCCACTGTGTCCAGTATTGCTCGATCCCTTGTGCTTTGGTTATTCTTCGTTTTGTATTCCTTAACTAATAAAGAGAATTTAGTGCGTGCTGACTTTTGTGTTTCTTTTTCGTTTATCGTCTGTACCAACTCTTCTCTTTCCGCAATGTTTCTTATTAATCGGGAGAGCGAATTTTGGGCCTTTCACAAGTAGCGTTTCTACATTAGGCGGGAATGCTGTTTTCCTTTTGTTTACAAACCATTCTCTTTGAGTCTTGTTATCCGTTAAGTCGAGCTTTCGTTTATTTCGTAGCTTGTCGTGTTTCGTGTCTTGCCTTTTCTTAACTGTTGTTGCTATTTTGTTGTCTATGTTCTTCTTGCTCTCAAAAAACGCTTTGGAGTCATCTGTGGTCATCAGTTGTTCTATGTTTGTTTTTGCTGTTTCCATATGTTTGGTTTGTTTTTCGTAATAAGTTGTGTTTGTGTTTTATAAGCAAGCTTAATATCTTGGTATGGAAAAAATGTGTGTGTCTAGTTAATGTCTAAGTTATGTCAGGGTGGATTTTGTTGTCAGTAATCAGTATTTGTTGCTGGGCAATTGTTCTGTTAAGTTCTTAATAAAACTAGGTATAAGGTTTGATTTCCTGCATGTTAAAAGGAATTTTAAGCTAAATTTAAGTTTAACTAACATTACTAAGGTAATTTTAAATTTGTTAATTGTTTTTCTGGAGTCCTTGTACTTAGTTCTTATTTTTGCATAACTTATGTTCGGTGTCATGCTTTCGGCGTGCCTTTCATTGGTATTTATTGTTGTGTTTGGCGACCTTTCCATTTCTATAATTATTTGTTTGGCTGGCTCGAGGCCCGGGGCTTATTTATTTAAAACCAAATTGAAACGCAGTTTTGTTTGCATCTAACCAATATATTTTGGCTGCACTTCGGCAACCGTCTTCAGGGCACTAACACAAAAAACAAAAAACAATTAACATTAAGATGCATTAAATAAAATAAAAACAGTCACATAAAAAATTAAAAAAAATTTAAAAACATACATTGTTTTACATGTCTGCCCTCTTTGACGTGTAGGTTGAAACTATTTGACATTTCAATAGATGCCTGTATCAGTGAGCGCAGTTGTCGTCTGTTGTTTGGTGTGTTTATAAAATGTAACATTATATTATGTGGGTGTGTATTACTCAAGGCAGGCCATTGTCCACTTTCGACGTACTCATAACAACAACGAGATCCCTAGACAACAACCATTCAACACACAACGAAGGCGAATTTGCCAGTCGGCGAATACGCTAAAACAGAAGACGAAAACGTGCACGATGCAAAGAAGAGCAGCGTGCCGAAAACGACGAAGACGGGAGTTGGAGTTCGGCCTTAGACGAGAAAGGTTGTGAGAGCTGCTTCTCAAACGAAAAAAGACGACGATTCGCTGATCCTATCACTTAATCCAACTATTTGTAACTTTAAACGTTACAATAATATTTGTATAACCTTATCCAAAATAAAACCCCACATATTTGGGGGCTCAACCGGGATAAAAGAAGTAAAGTGATTAAAAGGCTCATCAAAGACGATTAACGAAGTAAAGTGAAGTGATAGTGAACATTTTTTGTAGACAACGTAGGAAGTGGAAAGCTGCAAAATTGTTTCAGAGGTGTAAAAGAGGAAGGACTGAAGTATTGAAATTGTGTGAGAAATAAAAGATAGTACTATTTTTTTTCTTCTCCACATCTTAATTGTAAAATGGCAAATTTAAACGAGTTAATTCCAAGAAGTCTGAAAGCAGCGACAAAGACAAATATTTGTGCATTGCACAAACTTGTTTTTGAAGCCGAAGGTGACAGGAATAACAGACGTCGTCTGCGTGAATTTAGTGGTTTTAAATATAATGAAAACGACGCAACATTTTTGGCGAAAAGCGTATACATACAAGAAAAATTGTCTGAACATGACCTTGTATCGAATTGCACAGTGTTGGGAATAAACCACAGCGTTGAAAACATTCCGTTACATATTTTTCGAAATTTGCTCGCCGGACAACTGCTTCGGCACAACAATAACGCAGACGAGGGAAGCAGCGATGAAGAAAATGAAGACCTTGAGAGCGGCGCGCACGGATTTGACGATTTCGCAGACAACGAAGAAGAAGTAGCAGAAGAAGCAACGGTTGAAAACGAACGAGCAGGCGCAGCTCGAAACACAGAGCGAAACGACGATTGCCGACAACGCGTCAACGAATTGCAAACACAACGCTTTGCTATAAGTTTCCGCGACGTGGAAGAGTCCGTTCGAGTATTTGATGGTAGAAAAGAATTGTCTATAAAAGTATTGCTGGCAGAATTCGAAGAACAAGCTTTGCTTATGTGTTGGAGTGATTTGCAAACGCTCATTTTCGCAAAGAAATCATTGCGAGGCATTGCGAAATTATTTGTTTTGATCGAAAAGCATCTCAATTCATGGGTTGCTCTGAAGAGTGCATTTTTGAGCGAATTCAAATCTGGAGTGAACAGCAAGCAAATACACTCACAGTTGACTGAGAGCAAGCGTCGAAATGGTGAAAGCGCCTACGAATATTTCTATCGCATGAGAGACATTGCATCTCGTGGAAATGTGGAGGACGAAGCACTCATGCAATACGTGATCGATGGTATAGATGATTTTTCCAAAAACAAATCGATTTTATATGGTGCAAAAAACATGAACGAGTTTAAAAACAAATTAAAAGACTATGAAAAATTGAGTGGAAAAAATAAGAAAAGAAAAGAAAATTGACAAAAAGAAAAAGGTGCAAATGATGCACAGTGGTACGCACAGGGAAAAATAAGAAATCAATTGTTTTAGGTGTGGAGAAAAGGGGCATTTAGCCAACAATTGCATGAATAAACAAAAAGGAAGAAAATGTTTTAATTGTAACCAATTCGGACACATATCGAAATATTGTAAGGAAAAATGTGAAAATAAAAATGAAGTCAAATCAAATATTCGTGTCGTAGAGAACAAAACTGCGCTAACGTCAAAAGACGTTTTTTTTACGCGAAGATCTTTACGTAAGGAACTTTCCCTTCCAAAATTAAAAGACTGTAACGTGTATTTGATTGGTTTTGGTAATGATCGTAGCGCGAATAAAATAAAGCCGATTGGGCAGTTTAATAATACGGTTCACATTGATAAAAATGAGTATGTTTTGAATTTTTACGTGGTAACGCAAAGTTGTATGGACGTTAGACTAATAATTGGAGAAGAACTTTGTTTGTATGCGGAAATATCATTTAATCGCAACGGTGTAAGCGTAGGAAAGACATATGAAGAAAACGGTAGTGATGAAAGTAATATAATGAAAATTGATGCGGTAATTGATAATGATCAAGTCGATATAAACACTCAGATTGGTAATGTTACAAAAAACAATGTACTTGAGATGGTTCAAAACTATAAGCCGGAAAACTTTAAAACAACAAATGTCGAGATGAAAATAATTTTAAAAGATTTAACTCCAATTTTTTTGCGGCCAAGAAGATTTGCATTTACAGAGGCTCGCATCATTGAATCGCAGGTTGATGAATGGCTGAAAAATGGTATTATCGAAGAGTCAGATTCGGAGTTTACGAGTCCAGTGGTTCTCGTAAAAAAGACTGATGGCACACCACGACTCTGTATCGATTACAGAAGAATAAATAAGGTAATCATAAAAGATCATTTCCCATTGCCACTAATAGATGATCAGCTCGATCGCCTGCAAGAGGCTTTGATATTTAGCACAATCGACTTGAAGAATGGCTTCTTCCATGTGCCAGTAGCCGAGGACAGTAAGAAGTACACCTCATTTGTTACGCAGAGCGGACAATATCAGTTCCGCAAAGTGCCTTTTGGCTTATCAAATTCACCTGGAATATTCCAACGGCACATTAATACAATTTTTAGACCGCTATCTAGTAGAAATATTGCACTACCCTACGTAGACGACGTAATCATACCGGCTAAAGACGAAAAAGAGGCATTGGAAAATCTGATAGAAGTTATGAATACCTGTAAAGAGTACGGGCTTGAGCTGAATTTAAAAAAGTGTCATTTTTTACAAACCAGAATCCAGTTTTTGGGTCATATTATAGAATTCAAAAAGTTGTACCCGACACCGCAAAAAATTGAAGCTGTTTCAAAATTTAAGACGCCACAGACACTAAAGCAGCTTGAAAGTTTTTTAGCCTTACTGGTTATTTCCGAAAATGTATCCAGAATTATGCCATTATTTTAAAGCCCTTATCAGATTTGACAAAATTCAACACAAAATTTATGATTGGTCCTAAAGAAGAAAGCGCTATCGAAACCCTGAAAAAATGTTTGACCTCTAACCCGGTATTAGCTATATACAATCAAAAATACGAGACCGAAGTACATACTGATGCATCAATAGACGGTTTTGGAGCTGTGCTCATGCAAAAGTCACCAGACGATCGACAGTTGCATCCAGTATACTTCATGAGTAAGAAAACGACGGATGCACAGCGAAAATATTCAAGTTATGAGCTTGAGAAATTAGCTGTCATCGAAGCGTTAAACAAGTTTCGAGTTTACGTTTTAGGCATCCCATTTAAGTTGATCACAGACTGCAATGCATTTACAAAGACGTTAGAAAAGCAGAATCAGTGCACAAGGGTGGCCCGGTGGGTGTTGTTTTTAAAAGAGTTTAACTATGAAGTCGAGCACCGATCCGGTTCACGCATGAAACATGTAGATGCGCTCTCGAGATATCCAATAATGACAATAAATGATGAAATCATATCGATTCGGATAGAGAATGCACAAAAACGAGATGACCAATTGAAATCAATCATAAAAATAATCGATGACGAAAAGTAGAATTATTATTATTATAAGATTATTTCATAAAGGCAGGCATTCTTTACAAGCTAGTCGACGATGTTGAACTCATGGTAGTTCCAAGGAATATGCAAAGACAAATTATCAGTAAAGCTCACGATAGAGGGCATTTCGCCATAAAAAAGACAAAAGAGTTGATATGCAACGAGTATTTTATACCGAATGCTGAAGAATTGTTGTTGTGTTTGGCGACCTTTCCATTTCTATAATTATTTGTTTGGCTGGCTCGAGGCCCGGGGCTTATTTATTTAAAACCAAATTGAAACGCAGTTTTGTTTGCATCTAACCAATATATTTTGGCTGCACTTCGGCAACCGTCTTCAGGGCACTAACACAAAAAACAAAAAACAATTAACATTAAGATACATTAAATAAAATAAAAACAGTCACATAAAAAATTAAAAAAAATTTAAAAACATACATTGTTTTACATGTCTGCCCTCTTTGACGTGTAGGTTGATACTATTTGACATTTCAATAGATGCCTGTATCAGTGAGCGCAGTTTTCGGTGTGCGTTTTGTAGTTTAGTCGTCTGTTGTTTGGTGTGTTTATAATATGTAACATTATATTATGTGGGTGTGTATTACTCAAGGCAGGCCATTGTCCACTTTCGACGTACTCATAACTACATCGAGATCCCTAGACAACAACCATTCAACACACAACGAAGGCGAATTTGCCAGTCGGCGAATACGCTAAAACAGAAGACGAAAACGTGCACGATGCAAAGAAGAGCAGCGTGCCGAAAACGACGAAGACGGGAGTTGGAGTTCGGCCTTAGACGAGAAAGGTTGTGAGAGCTGCTTCTCAAACGAGAAAAGACGACGATTCGCTGATCCTATCACTTAATCCAACTATTTGTAACTTTAAACATTACAATAATATTTGTATAACCTTATCCAAAATAAAACCCCACATATTTGGGGGCTCAACCGGGATAAAAGAAGTAAAGTGATTAAAAGGCTCATCAAAGACGATTAACGAAGTAAAGTGAAGTGATAGTGAACATTTTTTGTAGACAACGTAAGAAGTGGAAAGCTGCAAAATTGTTTCAGAGGTGTAAAAGAGGAAGGACTGAAGTATTGAAATTGTGTGAGAAATAAAAGATAGTACTATTTTTTTTCTTCTCCACATCTTAATTGTAAAATGGCAAATTTAAACGAGTTAATTCCAAGAAGTCTGAAAGCAGCGACAAAGACAAATATTTGTGCATTGCACAAATTTGTTTTTGAAGCCGAAGATGACAGGAATAACAGACGTCGTCTGCGTGAATTTAGTGGTTTTAAATATAATGAAAACGACGCAACATTTTTGGCGAAAAGCGTATACATACAAGAAAAATTGTCTGAACATGACCTTGTATCGATTTGCACAGTGTTGGGAATAAACCACAGCGTTGAAAACATTCCGTTACATATTTTTCGAAATTTGCTCGCCGGACAACTGCTTCGGCACAACAATAACGCAGACGAGGGAAGCAGCGATGAAGAAAATGAAGACCTTGAGAGCGGCGCGCACGGATTTGACGATTTCGCAGACGACGAAGAAGAAGTAGCAGAAGAAGCAACGGTTGAAAACGAACGAGCAGGCGCAGCTCGAAACACAGAGCGAAACGACGATTGCCGACAACGCGTCAACGAATTGCAAACACAACGCTTTGCTATAAGTTTCCGCGACGTGGAAGAGTCCGTTCGAGTATTTGATGGTAGAAAAGAATTGTCTATAGAAGTATTGCTGGCAGAATTCGAAGAACAAGCTTTGCTTATGTGTTGGAGTGATTTGCAAACGCTCATTTTCGCAAAGAAATCATTGCGAGGCATTGCGAAATTATTTGTTTTGAGCGAAAAGCATCTCAATTCATGGGTTGCTCTGAAGAGTGCATTTTTGAGCGAATTCAAATCTGGAGTGAACAGCAAGCAAATACACTCACAGTTGACTGAGAGCAAGCGTCGAAATGGTGAAAGCGCCTACGAATATTTCTATCGCATGAGAGACATTGCATCTCGTGGAAATGTGGAGGACGAAGCACTCATGCAATACGTGATCGATGGTATAGATGATTTTTCCAAAAACAAATCGATTTTATATGGTGCAAAAAACATGAACGAGTTTAAAAACAAATTAAAAGACTATGAAAAATTGAGTGGAAAAAATAAGAAAAGTGATAAAATTGACAAAAGAAAAAGGTGCAAATGATGCACAGTGGTACGCACAGGGAAAAATAAGAAATCAATTTATTTGTTTTAGTTGTGGAGAAAAGGGGCATTTAGCCAACAATTGCATGAATAAACAAAAAGAAAGAAAATGTTTTAATTGTAACCAATTCGGACACATATCGAAATATTGTAAGGAAAAATGTGAAAATAAAAATGAAGTCAAATCAAATATTCGTGTCGTAGAGAACAAAACTGCGCTAACGTCAAAAGACGTTTTTTTACGCGAAGATCTTTACGTAAGGAACTTTCCCTTCCAAAATTAAAAGACTGTAACGTGTATTTGATTGGTTTTGGTAATGATCGTAACGCGAATAAAATAAAGCCGATTGGGCAGTTTAATAATACGGTTCACATTGATAAAAATGAGTATGTTTTGAATTTTTACGTGGTAAAGCAAAGTTGTATGGACGTTAGACTAATAATTGGAGAAGAACTTTGTTTGTATGCGGAAATATCATTTAATCGCAACGGTGTAAGCGTACGAAACACATATGAAGAAAACGATAGTGATGAAAGTAATATAATGAAAATTGATGCGGTAATTGATAATGATCAAGTCGATATAAACACTCAGATTGGTAATGTTACAAAAAACAATGTACTTGAGATGGTTCAAAACTATAAGCCGGAAAACTTTAAAACAACAAATGTCGAGATGAAAATAATTTTAAAAGATTTAACTCCAATTTTTTTGCGGCCAAGAAGATTTGCATTTACAGAGGCTCGCATCATTGAATCGCAGGTTGATGAATGGCTGAAAAATGGTATTATCGAAGAGTCAGATTCGGAGTTTACGAGTCCAGTGGTTCTCGTAAAAAAGACTGATGGCACACCACGACTCTGTATCGATTACAGAAGAATAAATAAGGTAATCATAAAAGATCATTTCCCATTGCCACTAATAGATGATCAGCTCGATCGCCTGCAAGAGGCTTTGATATTTAGCACAATCGACTTGAAGAATGGCTTCTTCCATGTGCCAGTAGCCGAGGACAGTAAGAAGTACACCTCATTTGTTACGCAGAGCGGACAATATCAGTTCCGCAAAGTGCCTTTTGGCTTATCAAATTCACCTGGAATATTCCAACGGCACATTAATACAATTTTTAGACCGCTATCTAGTAGAAATATTGCACTACCCTACGTAGACGACGTAATCATACCGGCTAAAGACGAAAAAGAGGCATTGGAAAATCTGATAGAAGTTATGAATACCTGTAAAGAGTACGGGCTTGAGCTGAATTTAAAAAAGTGTCATTTTTTACAAACCAGAATCCAGTTTTTGGGTCATATTATAGAATTCAAAAAGTTGTACCCGACACCGCAAAAAATTGAAGCTGTTTCAAAATTTAAGACGCCACAGACACTAAAGCAGCTTGAAATATTTTTAGGCCTTACTGGTTATTTCCGAAAATGTATCCAGAATTATGCCATTATTTCAAAGCCCTTATCAGATTTGACAAAATTCAACACAAAATTTATGATTGGTCCTAAAGAAGAAAGCGCTATCGAAACCCTGAAAAAATGTTTGACCTCTAACCCGGTATTAGCTATATACAATCAAAAATACGAGACCGAAGTACATACTGATGCATCAATAGACGGTTTTGGAGCTGTGCTCATGCAAAAGTCACCAGACGATCGACAGTTGCATCCAGTATACTTCATGAGTAAGAAAACGACGGATGCACAGCGAAAATATTCAAGTTATGAGCTTGAGAAATTAGCTGTCATCGAAGCGTTAAACAAGTTTCGAGTTTACGTTTTAGGCATCCCATTTAAGTTGATCACAGACTGCAATGCATTTACAAAGACGTTAGAAAAGCAGAATCAGTGCACAAGGGTGGCCCGTTGTTGGGTGTTGTTTTTAAAAGAGTTTAACTATGAAGTCGAGCACCGATCCGGTTCACGCATGAAACATGTAGATGCGCTCTCGAGATATCCAATAATGACAATAAATGATGAAATCATATCGATTCGGATAGAGAATGCACAAAAACGAGATGACCAATTGAAATCAATCATAAAAATAATCGATGACGAAAAGAAGAATTATTATTATTATAAGATTATTTCATAAAGGCAGGCATTCTTTACAAGCTAGTCGACGATGTTGAACTCATGGTAGTTCCAAGGAATATGCAAAGACAAATTATCAGTAAAGCTCACGATAGAGGGCATTTCGCCATGAAAAAGACAAAAGAGTTGATATGCAAAGAGTATTTTATACCGAATGCTGAAGAAAAAATTAAGAAATATATTGACTGCTGTATACCCTGCATTCTTACAAATCGTAAGCGAGGGAAACAAGAAGGTTTGTTACATCCATTGCATAAAGCAGATGTCCCATTGCAAACATATCACATTGATTTTTTGGGGTCCACTGGAATCGACACACGAGGATTATAAACACATATTAGCTGTAATCGATGCTTTTACGAAGTTTTGTTGGCTTTATCCCACAAAGTCGACTACAGCAAATGAAGTCATTTCGAAGTTGCGCTGCCAGAGCGTAGTATTTGGAAATCCAGCCTGTATAATTTCTGACCGCGGCTCAGCACTTACAGCTCAAGACTTTTTGTAATACTGTGTCGAAGAAAATATCAAACTTATCAAGACTACTGGACTACCCCGAGTGAATGGACAGGTGGAACGACTTAATGCAGTTATTTTATCTGTACTGTCAAAACTAAGTATCGAAGACCCAACGAAATGGTATAAACATGTAGAAAAAGTGCAAAGGGCTATAAAATCGACGTATACCAGGAGCATTGACACCACTCCTTTAGATCTTTTGATGGGAGTCAAGATGCGAACTAAAGATGATCACCATCTGCATGAAATGTTAAGAAAAGAGTCCGCAGTTGCATTCAACGAAGTCCGCAACGCACTAAGAGCCAAAGCGAAAACTCAAAATTTTAAATCTACAAGCCGAAAATAATAAGACGTATAACTTACGACGCAAAGCAGCAAGAAAATACAACGTTGGCGACTTAGTTGCCATTAAGCGAACACAATTTGGAAGTGGCCTCAAATTAAAACCAAAGTTTTTGGGACCGTACCAAATTGTTAAAGTAAAGCACAACAATGCCTATAATGTAAAAAAAGTTGTTAACTCCGATGGCCCAAATAACTCTTCGACTTGTGCAGAGTATTTAAAGCCATGGTCGATTCCCGAAAACTACGATGACGACGACAATGTATTCGAGCCGAATACATAAGCAGGATGGCCGAATGTGGGTGTGTATTACTCAAGGCAGGCCATTGTTCACTTTCGACGTACTCATAACAACAACGAGATCCCTAGACAACAACCATTCAACACACAACGAACAACTAAAACAGAAGACGAAAACGTGCACGATGCAAAGAAGAGCAGCGTGCCGAAAACGACGAAGACGGGAGTTGGAGTTCGGCCTTAGACGAGAAAGGTTGTGAGAGCTGCTTCTCAATCGAGAAAAGACGACGATTCGCTGATCCTATCACTTAATCCAACTATTTGTAACTTTAAACATTTAAACAACAATAATATTTGTTTAACCTTATCCAAAATAAAACCCCACATATAATGCTATATTGAATGCAATATCCTTATCAGGTCCACATATAAGCTTATCCTAAAACGCTTGGTTTTGAATAAAATGTCTCTTGTGTATGTATTATACGCAATACTGAATGCCAAAACCTAACCAGGGCCACATTAAGCTATTTCATAGGTATATTATGCAATATTGAATGGAATATCGTCACCAGGGCCACATAAAGCTAGCTAAATTTCAAAATGCTCGGTGTTGCCTTAAATGTCTATATACATATAAGTTAACAGAGGCCAACGACACCAGCTCCAGATGCTGATATAGCACTGGGCCGGATGCTCTTACGAGTTAACAGGGGTCAGCAAAATGCAATATAACACCAGCCACAGATGCTGACATAGCTCTGGGCCGGATGTTAGGCAGGTAATTTTGATCAATCTTTTGTAAATTTAGTTTTAATTCGGCTTTCACTGAGGCACACCGGCCCAGCGACTTCGCTCATAAATTAACTCACTCACTACGGCGTATCGGCCTAGTGTTTTAAAAACCATAATTAGTTAATTAATTTTGTGTTACTTAAATAATCAAAATAAAGTCTTATAACGAAAATCCGCTAGGACTTCTTATTTAAATCCTAATTGGCGCCCAACGTTTTTTGGACCATTTTGTTCTATAATTATTTCGTGTGCTGTGCAGTGTAAAGAAGTAATCTACCAGTACAAGACACTTCGAGCTGTGTAATAGCAATACCCAACCTACCAGTGCAAACAATAAAAGCTGTGCCTGACCTACATCAATTTACGTCAGCGGCACAAGCCCAATAAAAAGTCATTTGATACACCGAAGCCACTGGAGCTCTTCGGGTAGTGACTTGTCACCAAACCAGCGCGGAAGCGGGTTTGGGCAGCGAAGTAAACCAACACCCATAGACTTCAGCGAGGGATCATAAAAAAGCATTTGAGACTGCAGCGTGGGAAGCAGTAGTTTTAGACGTAGAGCATACAACCCTTCTAGGATCAAATAAAATGTAAGTGGGCCATCATATGGCACAAAAATAAATAAATAAAATAAAATAAAATCCAAAAATACATAAGTAAGAAATATTAAAATTGCAGTAATTGTGTTCCCAACATACTTTGAGTAACACAATTTTGCATCCATCAGCAATTTTCAATAAACTCTCCTCTGTCAGCATTCATTTAATTTACTGTTGTTGATTTGCCCTTGAAATTGTGTTGTTATTATTCTTGACAGTATAGTCCATGAACAGCTCGTTTGTCAGGTACAGAGACCGCTCTGCGAGGGGATCTGAGTCAGATGACTCCACCACCTTAGATAGGGAAGCCGTCCCGCAAAAAATCGCTGACAAAAGGTGTAAAATAGGAATGGAGCCTGAGCAGCTTAGGGCTTTGGTACAGGCCGCAGTGGTCTCCGCCTTAGAAGCACAGAGCGCAGTATTGAAGCAAAGAGATGCAAAACTGAGGGCTTCCTTAAACGCTCGGATACAAGAATTGGCAGGCAGAATATCTGCCAGTAGTATAGAAACACCACCGGTCCAGGCATTTGAGCCGGTGGAAACGACGTCCAATGTAATGAACCATTGGACGCCGTTAAATGCTTACCAGAATTTACGGGGGTGCCAGAGACGTACGATTCTTGGAGACAAGCTGCGATAGCGGCATATAAAATTTACAAGCCATGCGACGGCAGCTCACGCCACTACCAGGCGGTCATTATTATTCAGAGCAAAATTAGAGGGGCAGCTGACGGCGTTTTGGGTCAGTTTGGAAGAGTAATGAATTTTGATGCCATAATAAACCGTCTTGATTTCACATACAGGGATAAGAGAGGCATTCACGTCATAGAGCAAGAGATGAGCACCCTAAGACAGGGGCCATTAACAATTTTACGATACTATGACGAGGTTGAGAAAAAGCTTACTCTTCTCACCAATAAGGTCAACATGTCCTATGAACCAAGCATGGCACAAGGGCTCTGTACGAAATTCAGAGATGATGCGTTGCCTAAATGATGATGTAGGCCTAAAGCGTAGCTTGACGGATGTCCTGTTCGGGGCGAAGCCTAAGGACTTAACGTCGGCCCTAGCTCTGGCGCAAGAGGTAGAGGCAAACCATGAGAGGTACGCCTTTGCCGCTAGCTTCGCTTAAGGGCAAGAAGATAGGGAACGAAAAGTGACCCCGAGGCCGCAGGTCCGTCAGCAAGATAGGGGTCAACAGCAGAAGGATCCGCAACCCAGCGGTTCCAAAAATCCTCACTTCACTAAACAACAGAAACAGTAACAAAGTCAATTTGAGCAACAGAGTGGCAGGCGGAACAAAGGTGGCGGGTCACAGGAACCAATGGACGTCGATCCATCTGTGTCAAAAATTCTCCAACCATCGCAAGCACCAGCCTACGTTAACTCTAGCGCTCCTCAAGCCTACAAAAGAACGGCCACGTCTGGGCGCTTAAGCGGACAGAGGAGGCAGAGAGTCAATCACACAGCTCACGAACCTGATCAAGATTCAGGTTCGTATGCTAGCTCTGCAGCAGCAGCAGAACAGCAAATTGCCGGCGACAATGGTAGCGGGTATGACTCAGACACTCTCATTTTTTTAGGGGAAGCTTCCTGCTGCCCTACATCAGTAGGAGAGTAGCAGGGATCCAGATGAGATTTCTCATCGACCCGGGCGCTTCCAAGAATTATATCAGGCCACATAAAAATCTAAAAGGTGTGTGCCCAGTAAATTCTTCCTTCTCTACCCATTCTATACACGGCACCACGAAGATCACTCATAAGTGCCCTATAAATCTGTTCGGTAAAACTGCCACATTTTTCTTACTCCCAGACCTGTCCACATTTGATGGAATTGTGGGGCTCGACTTGCTCACGCAAACAAGAGTGTCGTTTTGTCTCTCTTCTGGCCAACTCAAATGTGGCACAGAAACTGAACAAATCGAATTCCACAGGTGCGCGGATGTTAACTTTACCAATGTAGACTGCGCCGATGCGCCCGATGCTGTAAAAGATGCATTCCTAAAGATGCTAAAAAAGCAAACATAAAGCCTTCGCGGATCCGGAAGAAGCACTTCCCTATAGCACATCATTGTTGGGCACTATCAGGACCACTGATGAACAATCAGTTTATGTCTGACTGTACCCCTATCCCATGGGAGCAGCGGAATTCGTTAATAAAGAGATTCAAAGCCTTCTGAAGAACGGTATCATCAAAAAATCTGTTTCCCCCTACAACAACCCCATTTGGGGGGTGGACAAGAAGGGGACGGACGAGTTCGGTAACAAGAATATGCGCCTCGAATTGGATTTTCGCAAACTTATCGAGAAAATCATCGCAGACAGATACCCTCTAACATTCCAATGATTTTGGGGAATCTTGGCAAAGCTAAATACTTTTCGGTATTGGACCTAAAATCCGGCTATCACCAGATCACGCTAGCAGAGCGTGACCGTGAAAAAACAGCCTTTGCAATTAACGGGGGGAAGACGAATTTTATCGGCTTCCCTTTGGGTTGAAGAAGGCCAGCATCTTCCAAAGAACTGTTGACGACGTACTGCGTGAGCAAATTGGCAAACCTTGCTATGTCTATGTTGACGATGTCATCGTCTTCTCAAAAGACGAAAATTCTCATGTCCAACATGTAGAGTGGGTCTTAAAGAGCCTGCACGAGGCAAATATGAGAATCTCCAAGGAAAAATCGCGTTTTTTTAAGAAAAGCGTAGGGTTTCTTGGTTTCGTGGTAACCAGTAATGGAGCTACAACGGACCCTGAAAAAGTCAAAGTGATTCAGGAGTTCCCGGAACCAAAGAATATATTCGAGATCAGATCATTTTTAGGACTGGCCAGTTAATATAGGTGTTTCATCAAAGACTTTGCCTCAATAGCAAAACCCATTTCTGATCGTCTAAAGGGCGAGAATGGGTCAGTAAGTAAACATAGATCCCGAAACATCCCGGTAGAATTCTCTGAGCTTCAGCGTCACGCATTCCAAAAGCTACGCAACATTTTGTCATCAGAAAACGTCATGCTCAGATACCCTGACTTTAAGAAGGCGTATGATCTAACGACAGACGCTTCAGCTTACGGAATAGGGGCAGTGCTTTCTCAAGAGGGTCGGCTCATCTCAATGATTTCCAGAAAATTGAAACCCCCGGAGGTGAACTACGCCACCAACGAGCGTAAACTTTTGGCTATAGTTTGGGCCCTTAGCAAGCTACGTAACTACCTATATGGAGTAAAAGACATTAACATTTTCACGGACCACCAACCGTTAACTTTTGCCGTTTCCGAGTCAAACCCGGACGCCAAAATTAAAAGATGGAAGGCGCGCATTGAGGAAACGAATGCGCGAATATTTTATAAGCCAGGCAAGGAGAATTTAGTTGCTGATGCGCTATCGCGACAAGAGCTCAACGCTCTTGATGAGCTGAATGCTGATTCCTGCGCATCCACAGTCCACAGCGAGCTGTCTTTGACCTATACAATTGAGTCAACCGAAAAGCTACTTAATTGTTTCCAAAATCAAATTGTCATTGAAGAGGCACGCGTCCGCACCAAACGCAACTTCATTCTTTTCGGGTACAATAGGCGTCATGAAGTGGGTTTCACTGATCGCACAGCCCTTCTAGATGAACTCCTTGACTTGATTAATCCAAATGCAGTTAATGCCCTCTATTGCAACCTGCACACACTAGCACAGGTGCACGATCGCTTAGTTCGCAATTTTCCAGGCACAAAGTTCTGGCACAGCAAAAACCGAGTTGCAGATGTCTTCAATGTTGAGGAGAGGAGAGAAATTCTCGTTGCCGAACATAATAGAGCGCACAGAGCAGCTCAAGAAAATGTTAAGCAAGTGTTATCAGAATACTATTTCCCTTAAATGGCGAAGTTGGCTAAGGAAATTGCGGAAAGTTGTAGAATCTGCTCAGCAGCCAAAAAGACAGGAGTTGGGAGAAACTTCGATCCCTGAGACTCCTGGGGAATTTCTATACATTTATATTTTTTCCACGGACAAAAAATTTTGTTTGACCTGTGTTGATAAGTTCTCTAAATTGCCGAGTTACAGTTGGTGAACTCTAACAACGAACAGGTAGCTATCAACACAAAAGTTCAGGAAAAAATCAATCAACTCACTACAAGTGTCAAAACATTACCAAAAGCTGCAAAAAAGAATCAGATAGATTCCGGGCATTTATACGAAACTCTTTTAGCTCGGAATAGAATGTTGCTGATTGAAATGCAGAATTTGATGCTCGCTGTTACCCTTGCAAAAATTAACATCATAAGCCCAAATATATTAGATAACGCAGATTTGAAATCTGTTTGGATCGATGAACCCACAGGTACTTCAATAGCTAACCTTATGTCCGATGCGTCCGTGAAAGCATTACAATCTGTAAATGCCCTTCACTTTATCATTAAGTTCCCGAAAATCAAAATGGCTTGCAGAAAGGTGATGCTGTATCCAGTTATGCATGAGAATGCTGTGCTACAAATTGACGACAACATTATAGCTGAGTGCGGAGATCAAGTGCTTGCCCTTAAGAATTGCACCTCCACGCCGGGAGGAACCTTTTGTCAACTTTCACCGACCAGCTCTTGTGCCAGAGAGCTGCATGCTGGTGGCTTGACAAACTGCCAAATGCAGCCGAGTCACTTAGACCCGATCACAAGGGTCGATGACGGAATTCTGATCATCAATAACCGGCCTGCTAAAGTTTGCACTGACAACGGTACTGAGACTTGGGTTCACGGATCGAATCTAATCACGTTCAATAATTGGGCTCTGATCAACGAAAATAAGTAGTTGAATCGCAACAACGTCCAGAGTAAGTTCCCGGGCATCGCGGCATCTCCCCTTCTGAACGTCACCGGCCACCAAAACGTGCTGAGTCTCACCTACCTTCATCGCTTGAATGTACGTAACCTGGAGATCATCAAGGAAGTCAAGGACGAAATTGGAAGCGTCGACAGTGTGGTAATAGCCTTCTTGTTGGGTGTTGTGTGTTGCACCATAATTTGCATCGGAGTCACCTACCGTCGGTTCACCAAAAACATGACATCGGCCAAGGAGATTAAGAAGTTGATCGCCGAGATAGGAGCGGCCGAGGGCGACTTAAAAGGAGAGCAGTTAACAGAGGCCAACGACACCAGCTCCAGATGCTTATATAGCACTGGGCCGGATGTTCTAACGAGTTAACAGGGGTCAGCAAAATGCAATATAACACCAGCCACAGATGCTGACATAGCTCTGGGCCGGATGTTCTTGCATGACGGCAACGCACGATGCGCAAGCTAAGCATTCTAGCGGCCGTTGTGAAAAGCACACAATAGCTTCGGTGATTTTGATCAATCTTTTGTAAATTCAGTTTTAATTCGGCTTTCACTCACTACGGCGTATCGGTCTAGTGTTTTATAAACCATAATTAATTAATTAATTTTGTGTATCTTAAATAATCAAATAATCAAAATAAAGTCTTATAACTAAAATCCGCGAGGATTTTTTATTTAAATCCTTATTGGTGCCAACGTACCATTTTGTTCTATAATTATTTCGTGTGCTGTGCAGTGTAAAGAACTAATCTACCAGTACAAGACACTTCGCACTGTGTTATAGCAATACCCAACCTACCAGTGCAAACAATAAAAGCTGTGCCTGATCTACATAAATTTACGTCAGCGGCACAAGCCCAATAAAAAGCCATTTGATACACCGAAGCCGCTGGACCTCTTCGGGTAGCGACTTGTCACCAAACCAGCGCGCAAGCGGGTTTGGGCAGCGAAGTAAACCAACACCTATAGACTTCAGTGAGGGATCATAAAAAAACATTCGCGACTGCAGCGTGGGAAGCAGTAGTTTTAGACGTAGAGCATACAACCCTTCTAGGATCAAATAAAATGTAAGTGGGCCATCATTTGGCACACACGTTTTTCAATTTGCGGGATTTATTTAAAATAAAATCCAAAAATACATAAGTGAGAAATATTAAAATTGCAGTAATTGTGTTCCCAACATACTTTGAGTAACACAATTTTCAATAAACTCTCCTCTGTCAGCATTCATTTAATTAACTGTTGTTGATTTGCCCTTGCAATTGTGTTGTCCATGAACAGGTCGTTTCTCAGGTACAGAGACCGTTCTGCAAGGGGAGCCATGCGACGGCAGCTCACGCCACTGCCAAGCGGTCATTATTATTAAGAGCAAAATTAGAGGGGCAGCTGACGGCGATTGGCTCAGTTTGGAAGAGTAATGAATTTTTATGCCATAATAAACCGTCTTGATTTCACATACAGGGATAAGAGAGGCATTCACGTCATAGAGCAAGAGATGAGCACCCTAAGACAGGGGCCATTAACAATTTTACGATACTATGACGAGGTTGAGAAAAAGCTTACTCTTCTCACCAATAAGGTCAACATGTCCTATGAACCAAGCATGGTACAAGGGCTCTGTACGAAATTCAGAGATAATGCGTTGCGTGTTTTTGTCGCAGGCCTAAAGCGTAGCCTGACGGATGAGTGTTCGCGGCAAAGCCTAAGCACTTACCGTCGGCCCTAGCTCTAGCGCAAGAGGTAGAGGCAAACCATGAGAGGTACGCCTTTGCCGCTAGCTTCGCTAAAGGGCAAGAAGATAGGGAACGAAAACTGACCCCGAGGCCGCAGGTCCGACAGACAAGATAGGGGTCAACAGCAGAAGGATCCGCAACCCAGCGGTTCCAAAAATCCTCACTTCACTAAACAACAGAAACAGTAACAAAGTCAATTTGAGCAACAGAGTGGCAGGCGGAACAAAGGTGGCGGGTCACAGGAACCAATGGACGTCGATCCATCTGTGTCAAAAATTCTCCAACCATCGCAAGCACCAGCCTACGTTAACTCTAGCGCTCCTCAAGCCTACAAAAGAACGGCCACGTCTGGGCGCTTAAGCGGACAGAGGAGGCAGAGAGTCAATCACACAGCTCACGAACCTGATCAAGATTCAGGTTCGTATGCTAGCTCTGCAGCAGCAGCAGAACAGCAAATTGCCGGCGACAATGGTAGCGGGTATGACTCAGACACTCTCAATTTTTTAGGGGAAGCTCCCTGCTGCCCTACATCAGTAGGAGAGTAGCAGGGATCCAGATGAGATTTCTCATCGACACGGGCGCTTCCAAGAAATTTATCAGGCCACATAAAAATCTAAAAGGTGTGTGCCCTATACACGGCACCACGAAGATCACTCATAAGTGCCTTATATCTCTGTTCGGCAAAACTGCCACAATTTTCTTACTCCCAGACCTGTCCAAACTGAAAAAATCGAATTCCACAGGTAAAAGATGCATTCCTAAAGATGCTAAAAAGCAAACATAATGCCTTCGCGGATCCGGAAGAAGCACTTCCCTATAGCACATCATTGTTGGGCACTATCAGGACCACTGATGAACAACTAGTTTATGTCCGACTGTACCCCTATCCCATGGGAGCAGCGGAATTCGTTAATAAAGAGATTCAAAGCCTTCTGAAGAACGGTATCATCAAAAAATCTGTTTCCCCCTAGAACAACCCCATTTGGGTGGTAGTCAAGAAGGGGACGGACGAGTTTGGTAACAAGAATATGCGCCTCGTAATGGACTTTCGCAAACCTAACGAGAAAACCATCGCAGACAGATACCCTATGCCTAACATTCCAATGATTTTGCGGAATCTTGGCAAAGCTAAATACTTTTCGACTTTGGACCTAAAATCCGGCTATCACCAGATCACGCTAGCAGAGCGTGACCGTGAAAAAAAAGCCTTTGCAGTTAACGGCGGGAAGTACGAATTTTATCGACTTCCCTTTGGGTTGAAGAATGCGGCCAGCATCTTCCAAAGAATTGTTGACGAGGTACTGCGTGAGCAAATTGGCAAACCTTGCTATGTCTATGTTGACGATGTCATCGTCTTCTCAAAAGACGAAAATTCTCATGTCCAACATGTAGAGTGGGTCTTAAAGAGCCTGCACGAGGCAAATATGAGAATCTCCAAGGAAAAATCGAGTTTTTTTAAGAAAAGCGTAGGGTTTCTTGGTTTCGTGGTAACCAGTAATGGAGCTACAACGGACCCTGAAAAAGTCAAAGCGATTCAGGAGTTCCCGGAACCAAAGAATATATTCGAGATCAGATCATATTTATAACTGGCCAGTTAATATAGGTGTTACGTCACCTACGTCACTACCTATATGGGGTAAAAGACATTTACATTTTTACGGACCACCAACCGTTAACTTTTGCCGTTTCTGAGTCAAACCCGAACGCCAAAATTAAAAGATGGAAGACGCGCATTGAGGAAACGAATGCGCGAATATTTTATAAGCCAGGCAAGGCGAATTTCTCGTTGCCGAACATAATAGAGCGCACAGAGCAGCTCAAGAAAATGTTAAGCAAGGCTAAGGAAATTGCGGAAAGTTGTAGAATCTGCTGAGCAGCCAAATACGATAGGCACCCGAAAAGACAGGAGCTGGGAGAAACTCCGATCCCTAAGACTCCTGGGGAATTTCTACACGTTGATATTTTTTCCACGGACAACAAATTTTGTTTGACCTGTGTTGATAAGTTCTCTAAATTTGCAGTCGTACAACCAATTCAGTCGCGCACTATCGGGGACTTAAAAGCTCCACTACTGCAGATCATGAATTTCTTTCCACGAACCAGAACAATTTATTGCGACATCGAGCCTTCGATGAATTCTCAAACGATAAAGACCCTGTTGTTAAACAACTACGGAGTCCATATTGTTAATGCGCCGCCGCTGCATAGCACCTCCAATGGCAAAGTCGAGCGCTTCCATAGCTCTCTAGCCGAGCTTGCACGTTGCCTCAAGCTGGAGAGAAACATCAGTGACTCAGTCGAAGACATAATGCTAGCCACGATTGAGTATAACAAGACAATACATTTGGTAATCAACAAGAGATCTGTTGATGCCCTCCATGTGCCCTCAGGCGAACCTAAAGGGGAAATATTAGCAAAGTTAAGGAGTGCACAAGATGCGCTCCGAGCTAGGCTGAACGACCAGCGACAGAATAGAGTCTTTGAAGTAGGCGAAAAAGTCCTAGTAAAAAAAAACCACAGGCTTGGCAGGAAACTCACGCCCTTATGTGAAGAACGGATCGTAGAGGCAGACCTTGGCACGACCGTTCTCATTAGAGGGAGGGTGGTCCACAAGGACAACCTTAAGTAGGGCGAGAGCTGAAATAAAACATCGATTCTATGCATCTTCAATTTAACTATAAGTTTCAACATTTGAGCCACTAGGCTTCCCCTTTAAGTTTTAATATTTACGCCACTTGGCATTACCTTTAGGAAGACACGTAGTAATAGTTTGGTCCGTTTTGTCTGTCTTCCGCAGGTTCGGGTTTCTGCTATTTCTATTTTTTGCAAGTGCGGCAGCACGTGTGACTAATTACTCACACGCCAAGTATATTCCCATTGTTGAGAGCCAAGTTCTGGTCCGGGAGGAATTCAATTTCGTCAGACACACAGCAAACATCTCTGATTACGAGAAAATGGTAAACGAAACAATTGAGCTATGTGAAATGTTTCCGCAGTCACACATGAGAAAGCTTCTAAGCGTAGATGCGTCCCACCTCAGAGATCTGTAAGAAGCTCTTGGCGTGCACCACAGCGTGGTAAGAAGTTTAGATTTCTTGGGCACAGCCCTCAAAGTAGTTGCGGGAACACCTGACGCCAGTGACTTCGAGAAGATCAAATTCACTGAGTTACAGTTGGTGAACTCTAACAACAGACAGGTAGCTATCAACACAAAAGTTCAGGAAAAAATCAATCAACTCTAAGTGTCAACACATTACCAAAAGCTGCAAAAAAGAATCAGATAGATTCCGGGAATTTATACGAAACTCTTTTAGCTCGGAATAGAATGTTGCTGATTGAAATGCAAAATTTGATGCTCGCTGTTACCCTTTCAAAAATTAACATCATAAGCCCAAATATATTAGATAATGCAGATTTGAAGTCTGTTTGGATGACCTTATGTCCGATGCGTCCGTGAAAGCATTACAATCTGTAAATGCCCTTCACTTTATCATTAAGTTCCCGAAAATCAAAATGGCTTGCAGAAAGGTGATGCTGTATCCAGTTACGCATGAGAATGCTGTGCTACAAATTGACGACAACATTATAGCTGAGTGCGGAGATCAAGTGCTTGCCCTTAAGAATTGCACTTCCACGCCGGGAGGAACCTTTTGTCAACTTTCACCGACCAGCTCTTGTGCCAGAGAGCTGCATGCTGGTGGCTTGGCAAACTGCCAAATGCAGCCGAGTCACTTAGACCCGATCACATGGGTCGATGACGGAATTCTGATCATCAATAACCGGCCTGCTAAAGTTTGCACTGACAACGGTACTGAGACTTGGGTTCACGGATCGAATCTAATCACGTTCAATAATTGGGCTCTGATCAACGAAAATAAGTAGTTGAATCGCAACAACGTCCAGAGTAAGTTCCCGGGCATCGCGGCATCTCCCCTTCTGAACGTCACCGGTCACCAAAACGTGCTGAGTCTCACCTACCTTCATCGTTTGAATGAACGTAACCTGGAGATCATCAAGGAAGTCAAGGACGAAATTGGAAGCGTCGACAGCGTGGTAATAGCCTTCTTGTTGGGTGCTGTGTGTTGCACCATAATTTGCATCGGAGTCACCTACCGTCGGTTCACCAAAAACATGACATCGGCCAAGGAGATTAAGAAGTTGATCGCCGAGATAGGAGCAGGAGAGCAGTTAACAGAGACCAACGACACCAGCTTCAGATGCTGATATAGCACTGGGCCGGATGTTCTTACGAGTTAACAGGGGTCAGCTAAATTCAATATAACACCAGCCACAGATGCTGACATAGCTCTCGGCCGGATGTTCTTGCACGACGGCAACGCACGAGGCGCAAGCATTCTAGCGACCGTTGTGAAAAGCACACAATAGCTTAGGTAATTTTGATCAATCTTTTGTAAATTTAGTTTAAATTCGGCATTCACTGAGGCACATCGGCCCAGCGACTTCGCGCATAAATTAACTCACTCACTACGGCGTATCGGCCTAGTTTTTTAAAAACCATAATTAATTAATTAATTTTGTGTATCTTAAATAATCAAATAATCAAAATAAAGTCTTATAACTAAAATCCGCGAGGACTTCTTATTGAAATCCTAATTTATATATATATTACGCAATATTAAACGCAATAACCTAATCAGGGCCACGTAAAGCTAACTAAATTTTAAAACGCTTAGAGTTATATTGAATAAAATATCCTAACCAGGGCTACATATAGCTAGCTAAGCCTAAAATCGCATATATTTAAGTAAAATGTCTATTTTGCAATTTAACTATGCAATATTAAATGCAATATCCTAACCACGAACACATATTGCTAGCTAAACTGAAACACTTGGTTCTGAATAAAATGAGTATTTTGTTAGTATATTATGCAATATTGATTGAAATACCTTATTCAGGGCTTCCTAGAACTAGCGAAACCTAAATTCGGTTTGCCTTTGCCTTAAATGTTTTTATAAGTTTATGCAATATCGAATTCAATATCCTAACCAGGTCCACATATAACCATATAACCTAAAACGCTTCGTTTTGAATAAAATGTCTCTGGTTTAAGTATATTACGCAATACTGAATGCAATAACCCAACCAGGGCCACATAAAGCTAGCTAAATTTCAAATTATCGGTGTTGCTTTAAATGTCTATTTCGTAGGTATATTATGTAATATTGAATGGAATTTCGTAACCAGGACCACATATAGCTAGCTTAATTTTAAAACGCTTGGAGTTCCCTAAAATGGTTATTTCGGAGGTATATTATGCAACATTGAATGCAATATACTAACCAGGAGCATATATGGCTGGGTGAACTTTTAAGCGCTTGGTTTTGCTTAAAATGTCTATATTGTTTTTATACCCTGAACCCATTGAAAATGGTTTACCCAGGGGTATTATGTTTTTGTGCAAAATGCAAATGTATGTAACAGGCAGAAGGAAGCATCTCCGACCCCATAAAGTATATATATTCTTGATCAGCATCAATAGCCGAGTCGTTCTAGCCATGTCCGTCTGTCTGTCCGTACGTCCGTCCGTCCGTCTGTCCGTATGTATGAACGCAAGGATCTCAGAACCTATAAGAGCTAGGGACTTAAAATTTTAGATGTAGGTGCTCCTAGGCCCCGCGCAGATCGAGTTTGTTTCCGATAAACGATAGTTTGCCCGTTTCCAAGTAATCGATAAAAATGTATATCGAAATCCCGTTTTGTAAGCAATTTTTGTAAATAATAAGAGCTAGAGTTACCAAACTTGACATGTAGCTTCTAGAATAGTATATATATATCGATTATCTTTCATTTTATACCTATCGCCAACTCCCCGCTACTCTCTATCTATAAGCGCGCGCTGCATTTGGTGATGGAATAAGAGGGTTCAGGGTATCCCCTAGTCGGGAGCTCCCGACTAGAACCTCTTACTTGTTATATTATGCTATATTGAATGCAATCTCCTAACAAGCACCACATATTGCTAGCTAAACTAAAACACTTGGTTCTAACTAAAATGACTATTTTGTTGGTATATTATTCAATATTGATTGAAATATATTATCCAGGGCCACGTAAAACTAGCGATACCTAAATTCGCTTTGCCTTTGCCTAAAATGTTTTTGTAAGTATCTTATGCAATATAGAATGCAATATCCTAACCAGGAACACATATAGCCGGGTGAACTTAAAAACGCTTGGTTTTTGCCTAATATGTCTATATTGTTATTATATTATGCAATACTGAACAATACCCTAACCAGGGCCAGATATTGCTAGCTAAAACTAAAATGATTGGCTTTGAATAAAATCTCTATTGTGTAAGTATATTACGCATAGGTCGCAAATAACAGTCAACACAAATTTTAAATGCGATCTGCACACAAAGAAAACCGAAAAAAACGTAGCAGATTCAGTTTCGCATTCCAAAGAACACTTTTTATACCCTTGCAGAGGGTATTATAATTTTGTCGTGACATGTGTAACGCATAGAATGATATGTCAAAACCAGCTGGATCGGACCACTATATCATAAGCTGCCATATGAACGATCGGTCGAAAAGTAGGATCTTGTATGAAAAACATTTTGTTTTTCAAGATATCTTGACCAAACTTGGCATTTATTAATTTTACTATGCTCCTCATATATATGCAAAATCCTATTAAGATCGGACCACTATATCATATAGCTGCCATAGGAACGATCGGTCGAAAATTATGTTGTTGTATGAAAAAAAAACGTTGTTTTTCAAGATATCTTGACCAAACTCGGCATTTATTAGTTTTACTAATCTCCTCATATATATGCAAAAAGCCTATTTAGATCGAACCACTGTATCATATAGCTGCCATGGGAACGATCGGCCGAAAATTAAGTTGTTGTATGAAAAAAACGTTGTTTTTCAAGATATCTTGACCAAACTCGGCATTTATTAGTTTTACTATGCCCCTCATACATATGCAAAGTCCTATTAAGATCGGACCACTATATCATATAGCTGCCATAGGAACGATCTGTCGACAATAAGGTTTTTGATTAAAAGCCTTTTTTGTTATCAAGATACCTTCACCAAACTCGGCATTAACCATTTTCTCGGCGTTATCAATGAAAGCTAGAGCGAGAGAGAGAGAGAGAGGGCACGACATAATACGGTTATACATATACACTAGACTCTTTTTTTTATACATGCACATTTGTACATGTGTACATGTATATTTTTAAGCCCAGCGGACCAAACTGTCGCAAATGATATCGCAAACTGGTCAAATGCGAGACTTTACCCGACAAAACTCTCGCAAACGCATCGGGAAACGATAGCAATATGAATCATATGTCGTTCAGCTTGTGGCAGTCAAAGTTTCATTTACGACTGTCGCATGAAATACGGCTAGCGAGCGTTTTGTGATATTTTTTACGAGCCTTTTCTGATATTTCTAACGAGTCTAATAAAATATTTTCTATGATACGTTTTTAATTCAGAATGTCTTTAAAAAAAATATTTTTTTAAGGCGGCTGCAATATTAAACAAGTAAGAGGTTCTAGTCGGGAGCTCCCGACTAGGGAATACCCTGAACCCTCTTTGAGGTGGTAGCGGGGAGATTGTGATTGGTATAAAATGAAAGATACTTGACATATATATAATATTCTAGAAGCAACATATCATGTTTGGTGACTCTAGCTCTTATTATTTACCAAAATTGCTTAAAAAACAGGATTTCGATATACATTTTTATCGATTTCTTTGAAACGGAGTAAGTTATCGATTATCGGAAACAAACTCGATCTGCGCAGGCACTAGGAGCACCTACATCTAAAATTTCCCTAGCTCTTATAGGTTCTGGGATCCTTGCGTTCAAACATACGGACGGTCGGACGGACAGACAGACGGACATGGCTAGATCGCCTCGGCTATTGATGCTGATCAAGAATATATATACTTTATGGGGTCGGAGATGCTTCCTTCTGCCTGTTACATACATTTGCATTTTGCACAAATACAATATACCCCTTTTACCCATTTTTAATGGGTTCAGGGTATAAAAAGTCTCTTAAAAGATATCGCAAAAGGCTCGCATGAAATATGATTTGCGAAACTTTTTTTGTTCCATGCCCATTTAGTTCCCATAAAAATGTTTGATGCTGTTTTTTTTTAATATTCATTTTAATTCAAATTGTATTTTAAAAATAAATAACATTTAATTTAACTTAAAATTAAAAAGCATTTTTAAAGCAATTTTATAATTATAAAGAAAGTGAATACATAATAAAAAATAATTTTATTTACATCTATTTAAAACAAAACTTAATGTATTTTAATTTTTTTAGCGTCAGCCTTTCCCAAGCGTGCCACTCTTTCCTGTGCGTATTGGAAATATTTTTGTGTCACGCGATCAAAATCGCCGTCTTCCAGCGCAAACTTCTGTTTAAATGCATCTGTAGACATTAACATAATAATAATATTAATTTGCATATACAGAGGTTATAAAAGCAATGCTTACTTCGTATTGCCAATGTGGCTCGAAGGCCTCTAACACACATTTTTCTCTCTGTGCCAGGAGCATTGTCTTGCAACGTCATCAGTTATTATCTGGCGCCAGGAGCTCCTAATAAATTTGTAGCATGTCTTTTCGGCACTTTCGCCTAGTTCAATGACCTTAAAGGATGTGTGTAAAATGTGAGATTTATAAGTGAATAGTAACAATATTAAATTTAAAGTTTCCCTACCAAATTTTTAAAGGACTTTTTTCTTTGAGACATTCTTCAAATGCCTCAAAGTCCCCAAGAGTTTCCCTTGGCGCACTTGGCAGCGTCAATTTCGCCTTGTGCGCCTCTACAAAAACTGGTCCCTTAATAATGGAAATTTCATTTCTTAATGAAATAAGCTCAGCCCCTTGACGGTCAATTTTTCTCATCATCTCATGCAGCAAGTTTAATAGTTCTGCAAATATATTAGAAAAAATCTATTAAATATGGATAAATTTTAATTTGTGGAATATTATTTACTTTAATATTTGCTGGATCATTAGGTAATTCTGAATATAGATGAAATAAAAATGAATATAAAATACATAAAATGTAAAATTCTGTCAATATGTTACCTATACTGTAATTTGGACTATTGTCGTATCCTCCTCCATTTTCGCTGCCATCCAACACAAAATTGTATGATGAGCTCATTATTGTCTGTATTCAGTCAATTAAAGGAAAGAAAGTGTGTATACCATTTTCATCGAAATGAAATATTTTGTCTGATATTTTTTCAACCTTATATAGCACTACTTTTGAGTCAAAATTGAGTTCTTTGGAAGAGAATATGCCTACAAAGGTGGAATTTATGGGCAATGTAAAAAATGGCTCTAGGTCAACAACTAATCGGCTAGGCAAAATTTTATTGTCAATTGCAATAATCCTATATATTTCAAATTTGTTGCCATCCTTTACGAAAAAAAAAACTCTCGCGATCTTTTAGATCAAAATACCAGTGCTTATATGAAATTTTACCTATGGACCCACTGAAATTTAAAGTTTTTTCTTTAAGAGCAACTTTTAAAATACTGCGTTCTACAGTTTGGTTGTATAATTGCTCACCATTTTATTTAGATGCCCCAGAAAGTTTTCAAATGGAAAGGAGCTTATGGTGTTCAGAGAACCATACCCTAAACATTGTTTGCTTAAATGTGTTAAGCAATGAAAATTAAATGTAAGCATCGGAAACATATAGAAATTAGGAACTTGGCTTACAAAGTCATTTAGCAAACTGGATGCGAGAGTTTTGTGAGACACAATTCTCCTTGCGGAGAAAAAGTATAATTCCTAAGCTAAGTAATAAAAAATGGTTGTATAGATTTGAATCTAAAATGTGCTTCAAAACAATGGGTCCGGTAAAAAAGTACCAAACTCCCTGTCTTAAATCGGTCGAGATTGTCTAAAGATCTAACTTCTCTATTGAATTCTCTAGGTAAAAATTTTTTGAAGCGTATCAGTTTATTATTAAGAGAAGTAAGGGAGTGTCGACTCAAAGAAAAGGAATGACCTTTGGCTCTCGCTAAAGCCATTAAAACTGATTTTGTGACGACAAGACAAACTTCGTGCATATAGTCTAGTGGCAACTGACTTACTAAATCAATCGGCAAATTTTCAAGAATGAGTTTGCTTTGTATGTTATGGTGGTTGAAGACGGTTTCCGAAGCTATAATTGGTTCGTGGAGGATTACAAGATCCTCTGAAAAGTACTCGCCTGTTAAAAGTTTCTCCCTTCTGAACGCAGTAGTTGCATGAGTAAAACCCAGAGTGATATTTCACACCCAAAATGAAGGCACGGGCCGGCGCATCGCAAAAAAATGCTCTAATAGATATTTTAAATTGCGTATCTCGAAACATCATACCCTCTGTGATCAATTCTGATAATTCACAGACAAATTCTTCCAAATAAACATTTGGATCACGTGGTTTGGAATGACCTACATATATTCCAGCTACAAATACTGGCTTTGTACCATTGAAGTTAATCAAAATTGGCCATGATTGTTCTTTTGTGCATTTACACAATCGAAGCCCGTCTACATTTATATTTAAACTTATATTGGGAGAAAGATAAGTGAAATTGGAAAGGAATCCGATTACGCTTCTTTTAAGCCACAGTGAGCGTACTCGCCTGGAACAACGATTCGTTTCACAATGCCACGTGGAGTACATTTTAAAGTAAGTACATCCCGTGGTAAGCCAGGAATTTTTCGCCCAACAGCGAAAGCAAATCATTGCCTGCCCTTTTGCTGATGTTATTAGCGGACAGCCATTGGGCTAAGCAAGTATTAACCTTGGTTGAACTGGAATGTTCTGTAGATAACAAATCATTGCTATCTGAAAATAATAAATTTGAATCAAATTTAATTTCTACCTCATTTTCTTTAGCTATCTTAATTTTTTCAGCGACTCGTTTCACATAACGAGCTTCGCAAATATATTGTCTGCTTTTTCTTTTATATGGCTTTTTTCAACTTTCCTATTTATATGTTTATTTATTTATAATTTTTTTTAAATTTAATAATTGGTCGCGAAAATATTTAATTATATTCTAAAAGGGAATAGCTTAGTTATTAATTTACACTTGTTAATTACTTACCTCTCTATATAGAAATCCAAATTTTACCAAATCACTTTTCACTTTGACCACGTGTCTGCTCGCTTCGGCGGACAATAGAAAAGAGAAGAAGGGAATTTTTCAACCACCAAAAAACTGAGTAGGAAAAAACAACAAAAACAACACAGCATCCGAATGCCACATCGTTTTTACTCTCTCGGTCTTATGACAATGTTGCACTCTCTGAGCACGATTAACATTTGAAACAAAAACAACACACAATTCTCTCTACTGTGCACGCTTTTTTATCGCAAGGATCTCACTGCAACGCTCGTGTGCGAGTGTTTTGCGATAAAAATATATCCCACTCGTTTTCTACTCACATGCGAGCATTTTGCGAGACTCTCGCTAAACGCTCGCGTGTTGGTCCGCTGGGAAGCTATAAGCAAACACATTAAATAATTTTTAGTTTGTTTATACATATATGTTTATGTGTATGTGTATTTATACCCTGAACCCATTGAAAATGGGTAAAAATGGTATATTGTATTTGTGCAAAGTGCAAATGTATGTAACAGGCAGGAAGCATCTCCGACCCCATAAAGTATATATATTCTTGATCAGCATCAATAGCCGAGTCGTTCTAGCCAGATGTAGATGCTCCTAGTGCCTGCGCAGATCGAGTTTGTTTCCGATAATCGATAACTTACTCCGTTTCCAAGTAATCGATAACAATGTATATCGAAATCCTGTTTTTTAAGCAATTTTTGTAAATAAAAAGAGCTAGAGTCACCAAACTTGACATGTAGCTTCTAGAAAAGTATATATATATCGATTATCTTTCATTTTATACCTATCGCCACCTCCCCGCTACTCTCTATCTATAAGCGCGCGCTGCATTTGGTGTTGGAATATGAGGGTTCAGGGTATCCCCTAGTCGGGAGCTCCCGACTAGAACCTCTTACTTGTTTTATTATATATTAACAACTAACAATTCATGCAATTTGGTTAGTTACACACAAGCACAGAAGTGAATCCATGCATATCAACAAAAGACACTTTGGCAGTTTTATTTTCTGTTCAGTGGTCGTGGAAGAACATGTGCGAAAAAAAATGACGAAAAGTGTTTTGCTTAACCCAAGGTATTGTGCGTAGAAACATGACTGCGTGTGTTTTCTTTTGCCGCTATTCTGTCGGCAAAAAACACCGGCCGGGTGAATTGCCACATATTGCTAGCTAAACCTAAAATAGCTTGATTTTAAGTAAAATGTCTATTTTGTAAGTAAATTCAATATCTATACCATGAACACACATTGCTGAGTGAACTTAAAAGCGCTTGATTTTGCCTAAAATGTGTATATTCTTATTATATTATGCTATATTGAATGCAATCTCCTAACCAGCATCACATATTGCTAGCTAATCTTAAAAACGCTTGGTTCTGACTAAAATGACTATTTTGTTAGTATATTATGCAATATTGATTGAAATATCTTATCCAGGGCCACTTAAAACTAGCGAAACCTAAGTTCGCTTTGCCTTTGCCTAAGATGTCTATTTTATAAGTATCTTATGCAATATTTAATGTAATAGCCTAAGCAAGGCTACTTATGTCCTGGTGAACTTAAAAACGTTTGGTTTGCCTAAAATGTCAATATTGTTACTATAATTATAAACTGAATATATATATAATATATTGAATGCAATATCCTAACCAGGGCCAGATATTGCAATCTAAGCCTACAGCTACACGTAAGAACCTGAACCTTGTGATTAGGATTCATTTTCTATTGTGAAGGTATATTATGCAAACTGAATGCAATAACGTAACCAAGGTCACGCAAAACTAGCTAACTTTTATAACGCTTAGAGTTCAATAAATTGGTTATTTCGTAGGTATATTATGCAATAAAAACAAAAATTTAACTATATAACCTACAACGCTTGGTTTTGAAAAAATGACTATTGTTTAAGTATATTATACTTAATGCAACATCGTAACCAGGGCCACATAAAGCTTGCCAAATTTTAAGTCGCTTAGAGTTCCCTAATATGGCTATTTCGTAGGTATATTATGCAATATCGAAAGCAATAACCTAACCACATATTTATTTATTTATTTAATTAATTATTCAATACTTAAGACATCTATTTTGAAAATTTAATGCTTAAAGCCTTATTTGCAAGGCAGGCCAGCTGTGCCCCTTTTTCACAGCTAATTTTGTCAGTGACGCTGTTAGAACCTACAGCTAAAAAGGAAGGTGTTAGAAGAGAAAACAGTGCTCTTTAGAAAAATATAAATTAAAAATAATCTTAATTTACTATATTAATTAAAAGAGAGTAAGAGTTTCTAGTCGGGAGCTCCTGACCAGGGAATACCCTGAATCCTCTTATTCCAACACCAAATGCAGCTCGTTTGAATTATTAAAGATACATTAAAAACAAGTAAGAGGTTCTAGTCGGGAGCTCCCAACTAGGGGATACCCTGAACCCTCTTATTCCATCACCAAATGAAGCGCTCGCTTATAGATAGAGAGTAGCGGGGAGTTGGCGATAGGTATAAAATGAAAGATAATCGATATATATATACTATTCTAGAAGCTACATGTCAAGTTTGGTAACTCTAGCTCTTACTATTTACAAAAATTGCTTACAAAACGGGATTTCGATATACATTTTTATCGATTACTTGGAAACGGGGCAAGTTATCGTTTATCGGAAACAAACTCGATCTGCGAGGGCACTAGGAGCACCTACATCTAAAATTTCAAGTCTCTAGCTCTTATAGGTTCTGAGATCCTTGCGTTCATACATACGGACGGACGGACGGACGGACGGACAGACAGACGGACATGGCTAAATCGACTCGGCTATTGATGCTGATCAAGAATATATATACTTTATGGGGTCGGAGATGCTTCCTTCTGCCTGTTACATACATTTGCATTTTGCACAAAAACATAATACCCCTTTTACCCATTTTTAATGGGTTCAGGGTATAAAAAAGAAAGAAGTTCCCTTGGCAGGTTCCGAGCTCGCAACTAACCGCACTACTTGCCGCCGACTTTACATAACAGCCACACCAATAATTGAGTCTTAGTGAGAAAAAACGAATTAAAATAGCAGCACAGAAAACAATCGCAATTGCCTTTGTTAACACTCAGGCAATTAAATCACATAACATAACGTAACATTTCTTAACCGATCTTAATAAAATTTTCTACAGTATATCTTATTGTACTATAGAATATTTGTGTATTCTCAAAAAGTCAATTGCATTTAAATTGTGGCTTAAATTGGTTTGCAATACAAATTCTGTTATTAACTTGATTTATAGCTCTGTGGTGGTAGCGGGGAGGTGGCGATAGGTATAAAACGAAAGATACTTGATATATATATATAATATTATAGAAGCAACATATCGAGTTTGGTGACTCTAGCTCTTCTTATTTACCCAATTTCCTTAAAAAACAGGATTTCTATATCGATTTTTATCGATTGCTTGGAAATGGAGAAAGTTATCGATTATCGGAAAGAAACTTGATCTGCGTAATCACAAGGAGGCCGAACAGCTAAAATTTCAAGTCTCTAGCTCCTATAGGTTCTGATATCCTTGCGTTCATACATACGGACAGACGGACGGACATGGCTAGATCGACTTGGCTATTGATGCTGATCAAGAATATATATACTTTATGGGGTCGGAGATGCTTCCTTCTGCCTGTTACAAACATTTACATTTTGCACAAAATCAGTATACACCTTTTATGAATTTTTAATGGGTTCAGGGTTTAAAAATATAAATTATTTCAAAGATTAGAGATTAAAATAAAAAATAATACCAATATGAATGATATAGAAACGCAAATTAGAAACACATATATATGACCCCAATTTTTGAATCAGAGCATTACATATTTTGAGTTGACATCGCGAACTCATAACAATATATGAATTCGAAAGCGAATACATTGAAACATTTAACACTGATTCAATTCCTTTTGAATGGTGCGATTGCACATATAAAATTAACAAGTTATGGAATGGAAAGCAATAGCTCGACAAATAAAAAGTCAAAAATACAAATTTGAGAAATCTAATAAATGTATCAATAGAGATTAAGTTATATGAGTCGAAACGCTAATACACCATATATTTATATTAACATAATATAACAACATAAGAAAAACAGTCAGTTCTTTCAATAGCGGGCTCACAAGCCGACACAAAAGCAATGTCTGAAAGTATTGACTTCTTAAATTACACGATAGAAAAATGTTGGCATTAGACATTACATGGAAATAAATGTGCCAGAAGATCTATATCTAACAGCTGAAGTTGATCAAGCTTCAAGATTTAGACGAGTCCAAACCAATATTAGAAACACAAGTTGTCAGCGAAAAAGAAACACTAGAAGAAAATACAAATTCCATCATGGCAGAGCAAGTAGACAGGGAATACGTAAGACAAGTCTCGTCTACAGTTCCTGGGTTTTACGGTAGAATACTGTCATTAAATCGTTATTTTTTTTTTCAATATAACGGCTTGTTGAACGAACAAAAGGCAACCAAAAAGACTTCAAAAATAATTGGACCAATCTTATACAAAGTTCAAGATGAGAGAATAATTAATGGCATTGTATACAACTAAAGGGTAGAGGCGAATCCACTGAGGTACTAAACACTAAGATGAGTAACGCCCATACATTTGAATGCGTTCTAGTCTGGCCTTTCATCTGGCCTTTGAGGCTTCGAACGACATGCCTGCCGACTGGCTATTCGTTCTCCAAAATCCAGACGATAGAATGCCGAAGTCGTGGCTTGCTGATGCTGATTTGAGCAACGAAGTTAGTCTGCCTTCAGCAAAGCTGGTCGATGATACTTTGCGTCGCTTCGTTTCCGAAGTGCATTGAGCGAAAAGTTTTAAGCTTATTTATTATTTATTTTGTTTATTAATGGTCGACAATACGAGTGTTTTCCTAATTATTCAATACAATTTACATATATAATAAAATTTAATGCTAAAAGCCTAGTTAGAGTACACAATTCTCTAATAGCATCACCAACCGATGGAGGTGTTTTATTTGCCAGTCCGGCCAGCTGTGCCCCTATTCACAGCTAATTTTGTCAGTGACGCTATTAGAGCCTACAACTAAGAAGAAGGGTGTTAGTAGAGAAAATAGTGTTCTTTAGTTAAAATTAAAAATAATTATACTTTACTATATTTATTAAGAAAATACAGTAAATTGGGAAAAAGAAAGAGAAACAAGTAAGAGGTTCTAGTCGGGAGCTCCCGACTAGGGGATACCCTGAACCCTCTTCTTCCAACACCAAATGCAAATATATATACTATTCTAGAAGCTACATGTCATGTTTGGTGACTCTAGCTCTTATTATTTACAAAAATTGCTTAAAAAACAGTATTTCGATATACATTTTTATCGATTACTTGGAAACGGAGTAACAAACTCGATCTGCGCGGGCACCTGGAGGACCTACAGCTAAAATTTCAAGTCTCTAGCTCTGATAGGTTCTGAGATCCTTGCGTTCATACATACGGACGGACGGACGGACGGACGGACAGACAGACGGACATGGCTAGATCGACTCGGCTATTGATGCTGATCAAGAATATATATACTTTATGGGGTCGGAGATGCTTCCTTCTGCCTGTTACATACATTCGCATTTTGCACAAATACAATATACCCCTTTTACTCATTTTCAATGGGTTCAGGGTATAAAAAGAGTTAAGGAATTAAACAAGATATATAGAATGTTATGTAGATAGGATAGGATAGAGAGATAGTAATGGGAAGTCACCGACCCGTGGGGGAAAATTTATAGCCTGTCCGGCAAGCTATGCCCCTGCTCATAGCTGGGAATGGTCAGTGACTTTCCGAAGGTATCCTGAAAGCAACAATATTATTAAGGGTAGAGAGAGTTCGATAGAGAAAACGTGATGCAAACTATTGTAATTTTTACATAGCACGCGAAAAGGATTGTGCATAGCGTATAGACGCCCTTACAGAAAGGGAGAATCTATATCGCCAACAGTCAACTTATGTAGACAGACAACACCGAGAATTGTCCTACGGTTGGTTAACGACGGAAGATTAAGAAGAAGCAGCCTGCTGGAGTAGGATGGCAACCGAAGATTAGGGTCCCAATTTAAACTTCGTAAGGCAAAAAGCAGAAATTGCTTCTGAACAGATTCAATACGATCCTGGCTATTGTTATACTGCGGAGACCAGATGCAAGAGCAGTATTCAAGGATAGGGCGAACAAGAGAGATGTACAGAAGTTTCGTTATAAAAGGATCGTTAAACTCTTAGGCCATCGTTTAATGAATCCAAGTACACCTTTTGCCTCATTAACGATGGTATCTATGTGAAGATTGAAACAGAGCTTACAAACAAAAAGAATGCCTAGATCCTCAGCTGTTACGTTGCTGTATACGTTGCTGTAAACGTTGCAATGGAGGTGTAGTGCGATTGAAGGTCATACACTTTGAACAATTTAGATGCAATTGATTGGCCGAACACCAATGCTGCATAGCGTTCAAATCGTCTTGTAGACGAGAATGATGTAGGGGACTAGTGTATGATAGAATAAGTTTCACATCGTCCGCATACATAAGTACCCGGGCATGTGATATAACCGAGGGGAGATCATATATAAAAAGAGTAAAGAGTAAAGGACCACGATGACTACCTTGAGGAACACCAGAAGTAACGTGAACCTGTTTAGAGGTAGTCAGCCTCAGCATTACTCTTTGGGTACCTTAAATTAGCGCTAATGCAAAACAGAACAGACGGAGGGAAACCTTATCGGTCAAGTTTAAAAAGTAAAATGTCATGGCGGACAGAGTTAAACGCCAGACTGAAGTCAGTGTAAATAACATCAGTTAGCATTTTCGAAAGGAAAGCATCATTTACCAAGGAAGTAAACTCTAGCAGATTGGTCGTAGTTGACCGATTCTTTACGAATCCATGTTGAACAGTGGAGACAACTGATTTGCAGAAATGCTGCAAATTCGAAGTGATTATTTTTTCAAATAATTTAGGGATATCGGACAGTTTTGCAATGCCCCTGTAATTTTGTATATCAGACTTTTTACCTTTCTTGTGGAGAGGTAGGATATAAGATTCTTTCCAAAGAGATGGAAAGACTGAAGATTCAAGGGATAGATTAAAAAGCTTTAGCAATGGACGAAGCAGGGAAGAACTACACTCCTTGAGAAGACAACTAGGAACAGGCCCAGGAGAGTAAGAAAATTTTATAGAATTTATAGCAGAATGAAGAGAGAATTGGGAAATAACAGGAGCAGGTATAGAAGCGGATGAAGGAATATTGTGATGGTAAGAATTATTATTATTATTAGGACAGACGGAGAGTAAGTTGATTGGAATAAATTAGCAAAGAGGTTAGCAGAATCGGAATCATTGCTAGCTCTATTTATCCCGAGAGAAAAAGAGGATGGCAGACTTGAAGATTAACGATTCAAGTTTACGGAATTATAAAACTGTCTCGGGTTTTAGGTAAATAGCCTTTTGCAACGAGATAGATAATTCTCATAGCACTGAGAATTAAGAAGAAAGAAGTTCGACTTGGCTATGGAATATTTGGCCAAGTCAATACTCGAACCAGACCATTTAAACTTTTTAAAATATTTAGACTTAATATTTTGTAGGTTTGATAGTCTGTGAGTGAACCATAGTGGCTTTGAAGAAGCAATTGAGGGAATTGAATTAGAAATGCAATCATCTAAGATGGAGTTTAAGGTATTATAAAAAAGATTAATAGCAATATTCATATCAACCGCGTCATATAAAAAAGACCAATCGATTGCATGAATACGTTGATTAAGCAAGGAATAATTTCCTTTGCGAAAGCAACGGCGGGGCTTAATGGCTGATGAGCACGAAATGAGAGTATTACAATTAGACATTGCAACCTCTAAAGTAGGATGATATACAGCCTCAGGAAGAGATAAAGGAGGGGACCTAGACACATTAGAAATAAGGTAGTCGTTTACAAATAAAAGGTCAAGTGTTCTATTCAAATGATTAGAAATTGAATTGATTTAAAACAACGAAAGACCAAGCATGCAGTCTATAAAATCATGCTGTGCTGAGGGCACTAGATAATTTTCGGCAGTGAATAATGACCAAGAGATGTTCGGCAAATTAAAATCACATAACACCATAAATAGGTCATTATCACGCACGTCTGTAGAAACTTCTTTAATACAAGTAATATGTTTCATATAAACTTGAATATCAGAAGAAGGAGGAACATAAAAGCATGTAACATAGATATTCCGTGTAGGAAAAGACACCTTAACTGAGACAATCTCAGCGTCAGTAGGCGTATTAAAACAGAAAAGTTTTGACTGGAGAGTGGCTTTAACGGCAATTAATACCCTACCACATCGAGTCGGCCGATCATTTCTATGCAAAATTAAATTGTTCGAAAAAACCTGACAGGCTGGTTTCGCTTTCTTGGCTTGAACTCGTGAACAATCATGTGTGGAGGCCAAAACTTGGGATCACAAATGATTGGGGAACATATCATGTGAAACATTTATTTTGAAAGATGCAATTTCACGAGGAGTGGAGAAATTAAATTTAGTAATTGACACACTAGCAAAAGATTTGCTAGCAATATAGGCTGCTAAAGACTCAGGAGTGTGTCAGACGAAAGTCGAGACACAAAAACTTGCCTACGAGGGGCAACAACTGTTAAAACAGGAGCTGATGGGGCTGCAGGTAATACAGGATTTGGTGAGGCTAAAGAGGCACCATGATTGTTTTCAACAATCTGGGCTAGATTGCGCGCAGGTCTACCTTTGCGACCAGGAGCTGACGGGGCTGAGGCAGTATGGCTAACTGGGACAGGACCAGGTAAGGGCTCTACTGGGACTAATACAGGGGATGAAACAGGGGTAATTGGGCTGTCGCTCGGGGAAGGCGATAGTGACAACATTGGAGATAAATACAAGTTGCTAGGCAGGGACAAAAGAGGCGTAGGTGTCAGGACAGACGGAGTGGTTAACTGCAAAAATTTAGGCTCCAACCGGCGATTGGTTGGAGACTCGAATTTGAATTTGCCAAGCAACTCAAAACTCGAGTCAAAACTACTCGACAGCTGCTTAGCCACGTTATTCAGTTTTAAGAATTGATTTCTCACAGAATTATATATTCTGGAAATTTGCATGTCGATGCATTCTGGGCACGACCAACGCAAGCCGCCGCAGCCCTTCTTGGCAACTGCAGCGATCTGTCGCAATCACGCCCAGTGAGACCTGCACATTTAGCATGCCTCATTTTTTTTTTTCACACAGCCAGCAATTAACAAATTGTGCAAGGTTTCTTACAGCACGACATAATTATTACAAGAGTATGCAAGTTGTGAGAGCGCAGAGCAAAACGAAAACGGTGCACAAAAAAAGAGCAAGTAAACATTCAAAAAACAATTATCGTACACAAACAAATTGTTTGGAGGAAAAGCAACAGCAAAAGAGACCGCGAATCACAAGCTGAAATATGCAGCAGCGAACACATGCACAAACAAGTGTATGCACAGGGGAGCACCAAAGCAAAAAAAAGCAGAACAGGCAATAACAACAATTTGGAACTGACGCCGCGTTTATTAAGTGCAATAATTAACAGACTTACGCTGCACAATTTATAAAAGCTTTTTAAATAAAGCACAAAAAATCCAAAATATTGAAATAAAAAGAAGGATTAAAGCGCACATATATAAAAATCTTGAAGCACAAGTAAAACACGTCAATCACGATCGACGGAAATTATCTTTGATTTATCCATGAAATGCATGCTTAATTTAAATGATATATTACCCTAGATACTAACGATACATTTTATAGGAAAATTTAAGAATTAAATAATTTTTACAGAAGGCGCATCTTGTGCAATAACTATGTTAAGAAAATAGCACACATAGATTGATTTTACATTTGTTTTTGGCAGTGTACGCTTTATATTGACTTTGCCTAGACCCTGACAATGCAGAAAAATTGTCAACAAAAGAATCAAATCTGCAATGACCAAAAATTGTGAATATGAAAACTCCGTTTAATACGGAGAAGCAGGAAACTTAAACAATTTCGATGATTCCATTGCAGCACTGAAATGACTGTAAGTGCCAGTACAGACCGTCGCAATTATTATGCCAATTATAATAATAATAACATTAATAAAGGACATTTCAGAATTCCAACCGAGGTAACCACCAAAATAACGATAATAGAAACAATAAAGTTCAAGTTAGAGTATTCAGATATTCAAAACCATTAAGTAAAACTGTACAGACAATTAATCTTAATTAAGGTTATTAAAAAAAATATATAACGAAAGTACAGGTAAAGTATTTACCCTGTTATGAGATACTGGTGGAGATGATTTCAATAAAATGTGAACGTAACGACATAAATATCTGGAAGTGATGAAGGTTCAGTTTTTATACCCTGAACCCATTGAAAATGGGTAAAAAGGGTATATTGTATTTGTGCAAAGTGCAAATGTATGTAACAGGCAGAAGGAAGCATCTCCGACCCCATAAAGTATATATATTCTTGATCAGCATCAATAGCCGAGTCGATCTAGCCATGTCCGTCTGTCTGTCTGTCCGTCAGTCCGCCCGTCCGTATGTATGAACGCAAGGATCTCAGAACCTATAAGAGCTAGAGACTTGAAATTAGCTGTAGGTCCTCCAGGTGCCCGAGCAGATCGAGTTTGTTTCCGATAAACGATAACTTGCCCCGTTTCTAAGTAATCGATAAAAATGTATATCGAAATCCCATTTTTTAAGCAATTTTGGTAAATAATAAGAGCTAGTGTCACCAAACTTGGCATGTAGCTTCTAGAATAGTATATATATATCGAGTATCTTTCATTTTAGACCTATCGCCATCTCCCCGCTACTCTCTATCTATTAGCGCGCGCTGCATTTGGTGTTGGAATAAGAGGGTTCACGGTATCCCCTAGTCGGGAGCTCCTGACTAGAACCTCTTACTTGTTTCTAATGGTTTAGCATTCGTAAAGTTCACTACAGGTAAATACATGACTTCCATTTAGTAGAACCAAATTTTCCAATACCTAGTAATGGCATAATAGTCATAGATTTCATAAAAAATATTATTGTCAATTAGATTTCACACAAACCTGTGATTCTTTAATACTTCGTCCGAACAACTTAAACTTAAATCACACTTGTGACAATATAGCCACAATACTACCAAAACGTTCCGAAGATGTCCATCAAATAAAAATATCTTCCAAACAAACCATGTTTTAATGCAAAATCAAGAGACTGATAAAGGAATTTTATTGGATATATAAATATTAAATACAGCAAATTCAGTTAAAATAGTCAATCTAAACCAAATAAAATATGAAACGTTAAATTACTATGAAATAGTCAATCAAATAAACCTAGCCAAATTTTAAAACGCTTAGAGTTCCCACATATAAGTTGCACATATAACTAGCTAAATATCAAAATGCTTGTAGTTGCCCTAAATGTCTATTTCGTAGGTATATTAATAGGGCCACATAAAGCTTGCCAAATTTTAAGTCGCTTAGAGTTCCCTAAAATGGTTATTTCGTAGGTATATTATGCAATATCGAATGCAATAACCTAACCAGGACCACATATGTATTTATTTATTTATTAATGGTCGACAAACCGAGCGACTTCCTAATTATTCAATACGTAAGACATATATGATGAAAATTTAATGTAAAAGCCTAGTTAGAGTACAAATTTTCTATTAGATCACCGACCGATGGAGAAGTTTTATTTGCCAGGCCGGTCAGCTGTGCCCCAGCACAGAAAACAATAATTATAGCTCTGCGGTGGTAGCGGGAAGGTGGCGATAGGTATAAAATAAAAGACACTTGATGTATATATAATATCTAGAAGCAACATATCAAGTTTGGCAAATCTAGCTCTTATTATTTATCCAATTTACTCAAAAAAACAGGATGTCAATACACACTTGTATGTATGTGTGTAGATCTCGGGGTTTTGTTAGAGGCTATGCAGGGAGAAAGAGATGCACACAAGTGCGCAATGAGCAATATGTGAGAGCGAGGCACACTCTGCACATGCATAAACACATATTTACATATTTGGGCTGTAGGATTTAAGGCTAACATACATATATTAAGAAAAAGCATCAGCCGCAGCGACGACGTGCGTCATACTAAACGTTCGGCTTTCGAAGTCGGCATTCGGCTGCCACTCTCATCAGTCTTACTCTATCTGGGCACACTAAAATGGTCTCAGGCACCCTTGGGGTTCCCTCGTTGCGATTAACGTGTTTCGATAAAACGGCTGTTTGGTGTGTCTATGCATTGTATGGTTAGTGCTGTAACATACATTTACATTTTGCACAAAAACATTATACCCCTTTTACCCATTTTTAATAGGTTCAGGGTTTAAAAATATAAATTATTTCAAAGATTAGAGATTAAATAAAAAATTATAACAATATGAATGATATAGAAACGCAAATTAGAAACACATATATATAACCCCAATTTTTTAATCAGAGCATTACATATTTTGAGTTGACATCGCTCAGAAAAATGTTGGCATTAGACATCACGTGTACTTGAAGCAGCTTATATTGACGATAGCCGAGACCAAAGACAATATAAACACTAAGATGAGTAACGCCCATAAATTTGAATGCGACGCAAAATTTCTAGCCTGGCGTTCCATCTGGCCTTGAGGCTTCGCACGACATGCCTGCCGACTGGCTCTTCGTTCTCCAAAAACCAGACGATAGAATGCTGACTCGAGCAACGAAGTTAGCCGCCAGCCATTTCGCATTGAGCGAAAAATTTTAAACTCACGATAGACGCAAAGTATCTTTGCTTTATCCACGAAATGCACTACTATCGATACATGTTACAGGAAAATTTAAGAATTAAATAATTTTTACACAAGGCGCATCTTGTGCAATAACTATGTTACGAAAATAGCATACAATTGTTTTTGGACAGTGTATGCTCGTGAGAAGTTCTTGTCTCAGCCAATGGCGTGCAAGCACCTATGTTTGTATGCGTGAATTATGCATGCAGTGTTTATATTGTCTTTGCCTAGACCTTGATAATGCAGAAAAATTGCCACAAAAGATTCAATATCTGCAATGGCCAAAAATTATGAATATAAAAAGCTCCGTATTATACGGAAAAGCAGGAAACTTCAACAATTTCGATGATTCCATTGCAGCACAGAAATGACTGGATGTGCCAGTACATTATTATACCAGCGAGGAAGAAATTAAAGAGGCAATAATTGCCTCAATAACCAAAGAGGTAGAGGCAATGGCCGTCGCAATTATTATGCCAATTATAATAATAATAACAATAATAAAGGTTACAACCTAGGAAGGAAGAATTCCAACCGAGGTAACAACCAAAATAACAATAATAGAAACAATGAGGTTCGAGATACTCAGAGCAAAACCCTTCAGATATTCAAAACCATTAAGTAAAAAATAAACATTAAAAAAAAAGTACACACAATTATTGTAACTTAAGCATATTCAAAAAAATTAATAACGAAAGTACAGGTAAAGTATTTACCCTGTTATTAGATACTGGTTCAGATATTTCAATTAAAACCAATTAAGAGGTTCTAGTCGGGAGCTCCCGACTAGGGAATACCCAGAACCCTCTTATTCCAACAACAAATGAAGCTCGTTTAAATTAATAAAGATAAATTTAAAAAAAAAAGTTCCTTTGGCAGGGTTTGAACTCGCAACTGACCGCATATTTACTTTCCTCGGTAGGGCTCGAGCTCGCGACAGATACCTTATCTTAATGAAATTTTCTACAGTATACCTTATTGTACCAAAGAATATTTGTGTATTCTCAAAAAGTCAATTGCATTTAAATAGTGGCTTAACTTGGTTGGCAATACAAGTTGGGTTATTAACTTGATTTATAGCTCTTGGGTGGTAGCGGGGAGGTGGCGATAGGTATAAAATGAAAGATACTTGACATATATATAATATTCTAGAAGCAACATATCATGTTTGGCGACTCTAGCTCTTATTATTTACCCAATTTGCTAAAAAAAAAAGGATGTCGATATCGAATACTTGTGTATTCTCAAAAAGTCAATTGCATTTAAATTGTGACTTAACTTGGTTGGCAACACAAGATGGGTTATTAACTTGATTTATAGCTCTTGGGTGGTAGCGGGGAGGTGGCGATAGGTATAAAATGAAAGATACTTGACATATATATAATATTCTAAAAGCAGCATATCATGTTTGGTTACTCTAGCTCTTATTATTTACCCAGTTTGCTCAACAAAAAAAGGATATCGATATCGATTTTTATCGATTGCTTGCAAACGGAGTAACTTATCGATTATCGGAAACAAACTCGATCTGCGCAGGCACTAGGAGCACCTACATCTAAAATTTCAAGTCTCTAGCTCTTATAGGTTCTGATGTCCTTGCGTTCATACAAACGGACAGACGGACCGACGGACAGGCGGACATGACTAGATCGACTCGACTATTGATGCTGATTACGAATATATATTTATACTTTAAAGGGACGGAGAAGCTTCCTTCTGCCTTTTACATACATATACATTTGCACAAACACACTGTTGCGCTATTGATCTTTTTCAATAGCTTTCACAAATAGAAATAATTAACCTTTTATTTCTTGTGTTCCAATTTGTTTTTATATTTCTTAAAGTTACGAAAAGCAGGCAGACCCGAATTGGTCTATACTTATTATTTAAGAACAATAGCTTTATATAGGCAAGCGAACCCGAATTAGTACGTGCCAATTTTAGCGAAGCGACAATTATTAGCTATAATTTCGAGTAATGCAAGTGGCCGATGTGTACCAAATGCATGAAGCGAACGAACTTAACTAACTCGATGCGCAGCATCGAGGCCTTCGCATAAGTAAAATTAGGGCAATAAAACGATCGCTGCAGCGAAGAGCGGCAGCTCTATGTAAATGAATTCTTAAGAGCGAAATTTAGGCAATTGCTTTGCAGAGCGAGTATTATAAGAATAAATTAAGATGCTGCTCTTATTAGTTGCGAGGTCGCTCCAGTTGCTTTGGCTGCGTAGCCAGACAAACACTATACCATTTTTAGCCATTTTCAATGGGTTCAGGGTATAAAAAGAAAGCATCTGTTAGTGGTAGTGGATGGGTTCACAAAAATTTTACAATCAAGGTAAGTTCCATGTTATAAGTCTGTTCAGTTCAATATAGTTAGTTTGTTTTGTTAAGTAGCTTTTCGGAATTTTTTGTGAGATAGTCATGTTTTAATAATTTTGGATTACAAATGTCCAATCTAGTTAGTTAAATTCCCATTTCTAAATCTTCAATATATTCGGTAAATTGTTGCAAGTTGAATGCTAGTAGTTCCAGTAGTTTAGATTCTTCTCTTTCTTCTCTTTCTTTGTTTACTATTTCTATTCCTTGGTTAACCTCTTCAATTACATGGTTGAGTTCGGTTAATTGAATACTGTTTTGAGCTATTGAATTAATTTTTTCTTCAAGTTCTTCTTTATCATTGTTATCAAGAGTTCCAAATAAGTATTTCTATTTGGAATTTCGTCCTCCTGTATATATTTGCTCTTATATAACTTCTTTTGTTTTTGATAATTTGTTTTAAAACGTTTAATTTTTCGACCTCTGTTAGTCTCTTACTTGATGTTATTTGAATTTCAACTTTTTCCTTATTTAAAAATTCTTTCAAGACTAGAGTCATAAAAGCACTGTCCCTATCTGTCTTTAGAGTTGTAGGTTTTCGCATATTGTTAAATATTTGAATGAGTCCTCTTTTGACTTCCATCCAATCCTTGCCGTTAAGCTCAATTACATATGCAAATTTTGAATATAAATCAATACATGTTAAATAGCTGTGGTTTTTTATTGAACAAATGTCTACTACGTAAGTTTCTCTACAGTTTTCTACTTCTGGTGTAGTTTTATAAGATGTGTTCCTGTGATCAATCTTAGCTAGATTGCAAACTTCACATTCGTTAATTATGTTTTGGATTAAATGTTGATAGTCTAGGTAATAGTACATTTGCTTAAAAAGTCTGACCATCTTTTCGATACCTGGATGTAAACGTAACTTGTGGTTGCTAATTATTATTTCTTTAAATTCTGCTTAGCTCCTTATGTCTTTTAGTTTAATATATGTTTGTAATATTCGAGCTGTTTTAGGGTTCATAATTTCTTTAAATGCTTGTTGTATTACTACAAAATCTGAGTCGTACTCAATGTATAATACGCTTGAATTGATGCAATAATGTTTTATCAATATCTGTTTAGCTTTTTCAATATTTAGGTTTAAATATTCGATTTACCTACCTTTTTGGTATCACTTCTAATCATTTCTATTTGTCTTCTAAAATAATTTCTGTTAAATATATTAAGTTTTCGTTATCTTCTTCAGCGCTATGTGCTGTAGCTTGTGTGTTAATATCTTGTTCGCCTAGCATATTTTCTTCAATTTTGATGCGTAACAAGGCATCTGCTAGGTGGTTTAATTTTCCTTTAATGTAATTGATTGAGAAATTATATTCGCTAAGTTTGATACGCCAACTTTGTAACTTATGTTGGGTTTTTTAATGTTGTTCAGCCAAACAAGTGGCTTGTGATCGCTCAAAGTGTCAAATGTTCTGCTATAGAAATATGTGCGAAAATATTTTACTGCCTACACTATTGCTAAAAGCTCTTTTTCTACTGTACTGTAATTTTGTTCATGCTCGATTAGCGTTCTACTTGAGAAACTAATTGGCCTGTTAATTTGTGACAACACAGCTCCTATTACAAAATTACTGCCGTCGGTTAATACCTGAACTTCTTATTAAAATCTGGACATGTTAATATTGGGTCGTTCATAATTAATAATTTTAATTGAATTTTATTTTCAAATACTGTATTGTATTCATCAGTTTTAATATCAATTTTTGCTGCTTTCTTTAAGTATAGAGTCATGGGTTTTTCAATTTTTGCAAAATCTGGAATAAACTTTCGATAATAACCACATAAACCTAGAAATGATTTAATTTCCTTTGATGTTTTTGGCAAAAGAAATTCTTGTATTGCCTTTACTTTTAGTTTATTTGGCCGTATGTGTACTTATATGTACACTTATAATGTGGCCTAAAAATTCTGTTTCCTTTTTTTAGAAATTCGCACTTATTTAATTGAAGTTTCAAATTTGCCTGTCTCAATTTTTCAAAAACTTTATTTATGGAATTTAAATGTTCATCAAGTGATGTGGAGAAGACAATAATGTCGTCCAAATAAACAAGACAAAGCTTATTAATGGAATCATGAAGAACATGATTCATGCACCTTTGAAATGTTGCTGGTGCATTTTTAGGTCCAAATGGCATTCGAGTATACTCGTAATGTCCGTATTTGGTAGAAAACGCTGTTTTATTAATTGATTTCAGATCCATTTCAATTTGATGGAAACCTTTTGCTAAATCTATTGTTGTAAAATATGAGCATCTTTCTAATTTTCCCAAAATCTCGTCCATGTTTGAAATGGGAAATTTATCATTTATTGTTATGTCGTTCAATCCTCTGTAATCGACAACTAATTTAAATTTTTCTTTTCCTGAGGCGTCTGCCTTTTTATACCCTGAACCCATTGAAAATGGGTAAAAAGGGTATATTGTATTTGTGCAAAATGCAAATGTAACAGGCAGAAGGAAGCATTTCCGACCCCATAAAGTATATATATTCTTGATCAGCAACAATAGCCGAGTCAATCTAGCAATGTCCGTCTGTCTGTCCGTCCGTCTGGTCGTGATTCTTTAATACTTCGTCCGAACAACTTAAACTTAAATCACACTTGTGACAATATAGCCACAATACTACCAAAACGTTCCGAAGATGTCCATCAAATAAAAATATCTTCCAAACAAACCATGTTTTAATGCAAAATCAAGAGACTGATAAAGGAATTTTCATTGGATATATAAATATTAAATACAGCAAATTCAGTTAAAATAGTCAATCTAAACCAAATAAAATATGAAACGTTAAATTACTATGAAATAGTCAATCAAGTAAACCTAGCCAAATTTTAAAACGCTTAGAGTTCCCACATATAAGTTGCACATATAACTAGCTAAATATCAAAATGCTTGTAGTTGCCCTAAATGTCTATTTCGTAGGTATATTAATAGGGCCACATAAAGCTTGCCAAATTTTAAGTCGCTTAGAGTTCCCTAAAATGGTTATTTCGTAGGTATATTATGCAATATCGAATGCAATAACCTAACCAGGACCACATATGTATTTATTTATTTATTAATGGTCGACAAACCGAGCGACTTCCTAATTATTCAATACGTAAGACATATATGATGAAAATTTAATGCTAAAAGCCTAGTTAGAGTACACAATTTTCTATTAGCATCACCGACCGATGGAGAAGTTTTATTTGCCAGGCCGGTCAGCTGTGCCCCAGCACAGAAAACAATCAATTATAGCTCTGCGGTGGTAGCGGGAAGGTGGCGATAGGTATAAAATAAAAGACACTTGATGTATATATAATATTCTAGAAGCAACATATCAAGTTTGGCGAATCTAGCTCTTATTATTTATCCAATTTACTCAAAAAAACAGGATGTCAATACACACTTGTATGTATGTGTGTAGATCTCGGGGTTTTGTTAGAGGCTATGCAGGGAGAAAGAGATGCACACAAGTGCGCAATGAGCAATATGTGAGAGCGAGGCACACTCTGCACATGCATAAACACATATTTACATATATTAAGAAAAAGCATCAGCCGCAGCGACGACGTGCGTCATACTAAACGTTCGGCTTTCGAAGTCGGCATTCGGCTGCCACTCTCATCAGTCTTACTCTATCTGGGCACACTAAAATGGTCTCAGGCACCCTTGGGGTTCCCTCGTTGCGATTAACGTGTTTCGATGAAACGGCTGTTTGGTGTGTCTATGCATTGTATGGTTAGTGCTGTAACATACATTTACATTTTGCACAAAAACATTATACCCCTTTTACCCATTTTTAATAGGTTCAGGGTTTAAAAATATAAATTATTTCAAAGATTAGAGATTAAATAAAAAATTATAACAATATGAATGATATAGAAACACAAATTAGAAACACATATATATAACCCCAATTTTTTAATCAGAGCATTACATATTTTGAGTTGACATCGCTCATCGCTCAGAAAAATGTTGGCATTAGACATCACGTGTACTTGAAGCAGCTTATATTGACGATAGCCGAGACCAAAGACAATATAAACACTAAGATGAGTAACGCCCATAAATTTGAATGCGACGCAAAATTTCTAGCCTGGCGTTCCATCTGGCCTTGAGGCTTCGCACGACATGCCTGCCGACTGGCTCTTCGTTCTCCAAAAACCAGACGATAGAATGCTGACTCGAGCAACGAAGTTAGCCGCCAGCCATTTCGCATTGAGCGAAAAATTTTAAACTCACGATAGACGCAAAGTATCTTTGCTTTATCCACGAAATGCACTACTATCGATACATGTTACAGGAAAATTTAAGAATTAAATAATTTTTACACAAGGCGCATCTTGTGCAATAACTATGTTACGAAAATAGCATACAATTGTTTTTGGACAGTGTATGCTCGTGAGAAGTTCTTGTCTCAGCCAATGGCGTGCAAGCACCTATGTTTGTATGCGTGAATTATGCATGCAGTGTTTATATTGTTTTTGCCTAGACCTTGATAATGCAGAAAAATTGCCACAAAAGATTCAATATCTGCAATGGCCAAAAATTATGAATATAAAAAGCTCCGTATTATACGGAAAAGCAGGAAACTTCAACAATTTCGATGATTCCATTGCAGCACAGAAATGACTGGATGTGCCAGTACATTATTATACCAGCGAGGAAGAAATTAAAGAGGCAATAATTGCCTCAATAACCAAAGAGGTAGAGGCAATGGCCGTCGCAATTATTATGCCAATTATAATAATAATAACAATAATAAAGGTTACAACCTAGGAAGGAAGAATTCCAACCGAGGTAACAACCAAAATAACAATAATAGAAACAATGAGGTTCGAGATACTCAGAGCAAAACCCTTCAGATATTCAAAACCATTAAGTAAAAAATAAACATTAAAAAAAAGTACACACAATTATTGTAACTTAAGCATATTCAAAAAAATTAATAACGAAAGTACAGGTAAAGTATTTACCCTGTTATTAGATACTGGTTCAGATATTTCAATTAAAACCAATTAAGAGGTTCTAGTCGGGAGCTCCCGACTAGGGAATACCCAGAATCCTCTTATTCCAACAACAAATGAAGCTCGTTTAAATTAATAAAGATAAATTAAAAAAAAAAAAGTTCCTTTGGCAGGGTTTGAACTCGCAACTGACCGCATATTTACTTTCCTCGGTAGGGCTCGAGCTCGCGACAGACCGCACCACTTGCCACTGCCTCTACTCAACAGTCACACTAATAATTGAGTATTAGTGAGAAAAAAAACCAATTAAAATAGCAGCTCAGAAAACAACCACAGTGAAGACAGAATTCGAAGCAGACGCGCAAGAATGTGTGTGTGTACAATGTACACTGTACACTGACATGTACATAGAAATTCTTGAAAATTGCATTGCAAACACGAGCGCAGTAGTTCGCAAAATACCTTATCTTAATGAAATTTTCTACAGTATACCTTATTGTACCAAAGAATATTTGTGTATTCTCAAAAAGTCAATTGCATTTAAATAGTGGCTTAACTTGGTTGGCAATACAAGTTGGGTTATTAACTTGATTTATAGCTCTTGGGTGGTAGCGGGGAGGTGGCGATAGGTATAAAATGAAAGATACTTGACATATATATAATATTCTAGAAGCAACATATCATGTTTGGCGACTCTAGCTCTTATTATTTACCCAATTTGCTAAAAAAAAAAGGATGTCGATATCGAATACTTGTGTATTCTCAAAAAGTCAATTGCATTTAAATTGTGACTTAACTTGGTTGGCAACACAAGATGGGTTATTAACTTGATTTATAGCTGTGGGGTGGTAGCGGGGAGGTGGCGATAGGTATAAAATGAAAGATACTTGACATATATATAATATTCTAAAAGCAGCATATCATGTTTGGTTACTCTAGCTCTTATTATTTACCCAGTTTGCTCAACAAAAAAAGGATACCGATATCGATTTTTATCGATTGCTTGCAAACGGAGTAACTTATCGATTATCGGAAACAAACTCGATCTGCGCAGGCACTAGGAGCACCTACATCTAAAATTTCAAGTCTCTAGCTCTTATAGGTTCTGATGTCCTTGCGTTCATACAAACGGACAGACGGACCGACGGACAGGCGGACATGACTAGATCGACTCGACTATTGATGCTGATTACGAATATATATTTATACTTTAAAGGGACGGAGAAGCTTCCTTCTGCCTTTTACATACATATACATTTGCACAAACACACTGTTGCGCTATTGATCTTTTTCAATAGCTTTCACAAATAGAAATAATTAACCTTTTATTTCTTGTGTTCCAATTTGTTTTTATATTTCTTAAAGTTACGAAAAGCAGGCAGACCCGAATTGGTCTATACTTATTATTTAAGAACAATAGTTTTATATAGGCAAGCGAACCCGAATTAGTACGTGCCAATTTTAGCGAAGCGACAATTATTAGCTATAATTTCGAGTAATGCAAGTGGCCGATGTGTACCAAATGCATGAAGCGAACGAACTTAACTAACTCGATGCGCAGCATCGAGGCCTTCGCATAAGTAAAATTAGGGCAATAAAACGATCGCTGCAGCGAAGAGCGGCAGCTCTATGTAAATGAATTCTTAAGAGCGAAATTTAGGCAATTGCTTTGCAGAGCGAGTATTATAAGAATAAATTAAGATGCTGCTCTTATTAGTTGCGAGGTCGCTCCAGTTGTTTTGGCTGCGTAGCCAGACAAACACTATACCATTTTTAGCCATTTTCAATGGGTTCAGGGTATAAAAAGAAAGCATCTGTTAGTGGTAGTGGATGGGTTCACAAAAATTTTACAATCAAGGTAAGTTCCATGTTATAAGTCTGTTCAGTTCAATATAGTTAGTTTGTTTTGTTAAGTAGCTTTTCGGAATTTTTTGTGAGATAGTCATGTTTTAATAATTTTGGATTACAAATGTCCAATCTAGTTAGTTAAATTCCCATTTCTAAATCTTCAATATATTCGGTAAATTGTTGCAAGTTGAATGCTAGTAGTTCCAGTAGTTTCTTTCTTTGTTTACTATTTCTATTCCTTGGTTAACCTCTTCAATTACATGGTTGAGTTTGGTTAATTGAATACTGTTTTGAGCTATTGAATTAATTTTTTCTTCAAGTTCTTCTTTATCATTGTTATCAAGAGTTCCAAATAAGTATTTCTATTTGGAATTTCGTCCTCCTGTATATATTTGCTCTTATATAACTTCTTTTGTTTTTGATAATTTGTTTTAAAATGTTTAATTTTTCGACCTCTGTTAGTATCTTACTTGATGTTATTTGAATTTCAACTTTTTCCTTATTTAAAAATTCTTTCAAGACTAGAGTCATAAAAGCACTGTCCCTATCTGTCTTTAGAGTTGTAGGTTTTCGCATATTGTTAAATATTTGAATGAGTCCTCTTTTGACTTCCATCCAATCCTTGCCGTTAAGCTCAATTACATATGCAAATTTTGAATATAAATCAATACATGTTAAATAGCTGTGGTTTTTTATTGAACAAATGTCTACTACGTAAGTTTCTCTACAGTTTTCTACTTCTGGTGTAATTTTATAAGATGTGTTCCTGTGATCAATCTTAGCTAGATTGCAAACTTCACATTCGTTAATTATGTTTTGGATTAAATGTTGATAGTCTAGGTAATAGTACATTTGCTTAAAAAGTCTGACCATCTTTTCGATACCTGGATGTAAACGTAACTTGTGGTTGCTAATTATTATTTCTTTAAATTCTGCTTAGCTCCTTATGTCTTTTAGTTTAATATATGTTTGTAATATTCGAGCTGTTTTAGGGTTCATAATTTCTTTAAATGCTTGTTGTATTACTACAAAATCTGAGTCGTACTCAATGTATAATACGCTTGAATTGATGCAATAATGTTTTATCAATATCTGTTTAGCTTTTCCAATATTTAGGTTTAAATATTCGATTTACCTACCTTTTTGGTATCACTTCTAATCATTTCTATTTGTCTTCTAAAATAATTTCTGTTAAATATATTAAGTTTTCGTTATGTTCTTCAGCGCTATGTGCTGTAGCTTGTGTGTTAATATCTTGTTCGCCTAGCATATTTTCTTCAATTTTGATGCGTAACAAGGCATCTGCTAGGTGGTTTAATTTTCCTTTAATGTAATTGATTGAGAAATTATATTCGCTAAGTTTGATACGCCAACTTTGTAACTTCATGTTGGGTTTTTTAATGTTGTTCAGCCAAACAAGTGGCTTGTGATCGCTCAAAGTGTCAAATGTTCTGCTATAGAAATATGTGCGAAAATATTTTACTGCCTACACTATTGCTAAAAGCTCTTTTTCTACTGTACTGTAATTTTGTTCATGCTCGATTAGCGTTCTACTTGAGAAACTAATTGGCCTGTTAATTTGTGACAACACAGCTCCTATTACAAAATTACTGCCGTCGGTTAATACCTGAACTTCTTATTAAAATCTGGACATGTTAATATTGGGTCGTTCATAATTAATAATTTTAATTGAATTTTATTTTCAAATACTGTATTGTATTCATCAGTTTTAATATCAATTTTTGCTGCTTTCTTTAAGTAAAGAGTCATGGGTTTTTCAATTTTTGCAAAATCTGGAATAAACTTTCGATAATAACCACATAAACCTAGAAATGATTTAATTTCCTTTGATGTTTTTGGCAAAAGAAATTCTTGTATTGCCTTTACTTTTAGTTTATTTGGCCGTATGTGTACTTATATGTACACTTATAATGTGGCCTAAAAATTCTGTTTCCTTTTTTAGAAATTCGCACTTATTTAATTGAAGTTTCAAATTTGCCTGTCTCAATTTTTCAAAAACTTTATTTATGGAATTTAAATGTTCATCAAGTGATGTGGAGAAGACAATAATGTCGTCCAAATAAACAAGACAAAGCTTATTAATGGAATCATGAAGAACATGATTCATGCACCTTTGAAATGTTGCTGGTGCATTTTTAGGTCCAAATGGCATTCGAGTATACTCGTAATGTCCGTATTTGGTAGAAAACGCTGTTTTATTAATTGATTTCAGATCCATTTCAATTTGATGGAAACCTTTTGCTAAATCGATTGTTGTAAAATATGAGCATCTTTCTAATTTTCCCAAAATCTCGTCCATGTTTGAAATGGGAAATTTATCATTTATTGTTATGTCGTTCAATCCTCTGTAATCGACAACTAATTTAAATTTTTCTTTTCCTGAGGCGTCTGCCTTTTTATACCCTGAACCCATTGAAAATGGGTAAAAAGGGTATATTGTATTTGTGCAAAATGCAAATGTAACAGGCAGAAGGAAGCATTTCCGACCCCATAAAGTATATATATTCTTGATCAGCAACAATAGCCGAGTCAATCTAGCAATGTCCGTCTGTCTGTCCGTCCGTCTGGTCGTCTGTCCGTCTGTCCGTCCGTCCGTCTGTCCGTCTGTCCGTCTGTCTGTATGTATGAACGCAAGGATCTCAGAACCTATAAGAGCTAGAGACTTTTAGCTGTAGGTCCTCCTGGTGCCCGCGCAGATCGAGATTGTTTCCGATAAACGATAACTTGCCCCGTTTCCAAGTACTCGATAAAAATTCTGCCTAAAAGCATGTCATAATGAGGTGAAAAGTCGTGTATGTAAAATATTTGGTCTTGCCCAAAGAGTTTATTAGGTGCAGTGGATACATACTGATTGAGTTTTGATACCCCTGTCATAGTTCTAGTCGAAGTAGGTCTTGTATATACTGGTATATTAAGAAAATTTTCCCACATCATATTTATTGACGACCCAGTGTCAATGAGACATCTGTAGCGTCCGTTATTAAATGTAATTTCTATGTACTGGCTTGTCCCGAGGCTCCAATTGTAAGTAATTACCCTGATAGTTCTCTGATTGCTGATAATTTTCATCAACCTGCATTTTTTTGGGAACCACTAGTATTTTCTCGTTTACGCTTGTACGATTGATTTGGTATATATCTACCTTGAGAAATATTTTGATTAATGGGATTATTTAGTTTTGCTCGTTGTAAATTCTGTTTGAATTCTTGAACTTGTTGCTTATTTTGGTTAAAATAGGCTTGGTTGTTCGGAGGGTGTTTTGAAAAATTGGGACTTTGATTATTGTTAGTCATGTAATTTGTGGTAAATTGAGGTTTATTATTTCTTGTAATATTTATAGCATTGTAAGTATTTTGATTTTTATTATTATTATTATAATAGGTTTCTTCATAGTAGCCCTCCATATGTGCTACTTGTTTTAATTTCGAAATAGAGGATATGTCGTATCTTGCGAGTGACATAAAGAGTCTATCTGGTAGTTTCTTATGTACCAATTTTTTCACAGTATTATTCATAGCGTTGGTATACAATCTGGAATTGTCTAAATTCCCTTCTAATTTTAATTTGTCTGTTATAATTATTATCTTAGCCTCTATCTCACTACAAAACTTGCGTAAATTACCTTGCTAATTGGTATTATATAACCTTCGTAGTAGTTCTTCCACGGGTGTTTGCAACTTGTATTCGGAAATTAAAGCCTCCCTGAGTTGTTGCCAGTTGTTGACTTGCAGCATTTTGGGTACCTTCTAGGCATCTCCGGATATCTGGAGCTCGATCGCCCCGAATATGATGCATTGTTGTCGTTCATTGTGAGAAGAGTACAGTTGCAGCAGGTAATCCACCCTTCTGATGAATGGACCCAGGGTAATAGGATCTCCCTCAAAGGCTGGCACGTTTCGTACTTGTTAAAGAAATTGGTTTAAATTCTGGTCGTTTAATTAGAACCTGCTCCATTTTTTAATAATTTTGGGTTTTTAGTTTATGTGTCACAAAATTCACTGTGTTATAACGACTGAATTGGATTTATACGTTGCTTGAATTGTTTGGACACGTTAAGTTCTTTTGCGGATAGAACATTTCGGAATCAAAATATGTTCAATTAATTAATATAATATAATACTGTGCACAATTACACTTGTTGATTGGGAAGACATCAGTTGTATGGATAACCCTCTCTTTAATTGATCGTTTCACTCACGAACTTTTAATTATTTCGCTTAACAAAATGTTACGCTATCCTACCGGCTGCGCCAATACCGTAGTTATTAGTTTGGAAATAAAAAACTTTATTTCACGAGAGTGAACCTGTATAGGTTTATTATGTTGATTATCTGGATTAAGACTGAAGAACAAAAATTGGCTTACGCTATATTTAAAGCTAAATAATAATTGGAGTACGTGACTTTTTGCAAAGGGACCGCAGCTGCAGATTGTTTATGCTAGCGTTTCTGTTGTGGGTCAGTTGTTGTTTATAAATGATTGTTGACAACATTTGAGCTTGGCTGCAGAAGGCATTCTGCTCCTATGATTTTCGCTGCTGTTAGCATTATTTGAATTTTGCTGCAGAAGGCATGCTATTGTTATGATTATTCAATTTGTAAACATACAAATTGTAAACATACCATTCAATGCAGCTTATAATATAGCTTTGGTTAAAAATTCTGTTGTTGTGAATATGTGACTGTATATACATATTTATATAAATTGAATGCAATAACCTAATCAGGGCCACATATAAGTAGCTACATCAAAATCGCTTGCCTTTGCCTTAAATGTCTATTTTGTAGGTATATTATGCAATATTGAATGCAATATCCTAACCAGGGACACACATGGCCGGGTGTACTTAAAAACGCTTGGTTCTGACTAAAATGTCTGTTTTGCTATTATATTATGCAGTATTGATTGCAATAACTTATCCAGGGACACATATGGCCGGGTGAACTTAAAATCGCCATAAAGCTAGCGAGCACTAAAAACTCTTGGCTTTGCCCAAGACGTCTATTTCGTCAGTACATTCATTATGCAATATTGAATGCAATATGCATATATAGCTAGCTCAACTTAAAAACGCTTGGTGCTCTTAAATATCTATATTGATATTGTATTATTTCAAGTAACTCTTATAGGTTCTGATATCCTTGCGTTCATACATATCTAATGCTGATCAAGGATATATACACTTTATGGGGTCGGAGATGCTTCCTTCTGCCTGTTATACTATTTTTACCCATTTAAACCATATGATCCAAAATTTAACAAATGTTTTTGACTTTTGCAGGAAACACAATTTTAAATTACATCCAGAAAAATGCTCTTTCTTTAGGCACGAAGTGACACTTCTAGATCATAAGTGTACTGATAAAGGTACTGTCCCAGATGACAAAAAGTACAATGTCATTGAAAAATACCCAGTCCCTACGGACGCTGATAGCGCCAGACGATTCATTGCATTTTCCAATTATTACAGATGTTTCATAAAAAAGCCAAGATTATGCAAATAGAACGTAAAATTTGAAAGGACTAAAGAGAGAGGGACCTAACAAGTCATACGCCATATTAGGCAGGAAGCAATATATGTTAATTCAAAACAAACAATTTTTTTTTATATCTTAACAAAATTGTAAGTTAATCATATACGTCAACATAATAAAAATGTGTATGTTAAAATAAAATAACAAGAAAAATCCATTTACAATAATTTGAAGAAATTTTAATACGATCAATTCCAAATCAAATGGTCTCAAACGAGTCAACAGTTGAAAAGTCGGCAGCTAATGTCATAAATATTGCCAAAATAATCGATTATAGTGATAGCTTAGAAGATATTACGATCTTACTAATAATAATAACCGTTGTATCTGTTATGTCACTAGCATTTAAAGTATACGCATTGCATAATAAGAATATAGAATAAAATAAAAAACAAACACAATATGAATGATACAGAAACGCTTCGGTTTTTATCAAATAGTATTAAAAGAACAGTCCAGAGTACCGTGTTTTTCAACGAGCAATGGCTCATATCGTTTTACACGATTACCTTACGGCTTCGAAATAGCGCCAAATTCTTAACAAAGAATGATGACAATCGCTTTTTTTTGGATGATTTAATAGTCATCGGTTTTTCCCAAAAACATTTAATCACAAGTAAGAGGCTCTAGTCGGGAGCGCCCGACTAGGGGATACATTGAACCCTTTTTTTCCAAAACCTAATGCAGCTCCCGCTACGAGCTCGCTTGAGATAAATAAAAAAAAAATTCCCTTGACAGGGTTCGAAATCGCAACTAACCGCACCACTTGCCACCAGCCAAAAAAAAAAAAAACAGATATGTGGGCTATCTTCGGCACGCCGAAGATTTAATACCCTTGCAGACCCAACCTTTTCATAATGCTCATAGTGCTTTTACCGTATCTAAGAAGCACAGGGAAAATAGTTATTGCCGGGTTTGGTCAAGGTAAAACAAAAAAGTTTTTTATACAAGAACCTAGTTTTCGACCGATTGTTCCCATGGCAACATTATGATATAGTAGTCCGATGTAAATACGATTTTCCTATGGCAACTATATTAAATAGTGGTCCAATGTTGACAGGATTTTGCGTATAAAAAAGGAGCATAGTAAAACTAATAAATGCCAAGTTTGGTCAAGATATCTTGATAAATAAAAATGTTTTTCAGACAACAAGTTAATACTCGACCGATCGTTCCTATGGCAGCTATACGATATAGTTGTCCGATCCAGCTGGTTCCGATTTATGTACTGCGTGCAGCAGAAAGAGGGACTTCTGAGACTAGTTCGTATAGAAACAGACAGACGGACAGCCGGACATGGCTATATCGACTCGGCTGTTGATGCTGATCAAGAATATATATACTTTATGAGGTCGGAGTTGCTTCCTTCTTCCATTTGAACAAATACATTTTCAATGGGTTCAGGCTATAATAATTGGACCAATCTTATACAAAGTCCAAGTTGAGAGAACAATTAATGGTATTGCAAACAAACTAAAGGGTAACGTCAAAGGCGAATCCACTGACATACTAAAAGCAAAACTGGTTAATATCAACTAAAAAGGATAAACATCAATATACATCCGAAATTGACAGCTTACGAAAGCAACTTGAAGCATCTTACATTGACGATGGCCTAGACCCTGATAATGCAGAAAAATTGTCAACAAAAAAATCAATATCTGCAATGACCAAAAATTGTGAATATGGAAAGCTCCGTATTATACGGAGAAGTAAAAAACTTCAACACTTTCGATGATTCCATTGCAGCACTGAAATGACTGGAAGTGCCAGTACAGTATTATACCAGCAAGAAAGAAATTAAAGAGGCAATAATTGCCTCAATAACCAAAGAGGTAGAGTCAATGGCCGTCGCAATTATTATGTCAATTATAATAATAATAACAATAATAAGGACATTTCAGAAGAAATGGCCGCGGTTACAACCGATGAAGGAATAATTCCAACCGAGGTAACAACCAAAATAACAATAATAGAAGCAATAACGTTCGAGTTACTCAGAGTAATTCGGAAAACCAGCAAAACCCTTCAGATATTCAAAACCATTAAGTGAAACTGTACACACAATTATTATAATATTTAAGCATATTTAAAAAAGTAAGCGTTTCTTGTCGGGAGCTCCCGAATGAGGATACCCTGGACCGTCTTCTTCGAACAACAAATGCAGATATATATACTATTCAAGAAATACATGTCAAGTTTGGTGACTCTAGCTCTTATTATTTACCAAAATTGTTCAAAAAACAGCATTTAGATATCGTTTTTTTTATCGATATCTCGGAAACGGGGCAAGTTACTAGAAGGACCTACAGCTAATTTCAAGTCTCTAGCGCTTACAGGTTCTGAGATCCTTGCGTTCATACATACGGACGGACGGACGGACAGACAGACGGACATGGCTAGAACGACTCGGCTATTGATGCTGATCAAGAATATATATATACTTTATGGGGTCGGAGATCCTTCCTTCTGCCTGTTACATACATTTGCACTTTGCACAAATACAATATACCCTTTTTACCCATTTTCAATGGGTTCAGGGTATAAAAAATAAACAACGAAAGTACCAAGTATTTACCCTGTTATTACATACTGGTGCAGATTTTTCAATGTATAAAAAAATGTCGATACGTTTGAGAACATAAATGAGAACGTAACGACATAAATATCTGAAATTTATAAAGGTTCAGTTTTTTCAAAAGGCTTAGCATTCGTAGAGCTCACTACAGGTAAATACATTATTCCGCATGACTTCCATTTAGTAGAACAAAATTTTCCAATACCTAGTGATGGCATAATAGGCATAGATTTCATTAAAAAATATTTTTTTCAATTAGTTTTCATAGTTAATAATAATAATAATAATAATAATAATAAAAATATCTTTGGATGGAGAAGTTTTTATTGTAAATACAATTTCCAATAACCAAGACACATTTGTCCGAATATTAAATACAACAAATTCAGTTAAAATAGTCAATCTAAACCAATTAAAATATGAAACTGTAAATACTGTAAATAATGTAAATACTAGAAATAAGCCAATATTATAAAATACTAGTAATAAGCCAATGTTATAAATACCTTAAGTCTATCGATATGTAATGAATACATATCGATGCCCATGGCATCGGAAGAAGGCACTTTTTGAATTGACTTGGTGTGGTCGAGACTTGAGTTCGGACAACCAAAACTATAGATTAACTACACAAATAAAACAGTATGAAATAAGAACTAAAAGAGCGGAATTTTACAACTCAGGTGTGGGGTAGACCCCGTTATCGTTGACATCCCGCAAATAATGAAATATTGTGAAATAATTCTTAAAAGAAAAAACGAACTTAGCACTTTATTGGACAGCAACGGCTTGCAAAACGCCAGTTCAGCAATTGCGAAAAGCAGTCTATCGTGTCCTTAACGAAATGGAAGTTTCCAAGCGCATATATAAGCCAGCAGCGATCTGTGATGCTGGATTAACAAATTCTTGCGCAGTGATGATATTCGCGACGCCGCCGAGTTGGCTTCATCCTGTGGAGAAATTCCTGAAGCCGCCGTGTCAGTACCAGCCTGTGACGAAATACGTTCCGCCACTGAGGTGGCGCCAAATTGTGAAATTCGTGGAAGCGACAAAATGGCGGCTAGCGATTTGCAAATCGAAGCCGCTGTGCAAGTTAGCAACTAAGTTAAATATTGCACAATGTATTGCCCTAGTTATTAAGTAGCTTTGCATGAATAATGAGTTCAGCGCTCTGCGCTAAGGACGACCAACAGTGGTATGCTGACACTTCATATTCGAAGTGACGCGCTGCGCTGTATGGAATGCTGAGTCGGCTTGCCGACCATGACTTTGTGGCGCGATGCATTGTCTCTTACGGCATAATCGTACTTATTGTAAAACCCAATAGTTCAGTTTTATATGAATCGCGCAACACATAAGTCGCTGAAATAAATATACTGCTCCGGCATTGCCGATAAAACATATCTTTCATTATTGTCTGAGCCCAAGGCCAGCAATAGAAGTCAACTTCAAAACATAATCTTCAGTAATATTACTGGATCAAGGAGAACATATTTGGATCAAGGGCAGCGCGGGATCAACGCAACTTACCCAAAATAACATTGTGTTACATCGCAGGACATACACTAATCAATAATTGGCGACCAACTAAAATTCGAACCCATTGTCGAATTGGATCATGTAAGTTCGAGTAGTGAAGAAGAAAGCAATAAATCGCCAAGTAATTGTTGCCTTAATAAAATAAAAAAAAATATAATCAAGTGCATACTTTTAGTTCGTTAAATTTTTCATTGCATACCTTTGTCAGTCGAAAATTTTCCATTGCATACCCAAAGGTACTTTATTCATTCTTGCTGCTGACTGTTAGCCACGGCCGAAGAAATTAAGTGCCACTTTAATAAATTCTATCTCTTGCGCAACCAAGCTAATCGACCGATCATTTGCGATCGGCAATAAAATATTTGTATGGTGCCAACCAACAGCCAATGAGTTGGGCAAGTTCCTATAGGGACGTGAAAGTTGAATACGGCAGTGACGATAGCTGGGAAACAGACCAACCATTAGCAGGTGCCCCTTTAGATAACATCATGGAACATAATCAGATCCAAGCGCTCATTGACAATGCCGTCAGACAGGCGCTGTCGCAACAGCAATCCCAGTTGCAAGCTCTGATTAATTCATTAGTTGCTCAGGTGCAGAATTTACAGGTGGAAACACCTCAAATTATTACATACGAAAAAATTTCAGTTAGGCCTGATGTCAGATTTGACATCCCGCTGGACATAATCAAGTCCGTCCCTGAGTTCACAGGCATTCAGGATGAGTATGTAGCATGGAGGCAATCGGCCATATACGCTTACGAGCTGTTCAAGCCTTATAACGGCAGCAGTGCACATTACCAAGCCTTCGCCATCATTAGAAACAAAATCAGAGGAATAGCTGGAGCCTTGCTTGTGTCACACAACACTGTGTTAAACTTTGATGAAGATTTGAGACAAGATTGTACCTACTCGGATAAGACATCTTTGCGCCTACTGAGGCAGGGATTAGAAATGGTCAGGCGAGGTGACATGCCCTTAATGCAATACTACGACGAAGTCGAGAAAAAGCTCACACTAGTGACCAACAAGATTGTCATGACACACGAGCAAGAGGGCGCCGATTTGCCCAACTCGGAAGTTAGAGCCGACGCCCTGCATGCCTTTGTTTCAGGCCTAAAAAAATCTCTCAGAGCCGTCGTCTTTCCAGCACAGCCTAAAGACCTTCCTTCTGCGCTGGCTCTGGCCAGAGAGGCAGAGGCTAGTATTGAGAGAAGCATTTTCGCAAACTCTTACGCTAAGGCTGTGGAGGAGCGGGCTCAAGTTGCTGAAAACAGCAAAAGCCGTTCCCATGGCAAGCCAGTCAGGTTTAGCAAAGAAGACCAAAATCAGGATAGGAACCATCATTTTGTCAAGCGCCCAAAGGGCAACCCTCAAGAAAAGACTAACAGGGACAACCAAACGCAGGCCCCACAACCGATGGAGGTTGACTCATCTTCTAAGTCTAGGCAGCGCACTGAATACAGTAAACGTCAACCTAATGACTCGAATGCCGCGAAGCGTAGAAACTCTTCCGACCGTGCGACAGACCAAAGACGCCAGCGTCTTAATAATGTAGTTCAAGAGGACTCTAAAGAAGATAAGGCACAGTACGAGAAGGCGGCAAAGGCCGCAGTTGAAGAAATTTAAAGTGACAACGAGTACGTTCCAGATAAGGACTCGGTTCATTTTTTAAGGAACACTCCCGGTTGCCGTTCATCGAGCGACGGTTGGCTGGGAGAACATTAAAAATGCTAATCGACACAGGTGCGGCAAAAAATTATGTCATGCCCGTAAAGGAGCTAAACACCATAATGGCGGTTAGTCATCGATTTCAGGAAGCTGAACGAACGAACCATCCCAGACCGTTACCCAATGCCCAGCATTCCCATGATTCTAGCGAACCTTGGGAAGGCGAAGTTTTTTACCACTCTAGACTTAAAGTCAGTCACGACCGCGAAAAGACATCGTTCTCAGTAAATAGCGGCAAATACGAATTTTGTCCTCTGCCGTTCGGCCTAAAAAATGCAAGCAGCATTTTTCAAAGGGCATTGGACGATGTTCTAAGGGAACATATTGAAAAGATATGCTACGTCTATATAGATGACGTCATAGTATTTGCAAACAATGAATCAGACCATGTTCGCCACATCGATAAGGTACAAAAGTGTCTAATCGATGCTAACATGAGAATAAGCCAGTAAAAGACTAGTTTTTTTAAAGAAAGCGTAGATTACCTAGGTTTCATTGTGAGCAAGGACGGAGCAAAATCCGACCCGCAAAAGGTAAAAGCTATTCAAGAATACCCTGAAACGAAAAGCGTGTACAGTGTCAGATCCTTCATAGGACTAGCAAGTTACTACAGGGTCTTTATTAAGGACTTTGCGGGCTATAGCTCGGCCAATAACGGATATACTAAAAGGCGAAAACGGCTCGATTAGTAAGCACATGTCAAAGAACATCCCTGTCGCGTTCAATGAAACTTAACGTAATGCGTTCGAGCGCCTTCACAACATTTTGGCATCAGATGTCATACTTATGTACCCAGATTTTAAAAAGCCTTTTGACCTTACCACCGATGCCTCGGCTAGTGGCATTGGCGCAGTCCTATCCCAAGATGGTATACAAATTACAATGATATCCCGTACCCTAAAACAGGCAGAGCTAAACTACGCCACTAATGAAAGAGAATTGTTAGCTATTGTATGGGCTTTGGGAAAGTTGCAGAACTTTCTGTATGGGTCCAGGGAAATTAGCATCTTCACTGATCACCAGCCCCTCACATTCGCGGTAGCTGACAAAAACACGAACGCAAAAATAAAAAGATAGAAGGCATACATAGACCAGCACAATGCCAAAGTTTTTTATAAATCAGGCGAAGAACATTTTGTTGCCGATGCCCTTTCTAGGCAGAATCTTAACGCTCTGCAAGATGAGCCTAAGTCGGACGCTGCAACCGTTCACAGCGAAATCTCACTGACCTACACAATCGGGGCTACTAATAAACCACTAAACTGCTTCAGGAACCAAATTGTTCTTGAGGAAGCACGTTTTCCGCTAAATCGGAATCTAGTGATGTTTCGCAGCAAAACACGCCACTTTATCAATTTCACCGATAAGAGCAGCATTTTAAAGTATCTTAAAGAGCGCGTGAACACAGACGTCGTTAACGCTATACACTGCGACCTGCCTACTTTAGCAAGCTTCCAACACGAGCTAATTTCCCACTTCCCAGCCACCCAATTTCGTTACTGTAAAAATTTCGTGCAAGACATAACCGATAAAAATGATCAGTTAGAAGTTATCACAGCTGAGCACAATCGTGCGCACAGAACGGCGCAGGAAAATGTCAAACAAGTCCTTCGCGACTACTATTTTCCCAATATGAACAGCTTAGCCAAAGAAGTGGTTGCAAACTGCCGAGTCTGTACCAAAGCCAAATATGACAGGCACCCTAAAAGACGAGAGCTCGGGGTAACACTCATCCCAAGCTACACTGGCGAAATGTTGCACATAGACATCTTCTCCACCGATAAAAAACAATTCCTGACATGTATTGACAAGTTCTCCAAGTTTGCAGTCGTTCAATCGATATTGTCCAGAACTATAGTCGACATCGCAGGTCCCCTATTGCAGCTTGTAAGCATTTTTCCTAAAATCAAAACGATATATTGTGATAATGAGGCTGCTTTCAATTCCGAGACAATCACCTCTATGCTCAGAAATAGCTACGGCATTGACGTTGTGAATGCGCCCCCGCTGTATAGCTCATCGAATGGTCAAGTAGAACGTTTTCATAGCACCTTGGCAGAAATCGCTAGATGCCTAAAGCTAGACAGAAAAATCAGTGACACGGTAGAACTAATCCTGAGGGCAACGGTAGAATGCAACAGAACCTTACACTCAGTCACCCGTGAGAAACCAATTGAGATTGATCACGCAGGGCCCAATGTGCATCGCTCAGACATCAGAGAAAGGCTAGTAAAAGCCCTAGAAGACAACATCAAAAGATGCAACAACTCCAGACAAAACCGTGCCTTTGAGATAGGAGAAAAGGTATACCAAAAGAACAATAAAAGGTTAGGAAACAAACTGACCCCGTTATGCACAGAGCAAAAAGTGGAAGCAGACCTAGGAACGTCTGTTCTCATTAAGGGGAGGGTGGTCCACAAAGACAACCTTTACAATTAGTTAGTAAGTCAGTTTAAGAAAAGTTAAAGCACCCTGTCTCACGCTATACTTGAATTTTAGGTTTGCCCTCACATTGCTTATCTCCCTGGCAGCGGCTAATGCACGGATCACCGACTTTTCGCACGCTAACTACATCCCGGTGATAGACGGTGAGGTGTTAGTGTTCGAACAAAGGGACTATTTGAGACACTCAAGTAACCTTTCAGAGTTTAGCAGTATGATAGATGAAACAGAAAAATTGTCCGATTCCTTTCCCCAATCGCATATGCGCAAATTGCTAGACGTCGATACAGATCACCTAAGATCACTTTTGTCCGTTCTCAAAGTACACCATAGATTTGCTAGAAGCTTAGACTTCTTATGGACGGCATTGAAGGTGGTTGCAGGCACACCTGATGCAGCAGATTTCTTGAAGATCAGAATCACCGAGGCGCAACTAGTAGAGTCCAATTCTAGACAGATTACCATAAACTTCGAAACTCAGAAACAGATAAACAAACCGACGGACACCATCAAGAAGATTATAAATGCTCGGAAAAACGACCTGGTTGCCACCCCACATTTATTTGAAGCACTTTTGGCAAGGAATAGAATGCTAAGCACAGAAATTCAAAATTTAATTCTCACTATTACTTTGGCAAAATCTAACATTGTTAACCCCACAATTCTTGATCACGCTGATTTGAAATCACTAATCGAACAGGACAGTCCAATAGTTAGTTTAATAGAAGCCTCTAAAATATGGGTCCTTCAGTCCGAAAATATGATCCATATATTAATAGCCTACCCAAAAGTTAAATTCAGATGTAAGAAGGTTACCGTCTACCCTGTATCTCACCAACAAGTCATCCTACGGAATTTGAGGAGGATACTTTCGCGGTCACAGAATGCACTGAGACTACGCAGAATACCTTTTGCGAACGGTCTCGACGAGAAACCTGTGCGCGTTCGCTCCACGCAGGAAACACGGCCCATTGCCACACTCAACCCAGCCACCTGAGGGCGATAATGCCCGTAGACGACGGCGTCGTGATTATCAACGAAGCGACAGCCCGCGTCCAAACGGACAATGGCGCAGAAGTGTTCGCGACAGTAACGCACCTGGTAACTTTCGAAAAATCTGCAACAATCAACGACACCGAATTCGTGAACTTGCGAAAGATGCAAAGCAAGCAGCCTGGCATCGTTAGGTCACCACTCCTGGACATCGTCGGCCACGATCCGTTATTAAGCATACCCCTAGTTAACAACTAAGTTAAATATTGCACAATGTATTGCCCTAGTTATTAAGTAGCTTTGCATGAATAATGCTGATGCGCCACATTTGAGTTCAGCGCCCTGCGCTAAGAACGACCAACAGTGGTATGCTGACACTTCATATTCGAAGTGTAGCGCTGTATGGAATGCTGAGTCGGCTTGCCGACCATGACTTTGTGGCGTGATGCATTGTCTCTTACGGCATAATCGTACTTATTGTAAAACCCAATAGTTCAGTTTTATATGAATCGCGCAACACATAAGTCGCTGAAATAAATATACTGCTCCGGCATTGCCGATAAAACATATCTTTCATTATTGTCTGAGCCCAAGGCCAGCAATAGAAGTCAACTTCAAAACATAATCTTCAGTAATATTACTGGATCAATGAGAACATATTTGGATCAAGGGCAGCGCGGGATCAACGCAACTTACCCAAAATAACATTGTGTTACATCGCAGGACATACACTAATCAATAATTTGCATAACTGCCCCGAAACAAGCACATACGCAGCAGAGATGCAACATCTAGACCAAGTGAACAAACTGCTTGCAGCCCGTTAGCGTGTTGCAGATCAAGAAACGGCAGTGCAGAAAATTGATATTGCTGAAATGCCCAAAAAGTCAGCGCCGAAAGTTGTACTCAGCATGGGTGATATCAAATGATTAGTTTGTAAATTTTAAGGTGACGACTACCATGGCCGAATCTGTATACGCGATTTTGGGGAGGTCATGGAGGCCAAGCGGTTGCTGTCTGGGTCAGCGCAACTCTACATGTTTAAAGCTGGAATCTTAAACTGGAACGATCTAAAAGAGGAGTTGATCCATTCCTTTAAGCAAAAAGTAACGGCGTGGGATGTGCAAAAACAACAGTCACGCAAAATTGCCAAAGACGAGAGTGCACTGCAGTACTTCGTAGCGATGTGCAGCATAGCAATGCAAGCTGACTTGACTGTGCGAGATATCATACAATTTATTGTTAACGTGTTGCAGGACAAGACGGAGCAGCTGTGTCTATGCTTTATTGTACTTCACTGGACGAGTTGCGCGAAAAGCTGCTCATTTTCGATCAGAATCGTCAGAAGCTGCAAGGAGTGGCAGGCAGAGCTGATGGAGGCGCAAGTGGCAAGCCCAAGCCAAGGGCGGTATCTAATAAGCCAACCGCGGAGATGAGGTGCTTCAACTGTCACCAATTAGGACACCGAATGGCTGTATGCACGCATCCTAAAAGACCAGAGGGAGCCCGTTTCAAGTGTTGGAGCACCGATTACCAGTACCGCCAGTGTCCGCAGCATACTGCAATTTTCGCATCTCCGCCAAAAGTCGATAACTGTACGCCACTTTAGTTAATGCCGTTGATCAACTTATGAGTGCCGCCTGGTAAACAGAGATGTGGAAGTGTTCGTGCCTTTATTGATAATGTTAGTCCAGTAAGTTTTCTTGAAATATAATTAGTACCTGAAAACTTAGTATTAAAACCAAATAAGGGAAAGTATTATGGATTGGGGGGCAAAGTAATCCCCATATTAGGCCAAATTGAAGGCCATGTATATTTTGTCAGGAAGACAAGAATTGACTTGGTGTGGTCGAGACTTAAGTTCGGACAACCAAAACTAAAGATTAACTACACAAATAAAACAGTATGAAATAAGAACTAAAAGAGCGGAATTTTACAACTCAGGTGTGGGGTAGACCCCGTTATCGTTGACATCCCGCAAATAATGAAATATTGTGAAATAATTCTTAAAAGAAAAAACGAACTTAGCACTTTATTGGACAGCAACGGCTTGCAAAACGCCAGTTCAACAATTGCGAAAAGCACTCTATCGTGTCCTTAACGAAATGGAAGCTTCCAAGCGCATATATAAGCCAGCAGCGATCTGTGATGCTGGATTAACAAATTCTTGCGCAGTGATGATATTCGCGACGCCGCCGAGTTGGCTTCATCCTGTGGAGAAATTCCTGAAGCCGCCGTGTCAGTACCAGCCTGTGACGAAATACGTTCCGCCACTGAGGTGGCGCCAAATTGTGAAATTCGTGGAAGCGACAAAATGGCGGCTAGCGATTTGCAAATCGAAGCCGCTGTGCAAGTTAACAACTAAGTTAAATATTGCACAATGTATTGCCCTAGTTATTAAGTAGCTTTGCATGAATAATGAGTTCAGCGCTCTGCGCTAAGGACGACCAACAGTGGTATGCTGACACTTCATATTCGAAGTGACGCGCTGCGCTGTATGGAATGCTGAGTCGGCTTGCCGACCATGACTTTGTGGCGCGATGCATTGTCTCTTACGGCATAATCGTACTTATTGTAAAACCCAATAGTTCAGTTTTATATGAATCGCGCAACACATAAGTCGCTGAAATAAACATACTGCTCCGGCATTGCCGATAAAACATATCTTTCATTATTGTCTGAGCCCAAGGCCAGCAAAAGAAGTCAACTTCAAAACATAATCTTCAGTAATATTACTGGATCAAGGAGAACATATTTGGATCAAGGGCAGCGCGGGATCAACGCAACTTACCCAAAATAACATTGTGTTACATCGCAGGACATACACTAATCAATAATTGGCGACCAACTAAAATTCGAACCCATTGTCGAATTGGATCATGTAAGTTCGAGTAGTGAAGAAGAAAGCAATAAATCGCCAAGTAATTGTTGCCTTAATAAAATAAAAAAATATAATCAAGTGCATACTTTTAGTTCGTTAAATTTTTCATTGCATACCTTTGTCAGTCGAAAATTTTCCATTGCATACCCAAAGGTACTTTATTCATTCTTGCTGCTGACTGTTAGCCACGGCCGAAGAAATTAAGTGCCACTTTAATAAATTCTATCTCTTGCGCAACCAAGCTAATCGACCGATCATTTGCGATCGGCAATAAAATATTTGTATGGTGCCAACCAACAGCCAATGAGTTGGGCAAGTTCCTATAGGGACGTGAAAGTTGAATACGGCAGTGACGATAGCTGGGAAACAGACCAACCATTAGCAGGTGCCCCTTTAGATAACATCATGGAACATAATCAGATCCAAGCGCTCATTGACAATGCCGTCAGACAGGCGCTGTCGCAACAGCAATCCCAGTTGCAAGCTCTGATTAATTCATTAGTTGCTTAGGTGCAGAATTTACAGGTGGAAACACCTCAAATTATTACATACGAAAAAATTTCAGTTAGGCCTGATGTCAGATTTGACATCCCGCTGGACATAATCAAGTCCGTCCCTGAGTTCACAGGCATTCAGGATGAGTATGTAGCATGGAGGCAATCGGCCATATACGCTTACGAGCTGTTCAAGCCTTATAACGGCAGCAGCGCACATTACCAAGCTGTCGCCATCATTAGAAACAAAATCAGAGGAATAGCTGGAGCCTTGCTTGTGTCACACAACACTGTGTTAAACTTTGATGAAGATTTGAGACTAGATTGTACCTACTCGGATAAGACATCTTTGCGCCTACTGAGGCAGGGATTAGAAATGGTCAGGCGAGGTGACATGCCCTTAATGCAATACTACGACGAAGTCGAGAAGCTCACACTAGTGACCAACAAGATTGTCATGACACACGAGCAAGAGGGCGCCGATTTGCCCAACTCGGAAGTTAGAGCCGACGCCCTGCATGCCTTTGTTTCAGGCCTAAAAAAAATCTCTCAGAGCCGTCGTCTTTCCAGCACAGCCTAAAGACCTTCCTTCTGCGCTGGCTCTGGCCAGAGAAGCAGAGGCTAGTATTGAGAGAAGCATTTTCGCAAACTCTTACGCTAAGGCTGTGGAGGAGCGGGCTCAAGTTGCTGAAAACAGCAAAAGCCGTTCCCATGGCAAGCCAGTCAGGTTTAGCAAAGAAGACCAAAATCAGGATAGGAACCATCATTTTGTCAAGCGCTCAAAGGGCAACCCTCAAGAAAAGACTAACAGGGACAACCAAACGCAGGCCCCACAACCGATGGAGGTTGACTCATCTTCTAAGTCTAGGCAGCGCACTGAATACAGTAAACGTCAACCTAATGACTCGAATGCCGCGAAGCGTAGAAACTCTTCCGACCGTGCGACAGACCAAAGACGCCAGCGTCTTAATAATGTAGTTCAAGAGGACTCTAAAGAAGATAAGGCACAGTACGAGAAGGCGGCAAAGGCCGCAGTTGAAGAAATTTAAAGTGACAACGAGTACGTTCCAGATAAGGACTCGGTTCATTTTTTAAGGAACACTCCCGGTTGCCGTTCATCGAGCGACGGTTGGCTGGGAGAACATTAAAAATGCTAATCGACACAGGTGCGGCAAAAAATTATGTCAAGCCCGTAAAGGAGCTACAAACCATAATGGCGGTTAGTCATCGATTTCAGGAAGCTGAACGAACGAACCATCCCAGACCGTTACCCAATGCCCAGCATTCCCATGATTCTAGCGAACCTTGGGAAGGCGAAGTTTTTTACCACTCTAGACTTAAAGTCAGTCACGACCGCGAAAAGACATCGTTCTCAGTAAATAGCGGCAAATACGAATTTTGTCCTCTGCCGTTCGGCCTAAAAAATGCAAGCAGCATTTTTCAAAGGGCATTGGACGATGTTCTAAGGGAACATATTGAAAAGATATGCTACGTCTATATAGATGACGTCATAGTATTTGCAAACAATGAATCAGACCATGTTCGCCACATCGATAAGGTACAAAAGTGTCTAATCGATGCTAACATGAGAATAAGCCAGTAAAAGACTAGTTTTTTTAAAGAAAGCGTAGAATACCTAGGTTTCATTGTGAGCAAGGACGGAGCAAAATCCGACCCGCAAAAGGTAAAAGCTATTCAAGAATACCCTGAAACGAAAAGCGTGTACAGTGTCAGATCCTTCATAGGACTAGCAAGTTACTACAGGGTCTTTATTAAGGACTTTGCGCGCTATAGCTCGGCCAATAACGGATATACTAAAAGGCGAAAACGGCTCGATTAGTAAGCACATGTCAAAGAACATCCCTGTCGCGTTCAATGAAACTTAACGTAATGCGTTCGAGCGCCTTTACAACATTTTGGCATCAGATGTCATACTTATGTACCCAGATTTTAAAAAGCCTTTTGACCTTACCACCGATGCCTCGGCTAGTGGCATTGGCGCAGTCCTATCCCAAGATGGTATACAAATTACAATGATATCCCGTACCCTAAAACAGGCAGAGCTAAACTACGCCACTAATGAAAGAGAATTGTTAGCTATTGTATGGGCTTTGGGAAAGTTGCAGAACTTTCTGTATGGGTCCAGGGAAATTAGCATCTTCACTGATCACCAGCCCCTCACATTCGCGGTAGCTGACAAAAACACGAACGCAAAAATAAAAAGATAGAAGGCATACATAGACCAGCACAATGCCAAAGTTTTTTATAAATCAGGCGAAGAACATTTTGTTGCCGATGCCCTTTCTAGGCAGAATCTTAACGCTCTGCAAGATGAGCCTAAGTCGGACGCTGCAACCGTTCACAGCGAAATCTCACTGACCTACACAATCGGGGCTACTAATAAACCACTAAACTGCTTCAGGAACCAAATTGTTCTTGAGGAAGCACGTTTTCCGCTAAATCGGAATCTAGTGATGTTTCGCAGCAAAACACGCCACTTTATCAATTTCACCGATAAGAGCATCATTTTAAAGTATCTTAAAGAGCGCGTGAACACAGACGTCGTTAACGCTATACACTGCGACCTGCCTACTTTAGCAAGCTTCCAACACGAGCTAATTTCCCACTTCCCAGCCACCTAATTTCGTTACTGTAAAAATTTCGTGCAAGACATAACCGATAAAAATGATCAGTTAGAAGTTATCACAGCTGAGCACAATCGTGCGCACAGAACGGCGCAGGAAAATGTCAAACAAGTCCTTCGCGACTACTATTTTCCCAATATGAACAGCTTAGCCAAAGAAGTGGTTGCAAACTGCCGAGTCTGTACCAAAGCCAAATATGACAGGCACCCTAAAAGACGAGAGCTCGGGGTAACACTCATCCCAAGCTACACTGGCGAAATGTTGCACATAGACATCTTCTCCACCGATAAAAAACAATTCCTGACATGTATTGACAAGTTCTCCAAGTTTGCAGTCGTTCAATCGATATTGTCCAGAACTATAGTCGACATCGCAGGTCCCCTATTGCAGCTTGTAAGCATTTTTCCTAAAATCAAAACGATATATTGTGATAATGAGGCTGCTTTCAATTCCGAGACAATCACCTCTATGCTCAGAAATAGCTACGGCATTGACGTTGTGAATGCGCCCCCGCTGTATAGCTCATCGAATGGTCAAGTAGAACGTTTTCATAGCACCTTGGCAGAAATCGCTAGATGCCTAAAGCTAGACAGAAAAATCAGTGACACGGTAGAACTAATCCTGAGGGCAACGGTAGAATACAACAGAACCTTACACTCAGTCACCCGTGAGAAACCAATTGAGATTGATCACGCAGGGCCCAATGTGCATCGCTCAGACATCAGAGAAAGGCTAGTAAAAGCCCTAGAAGACAACATCAAAAGATGCAACAACTCCAGACAAAACCGTGCCTTTGAGATAGGAGAAAAGGTATACCAAAAGAACAATAAAAGGTTAGGAAACAAACTGACCCCGTTATGCACAGAGCAAAAAGTGGAAGCAGACCTAGGAACGTCTGTTCTCATTAAGGGGAGGGTGGTCCACAAAGACAACCTTTACAATTAGTTAGTAAGTCAGTTTAAGAAAAGTTAAAGCACCCTGTCTCACGCTATACTTGAATTTTAGGTTTGCCCTCACATTGCTTATCTCCCTGGCAGCGGCTAATGCACGGATCACCGACTTTTCGCACGCTAACTACATCCCGGTGATAGACGGTGAGGTGTTAGTGTTCGAACAAAGGGACTATTTGAGACACTCAAGTAACCTTTCAGAGTTTAGCAGTATGATAGATGAAACAGAAAAATTGTCCGATTCCTTTCCCCAATCGCATATGCGCAAATTGCTAGACGTCGATACAGATCACCTAAGAACACTTTTGTCCGTTCTCAAAGTACACCATAGATTTGCTAGAAGCTTAGACTTCTTAGGGACGGCATTGAAGGTGGTTGCAGGCACACCTGATGCAGCAGATTTCTTGAAGATCAGAATCACCGAGGCGCAACTAGTAGAGTCCAATTCTAGACAGATTACCATAATCTTCGAAACTCAGAAACAGATAAACAAACCGACGGACACCATCAACAAGATTATAAATGCTCGGAAAAACGACCTGGTTGACACCCCACATTTATTTGAAGCACTTTTGGCAAGGAATAGAATGCTAAGCACAGAAATTCAAAATTTAATTCTCACTATTACTTTGGCAAAATCTAACATTGTTAACCCCACAATTCTTGATCACGCTGATTTGAAATCACTAATCGAACAGGACAGTCCAATAGTTAGTTTAATAGAAGCCTCTAAAATATGGGTCCTTCAGTCCGAAAATATGATCCATATATTAATAGCCTACCCAAAAGTTAAATTCAGATGTAAGAAGGTCACCGTCTACCCTGTATCTCACCAACAAGTCATCCTACGGCTCGACGAAAACACACTGGCAGAATTTGAGGAGGATACTTTCGCGGTCACAGAATGCACTGAGACTACGCACAATACCTTTTGCGAACGGTCTCGACGAGAAACCTGTGCGCATTCGCTCCACGCAGGAAACACGGCCCATTGCCACACTCAACCCAGCCACCTGAGGGCGATAATGCCCGTAGACGACGGCGTCGTGATTATCAACGAAGCGACAGCCCGCGTCCAAACGGACAATGGCGCAGAAGTGTTCGCGACAGTAACGCACCTGGTAACTTTCGAAAAATCTGCAACAATCAACGACACCGAATTCGTGAACTTTTTTTTTTTTTTTTTTTTTTTTTTTTTTAACGCGAATCCCGATGCAACGTACTGCATCCCACCTCCCGCCCAACAAACCGAGGGGCGCAGTCGTGTGACGTACGACACGAAATGCAAAGTAAATTTAAAAAAAAAAAATTTAAAAATCGATACAAACTACGAGTATGTGTACAAATACAATTACAAATAAAAATAGGACTATCTACTTGCTAAATAGTTTAGAATAGAAGACTTTATACGAGGAAGAGAAGCTTCCGAGCAGAATACTCTGTAATGCTTGTTATAGTCGTCACAGAGAACCCTAAACGGTTCATGCAAGGCATAATTAGTTGAGCAAAATTGAAGCGATAAAGGTACAAAATTACGTGTTAGTCTAGTAGGGATAGAGAAATTTAATTGGCTAGTCAACACAGAAGAGTCGATTTCACCAGTAATTTATTTATGAATAAATATTACACCCAGCATGGTTCTACGATTAATTAAGGAAGGAAGGTTAATCATCAGAAGTCTACTGGAGTATGACGGTAACCGCAATTTAAACCACTAAGGGCAAACAGCAAGAATTGTTTCTGAACGGATTCAATTCTGTCCTGATGGGTAGCATATTGTGGTGACCAGATACATGAGGCATACTCAAGAATAGGTCGTACCAAAGATATATAAAGTGTTTTTGTCGTGTACGGATCGTTAAACTCCTTCGACCATCGCTTGATGAAACCCATAACTATTCTGGCCTTATTGACCACGGTATTAACATGAGAGTCGAATTTAAGTTTATGATCAAGGATGACACCTAAATCATTAACTTCATTAGAAGTACTATTAACACGCTCGAGCGGTATGCTATCAAGGATGTAAGATACCAATTGAGGAGGGCTTCTATAGAAGGTCATTACCTTACATTTAGAGCAGTTTAAGTTTAAGAGGTTGGCTAGGCACCAAGCCTGAAACGCATCAATGTCCGCTTGTAAGAGATGACATGATGCCATATTCTTATATGCAAGGCATAATTTTACATCATCAGCATACATTAATACTCGAGAGTGAGAGGGAAGGTCATTGATGAAAAGAGTAAAGAGTAGCGGGCCAAGATGACTGCCTTGAGGAACACCGGAAGTCACCAGAATACGTATAGAAAATGAATTTCTGAAAAGAACCTTTTGGGTTCTGTCACGCAAATACTCTGAAATCCAGTCCAAAAGATTGACTGGGATGCCGAGAAGGCTTAATTTATGAAGCAGCAAGGAATGGTTGACAGAGTCGAAAGCCTTACTGAAATCAGTATAGATGACGTCAGTCTGCTTTCTTTTTTTAAACCCATCAATTACAAACGAAGTAAACTCAAGAAGGTTAGTGGTTGTAGATCTGCGCTTCACGAACCCATGCTGGGAAGGTGAAATAATAGAACTACATAAATGCTGCAGTTGAGATGTTATAATTCTCTCAAAAGCTTTAGGTATAGCGGATAATTTGGAAATACCTCTATAGTTTTCGACATCGGACTTACTCCCTTTCTTATGGAGAGGGATAATGTATGATTCCTTCCAAATGGTCGGAAAAGATGAAGTGTTAACGGACAATTCAAAAAGTTTTAAAACGGGTTTACATAATGCTGCAGCGCAGTATCTAAGCACGCAGGCAGGAACACCATCAGGGCCCGGTGAGTAAACCGGCTTGATAGTTTTAAGTTCGCTAAGAAGCGAACTTTCGGTAATAATGGGGTTAAAGATGCAGTTTGACCTCTGTAACTGATAAGGATAAGGCTGATTTGTATTATACCTAGAGGAGGAGTAGGTAGTTTGAAAAAAGTTTGCGAACAGATCGGCTATGCCTAGATCAGTGTTCGCGCACTCATCTGCAAACTTAACCGAAGAAGGCAAAGTAGATGTCTTTCGTTTAGAATTGACAAAGTTAAAAAATTGCTTGGGATTATGTGAAAATTGAAGGCGACAACGCCGAAGATAATTCTTATAGCAGATGGAATTTTGGGTGGAAAAATTTGATCGGGCAACTGCATAGCGGGAGAAATCAGAGTGATTTCCCGATTTCTTAAACTTTTTATAACACCTCGACTTCACGTTTTTTAACCTCATCAGTTCATTTGAGAACCAGGGAGGCCTATCAGGCCTCGCTGGGTGATCAAGAGGAACGCAGACATCAAAAATCGAGTACAAGGTGTCATAAAAAAGTTTCAAGGCAACATCAATGTCTGCACAATTGTACAGTTGGGACCAGTCGACTTGCAGAATAAGATCATTTAGCTTATGAAAATCAGCCTTTCTGAAACAACGCATACGTTCAGCAAATTCCGGTTCCTTGATAGGAACTCGGGCTGGTAAATCAATGACCAGTTCCAGAGTTGGATGAAAAGGGTCTTCAGGAAGTGTGAGCGGATTGATCCTGTGCACAACACTGTTGAACGAATCCAACACGAAAATTAGACCAAGAGATCTGTTTCTTGAATTGCGCACACGATTAACCTGCCGTAAGGACAATTCATGTAGACCATCAATAAATTCGTTTGACGATGACGGCAACAGAAAGTTTGAGTCTGATGGCGATGACCACTCGACAACAGGAAGATTAAAGTCCCCAAGAACGACTAAAAGGTCTCTATCAGAAAGTAGGGAGGAGACAGATTTAATAGCATTAAGATGGGTTTGATAGGTAGACAAATCAGATAGAGGAGGTAAATATGAACATGTAATGAAGATAGAGAAAGTACCAAATACAACTCTTACAGCCACCAACTCAATCTCTGAGATGGGAAGATCAATGCGTTCCGACGAAAGAGCAGACTCGACAGCTATAAGTACTCCTCCTCCGATACGGGGCGCTCGATCGCATCTATAAGTGGTGTATTTGGAGGTAAAAATTGAAGAGTCTGAGATGTCCGGCTTCAGCCAGGTCTCAGTAAAAGCGATAATTTGAAAGTTAAAAGCAAGAGAGTCTAAATACAGTTTAGCGAGTTTAGATTTAAGACCTCTAACATTCTGGTAGGCAAGCTCGAAAGATGGAATTAGTTATTTGACGCAGCAACAAAAGTTGATGCGCCATTTGAAATAGGTGGTAATAAAATCGGAGTCCGATTTTTCTTTTTGGCCTTATATTCTTTTACTATTAAGTGCTCCGGCCAAAACTCTTTACAACAAATATCAGTAAATATTTCTGGCGGAACACTTATTTTAAAGGACGCAATATCCCTTTCGTAAGCGAACTTAAATTTCTCCACCAGTATACCTGGGGCTTGAATTTTTGCCTGTATAAAGGCTTTTACCTCATCTGATGAAAAGTGAGGGGCAAGCCTAGAAACAAAAATAAGTCTCTTCGGTGGAACACCGACTAGAGGCTTAGGTGCCACAGGTAGAACAGTGGGAACACTACTAACTATGGTACCTAAAACAGCCGGTAGTCCGGACGACGAGGCTTCTAGCGGCTGTTGTAAATTTAATTGTTGCTGTCGCCCTTTCGGAACACCCACGACAGCGGACGACACGGATAATTCGACTGGTTTTTCTCGTGCCGATGTCACACTTTTCGGGACAGAATCAGTGTCCACAGCAGACCTCACAGCTACCGGAGTAACAAACGAGATGAGCTGCTGTGTAATCGGTGTAGTAGGCTGCTGAATAGCAGTCGGAGGCTGAAGGGTATTCGGCAACGGCAGATCACAAGGAGTGGGCTTTTTAGGCCCCGGAGACTCATCTAACAGTTTAAGGCTATTAAATTGGGTGTCCAGGGCTGTGAGCTGATCGTTAAGTTTACGAAAACCAACAATCAGACCCCTAAAGCCACTCCTGGTCTGACGCATAAACGCCCGCATTTCACCATCAATCTCCCTACACGAGTCGCAACTATAGTGCAAACCAGTTCGTTTGGCAACAGCATCCCCCACAAGACCAGTGTAACCCGCACATTTAGAATGCACGACATTATCACACAGCCAACAAGGTATGCTGGATTGACTTGCCGTAATTGGCATTTGGCAAGTTTCTATAAAACAGACAATTTTATGGTCCATTATTAAGGGTAACTACTGTAATAACGCAGCCAAATGTAAAAAGAGAGTTATTTAGATTATATTAATAGCGTATGGAGCACCAACAAGCGGCGGAAAGTAGAAAAAGATCAAAGCGCAAGTTGAAAAAAGGAGAGAGAGCGCGAGAGTAGTCTATTTATAGATTGCTTGCTTGCCCACGAAATCTTGCACACCAGAGAGGCGATGTGCAGTTAAACATAAACAACAAACAACAACAAGAAGCTTACCCACAGAGCTAATAGCGCAAGCGCACAAACAAAAATGCACAAGAGCACAAGTTTAAAAGAAACAATATTTAAATAACAAAAATGCACAGACCACAAGCATGCACTCGCGATAAATAAAAAAATAAACCGAGAAGGCGAACAGAATAGTAGAAATATATAAAATATAAATAATTAAAACGCCGATGTTCTATTAAATCAAAAACAAAACGGAGAGCACAAAAAAAACACGTCTGTTCGCTTCAAGTACGCAATTTTATTGTGAAAGATGCAAAGCAAGCAGCCTGGCATTGTTAGGTCACCACTCCTGGACATCGTCGGCCACGACCCGGTATTAAGCATACCCCTTCTGCACCGAATGAACAACGAAAATTTGCGTTTCATCCAAGGCTTCAAAGAAGAAGTAAATGCCGCAGGAAAGTCCGAGATTTGTTAGAGCAAAGTGATGAACATGGCTTTGAGTTAATAGATGGCATTGCATATGAAATTGATGAAAGCAGTGGCTTGCGATTATATGCTCCTGCAAGAATGGAAGACCAGCTTATCCGCTTGGCGCATGAAATATTGGGCCATTAAGCAGCAGACAAGTGTTTTAATAATTTAAAAAAGTCTAACTGGATCCCTGCTATGAGAAGCAAAGTAGAGAAATTTATGCCATGTATATTGCATTCTGTTCCAAAAACCGCATTACTTGGTGCCACCTCTACTCAACAGCTACACCAGACAAAAAAATAAATAAATAGATCCCTCAGTAGGGTTCGAACTCGCGACAGACCGCAGCACTCGGCACTGCCTTTACTCAAAATCGACACCTATAATTGAGTGTTATTGAGAAAAAAACGAATTAAAATAGCAGCACAGAAAACAATACAAGCGCAATTGCAATGCTGTTGATAGATTTTTCCTTAACCGATCCTAATGAAGTTTTCTATAGTATATCTTAATGTGCTATGGAATAATTGTGTATAATCAAAAAGTCAATTGCATTAAAATTGTAGCTTGAAATGGTTTCAGGGCTCGAACTGGCGACAGACCGCACCTTTGCCACTGCCCCTTCTAAAGAGCCACACCAATAATTGAGTCTTCTGAGAAAAAACGAATTTAAATAACAGCGCAGAAAACAATCGCAATTGCAATGCTGTTGATAGAATTCGAAGCAGACGCGCATGAATGTTTGTGTGTTCATGTATACAGAAATTCTTGAAATTTGCGCCAGCTGCCCCATCTAATTGTGCAGTAAAACACATAACTTTTGGGTTTTTCTTATCCTTCATTTTTTTATCCTCAATTTTCTTCAGTATATTTTATTGTACCATAAAATGGGATTCAATGGACCGATGTAGAAGGGCATGTTGCGTATTTCGTAAATCATTAGTCAATTCGACTCGAAGGCACAATGTGCCCCACAAATATTATTAAAGTGGCCTCCTCGTTGTGACCCTGGGTGATTGTCCAAGGTAGATTTGGACAAACAGTTAATTCGAGCGGCGAAATAAGATGACCCATTCTTTGTCTGGAGGGAGGACTAAACTGGGTAGTAGAATTCTACGACAGTCGACCAAAACTGTAAGTAAATTTGGTACCACGGGTAGCCAGGAGCCCGCGGAACTCGTTCCGTCCTGACTTTTTGGTTGCGGCCCTTCAGGGAATATCGTGGTGGCTGTGGTTTATACGCAAATCACGGGTAGATCTTTGCTCGACGTGGAGTTGCGTTTCAACGAAAACATAGCTTTTTGAGGTTTTAGTGCGGCCTCACCTTCCACCAATGAGGGAATGCTTCCGCCCAGCATGCATTCAATTGGTACCGAAGGGACACTGTTCGAGTAGGGTCCTGGATGGGCAACAGTCCGACGCATTGTTTCGGCTCGTTGTATTTTCGAATACCGTCTGTACCATAAAATATTTGTGTATTCTCAAAAAGTAAATTGCATTAAAATTGTAGCTTTAATTGGTGGGCAATACAAGTTGGGTTATTAACTTGATTTATAGCTATGAGGTAGAAGCGGGAAGGTATAGGTATAAAATGAAATATAATTGATATATATATACTATTCTAGAATAAACATATTAAGTTTGGTGACTCTAGCTCTTAATATTTACCCAATTAGCTCAAAAAACAGGATGTCGATATCGATTTTTATCGATTGCTTGGAAGCGCAGTAAGTTATCGATTATCGGAAACAAACTCGATCTGCGCAGGCACTAGAAGGACCTACAGGTAATTTTGATAATTTAAAGTCTCTAGCTCTTATAGGTTCTGATATCCTTGCTTTCATACATACGGACAGACGGACGGACGGACGGACAGGCGGACATGGCTAGATCGACTCGGCTATTGATGATGATTACGAATATATATACTTTATGGGGACGGAGAAGCTTCCATCTGCCTGTTACATACATTTACATTTGCACAAAAACACTATACCCTTTTTAGCCATTTCAATGGGTTCAGGGTATAAAAAGAAAGCATCTGTTAATGGTAGTGATGGCTTCACAAAAATTGTAAAGCTTTTTCCAATAAATAGTACAAGTACACGTGAGGCTAAAGATGCGTTGAGTAAATATTTCGAATTCTACATTCGCCCGAAAGGGATAATATTGGATCGTGCGACATGTTTTACGTCTTTATTTATTAATGGTCGACAAAACGAGTGTCTTCCTAATTATTCAATACAATTTACATATATAATAAAATTTAATTCTAAAAGCTTAGTTAGAGTACACAATTCTCCAATAGCATCATCAACCGATGGAGGTGTTTTATTTGCCAGTCCGGCCAGCTGTGCCCCTATTCACAGCTAATTTTGTCAGTGACACTATTAGAGCCTACAGCTAAGAAGAAGGGCGTTAGTAGGGAAAATAGTGTTCTTTAGTTAAAATAAAAAATAATTATATTTTACTATATTAATTAAGAAAATACAATAAACTGGGAAAAAGAAAGAGATAAGTTATTAAAAAAGTAAAGGAATTAAAAAAGATATATTGAATGTTATGTAGATAGGATAGGATAGAGAGATAGTAATGGGAAATCATCATAGTAATGGGGAAAATTTATAGCCTGTCCGGCAAGCTATGGTCCTGCTCATAGCTGGGAATGGTCAGTGACTTTCCGAAGGTATCCTGAAAGCAACGATTTTATTAGGGGTAGAGAAAGTTCGGTACAGAAAACGTGATGCAAACTATTGTAATTTTTACATAGCACGCGAAAAGAATTGTGCATAGCGTAGTCTGTTGTGCACGTAGATAGGAATAAGGGGCGGTAATTTCTAGTTGGTCTGGACGGAACAGAGAATTGAAGACGCCCTAACAAAATGGGAAAATCTATATCGCCAACAATCAACTTATGTAGGAAGACAACACCGAGAATTGTCCTACGGTTGGTTAACGACGGAAGATTAAGAAGAAGCAGCCTGCTAGAGTAGGATGGCAACCGAAGATTAGGGTCCCAATTTAAACCTCGTAAGGCAAAAAGCAGAAATTGCATCTGAACAGATTCAATACGATCCAGACTATTCTTATACGGTTGAAGGTCATAAACATACACTTTGAACAATTTAGATGCAACTGATTGACCGAACACCAAAGACGAGAATGATGTAAGGGATTAGTGTATGATAGAATAAGTTTCACATCATCCGCATACATAAGTACCCGGGCATGTGATATAACCGAGGGGAGATCATTTATAAAAAGAGTAAAGAGTAAAGGTCCAAGATGACTACCTTGTGGAACACCAGAAGTAACGTGAACTTGTTTAGAGGTAGTCAGCCTCAGCATTACTCTTTGGGTCCTACCTTTTAAATAAGAATTAATCCAAAGCAAAAGAGACGGAGGGAAACCTATTCAATCAAGTTTAAAAAGTAAAATGTCATGGTGGACAGAGTCAAACGCCTTACATTTTCAAAAGGATAGCATCATTTGCCAAGGAAGTAAACTGTAGCAGATTGGTCGTAGTTGACCGATTCTTTACGAATCCATGTTGATGATTATTTTTTCAATTATTTTATTTATTTATTTATTATTAGGACAGACTGATGAGTAAGTTGATTGGAAAAAATTAGCAAAGAGGTTAGCAGAATCAGAGTCATTGCTAGCTTAATCCATCCCGAGAGAAAAACTTGAAGATTTCCGCTTTAAGTTTACAAAATTGTAAAACTGTCTCGGGTTTTAGGTAAATAGCCTTTTGCAGCGAGATAGATAATTCTCATAGCACTGAGAATTAAGAAGAAAGAAGTTCGACTTGGCTATGGAATATTTGGCCAAGTCAATACTCGAACCAGACCTTATAAACTTTTTAAAATAGTTAGACTTAATATTTTGTAGGTTTGATAGTCTGTGAGTGAACCAGGAATTGAATTAGGAATGCAATCATCTAAGATGGAGGTCAGGGTATTGTAAAATAGATTAATAGCAATATTCATGTCAACCGCGTCATATAAAAAAGACCAATCGATGGCATAAATACATTGATTAAGCAATGAATAATTTCCTTTGCGAAAGCAACGGCGGGGCTTACTAGCTGATGAGCACGAAATGAGAGTTGTACAATTGAACATTGCAACCTCTAAAGTAGGATGATATACATCCTCAGGAAGAGATAAAGGAGGGGACCTAGACACATTAGAAATAAGGCAGTCGTTAACAAATACAAGGTCAAGTGTTCGATTCAAATGATTAGAAATTGAATTGATTTGAAAAAACGAAAAGATCAAGCATGCAGTCTATAAAATCATGCTGTGCTGAGGGCACTAAATAATTTTCGGCAGTGAATAATGACCAAGAGATGTTTGGCACATTAAAATCACCCAACACCAACGCAAAAACTTGCCTACGAGGGGCAACAACAGTTAAAATAGGAGCTGATGGGGCTGCAGGTAATACAGGATTTGGTTGGGCTAAAGAGGCAACATGATTGTTTTTAACAATCTGGGCTAGATTGCGCGCAGGTCTACCTTTGCGACCAGGAGCTGACGGGCTGACGCAGTATGGCTAACTCGGACAGGACCAGGTACGGGCCCTACTGGGACTAATACAGGGGATGAAACAGGGGAAATTGGGCAGTCGCTCGGAGAAGGCGATAGTGACAACATTGGAGATAAATACAAGTTGCTAGACAGGGACAAAAGAGGCGTAGGTGTCAGGACAGACGGAGTGGGTAACTGCAAAAATTAAGGCTCCAACCGGCGATTAGTTGGAGACTCGAATTTGAATTTGAAAAGCAACTCAAAACTCGAGTCAAAACTTTAGCATGCATCAAATTTTCACACAGCCAGCAATTAACAAATTGCGGCTGTGCGGAATCATCAGTCTGCTTGAACGTGCAAGGTTTCTTACAGCACGACATAATTGCTACAAGAGTATGCAAGTTGTGAGAGCGCAGAGCAAAACGAAAACGGTGCACAAAAATAGAGCAAGTAAACGCTTAAAAATAACTATTCGTTCAAAAACAAATTGTTTGGGGCAAAAAGCAATAGCAAAAATTTGCGAGAGCGCGATGCACAAGCTGAAGTATGCAGCAGTGAACACACGCACAAACAAGTATGCACAGGGGAAAAATTTTTGAGCACAAGTAAAACACGTCAATCACTCTCAACTCCCCTAGTATGTATATATATATATATATATGAGGAGCATAGTAAAACTAAAAAATGCCGAGTTTGGTCAAGATATCGTGAAAAACAAAATATTTTTCCATACAACAAATTAATTGTCGACCGACCGTTCCCATGGAAGCTATATGATATAGTGATCCGATCTTAATTGGATTTTGCATATATATGAGGAGTAAGAAAAACTAATAAATGCAGAATTTGGTCAAGATATCTAGATAAACAAAATAATTTTCCATACAACAACCTAGTTTTCGACCGATCGATCCTATGGCAGCTATATGATATAGTGGACCGATATTAATAGGATTTTGCATATATATGGGGAGCATAGTTAAACTAATCACTGTTGAGATTGGTCAAGATATCTTGATAAACAAAAATTTTTCTCATACAACAACTTAATTTTCGACCGATCGTTCCTTTGGCACCTATATGATATAGTGGTCTGAGCAACAGAAAGAAGGACTTCTGCAAAGTTTCATGAAGATACCTTAAAAACTGAGAGACTAGGTTGCATAGAAACAGACAGACGGACATGTCGATATCGACTCGGCTGTTGATACTAACCAAGAATATATATGCTTTATGGGGTCGGAGATGTCTGTGCGTTACACATTTCACGACAAAATAATTATACCCTCTGCAAGGGTATAAAATTTGAGAGTTTTGTTTACCGACGCAAATGGCAGCTGTCCAAAAGAAGCTTTTTATCAACCTGCACTCCCAAGTAAGAAATCCTTTCTTCAGTGGTAAGGCGCTGATCCATAATTGTTGGGGAAAGGATTGGCTTCTGCAGGTTTCTCCAAGTGTGAATTATGTGTTTTGTTTTAGTAGTGTTGATGCTAATGCTCCACTTTTGTGTCCATGTTGTAATAGTGGTAAGGAACAAATCCAAGTTTGCAATAGCATCTTCTTGCGAGTTTTCCGATGACAAGATGGCGTAAGTTGCCAGCATCGCTTGTCACGACGTAGTGGGGCAGGTACGGGCATGTCCCTGCGGAACGGCAACAGTCTACAATGAATGTGCGTTCGCTTAAATAGCTATCTATGACACGGTAGAGGACTTCCGGCAATAGCTGCTTGTATATCTTGGATGTCCATATAGACCGCAGAGCAGTATTTATTGCACAGCACAGCCGACTGTTTCAGCTCCTTCATCATCGATTATCAATTCGGTCAATCCCCGGAGATTTTTTTGAATGCAGCGCTTTAATAACGGCTTGAACTTCTCCTAGCGTGACTGGAGGGAAACTGAGTTCATCTTGAGCCAGCGGTATCGATACTTGCGTCTCGATGTGGCTCTTGTCAGATGGCAGCGTGGTGATAAGTCGCTTAAACCTTTGTTCGAGGTGCTGCGCAAAGGCTTCGGCTTTTTCCTCAGTGGTCTTGCACCACAGGGTGGCCCTGGTTCCCTCAGTGTGTTTACTCACTAGTAAGTTAGGTGCGGGCTGCTTGCAGCCGGGTTGTGGAACAACTGTATGTGGTATTTAATCAGCCGTTTGGCCTCAATCATTTGTTGAATGCGCCTGCTAATTGTGCAGTTATACCTCGGTTGTGCTCGGTTAGGCTGAGTTAAATTTGATGCACATTTCGCTGCGAGTAGATGTTTCTTTCCAGCAAATCAATCGCCTTGTCAACGTCATCGCCACAGTGAAGTTCAGTCTTCAAATTGATGTGCATATTTAGCCACAACTGGAACTTGGGTATGCTTGCATTTGCAGAAGGGAGATGATATTTGGATACATCTTCAGCTGGCTTTCTCAGACTATGCTGCACACCTTTGTATACTGCAAAGTCAATGGCTGTCGGGGACTGGCGAGCATTTTTGGGAAGCGCGTTGACGAGCCAGTTGTCAGAATGTTAAGGTTCTGTTGCTGCAGTTTGATCTGCTGTTACCCCACCAATAACTCCTGGCATTCCAGTCACCAGCAGCAATAATTTAGCACCAAGCTGCCTAAATACATGGTTAAAGTCTTGAACCAGCCACTTTTCCCACATGAATAACTGAGCCATTTAGCAGTGTAATTGCAACTGGCGCACACTGAATTTCCTCCAAGGTTAGATGGGTGGTTTGCCAGGTAAGTAAAGTATCCCCTCATATCAATAGTTTCTGCATCCCTTAGATAGCTCTCAGTTATTAACATTACGTTAATTTCGTTCTGCAGCATATCATATCTCTATCTCTTCCAGTTTATTATGTAGTCCAGCTACATTCCAGGCTACAATTTTAAGACCGTTGGTGTTGATTCTGGCATAAATATTATGCCCATTACTCTTTGAGGAGGAAGTGGTGGAGTTGGCGTCGTGACTAGACATTTTGGTTACCATTGACGCGCCCCATGGTAGACATCAGAGTGGTAACGGTATCCATTATATTCGTCATCAGATCAACTAATCTATCAATTTTACTTTCCAGATTGCTGTTACTGGCAGGGGCTGCTGGGCTCCTTCGTTGTTCAACCATTATCAAGTATTCGGCTGAATAAAAATATTTAAAATTTTTAAAATATTTAGACTTAATATTTTGTTTTGTAGTTTGATAGTCTGTGAGTGAACCAGGAATTGAATTAGGAATGCAATCATCTAAGATGGAGGTCAGGGTATTGTAAAATAGATTAATAGCAATATTCATGTCAACCGCGTCATATAAAAAAGACCAATCGATGGCATAAATACATTGATTAAGCAATGATTAATTTCCTTTGCGAAAGCAACGGCGGGGCTTACTAGCTGATGAGCACGAAATGAGAGTTGTACAATTGAACATTGCAACCTCTAAAGTAGGATTATATACATCCTCAGGAAGAGATAAAGGAGGGGACCTAGACACATTAGAAATAAGGCAGTCGTTAACAAATACAAGGTCAAGTGTTCGATTCAAATGATTAGAAATTGAATTGATTTGAAAAAACGAAAGATCAAGCATGCAGTCTATAAAATCATGCTGTGCTGAGGGCACTAAATAATTTTCGGCAGTGAATAATGACCAAGAGATGTTTGGCACATTAAAATCACCCAACACCAACGCAAAAACTTGCCTACGAGGGGCAACAACAGTTAAAATAGGAGCTGATGGGGCTGCAGGTAATACAGGATTTGGTTGGGCTAAAGAGGCAACATGATTGTTTTTAACAATCTGGGCTAGATTGCGCGCAGGTCTACCTTTGCGACCAGGAGCTGACGGGGCTGACGCAGTATGGCTAACTCGGACAGGACCAGGTACGGGCCCTACTGGGACTAATACAGGGGATGAAACAGGGGAAATTGGGCAGTCGCTCGGAGAAGGCGATAGTGACAACATTGGAGATAAATACAAGTTGCTAGACAGGGACAAAAGAGGCGTAGGTGTCAGGACAGACGGAGTGGGTAACTGCAAAAATTAAGGCTCCAACCGGCGATTAGTTGGAGACTCGAATTTGAATTTGAAAAGCAACTCAAAACTCGAGTCAAAACTTTAGCATGCATCAAATTTTCACACAGCCAGCAATTAACAAATTGCGGCTGTGCGGAATCATCAGTCTGCTTGAACGTGCAAGGTTTCTTACAGCACGACATAATTGCTACAAGAGTATGCAAGTTGTGAGAGCGCAGAGCAAAACGAAAACGGTGCACAAAAATAGAGCAAGTAAACGCTTAAAAATAACTATTCGTTCAAAAACAAATTGTTTGGGGCAAAAAGCAATAGCAAAAATTTGCGAGAGCGCGATGCACAAGCTGAAGTATGCAGCAGTGAACACACGCACAAACAAGTATGCACAGGGGAAAAATTTTTGAGCACAAGTAAAACACGTCAATCACTCTCAACTCCCCTAGTATGTATATATATATATATATGAGGAGCATAGTAAAACTAAAAAATGCCGAGTTTGGTCAAGATATCGTGAAAAACAAAATATTTTTCCATACAACAAATTAATTGTCGACCGACCGTTCCCATGGAAGCTATATGATATAGTGATCCGATCTTAATTGGATTTTGCATATATATGAGGAGCATAGAAAAACGAATAAATGCAGAATTTGGTCAAGATATCTTGGTAAACAAAATAATTTTCCATACAACAACCTAGTTTTCGACCGATCGATCCTATGGCAGCTATATGATATAGTGGACCGATATTAATAGGATTTTGCATATATATGGGGAGCATAGTTAAACTAATCACTGTTGAGATTGGTCAAGATATCTTGATAAACAAAAATTTTTCTCATACAACAACTTAATTTTCGACCGATCGTTCCTTTGGCACCTATATGATATAGTGGTCTGAGCTCAGCTGGTTCCGACATATGAACTGCGTGCAACAGAAAGAAGGACTTCTGCAAAGTTTCATGAAGATACCTTAAAAACTGAGAGACTAGTTCGCATAGAAACAGACAGACGGACATGTCGATATCGACTCGGCTGTTGATACTGATCAAGAATATATATGCTTTATGGGGTCGGAGATGTCTGTGCGTTACACATTTCACGATAAAATAATTATACCCTCTGCAAGGGTATAAAATTTGAGAGTTTTGTTTACCGACGCAAATGGCAGCTGTCCAAAAGAAGCTTTTTATCAACCTGCACTCCCAAGTAAGAAATCCTTTCTTCAGTGGTAAGGCGCTGATCCATAATTGTTGGGGAAAGGATTGGCTTCTGCAGGTTTCTCCAAGTGTGAATTATGTGTTTTGTTTTAGTAGTGTTGATGCTAATGCTCCACTTTTGTGTCCATGTTGTAATAGTGGTAAGGAACAAATCCAAGTTTGCAATAGCATCTTCTTGCGAGTTTTCCGATGACAAGATGGCGTAAGTATCGCTTCGCTTGTCACGACGTAGTGGGGCAGGTACGGGCATGTCCCTGCGGAACGGCAACAGTCTACAATGAATGTGCGTTCGCTTAAATAGCTATCTATGACACGGTAGAGGACTTCCGGCAATAGCTGCTTGTATATCTTGGATGTCCATATAGACCGCAGAGCAGTATTTATTGCACAGCACAGCCGACTGTTTCAGCTCCTTCATCATCGATTATCAATTCGGTCAATCCCCGGAGATTTTTTTGAATGCAGCGCTTTAATAACGGCTTGAACTTCTCCTAGCGTGACTGGAGGGAAACTGAGTTCATCTTGAGCCAGCGGTATCGATACTTGCGTCTCGATGTGGCTCTTGTCAGATGGCAGCGTGGTGATAAGTCGCTTAAACCTTTGTTCGAGGTGCTGCGCAAAGGCTTCGGCTTTTTCCTCAGTGGTCTTGCACCACAGGGTGGCCCTGGTTCCCTCAGTGTGTTTACTCACTAGTAAGTTAGGTGCGGGCTGCTTGCAGCCGGGTTGTGGAACAACTGTATGTGGTATTTAATCAGCCGTTTGGCCTCAATCATTTGTTGAATGCGCCTGCTAATTGTGCAGTTATACCTCGGTTGTGCTCGGTTAGGCTGAGTTAAATTTGATGCACATTTCGCTGCGAGTAGATGTTTCTTTCCAGCAAATCAATCGCCTTGTCAACGTCATCGCCACAGTGAAGTTCAGTCTTCAAATTGATGTGCATATTTAGCCACAACTGGAACTTGGGTATGCTTGCATTTGCAGAAGGGAGATGATATTTGGATACATCTTCAGCTGGCTTTCTCAGACTATGCTGCACACCTTTGTATACTGCAAAGTCAATGGCTGTCGGGGACTGGCGAGCATTTTTGGGAAGCGCGTTGACGAGCCAGTTGTCAGAATGTTAAGGTTCTGTTGCTGCAGTTTGATCTGCTGTTACCCCACCAATAACTCCTGGCATTCCAGTCACCAGCAGCAATAATTTAGCACCAAGCTGCCTAAATACATGGTTAAAGTCTTGAACCAGCCACTTTTCCCACATGAATAACTGAGCCATTTAGCAGTGTAATTGCAACTGGCGCACACTGAATTTCCTCCAAGGTTAGATGGGTGGTTTGCCAGGTAAGTAAAGTATCCCCTCATATCAATAGTTTCTGCATCCCTTAGATAGCTCTCAGTTATTAACATTACGTTAATTTCGTTCTGCAGCATAAATAACTCTATCTCTTCCAGTTTATTATGTAGTCCAGCTACATTCCAGGCTACAATTTTAAGACCGTTGGTGTTGATTCTGGCATAAATATTATGCCCATTACTCTTTGAGGAGGATGTGGTGGAGTTGGCGTCGTGACTAGACATTTTGGTTACCATTGACGCGCCCCATGGTAGACATCAGAGTGGTAACGGTATCCATTATATTCGTCATCAGATCAACTAATCTATCAATTTTACTTTCCAGATTGCTGTTACTGGCAGGGGCTGCTGGGCTCCTTCGTTGTTCAACCATTATCAAGTATTCGGCTGAAATCATCTCGCGGATATGCAATTCGCGGCGGGCTACGGCTGCGGCTCCTGTGTTGCTGACGCGTTGCTGCTGGATGCACTACCGCTTGCTGTGCTGTTTGCTCCTGGTAATGCACATGCTGGTGGCGCTGGGTCGGCTGATTGGTGAACGTGCATCTGGCAGGCCAGTTTTGAGGGCCGCTGCATGGCTGCTTGTAGCGCGAGACATTGGCTGCTGGTATTGCACTTGCTGACGAAATGGGTTGCGCTGCTGCTGCTGCTGAGAGGGCCGCTGTGGTTGCTGCTGCTGTGCCTGCTGCCTACCGGAGCTTACTGGAATGGTGGGTTCTTTAAGCTGAGATAGCAATCTATTGGCTCTCTGTAGACCGGCAGGCTCCCTCTTTTTTGGCGTTATTCTTAAAGAAAATGCAACCCCTGTAGCTGGCTGCATGTGGGCCCTTGCAATTAGCACATGTCGCTTCTGCACTGGGCGCCTTATCACAGAGCGTTGATGGATGCTCTTTTCCGCACTTTACGCATCTAAATATGCGGCGACAATAATTCTTTGTGTGCCCAATCTGCTGGCAACGATGACGCTGCACAACGTCTGTACTTCTTATTGGCTTTTCAACCTTAACTCGCTGGCCTCCCAAGACTGTTAAGCTGTTAGGCTGAAGCTCAACTTGAAAGTGATCAAGAGGCTCGCCAGTGAGCCGCTTCTTGACACAAATCGGACGTTATATTCCTTGTCTCCAAGCGTCTGCTTGATCCAATCATTAGGAGTAGCCCGATGGAGGTGTCTAATTACAACCCTGAAGCCATGCTCACTGCTCAGCTGGTAAGTATGAGACTCAACACCACATTCTTCAAAGAATCTTCCCAGTGCGCGGTTCAAGCTAATATCAATGCACTGGATACGAAGACCGCGATCTGAAGTCGGTTTGGTGTGGTAGTTACCCTCTCCCATCAAGTCATCAATATCCTTTAGAAATGGGACAATATTCACATTTAGTCCAGGCACATAGAGCGGCTCAGGCCTGATCTTAATATTACTGACAACGTCTGGAACACTTGGTTCAGCGTTAGAGTTGTTGGTAGGCATTTTTGGGCTTATTTGATGAGGCTCCTCAGGCCTGGCGTTCATATTATTAGTAACGACATCTACAGCATCTGCTTCAGCATTTGAGTTCTTAATAATTGGCTGAGGGCTGAGGTCCATTGCTTCGATGTCCACGTCTTCATACTCCGAACACCAGATTCGCATTTCCAACTTCTTTTAGTTTAATACCCATACTCTCCGCTTTTGGCAAGGCGCGGGGCAGGGGTAAATTGCCCGTAGGTAGCGTCGACAAAGTTTTGATAAAATTTGTATTTAGATTTTTTATATATTTTTTTTTTATATTTTTATATTTTCATTTTTTGTTTTGCAGTCACAATTTAAAAAATGAAAAGTTATATCGGAAAAAACATAGGGCCCAAAATAAGTACAGACCAGGAGATTTTGTTGCAATCCGTAATGTGGATACAACACCTGGGTCGATAAAAAGTTTTCGACCAAATATCGGGGACCGTATAAAATCAACCGGGTATTTTAAAATGATCGCTATGAAATAGTTCATAGTGTGTTGGAACCAGCACGACTCAAACCTTGGACAAATAGAGTAAACGATATTGTAACGGCTAGTTCATAGATCGTGGTCGATCGGTATAGTCAGGTCGGCCGAATGTAAATACTGTAAATAAAGTAAATACTAGAAATAAGCCAATATTATAAAATACTAGAAATAAGCCAATGTTAAAAAATAACTTAAGCCTATCGATATGTAATGAATACATATCCATGCCCATGGCATCGGAAGAAGGAGCTTTTTAAATTGGCTTGGTGCGGTCGAGGCTTAAGTTCGGACAACCAAAAATTAAAGATTAACTACACAAAGAAAGCAGTGTGAAATAAAAACTATAAGAGTGGAGTTTTACAAAACATTAAATGACTATGAAATAGTCCATGAAATTACCGAAGATATACAAAATAATGTCATGAAAAAACTTTCCACCATTATTTAAAACAAAACTAAAAGAGCTATGCACCAAGTACACAGACTTATTCGGATTAGATTCCGAATCAATGACAACAAACTATTTTTATGAGCAAGAGTGAAGATTAAAAAATAAAGGACCACTGTATACCCTAAGCCCTCTTATTCCTACACCAAATGCAACTCGTTTGAATTAATAAAGATAAATTAAAAAAAAATATATTCCATTGGCAGGGTTCGAGCTGGCAACTGACCGCATTATTTGCTGCCGACTCTACTCAGCAACCACACCAGACAAAAAAAAAAGTTTCCCCGGTAGAGCTCGAACTCGCGACAGACCGCATCATTTGCCACTGCTTCTAGTCAACAGCCACAATAATAATTGAGTCTTAATGAGAAAAAACCAATTAAAATAGCAGTACAGAAAACAATCGCAATTGCAATTCTGTTGACAGAATTAGAAGCAGATGCGCATGAATTTGAGTTTGTACATGTATACAGAAATTCTTGGAATTTGCGGCGCAGTCAAAATACCGAAAAACAAAACAAAAACCGATCTTAATGAAATTTTCTACAGTATATCTTATTGTACCATAGAATATTAAAGTATTCTCAAAAAGTAAATTGCATTTAAATTATGGCTAAAATTGGTGGCAATGCAAGTTGAAGGTGGCGATAGGTATAAAATGAAAAATACTTGATATATATACTATTCTAGAATAAACACATTACTTTTGATGACTCTAGATCTTATTATCTACCCAATTTGCTGAAAAAACAGTATTTCGATATCGATTTTTATCGATTACTTGGAAACGGAGCAAGTGATCGAAAATCGGAATATACTCGATCGAGTATCCGGATCCGCCACAGCCAAAATTTGAAGGCTCAGGCTCTTGTTGGTTCAGATATCTTTGCGATACATACGGACAGATAGACGGACGGACAGACAGACGGACATGGCTAGAACGGCTCGGCTGTTGATGCTGATCAAGAATATATATACTTTATGGGGTCGGAGATGCTTCCTTCTGCCTGTTACATACATTTGCGCAAATCAGGGTATAAAAAGCATCAGCCGCAGCTACGTTGTGCGAGATGCCTCTACATACTGAACGTTCGGCTTTCGAGGCCAGCGTTCGGCTGCCACTCTCAGCAGTCTTACTCCATCTGGGCACACTAAAATGGTCTCAGGCACCCATGGAGCTCACTTCTTGCAATTTACCGTGATTCGATTCTTCTGATGTTTGACATGACTATGCATTGGATGGTTAGTGATTAGACGATTCAGCAGCATTCTTGTAAATGGATGAACTAATGGTCATCGGTTGTTCCGAAAACCATATGATCAAAAATGTAACAAATGTTTCTGAATTATGCAGGAAGCACAACCAACCCACAACCCCATTGTGACTTTTCTAGGTCATAAGTAAAACATAACAAAAAGTAAAATGTAATTGCAATATACCCAGACACTACGGACGCTGATAGCGCTAGACGATTCTTTGAATTTTTGCAATTATTACAGATGTTTTTTAAAAAAAATGTTGCAGACTATTAACGTCACATAACAAGAACGTAAAATTTGAATGGACCAATGATTGCCAAACAGCACACGAATATCTAAAGAAAGCTCTAATGAAGCCAACTATGCTGAAGTATCCCGATTTTAGCAAAGAATTTTGCATAATAACGGATGAAAGTAAACAAGCTTGCGGAGCGGTTCTAACCCAAACTTATGGTGATAAGCAATTACCCGTGGCATACGCTTCACGTTCATTCACAAAAAGTGAACCCAACAAAAATACCACAGAACAAGAGTAAGCAGCAATTCATTGGGCAATAACCCATTTTCGACCATACATATGTGGTTAACATTTCACTATTAAAACAGATCACAGACCACTTACTTATTTATTTTGAATGGTAAATCCCAGTTCAAAATTAACCAGAATGAGGATCGATTTAGAAGAGTATGAATTTACTGTAGAATATCTCAACGGAGAAGATAACTTTATTGCAGATGCGTTATTTAGAATAACCATCAAAGATTTGGAGCAAAAATCCATCCAACTACAACAAGCAAACGCATCTAATATGTATTGAATATCCATGTAGGCTCTAAATAGCTTCAATATATCTTTATTATATGCATTCAACATTTTGTCACGGTATTTTCTACGCAAGAGACTTTAAGACTCGATCTCAGTGCAAATTTATATCCAATATAATCCCTATTTATATTTGCAAGAAAACTATCAAACTTATTTAAGCTTAATGCTTCAGCGTCCGAAACTGAACTATCTAGTAGTAACTCTTTGATTTTTTTCCGCATGTCTTGATGCCTTCTCAGATTTGAATCTCCTCTCCCTTCTCTGAGGCAAGGGTATAGCATGTTAAAACGACAAATTTTATGCCTATTAATTTCTCTTTGGCATGAAAAGCTCTGCCTGTCCTGTTGGTACTTAATAGCCTCTTCCAAATCTGGATTATCTCCGTTTGTTGTAATGAATCTGTCAATAAATTCAATAACCTGACGGCTACTTTGGGAACTATTCTCATTCAGTTTAGGGGCGCTGCTTAGCCAATACATGCCCTGTGAATGTGGCGATTCCCTATGTTGGAATTTAATTCTCCAATAAAAGTGATATTCTCCAAAAATATCGGTTTTAAATAATTTCAATAGCTGCCTAAACCTATAGTCAAAATATCTTGAGCAAGGCACAGGGTCAGACCGAATTAGTCGAGCTTTTTCGGAACTTGAAGCATTCGCTACTTCTTCCTCACTAAGGATTCTATTATCCAAAATGAGAGATAGAACGACCAGCAGCTCGCTCCATTTGGTTTCAGCAGCAGAAAGCGTTATGAAAAAAGTGGGCAGCCCAAACTGACGAATCATTGCCAGCACTTTTTTCCTCTCAGCCTTCGCAGGCCCTTAAGAACGTGATATCCGTCAACATGATATTTCGACAATAAGTAGTTTTGCTTTTACAAATTTTGCCACATGAAATGGTTGGGAAAGATAATTCTTCAGCATCCTCATCTGTCGTCATATCAATTGGTCGTCGTCCCTAACCTGGAGCCATTGCAATACGACCAATTATAGCATTATTAACGATTCGTTATCCAATGAAGTTTCCTGTCCACCTGGATTAAGATAACCCTGATCAGAAGTGTCGTGGCCTTTTGAATCTGCTTCCAATCGGTGGCGAAGAAGGCTATCCACAGCTTTTATATCAGCTGGATCAAAAAGGGACTTCTTCATTGTGAGCATTTACACTTAGTCAGTTGGAAGCAAGAGAAATATTGTGCTTGAGATATAATTCGGTGTTTATCAAATACCGCAACGCTTTGAGCACACGAGCCGGGCTAATTGTCTCAGTCATGGAATTATGCTCATATTCGAGCTTGCGCTTCAAATGAATTTGTACTACACGACTGTTTTCAAAGGTGTGCGCAAGAGCTGTCACAGTTTCCGAAACAGAAATTTGTACGTTGACCACAGCTCCTCAAACTGCACATTGCCGCTCATAGCCAAGAGAAATTAACCGCATAAACGGGATTCTTGGTGAAATTAAACGCTTTTCAAGACACGTTAAGTCTTTAAGACAGTCTGGAATCTCAGGAAAGTTGAGCAGACAGAGACTTGGAATCTTGCCGGATGATATTTGTCGGCGACAAGTTGAGCAAAACAAATAATCGTCAGATGGACTTGGAAACTTATTGGACAGCTAAAATGATTTTGAAATATCCATGTTTGGAAACTTTTCCGATACAGTTATTTTATTCAAAAACTTTGCTTGGAATGGAAACCAAGCTCCTCCGGAAAATATGAATATTTCTGTAGGGCCTTTCTTATTATTTTCCAGGTATTTATCTCTGGCCCGTAGGTAGCGTCGACAAAATTTTGATAAAATTTGTATTTCGATTTTTTATATATTTTTTTTCATATTTTTATATTTTCAGTTTTTTGTTTTGTTTACCGTTCGACGCAAAGGAATATTGTGCAGTCACAATTTAAAAAATGAAGAGTTATATCGGAAAAAACATAGGGTCCCAAATAAGTACAGACCAGGAGATTTTGTTGCAATCCGTAATGTGGATACAACACCTGGGTCAATAAAAAGTTTTCGACGAAATATCGGGGACCGTATAAAATCAACCTGGTATTTTAAAATGATCGCTATGAAATAGTTCATAGTGTGTTGGAACCAGCACGACTCAAACCTTGGATAAATAGAGTAAACGATATTGTAACGGCTAGTTCATAGATCGTGGTCGATCGGTATAGTCAGGTCGGCCGAATGTAAATACTGTAAATAAAGTAAATACTAGAAATAAGCCAATATTACAAAATACTAGAAATAAGCCAATGTTAAAAAATAACTTAAGCCTATCGATATGTAATGAATACATATCGATGCCCATGGCATCGGAAGAAGGAACTTTTTAAATTGACTTGGTGCGGTCGAGGCTTATTTTCGGACAACCAAAAATTAAAGATTAACTACACAAAGAGAGCAGTGTGAAATAAAAACTAAAAGAGTGGAGTTTTACAAAACATTAAATGACTATGAAATAGTCCATGAAATTACCGAAGATATACAAAATAATATCATGAAAAAACTTTCCACCATTATTTAAAACAAAACTAAAAGAGCTATGCACCAAGTACACAGACTTATTCGGAGTAGATTCCGAATCAATGACCACAAACTATTTTTATGAGCAAGAGTGAAGATTAAAAGATAAAGGACCACTGTATACCCTAAACCCTCTTATTCCTACACCAAATGCAACTCGTTTGAATTAATAAAGATAAATTAAAAAAAAAAATATTCCATTGGCAGGGTTCGAACTCGCAACTGACCGCATTATTTGCTGCCGGACCAGACAAAAACAAAAGTTTCCCCGGTAGAGCTCGAACTCGCGACAGACCGCATCATTTGCCACTGCTTCTAGTCAACAGCCACAATAATAATTGAGTCTTAATGAGAAAAAACCAATTAAAATAGCAGTACAGAAAACAATCGCAATTGCAATTCTGTTGACAGAATTAGAAGCAGATGCGCATGAATTTGAGTATGTACATGCATACAGAAATTCTTGGAATTTGCGGCGCAGTCAAAATACCGAAAAACAAAACAAAAACCGATCTTAATGAAACTTTCTACAGTATATCTTATTGTACCATAGAATATTAAAGTATTCTGAAAAAGTAAATTGCATTTAAATTATGGCTAAAATTGGTGGCAATGCAAGTTGAAGGTGGCGATAGGTATAAAATGAAAAATACTTGATATATATACTATTCTAGAATAAACACATTACTTTTGATGACTCTAGATCTTATTATCTACCCAATTTGCTGAAAAAACAGTATTTCGATATCGATTTTTATCGATTACTTGGAAACGGAGCAAGTGATCGAAAATCGGAATATACTCGATCGAGTATCCGGATCCGCCACAGCCAAAATTTGAAGGCTCAGGCTCTTGTTGGTTCAGATATCTTTGCGATACATACGGACAGATAGACGGACGGACAGACAGACGGACATGGCTAGAACGGCTCGGCTGTTGATGCTGATCAAGAATATATATACTTTATGGGGTCGGAGATGCTTCCTTCTGCCTGTTACATACATTTGCGCAAATCAGGGTATAAAAAGCATCAGCCGCAGCTACGTTGTGCGAGATGCCTCTACATACTGAACGTTCGGCTTTCGAGGCCAGCGTTCGGCTGCCACTCTTAGCAGTCTTACTCCATCTGGGCACACTAAAATGGTCTCAGGCACCCATGGGGCTCACTTCTTGCAATTTACCGTGATTCGATTCTTCTGATGTTTGACATGACTATGCATTGGATGGTTAGTGATTAGACGATTCAGCAGCATTCTTGTAAATGGATGAACTAATGGTCATCGGTTGTTCCGAAAACCATATGATCAAAAATGTAACAAATGTTTCTGAATTATGCAGGAAGCACAACCAACCCACAACCCCATTGTGACTTTTCTAGGTCATAAGTAAAACATAACAAAAAGTAAAATGTAATTGCAATATACCCAGACATTACGGACGCTGATAGCGCTAGACGATTCTTTGAATTTTTGCAATTATTACAGATGTTTTTTAAAAAAAATGTTGCAGACTATTAACGTCACATAACAAGAACGTAAAATTTGAATGGACCAATGATTGCCAAACAGCACACGAATATCTAAAGAAAGCTCTAATGAAGCCAACTATGCTGAAGTATCCCGGTTTTAGCAAAGAATTTTGCATAATAAAGGATGAAAGTAAACAAGCTTGCGGAGCGGTTCTAACCCAAACTTATGGTGATAAGCAATTACCCGTGGCATACGCTTCACGTTCATTCACAAAAAGTGAACCCAACAAAAATACCACAGAACAAGAGTAAGCAGCAATTCATTGGGCAATAACCCATTTTCGACCATACATATGTGGTTAACATTTCACTATTAAAACAGATCACAGACCACTTACTTATTTATTTTGAATGGTAAATCCCAGTTCAAAATTAACCAGAATGAGGATCGATTTAGAAGAGTATGAATTTACTGTAGAATATCTCAACGGAGAAGATAACTTTATTGCAGATGCGTTATTTAGAATAACCATCAAAGATTTGGAGCAAAAATCCATCCAACTACAACAAGCAAACGCATCTAATATGTATTGAATATCCATGTAGGCTCTAAATAGCTTCAATATATCTTTATTATATGCATTCAACATTTTGTCACGGTATTTTCTACGCAAGAGACTTTAAGACTCGATCTCAGTGCAAATTTATATCCAATATAATCCCTATTTATATTTGCAAGAAAACTATCAAACTTATTTAAGCTTAATGCTTCAGCGTCCGAAACTGAACTATCTAGTAGTAGCTCTTTGATTTTTTTCCGCATGTCTTGATGCCTTCTCAGATTTGAATCTCCTCTCCCTTCTCTGAGGCAAGGGTATAGCATGTTAAAACGACAAATTTTATGCCTATTAATTTCTCTTTGGCATGAAAAGCTCTGCCTGTCCTGTTGGTACTTAATAGCCTCTTCCAAATCTGGATTATCTCCGTTTGTTGTAATGAATCTGTCAATAAATTCAATAACCTGACGGCTACTTTGGGAACTATTCTCATTCAGTTTAGGGGCGCTGCTTAGCCAATACATGCCCTGTGAATGTGGCGATTCCCTATGTTGGAATTTAATTCTCCAATAAAAGTGATATTCTCCAAAAATATCGGTTTTAAATAATTTCAATAGCTGCCTAAACCTATAGTCAAAATATCTTGAGCAAGGCACAGGGTCAGACCGAATTAGTCGAGCTTTTTCGGAACTTGAAGCATTCGCTACTTCTTCCTCACTAAGGATTCTATTATCCAAAATGAGAGATAGAACGACCAGCAGCTCGCTCCATTTGGTTTCAGCAGCAGAAAGCGTTATGAAAAAAGTGGGCAGCCCAAACTGACGAATCATTGCCAGCACTTTTTTCCTCTCAGCCTTCGCAGGCCCTTAAGAACGTGATATCCGTCAACATGATATTTCGACAATAAGTAGTTTTGCTTTTACAAATTTTGCCACATGAAATGGTTGGGAAAGATAATTCTTCAGCATCCTCATCTGTCGTCATATCAATTGGTCGTCGTCCCTAACCTGGAGCCATTGCAATACGACCAATTATAGCTTTATTAACGATTCGTTATCCAATGAAGTTTCCTGTCCACCTGGATTAAGATAACCCTGATCAGAAGTGTCGTGGCCTTTTGAATCTGCTTCCAATCGGTGGCGAAGAAGGCTATCCACAGCTTTTATATCAGCTGGCTCAAAAAGGGACTTCTTCATTGTGAGCATTTACACTTAGTCAGTTGGAAGCAAGAGAAATATTGTGCTTGAGATATAATTCGGTGTTTATCAAATACCGCAACGCTTTGAGCACACGAACCGGGCTAATTGTCTCAGTCATGGAATTATGCTCATATTCGAGCTTGCGCTTCAAATGAATTTGTACTACACGACTGTTTTCAAAGGTGTGCGCAAGAGCTGTCACAGTTTCCGAAACAGAAATTTGTACGTTGACCACAGCTCCTCAAACTGCACATTGCCGCTCATAGCCAAGAGAAATTAACCGCATAAACGGGATTCTTGGTGAAATTAAACGCTTTTCAAGACACGTTAAGTCTTTAAGACAGTCTGGAATCTCAGGAAAGTTGAGCAGACAGAGACTTGGAATCTTGCCGGATGATATTTGTCGGCGACAAGTTGAGCAAAACAAATAATCTTCAGATGGACTTGGAAACTTATTGGACAGCTAAAATTATTTTGAAATATCCATGTTTGGAAACTTTTCCGATACAGTTATTTTATTCAAAAACTTTGCTTGGAATGGAAACCAAGCTCCTCCGGAAAATATGAATATTTCTGTAGGGCCTTTCTTATTATTTTCCAGGTATTTATCTCTGGCAGAAAAAACTCTACGCTGTCTTTGCAAGTCGCGCTGTTGCTCGCGCTCTTCAGGTGACATTTCTTCTCTAGCATCTCTATTTCTCTGAGATTGCTGAGCTGACTGTATGGCACGATTTTGAAACCTATTTCTAAAGCTTATAGCTCGAGCTTCAGCCATATTTGGCAATTCGTTCTCTCTCATACGAGCCTGGTTTCTAGTAACTCGTCTTTGGGAGGAATTGACGACTTGCTCTCTGCGTCTTGCGATAGTATTTTTATAGAGCATTTCGCTGATTTAAAACGTCTCTTTCGCGATCTCCATTGCAATATGCATCGTTTTGTCGACGAATGTTATGTTGAGCTCTATTAGCTTCCTGCTCTAGCTCTCCAACATTAACATTCAGTCTGCGTGCTACATGAGCAGAGGCATCACGTATACGCTCAGATGCACGATATTCTTCATTTTGTCGACGATCAGTGTGTTCCACTGTGTTAATTTCCTGCTCTTGCACTCTAACATCTAAGTCCTGTCGCCTTGTAAAGTGGGCTGCTGCATCTCGCTGGCGTTCTGATTCGCGATACTCCACGTTTTGGCGACGCACAGTGTGTTCCACTGTGTTCAATTCCTGCTCTTGCAGTCTGATTTCTGTGTCCTGTCGCCTTGTAACGTGGGCTGCTGCATCTCGCTGCCGTTCTGATTCGCGATACTCCACGTTTTGGCGATGCACAGTGTGTTCCACTGTGTTTTATTTCTGCTCTTGCAGTCGAATTTCTAAGTCCTGTGTCCTTGTAGCATGGGCTTCTGCATCGCGTTCGCACTCTTTGGTACGGTACTCCAGATTTTGTCGCCGAACAGCATGGTCTGCTGTATTTTGTGTCTGATCCAGAGCTCGCATATCCTCATCCTGTCTTTGCGTTGCGCGAGCTGCTGCATCAAGATCCCTTTCAACCTGTCGAAATCGAGCACTTCTTCTTCTTTTAGATCGGGCCAGGGCGTCACTATTACGCTCTACTTTGCGAATATCACCGTTGCACTCACGAGTGTCAGCTAAACATTGAGAATTTCGAAGGCAAACGCTTCCAGTATTCTCTATGTAGTAGACACGACTACGATTAGTGGCGTCTTGACGCTTTAAAATAGCGGATTTTTTAGACGCGCGCGGCATTTTCAATTAACTAAAGAAATTATTGCCAAATATTTCAAATATTTATGTTATGTTAAGATAACAATGAATAATTAAATATGAATAGAAACTAAAGACAGATACTGAAAAAGAAATGATTATAATATTAACTTATTTGTTAATTTAATTGTTAGTTATTTTGAATTATATATAGTATATATATTATTATATTTAAATATATATAAATATGGACTGAAAAAGCAAAATTTTATAAATCAATCAATAAATAAAAAGACTATCTAAGATTTTGGAATAAACTTGCGATTTTTCCAGTTAGAAATTATCACTAACCATACAATGCATAGACACACCAAACAGCCTTTTTATCGAAACAAGATTTATCGCAACGAGGGAACCCCAAGGGTGCCTGAGACCATTTTTGTGTGCCCAGATAGAGTAAGACTGCTAAGAGTGGCAGCCGAACGCTGGCCTCGAAAGCCGAATGTTCAGTATGAAGCCGCATCTCGCTCAGCGCACGTCGTCGCTGCTGCTGATGCTTTTTCTGAATATATGTATGTAAGTTTTAAATCCTACAGCCCAAATACATACATATGTGGTTATGCATCTGCAGAGTTTGCCTCGCTCTCACATATTGCTCATTGCGCACTTGTGTGCATCTCTTTCTCCCTGCATAGCTGCTCACAAAACCCCGAGATCTACACACATACATACATATGTTTGTGTTGTGTTGATGTGATCACAAGTAGATCAGGGCGTTTGTAGCGAGCCAGAGTTTTTTCTTCAATTGTGTCCCTTTTCTGCCTGTGGTAGCAATAGGCACACACATTCAAATGTTCTAACATGCATTTCTTCGTCCAGTTAGGGAAAATGAGAAGAATTTGATATATTTTTATTTAAACAATTAATAAACAATTAATTGACCTAAATTAAATATTTATATTTATTCTTTGTTTACTGTGGGGACCTATTTTGCTTAAAATAAAAAAAAACGAAGTCATATTTCTGTAAGGGTAATTCATCGTCGAGCTTGTCAGAGAATTATAAGACAAGACCAAAAATTTCCAATGTTCAATTTTTGCGACTTGCTATTTGTGCAAGTTATCACCCCGCCCGCAAGGCAATTCTTATTGCAATCATAAACAACATTTCAGTATAAGTCGCTATCCCAATTACTTTGCCCTTTCAGGCTTATTAGACCCGTTTCAATCACTACGTCCACTTAACGCACAGCTGCGGCTCTGCTAACATAAATATCCAGATTCCCGGCTCTAACATAAACATAACAGCGCAACCACTTAACATAAAGATTCATATTCTCATGCGCAATTCATAACGTAAACTACAGACCCAATCTGTAGAGCGCAATTGCTAACGTAAACATAACTCAAAGCGTCTAGCTTACGCAAGCCACCCCCGCGAGCTTTTAAACTCTAAGGAATAAAGCTTTAGCATAAACACAGCTGATTCGCAGCATAAGATCACCGCGAGCTTTTGAGCTTTAAGAGAATAAGCTTTATCATAACCATACCTGACTTGCAGCATAGGTTCACAATTGTACTTTTGTTCTAATCTTGGATTCAAATAAATCGGAAGCCTTCAGCCTCCCACTTAAAAAACTATATTTTTTTCCAATTAGTAGCCACTAATTGGTCAATTGGCGCCCAACATGGGGCTCGCGATTATAAACACAAAAAAGGATAATTAAAAGAAACAAAATCCTTAGTGATTCGCGAGTGAGCAAAAGTGCCGATTTACTAATCCAAGATTGTCTCAAAAGAGCATTAAAAATTTTCTAAGAACGAAAATATCGAGTGCCTCTAAAAGAAACATTAAAAATTTCCGACGAACGGAAATACCCTGTTTCTGAAATTAAAAATTTTCTAAGAACGAAAACATCGAGTGCTTCTAAAAGAAACATTAAAAATTTCCGACGAACGGAAATACCCTGTTTCTGAAAACTTGAAGAGTAGTGAAAATACCCTGAGCTGGAAATATTGATTGTTCACAAGACTTAAAAGTGAAATCAAATTTTCCCACTCAGGTTAAATGAAAGCATTCCTAAAAATTAATCGATCAAAGAAGCGAAACAAATATTTTCGCCAACAAAAATTTTTTTACCAATAAAAAACTTTTAACCAAATAAAAAATATCACGTCAACCTGAGACCCCCATAAAAGAAGACCCCAAAACGCAGAAGGAAGGAAGGAAGGAAGGAAGGAAGGAAGACTTGAACGACATATGTATAATCACCCATAAAGAAAGACCTTTTACGTGAGCCATCATCATTTACTTTAAAAAGAAATTTTTTTACTTAAGTAATGAGAGTTTAAATTTGTGTAAGCATTTGTTAGAATAATAAGTGTTATAAACTGGATAACCATATAGAAAGTTTAATTGAAGATTTTCAAAATTTAAAAATGGCTAACAATAATAACTTGACAGCTGATTTGGTAGCTCAGTTGATTGCAACTCAGACCAGAGCGCTTCAAGAGCAAATTGCAGAATTGAAGTTACAAATCACTCTCTCATCTAATAATAAACAAAAATATAAGATTACTGAAATAAATGACCTAATTCGTTGCGATGAATCTTTTGATGTTATCAAGTCCATACCAGAATTCTCAGGCAGCTATAATGCATATGTTAGTTGGCGCGAAGCCGCCTGCTGTGCCATGCGAATGTATAAAGAAGGAAGTAGAAAGTACGTAGGTGCTTTAACAATATTAAGAAATAAAATAACAGGTAAAGCTAATGACACCTTGACTAATCACGGTACCGTTCTTAATTTTGAAGCTATACTTGCAAGGTTGGATTTCGCCTACAGTGATAGACGACCAATCTATATAATAGAACAGGAGTTAAGTATTTTACGACAGAGTAACTTATCCGTTCTCGAATATTACAATTTAGTTAATAAAAAACTAACCCTTTTGATAAACAAAACTATTATGCCGTATGATGACAAAGCCCACATCATTACAGAAATGAATAAGAAAAACAGAGACAACGCTTTAAGAATTTTCATCACAGGTCTTAACGGTTCTTTATCAGAGGTTTTGTTCTCCCTTAAACCTGAAAATTTGCCTAATGCTTTGGCAAAAGCTCAGGAACTGGAAGCGAATTACCAAAGGGCTAACTTCGCTTACCACCATTTCGCAAATACCCATCAACGTAACAATCTAAACCCAGGGGATAACAATCAGCAAAAGAAAGCTGAATCCCCAAAACAACCCAATAAAAGATATGACAATCACTTAAGGTTCAATCAAGTTCCACAAAATCAAATTATTGCGCAAAGCAACAAGACTCCTCAACCTCCACCGGAGCCCATGGATGTAGACAAATCCATACAACTACAGAATACACCTTATCCGTATCCCCAAATTCGAAATTCGGCTCAACCAAAGAAATGGGAATACGCTCCCCCTTCGGTTCTGCAACCTAACAAACTCATGCGTATCAATAACCTCGAGGAAGTCCATTTTTAAGAAGAAGAGGGGGAGAACTCCCCTACATTTTCAGAATAGACAATTGACACCGGTGCCACCGCTTGTTATATAAAAGAGGGTATATACGATAACGCAGAAGAATTAGTTATAAAAAAAAGAATTAAAACTGTAAATGGCTACAGTATCATAACTCATTTTCATAACATAAACATATTTTGCAAACGCCACAGATTTTATGAAATTAATAATCTAGACGCAGATCTATTAGTCGGTTATAATCTACTGAAGGAGATTAAGGCAGTAATCGACTTGTCAAAGGGAACTTTGTTTTATAATAACAAAAAGGAAAATATTAATTTTACAAAACATGTCCAAGAAACGGTTGGCCATTTAAAAAGTTCAGACGAAGCCTATAACGTTGCTTCGTATTTGAACTACCAAAGTGGGAAATGTAAATCATTTTCTTTATTTAATGTATCCGATACAGAATCATCGTCTTTAAGTGACGCTGATAACCCACGTATCGAAAAAACTAAAGTTGACGATATTCTTAATGAAGGAAAGCTAAAGAAATTAAAACTCAAAAAGAGCAGACGTCGAAAGATGTCGGTATCCTCTACGACAAGTTCTTCCTTAAGCAAAATAAATCATTCCATTAATGAAATGGATAATTTGAATATCCTTGAGCAACAAGTCGTTCAACAAATAGAAACAAAGCATTCTCAGATTCAAACATGTCTCCCTTTTAGAACAGATATTAGAGGAGAGATAAGAACATTAAACGAAAATGCAATTTACAGTAAACAATATCCTTATCCTCATTCAGCTAACAATTTTGTTAGTCAGGAAATAAACAGGATGTTAAATGAAAATATAATAAGGCCCAGCAGAAGTCCTTATAATGCCCCGGTATGCGTAGTAGGAAAAAAAGGTTTTAATGAAGATGGAACGCCTAAGAATCGATTGGTAATAGATTTTAAGAAACTGAATAACGATACAATCCCCGATAGGTATCCAATGCCTGATCCTTCGGTCATTCTATCCAACCTAGGCAAAGCTAAAATGTTTTCGACAATTGACTTAGAATCGGGATTTCATCAGATTCTAATGAAAGAAGAAGACATCGAAAAAACAGCTTTTTCCATTAACAATGGAAAATATGAATTTCTTCGTTTGCCATTTGGGCTTGCGAACGCGCCAAGCATCTTTCTGAGAGCAATGGACAATATATTACGTGAAAAAATCGGAAAAACTTGTCATATTTATATGGACGACATAATAGTGTTTTCAAATACTCCGGAACAACATTTGGATGATTTACAAGAAATCATTGAAATTCCATTCAAAGCAAACATGAAAATATCCTTGGAAAAATCAAAATTCTTTAGAAAAGAAATAGAATTTTTAGGATACATAGTATCATACAATATCATTAAAACTGATCCGAAAAAAATAGAATCAATCATGAAATACCCTCCTCCTAATAATTTAAGGGAATTACGAGGTTTTCTTGGCTTAACAGGCTACTACAGGAAGTTTGTAAAAAACTACGCGACTATAGCAAAACCACTCACTAAATTGTTACAGGGACACAACGGTATGGTTTCAAAACATATGTCCAACAAAACAGAAATATCTCTAGACGAAGAAGCAATCTCTGCGTTTGAAAACTTAAAATCACACTTGATTGCAAACATCGAACTAACCCAGCCAGATTATACAAAAAAGTTCGTCCTCACCACAGACGCTTCCGACATCGCCATAGGCGCCGTCCATTCACAGGAAAACAAACCAATCACCTTTGTTTCAAAAACCTTAAATAAAACAGAAAGAAATTAAGCCACAAATGAAAGGGAACTATACGCCATTGTATGGGCATTAAAAAACCTTAGGAACTACTTGCATGGTGTTACAAATTTAGAAATCCAAACAGACCATCAACCACTTTTTTTTGCAGTTTCTGCTCGAAACCCTAACTCAAAAATGAAAAGATGGCATGCTTTCATAGTAGAATTTTCCCCTAAAATATTTTACAAACCAGGATCTACCAATGTCGTCGCTGACGCGTTATCAAGGGTAATGATCAATCATATTTCCAATGAAAGTAATCTCGTGTCCGAAGAAGAACCGTCGTCCGATAATGAAACTATCCATTCAGCCGACAGTAGTTATAAAAACGTAATTGAAGAAACACACAAACCATTGAACCAATTTAAACAACAATTACTTGTTTCTAAAAACAACATAACAATTCATGAAAAATATGAAGTTTTCAACAAAACAAGACATATTATAGAATACGACACAGTACACAATTTAATAATCATACTTAAAGAATTTCTTCAACCAAACCTGACTACAGGAGTTCATTGCAGTCTCGAAGATTTATACGAAATCCAAAACTCATTAAAAAACACTTTTAACAACAAATTTTTATTTACTAAAAAGTTTGTCCTAGACATCGAAAACAGAAATGACCAAGAAATTATAATAGAAGAAACACATGCTCGTGCTCATAGAGGTTTCGACGAAAATCTTAAGCAAATTCTCAAATACTATTATTGGCCAACACTATATAAAACTCTTAAGCAACACATACGCTACTGCGAAATTTGTAATAAAAATAAATATAACAGAAACCCCAAGCAAATTCCTATTTCTAAAGCTCCTATTCCTGAGAGAGAAGGTGAACAATTACATATTGACATTTTTTATGCTCAAAAATTAACATTCTTGACATGCCTAGACGCATATTCTAAATTTTTAGTGATTAAGGAAATCAATGACAAATCAGATATGGCAAACAAAGTGTTAGAACTTATCCAAACTTTTCCCTTCGCTAAATCCATAATGATGGACAACGAACCTACGTTTTCCTCGACACAATTCAAATCGTCAATGTCTCGTTCAGGTATAGCGATTTATCATGCAGACCCCAGACACAGTTTAAGCAACGGTCAGGTAGAAAGAGTTCATTCAACAATTATCGAAATTTCTCGTTGTATTCAAGACGAATACAATATAATGGATCATTCCGAAGTCGTATACCGAGCAGTTAAAGAGTATAACAACACAATTCAATCGACAACTCAACAAAAACCATGTGACATATTATTTAACAAAATAGAACACCCAAAATTGTCAGAAAAATTAAAATCAGCCCAAGCCAAAATGTTAGAGTACCATAACAAAAAGAGGTCACCAAAAAATTACGAAGTAGGTGAAATAATTTATGAAAAAAAACATGGCGAACGAAACAAACTACAACCTAGATTTAAAAAACAGGTAGTTAAAGAAGACTTAGGAAATAAAGTCCAAATAAACAATAGGGATCGTATTATTCACAAAGACAATATCAAATTCTAACCTATTTTATGTTTTTTTAAATGTATTTTTAGAATGCACATTTTATGTATCTTATCTGTTTTACTGCCGTTTTGCGGTGCAGACATTATTAATTATTCAAATGATGACTATGTCCTACTTGAGGATACAGATAATCTTTTTTTATACGAAGCATACGGAGAAGTTTTTCACGTTACTAATCTAAGTTTATATAACGATATTTTTGAAAAAGAATTACATTTTTTTAAAAACAAAAACAATACAATTGATTGGGAAGTAACTTTGGAATTGAATTTAATCAAAACACTCCTTTCTGAACTTACACCTCACAAAATTGCCAAACGTAGTATCAATGAATCGATAATCGATCTTTTAGACATTTCCTCCTTTTCGATCGTTTCATACCAAGTTTTAATCATAGTTTTTATAAAATACCCTACAATCAATTACAGTTGTAAGTTATACCACGCTAAAGCCATATCCCAAACAGATGGAACATTTTTCATAAACGACAAAATTGCTAAATGTAATAACACGTTTTACCTCATTGATAACTTTAAAAGAGAAATTTATAATAGTTTTGCCCACATTAATTTTGAACCAAACTGTTTTGTAAATCTCCTTAATAAAAAATTTACAAGTTGTATAAAATTATCCGAAAAAAATAAACCAATAGAATTTATAACAGACGACGCTATTTTAGTATCAGGCACAAACTGTATTAACGAAACCTGGCTTACAGGCATTTACCTTGTTACATTTAAAACCATAGTAACCATAAACAATGTTACCTACACCAATGTAAAAGAAAAAATTCTTAATTATGTAAAACACAATAAATTCACAAACTACTTAGTTAGTGAATATCAAGTTACTAATAATACTGAACTTCAATTAGAAAATACAAATATACTATCAAAAATTGATATAAAATTAGAAAGTAATCATTTAAAAATAACCTTTTTGTTATTTATACTAATTTTTATTTTTACTATGGTAAAGCTTCTTAAACGCTGCCCTTTAATAAATCTAAATCCCCTCAAAATACTGAAATTGAAATCGTCAAGTTATCAAAAATACCATAACACTCAAACTACAGAAACAGAGCTTGACATATTAAACCAATTAAACGAACAAATTGAATCTTTAAAAAGAAATCATTAAGAATCGGGGACGATTCTTTTTAAGAAAGGGAGGAGTTATCACCCCGCCCGCAAGGCAATTCTTATTGCAATCATAAACAACATTTCAGTATAAGTCGCTATCCCAATTACTTAGCCCTTTCAGGCTTATTAGACCCGTTTTAATCACTACGTCCACTTAACGCACAGCTGCGGCTCTGCTAACATAAATATCCAGATTCCCGGCTCTAACATAAACATAACAGCGCAACCACTTAACATAAAGATTCATATTCTCATGCGCAATTCATAACGTAAACTACAGACCCAATCTGTAGAGCGCAATTGCTAACGTAAACATAACTCAAAGCGTCTAGCTTACGCAAGCCACCCCCGCGAGCTTTTAAACTCTAAGGAATAAAGCTTTAGCATAAACACAGCTGATTCGCAGCATAAGATCACCGCGAGCTTTTGATCTTTAAGAGAATAAGCTTTATCATAACCATAGCTGACTTGCAGCATAAGCTCACAATTGTACTTTAGTTCTAATCTTGGATTCAAATAAATCGGAAGCCTTCAGCCTCCCACTTAAAAAACTATATTTTTTTTCCAGTTAGTAGCCACTAATTGGTCAATTTGCACACGCACACTCTTTCGAGTAAGGAGTTGTATGGAATTATTAGAGGGCTTAGCCTGTTCTTTTGCAAATTTGCTCTTCTTGTTGTAAGGATAAGGGCACCTGATCGTTGGCATGTGTGCATGATAACTTTTTGGGCCGGCCAAGCACGCATACTTACACACTTTCTTACACGCATCACCCGCAGCGACGACGTGCGCTTAGCGAGATGCGGCTTCATACTGAACATTCGGCTTTCGAGGCCGGCGTTCGGCTGCCACTCTCAGCAATCTTAGTCTATCTGAGCACACTAAAATGGTCTCAGGCACCCTTTGGGTTCTTTCCATAGAGTAATAAACAGACAAAGAGGAGGCATTTGGATCAAAAGCTCTTTTTCAAAAATTCTGAAGCCAGATACAGAGGTTGCAAACACAACGCCCGGCTGTCTGCAGCTACTTCTGCAGATGCCCAAAATTCAAAGACAACTTTAAAACATTTTCCATAAGAACCAACAACAACCATAAGCAAAACAAACGACTCGACAATGAAAAAAGCACACCACAAATTCTATCCCTTTTTTGTTTGAGTCTACAGCCTATGATCTTAGCTGCTGCACCCTTCTAACTCATTGTTGTGGTTTCTAAGCTCTCTCCACTCACTTTCAACTTGCAAGCAGCTCGGCAGATTTTTATAATTTTTCATTTTCGACCAGCAAGGCACCCTTTCTCAAAATAGGGTATTTTATTATTCATAAGCAATGTTACCAAATAGCACAAAACTTCTTATAAATACATTATTTTCCAATGTCTATGAAAAATATAATTTCGTATTAAGTGTGCAACTATTGGTACAATTATAATTAATTTTTTTCTTGAAGCATTATATACCATTTCTATAAATAAGGGTATCAATGCCGTGACGCGCCTAATAGTTGTTGTATGTGTGTCTCATCGCACACATATTGGTGCAAATCTGCACATATGTATGTGTCTGCCAAGCCAAGGGAAGTCTATGAACTTAAGAAGATTGCAATATTCTGTTGCGCATGTGACGTCACAGCCTAAGGCTTTTTCCGTGCGATCATTTCGTAATTAAAATGATTACATATGTCAATCAATTATTTACTATAAAGGACCCTATTCATAAATTATTTAAATGTACGTAATAAAGGTAGAAATACATACATATTACTCAAGACTAGAAATATAATTCCATAAAATGTGACGTCATAATTTCTTTGCACTGAGTTTCCTATGTCCTCTAAATCTTGGTTCAGAATTTCATAGATCACAACGGGGGACGAAGAAAAAATGGGTTTTCGTGCGCAATGTTGTTGTTTTGCTAGTGATTTGTTGTTGCTTCCTATGGTAAATGAGCTTTATTTCTTGAGTTTGATTTTGCGTTTGCGGACCAACCTTAACGACCTGGCTTCAGAATTAAAACGGTTATAAAAGCTCGGAGCGAATCTTCCGCTCTTTGTCTGTTTATTACTCTATGGGTTCCTTCGTTGCGATAAATCTTGTTTCGATAAAAAAACTGTTTGGTGTGTTTGGCATTGTATGGCATTGGCATTGTATGGTTAGTGATAAAATCCAGTACAACAGGTGTCACAACGCGTACACGAACACTAACACTTATTGGCCCACCGCTAGCAAGTGCGCCTCACACTCTTGCACTAAATGTTTACACACGCACACACACAGGTTTTCTCTTTAAGGGGGAGGTGAGGTCTAACGACGAGTCAACGCACACATACACACACAAATGTTTGCCGATATTACACGGCAATACCGATTATAGATTGTAGTATTAAATATTCTTCAAAGCACTGAAATAACCGAAGAACTGTTTAATTTGAGTTACACTGGATCTTATTATAACGAATGTTAAGTTTATATTTTAATTTGTTAATATACATAGATAAAAAATTGATTTACATAAAGCGATAGGATTTCCATGTATAGGTAATTTTATACATTTTTGAACAAACATAATATATATAATATATATATATATAGTGCCATATCCATAGTCACACCCACCCTTTAACATAACTTAGCACAAAAGCATACGTATAAGTATAAGTATAAACATGTCTCATATTGTAAACAAAAAGCCTGGTGATAATATCGACATTGGTCAAGATCAAACTGTCCCCTTTGGTAGACATAAACAATTCACCCTAAATATCACGCCACTGTCAATGTTCCCATCAGAGTACTATCCCACGCATAATTGCTGACGCAGCTCAAACTTCACTCAATTTTGACTTAAGCTCTCTCAAAGCGAAGTTTGCTAAGCGACCGCAACAGATAGATAAATTAGTTCATATTCGGGAGGCAAATCTGAATGTACTCGTTATAAGTAGTAGCCGTTAGTGAAAATAAAGAATTGAAATATATATTTTTTAAAATAACTATTCGTGTAAAACTTAATTGGCGCAGCCGGTAGGATACGTCGGGAAAAAGTAAAAATCGCTAAAGGATAATTAATTCCTAGATCTAAAGCACAATTGCGACCGAAATTGTTGTCGGTGTGTAGCAAACGATTTCTCGAATACGTATCCGCATAAGAACCTTCGGGTCACTCGTAGTTTATTAACATTGACCCTTCGGGCAATAAAGCTACCACAGTTAATAACGACTGGCTTTGCATATCTTTCGATCCCTGCAATACGTTATTACACAAAAAAAAACTAAAACAATAATAATTAAGCACAAACTATAAACTAAATTAAATGTCCAAAGTACAAAAACAAAGTGCAAATAAATAAAAGTGCAAAATCAAAGAATTAAAATGTTCGAATACCATTAACTCAAAAAAAAAACAATAATTATTTAAAAAAATTAATTATCATCAACCACCAAAACGTGAATTACAACAAGATTATGACAATTTAATTATCAGAACAACACCTCAACCAGGCCCTCACACAACTGAGACAGGTGCCTAGTTTTGACGGATCAACAGAAAATCTCAACGCTTTTATTAAAAGGATCGATTACATCCTACATCTGTATCCAACCCGAGCTGTCAGACAACATAGCATCTTATACGGAGCCATCGAATTACAAGTTGCTGGAGATGCTCAGAGAGTTTCACAAAGGACAGCGGCCAACACTTGGCAGGAGTTGAGGAATGCACTGATCGAAGAATACAAAGTGCAAACACCATTTGAAGAGCTCCTTCGACACCTATACAACACGAATTTCCAGGGAAACGTCCGTAAGTTCATCGAGGATCTCGAAAATAAATCTTATATCATATTAAAAAGGTTAGCTTTAGAAAATATACCTGGCAACACAAAACTTTATACAAATGCCATGAATAACACAATTAAAGATGTAATTACAAAAAAATTACCAGATAGGCTTTTCATGATGTTAGCCAGATACGACATTACGTCGACACAGAAAATTAAACAAGTAGCACAAAGAGAAGGATTATACGAAAATAGCGTAAATGATAGACCTAAAACTAATAACGTTCAGGGAAATCAAAATAACAATCGTAGAAACATGGGAAATTATCAGCAGAACGCTAACCCAGCCACCAGTTCAAGTAGCTATTCCAACACGAATCAGAGTTATCATGTACAAAACAAACAACATACTAATTCCGAAGACAATCAAAAGGCTCACCAAGAGTTCCAACAGAAATTAAGTCAAGGTAGAACCCAAAATCCCTTAAACTATCAAAACCAGTCCCATTCACGCTTGAATGCGCCAAACCCTCCGAATAAACGTCAAAGAGACAGCAACAGTGGGCAGATGAAAATGGACACATCTGAAAATTTTCATCAGCAAGGTTCAATCAAGTTCCACAAAATCAAATTATTGCGCAAAGCAACAAGACTCCTCAACCTCCACCGGAGCCCATGGATGTAGACAAATCCATACAACTACAGAATACACCTTATCCGTATCCCCAAATTCGAAATTCGGCTCAACCAAAGAAATGGGAATACGCTCCCCCTTCGGTTCAGCAACCTAACAAACTCATGCGTATCAATAACCTCGAGGAAGTCCATTTTTAAGAAGAAGAGGGGGAGAACTCCCCTACATTTTCAGAATAGACAATTGACACCGGTGCCACCGCTTGTTATATAAAAGAGGGTATATACGATAACGCAGAAGAATTAGTTATAAAAAAAAGAATTAAAACTGTAAATGGCTACAGTATCATAACTCATTTTCATAACATAAACATATTTTGCAAACGCCACAGATTTTATGAAATTAATAATCTAGACGCAAATCTATTAGTCGGTTATAATCTACTGAAGGAGATTAAGGCAGTAATCGACTTGTCAAAGGGAACTTTGTTTTATAATAACAAAAAGGAAAATATTAATTTTACAAAACATGTCCAAGAAACGGTTGGCCATTTAAAAAGTTCAGACGAAGCCTATAACGTTGCTTCGTATTTGAACTACCAAAGTGGGAAATGTAAATCATTTTCTTTATTTAATGTATCCGATACAGAATCATCGTCTTTAAGTGACGCTGATAACCCACGTATCGAAAAAACTAAAGTTGACGATATTCTTAATGAAGGAAAGCTAAAGAAATTAAAACTCAAAAAGAGCAGACGTCGAAAGATGTCGGTATCCTCTACGACAAGTTCTTCCTTAAGCAAAATAAATCATTCCATTAATGAAATGGATAATTTGAATATCCTTGAGCAACAAGTCGTTCAACAAATAGAAACAAAGCATTCTCAGATTCAAACATGTCTCCCTTTTAGAACAGATATTAGAGGAGAGATAAGAACATTAAACGAAAATGCAATTTACAGTAAACAATATCCTTATCCTCATTCAGCTAACAATTTTGTTAGTCAGGAAATAAACAGGATGTTAAATGAAAATATAATAAGGCCCAGCAGAAGTCCTTATAATGCCCCGGTATGCGTAGTAGGAAAAAAAGGTTTTAATGAAGATGGAACGCCTAAGAATCGATTGGTAATAGATTTTAAGAAACTGAATAACGATACAATCCCCGATAGGTATCCAATGCCTGATCCTTCGGTCATTCTATCCAACCTAGGCAAAGCTAAAATGTTTTCGACAATTGACTTAGAATCGGGATTTCATCAGATTCTAATGAAAGAAGAAGACATCGAAAAAACAGCTTTTTCCATTAACAATGGAAAATATGAATTTCTTCGTTTGCCATTTGGGCTTGCGAACGCGCCAAGCATCTTTCTGAGAGCAATGGACAATATATTACGTGAAAAAATCGGAAAAACTTGTCATATTTATATGGACGACATAATAGTGTTTTCAAATACTCCGGAACAACATTTGGATGATTTACAAGAAATCATTGAAATTCCATTCAAAGCAAACATGAAAATATCCTTGGAAAAATCAAAATTCTTTAGAAAAGAAATAGAATTTTTAGGATACATAGTATCATACAATATCATTAAAACTGATCCGAAAAAAATAGAATCAATCATGAAATACCCTCCTCCTAATAATTTAAGGGAATTACGAGGTTTTCTTGGCTTAACAGGCTACTACAGGAAGTTTGTAAAAAACTACGCGACTATAGCAAAACCACTCACTAAATTGTTACAGGGACACAACGGTATGGTTTCAAAACATATGTCCAACAAAACAGAAATATCTCTAGACGAAGAAGCAATCTCTGCGTTTGAAAACTTAAAATCACACTTGATTGCAAACATCGAACTAACCCAGCCAGATTATACAAAAAAGTTCGTCCTCACCACAGACGCTTCCGACATCGCCATAGGCGCCGTCCATTCACAGGAAAACAAACCAATCACCTTTGTTTCAAAAACCTTAAATAAAACAGAAAGAAATTAAGCCACAAATGAAAGGGAACTATACGCCATTGTATGGGCATTAAAAAACCTTAGGAACTACTTGCATGGTGTTACAAATTTAGAAATCCAAACAGACCATCAACCACTTTTTTTTTGCAGTTTCTGCTCGAAACCCTAACTCAAAAATGAAAAGATGGCATGCTTTCATAGTAGAATTTTCCCCTAAAATATTTTACAAACCAGGATCTACCAATGTCGTCGCTGACGCGTTATCAAGGGTAATGATCAATCATATTTCCAATGAAAGTAATCTCGTGTCCGAAGAAGAACCGTCGTCCGATAATGAAACTATCCATTCAGCCGACAGTAGTTATAAAAACGTAATTGAAGAAACACACAAACCATTGAACCAATTTAAACAACAATTACTTGTTTCTAAAAACAACATAACAATTCATGAAAAATATGAAGTTTTCAACAAAACAAGACATATTATAGAATACGACACAGTACACAATTTAATAATCATACTTAAAGAATTTCTTCAACCAAACCTGACTACAGGAGTTCATTGCAGTCTCGAAGATTTATACGAAATCCAAAACTCATTAAAAAACACTTTTAACAACAAATTTTTATTTACTAAAAAGTTTGTCCTAGACATCGAAAACAGAAATGACCAAGAAATTATAATAGAAGAAACACATGCTCGTGCTCATAGAGGTTTCGACGAAAATCTTAAGCAAATTCTCAAATACTATTATTGGCCAACACTATATAAAACTCTTAAGCAACACATACGCTACTGCGAAATTTGTAATAAAAATAAATATAACAGAAACCCCAAGCAAATTCCTATTTCTAAAGCTCCTATTCCTGAGAGAGAAGGTGAACAATTACATATTGACATTTTTTATGCTCAAAAATTAACATTCTTGACATGCCTAGACGCATATTCTAAATTTTTAGTGATTAAGGAAATCAATGACAAATCAGATATGGCAAACAAAGTGTTAGAACTTATCCAAACTTTTCCCTTCGCTAAATCCATAATGATGGACAACGAACCTACGTTTTCCTCGACACAATTCAAATCGTCAATGTCTCGTTCAGGTATAGCGATTTATCATGCAGACCCCAGACACAGTTTAAGCAACGGTCAGGTAGAAAGAGTTCATTCAACAATTATCGAAATTTCTCGTTGTATTCAAGACGAATACAATATAATGGATCATTCCGAAGTCGTATACCGAGCAGTTAAAGAGTATAACAACACAATTCAATCGACAACTCAACAAAAACCATGTGACATATTATTTAACAAAATAGAACACCCAAAATTGTCAGAAAAATTAAAATCAGCCCAAGCCAAAATGTTAGAGTACCATAACAAAAAGAGGTCACCAAAAAATTACGAAGTAGGTGAAATAATTTATGAAAAAAAACATGGCGAACGAAACAAACTACAACCTAGATTTAAAAAACAGGTAGTTAAAGAAGACTTAGGAAATAAAGTCCAAATAAACAATAGGGATCGTATTATTCACAAAGACAATATCAAATTCTAACCTATTTTATGTTTTTTTAAATGTATTTTTAGAATGCACATTTTATGTATCTTATCTGTTTTACTGCCGTTTTGCGGTGCAGACATTATTAATTATTCAAATGATGACTATGTCCTACTTGAGGATACAGATAATCTTTTTTTATACGAAGCATACGGAGAAGTTTTTCACGTTACTAATCTAAGTTTATATAACGATATTTTTGAAAAAGAATTACATTTTTTAAAAACAAAAACAATACAATTGATTGGGAAGTAACTTTGGAATTGAATTTAATCAAAACACTCCTTTCTGAACTTACACCTCACAAAATTGCCAAACGTAGTATCAATGAATCGATAATCGATCTTTTAGACATTTCCTCCTTTTCGATCGTTTCATACCAAGTTTTAATCATAGTTTTTATAAAATACCCTACAATCAATTACAGTTGTAAGTTATACCACGCTAAAGCCATATCCCAAACAGATGGAACATTTTTCATAAACGACAAAATTGCTAAATGTAATAACACGTTTTACCTCATTGATAACTTTAAAAGAGAAATTTATAATAGTTTTGCCCACATTAATTTTGAACCAAACTGTTTTGTAAATCTCCTTAATAAAAAATTTACAAGTTGTATAAAATTATCCGAAAAAAATAAACCAATAGAATTTATAACAGACGACGCTATTTTAGTATCAGGCACAAACTGTATTAACGAAACCTGGCTTACAGGCATTTACCTTGTTACATTTAAAACCATAGTAACCATAAACAATGTTACCTACACCAATGTAAAAGAAAAAATTCTTAATTATGTAAAACACAATAAATTCACAAACTACTTAGTTAGTGAATATCAAGTTACTAATAATACTGAACTTCAATTAGAAAATACAAATATACTATCAAAAATTGATATAAAATTAGAAAGTAATCATTTAAAAATAACCTTTTTGTTATTTATACTAATTTTTATTTTTACTATGGTAAAGCTTCTTAAACGCTGCCCTTTAATAAATCTAAATCCCCTCAAAATACTGAAATTGAAATCGTCAAGTTATCAAAAATACCATAACACTCAAACTACAGAAACAGAGCTTGACATATTAAACCAATTAAACGAACAAATTGAATCTTTAAAAAGAAATCATTAAGAATCGGGGACGATTCTTTTTAAGAAAGGGAGGAGTTATCACCCCGCCCGCAAGGCAATTCTTATTGCAATCATAAACAACATTTCAGTATAAGTCGCTATCCCAATTACTTAGCCCTTTCAGGCTTATTAGACCCGTTTTAATCACTACGTCCACTTAACGCACAGCTGCGGCTCTGCTAACATAAATATCCAGATTCCCGGCTCTAACATAAACATAACAGCGCAACCACTTAACATAAAGATTCATATTCTCATGCGCAATTCATAACGTAAACTACAGACCCAATCTGTAGAGCGCAATTGCTAACGTAAACATAACTCAAAGCGTCTAGCTTACGCAAGCCACCCCCGCGAGCTTTTAAACTCTAAGGAATAAAGCTTTAGCATAAACACAGCTGATTCGCAGCATAAGATCACCGCGAGCTTTTGATCTTTAAGAGAATAAGCTTTATCATAACCATAGCTGACTTGCAGCATAAGCTCACAATTGTACTTTAGTTCTAATCTTGGATTCAAATAAATCGGAAGCCTTCAGCCTCCCACTTAAAAAACTATATTTTTTTCCAGTTAGTAGCCACTAATTGGTCAATTTGCACACGCACACTCTTTCGAGTAAGGAGTTGTATGGAATTATTAGAGGGCTTAGCCTGTTCTTTTGCAAATTTGCTCTTCTTGTTGTAAGGATAAGGGCACCTGATCGTTGGCATGTGTGCATGATAACTTTTTGGGCCGGCCAAGCACGCATACTTACACACTTTCTTACACGCATCACCCGCAGCGACGACGTGCGCTTAGCGAGATGCGGCTTCATACTGAACATTCGGCTTTCGAGGCCGGCGTTCGGCTGCCACTCTCAGCAATCTTAGTCTATCTGAGCACACTAAAATGGTCTCAGGCACCCTTTGGGTTCTTTCCATAGAGTAATAAACAGACAAAGAGGAGGCATTTGGATCAAAAGCTCTTTTTCAAAAATTCTGAAGCCAGATACAGAGGTTGCAAACACAACGCCCGGCTGTCTGCAGCTACTTCTGCAGATGCCCAAAATTCAAAGACAACTTTAAAACATTTTCCATAAGAACCAACAACAACCATAAGCAAAACAAACGACTCGACAATGAAAAAAGCACACCACAAATTCTATCCCTTTTTTGTTTGAGTCTACAGCCTATGATCTTAGCTGCTGCACCCTTCTAACTCATTGTTGTGGTTTCTAAGCTCTCTCCACTCACTTTCAACTTGCAAGCAGCTCGGCAGATTTTTATAATTTTTCATTTTCGACCAGCAAGGCACCCTTTCTCAAAATAGGGTATTTTATTATTCATAAGCAATGTTACCAAATAGCACAAAACTTCTTATAAATACATTATTTTCCAATGTCTATGAAAAATATAATTTCGTATTAAGTGTGCAACTATTGGTACAATTATAATTAATTTTTTTCTTGAAGCATTATATACCATTTCTATAAATAAGGGTATCAATGCCGTGACGCGCCTAATAGTTGTTGTATGTGTGTCTCATCGCACACATATTGGTGCAAATCTGCACATATGTATGTGTCTGCCAAGCCAAGGGAAGTCTATGAACTTAAGAAGATTGCAATATTCTGTTGCGCATGTGACGTCACAGCCTAAGGCTTTTTCCGTGCGATCATTTCGTAATTAAAATGATTACATATGTCAATCAATTATTTACTATAAAGGACCCTATTCATAAATTATTTAAATGTACGTAATAAAGGTAGAAATACATACATATTACTCAAGACTAGAAATATAATTCCATAAAATGTGACGTCATAATTTCTTTGCACTGAGTTTCCTATGTCCTCTAAATCTTGGTTCAGAATTTCATAGATCACAACGGGGGACGAAGAAAAAATGGGTTTTCGTGCGCAATGTTGTTGTTTTGCTAGTGATTTGTTGTTGCTTCCTATGGTAAATGAGCTTTATTTCTTGAGTTTGATTTTGCGTTTGCGGACCAACCTTAACGACCTGGCTTCAGAATTAAAACGGTTATAAAAGCTCGGAGCGAATCTTCCGCTCTTTGTCTGTTTATTACTCTATGGGTTCCTTCGTTGCGATAAATCTTGTTTCGATAAAAAAACTGTTTGGTGTGTTTGGCATTGTATGGCATTGGCATTGTATGGTTAGTGATAAAATCCAGTACAACAGGTGTCACAACGCGTACACGAACACTAACACTTATTGGCCCACCGCTAGCAAGTGCGCCTCACACTCTTGCACTAAATGTTTACACACGCACACACACAGGTTTTCTCTTTAAGGGGGAGGTGAGGTCTAACGACGAGTCAACGCACACATACACACACAAATGTTTGCCGATATTACACGGCAATACCGATTATAGATTGTAGTATTAAATATTCTTCAAAGCACTGAAATAACCGAAGAACTGTTTAATTTGAGTTACACTGGATCTTATTATAACGAATGTTAAGTTTATATTTTAATTTGTTAATATACATAGATAAAAAATTGATTTACATAAAGCGATAGGATTTCCATGTATAGGTAATTTTATACATTTTTGAACAAACATAATATATATAATATATATATATATAGTGCCATATCCATAGTCACACCCACCCTTTAACATAACTTAGCACAAAAGCATACGTATAAGTATAAGTATAAACATGTCTCATATTGTAAACAAAAAGCCTGGTGATAATATCGACATTGGTCAAGATCAAACTGTCCCCTTTGGTAGACATAAACAATTCACCCTAAATATCACGCCACTGTCAATGTTCCCATCAGAGTACTATCCCACGCATAATTGCTGACGCAGCTCAAACTTCACTCAATTTTGACTTAAGCTCTCTCAAAGCGAAGTTTGCTAAGCGACCGCAACAGATAGATAAATTAGTTCATATTCGGGAGGCAAATCTGAATGTACTCGTTATAAGTAGTAGCCGTTAGTGAAAATAAAGAATTGAAATATATATTTTTTAAAATAACTATTCGTGTAAAACTTAATTGGCGCAACCGGTAGGATACGTCGGGAAAAAGTAAAAATCGCTAAAGGATAATTAATTCCTAGATCTAAAGCACAATTGCGACCGAAATTGTTGTCGGTGTGTAGCAAACGATTTCTCGAATACGTATCCGCATAAGAACCTTCGGGTCACTCGTAGTTTATTAACATTGACCCTTCGGGCAATAAAGCTACCACAGTTAATAACGACTGGCTTTGCATATCTTTCGATCCCTGCAATACGTTATTACTGGGTCTTTTCAATAAGACACACCCACAAAAAAAAACTAAAACAATAATAATTAAGCACAAACTATAAACTAAATTAAATGTCCAAAGTACAAAAACAAAGTGCAAATAAATAAAAGTGCAAAATCAAAGAATTAAAATGTTCGAATACCATTAACTCAAAAAAAAAAACAATAATTATTTAAAAAAAATTAATTATCATCAACCACCAAAACGTGAATTACAACAAGATTATGACAATTTAATTATCAGAACAACACCTCAACCAGGCCCTCACACAACTGAGACAGGTGCCTAGTTTTGACGGATCAACAGAAAATCTCAACGCTTTTATTAAAAGGATCGATTACATCCTACATCTGTATCCAACCCGAGCTGTCAGACAACATAGCATCTTATACGGAGCCATCGAATTACAAGTTGCTGGAGATGCTCAGAGAGTTTCACAAAGGACAGCGGCCAACACTTGGCAGGAGTTGAGGAATGCACTGATCGAAGAATACAAAGTGCAAACACCATTTGAAGAGCTCCTTCGACACCTATACAACACGAATTTCCAGGGAAACGTCCGTAAGTTCATCGAGGATCTCGAAAATAAATCTTATATCATATTAAAAAGGTTAGCTTTAGAAAATATACCTGGCAACACAAAACTTTATACAAATGCCATGAATAACACAATTAAAGATGTAATTACAAAAAAATTACCAGATAGGCTTTTCATGATGTTAGCCAGATACGACATTACGTCGACACAGAAAATTAAACAAGTAGCACAAAGAGAAGGATTATACGAAAATAGCGTAAATGATAGACCTAAAACTAATAACGTTCAGGGAAATCAAAATAACAATCGTAGAAACATGGGAAATTATCAGCAGAACGCTAACCCAGCCACCAGTTCAAGTAGCTATTCCAACACGAATCAGAGTTATCATGTACAAAACAAACAACATACTAATTCCGAAGACAATCAAAAGGCTCACCAAGAGTTCCAACAGAAATTAAGTCAAGGTAGAACCCAAAATCCCTTAAACTATCAAAACCAGTCCCATTCACGCTTGAATGCGCCAAACCCTCCGAATAAACGTCAAAGAGACAGCAACAGTGGGCAGATGAAAATGGACACATCTGAAAATTTTCATCAGCAAGGTTCAATCAAGTTCCACAAAATCAAATTATTGCGCAAAGCAACAAGACTCCTCAACCTCCACCGGAGCCCATGGATGTAGACAAATCCATACAACTACAGAATACACCTTATCCGTATCCCCAAATTCGAAATTCGGCTCAACCAAAGAAATGGGAATACGCTCCCCCTTCGGTTCAGCAACCTAACAAACTCATGCGTATCAATAACCTCGAGGAAGTCCATTTTTAAGAAGAAGAGGGGGAGAACTCCCCTACATTTTCAGAATAGACAATTGACACCGGTGCCACCGCTTGTTATATAAAAGAGGGTATATACGATAACGCAGAAGAATTAGTTATAAAAAAAAGAATTAAAACTGTAAATGGCTACAGTATCATAACTCATTTTCATAACATAAACATATTTTGCAAACGCCACAGATTTTATGAAATTAATAATCTAGACGCAGATCTATTAGTCGGTTATAATCTACTGAAGGAGATTAAGGCAGTAATCGACTTGTCAAAGGGAACTTTGTTTTATAATAACAAAAAGGAAAATATTAATTTTACAAAACATGTCCAAGAAACGGTTGGCCATTTAAAAAGTTCAGACGAAGCCTATAACGTTGCTTCGTATTTGAACTACCAAAGTGGGAAATGTAAATCATTTTCTTTATTTAATGTATCCGATACAGAATCATCGTCTTTAAGTGACGCTGATAACCCACGTATCGAAAAAACTAAAGTTGACGATATTCTTAATGAAGGAAAGCTAAAGAAATTAAAACTCAAAAAGAGCAGACGTCGAAAGATGTCGGTATCCTCTACGACAAGTTCTTCCTTAAGCAAAATAAATCATTCCATTAATGAAATGGATAATTTGAATATCCTTGAGCAACAAGTCGTTCAACAAATAGAAACAAAGCATTCTCAGATTCAAACATGTCTCCCTTTTAGAACAGATATTAGAGGAGAGATAAGAACATTAAACGAAAATGCAATTTACAGTAAACAATATCCTTATCCTCATTCAGCTAACAATTTTGTTAGTCAGGAAATAAACAGGATGTTAAATGAAAATATAATAAGGCCCAGCAGAAGTCCTTATAATGCCCCGGTATGCGTAGTAGGAAAAAAAGGTTTTAATGAAGATGGAACGCCTAAGAATCGATTGGTAATAGATTTTAAGAAACTGAATAACGATACAATCCCCGATAGGTATCCAATGCCTGATCCTTCGGTCATTCTATCCAACCTAGGCAAAGCTAAAATGTTTTCGACAATTGACTTAGAATCGGGATTTCATCAGATTCTAATGAAAGAAGAAGACATCGAAAAAACAGCTTTTTCCATTAACAATGGAAAATATGAATTTCTTCGTTTGCCATTTGGGCTTGCGAACGCGCCAAGCATCTTTCTGAGAGCAATGGACAATATATTACGTGAAAAAATCGGAAAAACTTGTCATATTTATATGGACGACATAATAGTGTTTTCAAATACTCCGGAACAACATTTGGATGATTTACAAGAAATCATTGAAATTCCATTCAAAGCAAACATGAAAATATCCTTGGAAAAATCAAAATTCTTTAGAAAAGAAATAGAATTTTTAGGATACATAGTATCATACAATATCATTAAAACTGATCCGAAAAAAATAGAATCAATCATGAAATACCCTCCTCCTAATAATTTAAGGGAATTACGAGGTTTTCTTGGCTTAACAGGCTACTACAGGAAGTTTGTAAAAAACTACGCGACTATAGCAAAACCACTCACTAAATTGTTACAGGGACACAACGGTATGGTTTCAAAACATATGTCCAACAAAACAGAAATATCTCTAGACGAAGAAGCAATCTCTGCGTTTGAAAACTTAAAATCACACTTGATTGCAAACATCGAACTAACCCAGCCAGATTATACAAAAAAGTTCGTCCTCACCACAGACGCTTCCGACATCGCCATAGGCGCCGTCCATTCACAGGAAAACAAACCAATCACCTTTGTTTCAAAAACCTTAAATAAAACAGAAAGAAATTAAGCCACAAATGAAAGGGAACTATACGCCATTGTATGGGCATTAAAAAACCTTAGGAACTACTTGCATGGTGTTACAAATTTAGAAATCCAAACAGACCATCAACCACTTTTTTTTGCAGTTTCTGCACGAAACCCTAACTCAAAAATGAAAAGATGGCATGCTTTCATAGTAGAATTTTCCCCTAAAATATTTTACAAACCAGGATCTACCAATGTCGTCGCTGACGCGTTATCAAGGGTAATGATCAATCATATTTCCAATGAAAGTAATCTCGTGTCCGAAGAAGAACCGTCGTCCGATAATGAAACTATCCATTCAGCCGACAGTAGTTATAAAAACGTAATTGAAGAAACACACAAACCATTGAACCAATTTAAACAACAATTACTTGTTTCTAAAAACAACATAACAATTCATGAAAAATATGAAGTTTTCAACAAAACAAGACATATTATAGAATACGACACAGTACACAATTTAATAATCATACTTAAAGAATTTCTTCAACCAAACCTGACTACAGGAGTTCATTACAGTCTCGAAGATTTATACGAAATACAAACACAAACTGTATTAACGAAACCTGGCTTACAGGCATTTACCTTGTTACATTTAAAACCATAGTAACCATAAACAATGTTACCTACACCAATGTAAAAGAAAAAATTCTTAATTATGTAAAACACAATAAATTCACAAACTACTTAGTTAGTGAATATCAAGTTACTAATAATACTGAACTTCAATTAGAAAATACAAATATACTAGCAAAAATTGATATAAAATTAGAAAGTAATCATTTAAAAATAACCTTTTTATTATTTATACTAATTTTTATTTTTACTATGGTAAAGCTTCTTAAACGCTGCCCTTTAATAAATCTAAATCCCCTCAAAATACTGAAATTGAAATCGTCAAGTTATCAAAAATACCATAACACTCAAACTACAGAAACAGAGCTTGACATATTAAACCAATTAAACGAACAAATTGAATCTTTAAAAAGAAATCATTAAGAATCGGGGACGATTCTTTTTAAGAAAGGGAGGAGTTATCACCCCGCCCGCAAGGCAATTCTTATTGCAATCATAAACAACATTTCAGTATAAGTCGCTATCCCAATTACTTAGCCCTTTCAGGCTTATTAGACCCGTTTTAATCACTACGTCCACTTAACGCACAGCTGCGGCTCTGCTAACATAAATATCCAGATTCCCGGCTCTAACATAAACATAACAGCGCAACCACTTAACATAAAGATTCATATTCTCATGCGCAATTCATAACGTAAACTACAGACCCAATCTGTAGAGCGCAATTGCTAACGTAAACATAACTCAAAGCGTCTAGCTTACGCAAGCCACCCCCGCGAGCTTTTAAACTCTAAGGAATAAAGCTTTAGCATAAACACAGCTGATTCGCAGCATAAGATCACCGCGAGCTTTTGATCTTTAAGAGAATAAGCTTTATCATAACCATAGCTGACTTGCAGCATAAGCTCACAATTGTACTTTAGTTCTAATCTTGGATTCAAATAAATCGGAAGCCTTCAGCCTCCCACTTAAAAAACTATATTTTTTTCCAGTTAGTAGCCACTAATTGGTCAATTTGCACACGCACACTCTTTCGAGTAAGGAGTTGTATGGAATTATTAGAGGGCTTAGCCTGTTCTTTTGCAAATTTGCTCTTCTTGTTGTAAGGATAAGGGCACCTGATCGTTGGCATGTGTGCATGATAACTTTTTGGGCCGGCCAAGCACGCATACTTACACACTTTCTTACACGCATCACCCGCAGCGACGACGTGCGCTTAGCGAGATGCGGCTTCATACTGAACATTCGGCTTTCGAGGCCGGCGTTCGGCTGCCACTCTCAGCAATCTTAGTCTATCTGAGCACACTAAAATGGTCTCAGGCACCCTTTGGGTTCTTTCCATAGAGTAATAAACAGACAAAGAGGAGGCATTTGGATCAAAAGCTCTTTTTCAAAAATTCTGAAGCCAGATACAGAGGTTGCAAACACAACGCCCGGCTGTCTGCAGCTACTTCTGCAGATGCCCAAAATTCAAAGACAACTTTAAAACATTTTCCATAAGAACCAACAACAACCATAAGCAAAACAAACGACTCGACAATGAAAAAAGCACACCACAAATTCTATCCCTTTTTTGTTTGAGTCTACAGCCTATGATCTTAGCTGCTGCACCCTTCTAACTCATTGTTGTGGTTTCTAAGCTCTCTCCACTCACTTTCAACTTGCAAGCAGCTCGGCAGATTTTTATAATTTTTCATTTTCGACCAGCAAGGCACCCTTTCTCAAAATAGGGTATTTTATTATTCATAAGCAATGTTACCAAATAGCACAAAACTTCTTATAAATACATTTTTTCCAATGTCTATGAAAAATATAATTTCGTATTAAGTGTGCAACTATTGGTACAATTATAATTAATTTTTTTCTTGAAGCATTATATACCATTTCTATAAATAAGGGTATCAATGCCGTGACGCGCCTAATAGTTGTTGTATGTGTGTCTCATCGCACACATATTGGTGCAAATCTGCACATATGTATGTGTCTGCCAAACCAAGGGAAGTCTATGAACTTAAGAAGATTGCAATATTCTGTTGCGCATGTGACGTCACAGCCTAAGGCTTTTTCCGTGCGATCATTTCGTAATTAAAATGATTACATATGTCAATCAATTATTTACTATAAAGGACTCTATTCATAAATTATTTAAATGTACGTAATAAAGGTAGAAATACATACATATTACTCAAGACTAGAAATATAATTCCATAAAATGTGACGTCATAATTTCTTTGCACTGAGTTTCCTATGTCCTCTAAATCTTGGTTCAGAATTTCATAGATCACAACGGGGGACGAAGAAAAAATGGGTTTTCGTGCGCAATGTTGTTGTTTTGCTAGTGATTTGTTGTTGCTTCCTATGGTAAATGAGCTTTATTTCTTGAGTTTGATTTTGCGTTTGCGGACCAACCTTAACGACCTGGCTTCAGAATTAAAACGGTAATAAAAGCTCGGAGCGAATCTTCCGCTCTTTGTCTGTTTATTACTCTATGGGTTCCTTCGTTGCGATAAATCTTGTTTCGATAAAAAAACTGTTTGGTGTGTTTGGCATTGTATGGCATTGGCATTGTATGGTTAGTGATAAAATCCAGTACAACAGGTGTCACAACGCGTACACGAACACTAACACTTATTGGCCCACCGCTAGCAAGTGCGCCTCACACTCTTGCACTAAATGTTTACACACGCACACACACAGGTTTTCTCTTTAAGGGGGAGGTGAGGTCTAACGACGAGTCAACGCACACATACACACACAAATGTTTGCCGATATTACACGGCAATACCGATTATAGATTGTAGTATTAAATATTCTTCAAAGCACTGAAATAACCGAAGAACTGTTTAATTTGAGTTACACTGGATCTTATTATAACGAATGTTAAGTTTATATTTTAATTTGTTAATATACATAGATAAAAAATTGATTTACATAAAGCGATAGGATTTCCATGTATAGGTAATTTTATACATTTTTGAACAAACATAATATATATAATATATATATATATAGTGACATATCCATAGTCACACCCACCCTTTAACATAACTTAGCACAAAAGCATACGTATAAGTATAAGTATAAACATGTCTCATATTGTAAACAAAAAGCCTGGTGATAATATCGACATTGGTCAAGATCAAACTGTCCCCTTTGGTAGACATAAACAATTCACCCTAAATATCACGCCACTGTCAATGTTCCCATCAGAGTACTATCCCACGCATAATTGCTGACGCAGCTCAAACTTCACTCAATTTTGACTTAAGCTCTCTCAAAGCGAAGTTTGCTAAGCGACCGCAACAGATAGATAAATTAGTTCATATTCGGGAGGCAAATCTGAATGTACTCGTTATAAGTAGTAGCCGTTAGTGAAAATAAAGAATTGAAATATATATTTTTTAAAATAACTATTCGTGTAAAACTTAATTGGCGCAGCCGGTAGGATACGTCGGGAAAAAGTAAAAATCGCTAAAGGATAATTAATTCCTAGATCTAAAGCACAATTGCGACCGAAGTTGTTGTCGGTGTGTAGCAAACGATTTCTCGAATACGTATCCGCATAAGAACCTTCGGGTCACTCGTAGTTTATTAACATTGACCCTTCGGGCAATAAAGCTACCACAGTTAATAACGACTGGCTTTGCATATCTTTCGATCCCTGCAATACGTTATTACTGGGTCTTTTCAATAAGACACACCCACAAAAAAAAACTAAAACAATAATAATTAAGCACAAACTATAAACTAAATTAAATGTCCAAAGTACAAAAACAAAGTGCAAATAAATAAAAGTGCAAAATCAAAGAATTAAAATGTTCGAATACCATTAACTCAAAAAAAAAAACAATAATTATTTAAAAAAAATTAATTATCATCAACCACCAAAACGTGAATTACAACAAGATTATGACAATTTAATTATCAGAACAACACCTCAACCAGGCCCTCACACAACTGAGACAGGTGCCTAGTTTTGACGGATCAACAGAAAATCTCAACGCTTTTATTAAAAGGATCGATTACATCCTACATCTGTATCCAACCCGAGCTGTCAGACAACATAGCATCTTATACGGAGCCATCGAATTACAAGTTGCTGGAGATGCTCAGAGAGTTTCACAAAGGACAGCGGCCAACACTTGGCAGGAGTTGAGGAATGCACTGATCGAAGAATACAAAGTGCAAACACCATTTGAAGAGCTCCTTCGACACCTATACAACACGAATTTCCAGGGAAACGTCCGTAAGTTCATCGAGGATCTCGAAAATAAATCTTATATCATATTAAAAAGGTTAGCTTTAGAAAATATACCTGCCAACACAACACTTTATACAAATGCCATGAATAACACAATTAAAGATGTAATTACAAAAAAATTACCAGATAGGCTTTTCATGATGTTAGCTAGATACGACATTAAGTCGACACAAAAACTTAAACAAGTAGCACAAAGAGAAGGATTATACGAAAATAGCGTAAATGATAGACCTAAAACTAATAACGTTCAGGGAAATCAAAATAACAATCGTAGAAACATGGGAAATTATCAGCAGAACGCTAACCCAGCCACCAGTTCAAGTAGCTATTCCAACACGAATCAGAGTTATCATGTACAAAACAAACAACATACTAATTCCGAAGACAATCAAAAGGCTCACCAAGAGTTCCAACAGAAATTAAGTCAAGGTAGAACCCAAAATCCCTTAAACTATCAAAATCAGTCCCATTCACGCTTGAATGCGCCAAACCCTCCGAATAAACGTCAAAGAGACAGCAACAGTGGGCAGATGAAAATGGACACATCTGAAAATTTTCATCAGCAAGCCTCGGAACAAACAGAAGAAATCCATTCATAAAATTAATTATGAATGACGAAGTTCTAAAATGTGTCATTGACACAGGTTCAACCATAAACCTAATGAAAACAAACCGCTTAAATTTTCCAATATACAACGAAACATTAAAGGTTCACACCATAAATGGTGTTATTGAATTAAAACAAAGCATAAGATTAGGAGCAATCAAAATTTGTCCTAGTAAACAAAAATTCTACATTCACGACTTCTCAGAGCATTATGATGTTCTGATTGGGAGAGAATACCTTGAAGCATGTCAAGCAAAAATAGACTATGCACAAGGATCCGTAACCTTAGGAGAATTTAACTTTTGTTTTTAGATATAATGACGAAGAGGTCGAAGAGGACGTGACCGCACAAGAGTGCCTTGATCCACCCTCAACAGAGGATAGACCATTTAACTTCGCTATTAATAACGAATTAACTGAAAATAATGAGTATAGGCTAGAGCACCTAAACTCAGAAGAAAAGGAAAAAATTAAATATGTTTTACATGAATTTCGTGATATACAGTACCATGAAGGTGACAATTTGAGTTTCACTAGTACAATTAAACACAAAATTCTAACAAAGAATGAGGACCCAATTTACAAGCGTCCATATAAATATCCTTAAATATACGATGAGAAAGTAAATAAATAAATAAGCGATATGATAAAACAAAATATCATACGTAAATCCAAATCCCCTTACTGATCACCAGTAATAATCGTTCCAAAGAAAAACGATGCATCTGGAAAGCAAAAATTCCGGTTAGTCATAGATTACCGCAATCTCAATGAACTTACTATTAATGATAAATACCCTATCCCGATCATGGATGAAATATTAGATAAACTTGGAAAATGTCAATATTTTACAACCATTGATCTGGCCAAAAGCTTCACCAAATTCAGATGAATCCTGGTTCAATACCCAAGACCGCATTTTCGACTAAACATGGCCATTACGAGTACACTCGCATGCCCTTTGGTCTTAAGAATGCACCTGCAACGTTCCAACGTTGTATGAATAATCTCTTAGAAGATTTAATTTTTAAGGATTGTCTGGTCTACTTAGACGATATTATAATTTTTTCCACTTCATTGGAGGAACACATTTTGTCGCTACAAAAAGTATTTCAGAAGCTTAGAGAAGCTAACTTAAAACTACAGTTGGATAAATGCGAGTTCTTGAGAAAAGAAACTGAATTTCTCGGTCACATCATCACAACTGAGGGTATAAAACCAAATCCCAAAAAAATACAAGCAATTGTCAAATTCCCAATTCCAAAAACTCCAAAAGAAATTAAATCATTTCTAGGATTATGAGGTTTCTATAGGAAATTTATACCAATTTTTGCCAATATAGAAAACCATTAACACTTTAATTAAAACAAGTAAAAGGTTCTAGTCGGGAGCTCCCGACTAGGGGATACCCTGAACCCTCATATTCCAACACCAAATGCAGCTCGCGCTAATAGATAGAAAGTAGCGGGGAGGTGGCGATAGGTATAAAATGAAAGATAATCGATATATATATACTATTCTAGAAGCTACATGTCAAGTTTGGTAACTCTAGCTCTTATTATTTACCAAAATTGCTTAAAAAACGGGATTTCGATATACATTTTTATCGATTACTTGGAAACGGGGCAAGTTATCGATTATCGGAAACAAACTCGATCTGCGTAGGAACTAGGAGCACCTACATCTAAATTTCAAGTCCCTAGCTCTTATAGGTTCTGAGATCCTTGCGTTCATACATACGGACGGATGGACGGACGGACGGACGGACGGAGGGACGGACGGACAGACAGACAAACATGGCTAGATCGACTCGGCTATTGATGCTGATCAAGAATATATATACTTTATGGGGTCGGAGATGCTTCCTTCTGCCTGTTACATACATTTGCATTTTGCACAAAAACATAATACCCCTTTTACCCATTTTTAATGGGTTCAGGGTATAAAAAGGAACCGAGAACAAAACAAAAGTTACAAATTACTTTCATAAAACCAACATAAAAATTACATACAAAGACATGACTAACGCACATGACAAAGGATTAATAAAAGAATATTTATGCACAAAGAAAAGTGTGCTATACTTCCACAACGAAGCAGATTTTCCCATTTTTCAAAAAGCCTACTTAGAAATAATAAGTCCGAATTATTAAACAAAGGCAATGAAAACTAGTAAAAAATTAATAGATCTTCAAACGATTGCAGAATTCAAGGAACTAATATTAAAAAAACCCAGGAATTGAAAAAACTATCAATTAGTTCAAAGAAACCCACTATTTTCCAGATTATCCAAATTTAATTCAAAATCTAATAAACGAATGCGAGATTTGCAACATCGCAAAAAGAGAACACAGGGATACAAAATTAACTTTCGAAATAACTCCGGAAATCGCTAATATCCGAGAAAAATATGTAATGGATTTTTACATAATAGGAGATAAACAATTTTTATCTTGCATTTACATATATCTACTCAAAATTTGCATCATTAATAGAAATAAAAAGTAGAGACTGGTTAGAAAATAAACGATCTATAATACAAGTATTCAACCAAATGGGTAAACCCATCGAAATAAAAGCAGACAAAGACTCAGCTTTTACGTGCACAGCTTTACAATTATGGTTAAAATCAGAAGCAGTAAATATTAATATAACCACCAGTAAAAATGGCATATCCGACGTAGAACGCTTTCATAAGACAGTTAACGAAAAATTAAGAATCATTAACAGCGACTCAGACATTGAAAATAAACTTACAAAATTTGAAACTATACTTTACACATACAATCATAAGACGAAACACAAAACGACTAACAGAACACCAGCAGACATATTCATATACGCAGGTACACCAGAGTATGACACTCAAGCTAATAAAGAAAAACTAATAAATAACCTCAACAAAAAACGAAACAAATTATAATTGAACACACAAAATTTAATAATGTATTCCAGATAATTACAATAACCATATTTGTAATCATATTAATAAGTTTAACACTAAATTTAACATATAAATTCAAAAGCATACCTAAGAAATTAATAATACAATATAAAAACCAAAAGTAGAACAAACACCTGAAATAGTAGAAGATACACCAATTAAAAAAGAAGAAAATGTTACACTGTACCCAAACTTAAACACCTGAGGACAGGGACTTTTCTAATGGTTGGGGGAGTGACATATCCATAGTCGCACCCACCCTTTAACATAACTTAGCACACAAGCATACGTATAAGTATAAGTATAAACATGTCTAATATTGTAAACAAAATGCCTGGTGATAACATCGACATTGGTCAAGATCAAACTGTCCCCTTTGGTAGACATAAACAATTCACCCTAAATATCACGCCACTGTCAATGTTCCCATCAGAGTACTATCCCACGCATAATTGCTGACGCAGCTCAAACTTCACTCAATTTTGACTCAAGCTCTCTCAATGCGAAGTTTGCTAAGCGACCGCAACAGATAGATAAATTAGTTCATATTCGGGAGGCAAATCTGAATGTACTCGTTATAAGTAGTAGACGTTAGTGAAAATAAAGAATTGAAATATATTTTTTTAAAATAACTATTCGTGTAAAACGTGTATATATATATATATATAAAATATAAATATATATATATATATATATATATGTATATGTAAACATAACTTATATAATAGATATGACATTTCATTTCGCCAGACTGAAAAAAAGGTAGGCGAATATGACTGAGTCGATTCAGCTTGCCGTCCTAATCAAAAATATATATACTTTATGGGGTCAAAACCGACTCCTTCCTTGATTACCATTTTAAAATTTAATTCCATGGGACAATTATTTTTAGGGCATCTCAGTGGAACTTTTTACAGCAACAATCGAAAATCGATTACTTAAAATATGTTGCAAAGCATGCAATCTCAATTTTTCATTTCTCCGCCTCTCAGGGTACTATCTATTGAAAAAGCTCATTCATACACTGAATAGTGCGCGCGTAACTATTTATATTTGAAATACTTAAGGTAACATAATAAATATCGATCTTTTGTATTACACTTAAATTATTCTTCTGTAATAGAAGTTCAAAACCAGAATTTTCACAAACGTTTGCGAACTAATAAATGTCGAGTATGGTCTTGGTAAACAAAATGTTTTTCATACAAGAACCTACTTTTATACCGATCGTTCCTATGGCAGCTGGGAAAAGAGGGACTTATGCAAAGTTTTATAAAGATAGTTTTAAAACTGAGAAACTAGTTCGCATAGAAACAGACAGACGGACAGATTAAGAATATATATACTTTATGGGGTTTGAGATGTATCCTTCTATGCGTTACACATATCACGACAAAATTATAATACCCTCTGGGTATAACAACTGATGACCACAGATGACGCCAACGCGTTTTTTGAGAGCGGGAGAAACAAAGAAAACAAAATATCAACAACACTTAAAAATAGACAAGAATCGAAACACAGAAAATAAAAACATTAATATTCTATCGTCGGATAAGGGTAACGAACCCGTAGCAATGGATGTGGACGGTTATAAAAATAAAATGAAAAATATTTTAGACGACTTATGAGCATATAGAACACTAAGACAGGATCCGTCATCAAGGCTACAGACAAAGAATAACAAATTCGTGCCACAACTATTCAAGATGGGAGCGGTAGCTCCTAGGATGTACGGACTACCAAAAATACATAAGGAAAGAACACCACTGAGACCGATATGTTCCTCCATCGGATCTCCATCTTACGGGCTGTGCAAATACATAATAAAAATACTAATAAATCTGACAATGGACTCTAGATGAAACATAAAAAAACGCGGTAGATATCAAAGACAAAGTTAACAATTCCTACATTAGAGAAGAAAAAACATTAGTATCATTCGACGTAGTCTCCTTGTTTCCCAGCATACCGATGGAATTAGCACTTGACACAATAAGACAAAAATGGACCGATCTACAAGAATACACCAGTATACCAAAACTACTATTTATGTACATAGTATTCTGCATTCAGGAAAGCCGATATTTCAAATACGAGGACATAATTTAAAGGAATGCCAATGGGATCACCGGCCTTCCCAGTAACCGCAGACATAATAATGGAGGAACTATTGGCAACATTACAGATAAATTAATAATCAAACCAACACTTTTGACTATATATGGAGATGACCTTTTTGCCATAACAGAAAAAACAGAAATACACAAAATTCTAAAAGAATTGATTTCCTTTCACAAACATATAAAAGCCATAGCCTCCGGACGATTACTCAACTTCAATTCAAACCACCGAAAAAGTATGATAATCAATACAGCACTAGGCTGTATAAAAAGAATGATTAACATATCGGATACAACATATCACAAATAAATTGAACATGAAATTAATAAGCTCTTGACGAAAAATGACTTCCCACAAAACGTAATCAAAACTACTAAAAAGACGACAAATTGAAAAGAATAAGCCAAGAGAGCCTGACTAAATATACAAATCCCTAATAATATGTACGGCGACCATCAGAACGCCTCACAAACTCAGAATGTTACAACAAATAAGAAATAAAAGTAGCACACAAACCTACGAACACCTTGCAGAAGTTATTCAACAAGATAAAATCAAAAATCCCCATGATTGACAAAAGCAAAGTCATTTACCAATTACCATGTGGCGGGGAAGCAACAACAAATGAAATAGTGTTTACATAGGTACAACAAAATCGAAACTAAAAACAAGTAAGAGGTTTTAGTCGGGAGCTCCCGACTGGGGGATACCCTGAACCCTCATATTCCAACACCAAATGCAGCTCGCGCTAATAGATAGAGAGTAGCGGGGAGGTGGCGATAGGTATAAAATGAAAGATACTTGATATATGTATATATACTTTTCTAGAAGCTACATGTCAAGTTTGGTGACTGTAGCTCTTATTATTTACAAAAATTGCTTAAAAAACAGGATTTCGATATACATTTTTATCGATTACTTTGAAACGAAGTAAGTTATCGATGATCGGAAACAAACTCGATCTGCGCAGGCACTAGGAGCACCTACATCAAATTTCAAGTCTCTAGCTCTTATAGGTTCTGAGATCCTTGCGTTCATACATACGGACGGACGGACGGACGGACGGACGGACAGACAGACAGACGGACATGGCTAGATCGACTCGGCTATTGATGCTGATCAAGAATATATATACTTAATGGGGTCGGAGATGCTTCCTTCTGCCTGTTACATACATTTGCATTTTGCACAAATACAATATACCCTTTTTACCCATTTTCAATGGGTTCAGGCAAAGACTGTATAAACACTAAGATGAGTAACGCCTATACATTTTAATGCGACGCAAAATTTCTAGCCTGGCCTTTGATCTGGCCTTTGAGGCTTCGTACGACATGCCTGCCGACTGACTGTTCGTTCTCCAAAGACCAGTCGAACGAATGCCGAAGTCGTGGCTTGCTGATGCTGACACGAGCAACGAAGTTAGTCGCCAGCCTGCCTTCAGCAAAGCTGGTCGATGGTGCTTTGCGTCGCTTCGTTTTCGAAGTACATTGAGCGAAAAAGTTTAAAACTTACGATCGACGCAAAGTGCTTGTGCTTTATCCATGAAATGCATGCTTTAATAAAATTATATATTACTCTAGATACTAACGATTAATTTTTCAGGAAAATTTAAGAATAAAATAATTTTTTCACAAGGCGCATCTTGTGCAATAACTACGATAAGAAAATATCACACATAGATTGATTTCACTTTTGTTTTTGAACAGTGTATGCTCGAGAAAAGTTCTTGTCTCAGCCAATGGCGTGCAAGCACCTTGGGTTGTATGCGTGAATTATGCATGCATAAGAACTTTAAAGTATGTATGTATGTGTTGTTCTTCACTACGCTGGCTTTAGCTGGCAAGAAATGAATTTTGTTATTTTTCTAGCGCTGATCACGACCTACCCCAATTTTGTATTCACATATGAGTGCATGTTGTGTACTGAGGTTGGCTCCGTAGAAAATATGTATTTTTAAGTCGATGCAAAATTGTTATATAATTTCTTTAAATTAAATTAATATTATTTTTATTCCCCAATTATAAAATAAAAAAAATTAAAGCATTTCAAGTCGGCTCATATTTAGTTTCCTCCTGCCTCCTCGCGGTGTTCCCTGGGTACCGACCATCGGTAGCTAATTTGAGCGGCGACTTTGTTCTTTATAATTCTAACAAAAATAATAAAATATAAAAAAATAAAAATTATTTAAATGTATCTTTGAAAACAACAAATTTGCACTTTTATTTCCTTAATTTATTTTGTATTACTTAAAATTAATAATTTAATTTATAATTTCAAATATAAAAAATTACATAAATATTTGCATCGACTTAAAAATACATATTTTGTACGGAGCCAACCTCAGTACACAAAATGCATTCATATATCAACACAAATTTGGGGTAGGTCGTGATCTGCGCTAGAAAACTAAGAAAATTGTTTCTTTGCCAGCCAGAGACTTTGCCAGAGCAGTGGATAACAACACATTCAAATATGCTGTTATGTATGTATATTCACACGCATACAAACATAATTGCTTGCACGGCCCTCATAGAGCCGAAGCTGAGAACACATTCTATTTTTAGCTTTTTCGTTCTCTCGGCTGTGAGAGCGCAATGATACAGAGTTCGTTTTCGTTCTCAATTTTCAAAAAATCAAGCCGCATAGTAGCATTTTGTTATACGGCGTTACTCATCTTAGTGTTTATACAGTCTTTGGTTCAGGGTATAACAAGGATCAGTCAACATAAATCGGACTTCAAAATAATTTTTGATGTCTTAATTTGTATATTAATACAGAAAACAGCACTATTGACGCATTAGAAGCAATCACACTCCAAATTTTGAGGAAAGAACAATCTTACAACAAGAACAAGAACAACAAACAACACACATTGGAAATGCTTCACATAATTAACACACTCACCAACAAACGACTTAACTACAAGACAGACACAGAAAATTGCGCTCACTTGTACAGACATCTCTTCAACAGCCTCATTTTCAATCTCCACGTCAAAAAGCGCAGACGTGTAAAATAATTGTAAAATGTTCAAATTAATGTTTTATCTTAATGTAATCTAATTGTTAATTGTTTTTTGTATCTTGGTGTTACTGCCCTGAAGACGGTTTGCCGATGTGCAACCGAAATATATTGGATGCAAAAATAAAATAAAATTGTTTCAATGTTTGTTTATAACAGGCAGAAGGAAGCATCTCCGACCCCATAAAGTATATATATTCTTGATCTGCATCAATAGCCGAGTCGATCTAGCCACGTCCGTCTTTCTGTCCGTCCGTCTGTCCGTATGTATGAACGCAAGGATTTCAGAACCTATAAGAGCTAGAGACTTGAAATTTTAGATGTTGGTTCTCCTAGTGCCTGCGCAGATCGAGTTTGTTTCCGATAATGATAACTTACTCCGTTTCAAAGTAATCGATAAAAATGTATATCGAAATCCGAAAAGTATATATATATCAAGTATCTTTCATTTTATACCTATCGCCACCTCCCCGCTACTCTCTATCTATTAGCGCGAGCTGCATTTGGTGTTGGAATATGAGGGTTCAGGGTATCCCCTAGTCGGGAGCTCCCGACTAGAACCTCTTACTTGTTTTCTTTGCAATCGCGTGGGTAATCGTAACTACCACTAGCTGGGCGCCAATTAGTATTATATTATATATTAATAAAAGATCAACTGTTTAATGATAACGGTTCTGAGATCCTTGCGTTCATACATACGGACGGACGGACGGACGGACAGTCAGACGGACGGACAGTCAGACGGACGGACATGGCTAGATCGACTCGGCTGTTGATGCTGATCAAGAATATATATACGTTATGGGGTCGGAGATGCTTCCTTCTGCCTGTCACATACATTTGCATTTTGCACAAATACAATATACCCTTTTTACCCATTTTCAATGGGTTCAGGGTATACCAATTCTTACAAAGTGAATATTAAGTCGCGGTCACACCAACAGTGCCGCGCAGTGAACATTACAAAAATAAAATAATAAAAATAATAAGCTAATCACTAATAATAATAATAGTGACAGTGAGTTAACAAATGCAGTTACAGTTAATAAGCGATCATAATCTCGTGATTAACAAAGGTGTGCTCAAGCGCAGTGCGATTTACATATATTTTTACACCGAAGCCGCTGGAGCTCTTTGGGCAGCGGAGACTGCGGCAAAGGGAGCGACTACGAATAACAAGTGCGTGACTGCGGCGTTGGATCCGCAAACGTGGCTGGTGCAGTGACTAAAATAAATCATAAAAATCATGTAAGTGGGCACTTTAGCCAAATCTGTTATTAAATCTGATCGAATTTAAAAAAAAAAAAAAAAAAAAACAAAAACAAAATCTTGCATGCGTTATATTTTGCAACAAATTATCTGCTAAATAAGAACAAAAGAGAATTTGATTTGACAAAAAAAAATTACTTTGTGTTTCTTTTTATGCCACTCTAAAATTTGTGCTGCAACGGCACATACTTTCTTGCTTATACGCTTCTCGTCGTTCAGAGCTGATGCGTAATTTGACCCATCTTTCGACTTTCTGTTTTGTTTTTGCGTCCGCTAGACCGCGCGTGCATTTATTTGTTTTTGCTTTTAATGCCCATGAACTCGTCTTTCGGTCAGTATAGGACCCCCGCAAGAACTCTAGCGACTCGGATTCTGACTGTGACAACCGCATCAGAATCCCAGCTCCACGATTTGCCCCTACAGTCCCCCCAACTACGAACAAAATGGATCCAGAGCAACTTAGAGAGATAATTCAAACGGCCATAAGCAATGCCCTAACAGAACAAGCCAATGCAAACCAGCAAAGAGAGCAGCTATTAGTGCAGAGAATTAATGAATTATCTAAACAAATGGCAGCAGCAAACGTTGCTGCCCCACAAGTAGTAGCGTAAATATGCAAAGCTTTACCCATATCCTATGGGGGCAGATGATTTCGTCAATAAAGAGATTCAAAACCTGCTGAAAAACGGCATTATACAGAAATCAGTATCTCCCTACAATAATCCTATTTGGGATGTGGATAAAAAAGGTACAGATGAGGCGGGTAATCGAAACATGCGATTAGTCATGGACTTTCGCAAACTTAACGAGAGAACGATACCCGATAAATATCCTATGCCAAATATCTCAATGATATTGGGAAACTTGGGAAAGGCGAAATTTTTCTCGATGCTGGCTACCATCAAATCATGCTCAGAGAACGCGATCGTGAGAAAACTTCCTTCTCAGTAAATGGGGGGAAGTATGAGTTTCGAAGACTCCCGTTCGGTCTGAAAAATGCAGCCAGCATATTTCAGAGGACCATTGACGATATCTTGCGAGAGCAGATCGGCAAATTTTGCTATGTCTTCGTGGATGACGTGATTTTATCTTCTCTGAAGATGAAGAGTCACATGTCAAACACGTAGACTGGGTCCTGAAGAGCTTATATGAGGCAAATATGAGGGTGTCAGTAGAAAAATCACGCTTCTTTAAGAAAAGTGTGAACTTCCTTGGGCTTATAGTCACTTGCAACGGCGCGACAACAGACCCAGAAAAGGTGAAAGCCATACAGGACTTCCCAGAGCCGAAAACGGTATTCGAAGTCAGGTCATTTCTGGGTCTCGCAAGTTATTATATGTGTTTCATAAAAGACTTCGCAGCAATAGCAAGGCCTTTTTCGGAAATTCTAAAAGGGGAAAATGGAACAGTAAGTAGGCATAGATCGCGGAACATTCAGGTGCAGTTCTCCGAAACGCAACAACGTGCGTTTCAAAAGCTATGTAATATTTTGGCATCAGAAGATGTCATGCTGAGGTATCCCGACTATAAAAAAGCATTCGATTTAACAACCGATGCTTCGGACTATGGCATATGCGCAGTTCTTTCCCAAGAGGGGCGTCCGATTACAATGATTTCACGAACATTGAAAGACAGAGAAGTCAATAATGCTACCAACGAGAGGGAGCTGTTGGCTATTATATGGGCGCTTGCCAAGTTGCGACATTATCTGTATGGGGTCAAGGACATAAACATTTTCACTGATCACCAGCCGTTAACCTTCGCAGTATCGGAGTCAAACCCTAATGCGAAGATTAAACGATGGAAAGCGCGCATCGATGAGTCGAATGCGCGGATTTTCTACAAACCTGGCAAGAAAACCTGGTTGCAGACGCTTTGTCCAGACAACAACTCAATGTTGTAGAAAGACAAGAAATCGAGTCTTGTGCGGCAACGATCCACAGTGAAGTTTCTTTGACTCACACCATTGAAACAACAGATAAGCCTCTGAATTGCTTTAAATAGATAGTATTGGAGGAGGCGTGCTTTCTTTCCAGCAAAGAGAGCAGCTATTAGTGCAGAGAATTAATAAATTATCTAAACAAATGGCGGCAGCAAACGTTGCTGCCCCACAAGTAGTAGCGTAAATATGCAAAGCTTTACCCATATCCTATGGGGGCAGATGATTTCGTCAATAAAGAGATTCAAAACCTGCTGAAAAATGGCATTATACAGAAATCAGTATCTCCCTACAATAATCCTTTTTGGGTTGTGGATAAAAAAGGTACAGATGGGGCGGGTAATCGAAACATGCGATTAGTCATGGACTTTCGCAAACTTAACGAGAGAACGATACCCGATAAATATCCTATGCCAAATATCTCAATGATATTGGGAAACTTGGGAAAAGCAAAATTTTTCTCGATTTTGGACCTCTGGTCTGGCTACCATCAAATCATGCTCGCAGAACGCGATCGTGAGAAAACTTCCTTCTCAGTAAATGGGGGGAAGTATGAGTTTCGAAGACTCCCGTTCGGTCTGAAAAATGCAGCCAGCATATTTCAGAGGACCATTGACGATATCTTGCGAGAGCAGATCGGCAAATTTTGCTATGTCTTCGTGGATGACGTGATTTTATCTTCTCTGAAGATGAAGAGTCACATGTCAAACACGTAGACTGGGTCCTGAAGAGCTTATATGAGGCAAATATGAGGGTGTCAGTAGAAAAATCACGCTTCTTTAAGAAAAGTGTGAACTTCCTTGCGTTTACAGTCACTTGCTGACTCGATCTGCGCAGGCACTAGGAGCACCTACATCTAAAATTTCAAGTCTCTAGCTCTTATAGGTTCTGAGATCCTTGCGTTCATACATACGGACGGACAAGTATCTTTCATTTTATACCTATCGCCACCTCCCCGCTACTCTCTATCTATTAGCGCGAGCTGCATTTGGTGTTGGAATATGAGGGTTCAGGGTATCCCCTAGTCGGGAGCTCCCGACTAGAACCTCTTACTTGTTTTCTTTGCAATCGCGTGGGTAATCGTAACTACCACTAGCTGGGCGCCAATTAGTATTATTCAGTGTTCCAATACTGGCCTTGTGGCTCAGCAATAAAAGATCAACTGTTTAATGATAACGGTTCTGAGATCCTTGCGTTCATACATACGGACGGACGGACGGACGGACAGTCAGACGGACGAACATGGCTAGATCGACTCGGCTGTTGATGCTGATCAAGAATATATATACGTTATGGGGTCGGAGATGCTTCCTTCTGCCTGTCACATACATTTGCATTTTGCACAAATACAATATACCCTTTTTACCCATTTTCAATGGGTTCAGGGTATACCAATTCTTACAAAGTGAATATTAAGTCGCGGTCACACCAACAGTGCCGCGCAGTGAACATTACAAAAATAAAATAATAAAAGTAATAAGCTAATCACTAATAATAATAATAGTGACAGTGAGTTAACAAATGCAGTTACAGTTAATAAGCGATCATAATCTCGTGATTAACAAAGGTGCGCTCAAGCGCAGTGCGATTTACATATATTTTTACACCGAAGCCGCTGGAGCTCTTCGGGCAGCGGAGACTGCGGCAAAGGGAGCGACTACGAATAACAAGTGCGTGACTGCGGCGTTGGACCCGCAAACGTGGCTGGTGTAGTGACTAAAATAAATCATAAAAATCATGTAAGTGGGCACTTAGCCAAATCTGTTATTAAATCTGATCGAATTTAAAAAAAAAAAAAAAAAAAACAAAAACAAAAGAAACAACGAGAGGAGAAATCTTGCATGCGTTATATTTTGCAACAAATTATCTGCTAAATAAGAACAAAAGTTTTGTGCTGCAACGGCACATACTTTCTTGCTTATACGCTTCTCGTCGTTCAGAGCTGAGGCGTAATTTGACCCATCTTTCGACTTTCTGTTTTGTTTTTGCCTCCGCTAGACCGCGCGTGCATTTATTTGTTTTTGCTTTTAATGCCCATGAACTCGTCTTTCGGTCAGTATAGGACCCCCCGCAAGAACTCTAGCGACTCGGATTCTGACTGTGACAACCGCATCAGAATCCCAGCTCCACGATTTGCCCCTACAGTCCCCCCAACTTCGAACAAAATGGATCCAGAGCAACTTAGAGAGATAATTCAAACGGCCATAAGCAATGCCCTAACAGAACAAGCCAATGCAAACCAGCAAAGAGAGCAGCTATTAGTGCAGAGAATTAATGAATTATCTAAACAAATGGCAGCAGCAAACGTTGCTGCCCCACAAGTAGTAGCGTAAATATGCAAAGCTTTACCCATATCCTATGGGGGCAGATGATTTCGTCAATAAAGAGATTCAAAACCTGCTGAAAAATGGCATTATACAGAAATCAGTATCTCCCTACAATAATCCTTTTTGGGTTGTGGATAAAAAAGGTACAGATGGGGCGGGTAATCGAAACATGCGATTAGTCATGGACTTTCGCAAACTTAACGAGAGAACGATACCCGATAAATATCCTATGCCAAATATCTCAATGATATTGGGAAACTTGGGAAAAGCGAAATTTTTCTCAATGCTGGCTACCATCAAATCATGCTCGCAGAACGCGATCGTGAGAAAACTTCCTTCTCAGTAAATGGGGGGAAGTATGAGTTTCGAAGACTCCCGTTCGGTCTGAGAGGACCATTGACGATATCTTGCGAGAGCAGATCGGCAAATTTTGCTATGTCTTCGTGGATGACGTGATTTTATCTTCTCTGAAGATGAAGAGTCACATGTCAAACACGTAGACTGAGTCCTGAAGAGCTTATATGAAGCAAATATGAGGGTGTCAGTAGGAAAATCACGCTTCTTTAAGAAAAGTGTGAACTTCCTTGGGTTTATAGTCACTTGCAACGGCGCGACAACAGACCCAGAAAAGGTGAAAGCCATACAGGACTTCCCAGAGCCGAAAACGGTATTCGAAGTCAGGTCATTTCTGGGTCTCGCAAGTTATTATATGTGTTTCATAAAATACTTCGCAGCAATAGCAAGGCCTATTTCGGAAATTCTAAAAGGGGAAAATGGAACAGTCAGTAGGCATAGATCGCGGAACATTCAGGTGCAGTTCTCCGAAACGCAACAACGTGCGTTTCAAAAGCTATGTAATATTTTGGCATCAGAAGATGTCATGCTGATGTATCCCGACTATAAAAAAGCATTCGATTTAACAACCGATGCTTCGGCCTATGGTATATGCGCAGTTCTTTCCCAAGAGGGGCGTCCGATTACAATGATTTCACGAACATTGAAAGACAGAGAAAATTATGCTACCAACGAGAAGGATCTGTTGGCTATTATATGGGCGCTTGCCAAGTTGCGACATTATCTGTATGGGGTCAAGGACATAAACATTTTCACTGATCACCAGCCGTTAACCTTCGCAGTATCGGAGTCAAACCCTAATGCGAAGATTAAACGATGGAAAGCGCGCATCGATGAGTCGAATGCGCGGATTTTCTACAAACCTGGCAAGAAAACCTGGTTGCAGACGCTTTGTCCAGACAACAACTCAATGTTGTAGAAAGACAAGAAATCGAGTCTTGTGCGGCAACGATCCACAGTGAAGTTTCTTTGACTCACACCATTGAAACAACAGATAAGCCTCTGAATTGCTTTAAATAGATAGTATTGGAGGAGGCGCGCTTTCCTTTGAAGCGCAGTTTTATACTGTTTGGGAACAAGAGGCGACACTCGATAAGCTTTACATGCAAGGAGTCTTTATTAGATGAGCTGGGAGACATAATCATACCAAGACAACCGCATCAGAATCCCAGCTCCACGATTTGCCCCTACAGTCCCCCCAACTTCGAACACAATGGATCCAGAGCAACTTAGAAAGATAATTCAAACGGCCTAACAGAACAAGCCAATGCAAACCAGCAAAGAGAGCAGCTATTAGTGCAGAGAATTAATGAATTATCTAAACAAATGGCAGCAGCAAACGTTGCTGCCCCACAAGTAGTAGCGTAAATATGCAAAGCTATCCTATCCTATCCTATGGGGGCAGATGATTTCGTCAATAAAGAGATTCAAAACCTGCTGAAAAATGGCATTATACAAAAATCAGTATCTCCCTACAATAATCCTATTTGGGTTGTGGATAAAAAAGGTACAGATGAGGCGGGTAATCGAAACATGCGATTAGTCATGGACTTTCGCAAACTTAATGAGAGAACGATACCCGATAAATATCCTATACCAAATATCTCAATGATATTGGGAAACTTGGGAAAAGCGAAATTTTTCTCGATGCTGGCTACCATCAAATCATGCTCGCAGAACGCGATCGTGAGAAAACTTCCTTCTCAGTAAATGGGGGGAAGTATGAGTTTCGAAGACTCCCGTTCGGTCTGAAAAATGCAGCCAGCATATTTCAGAGGACCATTGACGATATCTTGCGAGAGCAGATCGGCAAATTTTGCTATGTCTTCGTGGATGACGTGTTTTATCTTCTCTGAAGATGAAGAGTCACATGTCAAACACGTAGACTGGGTCCTGAAGAGCTTATATGAGGCAAATATGAGGGTGTCAGTAGAAAAATCACGCTTCTTTAAGAAAAGTGTGAACTTCCTTGGGTTTATAGTCACTTGCAACGGCGCGACAACAGACCCAGAAAAGGTGAAAGCCATACAGGACTTCCCAGAGCCGAAAACGGTATTCGAAGTCAGGTCATTTCTGGGTCTCGCAAGTTATTATATGTGTTTCATAAAATACTTCGCAGCAATAGCAAGGCCTATTTCGGAAATTCTAAAAGGGGAAAATGGAACAGTCAGTAGGCATAGATCGCGGAACATTCAGGTGCAGTTCTCCGAAACGCAACAACGTGCGTTTCAAAAGCTATGTAATATTTTGGCATCAGAAGATGTCATGCTGAGGTATCCCGACTATAAAAAAGCATTCGATTTAACAACCGATGCTTCGGCCTATGGCATATGCGCAGTTCTTTCCCATGAGGGGCGTCCGATTACAATGATTTTACGAACATCGAAAGACAGAGAAGTCAATTATGCTACCAACGAGAAGTATCTGTTGGCTATTATATGGGCGCTTGCCAAGTTGCGACATTATCTGTATGGGGTCAAGGACATAAACATTTTCACTGATCACCAGCCGTTAACCTTCGCAGTATCGGAGTCAAACCCTAATGCGAAGATTAAACGATGGAAAGCGCGCATCGATGAGTCGAATGCGCGGATTTTCTACAAACCTGGCAAGAAAACCTGGTTGCAGACGCTTTGTCCAGACAACAACTCAATGTTGTAGAAAGACAAGAAATCGAGTCTTGTGCGGCAACGATCCACAGTGAAGTTTCTTTGACTCACACCATTAAAACAACAGATAAGCCTCTGAATTGCTTTAAATAGATAGTATTGGAGGAGGCGCGCTTTCTTTCCAGCAAAGAGAGCAGCTATTAGTGCAGAGAATTAATGAATTATCTAAACAAATGGCAGCAGCAAACGTTGCTGCCCCATAAGTAGTAGCGTAAATATGCAAAGCTTTACCCATATCCTATGGGGGCAGATGATTTCGTCAATAAAGAGATTCAAAACCTGCTAAAAAATGGCATTATACAGAAATCAGTATCTCCCTACAATAATCCTATTTGGGTTGTGGATAAAAAAGGTACAGATGAGGCGGGTAATCGAAACATGCGATTAGTCATGGACTTTCGCAAACTTAATGAGAGAACTATACCCGATAAATATCCTATGCCAAATATCTCAATGATATTGGGATACTTGGGAAAAGCGAAATTTTTCTCGATGCTGGCTACCATCAAATCAGAGAACGCGATCGTGAGAAAACTTCCTTCTCAGTAAATGGGGGGAAGTATGAGTTTCGAAGACTCCCGTTCGGTCTGAAAAATGCAGCCAGCATATTTCAGAGGACCATTGACGATATCTTGCGAGAGCAGATCGGCAAATTTTGCTATGTCTTCGTGGATGACGTGATTTTATCTTCTCTGAAGATGAAGAGTCACATGTCAAACACGTAGACTGGGTCCTGAAGAGCTTATATGAGGCAAATATGAGGGTGTCAGTAGAAAAATCACGCTCCTTTAAGAAAAGTGTGAACTTCCTTGGGTTTATAGTCACTTGCAACGGCGCGACAACAGACCCAGAAAAGGTGAAAGCCATACAGGACTTCCCAGAGCCGAAAACGGTATTCGAAGTCAGGTCATTTCTGGGTCTCGCAAGTTATTATATGTGTTTCATAAAATACTTCGCAGCAATAGCAAGGCCTATTTCGGAAATTCTAAAAGGGGAAAATGGAACAGTCAGTAGGCATAGATCGCGGAACATTCAGGTGCAGTTCTCCGAAACGCAACAACGTGCGTTTCAAAAGCGATGTAATATTTTGGCATCAGAAGATGTCATGCTGAGGTATCCCGACTATAAAAAAGCATTCGATTTAACAACCGATGCTTCGGCCTATGGCATATGCGCAGTTCTTTCCCAAGAGGGGCGTCCGATTACAATGATTTCACGAACATTGAAAGACAGAGAAGTCAATAATGCTACCAACGAAAAGGATCTGTTGGCTATTATATGGGCGCTTGCCAAGTTGCGACATTATCTGTATGGGGTCAAGGACATAAACATTTTCACTGATCACCAGCCGTTAACCTTCGCAGTATCGGAGTCAAACCCTAATGCGAAGATTAAACGATGGAAAGCGCGCATCGATGAGTCGAATGCGCGGATTTTCTACAAACCTGGCAAGAAAACCTGGTTGCAGACGCTTTGTCCAGACAACAACTCAATGTTGTAGAAAGACAAGAAATCGAGTCTTGTGCGGCAACGATCCGAAGTGAAGTTTCTTTGACTCACACCATTGAAACAACAGATAAGCCTCTGAATTGCTTTCAAAATCAGATAGTATTAGAGGAGGCGCGCTTTCCTTTGAAGCGCAGTTTTATACTGTTTGGGAACAAGAGGCGACACTCGATAAGCTTTACATGCAAGGAGTCTTTATTAGATGAGCTGGGAGACATAATCATACCAAGACAACCGCATCAGAATCCCAGCTCCACGATTTGCCCCTACAGTCCCCCCAACTTCGAACAAAATGGATCCAGAGCAACTTAGAGAGATAATTCAAACGGCCTAACAGAACAAGCCAATGCAAACCAGCAAAGAGAGCAGCTATTAGTGCAGAGAATTAATGAATTATCTAAACAAATGGCAGCAGCAAACGTTGCTGCCCCACAAGTAGTAGCGTAAATATGCAAAGCTTTACCTATATCCTATGGGGGCAGATGATTTCGTCAATAAAGAGATTCAAAACCTGCTGAAAAATGGCATTATACAGAAATCAGAGTCTCCCTACAATAATCCTATTTGGGTTGTGGATAAAAAAGGTACAGATGAGGCGGGTAATCGAAACATGCGATTAGTCATGGACTTTCGCAAACTTAACGAGAGAACGATACCCGATAAATATCCTATGCCAAATATCTCAATGATATTGGGAAACTTGGGAAAAGCAAAATTTTTCTCGATTTTGGACCTCTGGTCTGGCTACCATCAAATCATGCTCGCAGAACGCGATCGTGAGAAAACTTCCTTCTCAGTAAATGGGGGGAAGTATGAGTTTCGAAGACTCCCGTTCGGTCTGAAAAATGCAGCCAGCATATTTCAGAGGACCATTGACGATATCTTGCGAAAGCAGATTGGCAAATTTTGCTATGTCTTCGTGGATGACGTGATTTTATCTTCTCTGAAGATGAAGAGTCACATGTCAAACACGTAGACTGGGTCCTGAAGAGCTTATGTGAGGCAAGTAGAAAAATCACGCTTCTTTAAGAAAAGTGTGAACTTCCTTGCGTTTATAGTCACTTGCTGAATCGATCTGCGCAGGCACTAGGAGCACCTACATCTAAAATTTCAAGTCTCTAGCTCTTATAGGTTCTGAGATCCTTGCGTTCATACATACGGACGGACGGACGGACGGACGGACGGACGGACGGACAGACAGACATTGGCTCGGCTATTGATGCTGATCAAGAATATATATACTTTATGGGGTCGGAGATGCTTCCTTCTGCCTGTTACATACATTTGCATTTTGCACAAATACAATATACCCTTTTTACCCATTTTCGAATGGGTTCAGGGTATAACAAGGATCAGTCAACATAAATTGGACTTCAAAATAATTTTTGATGTCTTAATTTGTATATTAATACAGAAAACAGCACTATTGACGCATGAAAAGCAATCACACTCCAAATTTTGAGGAAAGAACAATCTTACAACAAGAACAAGAACAACAAACAACACACATTGGAAATGCTTCACATAATTAACACACTCACCAACAAACGACTTAACTACAAGACAGACACAGAAAATTGCGCTCATTTGTACAGACATCTCTTAAACAGCCTCATTTTCAATCTCCACGTCAAAAAGCGCAGACGTGTAAAATAATTGTAAAATGTTCAAATTAATGTTTTATCTTAATGTAATCTAATTGTTAATTGTTTTTTGTATCTTGGTGTTACTGCCCTGAAGACGGTTTGCCGATGTGCAACCGAAATATATTGGATGCAAAAATAAAATAAAATTGTTTCAATGTTTGTTTATAACAGGCAGAAGGAAGCATCTCCGACCCCATAAAGTATATATATTCTTGATCTGCATCAATAGCCGAGTCGATCTAGCCACGTCCGTCTTTCTGTCCGTCCGTCTGTCCGTATGTATGAACGCAAGGATTTCAGAACCTATAAGAGCTAGAGACTTGAAATTTTAGATGTTGGTTCTCCTAGTGCCTGCGCAGATCGAGTTTGTTTCCGATAATGATAACTTACTCCGTTTCAAAGTAATCGATAAAAATGTATATCGAAATCCTGTTTTTTAAGCAATTTTTGTAAATAATAAGAGCTACAGTCACCAAACTTGACATGTAGCTTCTAGAAAAGTATATATATATCAAGTATCTTTCATTTTATACCTATCGCCACCTCCCCGCTACTCTCGATCTATTAGCGCGAGCTGCATTTGGTGTTGGAATATGAGGGTTCAGGGTATCCCCTAGTCGGGAGCTCCCGACTAGAACCTCTTACTTGTTTTCTTTGCAATCGCGTGGATAATCGTAACTACCACTAGCTGGGCGCCAATTAGTATTATTCAGTGTTCCAATACTGGCCTTGTGGCTCAGCAATAAAAGATCAACTGTTTAATGATAACGGTTCTGAGATCCTTGCGTTCATACATACGGACGGACGGACGGACGGACAGTCAGACGGACGGACATGGCTAGATCGACTCGGCTGTTGATGCTGATCAAGAATATATATACGTTATGGGGTCGGAGATGCTTCCTTCTGCCTGTTACATACATTTGCATTTTGCACAAATACAATATACCCTTTTTACCCATTTTCAATGGGTTCAGGGTATACCAATTCTTACAAAGTGAATATTAAGTCGCGGTCACACCAACAGTGCCGCGCATTTAACATTACATAAATAAAATAATAAAAGTAATAAGCTAATCACTAATAATAATAATAGTGACAGTGAGTTAACAAATGCAGTTACAGTTAATAAGCGATCATAATCTCGTGATTAACAAAGGTGCGCTCAAGCGCAGTGCGATTTACATATATTTTTACACCGAAGCCGCTGGAGCTCTTCGGGCAGCGGAGACTGCGGCAAAGGGAGCGACTACGAATAACAAGTGCGTGACTGCGGCGTTGGACCCGCAAACGTGGCTGGTGTAGTGACTAAAATAAATCATAAAAATCATGTAAGTGGGCACTTAGCCAAATCTGTTATTAAATCTGATCGAATTTAAAAAAAAAAAAAAAAAAAACACAAAAACAAAAGAAACAACGAGAGGAGAAATCTTGCATGCGTTATATTTTGCAACAAATTATCTGCTAAATAAGAACAAAAGTTTTTGAGAATTTGATTTGACAAAAAAAAAATTACTTTGTGTTTCTTTTTATGCCACTCTAAAAATTGTGCTGCAACGGCACATACTTTCTTGCTTATACGCTTCTCGTCGTTCAGAGCTGAGGCGTAATTTGACCCATTTTTCGACTTTCTGTTTTGTTTTTGCGTCCGCTAGACCGCGCGTGCATTTATTTGTTTTTGCTTTTAATGATCATGAACTCGTCTTTCGGTCAGTATAGGACCCCCCGCAAGAACTCTAGCGACTCGGATTCTGACTGTGACAACCGCATCAGAATCCCAGCTCCACGATTTGCCCCTACAGTCCCCCCAACTTCGAACAAAATGGATCCAGAGCAACTTAGAGAGATAATTCAAACGGCCATAAGCAATGCCCTAACAGAACAAGCCAATGCAAACCAGCAAAGAGAGCAGCTATTACTGCAGAGAATTAATGAATTATCTAAACAAATGGCAGCAGCAAACGTTGCTGCCCCACAAGTAGTAGCGTAAATATGCAAAGCTTTACCTATATCCTATGGGGGCAGATGATTTCGTCAATAAAGAGATTCAAAACCTGCTGAAAAATGGCATTATACAAAAATCAGTATCTCCCTACAATAATCCTATTTGGGTTGTGGATAAAAAAGGTACAGATGAGGTGGGTAATTGAAACATGCGATTAGTCATGGACTTTCGCAAACTTAACGAGAGAACGATACCCGATAAATATCCTATGCCAAATATCTCAATGATATTGGGATACTTGGGAAAGGCGAAATTTTTCTCGATGCTGGCTACCATCAAATCATGCTCGCAGAACGCGATCGTGAGAAAACTTCCTTCTCAGTAAATGGGGGGAAGTATGAGTTTCGAAGACTCCCGTTCGGTCTGAAAAATGCAGCCAGCATATTTCAGAGGACCATTGACGATATCTTGCGAAAGCAGATTGGCAAATTTTGCTATGTCTTCGTGGATGACGTGATTTTATCTTCTCTGAAGATGAAGAGTCACATGTCAAACACGTAGACTGGGTCCTGAAGAGCTTATATGAGGCAAATATGAGGGTGTCAGTAGAAAAATCACGCTTCTTTAAGAAAAGTGTGAACTTCCTTGGGTTTATAGTCACTTGCAACGGCGCGACAACAGACCCAGAAAAGGTGAAAGCCATACAGGACTTCCCAGAGCCGAAAACGGTATTCGAAGTCAGGTCATTTCTGGGTCTCGCAAGTTATTATATGTGTTTCATAAAAGACTTCGCAGCAATAGCAAGGCCTATTTCGGAAATTCTAAAAGGGGAAAATGGAACAGTCAGTAGGCATAGATCGCGGAGCATTCAGGTGCAGTTCTCCGAAACGCAACAACGTGCGTTTCAAAAGCTATGTAATATTTTGGCATCAGAAGATGTCATGCTGAGGTATCCCGACTATAAAAAAGCATTCGATTTAACAACTGATGCTTCGGCCTATGGCATATGCGCAGTTCTTTCCCAAGAGGGGCGTCCGATTACAATGATTTCACGAACATTGAAAGACAGAGAAGTCAATTATGCTACCAACGAGAAGGATCTGTTGGCTATTATATGGGCGCTTGCCAAGTTGCGACATTATCTGTATGGGGTCAAGGACATAAACATTTTCACTGATCACCAGCCGTTAACCTTCGCAGTATCGGAGTCAAACCCTAATGCGAAGATTAAACGATGGAAAGCGCGCATCGATGAGTCGAATGCGCGGATTTTCTACAAACCTGGCAAGAAAACCTGGTTGCAGACGCTTTGTCCAGACAACAACTCAATGTTGTAGAAAGACAAGAAATCGAGTCTTGTGCGGCAACGATCCACAGTGAAGTTTCTTTGACTCACACCATTGAAACAACAGATAAGCCTCTGAATTGCTTTAAATAGATAGTATTGGAGGAGGCGCGCTTTCTTTCCAGCAAAGAGAGCAGCTATTAGTGCAGAGAATTAATGAATTATCTAAACAAATGGCAGCAGCAAACGTTGCTGCCCCACAAGTAGTAGCGTAAATATGCAAAGCTTTACCCATATCCTATGGGGGCAGATGATTTCGTCAACAAAGAGATTCCAAACCTGCTGAAAAACGGCATTATACAGAAATCAGTATCTCCCTACAATAATCCTATTTGGGTTGTGGATAAAAAAGGTACAGATGAGGCGGGTAATCGAAACATGCGATTAGTCATGGACTTTCGCAAACTTAACGAGAGAACGATACCCGATAAATATCCTATGCCAAATATCTCAATGATATTGGGAAACTTGGGAAAAGCGAAATTTTTCTCGATGCTGGCTACCATCAAATCATGCTCGCAGAACGCGATCGTGAGAAAACTTCCTTCTCAGTAAATGGAGGGAGGTATGAGTTTCGAAGACTCCCGTTCGGTCTGAAAAATGCAGCCAGCACATTTCAGAGGACCATTGACGATATCTTGCGAGAGCAGATCGGCAAATTTTGCTATGTCTTCGTGGATGACGTGATTTTATCTTCTCTGAAGATGAAGAGTCACATGTCAAACACGTAGACTGGGTCCTGAAGAGCTTATATGAGGCAAATATGAGGGTGTCAGTAGAAAAATCACGCTTCTTTAAGAAAAGTGTGAACTTCCTTGCGTTTATAGTCAATTGCTGACTCGATCTGCGCAGGCACTAGGAGCACCTACATCTAAAATTTCAAGTCTCTAGCTCTTATAGGTTCTGAGATCCTTGCGTTCATACATACGGACGGACGGACGGACGGACGGACAGACAGACATTGGCTCGGCTATTGATGCTGATCAAGAATATATATACTTTATGGGGTCGGAGATGCTTCTGCCTGTTACATACATTTGCATTTTGCACAAATACAATATACCCTTTTTACCCATTTTCAATGGGTTCAGGGTATAACAAGGATCAGTCAACATAAATCGGACTTCAAAATAATTTTTGATGTCTTAATTTGTATATTAATACAGAAAACAGCACTATTGACGCATTAGAAGCAATCACACTCCAAATTTTGAGGAAAGAACAATCTTACAACAAGAACAAGAACAACAAACAACACACATTGAAAATGCTTCACATAATTAACACACTCACCAACAAACGACTTAACTACAAGACAGACACAGAAAATTGCGCTCACTTGTACAGACGTCTCTTAAACAGCCTCATTTTCAATCTCCACGTCAAAAAGCGCAGACGTGTAAAATAATTGTAAAATGTTCAAATTAATGTTTTATCTTAATGTAATCTAATTGTTAATTGTTTTTTGTATCTTGGTGTTACTGCCCTGAAGACGGTTTGCCGATGTGCAACCGAAATATATTGGATGCAAAAATAAAATAAAATTGTTTCAATGTTTGTTTATAACAGGCAGAAGGAAGCATCTCCGACCCCATAAAGTATATATATTCTTGATCTGCATCAATAGCCGAGTCGATCTAGCCACGTCCGTCTTTCTGTCCGTCCGTCTGTCCGTATGTATGAACGCAAGGATTTCAGAACCTATAAGAGCTAGAGACTTGAAATTTTAGATGTTGGTTCTCCTAGTGCCTGCGCAGATCGAGTTTGTTTCCGATAATGATAACTTACTCCGTTTCAAAGTAATCGATAAAAATGTATATCGAAATCCTGTTTTTTAAGCAATTTTTGTAAATAATAAGAGCTACAGTCACCAAACTTGACATGTAGCTTTTAGAAAAGTATATATATATCAAGTATCTTTAATTTTATACCTATCGCCACCTCCCCGCTACTCTCTATCTATTAGCGCGAGCTGCATTTGGTGTTGGAATATGAGGGTTCAGGGTATCCCCTAGTCGGGAGCTCCCGACTAGAACCTCTTACTTGTTTTCTTTGCAGTCGCGTGGGTAATCGTAACTACCACTAGCTGGGCGCCAATTAGTATTATTCAGTGTTCCAATACTGGCCTTGTGGCTCAGCAATAAAAGATCAACTGTTTAATGATAACGGTTCTGAGATCCTTGCGTTCATACATACGGACGGACGGACGGACGGACAGTCAGACGGACGGACATGGCTAGATCGACTCGGCTGTTGATGCTGATCAAGAATATATATACGTTATGGGGTCGGAGATGCTTCCTTCTGCCTGTTACATACATTTGCATTTTGCACAAATACAATATACCCTTTTTACCCATTTTCAATGGGTTCAGGGTATACCAATTCTTACAAAGTGAATATTAAGTCGCGGTCACACCAACAGTGCCGCGCATTTAACATTACAAAAATAAAATAATAAAAGTAATAAGCTAATCACTAATAATAATAATAGTGACAGTGAGTTAACAAATGCAGTTACAGTAAATAAGCGATCATAATCTCGTGATTAACAAAGGTGCGCTCAAGCGCAGTGCGATTTACATATATTTTTACACCGAAGCCGCTGGAGCTCTTCGGGCAGCGGAGACTGCGGCAAAGGGAGCGACTACGAATAACAAGTGCGTGACTGCGGCGTTGGACCCGCAAACGTGGCTGGTGTAGTGACTAAAATAAATCATAAAAATCATGTAAGTGGGCACTTTAGCCAAATCTGTTATTAAATCTGATCGAATTTAAAAAAAAAAAAAAAAAAAAAACAAAAACAAAAGAAACAACGAGAGGAGAAATCTTGCATGCGTTATATTTTGCAACAAATTATCTGCTAAATAAGAACAAAAGAGAATTTGATTTGACAAAAAAAAAATTACTTTGTGTTTCTTTTTATGCCACTCTCAAAATTGTGCTGCAACGGCACATACTTTCTTGCTTATACGCTTCTCGTCGTTCAGAGCTGAGGCGTAATTTGACCCATCTTTAGACTTTCTGTTTTGTTTTTGCGTCCGCTAGACCGCGCGTGCATTTATTTGTTTTTGCTTTTAATGCCCATGAACTCGTCTTTCGGTCAGTATAGGACCCCCCGCAAGAACTCTAGCGACTCGGATTCTGACTGTGACAACCGCATCAGAATCCCAGCTCCACGATTTGCCCCTACAGTCCCCCCAACTTCGAACAAAATGGATCCAGAGCAACTTAGAGAGATAATTCAAACGGCCATAAGCAATGCCCTAACAGAACAAGCCAATGCAAATCAGCAAAGAGAGCAGCTATTAGTGCAGAGAATTAATGAATTATCTAAACAAATGGCAGCAGCAAACGTTGCTGCCCCACAAGTAGTAGCGTAAATATGCAAAGCTTTACCCATATCCTATGGGGGCAGATGATTTCGTCAACAAAGAGATTCCAAACCTGCTGAAAAACGGCATTATACAGAAATCAGTATCTCCCTACAATAATCCTATTTGGGTTGTGGATAAAAAAGGTACAGATGAGGCGGGTAATCGAAACATGCGATTAGTCATGGACTTTCGCAAACTTAACGAGAGAACGATACCCGATAAATATCCTATGCCAAATATCTCAATGATATTGGGAAACTTGGGAAAAGCGAAATTTTTCTCGATGCTGGCTACCATCAAATCATGCTCAGAGAACGCGATCGTGAGAAAACTTCCTTCTCAGTAAATGGGGGGAAGTATGAGTTTCGAAGACTCCCGTTCGGTCTGAAAAATGCAGCCAGCATATTTCAGAGGACCATTGACGATATCTTGCGAGAGCAGATCGGCAAATTTTGCTATGTCTTCGTGGATGACGTGATTTTATCTTCTCTGAAGATGAAGAGTCACATGTCAAACACGTAGACTGGGTCCTGAAGAGCTTATATGAGGCAAATATGAGGGTGTCAGTAGAAAAATCACGCTTCTTTAAGAAAAGTGTGAACTTCCTTGGGTTTATAGTCACTTGCAACGGCGCGACAACAGACCCAGAAAAGGTGAAAGCCATACAGGACTTCCCAGAGCCGAAAACGGTATTCGAAGTCAGGTCATTTCTGGGTCTCGCAAGTTATTATATGTGTTTCATAAAATACTTCGCAGCAATAGCAAGGCCTATTTCGGAAATTCTAAAAGGGGAAAATGGAACAGTCAGTAGGCATAGATCGCGGAACATTCAGGTGCAGTTCTCCGAAACGCAACAACGTGCGTTTCAAAAGCTATGTAATATTTTGGCATCAGAAGATGTCATGCTGAGGTATCCCGACTATAAAAAAGCATTCGATTTAACAACCGATGCTTCGGCCTATGGCATATGCGCAGTTCTTTCCCAAGAGGGGCGTCCGATTACAATGATTTCACGAACATTGAAAGACAGAGAAGTCAATTATGCTACCAACGAGAAGGATCTGTTGGCTATTATATGGGCGCTTGCCAAGTTGCGACATTATCTGTATGGGGTCAAGGACATAAACATTTTCACTGATCACCAGCCGTTAACCTTCGCAGTATCGGAGTCAAACCCTAATGCGAAGATTAAACGATGGAAAGCGCGCATCGATGAGTCGAATGCGCGGATTTTCTACAAACCTGGCAAGAAAACCTGGTTGCAGACGCTTTGTCCAGACAACAACTCAATGTTGTAGAAAGACAAGAAATCGAGTCTTGTGCGGCAACGATCCACAGTGAAGTTTCTTTGACTCACACCATTGAAACAACAGATAAGCCTCTGAATTGCTTTCAAAATCAGATAGTATTAGAGGAGGCGCGCTTTCCTTTGAAGCGCAGTTTTATACTATTTGGGAACAAGAGGCGACACTCGATAAGCTTTACATGCAAGGAGTCTTTATTAGATGAGCTGGGAGACATAATCATACCAAGACAACCGCATCAGAATCCCAGCTCCACGATTTGCCCCTACAGTCCCCCCAACTTCGAACAAAATGGATCCAGAGCAACTTAGAGAGATAATTCAAATGGCCATAAGCAATGCCCTAACAGAACAAGCCAATGCAAACCAGCAAAGAGAGCAGCTATTAGTGCAGAGAATTAATGAATTATCTAAACAAATGGCAGCAGCAAACGTTGCTGCCCCACAAGTAATAGCGTATGCTGCTATTGAGATTAGAAATGACATTCGCTGCGACGAGCCACTAGACGCCGTCAAAGCTTACCTGACTTTGCAGGAATACAGGAATCTTATGTTTCTTGGAGGCAAGCGGCATTAGCCGCCTACCACATTTTCAAGCCATATAATGGCAGTTCTCGGCATTATCAGGCCGTTATAATTATAAGAAGCAAAATAAGGGTCCCCGCGGATGCGGTGCTGGCCTCATTTGGCACTGTGTCAAATTTCGATGCGATAATAAATCGCCTTGATTTCACATTCAGTGACAAAAGGCCGATCCAAGTAATTAAACAAGAGTTAGGCTCCTTGAGGCAGCGTGGCTTGCCCCTGCTCCAGTATTATGACGAAGTGGAGAAAAAATTAACCCTACTGACCAACAAGTTCAATATGTCTTACGAGCCCGTTATGGCAAAAGGTCTTTGTGAGAAGTTCCGTGACGACGCGTTCCGCGTTTTTATATCGGGGCTTAAGCGCAATCTCACGGATGTGCTCTTCGCAGCCAAGCCTAGACATCTGCCTTCGGCACTGGCGCTTGCTCAGAAGGTTGAATCGAACCACGAAACATATGCTTTCGCGTCTAATTTTGCCAAAAGCCAAGAAGAAAAAGAGCGAAGGCGGAATACAAAGACACAGGGCCGACAGCAAGATAGACATTCTGAGCCAAAGACAAATGGCGCAAAAATTCCTCATTTCAACAAACAGCAGAAACAACAGGGTCAGTCGAACAACGAAGTGGTCGGCAGCAAAACAATAATGGTGGACAGGAACCCATGGAGGTAGATCCTTCATTTTCAAGGATCCTCCAACCCACACAGGCACCGGGGTATCTGAATAGAAAACAGGCAACATCTGATCACACGGGCTTTCAAAAAAAGTAACAAACGGTGAATCATGTAACGCAGGACGCGGAACAAGGGTCGCAAATGTATGCTAATGCCGCCTCTAGCGCAGAGGCGCAAATTGAGGATGACGCGAGCGCTAGCTATGATTCAGATGCTGTTAATTTTTTAGGGGTAGATCCCTGTTACCCGTCATCGGGCGAAGAGTAGCAGGGGCCGATATGAAGTTCCTCATAGACACGGGCGCGTCTAAAAACTTTATCAGACCACATGAAGGGTTAAAAGGCGTCCGACCAGTAGATTGTCCATTCACAATCCACTCGATTCATGGTACAACTAGAATCACGCAAAAATGTTTTGTCTCAATGTTCAACATAAAGGCAACATTTTTTCTTTTATCGGACCTGTCAACTTTCGATGGAATAATAGGCCTCGACCTGTTAACACAGGCAGTGGCATCGCTTTGCTTAGCGTCAGGTCAGCTTAAATGGGGTTCAGAAATTGAACAAATTTCTTTTCACACATGCACTAATGTCAATTTCACTAACGTAGATTGCTCAGAGCACCTCCTTTAGTAAAGAACAAATTCCTGAAACTGCTAAAAAACAGGAAAAGGGCCTTTGCAGACCCCAATGAGGCCTTACCATACAATACGTCGGTGGTGGCCACCATAAGAACAATAAATGAGGAACCCTATTATGCAAAGCTTTACCCATATCCTATGGAGGCAGATGATTTCGTCAATAAAGAGATTCAAAACCTGCTGAAAAACGGCATTATACAGAAATCAGTATCTCCCTACAATAATCCTATTTGGGTTGTGGATAAAAAAGGTACAGATGAGGCGGGTAATCGACACATGCGATTAGTCATGGACTTTCGCAAACTTAACGAGAGAACGATACCCGATAAATTTCATATGCCAAATATCTCAATGATATTGGGAAACTTGGGAAAAGCGAAATTTTTCTCGATGCTGGCTACCATCAAATCATGCTCAGAGAACGCGATCGTGAGAAAACTTCCTTCTCAGTAAATGGGGGGAAGTATGAGTTTCGAAGACTCCCGTTCGGTCTGAAAAATGCAGCCAGCATATTTCAGAGGACCATTGACGATATCTTGCGAGAGCAGATCGGCAAATTTTGCTATGTCTACGTGGATGACGTGATTTTATCTTCTCTGAAGATGAAGAGTCACATGCCAAACACGTAGACTGGGTCCTGAAGAGCTTATATGAGGCAAATATGAGGGTGTCAGTAGAAAAATCACGCTTCTTTAAGAAAAGTGTGAACTTCCTTGGGTTTATAGTCACTTGCAACGGCGCGACAACAGACCCAGAAAAGGTGAAAGCCATACAGGACTTCCCAGAGCCGAAAACGGTATTCAAAGTCAGGTCATTTCTGGGTCTCGCAAGTTATTATAGGTGTTTCATAAAAGACTTCGCAGCAATAGCAAGGCCTATTTCGGAAATTCTAAAAGGGGAAAATGGAACAGTCAGTAGGCATAGATCACGGAACATTCAGGTGCAGTTCTCCGAAACGCAACAACGTGCGTTTCAAAAGCTATGTAAAATTTTGGCATCAGAAGATGTCATGCTGAGGTATCCCGACTATAAAAAAGCATTCGATTTAACAACCGATGCTTCGGCCTATGGCATATGCGCAGTTCTTTCCCAAGAGGGGCGTCCGATTACAATGATTTCACGAACATTGAAAGACAGAGAAGTCAATAATGCTACCAACGAGAGGGAGCTGTTGGCTATTATATGGGCGCTTGCCAAGTTGCGACATTATCTGTATGGGGTCAAGGACATAAACATTTTCACTGATCACCAGCCGTTAACCTTCGCAGTATCGGAGTCAAACCCTAATGCGAAGATTAAACGATGGAAAGCGCTCATCGATGAGTCGAATGCGCGGATTTTCTACAAACCTGGCAAAGAAAACCTGGTTGCAGACGCTTTGTCCAGACAACAACTCAATGTTGTAGAAAGACAAGAAATCGAGTCTTGTGCGGCAACGATCCACAGTGAAGTTTCTTTGACTCACACCATTGAAACAACAGATAAGCCTCTGAATTGCTTTCAAAATCAGATAGTATTAGAGGAGGCGCGCTTTCCTTTGAAGCGCAGTTTTATACTATTTGGGAACAAGAGGCGACACTCGATAAGCTTTACATGCAAGGAGTCTTTATTAGATGAGCTGGGAGACATAATCATACCAAGACAACCGCATCAGAATCCCAGCTCCACGATTTGCCCCTACAGTCCCCCCAACTTCGAACAAAATGGATCCAGAGCAACTTAGAGAGATAATTCAAATGGCCATAAGCAATGCCCTAACAGAACAAGCCAATGCAAACCAGCAAAGAGAGCAGCTATTAGTGCAGAGAAGCAAACGTTGCTGCCCCACAAGTAGTAGCGTATGCTGCTATTGAGATTAGAAATGACATTCGCTGCGACGAGCCACTAGACGCTGTCAAATGCTTACCTGACTTTGCAGGAATACAGGAATCTTATGTTTCTTGGAGGCAAGCGGCATTAGCCGCCTACCACATTTTCAAGCCATATAATGGCAGTTCTCGGCATTATCAGGCCGTTATAATTATAAGAAGCAAAATAAGGGTCCCCGCGGATGCGGTGCTGGCCTCATTTGGCACTGTGTCAAATTTCGATGCGATAATAAATCGCGTTGATTTCACATTCAGTGACAAAAGGCCGATCCAAGTAATTAAACAAGAGTTAGGCTCCTTGAGGCAGCGTGGCTTGCCCCTGCTCCAGTATTATGACGAAGTGGAGAAAAAATTAACCCTACTGACCAACAAGTTCAATATGTCTTACGAGCCCGTTATGGCAAAAGGTCTTTGTGAGAAGTTCCGTGACGACGCGTTCCGCGTTTTTATATCGGGGCTTAAGCGCAATCTCACGGATGTGCTCTTCGCAGCCAAGCCTAGACATCTGCCTTCGGCACTGGCGCTTGCTCAGAAGGTTGAATCGAACCACGAAACATATGCTTTCGCGTCTAATTTTGCCAAAAGCCAAGAAGAAAATGAGCGTAGGCGGAATACAAAGACACAGGGCCGACAGCAAGATAGACATTCTGAGCCACAGAAAATGGCGCAAAAAACCCTTATTTCAACAAACAGCAGAAACAACAGGGTCAGTCGAACAACAAAGTGGTCGGCAGCAAAACAATAATGGTGGACAGGAACCCATGGAGGTAGATCCTTCATTTTCAAGGATACTCCAACCCACACAGGCACCGGGGTATCTGAATAGAAAACAGGCAACATCTGATCACACGGGCTTTCAAAAAAAGCAACAAACGGTGAATCATGTAACGCAGGACGCGGAACAAGGGTCGCAAATGTATGCTAATGCCGCCTCTAGCGCAGAGGCGCAAATTGAGGATGACGCGAGCGCTAGCTATGATTCAGATGCTGTTAATTTTTTAGGGGTAGATCCCTGTTACCCGTCATCGGGTGAAGAGTAGCAGGGGCCGATATGAAGTTCCTCATAGACACGGGCGCGTCTAAAAACTTTATCAGACCACATGAAGGGTTAAAAGGCGTCCGACCAGTAGATTGTCCATTCACAATCCACTCGATTCATGGTACAACTAGAATCACGCAAAAATGTTTTGTCTCAATGTTCAACATAAAGGCAACATTTTTTCTTTTATCGGACCTGTCAACTTTCGATGGAATAATAGGCCTCGACCTGTTAACACAGGCAGTGGCATCGATTTGCTTAGCGTCAGGTCAGCTTAAATGGGGTTCAGAAATTGAACAAATTTCTTTTCACACATGCACTAATGTCAATTTCACTAACGTAGATGGCTCAGAGCACCTCCTTTAGTAAAGAACAAATTCCTGAAACTGCTAAAAAACAGGAAGAGGGCCTTTGCAGACCCCAATGAAGCCTTACCATACAATACGTCGGTGGTGGCCACCATAAGAACAATAAATGAGGAACCCTATTATGCAAAGCTTTACCCATATCCTATGGGGGCAGATGATTTCGTCAATAAAGAGATTCAAAACCTGCTGAAAAACGGCATTATACAGAAATCAGTATCTCCCTACAATAATCCTATTTGGGTTGTGGATAAAAAAGGTACAGATGAGGCGGGTAATCGACACATGCGATTAGTCATGGACTTTCGCAAACTTAACGAGAGAACGATACCCGATAAATATCCTATGCCAAATATCTCAATGATATTGGGAAACTTGGGAAAAGCGAAATTTTTCTCGATGCTGGCTACCATCAAATCATGCTCAGAGAACGCGATCGTGAGAAAACTTCCTTCTCAGTAAATGGGGGGAAGTATGAGTTTCGAAGACTCCCGTTCGGTCTGAAAAATGCAGCCAGCATATTTCAGAGGACCATTGACGATATCTTGCGAGAGCAGATCGGCAAATTTTGCTATGTCTTCGTGGATGACGTGATTTTATCTTCTCTGAAGATGAAGAGTCACATGTCAAACACGTAGACTGGGTCCTGAAGAGCTTATATGAGGCAAATATGAGGGTGTCAGTAGAAAAATCACGCTTCTTTAAGAAAAGTGTGAACTTCCTTGGGTTTATAGTCACTTGCAACGGCGCGACAACAGACCCAGAAAAGGTGAAAGCCATACAGGACTTCCCAGAGCCGAAAACGGTATTCGAAGTCAGGTCATTTCTGGGTCTCGCAAGTTATTATAGGTGTTTCATAAAAGACTTCGCAGCAATAGCAAGGCCTATTTCGGAAATTCTAAAAGGGGAAAATGGAACAGTCAGTAGGCATAGATCACGGAACATTCAGGTGCAGTTCTCCGAAACGCAACAACGTGCGTTTCAAAAGCTATGTAATATTTTGGCATCAGAAGATGTCATGCTGAGGTATCCCGACTATAAAAAAGCATTCGATTTAACAACCGATGCTTCGGCCTATGGCATATGCGCAGTTCTTTCCCAAGAGGGGCGTCCGATTACAATGATTTCACGAACATTGAAAGACAGAGAAGTCAATTATGCTACCAACGAGAGGGAGCTGTTGGCTATTATATGGGCGCCTGCCAAGTTGCGACATTATCTGTATGGGGTCAAGGACATAAACATTTTCACTGATCACCAGCCGTTAACCTTCGCAGTATCGGAGTCAAACCCTAATGCGAAGATTAAACGATGGAAAGCGCTCATCGATGAGTCGAATGCGCGGATTTTCTACAAACCTGGCAAAGAAAACCTGGTTGCAGACGCTTTGTCCAGACAACAACTCAATGTTGTAGAAAGACAAGAAATCGAGTCTTGTGCGGCAACGATCCACAGTGAAGTTTCTTTGACTCACACCATTGAATCAACAGATAAGCCTCTGAATTGCTTTCAAAATCAGATAGTATTAGAGGAGGCGCGCTTTCCTTTGAAGCGCAGTTTTATACTGTTTGGGAACAAGAGGCGACACTCGATAAGCTTTACATGCAAGGAGTCTTTATTAGATGAGCTGGGAGACATAATCATACCAAGACAACCGCATCAGAATCCCAGCTCCACGATTTGCCCCTACAGTCCCCCCAACTTCGAACAAAATGGATCCAGAGCAACTTAGAGAGATAATTCAAACGGCCCTAAGCAATGCACTAACAGAACAAGCCAATGCAAACCAGCAAAGAGAGCAGCTATTAGTGCAGAGAATTAATGAATTATCTAAACAAATGGCAGCAGCAAACGTTGCTGCCCCACAAGTAGTAGCGTATGCTGCTATTGAGATTAGAAATGACATTCGCTGCGACGAGCCACTAGACGCCGTCAAATGCTTACCTGACTTTGCAGGAATACAGGAATCTTATGTTTCTTGGAGGCAAGCGGCATTAGCCGCCTACCACATTTTCAAGCCATATAATGGCAGTTCTCGGCATTATCAGGCCGTTATAATTATAAGAAGCAAAATAAGGGTCCCCGCGGATGCGGTGCTGGCCTCATTTGGCACTGTGTCAAATTTCGATGCGATAATAAATCGCGTTGATTTCACATTCAGTGACAAAAGGCCGATCCAAGTAATTAAACAAGAGTTAGGCACCTTGAGGCAGTATTATGACGAAGTGGAGAAAAAATTAACCCTACTGACCAACAAGGTCAATATGTCTTACGAGCCCGTTATGGCAAAAGGTCTTTGTGAGAAGTTCCGTGACGACGCGTTCCGCGTTTTTATATCGGGGCTTAAGCGCAATCTCACGGATGTGCTCTTCGCAGCCAAGCCTAGTCATCTGCCTTCGGCACTGGCGCTTGCTCAGAAGGTTGAATCGAACCACGAAACATATGCTTTCGCGGCTAATTTTGCCAAAAGCCAAGGAGAAAAAGAGCGTAGGCGGAATACAAAGACACAGGGCCGACAGCAAGATAGACATTCTGAGCCACAGACAAATGGCGCAAAAAACCCTTGTTTCAACAAACAGCAGAAACAACAGGGTCAGTCGAACAACGAAGTGGTCGGCAGCAAAACAATAATGGTGGACAGGAACCCATGGAGGTAGATCCTTCATTTTCAATAGAAAACAGGCAACATCTGATCACACGGGCTTTCAAAAAAAGCAACAAACGGTGAATCATGTAACGCAGGACGCGGAACAAGGGTCGCAAATATATGCTAATGCCGCCTCTAGCGCAGAGGCGCAAATTGAGGATGACGCGAGCGCTAGCTATGATTCAGATGCTGTTAATTTTTTAGGGGTAGATCCCTGTTACCCGTCATCGGGCGAAGAGTAGCAGGGGCCGATATGAAGTTCCTCATAGACACGGGCGCGTCTAAAAACTTTATCAGACCACATGAAGGGTTAAAAGGCGTCCGACCAGTAGATTGTCCATTCACAATCCACTCGATTCATGGTACAACTAGAATCACGCAAAAATGTTTTGTCTCAATGTTCAACATAAAGGCAACATTTTTTCTTTTATCGGACCTGTCAACTTTCGATGGAATAATAGGCCTCGACCTGTTAACACAGGCAGTGGCATCGCTTTGCTTATCGTCAGGTCAGCTTAAATGGGGTTCAGAAATTGAACAAATTTCTTTTCACACATGCACTAATGTCAATTTCACTAACGTAGATTGCTCAGAGCACCTCCTTTAGTAAAGAACAAATTCCTGAAACTGCTAAAAAACAGGAAGAGGGCCTTTGCAGACCCCAATGAGGCCTTACCATACAATACGTCGGTGGTGGCCACCATAAGAACAATAAATGAGGAACCCTATTATGCAAAGCTTTACCCATATCCTATGGGGGCAGATGATTTCGTCAATAAAGAGATTCAAAACCTGCTGAAAAACGGCATTATACAGAAATCAGTATCTCCCTACAATAATCCTATTTGGGTTGTGGATAAAAAAGGTACAGATGAGGCGGGTAATCGACACATGCGATTAGTCATGGACTTTCGCAAACTTAACAAGAGAACGATACCCGATAAATATCCTATGCCAAGTATCTCAATGATATTGGGAAGCTTGGGAAAAGCGAAATTTTTCTCGATGCTGGCTACCATCAAATCATGCTCAGAGAACGCGATCGTGAGAAAACTTCCTTCTCAGTAAATGGGAGGAAGTATGAGTTTCGAAGACTCCCGTTCGGTCTGAAAAATGCAGCCAGCATATTTCAGAGGACCATTGACGATATCTTGCGAGAGCAGATCGGCAAATTTAGCTATGTCTACGTGGATGACGTGATTTTATCTTCTCTGAAGATGAAGAGTCACATGTCAAACACGTAGACTGGGTCCTGAAGAGCTTATATGAGGCAAATATGAGGGTGTCAGTAGAAAAGTTCTTTAAGAAAAGTGTGAACTTCCTTGGGTTTATAGTCACTTGCAACGGCGCGACAACAGACCCAGAAAAGGTGAAAGCCATACAGGACTTCCCAGAGCCGAAAACGGTATTCGAAGTCAGGTCATTTCTGGGTCTCGCAAGTTATTATAGGTGTTTCATAAAAGACTTCGCAGCAATAGCAAGGCCTATTTCGGAAATTCTAAAAGGGGAAAATGGAACAGTCAGTAGGACTGAAACGTGCGTTTCAAAAGCTATGTAATATTTTGGCATCAGAAGATGTCATGCTGAGGTATCCCGACTATAAAAAAGCATTCGATTTAACAACCGATGCTTCGGCCTATGGCATATGCGCAGTTCTTTCCCAAGAGGGGCGTCCGATTACAATGATTTCACGAACATTGAAAGACAGAGAAGTCAATTATGCTACCAATGAGAGGGAGCTGTTGGCTATTATATGGGCGCTTGCCAAGTTGCGACATTATCTGTATGGGGTCAAGGACATAAACATTTTCACTGATCACCAGCCGTTAACCTTCGCAGTATCGGAGTCAAACCCTAATGCGAAGATTAAACGATGGAAAGCGCGCATCGATGAGTCGAATGCGCGGATTTTCTACAAACCTGGCAAAGAAAACCTGGTTGCAGACGCTTTGTCCAGACAACAACTCAATGTTGTAGAAAGACAAAAAATCGAGTCTTGTGCGGCAACGATCTACAGTGAAGTTTCTTTGACTCACACCATTGAAACAACAGATAAGCCTCTGAATTGCTTTCAAAATCAGATAGTATTGGAGGAGGCGCGCTTTCCTTTGAAGCGCATACATTAATACTGTTTGGGAACAAGAGGCGACACTCGATAAGCTTTACATGCAAGGAGTCTTTATTAGATGAGCTGGGAGACATAATCATACCAAGAGGTGTAAACGCTTTTCACTGCGACTTGCACACTCTCGCGATGATACAAGACGAAGTGGTTAGAAAATCTCCAGCTACAAAATTCTGGCACTGCAAGAATCGTGTGGTTTACATATTCGGGGTTGGGGAAAGAAGAGAAATCCTCACAGCTGAGCACAATAGGGCACACAGGTCTGCTCAAGAGAACTTGAAACAGGTTCTCTCCGAATACTACATCCCGAAAATGGCCAAACTAGCGAACGAAATTGTGCAAAACTGCAAAACGTGCGCCAAGGCCAAATACGATAGACACCCTAGAAAACAAGAGTTGGGTGAAACACCAATCCCGTCGCATGTTGGAGAAATGCTACACATAGACATCTTCTCGACTGACAAAAAATGTTTTCTTACTTGCATCGACAAGTTTTCAAAATTCGCTGTCCTACAGCCTATCTCTTCAAGGACCATTGAGGACCTGACGCCAGCATTGCTTCAGCACATGAACTTTTTTCCAAAAGCGAAATCGATATACTGTGACAATGAGCCAGCATTGAATTCACAGACGATTTCAATTATGCTGTACAATAATTTTGGAGTGAATATGTCAAACGCGCCACTCTTGCATAGTGTGTTGAATGGACAAGTAGAGCGCTTTCATAGCACGACAAGAACATAAGCGACACCGTTGAGGTCATTTTACTGGCAACTGCTGAGTACAAAAGGTCAGTCCACTCGGTCATTAATAAAAGACCAGTTGACGTTGTTCAAGCACATCCGGATGAGCCTCAACAAGAAATACAACGCAAAATCAAAGATGCACAGATCGCGCTCAGAACTAAAGAGAACGCCTCCCGGCAGAATAGAGTCTTTGAGGTCGGTGAAAAGGTTTTAGTCAAGTCCAACCGAAGGCTTGGAAATAAAGTCACGCCATTGTGGGAGGAAAGAACTGTACAAGCGGACCTGGGGACCACGGTCCTCATTAATGGGAGGATGGTCCACAAGGAAAATTTGAAATAATTCCAGCAATCGAGTCCTTGCATACATTTTTTATTCTTTTATTATTTTATTTAGTTTAAGTTATTTAGTATAAGTTTCATTACATTTTATATTAAGTCGCTTTTTGTTGGTGGGATATGGCTTCACAAACTAAAAATAGCTAAAAACGAAAACTTCACTCCACAGGTTTGGATTTGTCCTTCACTTCTTCCTGTCCTTGACTTCGGCACGCTTCACGGACTACTCTCAGTCCAAATACATCCCCATTGTTGATGGCCGTGTCCTAGTGTGGGAAGAATACGCCTACGTTAAACATTCAGCGAATCTCTCAGAATACATGCGTGTGGTAGAAGAAACGGTCAAATTGAATGACATGTTTCCACAGTCGCATATGAAAAAGCTTCTGAGCGTGGATGCAGATCACCTCCGAGATTTACTAGAGGCGTTGGGCGCGCACCACAGAGTGGCCAGGAGCTTAGACTTCTTAGGTTCCATGTTGAAGGTTGTGGCAGGCACACCGGATGCCGGTGATTTAGAATAAACTCGGTTCATTGGGGCACAATTAATTAATTCAAACAATAAGCAAATAGAAATTAACACAAGAATCCAGGTACAAATTAATCAACTTACTTCTACAGTCAATCAAATTCTCAAAACAACTAAAGACACTCAAGCCGATACTGGCCATTTATATGAGACATTGCTAGCCAGAAATCGAATATTATTGATGGAGTTGCAAAATCTAATGCTGGAAATAACTCTTGCAAAGGTTAACATTGTTAGCCCAAACATTCTCGGTCATTCAGATTTGGCATCAGTTTGGCTGGAGGAACCCACAAATAATCCCATAGGGGATCTTATGTCCGTTGCGTCCGTGAAAGTTTTACAGTCCGTTAACATCCTTCATTTTATTATTAAATTTCAAGGACATAAACATTTTCACTGATCACCAGCCGTTAACCTTCGCAGTATCGGAGTCAAACCCTAATGCGAAGATTAAACGATGGAAAGCGCGCATCGATGAGTCGAATGCTCAAGAGAACTTGAAACAGGTTCTCTCCGAATACTACTTCCCGAAAATGGCCAAACTAGCGAACGAAATTGTGCAAAACTGCAAAACGTGCGCTAAGGCCAAAAACCATAGACACCCAAAAAAAAAAAAGAGTTGGGTGAAACACCAATCCCGTCGCATGTTGGAGAGATGCTACACATAGACATTTTCTCGGATTGACAAAAAATGTTTTCTTACTTGCATTGACAAGTTTTCAAAATTCGCTGTCGTACAGCCTATCTCTTCAAGGACCATTGAGCACCTGACGCCAGCATTGCTTCAGCTCATGAAATTTTTTCCAAAAGCGAAATCGATATAATGTGACAATGAGCCAGTTGATCATTCGATCATTCAGATTTGGCATCAGTTTGGCTGGAGGAACCCACAAATACTCCCATATGGGATCTTATGTCCGTTGCGTCCGTGAAAGTTCTACAGTCCGTTAACATCCTTTATTTTATTATTAAATTTCCGAAAATTAAATTTGCTTGTAAAAAGGTCACGATTTTCCCGGTCATTCATGAGAATTTCATACTACGCTTGATGAATAACGTCGTGGCAGATTGCGATGGGGAAACACATGCTCTCGAAAATTGCACCGCCTTTCCGGTGGCCACATTTTGTCATCTAGCATCCGATAGTTTATGCTCCACGCAGGTGGGATAGCGAATTGCGAAATCTAACCAAGCAATTTAGACGCTATCACTTTCGTAGATGACGAAATCCTCATCGTAAATGACAGGCCAGCGAAAGTGCAAGTGGACAACTGCACCGAAATCTGGGTACATGGCACGCACCGCATCACCTTCATCGACCGCGCTGCGGTGAACGGAACTTTATTCATTAACCATAACAACGTGCAGAATAAGGGCCCGGGTACTGCTTACACCCCCTTACTAAATATCACGGCCAGCCTGGACATCCTCAGTCTTCCGTATCTTCACCGACTGAGTGAAAGTAACCTGGAGGAAATCCAGAAATTCAAAGAGGACCTTGGTATGCATCGTGGGAGTGGTATGCGTTTTGCTCATCGGCATCGGTCTTGCGTTTTGGCGAATCACCAGCGCCAGAAAGTCTGCGCTACAGTTAAGAGAAGTGATCGCAGAAATAGGGTCGGCCGAGGGCGGCCTTGGTCTTAAAGGGGGACTAGTTAAGCGGAGTCAACGAACGGTTGGCCAGAATATGACTCCGGCCACAATTGCTGAATAAGCATTGGGCCGGATGTCGTTGCATAGCCGGCAGACACAGCATATTTGCGTGACCGCTATGAACGAAGAAATAATTTAAGAATCATATTCTGTTAGCTTTAAGCCCTAAGAATTGTATTGCATGTTTTTAGTTTTGAATGGCCTCTGTGAGTGACACAAGCAAAAATATATTCTACTCCGGCACTTGACCGTTATCATTAAACAGTTGATCTTTTATTGCTGAGCCACAAGGCCAGTATTGGAACACTGAATAATACTAATTTACATATGTGGTCCTATTTTAGTTGAGTTTTTTTTTCAATTAGCAGCAACTTTCGGAATGGCTGCAATGTAAACAAGTAAGAGGTTCTAGTCGGGAGCTCCCGACTAGGGGATACCCTGAACCCTCTTATTCCAACACCAAATGCAGCGCGCGCTTATAGATAGAGAGTAGCGGGGAGGTGGCGATAGGTATAAAATGAAAGATACTCGATATATATATACTATTCTAGAAGCTACATGTCAAATTTGGTGACTCTAGCTCTTATTATTTACCAAAATTGCTTAAAAACGGGATTTCGATATACATTTTTATCGATTAATTGGAAACGGGGCAAGTTATCGTTTATCGGAAACAGACTCGATCTGCGCGGGCACCAGGAAGACCTGCAGCTAAAAGTTCAAGTCTCTAGCTCTTATAGGTTCTGAGATCCTTGCGTTCATACATACGGACGGACGGACTGACAGACAGACGGACATGGCCAGATCGACTCGGCTATTGATGCTGATCAAGAATATATATACTTTATGGGGTCGGAGATGCTTCCTTCTGCCTGTTACATACATTTGCACATTGCACAAATACAATATACCCTTTTTACCCATTTTCAATGGGTTCAGGGTATAAAAACCACGGGAAGCAGTTGGTCGCGGGGCTCAAGTTCAATTTCCATGGGGAGAAAGAAGTTGTTTGAATATTTATTTTTTTAGTAATGTTAGTTTTCTTTTTATTTATCTTTATTACAACAAACGTAGCGCGATCTGCATTTGGTGTTGCGATAAGAGGGTTCAGGGTATCCCTTAGTCGGGAGCTCCCGACTAGAACCTCTTACTTGTTATTCTTGATCAGTATCAACAGCCGAGTCGATATAGCCATGTCCGTCTGTCCGGCTGTCCCTCTGTCTGTTTCTATGCGAACTAGTCTCTCAGTTTTAAAGGTATCTTTATGAAACTTTGCAGAAGTCCCTCTTTCTGTTGCACGCAGCTCATACATATGTCAAAACCAGCTGGATCGGACTACTATATCATATAGCTGCCATAGGAACGATCAGTCGAAAATTAAGTTGTTGTATGAAAAAAAATGTTGTTTATCAAGATATCTTGACCAAACTTGGCATTTATTAGTTTTGCTATGCTCCTCATATGTATGCAAAATCCTATTAAAATCTTATCCTATTAAAATGTTGTTTATCAAGATATCTTTACTAAACTTGGCATTTATTAGTTTTACTATTCTCCTCATATATATGCAAAGTCCTATTAAGATCGGAACACTATATCATATAGCTGCCATAGGAACGATCGGTCTAAAATTAAGTTGTTGCATGAAAAAAATGTTGTTTATCAAGATATCTTGACCAAACTCGGCATTTATTAGTTTTGCTATGCTCCTCATATGTATGCAAAATCCTATTAATATCCTATCCTATTAAAATGTTGTTTATCAAGATATCTTTACTCGCTAATCTGCTTTCATCGAGATCGGTTGTGCCGCGCATAGACAAAGTACGAGTTGATCAATTGTGCAATCTACGTGTGCTAAAAATATCACAAATCGAAAATTTCGGACGCTGTCTTGTGCAGCGTCGGCAGTTTGACAACAACAAAACGCAAGTGTAGTGCGATAAGACTGCATTCGTTGCCCGTTTGGGCAAAACATTACCCCTCTCTCCGCGCGCAGCCGCACAAGAGGGGCAATAAACGCGGCGCTTATCAGCTAAGTTATCTGTTTATAAGCTTAACTTTAACTTTAAAGTTAACAAATATAAACTTATTTAATATGGATAAGAACCTTTTTTCTAACTCTCAGCTTAGTAATAAGCCGATTGATTATGGAAAAATACCCCAAGTAGCTGGAAAATCACCATTGGAAATCAGGACAGATTTTATTAATAGCCTGTTACTGATACTCAGAGCATCAGCACAATAACAACAACTTTAACATTTACTAGTGCCACTAGTAATTCTATTTACACCACGGCAACTCCTGCAACCAGTAGTGTGAGCCATTGCGGAAGCATGGATAACCATGCAGCTAGCTTTACCCAATGCTCCTCAGACATTACCTCTCCAACAATCAGTGGATCTTCTAAAATAGACTCCTTAGTTCTTAGTGAAGCTGCTACAAAATTGGTGGCAGCCCAAAAGAATTTGAAAAATAAGAGGAAGAAACCATTATCTCCCAATACTAGCTCTAAGAGGCCGAATAAAGATTTGAAGCTAGTCTCGCCCTCAGCATCAACAAGTATGGCAATCTCTGGCAACAGGTTTGCCTTGCTAGACATGGACATGGACATGGATGTATCAAACGAAAGCCATGTTGAAAGCCACAGAACTCCAAATGAAAGCCCTACTAGCACTTCTGAGGCTGATCAGCAGAACAATACTATCGTCAGTATTGATGTAAGTGTCACAGCCAACAACCCACAACATAACGCAACCAATACCAACGACCAGCTTCACGGTACCCCAAAGCCACCGCAAATAGTTGTGAGTATTACTGAAGTCACTAGTTTAGATAACGTGGCAGTGAAAGTCAACCAAGGAGAAACGGCCAGAATATTTCCTAAAGACAGTGACACTTACAGAGCAATTGTCAATCATTTTGATGGTATTGGTATTGAGTTCCATACCTATCAATTGAAGGAAGAGAAACCATACAGGATAGTAGTTAAGGGGCTTCACCATAGCACTTTAAACAACGAAATTATTGACAATTTTAAAAAATGGTTTTGATGCTCTGCAGGTACACAACCCAAGACCAAGGAGTAACAAAGATGGAAAATTCAATATATTTTTCATTAATATAAGGCCATGCGCAAAAATTAATGATATATATTATATCAAAACTCTTTGCCGACAAAAAGTGAGGATAGAAAGGATGCGCAAAACATCTGAAATCGCCCAATGCACACGATGTCAGGAACACGGACACACAGCCAAATACTGCCGTCGTCACCCCAATTGTGCACGATGTGGTGAAGATCATCTCACCAAGCTATGTACACGTCCCCATGATGAACAGCCTTCCTGTTTGCACTGTGGAGGGAATCATATGGCAAGCTACAAAGGTTGACAATGGTACGAGGACTATCTACGACGATCAATGAGCTTTTCAATGAAGCAACAGGCTCACACGCAACCGTCTAGCCAGATCAGGAGGAATCAAGATCAACCAAAGCAGAAACAACCACAAAGGAAACAGCAGCAGCAGCAACCAACTTGTAGCGTGTGCGTACTGAGGAGATAGATTTTATCTCGCCTACTTGTGCATAGCGGAATCAGAAGTCGTGCACTTCTAGCCTTCTTCTTTAGACTTAGCTCGTCGGATGGGGTATGGGTTCTTTCTTCATCCTGCTATGCACAAGTAGGCGAGATAAAATCTATCTCCTCAGTACGCACACGCTACATAATTGGCGCCCAACGTGGGGCCGAACTGATTTTTTTGTTAACCTGCTGAAAGTCAATCAGTCTCACGGAAATGATTCTTTTTATACATCCAAATTTATTTAACCCTTTTGTATTTTCAAAATGCGTTTAAGTTTCTCGACTTGACGTTAAGAGGATAGGGAAATATCTCTTGGAATTGCGACTTCAATTCGATTCTATATGCGGATTGGTCGACCAGAGAACGAATCCATCTCTCAACATTGACGTTGACGTCCTGAAATGAAGCCCATTCAAAGTGAAGAGTAGAATCTTACTATATGTAGTTTGTCTTTCAGAATCTCGTATCTCGGAATAGCGACTTCAATTCGATTCTATATACGGATTAGTCGACCAGATAGAGACTGTTACATATTTCTGCAATTTCGTAAGAAATCTGCAATTCATAACCCAAGTCTGTTGTTGAACTTTGCTATTTCGCATTTGGAGTTGCAAGCACCTAGAGAAGCGTTTGGGAGCTTGACCAATGCATCTGACAGGGTTCAATTCAGATCAATAAATAGATAAGCCTATCAGTCAGTCCGACGACGGTAAAGAGTTTCGATTATTGTTTTGCACATTATTTTCTTTCATTTTGGGAAAGTGACGAACCTAAGTTTATACTCGAAAATTCGAAATTTGTTAAAAACAGTGAAAAGAAAAGATGGCAGTCCACCGTAGTAGTGAAGATTTAGTTACCGCTCTTCAGGAGCAAGAATCTTTTTGCGGAGTTTGCTATGAAATTATTTCTCTTAATGTTCTCACGGCAGTGTCACCTTGCAAGCACAAATTCCACCATCGTTGCATTACAGAGGCACTGCAAAGTACAAATAGTTGTCCTGTTTGCAAGCAAGCCTGCACGGCACAACAATTGTCACTGTCCAATAACAACCTCGCTGCAGAGTTGGGTGAAGCCAGTGACACAGCTGGAGCTACAGTTTCACGAGCTCAATCAAGACAATCAGTGAATCCCCAACCAATGCAAACTTCCAGTAAAAACGTCCGCAGTAGAAGTGAAACTCGGGGTAAATGGAATAGTCTACGGAGAGGAATGTCGACTAGAAATACTAATAGAAGTCTTATATCAAATAATAGCGACAACGCTGCCACTGGCAATAGATCAGTAAATATTTCGTGTGAACAGGAACCAGCCGAGATTACCAAAATCGTTCAAGAGGCTGTGCAATCTCAACAGCAGGTACTGCTGCAACAATTGACGGCCTTGATTCAAGCGGAGCTATCCACGAGTCAAGTTAGGAGTTCGGACTCTAATGACTCAACGGGACAGGCTGAACCATCCGGTCAATTGGCCAGAGCTCAAGTAGCAGGGCAGACTAGTAATACTTCTCATAGTAGTCGAAACACCACCAGTCGCGGTCCCATCCCACCTGAGAAAGTTGGTAATATTATCCAAGGCTGGCGTGTCAAATTTGAAGGTTCCAAAGAAGGTCTCCTGACCGAAGAATTCCTCTACAGGATTCGCGCGTTGACTAAACAGAATTTGCAGGGAGATTATAGCCTGTTATGTGACCATTTGCATCTTCTTTTTGGGGGCAAAGCAAACGACTGGTATTGGAAATTCCACCAAGCCAATCCAAGCTTCACATGGGAACAGTTTTGTTTTGATTTTCGTAAGAAATTCGAAGACAGCGATACCGATATGGATATCTGGGAATTGATTAACTCCAGACGGCAAGGAGAGAGGGAACCCTTTGAAGAATATCAATTCTCTGTGGAGAAATTAGTAGGGAGGTTGCGTAATTCAATTTCCGAACTTTCGATAGTCCGACTCTTAATTCGGAATGCGAAAACTTCGCTTAGATATGAGCTTATGCACCTGGGCATTGGCACACTATCCCGTTTGAGAGAGGAAATACGCACCCATGAGCAGTTCTGTAGGCAGCAGAAGCTGCCAGTCCAAAAGAATAGTTTTCCGTATCGCACCGGCGTTTCGGAATTGGATGATTCAGCGGAGGTGTCTGCTATTCAGCGAAAGCCGCTAAAATGTTGGAATTGTGGCCATCCAGGTCACCGTTTTGATGATTGTCTGGAGCCACGCACTATATTTTGCTATGGATGCGGGGCCAAGGACACGTTTAAGCCAAAATGCTCAGTATGTAACCCTTCGGGAAACGCACTGAAGGATGCACAGAAGAGAGATCTTCTGTCGCATCCAAAGCAGTAAAACTCGATGATTCTTCGAAGTCTGAAGTCGACGCCGATTCAGACTCTAGCCGACAGGGCGTTCAAAGTAACCGTGTCGGTCAAGCTAAGCCAACTAATAATTGTTGTCTACCTTACCTACATTCGGCTAGCGCAGTACATGGCTGCTCGAAATCGAATCTTTGGAAAAGTTAGTCAATTTAGGCAATTCAAACCACCTAGACGTTCTACCTTGCGAATGCGATCATTCTGGAAAGAGATCCGTTCCAGTCGCGAGAAACTTGTGTCTTCAATACTGCACTGTTTTGACAATCGTATTTTCACCCAGATTTGCGTAGAAGGTCATGATTATGTCGCTTTACTAGATTCCGGCGCTACGATTAGTTGCATAGGCGCTAAGGCTGCGGAACAGTTAGTGACGCATCCAAAAGTCAAGAGATGTTCAGGTCGTATTCGAACCGCAAACAATTCAGAGTGTCTAGTAGTGGGTCGTCTTCGGTCAAACGTGACATATCGAGGCATCACTAAAGTAATCGACTTTTACATAATACCTGACCTCAAGCAAGACGTATACCTTGGCGTTGATTTTTGGAAAGATTTTGGTTTGTTGAGTAAGATAATGGACAATAGCGGGGACATACAAGAACTTGATGTTGGTAGAGATGATGAAGAGATACCGAAAGTACACATTTTGAACGAACATCAACAACAAATACTAATGAATGTTATATGCAAGATACCATCCTTCGAAAAGGAAGGATTAGGGCGCACTGATTTGATCGAACATAAAATCGATATTGGCAACACCACCCCCATTAAACAGCGACATTGGCCAGTCTCTCCAGCTAAGGAGAAGGACATGTTTGCAGAAATAGAGCACATGTTGGCTCTAGGAGTCATTGAGGAGTCCAAAAGTCCATGGAGCAGCAACTGTGTTCTGGTTAAAAAAGGAGCAAAAGTTCGTCTATGTTTGGATTCTAGGGAAGTCAATAAATTCACTCGAAAAGATGCATATCCGCTTCCGCATATCGACGGGACTCTAAGCAGACTTCCTCCTGCTCGTTTCATTACGGGGCTAGATATGAAGCATGCTTTTTGGCAGATTCCTTTAGAAGAAAAGTCTCGCGAATGTACGGCGTTCACGATCCCGAACCGTCCGCTGTATCAGTACAGGGTGATGCCGTTCGGATTGTGTAACGCCGCGCAGACGCTATGTCGTTTAATGGATCGTGTCATTCCGCCTCACCTTCGAACAAGAGTTTTCGTCTACTTAGGCGATCTGCTTCTCCTTTCTGATGATTTTGAGTCTCACATTAGTCTTCTAACCGAAGTGGCTCTGTGTTTTAGAAAATCGAACTTGACCATCAACATTGCTAAATCAAAATTTTGCATGAAAGAGATTAAGTATCTGGGGTTCATTATCGGCTATGGAAATTTGCGTACTGATCCTGATAAGGTCAGCGCTATTCAGAGCTTTCCAGTTCCCTCGACAGTAAAACAGCTGCGAAGATTTTTAGGACTTTCGGGATGGTACCGACGGTTCGTAGAGAACTATGCTAGTGTTAGCGAGCCGCTAACTGATTTATTGAGAAAAAGCAAGCCTTTCGTTTGGAATAGTTCAGCTCAGCACGCATTTGACCACCTTAAGGCAAAGTTAACCTCGGCTCCTGTCTTAAGTTCGCCGAACTTCTCCAAGCCATTTTTGTTGATATGTGATGCAAGTCTACATGGACTTGGTTGCGTTTTAGCTCAAGAAAGCGATGATGGCTCGGAGGTGCCCATAGCATATATGTCAGTGAAGTTGTCGAAAGCGCAGCGAAACTATACAGTGACAGAACTAGAGTGCTTGGCGGTGATTAAAGGCATCCAAAAGTTTAGAGCGTACATAGAAGGACAAGACTTTACGGTCATTACCGATCATGCATCGTTGTTATGGTTAATGAGACAGAAAGATCTTTCTGGCCGTCTAGCGCGATGGTCCATTCGTCTGCAAGGATTTTCATTTTTGATTAAACATCGCAAGGGCTCGCAAAACATTGTCGCCGACACCTTGTCGAGACGCGATGAAGATGCGGTCGATGAGCTTTCAGATCTTGGTCCGATCGTAGATTTATCGTCTGTTGAATTCAAATCGCAGGAGTACATTAAATTGATAGAGCAAATCGAGCAAAATCAATCGAGGTTGCCAGATCTAAAAATAGTAGAGAAGTTCGTATATAAACGACTGGAACATGCGAAAGGAGATGAAGCTCAAGAATCGGGCTCATGGAAACTTTGGATACCCTCTGGACTAGTGGCTTACGTTTTACAGCGTGCACATGATCCTCCAGATGCGGCACACCGCGGAACTGGCAAAATGATTGAATGTCTCAAACGATTTCTCTTTTGGCCAGGAATGGTTTCGCAAATCAGAAGCTATGTGTCAAAATGTTCAGTTTGTCGTTCTACTAAAAACCCAAATAGTGTTTTGAGACCGCCTATGGGTAAACCGATGTCGTCTGAGAGACCCTTTCAGAAGCTGTATATAGACTTATTGGGGCCATACCCTCGCTCCAAGAAGGGAAATATTGGGCTCCTGATTGTGGTTGATCACAACACTAAATTTCACTTTTTGCACCCTTTGAAAAAGTTTATTGCTCCTCAGATTTGTAAATATTTGGAACAGTTTATATTTTACACTTTCGGAGTTCCTGAAACTGTGCTGACGGATAACGGATCGCAGTTTAAGTCCGGATATTTTAAGGCATTCTTGACTCGGTTTGGCGTCTCGCAACTTTGTACGGCTATACATTCGCCACAAGCCAACGCAAGTGAGCGTCTTAATCGGTCGGTTTTGGCAGCCATTCGAGCGTACATAGGTACGGATCACTCAAATTGGGACCTACATCTTGAGAGTCAGAAAAGTTACCATAAATGTATGCATTCATCCCATGGTAATCGCTTTTTGCTTTTACGTGATGCCGCAAAATGCGCTATCGCAGCGACGGTGCGTTGCCTCGCTCGCACTCACGCGAGAATGAAGGAATGCTCGATAGATCAGGCCATATCACCGTTATAATTTAGATGTGGTGAAATACAATTGTATTTGTAGGTGTGTTCTTGCTGAAATTGAAGTTAGACAGAAGGTCCGATTGCCACGCTGCATTCTTTTTAATTTGACAGCAGAACAAGCAAGACGCATAGTTTGAGTGCGCATAAGTTTTACTAATTAAAAGTGCAGAGGCTGTACACAGCTTCGGCTTGTTCAGGGCATATTGAGCCCAACGAATTTCAAGTCTCCAGTGTTCATAATTCCACGCTCAGAAGTTTTCCGCCATCAGGTGATATTCGTTATAAATTAATTGAGTGCGTTATTCTTAATAAACCCCTATTCAGTGGGTACAATCTTATTTAGCTACCGGCCAGCCATTGCGCAACCACGCCTTCGTGTATTCTTATATATATACACATACAAATTCAGCGCGGCTGGTCGGTCATAGCCAACTTGGAAATTTTGAAAGCATACGTCCGCCCAAGGGAGCGACAGCCCTACGGGCGTGGAGAAGGTCAAGAGGACTTAAGATTTCGGTGGGATCGCTACAAACAAAGACTGCGGCAACACCATTACATTGCGGCTGAGCCTGCACCCCGACTTATCCATTTGTGACCAAGCTACCTCCTGGTCGAACTTACCGTTCCAGCCCGATGAACGGAGTGTCGCTGGCAAGGAATTGAACCGATTAGGTGTCCGCATACCAAGATCAAATACAAATTGCCAAAGGAATGCCCTCAAGGAGTTCGCACTTTGTGTGAGCGTAAACGTGTTCGGTTGGATTTCTTTTGTGTACCCGCTTCGATCTAAATGCTCATGAATTAGTATTTTAAAACCATTTTCGCTTTGCTTAAATGAAATTATAATAGTATAAAAGCGACTGTCTTAGAAACTTCCTTTCTTTGGCAAGTCAATAGAGTCAAGCTATTTTGTAATTTTGAAACATAACCTTTAAAAATATGTTGCTAACGTAAGAATGTTAAACTTAAAGTAAACTGAAATCTATGTGCCATGAGAATTGAGCGACGAGTGTACGGTATATCGCAAATTATTTGTAAATAGATTAACTAATGTAAATTGCTCCGCAGATATTACCACAATGCTGACGATGGGCCCAACGTACGCATCGATGGATTTATTTGTCTCAATTTGTGAGTATGCAATGGCCACATAAGCCAGCAGAAGAGTTTGAAGTATAAAAATGATAATTGTGAATCGGCGAGCCTTCAGCACTACCCGATATAGGAATCTCATGTAATTTGAATGTACCGTCTCCAAAGCCCGTTATCAGTTGCCAGGCAGTATGATTTCTGTGTATTTTCTTAATTATCTCATAGAGTTATAATCAGTTATATAGTTTATCTTGTAGCCATGATACAGTTTTGACTGATCGTTAGTGCTTTCCGCATAAACATGTCCTATACGAAACGAATAGGCAATAAATAATATGGAAATCGAAATTAATATGTTTAACTAAAAACTTTCGTGGTTCGTCGCCAGAACCTTAAGAAATTAAAGATGTGCAAACCAGTAAATTAACAAACAAAGGGGTGGCCGTGACATTCGCCGTGCCACCAAGGTAGGGTGGGTACAGACCGTGGGGTAAATTAACATCCTTGTTACCCCACAACCAAATCAAACGTCTGAGCCGCCAACGACTGACATAATACCGGTTACCGTTCCCGATTTCGACACTCTTGAACTTGTAGTTTTATCTTTGTGAAAGTGCACTTATCATTGTGCTAGTGTGTAGCATAGCAGGATGAAGAAAGAACCCATACCCCATCCGACGAGCTAAGTCTAAAGAAGAAGGCTAGAAGTGCACGACTTCTGATTCCGCTATGCACAAGTAGGCGAGATAAAATCTATCTCCTCAGTACGCACACGCTACAAACTCGACATCAACAAATACCTAACATTCCTAGAGTCAATACTGGAGGCAAGTCCTATGCCTCAATAGCAAGGAACGGCAACGAACCTGCCCAGCGCCGTCCACATGGTTTGCAAGCGCAACATCAGCTACTAAAGCCAATAGAAAATATCAGGGAGCAGCAGCATCCAGCTGACGTTCATTCATTATTGGAACAACAGCAACAGCAATTTCTGAAATGGCAACAACAGCTGCAACTACAGCAGCAGCAGCAATTCCTCTTGTGGCTTCAGGAGCAGCAACGGTAACAACAACAACAAAACAAGCAAAATAGTCAACGACTAGAACGGCTTGAAAAAATGGTCCATGAAATGGCCAGCATGATAAAGCAATGGACAGGGGATGGATCGACTCCCCAGCTTCATAACAACGCCTCAGCCTCCCAATGAATCCACTTAAGATCCTTATCTGGAATGTTAATGGCATCGCAGGAAAAGCCAGTGAAGTTGAGCTCTTCGCGCACAACAGCAATGTCGACATTCTCCTTCTAAGTGAGATCAGACTAAACCGAGGAGAAACAGTCAAAATACACGGGTTCACCTTCTATCCAGCTTACAAGCCATCACGTCACAATCACGGTGTCGGAGAAGCGGTGGTATTCGTGAGGAGTTCTCTCCGCCATTTTCCACAAAGAGTAATTGAAACGAGCACCATACAAATGTCTTCAACAAAAGTTGCCACAGGTTTGGGAGACATGGAATATAGCGCCATATACTGCCCACCAAGAAATAGAATTGAAGAAAGGCATTTCAGTGACATACTCGCTTCTTGCAGCCAAAGGTATCTGGTTGGTCGAGACTGAAATGCGCGACATTGGCTGTGGGGAGATACCTACAATTCACCCAGGGGCCGAAAACTAGCCGAAGCCATTACAGCCAGCGGAGCTAATATTCTCGCAACAGGATCACCAACTAGGCATAGCCTACTTAAAACGTACGTAATAACTCATCCTACATGGCGACCCTGACAAGTGTCACACAACGAGGGAACCAAATAATTAAAGAACAACAACGAGACGACCAGCAGTAACAAGCCACAACTACAGCGGCGCGGGAAAAAGAACAAAAATTTTTACACTTCAAGCTTTTCAAACGGAGGCATTATTGACACTTGATAATCATTTCCCTTGGTCCACCATGGGATAAATAGACACAAAGACGATGGATTCCACCGCCAACGCTATTAATAAAGTTGAGGTGGAAACACCAGACTGAAGAATAATAACAGTTCTCCTTGTAATTATCGTAGTGCTAATGTGCATCAACCTTTTTTTTATACCCTGAACCCATTAAAAATGGGTAAAAGGGGTATTATGTTTTTGTGCAAAATGCAAATGTATGTAACAGGCAGAAGGAAGCATCTCCGACCCCATAAAGTATATATATTCTTGATCAGCATCAATAGCCGAGTCGATCTAGCCATTTCCGTCTGTCTGTCCGTCCGTTCGTCCGTCCGTCCGTCCGTCCGTCCGTCCGTCCGTATGTATGAACGCAAGGATCTCAGAACCTATAAGAGCTAGAGACTTGAAATTTTACATGTAGGTGCTCCTAGTGCCCGCGCAGATCGAGTTTATTTCCGATAAACGATAACTTGCCCCGTTTCCAAGTAATCGATAAAAATGTATATCGAAATCCCGTTTTTTAAGCAATTTTGGTAAATTATAGGAGCTAGCACCAAACTTGACATGTAGCTTCTAGAATAGTATATATATATCGATTATCTTTCATTTTATACCTATCGCCACCTCCCCGCTACTCTCTATCTATAAGCGCGCGCTGCATTTGGTGATGGAATAAAAGGGTTCAGGGTATCCCCTAGTCGGAAGCTCCCGACTAGAACCTCTTACTTGTTTCAAATTGTAAAGGTGCACAATAGGTGCCTAAAGAAATAATATATGAGTCGTGCAAACGACCTAGCTAAAATAAAAAAAATAAACGATTATTTCTTTTTACTTTTGATCGCTCCTAAATAAACTCAATGGCTACGAACAAAGCGATTGCTGAAGTTTATTCACGAGACCCTTATTCTAGGGAAAGAGTTCAGCAATTAGTAACTGCAACTCCAATAAATATATAAGAACTAAAGTATCTACAGTGGGGAGCAAAAGTGTTTCCATAGTTGACAGTTTGAACTTTGTGAGTCAATAATATCCAAACGAATGAAGCAAATCAAAAAAAATTTTTTTTCCAATAATATGTATTTAATTCTTAACAAATTGCCGTATATAACAAAAACATAAATAAATCAGCAAAATATTCAAACAAAAAAAACTAAAACAAAACGCATGTGTACAATTTTTGTCTTATAGTCTTATAGACTCACTAAAAGAAGATCATGAAGCAACAGCTGTCAGTCCTATAAAGACAAAATTAAAAGGCCATGCACGAAACTTGATAAGCGATTAAAAAACAATCGCCGAAATAATATCAAAATTATTAAGAACGGTAAAAGGAGAGGAGGCACATTCCATAACATGAATGATGCCATATCCAAATTTGTCGATAGTTGCACAGAAGCAACCGGACAAATTTATACTGTCCTTTATTACCAAAATTACTCTCATCGTAGTGGAAACCACGGCAGAGGTAATTATAGAGGCCGACCATACAACAGAGGCGGCTACAGTAATAACAATAGAGGACAAGGTCAAAATAGAGGAAACTCTAGAGGCCGTGGCAACTCGAACCGAGGCCACAACAATAACAACAGAAACAATGTTAGGGTAGCCCGAAATAATTCGGGAAACCAACAACCCCCTTTAGATACACAGAACTAATTAATGTTCATTCAATAAACTTCAATCTCAATATTTTTGTCTCTTTTTATAATGTAAAATCCGGAAAAAAATGGTATTTTTAATAGATACAGGTGCAGATATCTCAATTTTAAAAGAAGATTCTGATGTCTTTAACGACATCCAGTTGAATAACACTATAGACATTCAAGGTATAGGTTAAGGAATCATAAAATCCAAAGGCCTCGCCTCAATTGTGCTACAAGCTGACAACTATATAATCCCTCACAATGTTCATATAGTCGATGCAAATTTCGCTATACCGTGTGACGGAATAATAGGCATAGATTTCATTAAAGGTCTTAATTGCAAAATAGACTTAGAACCGTCCGAAGATGGGTTTATAATAAGACCAAACAATATAAATGCCAGAATTTATGTTATAATAACATTTAGTTCTGGTAACAATTCAATACTTCTACCTGCAAGGTCAGAAGTTGTCCGAAAAATGGAACTAACTTCAAGTAAAGATAGTATATTAATTCCAAATCAGGAAATGAAACCTGGTATTTACGTTGCAAACACAGTTGCAAGACAAAAGAATACTTTTGTCCGATTTCTTAATACGACCAATAAAGACCAATTAATTAATAAAATAATAAAATAATCTGAACTTTGAACCACTTTCGAACTACGACGTAGTTCAAACTACTCCAGAAAACAGAAAAACACAGTAATAGCTCAATTAATTAAAAACTTTCTAAAACAATTTAAACCACCATTAATAGAACTATGCACCAAGTATAGTTATGTATTCGGACTTGAAACCGAATCAATAACAACAAATAATTTTTATAAACAAACATTGAGATTGAAAGATACTGAACCAATTTATATTAAAAACTATCGAACCCCGCATAGTCAAATAGAAGAAATTCAAAAACAAATAGGCAAGTTAATCTCCGACAAAATTCAAATCAGTTTCAGAATACAATAGCCCTCTTTTACTAGTTCCAAAGGAAGCACTTCCAGGCTCAGAAGATAAGAAATGGCGATTAGTAATTGACTATCGGCAGATTAATAAAAACTGTTGTCTGATAAATTTCCACTACCCAGAATTGACGATATTTTAGATCAACTAGGTAGAGCAAAATATTTTTCATGCCTTGACTTAATGTCAGGCTTTCACTAAATTAAACTTGAAGAAAGTTCAAGAAATATAACGTCTTTTTCAACGAGCAATGGCTCATAACGCTTTACGCGATTACCTTTTGGTTTAAAAATGGCGCCAAGTTCATTTCAGAGAATGATGACTATTCCATTCTCTGGACTCGAACCTTCTCAAGCATTCCTTTACATGGATGATCTAATAGTTATAGGTTGTTCCGAAAAACATATGCTTAAAAAGTTAACTGATGTTTTTAAAAAAAGGTAGGAAATATGTTCTGAAGTTACATCCTGAAAAATGTTCATTTTTTATGCATGAAGTCACTTTTCTGGGACACAAATGCACCGATATAGGAATCTTGCCTGACGACAAAAAAGACGACGTCATTAAAAAATATCCAGTCCCACACGATGCAGACAGCGCTCGAAGATTCATTGCATTCTGCAATTATTACAGACGTTTTATAAAAAATTTTGACGACTATTCTCGTCACATAACAAGATTATGTAAAAAAAATGTTAAGTTCGAATGGACAGCCGACTGCCAACATGCATTCGAACAGCTCAAATCGGCACTAATAAACCCAATATTATTACAATACCAAGATTTCAGCAAAGAATTTTGCATAATAACTGATGCAAGTAAGCAAGCTTGTGGAGCGGTTCTAACTCAAAGCCATAATGGACTCCAACTTCCAGTTGCATACGCATCCAGATCATTCACCAAGGGAGAAAGTAACAAAAGTACAACGGAACAGGAATTAACAGCAATTCATAGGGCAATAACAGATTTCAAACCATATATTTGTGGTAGACATTTCACTGTCAAAACAGATCATAGACCACTTACATATTTATTTTCAATGGTCAATCCAAGTGCCAAATGAACACGTATGAGGCTTGAGTTAGAGGAATATAATTTTACGGTAGAGTATCTAAAGGGTAAAGATAACTCTGTAGCTTATGCGTTATCAAGCATAACCATCAAAGAACTAAAAGATTTACAAGTTAAAGTCCTGAAAGTCACTACCAGGCACCAAAGTTAACAGAAAAACTCCTGCGCAGGAAAAAATCAAGTAGATTTGCCTATGCAAACTCTTGAGAACGCTTCTAAGCCCAACGTATATGAAGTCATTTGTAATGACGAAGTACGAAAAGTAGTGGCCTTGCTTATATTAAATAATATATGTTTCTTCAAACATGTAAGGAAAGTTATAGCAAGAATTGATGTTAGCGATCTGTACACCAATGGAACATTTGACTTAGGTCAGTTTTTCCAAAGGCTTGAAAAAGAAGCCGGTATACATGAAATCAGCCAACTCAAACTGGCACCGAGCGAAAAGATATTTGAATTAATTTCAATTGAATCTTTTAAAAATATGGGCAACAAAACATTAAAATCATTAAGAGTAGCGCTACTCAAGCCGGTGACCATAATAGAAAATTAAAAACATCAAGAAGCGATACTGTTTACATATCATGACGATCCAATACAAGGACGTCATACTGGCATTTCAAGAACGATAGCTAAAATAAAAAGACACTACTACTGGAAAAATATGACACGTCATATAACCAAATACATACGTAGATGTCTCAAATGCCAAAAGTCGAAAACGACGACCCATACAAAAACACCTCTGACAATTACAGAAACGCCGATAAATGCGTTCGATAGAGGGATAGTGGACACTATAGGTCCACTACCAAAATCTGAAAATGGAAACGAATATGCAATTACAATGATATGCGATTTAACAAAATGTCTTGTAGCTATTCCAGTACCAAACAAATCCGCTAAGACAGTTGCAAAAGCAATATTTGAATCTTTTATACTGAAGTTCGGTCCAATGAAGACGTTCATTTCGGACATGGGAACTGAATATAAAAATTCTATTATAAATGACCTGTGCAAATACCTAAAGATAGACAATTTAACGTCTACAGCACACCACCACCAGACAGTTGGAACAGTAGAAAGAAGTCATAGAACTTTCAACGAATACATACGCTCTTATATATTGGTTGATAAAACAGATTGGGATGTATGGCTCCAATATTTTGTTTCAACACGACCCCCTCTATGGCACACAATTATTGTCCATATGAGTTAGTTTTCGGCAAACTTAGCAACTTGCCAAAATATTTTAATAAAATAGATAATATATAATATAGATGATTACGCTAAGGCAACAAAGTTTAGACTAGAGCACGCATAATAACGAGCTAGAATAATGTTAGAAAAACATAAGGCAATAAAAAATATAGAATATTATAATAATAAGGTTATCGATTTTAAATTAAAAGTAGGAGATAAGGTTTTATTAGGAAACGATACTGGACATAAATTAGAACCAGTTTATTTAGGCCCCTATGAAGTAATAGAAATAGAGGATAGAGATAATATAGTAATAACAGATACTAGAAACAAACAAGTAAGAGGTTCTAGTCGGGAGCTCCCGACTAGGGGATACCCTGAACCCTCTTATTCCATCACCAAATGCAGCGCGCGCTTATAGATAGAGAGTAGCGGGGAGTTGGCGATAAATATAAAATGAAAGATAATCGATATATATATACTATTCTAGAAGCTACATGTCAAGTTTGGTGACTCTAGCTCTTATTATTTACCAAAATTGCTTAAAAAAGGGATTTCGATATACATTTTTATCGATTACTTAGAAACGGGGAAAGTAATCGTTTATCGGAAACAAACTCGATCTGCGCGGGCACTAGGAGCACCTACATCTAAAATTTCAAGTCGCTAGCTCTTATAGGTTCTGAGATCCTTGCGTTCATACATACGGACGGACGGACGGACGGACGGACAGACAGACGGATCGACTCGGCTATTGATGCTGATCAAGAATATATATACTTTATGGGGTCGGAGATGCTTCCTTCTGCCTGTTACATACATTTGCACTTTGCACAAATACAATATACCCTTTACCATTTCAGGGTATAAAAATATATATTATATTTATAAACAAATTTTTATATTTTTTTAAACTTTAACACTTTAAAAAAAAAATATACAATCAATTTAAAATAACTACATTATATGCCTGGTATATGCGGCACTTTGTCGCATACAATTACAATTATACATTAAACAAGCCCAGAGCCACTTTATATATTGGCTCTCTAGCTGACCGTTTATGCTTACGCTGCACATCCCACGCTCCGTCTGAGCGCATTTCATGAGCAACATATGTATATGCTCACTAACACAGGCATATGCAAGCTACTCACTCTCCCTCTCTTTGTAGCTGTTAACCAATAACAGCATAAGTATATACATGTATCCATACAGAAGAATGGAAGGATGATTACAACAAAATACGTCGAGGGAAATTAATCTGGTGGATGAAACACAAAGTATACTGAGTGAGTAAGGTGTTTTAAAAAGTGTTCGCATATGTCCATACGCATCACATTAGATGAGTATAGGGCAAGAGGATTAACAGCCAGTGCCCCGGCTCTCAATCAAGAAAGCGTTGGAATTACAAAACCAAGAAATCGAGGCGGCATATAGCTGCGTATTAAAAAACGCAAAGCTGAAATATGCCAGCTATTATATAATAGCAACAAGCCCCCGACTTGGGAAAACGCGAACAGACTAGAGAGACAAGAGAGCTAGATTTCCTCACAGAAAAGGCAAAGCGATTAAAAACACCTTCTCCTCAATACATTAAAACAATTAATAATCACACAAAACTTCCACCGCCAGAGAAAAAACAGCTGCCCAAACCAACAAAGAAGTGCCCTGACGACTGCGGTGGACCACTGTACACACCGGCCTGTGCGATGACCTGCACCGGCAACGCTGACCGCTCCAAGGCAGCCAAGTAAAAAAAAACAAGTAAGAGGTTCTAGTCGGGAGCTCCCGACTAGGGGATACCCTGAACCCTCATATTCCAACACCAAATGCAGCGCGCGCTTATAGATAAAGAGTAGCGGGGAGGTGGCGATAGGTATAAAATGAAAGATAATCGATATATATATACTTTTCTAGAAGCAACATGTCAAGTTTGGTAACTCTAGCTCTTATTATTTACCAAAATTGCTTAAAAAACAGGATTTCGATATACATTTTTATCGATTACTTAGAAACGGGGCAAGTTATCGATTATCGGAAACAAACTCGATCTGCGTAGGAGCTAGGAGCATCTACATCCAAAATTTCAAGTCTCTAGCTCTTATAGGTTCTGAGATCCTTGCGTTCATACATACGGACGGACGGACGGACGGACGGACGGACGGACGGACGGACAGACAGACGGACATGGCTAGATCGACTCGGCTATTAATGCTGATCAAGAATATATATACTTTATGGGGTCGGAGATGCTTCCTTCTGCCTGTTACATACATTTGCATTTTGCACAAAAACATAATACCCCTTTTACCCATTTTTAATGGGTTCAGGGTATAAAAAAGAAGACAACACGAAAAGTTGTACGACCTATTAGAGAGGAGATCACTGCGTTGATCGAAGTAGGATTATTTAGTACACCCAAAGAAAACACAAAGGCCTTCTGCCAAATATAATATAAAGATAAGTAACCCAAATTTCCTTTAAAAAAAATTTACAAAGATAACAACATTAATAAAAATGAAGAAATTTATGAAAGTAATTTAAAACGAAATAGATAAAATTATGCATGTACATTTCGTATTTGTATGGGCACTCCAAAAATTGAAAAATACAATTTTTTTTTAAATTAAAATAAAATAAAAAAAATTAAAAAAAAAACTATGCCAGAAATAAATGCCCGTTAAATTAGTCATGATTAACAAAGTATACAACGACTATACAGACTATTGTATGCGAGCCCTACAAATTTTGCAAAGGCATAGAGAATTCATATCAGTATATGAGTTCGAATCCGAATATATAGAAAAATACGACACAGCAACAAGCCCACTCTATTCATTTTCTTGTCGACCTTACCCTACGTCAAAATAAAAACAAGTAAGAGGTTCTAGTCGGGAGCTCCCGACTAGGGGATACCCTGAACCCTCTTATTCCAACACCAAATGCAGCGCGCGCTTATAGATAGAGAGTAGCGGGGAGGTGGCGATAGGTATAAAATGAAAGATACTCGATATATATATACTATTCTAGAAGCTACATGTCAAGTTTGGTGCTAGCTCTTATTATTTACCAAAATTGCTTAAAAACGGGATTTCGATATACATTTTTATCGATTACTTGGAAACGGGGCAGGTTATCGTTTATCGGAAACAAATCTGCAGATCTGCAAAAACAAAACAGATCTGCGCGGGCACCAGGAGGACCTACAGCTAAAATTTCAAGTCTGTAGCTCTTATAGGTTCTGAGATCCTTGCGTTCATACATACGGACGGACGGACAGACAGACGGACATGGCTAGATCGATTTGGCTATTGATGTTGATCAAGAATATATATACTTTATGGGGTCGGAGATGCCTTCTTCTGCCTGTTACATACATTTGCATTTTGCACAAATACAATATACCCTTTTTCAATGGGTTCAGGGTATAACAATTATTGACGAGCATCCAATTCTTGGGCCGACAACAATTGTCTTAGTACGTCTGCATAGGTAGTATCAAAAAATACAATAATCATATATAGGAAAATGGGGGGAAAACAATCAAAGGCAGATGATAACACTGCCAATGTAGTAAACGTAGTTGAAGTTGTAGACACCACTCCCCATGTGCAGTAAACAAACATACTGCTAACAATACTCATTGTAATAGTCTCTGTTAACATCCTTCTGAAGATTTATCTTCTCCATAAAAAATCACTAAGGAAGCGTTACATGAGTCGAGCCAACGACTTAGGCAAGGTCTAAGCCGCTCCTTAAATACAAATTTGAATATGCCAGATATAGACGCACTCATTGCGCTTACGTATAGAGATGATCCAGATCTTCGTACTCGCGCACTAAACATGCTGCGACTACATAAATGGAATGGACGCAAATCGTTACCATTCTAAGGGAACAACGTGAGGAATTTAATAAATCTTTCAAGTGCCTTAACAAAAGCGCACCTGTCTCAAACGAGACAAAGTTAAAACACGTTAAAATTCTTGTAGATTCCTACAATATCTGCCGTCAACTTATATGTGACAATACAACTAGACTAAAAGATTTGCACTTAACACAGACAACTGATGTTTTCAGCACGTTAAGAGAAAACATTAGACGAATTTCGGAAAGGCATAATATAACAATATTCCTTCCAAATTCTCTTAACACTTCAGCGTCATTCGACGAGAAACAACTTTCATTGTCAGCTGATACTAAGCCATCAGATTCTAAAGTAATTACCCAATCAATTGACAACACAATGGCCCAAACAGCTATAAGTTTTCTCTGACTAGCCTCATCGCTCTTACAAGAGTTTGATGGAAAGGCAGAAAACCTACATAGCTTCAAAAACGCTTTGAGTCTTATAGACTCATTAAAAGAAGAACATGAAGCAACATCTGTCAGTCTTATAAAGACAAAACTAAAAGGCCATGCACGTTACTTGATAAGCGATTAAAAAACAATCGCCGAAAGAATATCAAAATTATCATGAACGGCATAAGGAGAATCAGTTGAAGTACTATTAGCTAAACTCCTAAACCTACAGCAAAAGAGCAAAACTGCCAACACTTATACACAAGAAGTTGAGCATTATAGCATTATAGAGGCTGACCATACAACAGAGGCGGCTACAGAAATAGCAGCAATAATGGTAATAGAAACAATGATAATAGAGGCAATCCTCAAGGCGGCTCATATAGAGGCGGCTCAAACAGAGGACCCAGACAGAAAAACCAGATCCGAGTTACACAAGGCAACTCGGAAAACCAACAAACCCCCTTGAGCAACGAATAATACAAATTTTGCATATAAATCTGAGTCTCAGTAGTCTCATTATTAAAATTAACTTTGCTTTTAGATACAGGAGCAAATGTCTCAATTTTAAAGAACAATAAAACACTTCAGACCATATGTTTATGGAAGGCATTGCCTAGTTAAAACAGACCATAGACCCCTAACTTATTTGTTTTCGATGAAAAATCCCACATCAAAATTAACCAGGATGAGACTAGACTTAGAAGAATACCAATTTACGGTAGAATTCCTCAAGGGGAAAGATAACCATGTAGCGGATGCATTATCCCGCATAAACATAGAGACACTATGACATGAATAGGAAAATATTACTGTTTCAAACAAGATCATCAAAAAGACAGGAAAACATCTGCGCAGATCACAAAAGAATATTCAACAAGTAAGAGGTTCTAGTCGGGAGCTCCCGACTAGGGGATACCCTGAACCCTCATATTCCAACACCAAATGCAGCGCGCGCTTATAGATAGAGAGTAGCGGGGAGTTGGCGATAGGTATAAAATGAAAGATAATCGATATATATATACTATTCTAGAAGCTAGATGTCAAGTTTGGTGACTCTAGCTCTTATTATTTACCAAAATTGCTTAAAAAACGGGATTTCGATATACATTTTTATCGATTACTTGGAAACGGGGCAAGTTATCGTTTATCGGAAACAAACTCGATCTGCGCGGGAACTAGGAGCACCTACATCTAAAATTTCAACGGACGGACGGACGGACAGACAGAAGGACATGGCTAGATCGACTCGGCTATTGATGCTGATCAAGAATATATATAACTTATGGGGTCTGAGATGCTTCCTTCTGCCTGTTACATACATTTGCATTTTGCACAAATACAATATACCCTTTTCCCATTTTCAGTGGGTTCAGGGTATAAAAAGATCTAAAAGAGCACAATATCTATGAAGTCGTTAGTATTAACGACGTAAAGAAATTTGTGAAACTAAAGTTCGGTAAAACAAATTGTTTACTTAAAAGAGGAAAAAGAATCATTTCACAATTTTCAGTTAATAATTTGTACTCCAAAGGAAAATTCGACTTTGGTCAATTTTTTCAAAGGTTTAATTCAGAAGCCGGAATACATAAAATTGCTTACTTACAGTTGTCACAAAATGAACAATTTTTCGAATTCGAATCATCAAATGAATTTAAAACAAGTAAGAGGTTCTAGTCGGGAGCTCCCGACTAGGGGATACCCTGAACCCTCATATTCCAACACCAAATGCAGCGCGCGCTTATAGATAGAGAGTAGCGGGGAGGTGGCGATAGGTATAAAATGAAAGATAATCGATATATATATACTTTTCTAGAAGCTACAAGTCAAGTTTGGTAACTCTAGCTCTTATTATTTACCAAAATTGCTTAAAAAACAGGATATCGATATACATTTTTATCGATTACTTGGAAACGGGGCAAGTTATCGATTATCGGAAACAAACTCGATCTGCGTAGGAACTAGGAGCACCTACATCTAAAATTTCAAGTCCCTAGCTCTTATAGGTTCTGAGATCCTTGCGTTCATACATACGGACGGACGGACGGACGGACGGACAGACAGACGGACATGGCTAGATCGACTCGGCTATTAATGCTGATCAAGAATATATATACTTTATGGGGTCGGAGATGCTTCCTTCTGCCTGTTACATACATTTGGATTTTGCACAAAAACATAATACCCCTTTTACCCATTTTTAATGGGTTCAGGGTATAAATATGGGCAATAAATAGTCAAATACATTAAAAGTAGCGCTACTAACAAAAGTCAAATAAAAGCAATACTGTTGAAATATCATGGTGATCCTATAGAGGGAGGCCATACAGAGACGCGTACCTTGTTGAAAATTAAGAAATACTATCACTGGCCCAAAATGACTAAGACCATTACAAAGTATGTGAAAACTTGTGTGAAATGCCAGAGAATGGCAACGAGTACGCAATTACTATAATATGCGATCTCACTAAATATCTAGTTACAATACCAGTAACAGATAAAAGTGCAAAAACAGAAGGTAAAGTAATATTTGAATCTTTTGTACTAAAGAACGGTCCTATGAAGACGTTCATAACGGACATGGGTACTGAATACAAAAATTCGCTAATAAATGACCTGTGCAAGTATATGAGTATAAGTAATATACAATCAACAGCACATCATCACCAAACATTAGGAACAGTAGAAAGAAGTCATCGAACATTTAACGAATTTATTCGTTCATATATTTCGATTGACAAAGACGATTGGGACATATGGTCGAATTATTTCACATATTGTTTCAACACTACACCATCGACAGTACATGAATACTGTCCATACGAACTTGTTTATGGTAGATTACCAAGACAGTTCATAGAATTTAATAACCAAACTAAAGTTGACCCTATATATAACATAGACGACTACGCAAAAGAATTTAAGTTTAGGTTAGAAATATCTTATAAAAGAGTAAAAACTCTAGTAGATTCAGAAAAAGAAAAATGAAAGATAGAATACGATAAGAAACTAAATGACATAGAACTAGAAATTGGAAATTTAGTTCTACTAAAGAACGATACAGCGCATAAGTTAAAAAGGTAATAATTACGCCAAAGTTATAAGCATAGAAGATAGAAACAACATAAAAGTAGATCTAGGAAAAAAGAAACCCCAAAGTGTAAATAAGAACAGGTTAAAATTATTCAAAACTTAACTTAACATGAGCATAGAACATAGTACATTTAAGGCCTGATCAGCCATAAAGTAACTATCAATATATAATTACACTAAATACATGAGAAAAAAAAGTATCGTTACAAAAATTGTATTTTATAAAACATTCCTTACACAATCGGAAAAAGGATATATGCATATATATATTAAAAATATATTATATAGACTAAAAATCTAAAATTTAAAATATGAAAAAAAAAAATTTTTTTTTGAATACACACACACATGCGACACTTTGTTGCATACAATAACAAGCATAAAGCCAAAAGCGCAGAGCCGATTGAGTTTATTGACTCAGGCTCATATTTCGCAGCGCGGACCGCTAGTACTCTAGCTGGCCGTTTAGCTGACGGCGCATATATTCGTTTTATATGTTATACATAAAACGACTTATATACAAAGGGCAGAGCCGCCACCGAAGACTGCGCAGCCTTAAAATCAGATAAATAAAAGTATCCGGAGCGACAAGAACAGTCGCTCCTACCTAAACTTAAAACGCGCATAATAACTCATCTTCCAGTATGAAAAAAAATGTAGTTTATCAAGATATCTCGACCAAACTTGGTATTTATTAGTTTTACTGTGCTCCTCATATATGTGCAAAATCCTATTAAGTTCGGACCACTTTATCATATAGCTGCCATAGAAACGATCGGTCGAAGATTAAGTTCTTGTATGAAAAAAAAATTTTGTTTATCAAGATATCTTGACCAAACTCGGCATGAACTATTTTCCCTGAGCTTCTTAGATACTATGAGCACTATGAGCATTATGAAAAGGTTGGGTCTGCAAGGGTATTAGGACTTCGGCGTGCACAAATAGCCTTTCTTTCTCGTTTTATTTCCTTGTGACAAAACCTTTAACGCTGAAGATCATGGCTGGGAGGGTATTTATCGCGAGAGTTAGCTTACTTCCTAGACCACGCCTGTACGGAGTATACATGCCTTTGATAAAAGCAACCACTATTGTTTTGGTCTTATAATTCCTAAATTAAGATTCCGAAGGGATCCTCAAATAAAATTGTGTATGTAGGTCGAGACATGACACTTACACTGCCGCAATTTGTTAATTGCTGGCTATGTGAGAATATGATGCACGCTAAATGTACAGGTCTCACTGGGCGTGATTGCTGCAATTGCCAAGAAGGGCTGCGGTGGCTTGCGTTGGTCGCCTGTTTGTATCGGCAAGCACATTGATTTCTCCAGAATGTATAATTCTCTGTTTAATTTATCCACTCCTCGTGAAATATCATCATTTAAAATAAATGTTTCACATGATATGTTCCCAATCATTTGTGATCCCAAATTGTGGAGGCCAACCACACATGATTGTTCACGAGTTCGAGCCAAACAAGTAAGAGGTTCTATTCGGGAGCTCCCGACTAGGGAGTACCTTGAACCCTCTTATTCCAACACCAAATGGAGCTCGTTTGAATTAATAAAGATAAATTGAAAAACAAAAGTTCCATTGGCAGGGTTTGAACTTGCAACTGACCGCATATTAACTTTCCTTATTAGGGCTCGAACTCGCGACAGACCGCACCACTTGCCACTGCCTCTACTCAACATCCACACTAATAATTGAGTATTATTGACAAAAAAAACCAATTAAAATAGCAGCACAGAAAACAATCGCAGTGAAGACAGAATTTGAAGCAGACGCGCATGAACGTGTGTGTGTACAATGAACACTGTACACTGTACATATAGAAATTCTTGAAATAATCATATATAGGAAAATGGGGGGAAAACAATCAAAGGCAGATGATAACACTGCCAATGTAGTAAACGTAGTTGAAGTTGTAGACACCACTCCCCATGTGCAGTTAACAAACATACTGCTAACAATACTCATTGTAATAGCCCCTGTTAACATCCTTCTGAAGATTTATCTTCTCCATAAAAAATCACTAAGGAAGCGTTACATGAGTCGAGCCAACGACTTAGGCAAGGTCTAAGCCGCTGCTTAAATACAAATTTGAATATGCCAGATATAGACGCACTCATTGCGCTTACGTATAGAGATGATCCAGATCTTCGTACTCGCGCACTAAACATGCTGCGACTACATAAATGGAATGGACGCAAATCGTTACCATTCTAAGGGAACAACGTGAGTAATTTAATAAATCTTTCAAGTGTCTTAACAATAGCGCACCTGTCTCAAACGAGACAAAGTTAAAACACGTTAAAATTCTTGTAGATTCCTACAAGATCTGCCGTCAACTTATATGTGACAATACAACTAGACTAAAAGAATTGCACTTTGAGTCTTATAGACTCATTAAAAGAAGAACATGAAGCAACATCTGTCAGTCTTTTTTTTTATTTTTTTTTTATTTTATTTATTTATTTATTTATGTAAGGTCGACAAAACGAGATAATGCAATTATATGCTAAATGCCTAGTTAGATAACATAGTTCTCTAAATAGCATCACCGACCGATGGAGGTGTTTTAGTTGCCAGTCCGGTCAGCTGTGCCCCTTTTCACAGCTAAATTTGTCAGTGACGCTATTAGAGCCTACATCTAAGCAGAAGGGTGTAAGTAGGAAAAAAGTGTTCTTAAGTAAAATTAAAAATAATCTTAGTTTGCCATATTAATTAATAAAATGCAATAAATTGAAAAAAAATAAAGTAAGAAGATTGTTAATAAAGTAAAGAAATGTAAGCTAGATATATAGAGTGTTAAGTAGATAGGACAGAAAAGTAATGGGAAATCACCGACCCGGTGGGGGGAAAGCTATGCCCCTGCTCATAGCTGGGAATGGTCAGTGACTTCCCGAAGGTATCCTGAAAGCAACGATTTTATAAGGGGTAGAGAAAGTTCGGTAGAGAAAACATGATGCAAACTATTATAATTTTTACATAGCACGCGAAAAGGATTGTGCATAGCGTAGTCTGTTGTGCACGTAGACAGGAATAAGGGGCGGTAATTTCTGGTTGGTCTAGGCGGAACAGAGAATTGAAGACGCCCTAGCAGAAAAGGAGAATCTATATCGCCAATAATCAACTTATGTAGAAGAACAACACCGAGAATTGTCCTACGGTTGGTTAACGACGGAAGGTTAAGAAGAAGCAGCCTGCTGGAGTAGGATGGCAACCGAAGATTAGGGTCCCAATTTAAACCTCGTAAGGCAAAAAGCAGAAATTGCTTCTGAACAGATTCAATACGATCCTGGCTATTGTTATACTGCGGAGACCAGATGCAAGAGCAGTATTCAAGGATAGGGCGAACAAGAGAGATGTACAGAAGTTTCGTTATAAAAGGATCGTTAAACTCTTTAGACCATCGTTTAATGAATCCAAGTACACCTTTTGCCTCATTATGGTATCTATGTGAAGATTGAAACAGAGTTTAGAATCAAAAAGAACGCCTAGATCCTTAACTGTTAGTATACGTTGCAAAGGGGTATTGTCGATTGTATAACTGACAAGATAAGGTGTAGAACGATTAAATGTCATAAACATACACTTTGAACAATTCAGATGCAATTGATTGGCCGAACACCAAAGTTGCATAGCGTTCAAATCGTCTTGTAGACGAGAATGATGTAGGGGATTAGTGTATGATAGAATAAGTTTCACATCATCCGCATACATGAGTACACGGGCATGTGATATAACAGAGGGGAGATCATTTATGAAAAGAGTAAAGAGTAAAGGTCCAAGATGACTACCTTGTGGAACACCAGAAGTAACGTGAACTTGTTTAGAGTTAGTCAGCCTCAGCATTACTCTCTGGGTCCTACCTATTAAACAAAAGTTAATCCAAAGCAAAAGAGACGGAGGGAAACCTATTTGGTCAAGTTTAAAAAGTAAAATGTCATGGTGCACAGAGTCAAACGCCTTACTGAAGTCAGTATAAATGACATCAGTTTGCATTTTCGAAAGAAAAGCATCGTTTACCAAGGAAGTAAACTCAAGCAGATTGGTCGTAGTTGACCGATTCTTTACGAATCCATGTTGAACAGGGGAAACAACTGATTTGCAGAAATGCTGCAAATTCGAAGTGATTATTTTTTCAAATAATTTAGGAATAGCGGACAGTTTTGCAATGCCCCTGTAATTTTTCAAGAGATAGATTAAAAAGCTTTTGCAATGGATAAAGAAGGGAAGAACTACACTCCTTGAGTAGACAACTAGGAATATTGTCAGGCCCAGGAGAGTAAGAAGATTTTAAAGAGTTTATAGCTAAAAGGAGAGAGGAGTGTGAAATAATAGGAGGAGGTATAGAACTAGAGGAAGAAATAGTATAAGGGTAAGAATTATTATTAGGACAGACTAAGGAGTAAGTTGATTGGAAAAAGTTAGCAAAGAGGTTAGCAGAACCAGCGTCATTACTAGCTTTATCCATCCCGAAAGAAAAAGAAGCAAATTTGAAGATTTACGCTTCAAGTTTACAAAATTGTAAAACTGTCTCGGATTTTAGGCAAATTGCCTTTTACAACGAGTTAGATAATTCTCATAGCATTGAGAATTCAGAAGAAAGAAGTTCGACTTGGCTATGGAATATTTAGCCAAGTTTGTACACGAACCAGACTTTTTAAACTTTTTAAAATATTTAGATTTTAAGTTTTTAAGATGTGACAATCTGGGACTAAACCAGGGTGGTTTTGAAGAAGTAGTCGAAGGAATTGACTTGGGAATACTCATATCTAAGAGGGAGTTTAGGGTGCTATAAAAAAAAGTAATAGCAGTATTCATATCAACCGAGTCATATAAGAAAGACCAATCGGTTGCATAAATAAGCTGATTCAGTAATGAATAATTTCCTTTGCGAAAGCAACGGCGGGGCTTATTGGCTGATGAGCACGAAAAGAGACGATTACAATTGAACATTGTAATCTCTAAAGTAGGATGATACACATCCTCAGGAAGAGATAAAGGAGGGGACCTAGACACATTAGAAATAAGGTAGTCGTTAACAAATACAAGGTCAAGTGTTCTATTCAAATGATTAGAAATTGAATTGATTTGAAACAACGAAAGATCAAGCATGCAGTCTATAAAATCATGCTGTGCTGAGGGCACTAGATAATTTTCGGCAGTGAATAATGACCAAGAGATGTTCGGCAAATTAAAATCACCCAACACCATAAATAGGTCATTATCACGCACGTGTGAAGAAACTTCTTTAATACAAGTAATATGTTTCATATAAATTTGAATATCAGAAGAAGGAGGGACATAAGAGCATGTAATATAGATATTCCGTGTAGGAAAAGACACCTTAACTGAGACAATCTCAGCGTCAGTAGGCGTACTAAAACAGAAAACTTCTGACTGGAGAGTGGCTTTAACGGCAATTAACACCCCACCACCTCGAGTCGGCCGATCATTTCTATGCAAAATAAAACTATTCGAAAATACCTCAAAATCGGATATGGTTGAATTTAACCATGTTTCTGAAAAAGCTATTATATCCGAGTCGAAGGAAGTACTGGCCATGAAAAGATTTTTAAGCTTTGAAATAAGACCTCTGACATTCTGATAATGAATACAGATTTGGTCAGAAGATGAAGTTAGTTTTTTGGGGCAGAAATGGTACCCTGTATTGAAGGGACTAGAAGGGTGACAGGCTGGTTACGCTTTTTATACCCTGAACCCATTAAAAATGGGTAAATGGGGTATTATGTTTTTGTGCAAAATCCAAATGTATGTAACAGGCAGAAGGAAGCATCTCCGACCCCATAAAGTATATATATTCTTGATCAGCATTAATAGGCGAGTCGATCTAGCCATGTCCGTCTGTCTGTCCGTCCGTCCGTCCGTCCGTATGTATGAACGCAAGGATCTCAGAACCTATAAGAGGTAGAGACTTGAAATTTTTGTAGGTGCTCCTAGTTCCTACGCAGATCGAGTTTGTTTCCGATAATTGATAACTTGCCCCGTTTCCAAGTAATCGATAAAAATGTATATCGATATCCTGTTTTTTAAGCAATTTTGGTAAATAATAAGAGCTAGAGTCACCAAACTTGACATGTAGCTTCTAGAAAAGTATATATATATCGATTATCTTTCATTTTATACCTATCGCCAACTCCCCGCTACTCTCTATCTATAAGCGCGCGCTGCATTTGGTGTTGGAATATGAGGGTTCAGGGTATCCCCTAGTCGGGAGCTCCCGACTAGAACCTCTTACTTGTTTGGCTTGAACTCGTGAACAATCATGTGTGGAGGCCAAAATTTGGGATCATAAATGATTGGGAACATATCATGTGAAACATTTATTTTGAATGATGATATTTCACGAGGGGTGGAGAAATTAAATTTGGTTATTGACACGCTAACAGAAGATTTGCTAGCAATATAGGCTGCCAATGACTCAGAAGTGGTGTCCGATGAAAGTCGAGACACAAAAACTTGCCTACGAGGGGCACCAACCGTTAAAGTAGGTGCTGATGGGGCTGCAGGTTATACAGGAGTTGGAGGAGCTAAAGAGGCACCATGATTGTGTTTAACAATCTGGGCAAGATTACGCGTAGGTCTACCTTTGCGGCCAGGAGCTGACGGACGGGGCTGAGGCAGTTTGGATAACTGGGACAGTAACAGGTACGGGCTCTACTGGAACTACTATAGGGGATGAGATGGGGGTAATTGGGCAGTCGCTTGGAGAAGGCGATAAAGACAACATTGGAGATAAATCCAAGTTGCTAGGTAGGGACAAGAAAGGCGTAGGTGTCTGAACAGACGTAGAGGGCAATTGCAAAAGTTGAGGCTCCAACCGGCGATTGGTTGGAGACTCGAATTTATAATTGGCAAGCAACTCAAAACTCGAGTCAAAATTACTCGACAGCTGCTTAGCCACATTATTCAATTTTAAAAATTTATTTCTCACAGAATTATACATCCTGGAGAAATCAATTTGCTTTTCGATGCAAGCTGGGCACGACCAACGCAAGCCACCGCAGCCCTTCTTGGCAACTACAGCGATCTTGTCGCAATCACGCCCAGTGAGACCTGCACATTTAGCATGCATCATATTCTCACACAGCCAGCAATTAACAAATTGCGGCTGTGCAGAATCATCAACCTTTTGAACGTGCAAGGTTTCTTACAGCACGACATAATTGCTACAAGAGTATGTAAGTTGTGAGAGCGCAGAGCAAAACGAAAACGGTGCACAAAAATAGAGCAAGTAAACACTCAAAAAACAATTATCGTACACAAACAAATTGTTTGGAGCGAAAAGCAATAGCAAAAATTTGCGAGAGCGCGATGCACAAGCAGAAATATGCAGCAGCGAACACACGCACAAACAAGTGTATGTACGGGGGAGCACCAAAGCAAAAGAATCAAAAACAGGCAATAACAACAACACGGAACTGACGCCGCGTTTTATAAATGCAATAACTAACAGACTTACGCAGCACAACAGATAACACTTTGCACAATTTATGGAAGCTTTTTAAATAATGCACCAAAAATGCAAAAATTTAGAAATAACAAGTAAGAGGTTCTAGTCGGGAGCTCCCGACTAGGGGATACCCTGAACCCTCATATTCCAACACCAAATGCAGCGCGCGCTTATAGATAGAGAGTAGTGGGGAGGTGGCGATAGGTATAAAATGAAAGATAATCGATATATATATACTTTTCTAGAAGCTACATGTCAAGTTTGGTAACTCTAGCTCTTATTATTTACCAAAATTGCTTAAAAAACAGGATTTCGATATACATTTTTATCGATTACTTGGAAACGGGGCAAGTTATCGATTATCGGAAACAAACTCGATCTGCGTAGGAACTAGGAGCACCTACATCTAAAATTTCAAGTCCCTAGCTCTTATAAGTTCTGAGATCCTTGCGTTCATACATACGGACGGACGGACGGACGGACGGACGGACGGACAGACAGACAGACGGACATGGCTAGATCGACTCGGCTATTAATGCTGATCAAGAATATATATACTTTATGGGGTCGGAGATGCTTCCTTCTGCCTGTTACATACATTTGGATTTTGCACAAAAACATAATACCCCTTTTACCCATTTTTAATGGGTTCAGGGTATAAAAAGCAGGATTAAAGCGCAAAAATATATAAAAATCTTGGAGCACAAGTAAAACACGTCAATCACTCTCAACTGAGAACTCTCTCTCAGTTAAAGACAAAACTAAAAGGCCATGCACGTTACTTGATAAGCGATTAAAAAACAATCGCCGAAAGAATATCAAAATTATCATAAACGGTATAAGGAGAATCAGTTGAAGTACTATCAGCTAAACTCCTAAACCTACAGCAAAAGAGCAAAACTGCCAACACTTATACACAAGAAGTTGAGCAACTGGCAAAAGCTCTAAAAGGTGCTTATATTAATGATGGCTTAAATTCAGATTTGGCCACCAAATATAGCACAGCCCAAGCTGTAAAGGCCGTGACCAAGAACTGCGCTATAGATAAGGTAAAACTTATCATGCAGGCAGGCACATTCCATAACATGAATGATGCCATATCCAAATTTGTCGATAGTTGCACAGAAGCAACCGGACAAATTTATACTGTCCTTTATTACCAAAATTACTCTATTCATGGTGGAAACCGAGGCAGAGGTAATTATAGAGGCTGACCATACAACAGAGGCGGCTACAGAAATAACAGCAATAATGGTAATAGAAAAAATGATAATAGAGGCAATCCTCAAGGCGGCTCATATAGAGGCGGCTCAAACAGAGGACCCAGACAGAAAAACCAGATCCGAGTTACACAAGGCAACTCGGAAAACCAACAAACCCCCTTGAGCAACGAATAATACAAATTTTGCATATAAATCTGAGTCTCAGTAGTCTCATTATTAAAATTAACTTGCTTTTAGATACAGGAGCAAATGTCTCAATTTTAAAGAACAATAAAACACTTCAGACCATATGTTTATGGAAGGCATTGCCTAGTTATAACAGACCATAGACACCTAACTTATTTGTTTTCGATGAAAAATCCCACATCAAAATTAACCAGGATGAGACTAGACTTAGAAGAATACCAATTTACGGTAGAATTCCTCAAGGGGAAAGATAACCATGTAGCGGATGCATTATCCCGCATAAACATAGAGACACTATGACATGAATAGGAAAATATTACTGTTTCAAACAAGATCATCAAAAAGACAGGAAAACATCTGCGCAGATCACAAAAGAATATTCAACAAGTAAGAGGTTCTAGTCGGGAGCTCCCGACTAGGGGATACCCTGAACCCTCATATTCCAACACCAAATGCAGCGCGCGCTTATAGATAGAGAGTAGCGGGGAGTTGGCGATAGGTATAAAATGAAAGATAATCGATATATATATACTATTCTAGAAGCTACATGTCAAGTTTGGTGACTCTAGCTCTTATTATTTACCAAAATTGCTTAAAAAACGGGATTTCGATATACATTTTTATCGATTACTTGGAAACGGGGCAAGTTATCGTTTATCGGAAACAAACTCGATCTGCGCGGGCACTAGGAGCACCTACATCTAAAATTTCAAGTCTCTAGCTCTTATAGGTTCTGAGATCCTTGCGTTCATACATACGGACGGACGGACGGACAGACAGACGGACATGGCTAGTAAAGAAATTTGTGAAACTAAAGTTCGGTAAAACAAATTGTTTACTTAAAAGAGGAAAAAGAATCATTTCACAATTTTAAGTTAATAATTTGTACTCCAATGGAAAATTCGACTTAGGTCAATTTTTTTAAAGGCTTAATTCAGAAGCCGGAATACATCAAATTGCTTACTTACAGTTGTCACAAAATGAACAATTTTTCGAATTCGAATCATCAAATGAATTTAAAACAAGTAAGAGGTTCTAGTCGGGAGCTCCCGACTAGGGGATACCCTGAACCCTCATATTCCAACACCAAATGCAGCGCGCGCTTATAGATAGAGAGTAGTGGGGAGGTGGCGATAGGTATAAAATGAAAGATAATCGATATATATATACTTTTCTAGAAGCTACATGTCAAGTTTGGTAACTCTAGCTCTTATTATTTACCAAAATTGCTTAAAAAACAGGATTTCGATATACATTTTTATCGATTACTTGGAAACGGGGCAAGTTATCGATTATCGGAAACAAACTCGATCTGCGTAGGAACTAGGAGCACCTACATCTAAAATTTCCCTAGCTCTTATAGGTTCTGAGATCCTTGCGTTCATGCATACGGACGGACGGACGGACGGACGGACGGACGGACGGACGGACAGACAGACGGACACGGCTAGATCGACTCGGCTATTAATGCTGATCAAGAATATATATACTTTATGGGGTCGGAGATGCTTCCTTCTGCCTGTTACATACATTTGGATTTTGCACAAAAACATAATACCCCTTTTACCCATTTTTAATGGGTTCAGGGTATAAAAAGCAGGATTAAAGCGCAAAAATATATAAAAATCTTGGAGCACAAGTAAAACACGTCAATCACTCTCAACTGAGAACTCTCTCTCAGTTAAAGACAAAACTAAAAGGCCATGCACGTTACTTGATAAGCGATTAAAAAACAATCGCCGAAAGAATATCAAAATTATCATAAACGGTATAAGGAGAATCAGTTGAAGTACTATCAGCTAAACTCCTAAACCTACAGCAAAAGAGCAAAACTGCCAACACTTATACACAAGAAGTTGAGCAACTGGCAAAAGCTCTAAAAGGTGCTTATATTAATGATGGCTTAAATTCAGATTTGGCCACCAAATATAGCACAGCCCAAGCTGTAAAGGCCGTGACCAAGAACTGCGCTATAGATAAGGTAAAACTTATCATGCAGGCAGGCACATTCCATAACATGAATGATGCCATATCCAAATTTGTCGATAGTTGCACAGAAGCAACCGGACAAATTTATACTGTCCTTTATTACCAAAATTACTCTATTCATGGTGGAAACCGAGGCAGAGGTAATTATAGAGGCTGACCATACAACAGAGGCGGCTACAGAAATAACAGCAATAATGGTAATAGAAACAATGATAATAGAGGCAATCCTCAAGGCGGCTCATATAGAGGCGGCTCAAACAGAGGACCCAGACAGAAAAACCAGATCCGAGTTACACAAGGCAACTCGGAAAACCAACAAACCCCCTTGAGCAACGAATAATACAAATTTTGCATATAAATCTGAGTCTCAGTAGTCTCATTATTAAAATTAACTTGCTTTTAGATACAGGAGCAAATGTCTCAATTTTAAAGAACAATAAAACACTTCAGACCATATGTTTATGGAAGGCATTGCCTAGTTATAACAGACCATAGACCCCTAACTTATTTGTTTTCGATGAAAAATCCCACATCAAAATTAACCAGGATGAGACTAGACTTAGAAGAATACCAATTTACGGTAGAATTCCTCAAGGGGAAAGATAACCATGTAGCGGATGCATTATCCCGCATAAGCATAGAGACACTATGACATGAATAGGAAAATATTACTGTTTCAAACAAGATCATCAAAAAGACAGGAAAACATCTGCGCAGATCACAAAAGAATATTCAACAAGTAAGAGGTTCTAGTCGGGAGCTCCCGACTAGGGGATACCCTGAACCCTCATATTCCAACACCAAATGCAGCGCGCGCTTATAGATAGAGAGTAGCGGGGAGTTGGCGATAGGTATAAAATGAAAGATAATCGATATATATATACTATTCTAGAAGCTACATGTCAAGTTTGGTGACTCTAGCTCTTATTATTTACCAAAATTGCCTAAAAAACGGGATTTCGATATACATTTTTATCGATTACTTGGAAACGGGGCAAGTTATCGTTTATCGGAAACAAACTCGATCTGCGCGGGCACTAGGAGCACCTACATCTAAAATTTCAAGTCTCTAGCTCTTATAGGTTCTGAGATCCTTGCGTTCATACATACGGACGGACGGACGGACAGACAGACGGACATGGCTAGTAAAGAAATTTGTGAAACTAAAGTTCGGTAAAACAAATTGTTTACTTAAAAGAGGAAAAAGAATCATTTCACAATTTTCAGTTAATAATTTGTACTCCAATGGAAAATTCGACTTAGGTCAATTTTTTTAAAGGCTTAATTCAGAAGCCGGAATACATAAAATTGCTTACTTACAGTTGTCACAAAATGAACAATTTTTCGAATTCGAATCATCAAATGAATTTAAAACAAGTAAGAGGTTCTAGTCGGGAGCTCCCGACTAGGGGATACCCTGAACCCTCATATTCCAACACCAAATGGAGCGCGCGCTTATAGATAGAGAGTAGCGGGGAGGTGGCGATAGGTATAAAATGAAAGATAATCGATATATATATACTTTTCTAGAAGCTACATGTCAAGTTTGGTAACTCTAGCTCTTATTATTTACCAAAATTGCTTAAAAAACAGGATATCGATATACATTTTTATCGATTACTTGGAAACGGGGCCAGTTATCGATTATCGGAAACAAACTCGATCTGCGTAGGAACTAGGAGCACCTACATCTAAAATTTCAAGTCCCTAGCTCTTATAGGTTCTGAGATCCTTGCGTTCATACATACGGACGGACGGACGGACGGACGGACAGACAGACGGACATGGCTAGATCGACTCGGCTATTAATGCTGATCAAGAATATATACTTTATGGGGTCGGAGATGCTTCCTTCTGCCTGTTACATACATTTGCATTTTGCACAAAAACATAATACCCCTTTTACCCATTTTTAATGGGTTCAGGGTATAAATATGGACAATATATATTCAAATACATTAAAAGTAGCGCTACAAACAAAAGTCAAATAAAAGCAATACTGTTGAAATATCATGGTGATCCTATAGAGGGAGGCCATACAAGGACGCGTACCTTGTTGAGTCTGCTCTTTCGTCGGAACGCATTGATCTTCCCATCTCAGAGATTGAGTTGGTGGCTGTAAGAGTTGTATTTGGTACTTTTTCTATCTTCATTACATGTTCATATTTACCTCCTCTATCTAATTTGTCTACCTATCAAACCCATCTTAATGCTATTAAATCTGTCTCCTCCCTACTTTCTGATAGAGACCTTTTAGTAGTTTTTGGGGACTTTAATCTTCCTGTTGTCGAGTGGTCATCGCCATCAGACTCAAACTTTCTGTTGCCGTCATCGTCAAACGAATTTATTGATGGTCTACATGAATTGTCCTTACGGCAGGTTAATCGTGTGTGCAATTCAAGAAACAGATCTCTTGATCTAATTTTCGTGTTGGATTCGTTCAACAGTGTTATGCACAGGATCAATCCGCTTACACTTCCTGAAGACCCTTTTCATCCAACTCTGGAACTGGTCATTGATTTACCAGCCCGAGTTCCTATCAAGGAACCGGAATTTGCTGAACGTATGCGTTGTTTCAGAAAGGCTGATTTTCATAAGCTAAATGATCTTATTCTGCAAGTCGACTGGTCCCAACTGTACAATTGTGCAGACATTGATGTTGCCTTGAAACTTTTTTATGACACCTTGTACTCGATTTTTGATGTCTGCGTTCCTCTTGATCACCCAGCGAGGCCTGATAGGCCTCCCTGCTATAAGAATTACCTTCGGCGTTGTCTCCTTCAATTTTCACATAATCCCAAGCAATTTTTTAACTTTGTCAATTCTTAACGAAAGACATCTACTTTGCCTTCTTCGGTTAAGTTTGCAGATGAGTGCGCGAACACTGATCCAGGCATAGCCGATCTGTTCGCAAAGTTTTTTCAAACTACCTACTCCTCCTCTAGGTATAATAAAAATCAGCCTTATCCTTATCAGTTACAGAGGTCAAACTGCATCTTTAATCCCATTATTACCGAAAGTTCGCTTCTTAGCGACCTTAAAACTATCAAGCCGGTTTACTCACCGGGCCCTGATGGTGTTCCTGCCTGCGTGCTTAGATACTGCGCTGCAGCATTATGTAAACCTGTTTTAAAACTTTTTGAATTGTCCGTTAACACTTCATCTTTTCCGACCATTTGGAAGGAATCATACATTATCCCTCTCCATAAGAAAGGGAGTAAGTCCGATGTCGAAAACTATAGAGGTATTTCCAAATTATCCGCTATACCTAAAGCTTTTGAGAGAATTATAGCATCTCAACTGCAGCATTTATGTAGTTCTATTATTTCACCTTCCCAGCATGGGTTCGTGAAGCGCAGATCTACAACCACTAACCTTCTTGAGTTTACTTCGTTTGTAATTGACGGGTTTAAAAAAAAGAAAGCAGACTGACGTCATCTATACTGATTTCAGTAAGGCTTTCGACTCTGTCAACCATTCCTTGCTGCTTCATAAATTAAGCCTTCTCGGCTTCCCAGTCAATCTTTTGAACTGGATTTCAGAGTATTTGCGTGACAGAACCCAAAAGGTTCATTTCAGAAATTCATTTTCTATACGTATTCTGGTGACTTCCGGTGTTCCTCAAGGTAGTCATCTTGGCCCGCTACTCTTTACTCTTTTCATCAATGACCTTCCCTCGATACTGTCTCACTCTCGAGTATTAATGTATGCTGATGATGTAAAATTATGCCTTGCATATAAGGATATGGCATCATGTCATCTCTTACAAGCGGACATTGATGCGTTTCAGGCTTGGTGCCTAGCCAACCTGTTAAACTTAAGCTGCTCTAAATGTAAGGTAATGACCTTCTATAGAAGCCCTCCTCAATTGGTATCTTACATCCTTGATAGCATACCGCTCGAGCGTGTTAATAGTACTTCTAATGAAGGTAATGATCTAGGTGTCATCCTTGATCATAAACTTAAATTCGACTCTCATGTTAATACCGTGGTCAATAAGGCCAGAATAGTTATGGGTTTCATTAAGCGATGGTCGAAGGAGTTTAACGATCCGTACACGACAAAAACACTTTATATATCTTTGGTACGACCTATTCTTGAGTATGCCTCATGTATCTGGTCACCACAATATGCTACCCATCAGGACAGAATTGAATCCGTTCAGAAACAATTCTTGTTGTTTGCCCTTAGTGATTTAAATTGGGATCCTCGTGTGCGGTTACCGTCATACTCCAGTAGACTTCTGATGATTAACCTTCCTTCTTTAATTAATCGTAGAACCATGCTGGGTGTAGTATTTATTCATAAATTAATTACTGGTGAAATCGACTCTTCTGTGTTGACTAGCCAACTAAATTTCTCTATCCCTACTAGACTAACACGTAATTTTGTACCTTTATCGCTTCAATTTTGCTCAACTAACTATGCCTTGCATGAACCGTTTAGGGTTCTCTGTGACGACTATAACAAGCATTACAGAGTATTCTGCTCGGAAGCTTCTCCTCCTCGTATAAAGTCTTCTATTCTAAACTATTTAGCAAGTAGATAGTCCTATTTTTATTTGTAATTGTATTTGTACACATACTCGTAGTTTGTATCGATTTTTTTTAATATGCAGTACGTTGCATCGGGATTCGCGTTAAAAAAAAAAAAAAAAAAAAAAATATTAAGAAAAGCTATTACTGGCCCCAAATGACTAAGACCATTACAAAGTATGTGAAAACTTGTGTGAAATGCCAGTTAGCAAAAACCACAATACATACTAAAGCCCCAATGATATTGACGAATCCCCAAATACTGCATTTTATACTTTTTAATTGACACAATCGGTCCATTATCTCGTACAGAGAATGGCAAGGAGTACGCAATTACTATAATATGCGATCTCACTAAATATCTAGTTACAATACCAGTAAGAGATAAAAGTGCAAAAACAGAAGGTAAAGCAATATTTGAATCTTTTGTACTAAAGAACAATCCTATGAAGACGTTCATAACGGACATGGGTACTGAATACAAAAATTCGCTAATAAATGACCTGTGCAAGTATATGAATATAAGTAATATACAATCAACAGCACATCATCACCAAACATTAGGAACAGTAAAAGAAGTCATCGAACATTTAACGAATTTATTCGTTCATATATTTCGATTGACAAAGACGATTGGGACATATGGTTGAATTATTTCACATATTGTTTCAACACTACACCATCGACAGTACCTGAATACTGTCCATACGAACTTGTTTATGGTAGATTACCAAGACAGTTCATAGAATTTAATAACCAAACTAAAGTTGACCCTATATATAACATAGACGACTACGCAAAAGAATTTAAGTTTAGGTTATAAATATCTTATAAAAGAGTAAAAACTCTAGGAGATTCAGAAAAATAAAAACGAAAGATAGAATACGATAAGAAACTAAATGACATAGAACTAGAAATTGGAAATTTAGTTCTACTAAAGAAAGATACAGCGCATAAGTTAAAAAGTTAATAATTACGCCAAAGTTATAAGCATAGAAGATAGAAACAACATAAAAGTAGATCTAGGAAAAAAGAAACCCCAAAGTGTAAATAAGAACAGGTTAAAATTATTCAAAACTTAGCCTAACTCGAGCATAGAACATAGTACATTTAAGGCCTGATCAGCCATAAAGTAACTATCAATATATAATTACACTAAATACATGAGAAAAAAAAAGTATCGTTACAAAAATTGTATTTTATAAAACATTCCTTACACAATCGGAAAAAGGATATATGCATATATATTAAAAATATATTATATAGACTAAAAATCTAAAATCTAAAATATGAAAAAAAAAATTTTTTTTTGAATACACACACACATGCGACACTTTGTTGCATACAATAACAAGCATAAAGCCAAAAGCGCAGAGCCGATTGAGTTTATTGACTCAGGCTCATATTTCGCAGCGCGGACCGCTAGTACTCTAGCTGGCCGTTTAGCTGACGGCGCATATATTCGTTTTATATGTTATACATAAAACGACTTATATACAAAGGGCAGAGCCGCCACCGAAGACTGCGCAGCCTTAAAATCAGATAAATAAAAGTATCCGGAGCGACAAGAACAGTCGCTCCTACCTAAACTTAAAACGCGCATAATAACTCATCTTACAGTATGAAAAAAAATGTAGTTTATCAAGATATCTCGACCAAACTTGGCATTTATTAGTTTTACTGTGCTCCTCATATATGTGCAAAATCCTATTAAGTTCGGACCACTTTATCATATAGCTGCCATAGAAACGATCGGTCGAAGATTAAGTTCTTGTATGAAAAAAAAATTTTGTTTATCAAGATATCTTGACCAAACTCGGCATTTATTAGTTTTACGATGCTCCTCATATGCAAATCCAATTAAGATTGGACCACTTTATCATATAGCTGCCATAGGAATGATCGGTCGAAAATTAAGTTATTGTATAGAAAACTATTTTGTCATTCAAGACATTCTGATTAAACGCGGCATTTAAAAATTTCACTATGATTCCTTCATTTTTGCAAAATCTTATTTACATGGGACTACTATATTATATATCTGCCATAGGAATGATGGTCGAAAACTAGGTTTTTGCTTATCAAGATATCTTGACCAAACTCGGCATGAACTATTTTCCCTGAGCTTCTTAGATACGGGCAAAGCACTATGAGCATTATGAAAAGGTTGGGTCTGCAAGGGTATTAGGACTTCGGCGTGCACAAATTGCCTTTCTTTCTCGTTTTATTTCCTTGTGACAAAACCTTTAACGCTGAAGATCATGGCTGGGAGGGTATTTATCGCGAGATCTTACTTCCTAGACCACGCCTGTACGGAGTATACATGCCATTGATAAAAGCTACCACTATTGTTTTGGTCTTATAATTCCTAAATTAAGATTCTGAAGGGATCCTAAAATAAAATTGTGTATGCAGGTCGAGACATGACACTTACACTGCCGCAATTTGTTAATTGCTGGCTATGTGAGAATATGATGCACGCTAAATGTACAGGTCTCACTGGGCGTGATTGCTGCAATTGCCAAGAAGGGCTGCGGTGGCTTGCGTTGGTCGCCTGTTTGTATCGGCAAGCACATTGATTTCTCCAGAATGTATAATTCTCTGTTTAATTTATCCACTCCTCGTGAAATATCATCATTCAAAATAAATGTTTCACATGATATGTTCCCAATCATTTGTGATCCCAAATTGTGGAGGCCAACCACACATGATTGTTCACGAGTTCGAGCCAAACAAGTAAGAGGTTCTATTCGGGAGCTCCCGACTAGGGAGTACCTTGAACCCTCTTATTCCAACACCAAATGGAGCTCGTTTGAATTAATAAAGATAAATTGAAAAACAAAAGTTCCATTGGCAGGGTTTGAACTTGCAACTGACCGCATATTAACTTTCCTTATTAGGGCTCGAACTCGCGACAGACCGCACCACTTGCCACTGCCTCTACTCAACATCCACACTAATAATTGAGTATTATTGACAAAAAAAACCAATTAAAATAGCAGCACAGAAAACAATCGCAGTGAAGACAGAATTTGAAGCAGACGCGCATGAACGTGTGTGTGTACAATGAACACTGTACACTGTACATGTATATAGAAATTCTTGAAATTGCGTCACAAACACGTGCGCAGTAGTGCGCAAAATACCGAAAAACAAAACAACAACCGATCTTAATGAAATTTTCTAGAGTGAATCTTTTTGTACCATAGTAGTATACTTGTGTGTTCTCAAAAAGTCAATTGCATTTAAATTATGGCTTAAATTGGTAGGAAATACAAGTTGGGTTATTTACTTGATTTATAGCTATGAGGTAGTAACGGGGAGGTTTAAAATGACAGTTTCTTGGCTTGGTTTAAAATGACAGTTTCTTGATAATATATATAATATTCTAGAAGCAACATATCAAGTGTGGTGACTCTAGCTGTTAATGTTTACCCAATTTGGTCAAAAAACAGGATGTCGATACCGATTTTTATCGATTGCTTGGAAACTGAGTTAGTTATCGTTATTATAAAAATATAATCACTTCGAATTTGCAGTATTTCTACAAATCTGTTGTCTCTCCTGCTCACCATAGATTCATAAAGAATCGGTCAACGTGCGACCAATCTGCTAGAGTTTACTTCCTTGGTAAATGATGCTTTCTTTTGAAAATACAAACTGATGTCATTTACACTGACTTCAGTAAGGCGTTTGACTCTGTCTACCATGACATCTTACTTTTTAAACTTGACCGATTAGGTTTTCCTCCATCTCTTTAGCTTTGGATTAGTTCTTATTTAAAAGGTAGGACCCAAAGAGTAATGCTGAGACAACCTACCTCTAAACAGGTTCACGTTACTTCTGGTGTTCCTCAAGGTAGTCATCTTTGTCCTTTACTCTTTACTCTTTTTATAAATGATCTCCCCTCGGTTATAACATGAGAGAGTTCTCAGTTGAGAGTGATTGACGTGTTTTACTTGTGCTCCAAGATTTTTATATAGTTTTGCGCTTTAATCCTGCTTTTTATACCCTGAACCCATTAAAAATGGGTAAAAGGGGTATTATGTTTTTGTGCAAAATGCAAATGTATGTAACAGGCAGAAGGAAGCATCTCCGACCCCATAAAGTATATATATTCTTGATCAGCATTAATAGCCGAGTCGATCTAGCCATGTGCGTCGTTTCATCCCCTATAGTAGTTTCAGTAGAGCCCGTACCTGATACTGTCCCAATTATCCAAACTGCCTCAGCCCCGTCAGCTCCTGGCCGCAAAGGTACTTTAACGGTTGTTGCCCCTCGTAGGCAAGTTTTTGTGTCTCGACTTTCATCGGACACCACTTCTGAGTCATTGGCAGCCTATATTGCTAGCAAATCTTCTGCTAGCGTGTCAATAACCAAATTTAATTTCTCCACCCCTCGTGAAATATCATCATTCAAAATAAATGTTTCACATGATATGTTCCCAATCATTTGTGATCCCAAATTTTGGCCTCCACACATGATTGTTCACGAGTTCAAGCCAAACAAGTAAGAGGTTCTAGTCGGGAGCTCCCGACTAGGGGATACCCTGAACCCTCATATTCCTACACCAAATGCAGCGCGCGCTTATAGATAGAGAGTAGCGGGGAGGTGGCGATAGGTATAAAATGAAAGATAATCGATATATATATACTTTTCTAGAAGCTACATGTCAAGTTTGGTAACTCTAGCTCTTATTATTTACCAAAATTGCTTAAAAAACAGGATATCGATATACATTTTTATCGATTACTTGGAAACGGGGCAAGTTATCGATTATCGGAAACAAACTCGATCTGCGTAGGACCTAGGAGCACCTACATCTAAAATTTCAAGTCTCTAGCTCTTATAGGTTCTGAGATCCTTGCGTTCATACATACGGACGGACGGACGGACGGACGGACGGACGGACGGACGGACAGACGGACGGACAGACGGACGGACAGACAGTCGGACATGGGTAGATCGACTCGGCTATTAATGCTGATCAAGAATATATATACTTTATGGGGTCGGAGATGCTTCCTTCTGCCTGTTACATACATTTGGATTTTGCACAAAAACATAATACCCCTTTTACCCATTTTTAATGGGTTCAGGGTATAAAAAGCGTAACCAGCCTGTCACCCTTCCAGTCCCTTCAATACAGGGTACCATTTCTGCCCCAAAAAACTAACTTCATCTTCTGACCAAATCTGTATTCATTATCAGAATGTCAGAGGTCTTATTTCAAAGACTCGGGTATAATAGCTTTTTCAGAAACATGGTTAAATTCAACCATATCCGATTCTTAGGTATTTTCAAATAGTTTTATTTTGCATAGAAATGATCGGCCGACTCGAGGTGGTGGGGTGTTAATTGCCGTTAAAGCCACTCTCCAGTCAGAAGTTTTCTGTTTTAGTACGCCTACTGACGCTGAGATTATCTCAGTTAAGGTGTCTTTTCCTACACGGAATATCTATATTACATGCTCTTATGTCCCTCCTTCTTCTGATATTCAAGTTTATATGAAACATATTAATTGTATTAAAGAAGTTTCTTCACACGTGCGTGATAATGACCTATTTATGGTGTTGGGTGATTTTAATTTGCCGAACATCTCTTGGTCATTATTCACTGCTGAAAATTATCTAGTGCCCTCAGCACAGCATGATTTTATAGACTGCATGCTTGATCTTTCGTTGTTTCAAATCAATTCAATTTCTAATCATTTGAATAGAACACTTGACCTTGTATTTGTTAACGACTACCTTATTTCTAATGTGTCTAGGTCCCCTCCTTTATCTCTTCCTGAGGATCCTACTTTAGAGATTACAATGTTCAATTGTAATCGTCTCATTTCGTGCTCATCAGCCAATAAGCCCCGCCGTTGCTTTCGCAAAGGAAATTATTCATTGCTGAATCAGCTTATTTATGCAACCGATTGGTCTGTCTTATATGACTCGGTTGATATAAATACTGCTATTACTTTTTTTTATAGCACCCTTAACTCCCTCTTAGATATGAGTATTCCCAAGTAAATTCCTTCGACTACTTCTTCAAAACCACCCTGGTTTACTCCCAGATTGTCACATATTAAAAACTTAAAATCTAAATATTTTAAAAAGTTTAAAAAATCTGGTTCGTGTACAGACTTGGCTAAATATTCCAGTTCTTCCCTTCTTTACCCATTGCAAAAGCTTTTTAATCTATCTCTTGAATCTTCTGTCTTTCCATCTCTTTGGAAAGAATCTTATATCATTCCTCTCCACAAGAAAGGTGGAAAGTCTGATATACAAAATTACAGGGGCATTGCAAAACTGTCCGCTATTCCTAAATTATTTGAAAAAATAATCACTTCGAATTTGCAGCATTTCTGCAAATCAGTTGTTTCCCCTGTTCAATATGGATTCGACCAATCTGCTTGAGTTTACTTCCTTGGTAAACGATGCTTTTCTTTCGAAAATGCAAACTGATGTCATTTATACTGACTTCAGTAAAGCGTTTGACTCTGTGCACCATGACATTTTACTTTTTAAACTTGACCGAATAGGTTTCCCTCCGTCTCTTTTGCTTTGGATTAATTCTTATTTAAAAGGTAGGACCCAAAGAGTAATGCTGAGGCTGACTACCTCTAAACAAGTTCACGTTACTTCTGGTGTTCCTCAAGGTAGTCATCTTGGACCTTTACTCTTTACTCTTTTTATAAATGATCTCCCCTCTGTTATATCACATGCCCGTGTACTCATGTATGCGGATGATGTGAAACTTATTCTATCATACACTAATCCCCTACATCATTCTCGTCTACAAGACGATTTGAACGCTATGCAACTTTGGTGTTCGGCCAATCAATTGCATCTGAATTGTTCAAAGTGTATGTTTATGACATTTAATCGTACTACACCTTATCTTGTCAGTTATACAATCGACAATACCCCTTTGCAACGTATACTAACAGTTAAGGATCTAGGCGTTCTATTTGATTCTAAACTCTGTTTCAATCTTCACATAGATACCATCGTTAATGAGGCAAAAGGTGTACTTGGATTCATTAAACGATGGTCTAAAGAGTTTAACGATCCTTTTATAACGAAACTTCTGTACATCTCTCTTGTTTGCCCTATCCTTGAATACTGCTCTTGCATCTGGTCTCCGCAGTATAACAATAGCCAGGATCGTATTGAATCTGTTCAGAAGCAATTTCTGCTTTTTGCCTTACGAGGTTTAAATTGGGACCCTAATCTTCGGTTGCCATCCTACTCCAGCAGGCTGCTTCTTCTTAACCTTCCGTCGTTAACCAACCGTAGGACAATTCTCGGTGTTGTCCTTCTACATAAGTTGATTATTGGCGATATAGATTCTCCTTTTCTGCTAGGGCGTCTTCAATTCTCTGTTCCGTCTAGACCAACCAGAAATTACCGCCCCTTATTCCTGTCTATGTGCACAACAGACTACGCTATGCACAATCCTTTTCGCGTGCTATGTAAAAATTATAATAGTTTGCATCACGTTTTCTCTACCGAACTTTCTCTACCCCTAATAAAATCGTTGCTTTCAGGATACCTTCGGGAAGTCACTGACCATTCCCAGCTATGAGCAGGGACATAGCTTGCCGGACAGGCTGTAAATTTCCCCCACCGGGTCGGTGATTTCCCATTACTTTTCTCTCTGTCCTATCTACTTAACACTCTATATATCTAGCCTCCATTTCTTTACTTTATTAACATTAGTCTTCTTACTTTCTATTTTCCTATTTATTGTATTTTATTAATTAATATAGCAAACTAAGATTATTTTTAATTTTACTTAAGAACACTTTTTTCCTACTTACACCCTTCTGATTAGATGTAGGCTCTAATAGCGTCACTGACAAATTTAGCTGTGAAAAGGGGCACAGCTGGCCGGACTGGCAACTAAAACACCTCCATCGGTCGGTGATGCTATTTAGAGAACTATGTTATCTAACTAGGCTTTTAGCATATAATTCTATTATCTATTGTATGTATAATCTACGGAATAATGAGGAAGACACTCGTTTTGTCGACCTTAAATAAATAAATAAATAAATAAATAAATAAATAAATAAATAAATATCACATGCCCGGTTACTTATGTATGCGGATGCTTTGAATCTTATTCTATCATACATTAATCCCCTATATCAATCTAGTCCACAAGACGATTTGAACGTTATGCAACTTTGGTGTTCGGAAAATCAATTGCATCTAAATTGTTCAAAGTGTATGTTTTTGACCTTCAATCGCATTACCCCTTATCTTTTCAGCTATACAATTGACAATACTCCATTGAAACGTATACGAACAGTTAAGGATCTAGGCGTTCTTTTTGATTCTAAGCTCAGCTTCAATCTGCATATAGATAACAGCGTTAATGAGGCAAAAGGTGTATCTGGTCTCCGCAGTATAACAATAGCTAGGATAGTATTGAATCTGTTTAGAATCAATTTCTGCTTCTTTCCTTACGAGGTTTAAATTGGGACCATAATCTTCGGTTGCCCTCTTACTCTAGCAGAATGCTTCTTCTTAATCTCCAATCGTTAACCAACCGTACGACAATTCTCGGTGTTGTCTTCCTACATAAGTTGATGGTTGGCGATATAGATTCTCCTTTTCTGTTAGGGCGTCTTCAATTCTCTGTTCCATCCAGACCAACCAGAAATTATCGCCTTATTTAGACTACGCTATGCACAATTCTTTTCGCGTGCTATAAAAAATTACAATAGTTTGCATCACGTTTTCTCTTCCAAACTCTTTCTACCCCTAATAAAATCGATGCTTTCAGGATACCATAGGGACGTCACTGGTCATTCCCAGCTATGAGCAGGGGCATAGCTTACTATGATGATTTCCCATTACTATCTCTCTATTCTATCTATCGAACATTCTATATATCTTGTTTAAATTCCTTTACCTTATTAAAACCTTCTTTCTTTCTTTTTCCGTACTTATTTTATTTTCTTAAATAATATAGTAAATTACGATTATTTAAAATTTTACTATAGAACACTATTTTCTTTACTAACACACTTTTTCTTAGCTGTAGGCTCTAATAGCGTCACTGACAAAATTAGCTTAGGACTGGCAAACAAAACACATCGGTCGGTGATGCTATTAGAAAATTGTGTACTCTCACCAGGCTTTTAACATTAAATTTTCATAATATATGTATATTGTATTGAATATTTAGGAAGACACTCGTTTTGTCGACCATTGATAAGTAAAATAAAATAAAAAACAAGTAAGAGGTTCTAGTCGGGAGCTCCCGACTAGGGGATACCCTGAACCCTCATATTCCAACATCAAATGCAGCGCGCGCTTATAGATAAAGAGTAGCGGGGAGGTGGCGATAGGTATAAAATGAAAGATAATCGATATATATATACTTTTCTAGAAGCTACATGTCAATTTTGGTGACTCTAGCTCTTATTATTTACCAAAATTGCTTAAAAAACAGGATTTCGATATACTATAACAAGCATTACAGAGTATTCTGCTCGGAAGCTTCTCTTCCTCGTATAAAGTCTTCTATTCTAAACTATTTAGCAAGTAGATAGTCCTATTTTTATTTGTAATTGTATTTGTACACATACTCGTAGTTTGTATCGATTTTTTTTAATATGCAGTACGTTGCATCGGGATTCGCGTTAAAAAAAAAAAAAAAAAAAAAAAAATATGAAGAAAAACTATTACTGGCCCCAAATGACTAAGAGCATTACAAAGTATGTGAAAACTTGTGTGAAATGCCAGTTAGCAAAAACCACAATACATACTAAAGCCCCAATGATATTGACGAATCCCCAAATACTGCATTTTATACTTTTTAATTGACACAATCGGTCCATTATCTCGTACAGAGAATGGCAACGAGTACGCAATTACTATAATATGCGATCTCACTAAATATCTAGTTACAATACCAGTAAGAGATAAAAGTGCAAATACAGAAGGTAAAGCAATATTTGAATCTTTTGTACTAAAGAACGGTCCTATGAAGACGTTCATAACGGACATGGGTACTGAATACAAAAATTCGCTAATAAATGACCTGTGCAAGTATATGAATATAAGTAATATACAATCAACAGCACATCATCACCAAACATTAGGAACAGTAAAAAGAAGTCATCGAACATTTAACGAATTTATTCGTTCATATATTTCGATTGACAAAGACGATTGGGACATATGGTTGAATTATTTCACATATTGTTTCAACACTACACCATCGACAGTACCTGAATACTGTCCATACGAACTTGTTTATGGTAGATTACCAAGACAGTTCATAGAATTTAATAACCAAACTAAAGTTGACCCTATATATAACATAGACGACTACGCAAAAGAATTTAAGTTTAGGTTATAAATATCTTATAAAAGAGTAAAAACTCTAGTAGATTCAGAAAAATAAAAACGAAAGATAGAATACGATAAGAAACTAAATGACATAGAACTAGAAATTGGAAATTTAGTTCTACTAAAGAAAGATACAGCGCATAAGTTAAAAAGTTAATAATTACGCCAAAGTTATAAGCATAGAAGATAGAAACAACATAAAAGTAGATCTAGGAAAAAAGAAACCCCAAAGTGTAAATAAGAACAGGTTAAAATTATTCAAAACTTAGCCTAACTCGAGCATAGAACATAGTACATTTAAGGCCTGATCAGCCATAAAGTAACTATCAATATATAATTACACTAAATACATGAGAAAAAAAAAAGTATCGTTACAAAAATTGTATTTTATAAAACATTCCTTACACAATCGGAAAAAGGATATATGCATATATATTAAAAATATATTATATAGACTAAAAAACTAAAATCTAAAATATGAAAAAAAAAATTTTTTTTTTAATACACACACACATGCGACACTTTGTTGCATACAATAACAAGCATAAAGCCAAAAGCGCAGAGCCGATTGAGTTTATTGACTCAGGCTCATATTTCGCAGCGCGGACCGCTAGTACTCTAGCTGGCCGTTTAGCTGACGGCGCATATATTCGTTTTATATGTTATACATAAAACGACTTATATACAAAGGGCAGAGCCGCCACCGAAGACTGCGCAGCCTTAAAATCAGATAAATAAAAGTATCCGGAGCGACAAGAACAGTCGCTCCTACCTAAACTTAAAACGCGCATAATAACTCATCTTACAGTATGAAAAAAAATGTAGTTTATCAAGATATCTCGACCAAACTTGGCATTTATTAGTTTTACTGTGCTCCTCATATATGTGCAAAATCCTATTAAGTTCGGACCACTTTATCATATAGCTGCCATAGAAACGATCGGTCGAAGATTAAGTTCTTGTATGAAAAAAAATTTTGTTTATCAAGATATCTTGACCAAACTCGGCATTTATTAGTTTTACGATGCTCCTCATATGCAAATCCAATTAAGATTGGACCACTTTATCATATAGCTGCCATAGGAATGATCGGTCGAAAATTAAGTTATTGTATAGAAAACTATTTTGTCATTCAAGACATTCTGATTAAACGCGGCATTTAAAAATTTCACTATGATTCCTTCATTTTTGCAAAATCTTATTTACATGGGACTACTATATTATATATCTGCCATAGGAATGATGGTCGAAAACTAGGTTTTTGCTTATCAAGATATCTTGACCAAACTCGGCATGAACTATTTTCCCTGAGCTTCTTAGATACGGGCAAAGCACTATGAGCATTATGAAAAGGTTGGGTCTGCAAGGGTATTAGGACTTCGGCGTGCACAAATTGCCTTTCTTTCTCGTTTTATTTCCTTGTGACAAAACCTTTAACGCTGAAGATCATGGCTGGGAGGGTATTTATCGCGAGAGCTTACTTCCTAGACCACGCCTGTACGGAGTATACATGCCATTGATAAAAGCTACCACTATTGTTTTGGTCTTATAATTCCTAAATTAAGATTCTGAAGGGATCCTAAAATAAAATTGTGTATGCAGGTCGAGACATGACACTTACACTGCCGCAATTTGTTAATTGCTGGCTATGTGAGAATATGATGCACGCTAAATGTACAGGTCTCACTGGGCGTGATTGCTGCAATTGCCAAGAAGGGCTGCGGTGGCTTGCGTTGGTCGCCTGTTTGTATCGGCAAGCACATTGATTTCTCCAGAATGTATAATTCTCTGTTTAATTTATCCACTCCTCGTGAAATATCATCATTCAAAATAAATGTTTCACATGATATGTTCCCAATCATTTGTGATCCCAAATTGTGGAGGCCAACCACACATGATTGTTCACGAGTTCGAGCCAAACAAGTAAGAGGTTCTATTCGGGAGCTCCCGACTAGGGAGTACCTTGAACCCTCTTATTCCAACACCAAATGGAGCTCGTTTGAATTAATAAAGATAAATTGAAAAACAAAAGTTCCATTGGCAGGGTTTGAACTTGCAACTGACCGCATATTAACTTTCCTTATTAGGGCTCGAACTCGCGACAGACCGCACCACTTGCCACTGCCTCTACTCAACATCCACACTAAAAATTGAGTATGATTGACAAAAAAACCAATTAAAATAGCAGCACAGAAAACAATCGCAGTGAAGACAGAATTTGAAGCAGACGCGCATGAACGTGTGTGTGTACAATGAACACTGTACACTGTACAGTATATAGAAATTCTTGAAATTGCGTCCGAAATACCGAAAAACAAAACAACAACCGATCTTAATGAAATTTTCTAGAGTGAATCTTTTTGTACCATAGTAGTATACTTGTGTGTTCTCAAAAAGTCAATTGCATTTAAATTATGGCTTAAATTGGTAGGAAATACAAGTTGGGTTATTTACTTGATTTATAGCTATGAGGTAGTAACGGGGAGGTTTAAAATGACAGTTTCTTGGCTTGGTTTAAAATGACAGTTTCTTGATAATATATATAATATTCTAGAAGCAACATATCAAGTGTGGTGACTCTAGCTGTTAATGTTTACCCAATTTGGTCAAAAAACAGGATGTCGATACCGATTTTTATCGATTGCTTGGAAACTGAGTTAGTTATCGTTATTATAAAAAAATAATCACTTCGAATTTGCAGTATTTCTACAAATCTGTTGTCTCTCCTGCTCACCATAGATTCATAAAGAATCGGTCAACGTGCGACCAATCTGCTAGAGTTTACTTCCTTGGTAAATGATGCTTTCTTTTGAAAATACAAACTGATGTCATTTACACTGACTTCAGTAAGGCGTTTGACTCTGTCTACCATGACATCTTACTTTTTAAACTTGACCGATTAGGTTTTCCTCCATCTCTTTAGCTTTGGATTAGTTCTTATTTAAAAGGTAGGACCCAAAGAGTAATGCTGAGACAACCTACCTCTAAACAGGTTCACGTTACTTCTGGTGTTCCTCAAGGTAGTCATCTTTGTCCTTTACTCTTTACTCTTTTTATAAATGATCTCCCCTCGGTTATATCACATGCCCGGCTACTTATGTATGCGGATGCTGTGAATCTTATTCTATCATACATTAATCCCCTATATCAATCTAGTCCACAAGACGATTTGAACGTTATGCAACTTTGGTGTTCGGAAAATCAATTGCATCTAAATTGTTCAAAGTGTATGTTTATGACCTTCAATCGCATTACACCTTATCTTTTCAGCTATACAATTGACAATACTCCATTGCAACGTATACGAACAGTTAAGGATCTAGGCGTTCTTTTTGATTCTAAGCTCAGCTTCAATCTGCATATAGATAACAGCGTTAATGAGGCAAAAGGTGTATCTGGTCTCCGCAGTATAACAATAGCTAGGATAGTATTCAATCTGTTTAGAATCAATTTCTGCTTCTTTCCTTACGAGGTTTAAATTGGGACCATAATCTTCGGTTGCCATCTTACTCTAGCAGAATGCTTCTTCTTAATCTTCAGTCGTTAACCAACCGTAGGACAATTCTCGGTGTTGTCTTCCTACATAAGTTGATGGTTGGCGATATAGATTCTCCTTTTCTGTTAGGGCGTCTTCAATTCTCTGTTCCATCCAGACCAACCAGAAATTATCGCCTTATTTAGACTACGCTATGCACAATTCTTTTCGCGTGCTATAAAAAATTACAATAGTTTGCATCACGTTTTCTCTTCCAAACTCTTTCTACCCCTAATAAAATCGATGCTTTCAGGATACCTTAGGGACGTCGCTGGCCATTCCCAGCTATGAGCAGGGGCATAGCTTGCCGGACCGGCTATAAATTTTCCCCATTACTATGATGATTTCCCATTACTATCTCTCTATTCTATCTATCTAACATTCTATATATCTTGTTTAAATTCCTTTACTTTATTAAAACCTTCTTTCTTTCTTTTTCCGTACTTATTTTATTTTCTTAAATAATATAGTAAATTACGATTATTTAAAATTTTACTATAGAACACTATTTTCTTTACTAACACACTTTTTCTTAGCTGTAGGCTCTAATAGCGTCACTGACAAAATTAGCTTAGGACTGGCAAACAAAACACATCGGTCGGTGATGCTATTAGAAAATTGTGTACTCTCACCAGGCTTTTAACATTAAATTTTCATAATATATGTATATTGTATTGAATATTTAGGAAGACACTCGTTTTGTCGACCATTGATAAATAAAATAAAATAAAAAACAAGTAAGTAGTCGGGAGCTCCCGACTAGGGGATACCCTGAACCCTCATATTCCAACACCAAATGCAGCGCGCGCTTATAGATAAAGAGTAGCGGGGAGGTGGCGATAGGTATAAAATGAAAGATAATCGATATATATATACTTTTCTAGAAGCTACATGTCAAGTTTGGTGACTCTAGCTCTTATTATTTACCAAAATTGCTTTAAAAACAGGATTTCGATATACATTTTTATCGATTACTTGGAAACGGGGCAAGTTATCGTTTATCGGAAACAAACTCGATCTGCGTAGGAACTAGGAGCACCTACATCTAGGTCAAGTCTCTAGCTCTTATAGGTTCTGAGATCCTTGCGTTCATACATACGGACGGACGGACGGACGGACGGACGGACAGACAGACGGACATGGCAAGATCGACTCGCCTATTAATGCTGATCAAGAATATATATACTTTATGGGGTCGGAGATGCTTCCTTCTGCCTGTTACATACATTTGGATTTTGCACAAAAACATAATACCCCTTTTACCCATTTTTAATGGATGGGTATAAAAATGGTGACATAATGCCGTAGAAGAATGGTTTTTTAAGATCTCCAAAGCCTTTAACGCTGAAGATCATGGCTGGGAGGGTATTTAACGCGGGAGTCAGCTTCCATCATAGACCACGCCTGTACGGAGTATAAATGCCCCTGATGAAAGCTATCACTATTGTAATGACACTTTTGAGATTTTTCATCGGAATATAGCTCCATTTTTTTGTTTCTTTAGGGATCCTAAAATAAAATTGTGTATGCAGGTCGAGACTTGGCATAAAGAACCCCCACCCGAAAGAGGTAGAGAACAAGGGGATCCCGCCCTGCCGTGCTAACTCAAACCGCTGAAAACCGCCGTCGCTTTTGCTCCGAAACTGTATTGCTAGACTAGCATGACCACAGTGGTATGTCTGCGCATCCACTTTGCGACACTCCTCACTTTGCACATCCTGCCTTCAAAGGCGTGGGGGTTGATCTGCAGTTTTCCATGCCATGTAAACGCCGCAAATCGCGTATGTATTGCATCTGACATAAGGAAATTTCACCCAATTCTCCTTCCCGTTGGACGTCCATGCCTAGGAACAGCTGCTAGGGTCCTTTGTCCACGCATTCAAAAGATTATGATATCTTTGCCTTTATGCTATACAGATCATCTTTATTTTGACATTCTATAATAAGGTCATCTACGTAAGCCAGTATCATAGCAAGACTGGCATTATTTTGTTTGGCAAGGTTCATGTTCACAGGGAACATATCCAATTTGTCGCAGAGCTGCATCGAGCTTGCTGTTCCACTCCCTTCCTGCTTGTGTCAGCTTATAGATTGCCGTCTTCAGCAATAGGACCTTGTTTGGCTGATCATTATCAGTGAAGCCCAATGGTTGTTTTATGTAAATGCTGTCTGCCAGGTCACTATTTAGGTATGCTGAGCACACGTCCATCTGGAGTAGATACAGCTTAAGCTCAGCAGCCAGAGTTAGAAAGATATGTACACTCTCAGTCTGCATACCAGCGAAAACGTTTCAGTAAAGTTCACACCATATTTCTGTGCACATCCCTTCGCTACAAGCCGTGCCTTGTATCGCTCTAATTGACCATCCGCTCCTCTTTTGATGTTAAAAACCCATTTACAGCCAATACCGAGTTGAGAAGGCCGTCGATGTGCGCCCGAAAGTTAAGCCTCTTATCCAGTACAATTCCAAGATATTTGGTTGACATCTATCCAGACTGCTGGAGCCTTGCCACGCCTCTGTGTGACCGCCTGGCACTTCGAGGCATTGAGCTTGATGTTCCACTTGCAAGCCCAGCTCTCAAGCAAGTGGATGTATTCCTGGGCCCCATCACTGGCTTTGTACTCACAGTGGGCGGAGTAAAATATTGGCACGAAGTAAAAAGAAGAAGTGGGCGGGAAAACTCATCTTGATTTTCTGGAGCAATCCATCTTTCCAGACTTGGTGGAAAGCCTGCTTAACGTCTACAAAGACTCCATAGCAATAGCCTTTGTCGTCGTAAGCTTTAAGAATATGGTTAATCACCCTGTGAACCTGTTCAACAGCGCCATGCCCACTCCTGAACCCAAATTGGTGATCAGGGAGAATGGCCATTTGATCCATAAGGCTAGCAAGTCGGGCGACAATCAGTCTCTCCCAAACTTTCGACAAGGAAGGCAGAAGACTGATCAGCCGATATGACTAAGGGTCATATTTCGGCCTTCTCGACTTATGGACCATACGGATCCTCGCTAACTTCCACAGGGCAGGGAAGTGTTGCGACCTCAACGTTATAAAAAGGAGCGCGCGCATTGGCAGCGCCTTCAGTGTGGTGTGACATATTCCATCATGGCCTGGTGCTTTAGCCCTGGGAAGGGCTTTGACGACGTTGATCACCTCATCCACGCGGATGGGGCCAATAGGTGTTGACATCTGAAGCGGAGTCTTCAACGCTCGCAGCTTGCTCTTCGTCTGTAAGGCAGTATGTTCCATTGTGGCGAAGAAGGGGAACGGTTCTCCAGGGTAGGCGCTTCAGGTTTTTAGCTGCTTTCCAGAGCGAGAATCCTGAGTCATGGGTATAGTCCATACTCTCCAACCTTCTGGAGAAGGTTGCGTCTTTGTGTCTGCGAAGGGCCTCCTTAAGTTGCTGCTCCGCCTTGTCCCACGGATGCTGAGTCGTCTGGAACCTGCGTCTGCACCGCCTCTTGATATTTGCGGGCAGTCCGTTGCCAGCAGTAGCCAGCCGCCGGGCAACTGGTGGTGGGCTGGCTTCGGCTGATGCTGCGCGAATCTTTGCGTTGAGCAGCTCAATGGCATCCTCAGTATTGAGGTGTATACTTTCACGCATCTATCTCTGGAAGACACCGAGATCAGTGAGTGCGTTGAACAGTCTCGGTATTGCGCTGACCACTCTGGCCCTGCTTTTCATTGAGAGGAGCTGGTCAGGGATTCCCTGGTAGATAGCGAAGTCTATGCAAGAAGGAGTGCCTCCGCTGCCGTACAGGTATCTTGTGGGAGAACCTTGAGCCAGTACCTCCGCTTGACGATGTGCTAGGCTGTTAGCTACTTGAAGGCCGCACGCGCTCTGTTTCCCTGTGAATGAGGAAATGGTTGTTCGTATATTTTGCTAAGCATACATCTCTTACATGACATTGACATGACCTTGGATGAAAAATCAGCTTTGTCAGCCTGTCAGGCTTCAAGTATCTAAGTAGCCACAGCTTTTATGCCAAAGTGCTCCGTCCACACAAGCCGCAGCAAAACAGTTGTTGGCTTTACCTTCAAAGTTTCCCAACTTCTTGACCATCAAAATGCACTCGCCATCCTGAATAAATTTTGCATGTTTGTTGCTGAAGTGCGCAAGATAGCCTCTTGCCACAATTTGACTAAGAGACAAAAAATGTAGTTCCGGCACATACAGTCAACTGTTCATAGCAATTGTATAGCGATCAGTTTGTAACTTGACCTCGCCTTTTCCCTCTGCATGTTAAAAGCTGTATACTGCCAAGCCGATAAATTCAGTACGTTTTTCATCTTGGTAAACATTGCCCGATTACAACACATATGGCTTGTCGCGCCACTATCTAAGCACCACTTTAATCGATAAAGTCCATTTGCGTCCAAAAAACCTAACAAACTGATTACCTTCTGTGTTTCTTCTTTGCTCGTGCTGTTCTTCTTTTCCTATTATGCATTTTTGCTAATGTCATTCTGCTTTTATGTGGCCTCGTTTGCCGCTATTAAAGCATACAATATTTTTATACCCTTAATCCATTCAAAATAGGTAAAAAACGGTATAATGTATTTGTGCAAATGTATGTAACAGGCAGAAGGAAGCATCTCCGACCCCATAAAGTGTATATATTCTTGATAAGCATCAATAGCCAAGTCGATCTAGCTATGTCCGTCCGTCCGTATGTATCAGAACCTATAAGAGCTAGAGAGTTAATATTTTAGCTGTAGGTCCTCCTAGTCCTCACGCAGATCGAGTTTGTTTCCGATAGTCGATAACTTACTCCGTTTCCAAGCAATCGATAAAAATCGATATCGACATCCTGCTTTTTGAGCAAATTGGGTAAATAATAAGAGCTAGAGTCACCACACTTGATATTTTGCTTCTAGAATATTATATATATATCTTTCATTTTACACCTCCCCGCTACTACCTCATAGCTATAAATCAAGTTAATAACCCAACTTGTATTGCCAACCAATTTAAGCCACAATGTAAATGCAATTTATTTTTTGAGAATACACAAATATACTATGGTACAATAAGATATACTGAAGAAAATTTCATTAAGATCGGTGTTTTGACTATGCACGTCCGTGCAGAACTAGAGCAAACTCCAAGAATTTCTGTATACATGTACACACACACATTCATGCGCGTCTGCTTCGAATTCTATCAACAGCGTTGCAATTGAGATTGTTTTCTGTGCTGCTATTTTTATTCGTTTTTTTTTCAATAAGACTCAATTATTGGTGTGGCTGTTGCGTAGAGGCAGTGGCAAGTATTGGGGGAACTATTTTCATAACCTGAACTCATTGAAAATGGGTAAAAAGGGTATGATGTATTTGTGCAAATGACAAGCATCTCCGACCACATAAAGTATATATATTCTTGATCAGCATTAATAGCCGAGTCGATCTAAACATGCCCGTCTGTCTGTCGTCCGTCCGTCTGTCCTTATGTATGAACGCATGGAGATCTGAACCTATAAGAGCTAGAGACTTAAAATTTTAGCTGTAGGTTCTCCTAGTGCCCTCGCAGATCGAGTTTGTTTCCGATATTAGATAACTTGTCGCGTTTCCAAGTAATCGATAATTTCGAGCTAGAGTCACCAAGTTTCATATGTTGCTTCTAGAATATTATATATATATCAAGTATCTTTCATTTTATACCTATCGCCACCTCCCCGCTACTCTCTATCTATTAACGCGAGCTGCATTTGGTGTTGGAATAAGAGGGTATCCCCTAGTCGGCAGCTCCCGACTAGAACCTCTTACTTGTTTATCTTCTCTTCGAGGTTAGGAATAAAGTATTCTCGGCAAATTAACTCTTTGGTCTTTTTTGTAGTAGTCTTTTTTGACATAAAGTATACTGGATGCAGTTGACAATCCTCGGGGCTTTTCTGCAATAAAACTGCTCCAAAGCCATCAATCGATGCGTCTGTGTGTACCTCTGTCTCATACGTTTGATTGTAAATACTTAACACAGGGCTCTCAGTAAGAAGCTTTTTCAATATGTTAACCGAATTCTCTACTGCTATTTCAATTCTAAATTTCGCTTTATTCTTGGTCAACTCCGTTAAAGGTCTAGCTATTGTAGTATAATTTGGTATAAATTTTCTAAAATAGCCTGTCAAGCCTAATTAACTTTCTACCTGCTTTATTGTTTGTGGCATCTTAAACTTAGATACAGCTTCAATTTTTTCTGGTGATGGGAATATCTTTTTATTACAGATCACATGGCCAAAAAATTGAATACGTTTCTTTAAAAAAATTGCATTTTTGAATGTTAAGCTCCAACCCATACTCCTTGCATGTGCCAATAACTTTCTTTAAATGGTATGATAATATCATCTACATATGGCAAAGCAATTCCTCTGCGTGACAGGTGACGAAATATCGCGTTAACATGGCGTTGAAAAACACCTGGTGAGTTTGAAAATCCAAACGGCACTCTCAGAAATTGATATTGTCCTCGATGTGTTACAAATAAAGTATATTTTCTACTTGATGCTGCCACTGGTACGTGAAAAAATCCATTTTTTAGATCAATTGTACTAAAAATATTCGCTTCTTGTAAAAATCAAGTATAAACTCTTCATCGCCAATAAGAATTGGATGTGTAAATTGTCCAGTTGGTTTTATTTTATTCTCAATGCGCTCACTGCTGAATGCAATAAGAAAACCACTGCAGATTTCTAGCTTCGGCTTGCCAATTTCACAATAAAAGTCTTCACGGATGATATTGAATTTACTGCCAGTATCAAATAATTTTATTTATTATTATTTGAGAATAATCTTTACAGGTTAAATCGTTTTTGGTTTGCAAACTGCGTGTATTTGATATTACAGCCTCACTTTCCTAAATTTGTTCACAATCTTTCGAGATACGACCGTATTGATTGCATCTGAAACATTTTTTTTCTTTATTTTTATTTTGACAATAATTAGAAGTATGTCCTTTTTCACCACAGTTAAAGCATTTCACATCTTTTTTTGCATCTTTGCTTACATTGAAAGCTTTTTTGTCTCTTTCTTTGACACTGCAATCGTTACGCTTTGTTTTTTCCTTTTCGACTCGACTCTCTTTTTCAATCATTGTTTTATAACATTTCAACTTTTCTTTGAATTGATTTAAATTTTTCGCACCGTATAATATTGATTTGTTTCCACCTCTCTCCTCTATTCCGTCAATTAAATACTGTATGAAAGCGTCATCTGCAATTTGACCTCGAGAAGCAATGCCTTTCATTCTATAAAAGAATTCGAATACACACTAGTTGTTGCTGCGTTTCGTCTGCGCGAGCTGTTCGTGCATTTCTTTACTGTTTACATTTGAACTGAATTCTGCCAAGAGTGCTCGTTTGAGAGAGTTCCAAGTGCTCAAACCTCTCTCACTCAATACGAAGAGTTTCGCTCTTACTTTTAATGCCTTTTTTGCGAACAGAAACTTCTGGAAATCGTACCAATACATGAGTGTTGCCTGCTCTTCATATTCTTCAATCCACACCTCTACTGGAATAGTATTTGTGCCGTCAAAACAACGAATGCTCTCTTCCACGTCGCGAAAGCTGATCGCAAAGCGAGGAGCTATTTCGTCATTTTCAGCAATTCTCCTAGTTTTTGAGTTTTCCCTATTTCGAAGGTCAGCGGTGTAAAAGATCATAACTTTTAAATGAAAAAAGGGTAGCACGTCAGTGCTGTTTGGTATGTTTGTTCAGAATGAATTTATTCAGTTTTAATCATGTTCGCTTAGCCTATGGATATACATATGTACTTATGCTGTTATTCGTTAACAGCTACAAAGAGAGGGAGTTTGTGTAGCTCGCATATGCCTGTATTAGTGAGCATATATATTGCTCACGGAATGCGCTCAGACGGAGCGTGGGATATGCAGCATAAGCATAAACGGTCAGCTAGTGAGGCTAGTGAACCGCGCTGCGTAATATGAGACCGAGCCAATACATAATGTGGCTCTGGGCTCGTTTACCATATTATTGTTATTGTATGCAACAAAGTGCTGCATACTTTATATTTAAGTACAGAGTATTCTGTAAGGGCATATACGCACTACACCTCCCCTTTTAGAGAAATAACGTAACATTATGAATGTGTAGTTAATAAATGAACTTAATTATTGCGGTTTTTTTATACCCTGAACCCATTAAAAATGGGTAAAAGGGGTATTATGTTTTTGTGCAAAATCCAAATGTATGTAACAGGCAGAAGGAAGCATCTCCGACCCCATAAAGTATATATATTCTTGATCAGCATCAATAGCCGAGTCGATCTAGCCATGTCCGTCTGTCTGTCCGTCCGTCCGTCCGTCCGTCCGTCCGTCCGTCCGTATGTATGAACGCAAGGATCTCAGAACCTATAAGAGCTAGAGACTGAAATTTTAGATGTAGATGCTCCTAGCTCCTACGCAGATCGAGTTTGTTTCCGATAATCGATAACTTGCCCCGTTTCCAAGTAATCGATAAAAATGTATATCGATATCCTGTTTTTTAAGCAATTTTGGTAAATAATAAGAGCTAGAGTTACCAAACTTGACATGTTGCTTCTAGAAAAGTATATATATATCGATTATCTTTCATTTTATACCTATCGCCACCTCCCCGCTACTCTATATCTATAAGCGCGCGCTGCATTTGGTGTTGGAGTATGAGGGTTCAGGGTATCCCCTTGTCGGGAGCTCCCGACTAGAACCTCTTACTTGTTTTTTTTTTTAATTGAAAAAATTTATTTTTTGTGTTTAACAAGAAATTTAAAATGTTGGAGTATAAAAATACAAAATAATTAAAGGTATTAAAATTTATAATTCGTTTATTTGTAATAATTTTTTTTTTCATTCGGTTATTCAGGCCGTCATATATTTTTTATTTTATTTTTTTTTTTGAGTTCGAATTCATAAAAAGAATTTTGGGTTATTAAGAATTAAAAATTTTTAATCTATTCTTATGAACTTTTTGTTTTTTATCTTTACTATCTTTAATAAAAATGTTGTCATTATCTTCTATTTTCTCTACTATATATGGTCCTAAATATACTGGGTCTAATTTGTGCCCTGTTTCGTTTCTTATTAGTACTTTATCTCCTATTTTTAATTCAAAGTTTTTTGTTTTTTCGTCATATGCTAATTTCCTATTAGCCTTGGCTTTTTCTAACATAATTCTAGCTCTTTTGTATGCTATTTCTAATCTAAACTTTATTTCCTTGGAATAGTCATCTAAATTATAAATAGGATCTATGTAATTAGTTTTGTTTAAATCTATGAACTGTTTTGGTAGTCTGCCAAATACTAGTTCGTATGGACAATACTCATGCGTTGCTGATGGTGTCGTGTTGAAGCAATAAGTGAAATATTGAATCCAGACATCCCAATCAGATTTGTCTGCAGAGATGTATGAACGAATGTATTCATTAAAAGTTCGATGACTTCGTTCTATTGTCCCAACTGTCTGGTGGTGGTGTGCTGTTGAAGTTATGTTTTTTATACCAAGGTACTTACATAAATCTTCTATAACTGAATTTTTATATTCTGTACCCATGTCCGTAATGAACGTCTTCATTGGACCGTATTTCAGAATAAAATCTTCAAATATAGCTTTAGCTACGACTTTTGCACTTTTGTTTGGAATAGGTATGGCAACTAGATATTTTGTTAAGTCACATATCAGTGTAATTGCATATTCGTTGCCTTGCTCTGATTTTGGTAGTGGACCGATCGTGTCTACTATTACTCTATCAAAAGCATTGATTGGGGTTTCTGTAATTGTTAAAGGAGTTTTTGTATGTGTTGTCACTTTTGATTTTTGGCATTTTTGATATTTTTGTATATACTCAGTAATATATCGAGTCATACCCTTCCAAAAATAATGTCTTTTGACCTTGGCCAAGGTTTTTGTAATGCCTGTGTGACCTCCTTGTATTGGATCAGTTTGAAATGTAGACAGTATAGCTTCTTTTTCTTTTTCTTCTTTTATTAGGGTCACCGGGTTGAGTAGCGCTACTCTTAATGTTTTCAATATTTTATTGCCCATTTGTTTGAAATTATCAATTGAAACTTGTTCAAAGATATTTTCCCACGGTGCCACTTTGAGTTGGCTGATTTCATTTATACCGGCTTGCCTTTCAAGCCTTTGGAAGAACTGACCTAAGTCAAGAATTCCATTAGTATATAAATCGCTAATATCATATCTTGCAGTAATTTTCATCCCATGTTTAAAGAAACATAGCATATTTTTTACATGCAAGGTCACTACTTTTCGTACATCGTCATTTTTTATGACTTCATATACGTTGGGCTTTGAAGCTTTTTCTCTAGATTGCATAGGCAATTCTATTTCTTTATAATCTCCTGCGCAGGATTTCTGTCTACTTTGGTGCCTGGTAGTGACTTTCAGGACTTTATGTTGCATATCTTTGAGTTCTTTTATATTAATACGCGAAAGTGCGTCTGCTACGAAATTATCTTTCCCCTTTAGGTATTCTACTGTGAAGTCGTATTCTTCAAGCTCTAGCCGCATGCGAGTTAATTTCGAACTGGGATTAGTCATAGAAAAAAGATATGTCAATGGCCTGTGATCCGTTTTAATAGTAAAGTGTTTGCCATAAATATATGGTCTAAAATGGGTAATTGCCCAATGAATTGCCGCTAACTCTTGTTCTGTTGTGCTCTTATTGCTTTCCCCTTTTGTAAATGAACGAGATGCATAAGCTATTGGGAGCTGAATTCCGTCACGGTTCTGAGTTAGAACTGCTCCGCAAGCTTGTTTACTGGCATCTGTTATAATGCAAAATTCTTTGCGAAAATCAGGATATTGTAATAATGTGGGGTGCATAAGCTTTTCTTTAAGGTATTGGAATGCGTTTTGGCATTCACTTGACCATTCAAAAGGAACATTCTTTTTACATAATCTAGTTATGTGCCGTGAATAATCGGCGAAGTTTTTTATAAATCGACGATAATAATTGCAGAATGCTACAAATCGTCTCGCGCTGTCCGCATCATGAGGGACAGGATAATTTTTGATGACGTCAAATTTCTTGTCATCTGGCAATACTCCTTTGTCAGTGCATTTGTGACCTAAAAATGTCACTTCATGCATGAAAAATGAACATTTTTCTGGATGCAACTTTAGGTTATATTTCCTACATACATTAAAAACATCAGTTAAGTTTTTAATCATGTGTTTTTCGGAACATCCTATCACCATTAAGTCATCCATATAAAGGAATGCCTGAGAGGGTTCTAAACCCGAGAATGCTATAGTCATCATTCTCTGAAATGAATTTGGTGCTATTTTAAGACCAAATGGTAATCGCGTGAAGCGATATAAGCCAGTGCTCGTTGAAAAAGATGTTATATTTCTTGAATTTTCTTCAAGTTCAATTTGGTGAAAACCTGACATTAAGTCAAGGCATGAAAAGTATTTAGCTCTGCCCAGTTGGTCTAGAATATCATCAATTCTGGGGAGCGGGAATTAATCAGAAAGTAGTTTTTTGTTGATTTGGCGATAGTCAATTACTAATCGGCATTTCTTCTCTTCCGAATTTGGTAATGATTTTTTCGGAACTAACAAGAGTGGGCTGTTATACTCGGATACAGACGGTTCTACGATTTTGTCGTTTATTAATTTCCCTACTTGTTTTTGAATTTCTTTAACGTGGCTATGCGGGCTTCTGTAGTTTTTAATATAAATGGGTTCATCATCTTTAAGTCTTAATGTTTGTTTATAGAAATTATTTGTCGCTATTGGTTCGGTTTCCAGTCCGAACACATCACTATACTTGGTGCATAATTCTTTTAGTTGACTTTTGAATTGTTCTGGAAAATTTTTCTTTTATTTTGAAAGTACTTGTTCGCTTCTATTTTCTGGATTAGTGCTATGAATGTCGTAATCTGTTAAATTTTCATATTGGATTTTGTTTACTTTGACCAATTGGTCGAAATTAGTTGTGTTTAGAAGGCGAATGTATACATGTTTGGAAGTTGCTATTGTATTTGCAACATAAATTCCATTATGTATTTCTTGATTAGGAACAAAAATATAATCATTTACTGTATTAATGTCTATTTTTCGAATTACTTGGGATCTGGCTGGCAAGAGAACTGTATTGTTGCCAGCACTATATGTTATCGGAACATTGGATAATGGATAATTTAAATTTTGAGGTCTAATTATAAACCAGTCTTCACTTGGTTTGAAATCTAATTGACAATTGAATTTTTTAATAAAATCAATGCCTATTATTCCATCACACGGTATTGAAAAATCGGAATCTACTAAATGAAATTCGTGTGGAATAATATATTTTGTTGATTGAAGTTCTATTGAAGTTGTTCCTTGAGGTTTTATTACACCTTGGCCTATGCCTTGGATGTTTATAATTTTTTCTTCTTGAATTTTGAAATTGTCTGAATTTATTTTTAAAAGTGAGATATCTGCACCAGTATCTATTAGGAATGTGAGTTTATTTTCAGTTGAATGATTATAAAAAGTGACAAATATATTAAGACTGTAATTGATGGAATGAACCTTTACATTTACTGGCTGTTTCCTAAAGGGTTCTGAGAGTTTTCCGGCGTATTTTGCGCCATTCTCACATTGTTACTATTATAACCTTGGTTGGAGTTACCTCGGCCTCTTCCTCTATTTTGGCCTCGTCTTCCTCCACGGTTATTGTAATTATTGTTATTGTTGTTAGCGCCTCGGTTATAATTGTTGTGGTTGTAATTTCTGCCATGATTATAACCTCGGCCTCCTCTATTATTATTGTTTGCACCTCGTCGATAGTACAGGTCAGTGTTACTTTGACCTGTTATCTCCGTGCAGCTATTAACAAATTTGGAGACTGCACCATTCATATTTATGAATGTGCCTGCCTGCATGATAAGTTTTACCTTATCAATTGAACAATTTTGGGTCATGGCTTTTACATCTGTTATAGTGCTGTATTTGTTTGCTAGTGATTGGCTTAAACCTTCACTGATATAGGCGCCTTCAAGGGCCCTTGCCAGTTTTTCCACCTCTTGGGTGTATTGGTTAGCCGTTTTATTTTTCTGTTGCAAATTAAGAAGCTTAGCAGATACAACTTCTACCGATTCTCCTCTTACTGCATTTGATAGTTGCGTAATGATTGCAGCAATTGTCTGCTCATTACTTATTAAATTTCTCGCATGGCCTTTTAGCTTTGTTTTTATAAGGCTTATGGCCGTTAGCTCATGTGTGCCTTTTAAGGTTTCTAATAGATTCAAAGAATCTAGAAAACTTTGTAGATTTTCCGGCTTACCGTCAAACTCTGGTATCAGAGATGTGGCTAGCTTGATAAATTCTACAACTGTTTGTGCCATGTTTACTAATTTTGTATCTTCTATTTGGTCGTTTGGCAGTAGTGACTTATCAAGTGTTACCGGTGTATTTAACACTGACGGTAGATAAAGCTTTAGATCATACTTTTTATTTAAGTTTACCAGATTATCCCTTAGACGCTGTAAAACGTCTGAAGTTTGGACTCTGTGTAAACTTGTCAGTTTATTTTGACACTCGTTAACTAGACTCCTGATTTCATTGTACTCATATATAAGGATCTCAGTATGTTTAATTATGGTGGGTCTTAAAACTGGTGCGCTTTTATTAAGGCACTTGTATGATTTATCAAAATTTTCCCTATGTCGCTTTATTTTTTCTACTATTTGGTGCCAGTCCATGTGAACTTTCCCTACTTTCAAATATTTTATTTAAGCAGCGGCTTAGACCTTGTTTAAGTCGTTGCCTCGACTCATGTAACGCTTCCTCAGTGATTTTTTATGAAGAAGATAAATCTTCAGAAGGATGTTTGCTGAGGCTATTACAATGAGTATTATTAGCAGTATGTTTGTTAACTGCACATGGGGAGTGGTGTCTACAACTTCAACTACGTTAACTACATTGGCAGTGTTATCATCTGCCTTTGATTGTTTTCCCCCCATATTCCTATAAATGACTCTTGCTTTTTGTTTTTAATACTACCTATGCAGACGTACTAAGACAATTGTTGTCGGCCCAAGAATCGGATGCTCGTCAATAATTGTTTTTATTTTGACGTAGGGTAGTGTAGACAAGATTATTCCGCTCTCTATTTTAGAACATGAATAGAGTGGACTTGTCACTGTGCCGAATGTTTCTATATATTCGGATTCGAACTCTTTGCAAAATTTGTATGGCTCGCATACGAAAGTCTGTATAGTCGTTATATACTTTGTTAATCGTGTCCTCGATCATGCTAATTCTTGATCATAACTTTGAATTACCTAATGAGACAAACAGACCACTTATTTCATTATATTCCAACTGAACGAATTATTACTTTTTAATTTCCTCTTTTCAATTTAAAATTCTTGTATATTCTCAAAGTTTAGTAATGTTTTTGTACCTATGTACAATTAGATATATATATAGATATATATACATGTGATATAAGTATATATATATATATTTTTTTTTCTATTTGTAATTCATTATATTTGTTTTATTTCATTTTCTTAAAGTTACAAAATTAATTATAGGGTTACTTTTTTTTTAATGTTGTTTGTGCTCTTTTTTTTAAATTAAATTTTGTCTAGGTCATTTGCCTGGCTCATATATTTCTTTTTTAAACATTTGCTATGTAATTTATATAGTTTATAGTTTAAAGTGTATTTATAACTATTTCTTGTATCTTCAGTAAATTTTACTATTGCATTGCTTTGCATTTACGTTAACAAGTTTTTCTACCTATTGTTTTGTATAGCTTTACGGGCTATACTTCTAATTGAGCGGAGCTGGTTCCGCACAATTTTACAAATTTTATTATAATAATGTTAACTGTTGCTCCAGACGTCCAGTTGTCCTCCGCGTCAGCTGGTCGTCGCCGGTTTGGCTACGCTGACGCTCCTTCGTAGGCGAAAGTGGCGGAGTGCCCCTCGCGCTGTTGTCTTCACTGCTGCTGATGTCCGTGGCCTATTGGCTCAGGCGGGGCCGGTGCCGGTCTTCGCACTGGTCTTTGGTCCCAAGCATGTGGATTTACATGCTGAAGCGTATAGTGGTCCAGGGCAGTCGTTCGGGCAGACGTCAGGTTTTTTCGGTAACGGCTTTGGAGATGGTGGTTTTTTAATTAGTTTTTCATTTATAACTTTGATATTTGCTGAGTGAGTTGCGGTATTTGGCTTTCTTTGCTGGAGGCTTTCTTTCCGAAAATCAAGTTCGGCAGTTAATTTTTGTGCCGTTGCCCATGTGGGCGGCGTATTCGTGTATAATAGCCACTTAATGTGTGCTATTCTTTTATTTATTTTGTTTTTCTGGCCTCTGCGTTTGCCCATTACTCGCACTCTACTCACTCAGACTTTCAGTTTTTTTTTTTCTTTCAATCTCTAGGTCTCCCGCGCTGGCGTAAGGGACGGATTGCCTCTCACTCTTGTTGCTTGTTGTTGTTGTCATCCAGCCCTCTCACTCTTGTGTTTTATTCCACCGTTGACGGACTGCCACTCGTACTTGTACACTGCTGGTCATCACTTGTAACACTTTTCATAGTTGTTGTTGTTTTGTATAGTTGTTGTTGTTGTTGTTTTTGTTTCCGGATTACGTCGTTTGCCAGGTGACGGCTCCTTTTGGATTATTGTTTTTTTTTTTAGGACCATGTCACGGTCGCCATGTAAAAGATCATAACTTTTAAATGAAAAAAGGGTAGCACGTCAGTGCTGTTTGGTATGTTTGTTCAGAATGAATTTATTCAGTTTTAATCATGTTCGCTTAGCCTATGGATATACATATGTACTTATGCTGTTATTCGTTAACAGCTACAAAGAGAGGGAGTTTGAGTAGCTCGCATATGCCTGTATTAGTGAGCATATATATTGCTCACGGAATGCGCTCAGACGGAGCGTGGGATATGCAGCATAAGCATAAACGGTCAGCTAGTGAGGCTAGTGAACCGCGCTGCGTAATATGAGACCGAGCCAATACATAATGTGGCTCTGGGCTCGTTTACCATATTATTGTTATTGTATGCAACAAAGTGCTGCATACTTTATATTTAAGTACAGAGTATTCTGTAAGGGCATATACGCACTACAGCGGTCTGGACTGAAGCGTTGTCTGCTTCCTCTTCTATTTCATTTTCGTCGTCAGTTGCTTCTTCGTCTACTTCGTTGAATTCCATCAAATTGTTTTTCATCAGATTACGAAAAAGTGTCCATGCTAGTCTGCGTGAACATATTCTATACCTAGAATGTTGCATATTGATACAAGGTCAGCCTGCGTTAAATTGTTCAGTGCGTATTCCTACTTTGCACTATATTCTTCGTCATTTTCTGTATACTCGAAGCCAGAAAATTCGCGAAGACGTTTGCGATTATTTCTGTCTCACTCTTTTTCAAAGATGAACTTGTGCAACGCAGTTATGCTCCCTTTTTTGCTTGAGCGTAAGCTAGCACTTATTAAATCATTAAGGCACGACATTTTTTTAAAAATAATTTAATATATATATATATTTTTTTTCACTTTGAATAGTTTTTTGTTGTGCACAATTGTTGTTGTAACGTAAGATCGTTTTCAACTTTGTTCACTCCTGTTCAATCTTGTTCAATCTTGCTTTATCTTGCTCACTCTTGCTCACACTAGCTCACACTTGCTCAATCTCGGACGAGCGCCCAAAATGTGGGGTTTTATATTAAAAGTTTATTATAAACAAGTGTATTGTTGATTAAACAAATTGTATTGCTTAGGATGATTAGCATTCGATTCAAAGTAACGCATCGTTTCGTCGTTTTGTTCTCAGCCTTCATACCACACAGGTCCAGCGTTGAACTTTTCCTCTTAACGAGCAAACATCTTCTGCTCGACGTCCAGTACGTTGCGCTAGTGGCTTTGTAATGTCCTCGTTGATCGTCGTTTTTTGGATAACTCGCCGTCTGCGAATTCGCCGTCATCCTTGCTCGTTGTTACGCGTCGTGTATTCGTCGGTCATCTTTTAGCGTGTTCGTTGTCTAGGGATTCTTGTGCTGTTGGTTGTGCACAGTGGGACTTGGGCATACAGCATTTACCCAACCCACATATATAATCTTGATCAACATCAACAGCCGAGTCGATCTAGCCATGTCCGTCTGTCTGTCGGTCCGTCAGTCTGTCCGCCTGTCCGTCCGTCCGTATGTATAATCGCGAGGATCGCAGAGCCTATTAGAGCTAGAGAAATTTTAGAGGTAGGTCCTCCTAGTACCCGCGCAGATCGAGTTTGTTTCCGATAATCGATAACTTGCCCCGTTTCCAAGTAATCGATAAAAATCTATATCGAAATCCGTTTTTTTGAAGAATTTTTGGTAAATAATAAGAGCTAGAGTCACCAAACTAGACATGCAGCTTCTAGAATCGTATATATATTTGCACATGGTGTTGGAATAAGAGGGTTCAGCGTATCCCTAGTCGGGAGATCCCGACTAGAACCTCTTACTTGTTTGTATGTGCGTTCATCCACTTTTTTATACCCTTGCAGAGGGTATTATAATTTTGTCGTGAAATGTGTAACGCATAGAAGGAGACATCTCCGACCCCATAAAGTATATATATTCATGATCAGTATCAACATTTCTATGCAAACTAGTCCCTCAAGTTTTAAGCTATCTTTATGAAACTTTGCAGAAGTCCTTCTTTCTGCTGCACGCAGTTCATATGTCGAACGATCGGTGGAAAATTAAGTTGTTGTATGAAGAACATTTTCGTTTATCAAGATATCAACCAAACTCGGCATTTATTAGTTTTACTATGCTCCCCATATTGCGAAATTCTATTAAGATCGGACCACCATATCATATAGCTGCCAGAGGAACGATCGGCCGAAACTAAGTTGTTGTATGGAAAATTTTTTTGTTTATCAAGATATCTTGACCAAATTCGCCATTTATAAATTTTACTATGCTCCTCAAGGCAACGTTATAAAAAGGAGCGCGCGCATAGGCAGCGCCTTCAGTGTGGTGTGACATATTCCATCATGGCCCGGTGCTTTAGCCCTGGGAAGGGCTTTGACGACGTTGATCACCTCATCCACGCGGATGGGGCCGATAGGTGTTGACATCTGAAGCGGAGTCTCCAACGCTCGGGTTTTCATATCGAGCTCTTCTGGGGAGGCCAAATCGAAAGGTGTGAACCGTTCCCCCTGGTGGCTGGTGAAGGTAGCAGCTTGCTCTTCCTCTGTAAGGCAGTATGTTCCATTGTGGCGAAGAAGGGGAAAGGTTCTCCAGGGTTGGCGCTTCAGGTTTTTAGTTGCTCTCCAGAGCGAGAATCCTGAGTCATAGGTATAGTCCATAGAGTAATAAACAGACCAAGAGGAGGCATTTGGATCAAAAGCTCTTTTTAAAAAATTCTGAAGCTAGATACAGAGGTTGCAAACACAACGCCCGGCTGTCTGCAGCAAATTCAAAGACAACTTCAAAACAATTTCCATAAGAACCAACAACAACCATAAACAAAACAAACGACTCGACAATGAAAAAAGCACACCACAAATTCTATCCCTTTTTTGTTTGAGGCTACAGCCTATGATCTTAGCTGCTGCACCCTTCTAACTCATTGTTGTGGTTTCTAAGCACTGCTATGCCTATAATTCGCGAAGTCATGTCTTCTTCTTCTCCACTCACTTTCAACTTGCAAGCAGCTCGGCAGATTTTTATAATTTTTCATTTTTCGACCAGCAAGGCACCCTTTCTCAAAATAGGGTATTTTAATTATTCATAAGCAATGTAACCAAATAGCACAAAACTTCTTATAAATATGTACATTTTTATCCAATGTCTATGATATAATATAATTTCCTATTTAGTGTGCAACTATTGGTACAATTATTATTAATTTTTTTCTTGAAACATTATATACCATTTCTATAAATAAGGGTATCAATGCCGCGACGCGCCTAATAGTTGTTGTATGTGTGTCTCATCGCACACATATTGGTGCAAATCTGCAAGGGAAGTCTATGAACTTAAGAAGGTTGCAATATTCTGTTGCGCATGTGACGTCACAGCCTACGGCTTTTTCCGTGCGATCATTTCGTAATTAAAATGATTACATATGTCAATCAATTATTTACTATAAAGGACCCTATTCATAAATTATTTAAATGTACGTAATAAAGGTAGAAATATATACTAAACATCACAAGAAATAAAATTCTGTGAAATGTGACGTCATAATTTATTATGTTAACGCGCCGTGCGCGTAACCCTTTGATTTGAATGCCATGGCTTGCTGGGATTCAAATTTTCTACCTACTTGCGCCGAGACTCGGCTCTGCAACAACAATTTAATACCCAAATTGTGCTGTTGTTGTTTCTACGCACTGCCTTGTAGGAACGACAGAGAAACCCGCAAAGAACACAGTGGCATTATTTGTCCCTATTCTTTGCACTGAGTTTCCTATGTCCTCTAAATCTTGCTTCAGAATTTCATAGATCACAACGGGGGACGGGGAAAAAATGGGTTTTCGTGCGCAATGTTGTTGTTTTGCTAGTGATTTGTTGTTGCTTCCTATGGTAAATGAGCTTTATTTCTTGAGTTTGATTTTGCGTTTGCGGACCAACCTTAACGACCTGGCTTCAGAATTAAAACGGTAATAAAAGCTCGGAGCGAATCTTCCGCTCTTGGTCTGTTTATTACTCTATGGGTATAGTCCATACTCTCCAACCTTCTAGAGAAGGATGCGTCTTTGTGTCTGCGAAGGGCCTCCTTAAGTTGCTGCTCCGCCTTGTCTCACGGCTGCTGAGTCGTCTGGAACCTGCGTCTGCACCGCCTCTTGATATCTGCGGGCAGTCCGTTGCCAGCAGTATCCAGCCGCCGGGCAACTGGTGGTGGGATGGCTTCGGCTGCTGCTGCGCGAATCTTTGCGTTTAGCAGCTCAATGGCATCCTCTGCATCTTGTCCGGTGCCGATTTCAGTATTGAGGTGAACTCTTTCACGCGTCTATCTCTGGAAGACACCGAGATCAGTGAGTGCGTTGATCAGTCTCGGTATTGCGCTGACCACTCTGGCCCTAATCGTCAGCGATTGAGAGGAGCTGGTCAGGGATTCCCTGGTAGATAGCGAAGTCTATGCAAGAAGGAGTGCCTCCGCTGCCGTACAGGTATCTTGTGGGAGAACCTTGGGCCAGTACCTCCGCTTGACGATGTGCTAGGCTGTTAGCTAGTTGAAGTCCGCACGCGCTCTGTTTCCCTATGAATGAGGAAATGGTTGTTCGTATATTATGCTAAGTATACATCTCTTACATGACATTGACATGACCTTGGATGAAAAATCAGCTTTGTCCATCCCACGCACCATTTTCTTATGCGTCAAACCAGTCAGGCTTCAAGTATCTAAGTAGCCACAGCGTTTATGCCAAAGTGCTCCGTCCACACAAGCCGCAGCAAAACAGTTGTTGGCTTTACCTTAAAAGTTTCCCAACTTCTTGACCATCAAAATGCACTCGCCATCCTGAATAAATTTTGCATGTTTGCTGCTGAAGTGCGCAAGATAGCCTCTTGCCACAATTTGACTAAGAGACAAAAAATGTAGTTCCGGCAAATACAGTAAACTGTTCATAGCAATTGTATAGCGATCAGTTTGTAACTTGACCTCGCCTTTTCCCTCTGCATGTTAAAAGCTGTATACTGCCAATAAGATGATCTCAGTATGCTTTCCATCTTGGTAAACATTGCCCGATTACAACACATGTGGCTTGTAGCGCCACTATCTAAGCACCATTTTAGGCGATAAAGTCCATTCGCGTCCAAAAAACCTAACAAACTGATTAGCTTCTGTGTTTCTTCTTTGCTCGTGCTGTTCTTCTTTTCCTATCATGCATTTTTGCTAATGTCATTCTGCTTTTATGTGGCCCTTAATCCATTTAAAATAGGTAAAAAAGGTATAATTTTATAATTAAGATCGGCGTTTTGACTATGCACGTGCTTGCAGCACTAGAGCAAACTCCAAGAATTTCTGTATACATGTACACACGCACATTCATGCGCGTCTGCTTCGAATTCTATCAACAGCGTTGCAATTGAGATTGTTTTCTGTGCTGCTATTTTTATTCGGTTTTTTTCAATAAAACTTAATTATTGGTGTGGCTGTTGCGTAGAGGCAGTGGCAAGTATTGGGGGAACTATTTTCATAACCTGAACTCATTGAAAATGGGTAAAAAGGGTATGATGTATTTGTGCAAATGACAAGCATCTCCGACCACATAAAGTATATATATTCTTGATCAGCATTAATAGCCGAGTCGATCTAAACATGCCCGTCTGTCTGTCGTCCGGCCGTCTGTCCTTATGTATGAACGCATGGAGATCTGAACCTATAAGAGCTAGAGACTTAAACTTTTTTAGATCAATTGTACTAAAAATATTCGCTTCTTGTAAAAATCAAGTATAAACTCTTCATCGCCAATAAGAATTGGATGTGTAAATTGTCCAGTTGGTTTTATTTTATTCTCAATGCGCTCACTGCTGAATGCAATAAGAAAACCACTGCAGATTTCTAGCTTCGCTTGCCAATTTCACAATAAAAGTCTTCACGGATGATATTGAACTTACTGCCAGTATCAAATAATTTTATTTATTATTATTTGAGAAGCATACTTCTTTACAGGTTAAATCGTTTTTGGTTTGCAAACTGCGTGTATTTGATATTACAGCCTCACTTTCCTAAATTTGTTCACAATCTTTCGAGATACGACCGTATTGATTGCATCTGAAACATTTTTTTTCTTTATTTTTATTTTGACAATAATTAGAAGTATGTCCTTTTTCACCACAGTTAAAGCATTTCACATCATTTTTTGCATCTTTGCTTACATTGAAAGCTTTTTTGTCTCTTTCTTTGACACTGCAATCGTTACGCTTTGTTTTTTATACCCTGAACCCATTAAAAATGGGTAAAAGGGGTATTATGTTTTTGTGCAAAAACCAAATGTATGTAACAGGCAGAAGGAAGCATCTCCGACCCCATAAAGTATATATATTCTTGATCAGCATTAATAGCCGAGTCGATCTAGCCATGTCCGTCTGTCTGTCCGTCCGTCCGTCCGTCCGTCCGTATGTATGAACGCAAGGATCTCAGAACCTATAAGAGCTAGGGACTTGAAATTTTAGATGTAGGTGCTCCTAGTTCCTACGCAGGTCGAGTTTGTTTCCGATAATCGATAACTTGCCCCGTTTCCAAGTAATCGATAAAAATGTATATCGATATCCTGTTTTTTAAGCAATTTTGGTAAATAATAAGAGCTAGAGTTACCAAACTTGACATGTAGCTTCTAGAAAAGTATATATATATCGATTATCTTTCATTTTATACCTATCGCCACCTCCCCGCTACTCTCTATCTATAAGCGCGCGCTGCATTTGGTGTTGGAATATGAGGGTTCAGGGTATCCCCTAGTCGGGAGCTCCCGACTAGAACCTCTTACTTGTTCCTTTTCGACTCGACTCTCTTTTTCAATCATTGTTTTATAACATTTCAACTTTTCTTTGAATTGATTTAAATTTTTCGCACCGTATAATATTGATTTGTTTCCACCTCTCTCCTCTATTCCGTCAATTAAATACTGTATGAAAGCGTCATCTGCAATTTGACCTCGAGAAGCAATGTCTTTCATTCTATAAAAGAATTCGAATACACACTAGTTGTTGCTGCGTTTCGTCTGCGCGAGCTGTTCGTGCATTTCTTTACTGTTTACATTTGAACTGAATTCTGCCAAGAGTGCTCGTTTGAGAGAGTTCCAAGTGCTCAAACCTCTCTCACTCAATACGAAGAGTTTCGCTCTTACTTTTAATGCCTTTTTTGCGAACAGAAACTTCTGGAAATCGTACCAATACATGAATGTTGCCTGCTCTTCATATTCTTCTATCCACACCTCTACTGGAATAGTATTTGTGCCGTCAAAACAACGAATGCTCTCTTCCACGTCGCGAAAGCTGATCGCAAAGCGAGGAGCTATTTCGTCATTTTCAGCAATTCTCCTAGTTTTTGAGTTTTCCCTATATCGAAGGTCAGCGGTCTGGACTGAAGCGTTGTCTGCTTCCTCTTCTATTTCATTTTCGTCGTCAGTTGCTTCTTCGTCTACTTCGTTGAATTCCATCAAATTGTTTTTCATCAGATTACGAAAAATGTGTCCATGCTAGTCTGCGTGAACATATTCTATACCTAGAATGTTGCATATTGATTCAAGGTCAGCCTGCGTTAAATTGTTCAGTGCGTATTCCTACTTTGCACTATATTCTTCGTCATTTTCTGTATACTCGAAGCCAGAAAATTCGCGAAGACGTTTGCGATTATTTCTGTCTCACTCTTTTTCAAAGATGAACTTGTGCAACGCAGTTATGCTCCCTTTTTTGCTTGAGCGTAAGCTAGCACTTATTAAATCATTAAGGCACGACATTTTTTTAAAAATAATTTAATATATATATATATTTTTTTTCACATTGAATAGTTTTTTGTTGTGCACAATTGTTGTTGTAACGTAAGATCGTTTTCAACTTTGTTCACTCCTGTTCAATCTTGTTCAATCTTGCTTTATCTTGCTCACTCTTGCTCACACTAGCTCACACTTGCTCAATCTCGGACGAGCGCCCAAAATGTGGGGTTTTATATTAAAAGTTTATTATAAACAAGTGTATTGTTGATTAAACAAATTGTATTGCTTAGGATGATTAGCATTCGATTCAAAGTAACGCATCGTTTCGTCGTTTTGTTCTCAGCCTTCATACCACACAGGTCCAGCGTTGAACTTTTCCTCTTAACGAGCAAACATCTTCTGCTCGACGTCCAGTACGTTGCGCTAGTGGCTTTGTAATGTCCTCGTTGATCGTCGTTTTTTGGATAACTCGCCGTCTGCGAATTCGCCGTCTTCCTTGCTCGTTGTTACGCGTCGTGTATTCGTGGGTCATCTTTTAGCGTGTTCGTTGTCTAGGGATTCTTGTGCTGTTGGTTGTGCACAGTGGGACTTGGGCATACAGCATTTACCCAACCCACATATATAATCTTGATCAACATCAACAGCCGAGTCAATCTAGCCATGTCCGTCTGTCTGTCGGTCCGTCAGTCTGTCCGCCTGTCCGTCCGTCCGTATGTATAATCGCGAGGATCGCAGAGCCTATTAGAGCTAGAGAAATTTTAGAGGTAGGTCCTCCTAGTACCCGCGCAGATCGAGTTTGTTTCCGATAATCGATAACTTGCCCCGTTTCCAAGTAATCGATAAAAATCTATATCGAAATCCGTTTTTTTGAAGAATTTTTGGTAAATAATAAGAGCTAGAGTCACCAAACTAGACATGTAGCTTCTAGAATCGTATATATATTTGCACATGGTGTTGGAATAAGAGGGTTCAGCGTATCCCTAGTCGGGAGATCCCGACTAGAACCTCTTACTTGTTTGTATGTGCGTTCATCCACTTTTTTATACCCTTGCAGAGGGTATTATAATTTTGTCGTGAAATGTGTAACGCATAGAAGGAGACATCTCCGACCCCATAAAGTATATATATTCATGATCAGTATCAACATTTCTATGCAAACTAGTCCCTCAAGTTTTAAGCTATCTTTATGAAACTTTGCAGAAGTCCTTCTTTCTGCTGCACGCAGTTCATATGTCGAACGATCGGTGGAAAATTAAGTTGTTGTATGAAGAACATTTTCGTTTATCAAGATATCAACCAAACTCGGCATTTATTAGTTTTACTATGCTCCCCATATTGCGAAATTCTATTAAGATCGGACCACCATATCATATAGCTGCCAGAGGAACGATCGGCCGAAACTAAGTTGTTGTATGGAAAATTTTTTTGTTTATCAAGATATCTTGACCAAATTCGCCATTTATAAATTTTACTATGCTCCTCAAGGCAGGGAAGTGTTGCGTCCTTAATATGGCGTTGAAGATCAACGTTATAAAAAGGAGCGCGCGCATAGGCAGCGCCTTCAGTGTGGTGTGACATATTCCATCATGGCCCGGTGCTTTAGCCCTGGGAAGGGCTTTGACGACGTTGATCATCTCATCCACGCGGATGGGACCGATAGGTGTTGACATCTGCAGCGGAGTCTCCAACGCTCGGGTTTTCATATCGAGCTCTTCTGGGGAGGCCAAATCGAAAGGTGTGAACCGTTCCCCCTGGTGGCTGGTGAAGGTAGCAGCTTGCTCTTCCTCTGTAAGGCAGTATGTTCCATTGTGGCGAAGAAGGGGAAAGGTTCTCCAGGGTTGGCGCTTCAGGTTTTTAGTTGCTCTCCAGAGCGAGAATCCTGAGTCATAGGTATAGTCCATACTCTCCAACCTTCTAGAGAAGGATGCGTCTTTGTGTCTGCGAAGGGCCTCCTTAAGTTGCTGCTCCGCCTTGTCTCACGGCTGCTGAGTCGTCTGGAACCTGCGTCTGCACCGCCTCTTGATATCTGCGGGCAGTCCGTTGCCAGCAGTATCCAGCCGCCGGGCAACTGGTGGTGGGCTGGCTTCGGCTGCTGCTGCGCGAATCTTTGCGTTTAGCAGCTCAATGGCATCCTCTGCATCTTGTCCGGTGCCGATTTCAGTATTGAGGTGAACTCTTTCACGCGTCTATCTCTGGAAGACACCGAGATCAGTGAGTGCGTTGATCAGTCTCGGTATTGCGCTGACCACTCTGGCCCTAATCGTCAGCGATTGAGAGGAGCTGGTCAGGGATTCCCTGGTAGATAGCGAAGTCTATGCAAGAAGGAGTGCCTCCGCTGCCGTACAGGTATCTTGTGGGAGAACCTTGGGCCAGTACCTCCGCTTGACGATGTGCTAGGCTGTTAGCTAGTTGAAGTCCGCACGCGCTCTGTTTCCCTATGAATGAGGAAATGGTTGTTCGTATATTATGCTAAGTATACATCTCTTACATGACATTGACATGACCTTGGATGAAAAATCAGCTTTGTCCATCCCACGCACCATTTTCTTATGCGTCAAACCAGTCAGGCTTCAAGTATCTAAGTAGCCACAGCGTTTATGCCAAAGTGCTCCGTCCACACAAGCCGCAGCAAAACAGTTGTTGGCTTTACCTTAAAAGTTTCCCAACTTCTTGACCATCAAAATGCACTCGCCATCCTGAATAAATTTTGCATGTTTGCTGCTGAAGTGCGCAAGATAGCCTCTTGCCATAATTTGACTAAGAGACAAAAAATGTAGTTCCGGCACATACAGTAAACTGTTCATAACAATTGTATAGCGATCAGTTTGTTACTTGACCTCGCCTTTTCCCTCTGCATGTTAAAAGCTGTATACTGCCAATAAGATGATCTCAGTATGCTTTCCATCTTGGTAAACATTGCCCGATTACAACACATGTGGCTTGTAGCGCCACTATCTAAGCACCATTTTAGGCGATAAAGTCCATTCGCGTTCAAAAAACCTAACAAACTGATTAGCTTCTGTGTTTCTTCTTTGCTCGTGCTGTTCTTCTTTTCCTATCATGCATTTTTGCTAATGTCATTCTGCTTTTATGTGGCCTCGTTTGCCGCTTTTAAAGCATACGATATTTTTACACCCTTAATCCATTTAAAATAGGTAAAAAAGGTATAATTTTATAATTAAGATCGGCGTTTTGACTATGCACGTGCGTGCAGCACTAGAGCAAACTCCAAGAATTTCTGTATACATGTACACACGCACATTCATGCGCGTCTGCTTCGAATTCGTTCAACAGCGTTGCAATTGAGATTGTTTTCTGTGCTGCTATTTTTATTCGGTTTTTTTCAATAAAACTCAATTATTGGTGTGGCTGTTGCGTAGAGGCAGTGGCAAGTATTGGGGGAACTATTTTCATAACCTGAACACATTGAAAATGGGTAAAGAGGGTATGATGTATTTGTGCAAATGACAATCATCTCCGACCACATAAAGTATATATATTCTTGATCAGCATTAATAGCCGAGTCGATCTAAACATGCCCGTCTGTCTGTCGTCCGGCCGTCTGTCCTTATGTATGAACGCATGGAGATCTGAACCTATAAGAGCTAGAGACTTAAAATTTTAGCTGTAGGTTCTCCTAGTGCCCTCGCAGATCGAGTTTGTTTCCGATATTAGATAACTTGTCGCGTTTCCAAGTAATCGATAAAAATCAATATCAAAATCCTGTTTTTTGAGCTAGAGTCACCAAGTTTCATATGTTGCTTCTAGAATATAATATATATATCAAGTATCTTTCATTTTATACCTATCGCCACCTCCCCGCTACTCTCTATCTATTAGCTCGAGCTGCATTTGGTGTTGGAATAAGAGGGTATCCCCTAGTCGGCAGCTCCCGACTAGAACCTCTTACTTGTTTATCTTCTCTTCGAGGTTAGGAATAAAGTATTCTCGGCAAATTAACTCTTTGGTCTTTTTTGTAGTAGTCTTTTTGGACATAAAGTATACTGGATGCAGTTGACAATCCTCGGGGTTTTTCTGCAATAAAACTGCTCCAAAGCCATCAATCGATGCGTCTGTGTGTACCTCTGTCTCATACGTTTGATTGTAAATACTTAACACAGGGCTCTCAGTAAGAAGCTTTTTCAATATGTTAACCGAATTCTCTACTGCTATTTCAATTCTAAATTTCGCTTTATTCTTAGTCAACTCCGTTAAAGGTCTAGCTATTGTAGCATAATTTGGTATAAATTTTCTAAAATAGCCTGTCAAGCCTAATTAACTTTCTACCTGCTTTTGTGGTGATGGGAATATCTTTTTATTACAGATCACATGGCCAAAAAATTGAATACGTTTCTTTAAAAAAATTGCATTTTTGAATGTTAAGCTCCAACCCATACTCCTTGCATGTGCCAATAACTTTCTTTAAATGGTATGATAATATCATCTACATATGGCAAAGCAATTCCTCTGCGTGACAGGTGACGAAATATCGCGTTAACATGGCGTTGAAAAACACCTGGTGAGTTTGAAAATCCAAACGGAACTCTCAGAAATTGATATTGTCCTCGATGTGTTACAAATAAAGTATATTTTCTACTTGATGCTGATCAATAGTACTAAAAATATTCGCTTCTTGTAAAAATCAAGTATAAACTCTTCATCGCCAATAAGAATTGGATGTGTAAATTGTCCAGTTGGTTTTATTTTATTCTCAATGCGCTCACTACCGAATGCAATAAGAAAACCACTGCAGATTTCTAGCTTCGGCTTGCCAATTTCACAATAAAAGTCTTCACGGATGATATTGAATTTACTGCCGGTATCAAATAATTTTATTTATTATTATTTGAGAAACATACTTCTTTACAGGTTAAATCGTTTTTGGTTTGAAAACTGCGTGTATTTGATATTACAGCCTCACTTTTCTCAATTTGTTCACAATCTTTCGAGATACGACCGTATTGATTGCATCTGAAACATTTTTTCCTTTATTTTTATTTTGACAATAATTAGACGTATGTCCTTTTTCACCACAGTTAAAGCATTTCACATCTTTTTTTGCATCTTTGCTTACATTGAAAGCTTTTTTGTCTCTATTCCGTCAATTAAATACTGTATGAAAGCTTCATCTGCAATTTGACCTCGAGAAGCAATGTCTTTCATTCTATAAAAGAATTCGAATACACACTAGTTGTTGCTGCGTTTCGTCTGCGCGAGCTGTTCGTGCATTTCTTTACTGTTTACACTTGAACTGAATTCTGCCAAGAGTGCTCGTTTGAGAGAGTTCCAAGTGCTCAAACCTCTCTCACTCAATACGAAGAGATTCGCTATTCCTTTTAATGCCTTTTTTGCGAACAGAAACTTCTGGAAATCGTACCAATACATGAGTGTTGCCTGCTCTTCATATTCTTCTATCCACACTTCTACTGGAATAGTATTTGTGCCGTCAAAACAACGAATGCTCTCTTCCACGTCGCGAAAGCTGATCGCAAAGCGAGGAGCTATTTCGTCATTTTCAGCAATTCTCCTAGTTTTTGAGTTTTCCCTATTTCGAAGGTCAGCGGTCTGGACTGAAGCGTTGTCTGCTTCCTCTTCTATTTCATTTTCGTCGTCAGTTGCTTCTTCGTCTACTTCGTTGAATTCCATCAAATTGTTTTTCATCAGATTACGAAAAATGTGTCCATGCTAGTCTGCGTGAACATATTCTATACCTAGAATGTTGCATATTAATACAAGGTCAGCCTGCGTTAAATTGTTCAGTGCGTATTCCTTCTTTGCACTATATTCTTCGTCATTTTCTGTATACTCGAAGCCAGAAAATTCGCGAAGACGTTTGCGATTATTTCTGTCTCCCTCTTTTTCAAAGATGAACTTGTGCAACGCAGTTATGCTCCCTTTTTTGCTTGAGCGTAAGCTAGCACTTATTAAATCATTAAGGCACGACATTTTTTTAAAAATAATTTAATATATACATATATATATTTTTTTTCACTTTGAATAGTTTTTTGTTGTGCACAATTGTTGTTGTAACGTAAGATCGTTTTCAACTTTGTTCACTCCTGTTCAATCTTGTTCAATCTTGCTTTATCTTGCTCACTCCTGCTCACACTAGCTCACACTTGCTCAATCTCGGACGAGCGCCCAAAATGTGGGGTTTTATATTAAAAGTTTATTATAAACAAGTGTATTGTTGATTAAACAAATTGTATTGCTTAGGATGATTAGCATTCGATTCAAAGTAATGCATCGTTTCGTCGTTTTGTTCTCAGCCTTCATACCACACAGGTCCAGCGTTGAACTTTTCCTCTTAACGAGCAAACATCTTCTGCTCGACGTCCAGTACGTTGCGCTAGTGGCTTTGTAATGTCCTCGTTGATCGTCGTTTTTTGGATAACTCGCCGTCTGCGAATTCGCCGTCTTCCTTGCTCGTTGTTACGCGTCGTGTATTCGTGGGTCATCTTTTAGCGTGTTCGTTGTCTAGGGATTCTTGTGCTGTTGGTTGTGCACAGTGGGACTTGGGCATACAGCATTTACCCAACCCACATATATAATCTTGATCAACATCAACAGCCGAGTCGATCTAGCCATGTCCGTCTGTCTGTCGGTCCGTCTGTCTGTCCGCCTGTCCGTCCGTCCGTATGTATAATCGCGAGGATCGCAGAGCCTATTAGAGCTAGAGAAATTTTAGAGGTAGGTCCTCCTAGTACCCGCGCAGATCGAGTTTGTTTCCGATAATCGATAACTTGCCCCGTTTCCAAGTAATCGATAAAAATCTATATCGAAATCCGTTTTTTTGAGGAATTTTTGGTAAATCGTAAGAGCTAGAGTCACCAAACTAGACATGTAGCTTCTAGAATCGTATATATATTTGCACATGGTGTTGGAATAAGAGGGTTCAGCGTATCCCTAGTCGGGAGATCCCGACTAGAACCTCTTACTTGTTTGTATGTGCGTTCATCCACTTTTTTATACCCTTGCAGAGGGTATTATAATTTTGTCGTGAAATGTGTAACGCATAGGAGACATCTCCGACCCCATAAAGTATATATATTCTTGATCAGTATCAACACCGAGTCGATGTAGAATTGTCCCTCTGTCTGTTTCTATGCAAACTAGTCCCCCAAATTTTAAGTTATCTTCATAAAACTTTGCAGAAGTCCTTCTTTCTGCTGCACGCAGTTCATATATCGAACGATCGGAGGAAAATTAAGTTAATGTATGAAGAACATTTTTGTTTATCAAGATATCAACCAAACTCTGCATTTATTAGTTTTACTATGCTCCCCATATTAATGCGAAATCCTATTAAGATCGGACCACTATATCATATAGCGGCCATAGGAACGATCGTCCGAAACTAAGTTGTTGTATGGAACATATTTTTGTTTATCACGATATCTTGACCAAAATTTGACATTTATAAATTTTACTATGCTCTTCATATAATTGCAAAATCTTAATACGATCGGACCAATATATCATATAGCTGCCATAGGAACGATCGGTCGAAAACTATGTTGTTGTATGAAAAACATTTTTGTTTTTCACGATATCTTAACCAAACTCAGCATTTATTAGTTTTTCAATGCTTTTCATATATATGCAAAATCCTATTAAGATCAGACCACTATCTCATATAGCTGCCATAGGAACGATCAATCTAAAATTAAGTTGTTGTATGAAAAAAAAAGTTCTAGTTGATGTTGATCTCTTAATTGGAATTTAAGATAACTGTTAACACTTAAGTTAATAGAAAAATGAACGCATTTAATAAGTAATATTCCAAAAACAAAGGAACTATCAGTTGAGCATCGAGCCGAGATTGTTACTAAATTTAAAACTGGTACTTCTGCATCTGAATTGGCAGATTTTTACAAAATATCGCGAAAAACGGTGTACAATTTAGTTAAAAAGAAGGACACACTCGGAAATTTGGAAAATAAAACAAGAACTGGCCGAAAACCTGTGTTGAACCCAAGAGAATGCAGACAAATAATACGAGTTGTACTAACCAATCCCAATATAAGTCCTGTTAAAATTGCCGAAGCTTCGAAAATGTTAACTGGAAAAAATATTAGCGATAGTACACTGCGTCGCAGATTGAAGGAAGTTGACATAACCACCTATGTTGTTCGTAAAGTAGTTGACTTGGAGTACATAGAGAAGCCTCTCGATTTCTGGTTTGATATTTTATGGACAGATGATGTTGCGTTTCAGTTTCAGGGATCCTTTGGCAAGCAATTTATGCATCTCCCAAAACAACTAAAGGGTACAGAAGCTCAGCCAATCAACAGGTTTGGTGGTGGCACGGTGATGTTCTGGGGCTGTTTGAGTTATTATGGATTCGGAGACTTGGTACCCATAGAGGGTACACTAGATCAAACTGGATACCTCCATATCTTTAATGATCACGCATTCACCTCGGCAAACAGACTATTCTCCACGTATGACTGGATCCTACAGCAGGACAATGCTCCATGCCACAAGGGTCGAGTACCAACCAAGTTCCTGAAAGACCTAAATCAGGCGGTACTTCCCTGGCCCCCACAAAGCCCCGATCTGAACATTATCGAAAATATATGGGCTTTCGTTAAGAGTCAGAGGACCGTTGATAGAGATCGGCGGCGCGACGAAACTATAGCAGAAATTAAGGAAATTTGGTCCAAATTAACTCTTGAGTTTGCGCGCAACTTAGTCCTGTCCATACCAGCAAGACTCCAAGCAGTCATTGATGCCAAAGGCGGTGTAACTAGATATAAGTTGATTTAATTATATGTTTATAAAATATTTTGTTTAAATTGAATATTAAACACAAAAATCAATAAAAGAAACTGTGTGTAAATAATTTTGACAACTGATAAGCCTCAGTTCAGTGCTTATATTTTAAGCCCATGAACAGTTATAATTTCTATTTTTTTTTTCATTTGATTCTGCATAGATGTAGAAACACGATAATAACCGTTTTTTTGGTATCTGAGAACCGAAGCAGCAGCAATAAGCAATTAAAGTTGAAAGCTCAAAAAAATGCACGTTGTGTAAATACTTTTGACCACCTCTGTATATCAAGTATCTTTCATTTTACACCTCCCCGCTACTACCTCATAGCTATAAATCAAGTTAATAACCCAACTTGTATTGCCAACCAATTTAAGCCAATGTAAATGCATTTTACTCTTTGAGAATACACAAATATTCTGTGGTACAATAAGATATACTGTAGAAAATTTCATTAAGATCGGCGTTTTGACTACGCACGTGCTTGTAGCACTAGAGCAAACTCCAAGAATTTCTGAATAAATGTACACAACACTCATTCATGCGCGGCTTCTTTGAATTCGCGCAACAGCATTGCAATTGCGCTTGTATTGTTTTCTGTGCTGCTATTTTAATAATTTTTTTTTCGCAATAAGACTCAATTATTGGTGTGGATGTTGAGTAAAGGCAGTGGCAAGTGGTTCGCTGTCTGTTGTGAGTTCGAGCCCTACTGGGGAAAATTTTTTTTTGTTTTTGGCTGGTGTGGCTCTTGACTAGAGTCGGCAGCAAGTAATGCGGTCAGTTGCTAGTTGAAACCCTACCAAGAGAACTTTTTTTTAAATTTATCTTTATTAATTCAAACAAGCTGCATTTGGTATTGGAATAAGAAAGTTCAGGGTATTCCCTAGTCGGGAGCTCCCGACTCTTATTTGTTTTTTTATACCCTGAACCCTTTAAAAATGGGTAAAAGGGGTATTCAATTTTTGTGCAAAATGCAAATGTATGTAACAGGCAGAAGGAAGCATCTCCGACCCCATAAAGTATATATATTCTTGATCAGCATCAATAGCCGAGTCGATCTAGCCATGTCCGTCTGTCTGTCTGTCCGTCCGTCCGTCCGTCCGTCCGTCCGTCCGTCCGTCCGTATGTATGAACGCAAGGATCTCAGAACCTATAAGAGCTAGAGACTTGAAATTTTAGATGTAGGTGCTCCTAGTGCCCGCAGATCGAGTTTGTTTCCGATAAACGATAACTTGCCCCGTTTCCAAGTAATCGCTAAAAATGTATATCGAAATACCGTTTTTAAGCAATTTTGGTAAATAATAAGAGCTAGAGTTAGCAAACTTGACATGTAGCTTCTAGAATAGTATATATATATCGATTATCTTTCATTTTATACCTATCGCCAACTCCCCGCTACTCTCTATCTCTCTCTATAAGAGGGTTCAGGGTATCCCCTAGTCGGGAGCTCCCGACTAGAACCTCTTACTTGTTTTTTTTTGTCTGGTGTGGCTACTGAGTATAGTCGGCAGCAAGTAATGCGGTTAGTTGACAGTTCGAACCCGTTTTTGTTTTTATACCTTGAACCCATTGAAAATGGGTAAAAAGGGTGTTATGTATTTGTGCAAATATATGTAACAGGCGGAAGGAAGCATCTCCGACCCCATAAACCAGATATAATTTTGATCAGCATTAACAGCCGAGTCGATCTAGCCATGTCCGTCTGTCTGTCGGTCCTTTCCGTCCGTCCGTCCGTCTGTCCGTCTGTCCGTCCGTCCGTCCGTATGTATACACGCGAGGATCGCAGAGCCTATTAGAGCTAGAGAAATTTTTTCAATGTAGGTCTTCCTAGTGCCCGCGCAGATCGAGTTTGTTTCCGATAATCGATAACTTGCCCCGTTTCCAAGTAATCGTTAAAAATCTATATCGAAATCCGGTTGTTTGAGGAATTTTTGGTAAATAATAAGAGCTAGAGTCACCAAACTAGACATGTAGCTTCTAGAATCGTTTATATATTTGCATTTGGTGTTGGAAGGGTTCAGGATATCCCCTAGTTGGGAGCTCGCGACTGGAACCTCTTACTTGTTTTAATTTATCTTTATTACTTCAAACGAGCGCGTAGCTCGTGTAGAACCTCTTACTTGTTTGTATGTGCGTTCATCCACTGTTTTTATACCCTTGCAGAGGGTATTATAATTTTGTCGTGAGATGTGTAACGCATAGAAGGAGACATCTCCGACCCCATAAATTATATATATTCTTGATCAGTATCAACACCGAGTCGATGTAGAATTGTCCCTCTGTCTGTTTCTATGCAAACTAGTCCCCCAAATTTTAAGCTATCTTCATAAAACTTTGCAGAAGTCCTTCTTTCTGCTGCACGCAGTTCATATATCGAACGATCGGAGGAAAATTAAGTTGATGTATGAAGAACATTTTTGTTTATCAAGATATCAACCAAGCTTGGCATTTATTAGTTTTACTATGCTCCCCATATTAATGCGAAATCCTATTAAGATCGAAAACTATGTTGTTGTATGAAAAACATTTTTGTTTTTCACGATATCTTAACCAAACTCAGCATTTATTAGTTTTTCAATGCTTCTCATATATATGCAAAATACTATTAAGATCAGACTATCTCATATAGCTGCCATTGGAACGATCGGTCTAAAATTAAGTTGTTGTATTAAAAAAAATTTTGTTTATCAAGATATCTTGACCAAACTCAGCATTTATTAGTTTTACTATGCTCCTCATATGCAAATCCAATTAAGATTGGACCACTATATCATATAGCCGCCATAGGAACGATCGGTCGAAAATTAGTTATTTGTATGGAAAACTTTTTTGCATTCAAGATATTTTGATTAAACAAGGCATTTAGAGATTTCACTATGATCCCTTAAGTTTTGCAAAATCTTATTTACATAGGACTACTATATCATATAGCTGTCATAGGAACGTGTGGTCGAAAACTAGGTTCTTGTGTACAAAACTTTTATGTTTATCAAGATATCTTGACCAAACTCGGCATAAACTATTCTCCTCTGCTTCTTAGATACGGGTAATACATTATGAGCTTTTTGAAAAGGTTGGTTCTGCAAGGGTATTAAATCTTCAGCGTGCCGAAGATATTCCTTCTTTTTCGTTTACTTAAACTGTGAAAGCATGCGTTTCTCCATTTTGTCTGTCAGCATTAGATATTCTCTCTCCCTCTTCCTTTACTTTGATATACAGAATTTTAAAATATGACAACACATCGCGCGTCTAAATGGCGACAACAAAGATTTCGTAATCTCCTGGTAGAATAGAAAAAAGGATGATTGCTTTTAGCTTGTCAGGCATTTCTCCATTGACACCAGCTGATCCATGATCTTACAAAATGCGTTCCAATGACTACACACATTTTGACCATCTGACATTTGCAAACCTAACACCATTTTGTATAAAGTATTTATTAAAGTATTTAAGCACAGGTCCCGTTGGCTGATGTACCGCCTTCAGCTTTGTCCAAGCTTCAAATGGCAAGTCACAAGATTTTATATAGCCTAATTGCGATGGCTTTACACTTAAAATAATTATAGCCAGGGCCTTGCTGTCTTTGACTCCTTTGCCTGCATCTTCCTATTTGAGAGCAAACAATGCCAAGTCCCGCAGCTCTGCATGGACCAGATTGTAATTATCGCAGATCGTAATTAATCTCTTTGTTGGAATAGATAAAAGAAAGTCTCTTCTGTTTCATAGTTTATTCGCAAGAGATCAACTGTATTCAAATATCGATAAGTATTATGACATGGTTGCTCTAATACTGATAATATTTTAACAATATTGAATATTTCAATAATTTGACAGTGTCGCCGAACACAAAGTGCCATTACACGAGAGGTGCCGTAGAAGACAGGCGGAGATCAGGTCTCCAGAGGAGCGGATTGGCCAACACCTCTGGGTGGCCTTAGGTTTTTCGTTGCATTAAATAATAAAGGAAATATCAATATAAAAATCATCATCATTAATCTTAAATGCATCTAATATTATAATTTAATTATTACTATCCTAACTATTATTATTACAATATTTATTAATAATTATTGCGCTGGAGGCAATGACATAAAACAATTTATTTGTCATAGTTATTATTTATGATTTCTTTGTCATCAGTATTAGTGACGTCAAGCCGTTTTCGCGATTGACCTGCAAGAACAAATGTTGTAAAATTGTGAATAGTGTAATTTATGATCATTTTTAAAGGCAGTTTAGCAAAATTGAAGGATTTCTGAAGAGTTTTGAGCAAATTGTAAATATATATACTGTCTAGTTTTTTAATGAACTATTCCACTTCTACTAAGATGCAGATTACCGTAATTGAACAATAAAATGCCATGAATGTTGCTTTTGTTGATTATAAATATTAATTGTTGATTATGTTTTGAATATGAATTGGTTAATTTGTAGAATAATGTATTTTTGGGATCTTCAAAACCTTTAACGCTGAAGATCATGGCTGGGAGGGTATTTAACGCGAGAGTCAGCTTCCATCCTAGACCACGCCTGTACGGAGTATAGATGCCCCTGATAAAAGCTTATAATATTAATTTTTGCAAGTGTAACTGACAACATTAATGTCTCGTTTTGATTCTTTCTCTTTGGCAACCTTGACAATAATGTTTATAGTTTCGGTTAATTTATAATTTGTTCTTGTATCCGATTGTTTATAACTGCCTGTCGATTAACCTTTGTTGATTGAATTTGAATTTTTCATAATCTTCAAAATTAGGGGTTCCAGCAACTACTTTCAAAGCGGTTCCTAGGAAAATAATGCTTCTTGTAGGTCTGTGGTAGATGTTAACAGTTCCTAAAAGTGTTTAATATGACCTATGTCCTATGTTAACAGTTCCTAACAGTGTTTTTATATGACCTTTGTCAGATTCTAATATTTTTTCCATATGAGACTGGGGAAAATTGGTTCATTAGCAATCTTGTTTCCTCGGCCTTGAGTGTCTGAGATACTTAAAGTTTTGCAAGATAATTACATTTCTGTCCATTAGTGGGCTGTAATCAGAGTTTGAGCAGTCTGTTACGGAAAGTAACACAGTCGAAAGCCTAAGCGAAAAACTTATCGTTAATTGTCCATTTGAAACTCCCTCCCCTTTATTAGAACCGTTGTTCCCAGGTCAGCTTTTATAATAACTTAATTACTTCGTAAAGGGTGTAAGTTTGTTGCCTAGCCTATACCGCCTCGAATCCAAGATACTCAACTTTTTCTTAGCATTTTTTTTTTTTGATTCGGTGGGGGACCTATGCTTTTAACTTTAAGATCCAGGTTCAGTTTGCAATATTTTATTTTCAAAATTCAACGTGGCATTTGCTTTATGAAGTAGAGCAAGTCCTATTATTCCGTCAAATGTAGATAAGTTTGGGAGAGTAAAGAATGAAGTGTAGAATGCAGAAAAGATGCATGAGTCATTTTTTCTAAACAGAGCTAAAACCATGAAGTGACTTAACGAAAAAAGGTTCATTTACAGCTGTGACTTTTTATACCCTGAACCTATTGTAAATGGGTAAAAAGGGTATATTGTTTTTGTGCAAATTGTAAATGTATCTAACAGGCAGAAGGAAGCATCTACGACCCCATATAGTATATATATTCTTGATCAGCATCAATAGCCAAGTCGATTTAGCCATATCCGTCTGACTGTCCGTCCGTCTGTCCGTTTGTCCGTATGTATGAACGCAACCTATAAGAGCTAGAGACTTGATATTTTAGCTGTGGGTCCTCCTAGTGCCCGCGCAGATCGAGTTTATTTCTGATAATCGATAACTTACTCCGTTTCCAAGCAATCGATAAAAATCGATATCGACATCCTGTTTTTTGAGCAAATTTTGTTAATAATAAGAGGTAGAGTCACCAAACTTGATATGTTGCTTCTAGAAAAGTATATATATATCAAGTATCTTTCATTTTGTACCTATCGCCACCTTCCCGCTCATTGCTATAAATCAAGCTAATAACCTGAATTGTATTGCCCACTAAATTAAGCTATAATTTTAATGCAATTGACTTTTTGAGAATACACAAATATTGTATGGTACAATAAGATATACAGTAGAAAATTTCATTAACAATCAGTTAAGAAACACGAAGAAGTTATGTGTTTTGACTCCCCACGTGTTTTCGGCAGATAGCGCAAATTCTAAGAATTTCTGTAGATATGGATACGCACACATTTATGCGCGTCTGCTTCGATTTCTATCAAGAGCATTGCAACTGCGGTTGTATTGTTTTTTGTGCTGCTATTTTAATTCGTTTTTATACCCTGAACCCATTAAAAATGGGTAAAAAGGTTATAATGCATTTCAACAAAGTTATGTAACAGGCAGAAGGAAGTATCTCCAACCCCATAAAGTATATAATATATATATATATTATATATATTTATATATATATCTATGTTTAATATACTTTATGTATATATATATATATTTACTTGATCAGCATCAACAGCCGAGTCAATCTTGCCATGTGCGTCTGTCCGTCCGTCTGTCCGTTTGTATGAACGCAAGGATTTCAAAACCTATAAGAGCTAGAGACTTCAAATTGTAGCTGTAGGTCCTCCTAGGGCCCGCGCAGATCGAGTTTGTTTCTGATATCCGATAAATTGACCGTATAGAAATAATCGATAAAATCGATATCGAAATCCTGTTTTTGAGCAATTTTGGTATATAAACTTGACATGTAGCTTGTAGAATAGTATATATATATCAAGTATCTTTTATTTTTTGCCTATCACCCTCCCCGCTACTACCTGATAGCTATAAATCAAATAAATAAACCAATTTGTTCTGCCCACCCATATAAGCCACATTTCAATGCAATTGACTTTTTGATAATGCACAAATATTCTATAGTGCAATAGATGCAGAAAATTCCATCAAGGTCGGTTGAGAAACACAGAAGTTATTAAATAAAACTTAGCTGGCCTTGAGTTTGAGGCAGCAAGCGCAAATTCCAAGAATTTCTGTATACTTGCACACACACACACTCTCATGCGTGTCTTCTCTGAATTCTATCTATGTATATTGCAATTGGAATTGTATTGTTTTCTGTGCGGCTATTTTAATTCGTTTTTCTTTCTCATGGCTGTTGGGTAGAGGCAGCGGCAATTGGTATGGTGTGTTGCGACTTCGAACCCTCCCGAGGAAACTATTTAAGAATCGCTCTCCCTCCCTCTCTCTCTCTCTCTCTCTCACCGACTCTGAGTGATTCGAATTCATCACACAAGACTACGATAACTGATGTTTCTACGGTACATACATACATTCTTCGACGCGGCCAATCCTGACGCTTACACGACCTTGTGTATGAATTTAGCAATTCGCGTTGACATGCACTGCGCAAGTTTCTGTTTCATAAACAGCGCAAGAAAATTTTGAATGGATGAATATTTTGAAACGCACCAAGTCTACCTACATTTCTCAGAATCGCTTCTCTCATGGTGGTTCTCTTTGAACTTTCGCTAATACAAACTTATGCGTCTGTTTCAACACCACCGCTCATCTCTGTACCACCACTGGTACTATCATTTGCGTCTGTTTCAACGCCACAACTCATCATATCTTCATCCATTTCTGAACCGACCGGTAACGTTCTCAAACATTAATGTGAGTGTTTAAAAGTCCGTTTACTGTTTGTTGGCGTCAAACGTTGACCTGTCTCTACAGCTTTTAGCAAACTTTTGAGACACCACAAAACATCGGCCCTTCTCAGCTATAATACGGGTTTGCACACCGAACAAAGATATAACTGCTTTAACTGATTCTATACAATTTTTGGTATCTATTTTCCGTGTATGATGCAAATACACGTACTTTGTAAACGCATCTATAGAACAATGACATATTCCCTTTGGTCGTTTTTGCCACTTAACTTCCAGTGATGTCTACATGAATTGTGTGCCATGGTATTTCAACTTTGGGTATCGGGTGCATTTCTTGTTGAATTTTCCCAGAAGGTTTACACGTTATGCAATTATTAACGAATTTTCGGACATATTTTGCCATACCTTCAAACCAATAGCAACTGTACACCTTATCGCGGGTCTTTTTCCAACCAAGGTGCATTATAGCCTATTGAATATGATTCGGGCTCTACCATTTCGTTGAATTTTACGATAAAGCAAGCCTAATCTCAATTCATATGTATTTGCAATATTTTCGAAAATTTCATTGTTTTATAATTTAAATATTTAAGCTGATATTTCGGGATCTCGTTGCTGTTCAGCTATAAGCCGGGTGTCACAAAGTTCAGTTAAGTTTACTCGTTTTTCAGTTGTTTTATTTACGAGCTGGGGCTTCTTTGAAATTGGGTTTCGAGGAAAAAAATCTACTTGCGCCATTCATTTTCCCTTCCTATACTCAACATCGCACTCAAAAGATTGCAAATACAACCACGGTCGATATACCTTATCATCCTCGATCTTTTGTTGACTTGCCTTTAAGGATTTACAGTCTGTGAACACTGTAAATTTGATACCCTTTAAATAATGTTGAAATAATTTTACTGCGTTGACAACTGCCAAAGTTTCCAAAAGATATGAATATATCTCGACTCAGCTAGAGTTGTGCATTTGCTGTAATTTACACAATTACACGATTTTTGTCTCTTTTTTTATGCAAGCGTATCGCACCATAACCAACTGAGCTGGCATTTGTGTGTTGCTCTACTAGATGCAAAAATTATATCACCACTTCATAGCTTTCTTTCCAATCAAAGATATTATTATCTTAAGACGTAAGGCAGTAAAGAGGCTTCAACGTTTCAGAAAACTTCGGCACCAACTGTCTAAAGTAGGATGCCATACCTTTAAATTGCCTCAGCTGTGTTTTGTTTGCGGCGGCGGCAATCTGACTAATGCCTGCATTTTTCGTGGATTAGGTCTAAATTCACCCGACTCTACTTCGTACCCCAAACATTCTATTTTTATACCCTGAACCCATTAAAAATGGGTAAAAAGGGTATAATAATTTGTGCAAATGTATGTAACAGGCAGAAGGGATTCATGATCATATTCATGATCAGCATCAACAGCCGAGCCGATCTAGCCATGTAGCCGATCTGTCCGTATGTATGAACGAAAGGATCTCAGAACCTATAAGAGCTAGAAACTTGAAATTTCAGCTGTAGGCTCTCCTAGTCCATGCGCAGTACGAGTCCAATAATCCGATAATCGATAACTTACTTCGTTTCCAAGCAATCGATAAAAATGTATATCGAAATCCTGTTTTTTGAGCAAATTAAATAGATGATAAGAACTAGAGTCACCAAACTTGATATGTTGCTTCTAGAGTAGTATATATATATATATCAAGTATCTTTAATTTTAAAGCTATCACAACCACCCCGCTGCCACCACAAAGCTATTAATCAAGTTAATAACCCAACTTGTATTGCCCACCAATCTCAGATACAATTTCAATGCAATTTACTTTTTGTGAATACACAAATATTCTATGGTAAAATAAGATACACTATGGAAAATTTCATTAAGATCGGTTAAGAAACACACACAAGTTATGTGTTTTGATTGCGCACGTGTTACCAGCAGCAAACGCAAATTGCAAGAATTTCTGTATAAATTAACCAAAGCCTACATTCGCCTCAATGCCTCCGGTTGCGGATAGCTCAGGATGCAGGAAATGGTTAGTTCCTTCTGCGGTCCTGTCCAGTTAGCTGGAACTGGATGGATATGAAGATTATGTTGAGAGGGTGACTGCCCTCCTATTTTATTGGCCTTGTGGCTAAACACTGTAAAATTATAAGTATTAAGGCTTGGCCGGAGTGCCAAGTGCTCTTTATTATAATCAATTCAAAACTAAAGCTAAATTGAATGCCAGCTAAAGCTAAAGGCAAAAGCAACAAAAGGCAAAACTACAAATACTTAAGCTACATAAATTATTGTCACTTCAACGAAAATGATAACACTGCTTTTGCAGCCAAGCAAGGGATCTGGTTACAACTTATCGATGGCCCCCTCTATCTCCTTTGAAGTTTGTCTTTTCCTCAAATACAGGTAGAGGAAGATTGAACCGTTGAAGATGAGGACAAATCCGACTGCGCCTGCAAACCAAGCCTGTGGTGATCCAGCTGCCTCCACTTCATTCTTGAAATCTTGGTTGACACGTAGATTGTGATCGTTCATCCGATAGAGAAGCGGCTTGCTTAAGGCGGGATCATGGTTGATGGTGAAACAGCTATGCCTGGAATTTTGTTCAAGGCTCCTCGTAAGCTCAGGTATTTTGTGCCATTGACGACGGCAAAACGATCAAAGGTGATGAGGTGCGTATTGGCCATCATCTGCGCTGATTAGAGGTGGGCTCTCGTTGATAAATATCACACCATCGTCCACATGTATGAGGGGTTTTAGATGGCTGATGCCTTTTGCAAAAGGTATCTCCCGTAGTCGCTGTGCAATCGGTGACCGCCAACATGTCCTTATCGCATTCTACTATGGTGTCTTCTTGCAATTGCAATACGATGTGGTTATGGGATACTGGAAATATAGTGACTTTCCTACAAATGTACTTAATTTTAGGGTAACTAATTAATATATAAACAATATCTTCAGATTGAAAATTTTTATGTTAGAGGCTTCTATCAAACTAACTATCGGGACTTCTATGGGATGCTCGGCTAGTACGGACTCGTTATGGTCAAAAACAGTAGGATTTATTATGCTTGATTTAGCAAGAGTGATTGAGCATTAGCTTTTCAATTTTGGGTATCATCATTCTATTTCTAGCTTTCATACAAGCGGGGAGTGTCAACTAGTTCATTTCGCTTTGCTTTAATTATTTCATTAAATGATTTATAATTTATCTGTCTTTGGGTCTCAGAGTTAATCACTACTTGGCTATTATTTGACTCAATGAGTTGAGATTCGGACCATCGAACTTTTTCAAAATCAGAGGCAACTCTCCCAGCAACTACTTTAAGTGCTGTGCCAAGAATGTTTAAGCTTCTGGCCATTCTATTATGGACCTTTAACACGGAAAGAAGACTCTTGATATGGTTGGTATCAACATCTAGTAGCTGCCGCATGTGCGACTTGCGGAATGCTTCGGCCAATTTCTCTATTTCGCCTATGATTGAAATTTCTGTTAAGTTATACCATACCAGTACTTTTCCCTCAATTCCCGGGATGTTGGATGTAATCCGAGTGAACCACTGCAAGGAGAGACAGAAGCGGTACCATGAGCCTGTAAAAGATAAAATGTTAAATTATTAAATATTTTCGTATTAGGTGTGCTAAGGCAAATTCCATTTAAGGAAAGGAAAATAATAGTCGCGAAGGACTTGTTTGATTATTATTTCCACCTGTTCATTTTTAACAGAAATGTCTGATACAAAGTTTTTGCATTGCCAAAATTCGTATGTCGAATGCTGGCCAATGTTGGGAAGTCACAATATATAGCGTTTATAACATTTGGGTTGGTAACCGATTTAAAAGTTCCGAAAAGGGTGTTTTTTTCCGTTAAATGTATTAAAAGTTTTGTCGTGACAAGGCGTCGGCGACATGATTTTCTTTGCCTGGCTTGTAGAACACTTTTGCATTGTGTTCGTCAATGGATGCTTTCCACCTTTTTGTTTTGGCATTCGTATTCCTGTCCGAAACTGCAAAGATAAGAGGCTGATTTTCAGTATAGATATTAATTTCTTTGGTGCTATACGGGTAGTTATGAAGCTTACCCAAGGCCCATATAATGGCCAATAATTCCCTCCAATTTGTTGCATAGTGTAATTCACTTGCTTCAGTGTCCGCGAAATCATTGTTATTGGTTTGGCTCTTTGAGACAGGACAGCCCCGATTCCACTTGCGGATGCATCGGTAGTTAAATCAAAGGGTTGTTGAAAGTTATTTAATAAAACTTGTATTAGCTGGCCTTGAGTTTGAGGCAGAAAGCGCAAATGCCAAGAATTTCTGTATACATGTACACACACACATTCATGCGTGTCTTCTTTGAATTCTATCTATATTGCAATTGGGATTGTATTGTTTTCTGTGCTGCTATTTTATTTCTCATGGCTGTTGATTAGAGGCAGCGGCAATTGGTGTGCTTTCCTCCCGAGGAAACTATTTAAGAATCGCTCTCACTCTCTCTCTCTCTCTCTCTCTCTCTCTCTCACCGACTCTGAGTGATTCGAATTCATCACACACGACTACGATTGTTGTTGTTTTTCCCTTCTTTATTCTTTTGCTTATATATTCAACACTTACAATAGTGGCGCTCACATATTAAAATTACTAATTATTTCTCCCTTCGGTACATACATTCTTCGACATGGCCAATCCTGACGCTTACACGTCCGTGTGTATGAATTTAGTAATTCGCGTTGACATGGACTGCTCGAGTTTCTATTTCATAAACAGCGCCCGAAATCAAATTAAACAAGAAAATTTTAAATGGATGAGTATTTTGAAACCCACCAAGTATACCTATGTTTCTCGGAATCGCTTCTCTCATGGTGGTTCTCTTTGTACGTTTGCTTTAACGCAACAATCTTTATTAGCACCCTCACTGGTACTACCATTTGCGTCTGTTTCAACACCACCACTCATCTCTGTACCACTACTGGTACTACCATTTGCGGCTGTTTCAACGCCACAACTCATCATATCTTCATCCATTTCTGAAACGACCGGTAACGTTCTCAAACATTAATGTGAGTGTTTAAAAGTCCGTTTACTGTTTGTTGGCGTCAAACGTTGACCTGTCTCTACAGCTTTTAGCAAACTTTTGAGACACCACAAAACATCGGCCCTTCTCAGCTATAATACGGGTTTGCACACCGAACAAAGATATAACTGCTTTAACCGATTCTATACAATTTTTGGTATCTATTTTCCGTGTATGATGCAAGTACACGTACTTGGTAAACGCATCTATAGGACAATGACATATTCCCTTTGGTGGTTTTTGCCACTTAGCTTCCAGTGATGTCTACATGAATTGTGGTATTTCAACTTTGGGTATCGGGTGCATTTCTTGTTGAATTTTCCCAGAAGGCTTACACGTTATGCAATTATTAACGAATTTTCGGACATATTTTGCCATACCTTCAAACCAATAGCAACTGTACACCTTATCGAGGGTCTGTTTCCAACCAAGGTGCATTATAGCCTATTGAATATGATTAATAGCGTCCCATCAAAATGCTCTCGGAACTACTGGTACCCATCGGGCTCTACCATTTCGTTGAATTTTACGATAAAGCAAGCCTAATCTCAATTCATATGTATTTGCAATATTTTCGAAAATTTCATTGTTTTGTAATTTAAATATTTAAGCTGATATTTCGGGATCTCGTTGCTGTTCAGCTATAAGCCGGGTGTCACAAAGTTCAGTTAATTTTACTCGTTTTTCAGTTGTTTTATTTACGAGCTTGGGCCTCTTTGAAATTGGGGAAAGAAATCTACTTGCGCCATGCATTCCCTTCCTATACTCAACATCACACTCAAAAGATTGCAAATACAACCACGGTCGATATACCTTATCATCCTCGTTGAAATAATTTTACTGCGTAGACAACTACCAACGTTTCCAAAAGATATGAATATATCTCGACTCAGCTAGAGTTGTGCATTTGCTGTAATTACAATTACACAATATTTGTCTCCTTTTTTATGCAAGCGTATCGCACCATAACCGACTGAGCTGGCATTTGTGTGTAGCTCTACTGGATATTGTACAAAAATTATCTCACCACTTCATAGCTTTCTTTCCAATCAAAGATATTATTATCTTTAGACGTAAGGCAGTAAAGAGGCTTCAACGTTTCAGAAAACTTCGGCACGAACAGCCTAAAGTAGGATGCCATACCTTTGAATTGCCTCAGCTGTGTTTTCACCCGACTCTACTTCGTACCCCAAATATTCTATTTTTATACCCTGAACCCATTGAAAATGGGTAAAAAGGGTATAATGTATTTGTGCAAATGTATGTAACAGGCAAAAGGTAGCATCTCCGTTCGAAATAAATATATATATTTATGATCAGCATCAACAGCCGAGCCGATCTAGCCATGTATGTCTCTCCGTCTGTCCGTATGGATGAACGCAAGGATCTCAGAACCTATAAGAGCTAGAAACTTGAAATTTCAGCTGTAGGCTCTCCTAGTCCATGCGCAGTACGAGTCCAATAATCCGATAATCGATAACTTACTTCGATTCCAAGCAATCGATAAAAATGTATATCGAAATCCTGTTTTTTTGAGCAAATTGAATAAATGATAAGAACTAGAGTCGCCAAACTTGATATGTTGCTTCTAGAATAGTATATATATACCAAGTATCTTTCATTTTAAAGCTATCACCATCACCCCGCTGCCACCACAAAGCTATTAATCAAGTTAATAACCCAACTTGTATTGCCCACCAATCTCAGATACAATTTCAATGCAATTTACTTTTTGTGAATACACAAATATTCTATGGTAAAATAAGATACACTATGGAAAATTTCATTAAGATCGGTTAAGAAACACACACAAGTTATGTGTTTTGATTGCGCACGTGTTACCAGCAGCAAGCGCAAATTGCAAGAATTTCTGTATAAATTAACCAAAGCCTACATTCGCCTCAATGCCTCTGGTTGCGGATAGTCTAGGATGCAGGAAATGGTTGGTTCCTTCTGCGGTCCTGTCCAGTTAGCTGGAACTGGATGGATATGAAGATTATGTTGAGAGGGTGACTGCCCTCCTATTTTATTGGCCTTGTGGCTAAACACTGTAAAATTATAAGTATTAGGGCTTGGCCGGAGTGCCATGTGCTCTTTATTATAATCAATTCAAAACTAAAGCTAAATTGAATGCCAGCTAAAGCTGAAGGCAAAAGCAACAAAAGGCAAAACTGCAAATACTTAAGCTACATTAATTATTGTCACTTCAACGAAAATTATAACACTGCTTTTGCAGCCAAGCAAGGGATCTGGTTACAACTTATCGATGGCCCCTTCTATCTCCTTTGAAGTTTGTCTTTTCCTCAAATACAGGTAGAGGAAGATTGAACCGTTGAAGATGAGGACAAATCCGACTGCGCCTGCAAACCAAGCCTGTGGTGATCCAGCTGCCTCCACTTCATTCTTGAAATCTTGGTTGACACGTAGATTGTGATCGTTCATCCAATAGAGAAGCGGCTTGCTTAAGGCGGAATCATGGTTGATGGTGAAACAGCTATGCCTGAAATTTTGTTCAAGGCTCCTCGTAAGCTCAGGTATTTTGTGCCATTGACGACGGCAAAACGATCAAAGGTGATGAGGTGCGTATTGGCCATCATCTGCGCTGATTAGAGCTGGGCTCTCGTTGATAAATATCACACCATCGTCCACATGTATGAGGGGTTTTAGATGGCTGATGCCTTTTGCAAAAGGTATCTCCCGTAGTCGCTGTGCAATCGGTGACCGCCAACATGTCCTTATCGCATTCTACTATGGTGTCTTCTTGCAATTGCAATACGATGTGGTTATGGGATACTGGAAATATAGTGACTTTCCTACAAATGTACTTAATTTTAGGGTAACTAATTAATATATAAACAATATCTTCAGATTGAAAATTTTTATGTTAGAGGCTTCTATCAAACTAACTATCGGGACTTCTATGGGATGCTCGGCTAGTACGGACTCCAAGTCGTTATGGTCAAAAATAGTAGGATTTATTATGCTTGATTTAGCAAGAGTGATTGAGCATTAGCTTTTCAATTTCGGTTATCATCATTCTATTTCTAGCTTTCATACAAGCGGGGAGTGTCAACTAATTCATTTCGCTTTGCTTTAATTATTTCATTGGCTGTATCAGTTAGCGGATTTATCTGTTTTTGGGTCTCAGAGTTAATCACTACTTGCCTATTATTTGACTCAATGAATTGAGATTCGGACCATCGAACTTTTTCAAAATCGGAGGCATCTGGGGTCCCAGCAGCTACTTTAAGGGCTGTGCCAAGAAAGTTTAAGATGCTGGCCATGCTATTATGGACCTTTAACACGGAGAGAAGACTCTTGATATGGTTGGTATGTGCGACTTGCGGAATGCTTCGGCCAATTTCTCTATTTCGCCTATGATTGAAAATTCTGTTAAGTTACTTAAATGCCTAATGAAATCCCTTTGCTCCCATACCAGTACTTTTCCCTCAATTCCCGGGATTTTGGATGTAATCCGAGTGAACCACTGCAAGGAGAGACAGAAGCGTTAGCATGAGCCTGTAAAAGATAAACGAAAACCTTCAAATATTTTCGTAATAGGTGTGCTAAGGCAAATTCCATTTAAGGTTATAATTGTGGACCACCCTCCCCTTAATGAGAACATATCATACATATCCCATATCTGCTTGTATTTTTTCTTCCGTGCATAACAAGGTTAGTTTATTACCTGGTCTTCTATTGTTTTTTAAATAGACCTTTTTTCCTAATCCCATTACTCTATTCTGTCTCGTTGGGTTACATCTGTCAAGATTGGTTGTGCTTTCGCGATCTTTATTTTTTCGCTTGCTTTACTTCGTCGGAGGCTGAGTGAATTACATCAATGGGTCTTTGGTTTGTAACTGAATGCAATGTTCTATTGTATTCAACGGTCGCTCGCATGATTAACTCTACTGTAACATCAACTTTTTTGTCAATTTTGATACGCCTTGCAATTTATGTTAGGGTGCTGTAGAAGAGTTCGACTTGTCCGTTTGAAATACTATGTAGTGGGAGTGCATTTAAAATATCTATACCGTATTGAATTTTAAGTAACGATGTGATCGTTTCAGAGTTGAAGAATGCTTCGTTATCACAATATATTGTATTCTTGTTTGATAATAATTATTTCGGATACAAAGTTTTTGCGTTGCCAAAATTCGTGTTTCGAATGCTGGCCAATGGTGGGAAGTCACAATATATAGCGCTTATAACATTTGGGTTGATAATCGATTTAAAAGTTTCGAAGAGTTTTTTTTTCCGTGAAATGGATTATGTGGCTTGATTTATCGCCGAAAAGTATAAAGTATCGCTTTAGCGGATACTTTGCCTCTTCCAGGACTATTTGATTCCTGAAACAGCTTAGAGGTTTCTCTGCTGATGTCGGCGACATGATTTTCTTTGCCTGGCTTGTCGATCACTTTTGCATTGTGTTCCTCAATGAATGCTTTCCACCTTTTTATTTTGGCATTCATATTCCTGTCCGAAACTGCAAAGGTAAGAGGCTGATAGTCAGTAAAGATATTAATTTCTTTGGTGCTATACAGGTTGTTATCAAGGCCCTAGGCCCATACAATGGCCAATAATTCCCTCGCATATGTTGCATAGTGTAATTCACTTTGCTTCAGTGTCCGCGAAATTATTGTTATTGGTTTGCCTCATTAAGACAGGACAGCCCCGATTCCATTTGCGGATACATCGGTAGTTAAATAAAGGGTTGTTGAAAGTCAGCGTACATTAAGATGTCATCTTCTGATGACAAAATATTTCGCATGCGCTCAAACGCGTTGCGTTGGAATTCATTAAATTCTATCTGTGTTTTCTTTGACATATCTTTGCTGATGGTACCAATTTCACCTTTTAATATGTCTGTTAGTGGCGTCGCTATCGATGCGAAGTCTTTCACAAAAACTCTGTAATAACTTACCAGACCAAGGAACGATTTGAGACTATATAAATTTTTTGGCTCGATGTATTCCTGTAAAGCCCTGACCTTTTCTGAGTCGGTTTTTGCCCTTTCATTGGTTACTACAAAGCCTTGGTATTCAACACTTTCCCCAAAAAATTTGGGCTTGTCTTGTGCAACCCTCATGTTAGCATTGCACAAACGTCAATATGCTTGACGTGTTCTTCTTTGGTTTTTGAGAAAATTATTTCATCTTCCGCATAGACATAACATATTTTGCCTATTTGAAAAAGATTCACGCATCCTTCAGGCCGAACGGTAAACGACAGTGTTCGTAATTTCCACCGTTGACTGAAAACGAAGTTTTTTCTCTATCTTGTTCAGCGCGATAGATTTGGTGATATCCCGACTTCATGTCGAGGACAGTGAAAAAGTTGGCTTTTCCCAGGTTCGCTAGAATCATGGGAATACTCAGCATTGGGTATCGATCGGTGATAGTTCGCTCATTCAATTTCCTGAAGGCGATTACCAGCCGTTTATTTTTGTTGCCATCGGCGTCAGTTCCTTTTTTGTCTACAACCCAGTTGGGGTGTTATATTGGGTTATTGATTGACGAATAATTCCAACTATCAATAACTGTTTTATCTTATTGTTAACGAAATCAGATACACATATTGGGTATGCGTACAGCTTAGAATACACCGGCTCATTATCTTTTGTAGGTATCGTGGATATGATTGACGTATTCAAGGGTAGCGCCTCGTTAGAGGTCGAAACCGCCTTATTCCTTTTCAATCGTCTACATGTGTGAAGTTTACACTATCGCACACGTGAAATTGTAACTGTTCCGATGCATTGCTGTAATTTAGAACACTGTTTTGTAGGTCTGCCACTGCGGCTGTTGCTGCGGCCCTTAATTTCTGGTCTCCGTTTTCAGTGTTGTTTTGGGCAACATTATTTATTCGTTGACATCTTTTGCTTGTCGCGTGCTTAGATTGGTTCTGTAATAATTGTTTGGTTTTGTTTGCCACCGGTCTAATTTTGAGCATAGTTAGTAAGCTGCTTATATTTTGAAGATGTATCTACAACCATAGCCTCTGTAGACTGGTTTTTATCTTCTTTGCCCTGTTGCTCTGGAGCATGCTCACTATTTGTTTGCCTCCATTGTTTTTTAGTAAAATTAGAGTTTTTGCTGGCCTCGCTCACCGTAATATATTTTCCTTGCTAAGAGCGACACTGAGTTTTGCTATATGCTACAGCCTGAGCTTTTTCCTCAATGGCCTTGGCATACGTAGCTGCAAACATGCTACGTTCGATACTACAGATTCAGCCTCCCTGGCCAGGGCTAGGGCGGATGGCAGGTCCTTCGGCTGGCTGGAAAAACCACTGCTCTCAAAGACTTCTTTGGTCCAGAGATAAACGCGTTCCTGAGATAAACGCGTTCTTCTTCTTTAAGTAACGAAACGGCGTCAGCCTCTTGCTGTTGTTGCACTGTATTTAATTGTGTCTAATATTCATGCCTAAGTCTCTCCTCTTGTTCAGTTAGGGCGCCTGCAAGAAGGGCCTGTACTTGTCTTAAGTCCATTTCTAATATTTCTTGAACCTGCACTGGAAAACCAATCTGACTTTCTAATATCGAACTATCGTCACTGTCGTATCAACTTTCACTTCTCTATACTCTCAGCATTATGCGATAACTTTTTTAGTTAACACTCCACTTCTAATTGGGTTTGGCCGAATTTTCTCTTTTTTTATTGCTTACGTGTCGGGCAATTCGTTTAGGTAAAAAATTGTTTAAAAATATATACTTTGGATTTATTTTTACAACTTTAAAATTTTCATTTTTTATTATTTTTTGCCTCACTCTTGCTACAAGCAGCTCAAAGAGCAATTACCTGAATTTCTTCTAGTCAAGCAAACCACTAACGTATTTTCTCCGCAGGGTAGTGAATCTACGTGTTGTGAGGGTGTGTGTTGCTTAAATGGAAATAGAAAAATTAATGAATGCGCGCTATACGCATTATTTCCGCCACGACTGTAATTAGAATCCACATAAGCTTTCATGCTGCGCGATCAAGAACATATGATATGATAAGTTTGTGCTTTGGGAAGCTTATATGCAGGTGTGTATTGGAAAGCTTTTATGCGTGTCATTAAGCCTCTCCCACGCATTGTCTGGCTAAATATTTATTTCTACTGTGGTCAAGGGCAGAAGTGTGGCAATTAAGTTTTTCTCGGGCAAAATGTGATCCGACTTTCTTGCTGCAAAATAATCGCATCCACTCCAAAATATATTGGGGAACAATTCGTCTGCCGCGCAGAAGGGGGCTCTAATATATTTTTTTTCCCAAAAGTGCAAAAATATACTTTTAGCAGACATAACCTTAACATAAGTGCCCGTGAAATATTTTCAGTGTGACAGTGGTGATTACTGCCGGTCAGAAGATAGCACGTGGCCAACACTGGCCTAAAGGCCAGTCTTCAGTCACTAAGACTCATAATACCGTCATAGAGGACTAGGCCTTGACAAAACTTAGAAAATGAAATATTGTCCCCATGTGATTTGGCAGTGCATAATTCAGGAAGCCCTCCAGGTCTCATAAGGGGAAATCCGATTGCGAGGCATAATAACTTAGTCCAACCAATGGCACGGACACCCTATGTCTTGCTACGAGATACGATGCAAAATAATTTTTAGTATCGCCAAGTAAATGATATTTTTAATATTATAATTTTTATATATTAGTTTATACTTATTCTTAATTTCGATATACTTTAGTTTTGCGCCGCTAACAACATTTAATCATAAAACATCTGCACATTCAAAACTTAATGCACATTTAGCAGATCATCATCAAAGTCAACAGGCCTGCTGACATCGAAGGACTCGACGACGTTTAAGTACGGCACAGCCGGCGTAAGCATGCACGCATAAATGCATATGTAAGGTTAAATGTGCTAGCGCACCTGCATTGTAAGCTCAACTGATAAGCACACATACAACTTTTGCGCGAACGCTTGCTCAGCTATATGGTGCGTTGAGCTTTCAATATAATCAGTATAGAGAATACGCCTAATGATCATCCAACATATAGATTATTATTTTTTACAATGATAGTTATCAATTTCAACTATCTTTTTTTTTTTTTCTTTTGCCTTGTTTTGCTCATTCTTTTTGTAAACAATTGTTAGACTTAAGTCAAAATTGTAGTCATCTGTATATCTCTGAAGTGTAAAGAATATTCTGCTTTTATATAGTATATCTATATTGAACAAATTAGCCTAAGCCAATGTTGTATAAAGGCGATAACTTTTTGAATTATATCAAGGATATCTAAAATGAATCAGCGCTAGATTTACTTTGGGGCTCCTTTTGGTAGCCAGCACCACGAGCATGTTTACAATTATGAATTAAAATTCTACAAGGTAGGGCGGGTACAGAGAGAAGGACTTTAACATCTTAGTCCTCTTCAATTATTGCATCACATTAATTTAATATTTTGGTTTGTATCTTCCTGTCCCTTTCTCTGTCTACACTTTATTAAGTGACGACTAAGTCCGAAAGAGTACAAAGACCCACCCCCACTTGCCCTAAGCAAGGCCGGACCCCTTTCTAGACAGAGTGTGCTCCGTACGACTTCTTGGTGTTCGTTACATAATAAATGGCGCCCAACATGGGGCACGAACAGTATTTGACCAGAAAAATCATATTTAGCCCAAAGAGTGCTGATAGCACTGGGTAAAACCGAAAAGTTGTAAATAAGCGAATTTCGCGGTCTCATGCATTACAATATTCTGTGGGCAAATGCTCTTAACGTTACCTTTCATATCCCTTTTTCCTTCAAACTAACCTCTATCCATTATAATTTTGATTAGTCTCAGATCATAGAATCTATGGCCCCTGGGAATTGCTGGTTTTCTGATGTTCGTCGGAGCCAGACCAGAAAATGGATTGTATGCCAAAAAAAAAATTGATTGTGAATACTCTTGTTGAAGGAATCAACCCAATGATTTTGAATTTGTCTGCTTAGCAATATGGCACTGCTGAGACATCGGTGCTATACCAGGTAATGACTTTTAAAATCTTACTATATCGGCTAAATAAAATCGAATGTGAATGTTGAATTATTTCGACAGGCAACTCTTTTATTAAGACCCGAATAACATATCGATTACTTATTTTAGTTTCAGTTTAGTAATATGTGATTTGCAGTATCTTTAAAACATGCTTTGTGGTGTTATGCTAAAAGGATAAGACCCGTATTAATGATAATTGTTGTAGGTGCCTTATTAATTACCGGATGGACTCAGTTAGCTAGTAAATATATAATAACAATATCTCTTAAGTACCGAAAATTTTGCGTAAAATGTCTGTTAGGCGTAGCGTTGAAGACTTAGCCGCCATAGCTACCAAAGATACAGTGCAGGGCTCTATATGCAATGACATGAGTACTGAAACGATGTTCACAGAAACTACTTGCAAGCACAAATTTCTTTTAACTTGGAGTGATAGTAATGAAGCCTGTCCAATCTGTAACCAAGTTTGTACTCGTTCTCAAGTGCGAAGTAGAGAATCTTCGGTTGTGGAGCCAAGACCTTTGACTACTAAGCCACATAAAGTTCCACCTAACACAGGTACTGTTCCTAAATCTCGTCCAAATACGAGAGCAAATACTCGAAATACACCACAAGTTTCTAATGTACGTTCAACCCAAAATACTCAACTCTGGCGTGAAAGTGGCCCTCAGAGAGCCACCTCCGATTCTAATGGTTTTTTAGAAGGGAAAATTCAGCAGATTATTTTAAAATCCCTGAAAAGTTATAAGGCTAGGAAGTTTGAATGTATCCTATCGAGATGTCCGGGAAGATCCACAACTTGAATGGGACAACGAGATTACCACTGTGCGTCCCCGTTCAAACAATGTTCGTGATAGCTTTCCGAGAATTGGACCCTCTGTTGATTAAGCCAATGTAAGCGACTTCACAGTCGATCGACCCGATAGGATCTTAAGTGTGATTTCGAACTGGCATTTGAAATTTAGCGGCTCGGCAAAGGATATTAATATTGAAGATTTTATTTATAGAGTCAATTGTTTACCTTCGCAGTGTCTTAATGAAAACTTTGCTGCTTTTGCTGTATCAATTCGCAAACCTACTGTTTACGGGTTCTGCTTTAACCTTCTACAGGTGAGTCCATCGGGCCTCAGAGAATATGGGTTGGTTTAGCTTATGTAATCGTTTTAGGGAAAGATATCAAGACCAGCGTACTGATCGAGATATCAAGAATGCTATGCGGCGTCGTAAGCAGGGTGGCAATGAATCCTTTGACGATTTTCTAGACGCAATGCTAGTCATAGCTGATTCTTTAAGAGAGCCTATGTCTGAGAACGATATGGCAATAGAAGTTAGACACAATTTAAGGTTTAAGAAATACAACATGATCTGTTGCATGTAGATACTCCAAACCTAGCAACTCTGCGTAGAGAATGTCACAAGCATGAAGAATTATATTAATTATTTGCACACTTCAAAAATAGATCGTTCTAAGAAATGCGTATATCCTAGGAAAAGATCCGCTGAACGTATGCGAAAATATTGGAGCAATATACGTAGGTTGAATAGTTTTACCATATTTTCTATTGTGCATAAGAGTAGCGATATACGACCTTCCACGAAAGTATAAATTTTTGGCCAACCATTCCAGGCACTATTAGATAGTGGAGCCAATAAGAGCGTAATCGGTGGAGCCTTAGCGGAACAAATTATATCTAAACAATTAAAGTTCAACAGAAGGAAAGGTGTGGTTCGAACTGCAGACAGGCAAACACAAACTATTATAGGAACAATTACAATACCGTTAGCCTACAATTCAATCAAAGAAGATTTAAACATTTTAATAGTACCGTTATATGTGGAATGGACTTTTGGGAAAAATTCGACATTTTTATTTCTTGTCACATAAATGAAGTTCAAACAGATTTTCAAGAGAGAGCCGATACGTTAAAGCTGATTTCTATTCAACAATCTAAGTTACAGTCCATAATTGATTTCTTCCCTTCTTTCGAAAGAGATAGACTCGGCAAGACAACATTGATAGAGGACTCGATTGGCACATCCAATTCCAGACCCATTAAACAGCGATTTTATCCTCTGTCTCTAGCGAAAGAGTTAGGTGTTAATGAAGAGGCCCCATCGTCGCCCTGGTCTAGGTCAGATTTTGTTTAGATGAGCGTAAATTAAATCCCGTCACCATAAAAGATGAATATCCAATGCCAATTTTGGATGGTTCGCTTAGTCGACTACCACCTGTGTATTGCATCTCGAAAGTAAACCTCAAGGACGCGTTTTGCCAAATTTGCTTAGATTCTTCGTCACGACCAAAAACAGCATTTACAGTTCCAAATCGGCCACTGTATCAATTTAAAAGAATACCATTTGGATTAACGATTGCCCCCCAAACGATGTGTCGACTTATGGACCAGGTCATTCCATATCAGTTAAAGTCGCACGTCTAAGTATATCTTGATGATCTGTTGGTATTACCAGATAGTTTTGAGGAACATTTGTTGCACCTTGCTGAGGTTGCCACTCATCTGCGTAAAGCAGGACTGTCTATTAACATTCAAGTCAATTCAAACTCAAAAGGGCAGACTACCTGGGATAAGTAGTGGTCGAAGGTACTTTGCGAATTAACCCCGACAAAATACGAGCAGTTGCGGAATTTCCGGATCCTAAAACTCAGAAGCAGCTAAGAAGATTTTTGGGGATGACTGGGTGGTACCAGAGATTTATTTCTTAGTATTCAACTACCATCTGTCATCTCACAGAACTGCTAGGCAGTAAACCATATGAGTGGAATGAGAACGCCCAAATTGCATTTGAGGAAATAAAAGCTAAACTCTGCTCAGCACCATTCTTAATATATCCTTACTTTGAAAAACCCTTTATCGTACAATGTGACGCATCCCTATATGACGTAGGTGCGGTATGAGCACAATGCGATGAGTCTGGATGTGCACGACCAATACATGTCCAAAAAGCTAAATAAAGCCCAACGTAACTATACAGTAACGGAATTGGAATGTCTTGAAGTGGTTCTGGCTATCAAAAAGTTTCGTATGTTTATTGAGGGTCATTCATTAAGAGTAATAACTGACCATGCAAGTCTTCGTTGGTTGATGAGTCAGTCAGACCTCAGTGGTAGACTGGCACGATGGGCGATAAAGTTTCAGGGATTTTGTTTTGAAATTGAGCATCGAAAAGGGAGAGAAAATGTAGTACACGATGCTCTCTCACGCTGTTTTGAATCTTTGAATTTTTGATATCGCTGCCGTTACTATCGAAACTTTGCCCAGAATTAATATACAATCCGAGGCCTTTCGATCAGCAGAGTACTCAAGCTTTAGAGAAAATTTTAAATTATATAAATTTCCAGACTTTCAGGTAGTCGATGACTACATCTATCACAGAACTTATTTTCCGAGCAGTTCAGAAAATGCTGATGACTGCTGGAAATTGTTTGTTCCCGAAGAGTTGCGCAAAAGTGTGATCAGCTCGTGTCACGATCAGCCATCATCGGCACACTGCGGTAAAGCTAAATGTTTGGAGTGCATTCGACGTTATTTTTACTGGCCGAAAATGGTCACTGACGTGCGAAATTATATAGGGAAATGTGAATTATGTCAAACTTCTAAACATCCTACTTGTATTCTTAAACCTCCTATGGGTAGTCAAGTTACAAGTGAAAGGCCATTCCAAAGGTTATTTATTGATTTTATTGGACCCTTCCCGAAATAATTGTAAGCTACAATGGAACTCAGTTTAAAAGCCGTGTTTTCGCCACCTTTATTTCTAAATTTGGCGTGGACCATAGGTTTACTGGTGCGTACGCTCCGCAATCAAACGCTGCAGAACGAGTAAACCGTTCTATTAATGCTGCATTACGGGCATCAGACCAACGAGAGTGGGACACTTTCCTCAGTAGCATAAATTGTGCATTAAGAAATTCGATTCAAATTCGTAATTCCAATTGGATTGCCTCCATACTTGTCTTTGGTCAACATATGACCACTCACGGCCATGACTATAAGCTGCTGAAAAATTAACATTCACTTAGTGAGGGTGCCGTATCATTATCAAGAACCGATGAATTCTCAAAGATTCGTTCTGACATTGAAAAGAGATTACAAAAAGCATACATGAAAAATCAGCGAAGATATGATTTACGAGCCAGACCTCGTTCATTTGAATAAAAATCATAATCAAAAGAACTTTTGCCTTAAGTAATTTAGCGGCCAATTTAAATGCAAAATTAGCACCGACTGGAATAAAGGCCCGTGTAAAAAAAAATCGGGTCAGTCTGTTTATTTACTCGAAGATATGAATGGAAAGGAGTTAGGAAAAATCCACGCAAAATATATTTCGCATAAAATATTTTCCACCCTTTTTCCAGCTTTTTTTTCGTCTCGTCGCCAAAAATCAAACCTGTGTTTGTGAGGGTGTGTGTTGTGAAATAGAAATTGAAAAATTAATGAATGCGCGCTATACGCATTATGTCCGCCACGACTGTAATAAGAATCCACATAAGCCTTCATCCTGCGCGATCAAGAACATATGATATGTTTGTGCTTTGGGAAGCTTATATGCAGGTGTGCATTGGAAAGCTTTTATGCGTGTCATTAAGCCTCTCTCACGCATTGCATTTTGGGCTGCTTACGTCTTTTCTATTTCTACAGTGGTCAAGTGCAGAAGTGTGGCAATTAAATTTAACTCGGACTCTAATATATATTTTTTTCCCAAAAGTGGAAAAATATACTTTTACCGGACACAACCTTAACATAAGTGTTTTCCCGACGTGTACCCTTAAGTCCGTTGCAATTTTGGCATCACTACTTTCCGTGAAATATTTTCGGTGTGAGAGTGGTGATTGCTGCCGGTCAAAAGATAGCACGTGGCCAACACTGGCCTAAAGGCCAGTCTTCAGTCACTAAGACTCATAATACCTTCATCGAGGACTAGGCCTTGACAAAACTTAGAAAATGAAATATCTTTCCCATGTGGTTTGGCAGTGCATAATTCAGGAAGCCCTCCAGGTCTCATCAGGGGAAATCCAATTGCGAGGCATAATAACTTGGTCCAACTAATGGCACGGACACCCTATGACTTGCTACGAGATACGTTGCGAAATAATTTTCAGTATCGCCACGTAAATGATATTTTTAATAATATAATTTTTATATATTAGTTTATACTTATTCTTAATTTCGATCTACTTTAGTTTTGCGCCGCTGGCAAGCTTTCATGCTGCGCGATCAAGAACATATGATATGATAAGTTTGTGCTTTGGGAAGCTTATATGCAGGTGTGTATTGGAAAGCTTTTATGCGTGTCATTAAGCCTCTCCCACGCATTGCATTTTGGTCTGGCTCAATTTTTATTTCTACTGTGGTCAAGGGCAGAAGTGTGGCAATTAAATTTTTCTCGGACATAATGTGATCCGACTTTCTTGCTGCAAAATAATCTCATCCACTCCAAAATATATTGGGGAACAATTCGTGTGCCGCGCAGAAGGGCGCTCTAATATATATTTCTTTCCCGAAAGTGGAAAAATATACTTTTAGCGAACATAACCTTAACATAAGTGTTCTCCCGACGTGTACCCTTAGTCCGTTGCAATTTTGGCATCACTACTTTCCGTGAAATATTTTCGGTGTGAAAGTGGTGATTGCTGCCGGTCAGAAGATAGCACGTGGCCAACATTGTCACTAAGACTCATAATACCGTATTAGAGGACTAGGCCTTGACAAAACTTAGAAAGAGAAATATCGTCCCCATGTGGTTTGGCAGTGCATAATTCAGGAAACCCTCCAGGTCTCATAAGGGGAAATCTAATTGCGAGGCATAATAATTTATGGCACGGATACGATGCAAAATAATTCTTAGTATCGCCACCTGAATGATATTTTAAATGCTTAATTTCGATCTACTTTAGCTTTGCGCCGCTAACAACATTTAATCATAAAACATCTGCACATTCAAAACTTGTAAGCTCAACTGATAAGCACACATACAACTTTTGCGTGAGCGCTTGCTCAGCTATATGGTGCGTTGAGCTTTCAATATAATCAGCATAGAGAATACGCCTAATGATCATCCAACATATAGATTATTATTTTTTACAATGATAGTTATCAATTTAAACTATCTTTTTTTGCCTTGTTTTGCTTATTCTTTTGGTAAACAATTGTTAGACTTAAGTCAAAATTGTAGTCATCTGTGTATCTCTGAAGTGTAACGAATATTCTGTTTTTATGTAGTATATCCAAAGACCATATAAACACTAAGATGAGTAACGCCCATACATTTGAATGCGACGCAAAATTTCTAGCCTGGCCTTTCATCTGGCCCATTGAGTGATAAAGAGACAGAGCTGAAGGCTTGCTCCGAGCTTTTTTTACCGTTTTGAAAATCCCGAGAGGTAGATCGGGTTGGTCCGCAAACGCAAAATCAAACCCAAAAATAAAGCTCATTTATTATAGGAAGCAACAACAAATCACTCGCAAAACAACAACAGTGCGCATGAAAACCCATTTGTTTTTTTCGTCTTCCGTCTTGACCACAAGTTTCTGCGCGATGATGAGGACATAGGAAACTCAGCGCAAAGAAAAGGGACAAATAATGCCACTGTGTTTGTTGGTTTCTCTGTCGTTCTAACAAGGCGGCGCGAAGAAACAACAACAGCACAATTTGGGTATTAAATTGTTGTTGCATAGCCGAGTCTCGGCGCAAGTAGGTAGAAACTTTGAATGCCATGCCATTCAACTCAAAGGGTTACGCATACGGCGCGTCAACATCATATAATATTACGTCACGTTTTAAAGAATTTCATTTCTTGTGATGCTTAGAATATGTGACGTCACATGCGCAACAGAATATTGCAATCTTCTTAAATTCATATACTTCCCTTGGCTTCGAAAACACACACATGCATATTTTTTGCCAATGTGTGTGAGATGAGGCACACATGCCAACAACTATTTGGCGCGTCGGGGCATTGATACCCTTATTTATAGAAATGGTATAGAATGTTTCAAGAAAACAATTATTATTGATTGTACTAATAGTTGCACACTAAATACGATATTATATATTTCTCAAAGATTAGATAAAAATGTTTATATGAGAAGGTTAGTGGTACTTGGTTACAGAACTTATGAATAGTTAAAATACCCTATTTTGAGCAAGGGTGCCTTGCTGATCGAAAAATGAAAAATTATAAAATCTGCCGGGCTGCTTGCAAGTTGAAAGCAAGTGGAGAAGAAGAAGGCATGACTTTGTGACTTTGCGAATGATAGGCATAGCAGTATTTAGAAACAACCACAATGAGTTAGAAGGGTGCAGAATCTAAGATCATAGGCTGTAGCCTCATACAAAAAAGGGATACAATTTGTGGTGTACTTTTTTCATTGTCGAGTCGTTTGTTTTGATTATTTGTTGTTGGTTCTCCTGGAAAATGTTTTGAAGTTGTCATTGAATTTTGGGCATCGGCAGAAGTAGCTGCAGACAGCCGGGCGTTGTGTTTGCAATTTTTGTTTGCAACCTCGCTATCGCTCGTGAACTGTTTCGAAAAAGAGCTTTTGATCCAAAAGCCTCCTCTGTCTCTTTATTACTCAATGCATCTGGCCCATAGAGTAATAAACAGACCAAGAGCGGAAGATTCGCTCCGAGCTTTTATTACCGTTTTAATTCTGAAGCCAGGTCGTTAAGGTTGGTCCGCAAACGCAAAATCAAACTCAAGAAATAAAGCTCATTTACCATAGGAAGCAACAACAAATCACTAGCAAAACAAAAACATTGCGCACGAAAACCCATTTTTTCCCCGTCCCCCGTTGTGATCTATGAAATTCTGAAGCAAGATTTAGAGGACATAGGAAACTTAGTGCAAAGAATAGGGACAAATAATGCCACTGTGTTCTTTGCGGGTTTCTCTGTCGTTCCTACAAGGCAGCGCGTAGAAACAACAACAGCACAATTTGGGTATTAAATTGATGTTGCAGAGCCGAGTCTCGGCGCAAGTAGGTAGAAAATTTGAATCCCAGCAAGCCATGGCATTCAAATCAAAGGGTTACGCGCACGGCGCGTTAACATAAGAAATTATGACGTCACATTTTATGGAATTCTATTTCTAGTCTTGAGTAATATATATTTCTACCTTTATTACGTACATTTAAATTATTTATGAATAGGGTCCTTTATAGTAAATAATTGATTGACATATGTAATCATTTTAATTACGAAATGATCGCACGGAAAAAGCCTAAGGCTGTGACGTCACATGCGCAACAGAATATTGCAATCTTCTTAAGTTCATAGACTTCCCTTGGCTTGGCAGACATACATATGTGCAGATTTGCACCAATATGTGTGCGATGAGACACACATACAACACCTATTTGGCGCGTCGCGGCATTGATACCCTTATTTATAGAAATGGTATATAATGTTTCAAGAAAAAAATTAATAATAATTGTACCAATAGTTGCACACTAAATACAAAATTATATTTTTTATAGACATTGAATAAAAATGTATTTATAAGAAGTTTTGTGCTATTTGGTTACATTACTTATGAATAATTAAAATACCCTATTTTGAGAAAGGGTGCCTTGCTGGTCGAAAAATGAAAAATTATAAAAATCTGCCGAGCTGCTTGCAAGTTGAAAGTGAGTGGAGAAGAAGAAGACATGACTTCGCGAATTATAGGCATAGCAGTGCTTAGAAACCACAACAATGAGTTAGAAGGGTGCAGCAGCTAAGATCATGTAGCCTCAAACAAAAAAGGGATAGAATTTGTGGTGTGCTTTTTTCATTGTCGAGTCGTTTGTTTTGCTTATGGTTGTTGTTGGTTCTTATGGAAAATGTTTTGAAGTTGTCTTTGAATTTTGGGCATCTGCAGAAGTAGCTGCAGACAGCCGGGCGTTGTGTTTGCAAACTCTGTATCTGGCTTCAGAATTTTTGAAAAAGAGCTTTTGATCCAAATGCCTCCTCTTTGTCTTTTTATTACTCTATGCATCTGGCCTTTGAGGCCTCGTACAGGCCTGCCGACTGGCTGTTCGTTCTCCAAAGACCAGTCGAACGAATGCCGAAGTCGCGGCTTGCTGATGCTGACACGAGCAACGAGGTTAGTCGCCAGCCTGCCTTCAGCAAAACTGGTCGATGGTGCTTTGCGTCGCTTCGTTTTCAAAGAACATTGAGCGAAAAAGTTTAAAACTTACGATCGACGTAAAGTGCTTGTGCTTTATCCATGAAATGCATGCTTTATTTAAATGATATACTACTCCAGATAATAACGATTAATTTTACAGGAAAATTTAAGAATAAAATAATTTTTTCACAAGGCGCATCTTGTGCGCCCATAGTGCACACATACATTGACTTCACTTTTGTTTTTGAACAGTGTATGCTAGAGAAAAGTTCTTGTCTCAGCCAATGGCGTGCAAGCACCTTTGATTGTATGCGTGAATTACGCATGCATAAGAACTTTAAAGTATGTATGTATGTGTTGTTATTCACTTCTCTGGCTTTAGCTGGCAAGAAACTAATTTAGTTAGTTTTTTAGCGCAGATATGTACATATTTCTAAGTCCATGCAAATATTATCATAATTTCTTTAAATTAAATAATATTATTTTTATTCTCCAATTAAGAAATAAAAGAGTGCTAAAAAAAACAATTACATATTTATTTGTATAAATAAATAATAATAATAAATTACATAAATATTTGCATCGACGTAAAAATACATATTTTGTACGGAGCCAACCTCAGTACACAAAATGCATTCATATATCAACACAAATTTGGGGTAGGTCGTGAACTGCGCTAGAAAACTAAGAAAATTGTTTCTTTGCCAGCCAGAGACCATTGAGTAATAAAGAGCAGAGGAGGCTTTTGGATCAAAAGCTCTTTTTCGAAACAGTTCACGAGCGATAGCGAGGTTGCAAACAAAAATTGCAAACACAACGCCCGGCTGTCTCCAGCTACTTCTGCCGATGCCCAAAATTCAATGACAACTTCAAAACATTTTCCAGGAGAACCAACAACAAATAATCAAAACAAACGACTCGACAATGAAAAAAGTACACCACAAATTGTATCCCTTTTTTGTATGAGGCTACAGCCTATGATCTTAGATTCTGCACCCTTCTAACTCATTGTGGTTGTTTCTAAACACTGCTATGCCTATCATTCGCAAAGTCACAAAGTCATGCCAAAGACTATATAAACACTAAGATGAGTAACGCCGTATAACGAAATGCTACTATGCAGCTTGATTTTTTGAAAATTGAGAACGAAAACGAACTCTGTATCATTGCGCTCTCACTGCCGAGAGAACGAAAAAGCTAAAAATAGAATGTGCTCTCAGCTTCGGCTCTATGAAGGCCGTGCAAGCAATTATGTTTGTATGCGTGTGAATATACATATATAACAGCATATTTGAATGTGTTGTTATCCACTGCTCTGGCAAAGTCTCTGGCTGGCAAAGAAACAATTTTGTTAATTTTCTAGCGCAGATCACGACCTACCCCAAATTTGTGTTGATATATGAATGCATTTTGTGTACTGAGGTTGGCTCCGTACAAAATATGTATTTTTAAGTCGATGCAAATAAATTTTTATTTATCAAAAGTTTCTGCGCGATGATGAGGACATAGGAAACTTAGTGCAAAGAAAAGGGACAAATAATGCCACTGTGTTTGTTGCTGGTTTCTCTGTCGTTCTAACAAGGAAGAAGAAACAACAACAACACTATTTGGGTTCTAATGTTGCTGTTGCATAGCCGAGACTCGGCGCAAGTAGGTAGAAAATTTGAATGCCATGCCATTCAACTCAAATGGTTACGCATACGGCGCGTCAACATCATATACTATTACGTCACGTTTTAAAGAATTTCATTTCTTGTGATGCTTAGAATATGTGACGTCACATGCGCAACAGAAGATTGCAATCTTCTTAAATTCATATACTTTCCTTGGCTTCGAAAACACACACATGCATATTTTTTGCCAATGTGTGTGAGATGAGGCACACATGCCAACAACTATTTGGCGCGTCGAGGCATTGATACCCTTATTTATAGAAATGGTATAGAATGTTTCAAGAAAACAATTATTATTGATTGTACTAATAGTTGCACACTAAATACGATATTATATATTTCTCAGGGATTAGTTAAAAATGTTTATATGAGAAGGTTAGTGGTACTTGGTTACAGAACTTATAAATAGTTAAAATACCCTATTTTGAGCAAGGGTGCCTTGCTGATCGAAAAATAAAAAATTATAAATTCTGCCGGGCTGCTTGCAAGTTGAAAGCAAGTGGAGAAGAAGAAGGCATGACTTTGTGACTTTGCGAATGATAGGCATAGCAGTATTTAGAAACAACCACAATGAGTTAGAAGGGTGCAGAATCTAAGATCATAGGCTGTAGCCTCATACAAAAAAGGGATACAATTTGTGGTGTACTTTTTTCATTGTCGAGTCGTTTGTTTTGATTATTTGTTGTTGGTTCTCCTGGAAAATGTTTTGAAGTTGTCATTGAATTTTGGGCATCGGCAGAAGTAGCTGGAGACAGCCGGGCGTTGTGTTTGCAATTTTTGTTTGCAACCTCGCTATCGCTCGTGAACTGCTTCGAAAAAGAGCTTTTGATCCAAAAGCCTCCTCTGTCTCTTTATTACTCAATGAGCCGAAGCTGAGAGCACATTCTATTTTTAGTTTTTTCGTTCTCTCGGCTGTGAGAGCTGCAAAATAGTAGCATTTTGTTGTATGACGTTACTCATCTTAGTGTTAATATGGTCTTTGGTATATCTATATTGAACAAATTAGCCTAAGCCAATGTTGTATAAAGGCGATACCTTTTTGAATTATATCAAGGATATCTAAAATGAATCAGCGCTAGATTTACTTTGGGGCTCCTTTTGGCAGCCAGCACCACGAGCATGTTTACAATTATGAATTACAATTCTACAAGGTAGGGCGGGTACAGACAGAAGGACTTAAACATCTTAGTTCTCTTCAATTATTGCATCACATTAATTTAATATTTTGGTTTGTATCTTCCTGTCCCTTTCTCTGTCTACACTTTATTAAGTGACGACTAAGTCCGAAAGAGTACAAAGACCCACCCCCACTTGCCCTAAGCAAGGCCGGACCCCTTTCTAGACAGAGTGTGCTCCGTACGAGTTCTTGGTGTTCGATACATAATAAATGGCGCCCAACGTGGGGCAAGAACAGTATTTGTCCAGAAAAATCATATTTAGCCCAAAGAATGCTGATAGCACTGGCGAATTTCGCGGTCTTATGCATGACAATATTCTGTGGGCAAATGCTCTTAACGTTACCTTTCATATCCCTTTTTCTTTCAAACTAACCTCTATCCATTATAATTTTGATTAGTCTCAGATCATAGAATCTATGGCCCCTGGGAATTGCTGGTTTTCTGATGTTCGTCGGAGCCAGACCAGAAAATGGATTGTATGCCAAAAAAAAAATTGATTGTGAATACTCTTGTTGAAGGAATCAACCCAATGATTTTGAATTTGTCTGCTTAGGAATATGGCACTGCTGAGACATCGGTGCTATACCAGGTAATGACTTTTAAAATCTTACTACATCGGCTAAATAAAATCGAGACTGTGAATGTTGGATTATTTCGACAGGCAACTCTTTTATTAAGACCCGAATAACATATCGATTACTTATTTTAGTTTCAGTTTAGTAATATGTGATTTGCAGTATCTTTAAAACATGCTTTGTGGTGTTATGCTTAAGGGATAAGACCCGTATTCATGATAATTGTTGTAGGTGCTTTATTAATTACCGGATAAACTCCGTTAGCTAGTTAATATATAATAATAATATCTCTTAAATACCGAAAATTTTGCGTAAAATGTCTGTTAGGCGTTGCGTTGAAGACTTAGCCGCCATAGCTACCAAAGATACAGTGCAGTGCTCTATATGAGATGACATGAGTACTGAAACGAAGTGCACCGGAACTACGTGCAAGCACAAATTTCTTTTAACTTGGAGTGATAGTAATGAAGCCTGTCCAATCTGTGCTCAAGTTTGTACTCGTTCTCAAGTGCAAAATAGAGAATCTTCGGTTGTAGAGCCAAGAACTTTGACTACTAAGCCACATAAAGTTCCACCTAACACTGGTACTGTTCCTAAATCTCGTCCAAATACGAGAGCAAATACTCGAAATACACCACAAGTTTCTAATGTACGTTCAACCCAAAATACTCAACTCTGGCGTGAAAGTGGCCCTCAGAGAGCCACCTCCGATTCTAAAGGTTTGTCAGAAGGGAAAATTCAGCAGATTATTTTAAAATCCCTGAAAAGTTATAAGGCTAGGAAATTTGAATGTATCCTATCCAGATGTCCGGGAAGATCCACAACTTGAATGGGATAACGAGATTCCCACTGTGCGTCCCCGTTCTGTTGATCAAGCCAATGTAACCGACTTCACAGTCGATCGACCCGATAGGATCTTTAGTGTTATTTCGAACTGGCATTTGAAATTTAGCGGCTCGCCAAACGATATTAATATTGAAGATTTTATTTATAGGATCAATTGTTTACCTTCGCAGTGTCTTAATGAAAACTTTGCTGCTTTTGCTGTATCAATGCGCAAACCTACTGTATACGGGTTCTGCTTTAACCTTCTACAGGCGAGTCCATCGGGCCTCAGAGAATATGGGTTGGTTTAGCTTATGTAATCGTTTTAGGGAAAGATATCAAGACCAGCGTACTGATCGAGATATCAAGAATGCTATGCGGCGTCGTAAGCAGGGTGGCAATGAATCCTTTGACGATTTTCTAGACGCAATGCTAGTCATAGCTGATTCTTTAAGAGAGCCTATGTCTGAGAACGATATGGCAATAGAAGTTAGACACAATTTAAGGTTTAAGAATTACAACATGAGCTGTTGCATGTAGATACTCCAAACCTAGCAATTCTGCGTAGAGAATGTCACAAGCATGAAGAATTATATTAATTATTTGCACACTAAGAAATGCGTATATCCTAGGAAAAGATCCGCAGAACGTATGCGAAAATAGTTGAATAGTTTTACCATATTTTCTATTGTGCATAAGAGTAGCGATACGACCTTTCACGAAAATAGAAATTTTTGCCAGCCATTCCAGGCACTATTAGATTGTGAAGCCAATAAGAGCGTAATCGGTGGAGCCTTAGCGGAACAAATTATATCTAAACAATTAAAGTTCAACAGAAGGAAAGGTGTGGTTCGAACTGCAGACAGGCAAACACAAACTATTATAGGAACAATTACAATACCGTTAGCCTACAATTCAATCAAAGAAGATTTAAACATTTTAATAGTACCGTTATATGTGGAATGGACTTTTGGGAAAAATTCGACATTTTTATTTCTTGTCACATAAATGAAGTTCAAACAGATTTTGAAGAGGGAGCCGATACGTTAAAGCTGATTTATATTCAACAATCTAAGTTACAGTCCATAATTGATTTCTTCCCTTCTTTCGAAAGAGATAGACTCGGCAAGACAACATTGATAGAGCACTCGATTGACACATCCAATTCCAGACCCATTAAACAGCGATTTTATCCTCTGACTTTAGCGAAAGAAAAAGTTTTATGCAAAGAGCTTGATCGCATGATGGATTTAGGTGTTATCGAAGAGGCCCCATCGTCGCCCTGGTCATCTCCGGTTACCTTGATATTTAAACCTGGCAAGGTCAGATTTTGTTTAGATGCGCGTAAATTAAATCCAGTCACCATAAAAGATGAATATCCAATGCCAATTTTGGATGGATCGCTTAGTCGACTACCACCTGTGTATTGCATCTGGAAAATAGACCTCAAGGACGCGTTTTGGCAAATTTGCTTAGATTCTTCGTCACGACCAAAAACAGCATTTACAGTTCCAAATCGGCCACTGTATCAATTTAAAAGAATACCATTTGGATTAACAAATGCCCCCCAAACGATGTGTCGACTTATGGACCAGGTCATTCCATATCAGTTAAAGTCGCACGTCTAAGTATATCTTGATGATCTGTTGGTATTATCAGATAGTTTTGTTGCACCTTGCTGAGGTTTCCACTCATCTGCGTAAAGCAGGACTGACTATTAACATTCAGAAAAGTCAATTCAAACTCAAAAGGGCAGACTACCTGGGATAGGTGGTGGTCGTAGGTACTTTGCGAATTAACCCCGACAAAATTCGAGATGTTGCGGAATTTCCGGTTCCTAAAACTCAGAAGCAGCTAAGAAGATTTTTGGGGATGACTGGGTGGTACCAGAGATTTATTTCATAGTATTCAACTACCATCTTTCATCTCACAGAACTGCTAGACAGTAAACCATGTGAGTGAAATGAGAATTCCCAAATTGCATTTGAGGAAATAAAAGCTAAGCTCTGCTCTGCACCATTCTTAATATATCCTTAATGTGACGCATCCCTATATGACGTAGGTGCGGTATGAGCACAATGCGATGAGTCTGGATGTGCACGACCAATTGCATACATGTCCAAAAAGCTAAATAAAGCCCAACTATACAGTAACGGATTTGGAATGTTTTGAAGTGGTTCTGGCTATCAAAAAGTTTCGTATGTTTATTGAGGGTCATTCATTAAAAGTAATAACTGACCATGCAAGTCTTCGTTGGTTGATGAGTCAGTCAGACCTCAGTGGTAGACTGACACGATGGGCGATAAAGTTTCAGGGATTTTGTTTTGAAATTGAGCATCGAAAAGGGAGAGAAAATGTAGTACACGATGCTCTCTCACGCTGTTTTGAATCTTTGAATTTTTGATATCGCTGCCGTTACTATCGAAACTTTGCCCAGAATTAATATACAATCCGAGGCCTTTCGATCAGCAGAATACTCAAGCTTAAGAGAAAATTTTAAGTTATCTAAATAACCAGACTTTCAGGTAGTCGATGACTACATCTATCACAGAACTTATTTTCCGAGCAATTCAGAAAATGATGATGACTGCTGGAAGTTGTTTGTTCCCGAAGAGTTGCGCAAAAGTGTGATCAGCTCGTGTCACGATCAGCCATCATCGGCACACTGCGGTATAGCTAAATGTTTGGAGCGCATTCGACGTAATTTTTACTGGCCGAAAATGGTCACTGACGTGCGAAATTATATAGGGAAATGTGAAATATGTCAAACTTCTAAACATCCTACTTGTATTCTTTAACCTCCTATGGGTAGTGAAGTTACAAGTGAAAGGCCATTCCAAAGGTTATTTATTGATTTTATTGGACCCTTCCTGAAATAATTGTAAGCGACAATGGAACTCAGTTTAAAAGCCGTGATTTCGACACCTAACATTAACATTTACTTAGTGAGGGTGCCGTATCATTATCAAGAACCGATGAATTCTCAAAGATACGTTCTGACATTGAAAAGAATTTACAAAAAGCATACTTGAAAAATCAGCGAAGATATGATTTACGAGCCAGACCTCGTTCATTTGAATAGAAATCGTAATCAAATGAACTTTTGCCTTAAGTAATTTAGCGGCCAATTCAAATGCAAAATTAGCACCGACTGGAATAAAGGCCCGCGTAAAAAAAAAACGGGTCAGTCTGTTTATTTACTCGAAGATATGAATGGAAAGGAGTTAGAAAAAATCCACGCAAAAGATATTTGGATCGCATAAAATATTTTCCACCCTTTTTCCAGCTTTTTTTTCGTCTCGTCGCCAAAAATCAAACCTGTGTTTGTGAGGGTGTGTGTTGTTAAATATAAATTGAAAAATTAATGAATGCGCGCTATAAGCATTATTTCCGCCACGACTGTAATAAGAATCCACATAAGCTTTTATGCTGCGCGATCAAGAACATATGATATGATAAGTTTGTGCTTTGGGAAGCTTATATGCAGGTGTGCATTGGAAAGCTTTTATGCGTGTCATTATGCCTCTCCCACGCATTGCATTTTGGGCTGCCTACGTCTTTTCTATTTCTACTGTGGTCAAGTGCAGAAGTGTGGCAATTAAATTTAACTCGGACGTAATGTGATCCGACTTTCTTGCTGCAAAATAATAGCACCCACTCCAAAATATATTGGGGAACAATTCGTCTGCCGCGCAGAAGGACGCTCTAATATATATTTTTTTTCCAAAAGTGGAAAAATATACTTTTAGCGAACATAACCTTAACATAAGTGCTCTCCCGACGTGTACCCTTAAGTCCGTTGCAATTTTGGCATCACTACTTTCCGTGAAATATTTTCGGTGTGAAAGTGGTGATTGCTGCCGGTCAAAAGATAGCACGTGGCCAACACTGGCATAAAGGCCAGTCTTCAGTCACTAAGACTCATAATACCGTCATAGAGGACTAGGCCTTGACAAAACTTAGAAAAAGAAATATCGTCCCCATGTCTTGCTACGAGATACGATGCAAAATAATTTTTAGTATCGCCACGTAAATGATATTTTTAATATTATAATTTTTATATATTAGTTTATACTTATTCTTAATTTCGATCTTCTTTAGTTTTGCGCCGCTAACAACATTAATTCATAAAACATCTGCACATTCAAAACTTAATGCACATTTAGGAAATCATCATCAACGTCAACAGGCCTGATGACATCGAAGGACTCGACGACGTGTAAGTACGGCACAGCCGGCGTAAGCATGCACGCATAAATGCATATGTAAGATTAAATGTGTTAGCGCACCTGCATTGTAAGCTCAACTGATAAGCACACATTCAAATTTTGCGTGAGCCCTTGCTCAGCTATATCATCCAACATATATATTATTATTTTTTACAATGATAGTTATCAATTTCAACTCTCTTTTTTTTTCCTCTTGCCTTGTTTTGCTCATTCTTTTTGTAAATAATTGTCAGACTTAAGTCAAAATTGTAGTCATCTGTGTATCTCTAAAGTGTAACGAATATTCTGCTTTTATATAGTATATCTATATTGAGCAAATTAGCCTAAGCCAATGTTGTATACAGGCGATACCTTTTTGAATTATATCAAGGATATCTAAAATGAATCAGTGCTAGATTTATTTTGGGGCTCCTTTTGGCAGCCAGCACCACCAGCATGTATAGGGTAGAATTACAAGTCTACAAGGTAGGGCGGGTACAAAGAGAAGGACTTTAACATCTTAGTCCTCTTCAATTATTGCATCACATTAATTTAATATTTTGGTTTGTATCTTCCTGTCCTTTTCTCTGTCTACACTTTTTTAAGTGACGACTAAGTCCGAAAGAGTGCAAAGACCCACCCCCTCTTGCCCTAAGCAAGGCCGGACCCCTTTATAGACAGTGTGCTCCGTACGACTTCTTGGTGTTCGTTACATAATAAATGGCGCCCAACGTGGGCCAAGAACAGTATTTGACCAGAAAAATCATATTTAGCCCAACCGAAAAGTTGTATATAAGCGAATTTCGCGGTCTTATACATGCCAATATGCTTAACGTTACCTTTCATATCCCTTTTTCCTTCAAACCAACCCCTATCCATTACAATTTTGATTAGTCTCAGATCATAGAATCTATGGCCCCTGGGAATTGCTGGTTTTCTGATGTTCGTCGGAGCTAGACCAGAAAATGGATTGTATGCCAAAAAAAAAATTGATTGTGAATACTCTTGTTGAAGGAATCAACCCAATGATTTTGAATTTGTCTGCTTAGGAATATGGCACCGCTGAGACATCGGTGCTATGATATGATAATGACTTTTAAAATCTTACTACATCGGCTAAATAAAATCGAGACTGTGAATGTTGGATTATTTCGACAGGCAACTCTTTTATTAAGACCCGAATAACAAATCGATTACTTATTTTAGTTTCAGTTTAGTAATATGTGATTTGCAGTATCTTTAAAACATGATTTGTGCTGTTATGCTAAAGGGATAAGACCCGTATTAATGATAATTGTTGTAGGTGCTTTATTAATTACCGGATAAACTCCGTTAGCTAGTTATTATATAATAATAATATCTCTTAAATACCGAAAATTTTGCGTAAAATGTCTGTTAGGCGTTGCGTTGAAGACTAAGCCGCCATAGCTACCAAAGATACAGTGCAGTGCTCTATATGAGATGACATGAGTACTGAAACGAAGTGCACCGGAACTACGTGCAAGCACAAATTTCTTTTAACTTGGAGTGATAGTAATGAAGCCTGTCCAATCTGTGCCCAAGTTTGTACTCGTTCTCAAGTGCAAAATAGAGAATCTTCGGTTGTAGAGCCAAGAACTTTGACTACTAAGCCACATAAAGTTCCACCTAACACTGGTACTGTTCCTAAATCTCGTCCAAATACGAGAGCAAATACTCGAAATACACCACAAGTTTCTAATGTACGTTCAACCCAAAATACTCAACTCTGGCGTGAAAGTGGCCCTCAGAGAGCCACCTCCGATTCTAATGGTTTGTCAGAAGGGAAAATTCAGCAGATTATTTTAAAATCCCTGAAAAGTTATAAGGCTAGGAAATTTGAATGTGTCCTATCCAGATGTCCGGGAAGATCCACAACTTGAATGGGACAACGAGATTCCCACTGTGCGTCCCCGTTCAAACAATGTTTGTGATAGCTTTCCGAGAATTAGACCCTCTGTTGATCAAGCCAATGTAAGCGACTTCACAGTCGATCCACCCGATAGGATCTTAAGTGTTATTTCGAACTGGCATTTGAAATTTAGCGGCTCGCCAAAGGATGTTAATATTGAAGATTTTATTTATAGAGTCAATTGTTTAACTTCGCAGTGTCTTAATGAAAACTTTGCTGATTTTGCTATATCAATTCGCAAACCTACTGTTTACGGGTTCTGCTTTAACCTTCTACAGGCGAGTCCGTCGGGCCTCAGAGAATGGGTTGGTGTAGCTTATGTAATCGTTTTAGGAAAAGATATCAAGACCAGCGTACTGATCGAGATATCAAGAATGCTATGCGGCGTAAGCAGGGTGGCAATGAATCCTTTAACGATTTTCTAGACGCAATGCTAGTCATAGCTGATTCTTTAAGAGAGCCTATGTCTGAGAACGATATGGCAATAGAAGTTAGACACAATTTAAGGTCAGAATCACAACATGAGCTGTTGCATGTAGATACTCCAAACCTAGGAATTCTGCGTAGAGAATGTCACAAGCATGAAGAGAGAGAGTTCTCAGTTGAGAGTGATTGACGTGTATTACTTGTGCTCCAAAATTTTTATATATTTTTGCGCTTTAATCCTGCTTTTTATTTCTAAATTTTGCATTTTTGGTGCATTATTTAAAAAGCATTTATAAATTGTGCAAAGTGTTATCTGTTGTACAGCGTAAGTCTGTTAATTATTGCATTTATAAAACGCGGCGTCGGTTCCATGTTGTTGTTATTGCCTGTTTTTGATTCTTTTGCTTTGGTGCTCCCCTGTGCATACACTTGTACGCCTACTGACGCTGAGATTGTCTCAGTTAAGGTGTCTTTTCCTACACGGAATATCGATATTAAATGCGCTTATGTCCCTCCTTCTTCTGATATTCAAGATTATATGAAACATATAACTTGTATTAATGAAGTTTCTTCACACATGCGTGATAATGAGCTGAAAATTATCTAGTGCCCTCAGCACAGCATGATTTTATAGACTGCATGCTTGATCTTTCGTTGTTTCAAATCAATTCAATTTCTAATAATTTGAATAGAACACTTGACCTTGTATTTGTTAACGACTACCTTATTTCTAATGTGTCTAGGTCCCCTCCTTTATCTCTTCCTGAGGATGTATATCATCCTACTTTAGAGGTTGCAATGTGCAATCGTCTCATTTCGTGCTCATGAGCCAATAAGCCCCGCCGCTGCTTTCGCAAATGAAATTATTCATTGCTGAATCAGCTTATTTATGCAACCGATTGGTCTTTATTATATGACTTGGTTGATATGAATACTACTATTACTTTTTTTGAATAGCACCCTAAACTCCCTCTTATATATGTGTATTCCCAAGTCAATTCCTTCGACTACTTCTTCAAAACCACCCTGGTTTATTCCCAGATTGTCACATACAGACTTGGCCAAATATTCCATAGCCAAGTCGAACTTCTTTAATTCTTCTCTAACTCGTTGTAAAAGGCAATTTGCCTACAATCCGAGACAGTTTTACAATTTTGTAAGCTTGAAGCGTAAATCTTCAAGTTTGCCAAATTCTTTTTCTTTCGGGATGGATAAAGCTAGTAATGACTCTGATTCTGCTAACCTCTTTGCTAACTTTTTCCAATCAACTTACTCCTCAGTCTGTCCTAATAATAATTCTTACCCTTATACTATTTTTTCCTCTTGTTCTATACCTCCTCCTATTATTTCACACTCCTCTCTCCTTTTAGCTATAAACTCTTTAAAATCTTCTTACTCTCCTCGGCCTGACTATATTCCTAGTTGTCTACTCAAAGAGTGTAGTTCTTCCCTTCTTTATCCATTGCAAACGCTTTTTAATCTATCCCTTGAATCTTCTGTCTTTCCATCTCTTGGAAAGAATCTTATATCATTCCTCTCCACAAGAAAGGTGGAAAGTCTGATATACAAAATTACAGGGGCATTGCAAAACTGTCCGCTATTCCTAAATTATTTGAAAAAATAATTACTTCGAATTTGTAGCATTTCTGCAAATCTGTTGTTCACCCTGTTCAACATGGATTCGTAAAGAATCGGTCAACTACGACCAATCTGCTTGAGTTTACTTCCTTGGTAAACGATGCTTTTCTTTCGAAAATGCAAACTGATGTCATTTATACTGACTTCAGTAAGGCGTTTGACTCTGTGCACCATGACATTTTACTTTTTAAACTTGACCGAATAGGTTTCCCTCCGTCTCTTTTGCTTTGGATTAATTCTTATTTAAAAGGTAGGACCCAAAGAGTAATGCTGAGTCTGGTGTTCCTCAAGGTAGTCATCTTGGACCTTTACTCTTTACTCTTTTTATAAATGATCTCCCCTCTGTTATATCACATGCCCGTGTACTCATGTATGCGGATGATATGAAACTTATTCTATCATACACTAATCCCCTACATCATTCTCGTCTACAAGACGATTTGAACGCTATGCAACTTTGGTGTTCGGCCAATCAATTGCATCTGAATTGTAACATACACTTTGATGTTTATGACATTTAATCGTACTACACCTTATCTTGTCAGTTATACAATCAACAATACCCCTTTGCAACGTATACTAACAGTTAAGGATCTAGGCGTTCTTTTTGATTCTAAACTCTGTTTCAATCTTCTAATAGATACCATCGTTAATGAGGCAAAAGGTGTACTCGGATTCATTAAACGATGGTCTAAAGAGTTTAACGATCCTTTTATAACGAAACTTCTGTACATCTCTCTTGTTCGCCCTATCCTTGAATACTGCTCTTGCATCTGGTTTCCGCAGTATAACAATAGCCAAGATCGTATTGAATTTGTTCAGAAGCAATTTCTGCTTTTTGCCTTACGAGGTTTGAATTGGGACCCTAATCTTCGGTTGCCATCCTACTCCAGCAGGCTGCTTCTTCTTAACCTTCCGTCGTTAACCAACCGTAGGACAATTCTCGGTGTTTTCCTCCTACATAAGTTGATTATTGGCGATATAGATTCTCCTTTTCTGCTAGGGCGTCTTCAATTCTCTGTTCCGTCTAGACCAACCAGAAATTACCGCCCCTTATTCCTGTCTACGTGCACAACAGACTTCGCTATGCACAATCTTTTCGCGTGCTATGTAAAAATTATAATAGTTTGCATGACGTTTTCTCTACCGAACTTTCTCTACCCCTAATAAAATCGTTGCTTTCAGGATACCTTCGGGAAGTCACTGACCATTCCCAGCTATGAGCAGGGGCATAGCTTGCCGGACAGGCTCTAAATTCTAACCCACCGGGTCGGTGATTTCCCATTACTTTGCGTATCTACTTAACACTCTATATACCTAGCTTACATTTCTTTACTTTATTAACAATCTTCTTACTTTCTTTTTTCCTATTTATTGTATTTTATTAATAAATATAGCAAACTAAGATTATTTTTAATTTTACTTAAGAACACTTTTTTCCTACTTACACCCTTCTGCTTAGATGTAGGCTTTAATAGCGTCACTGACAAATTTAACTGTGAAAAGGGGCATAGCTGGCCGGACTGGCACCTAAAACACCTCCATCGGTCGGTGATGCTATTCAGAGAACTGTGTTATCTAAGTAGGCTTTAAGCATATAATTCCATTATCTATTGTATGTGTAATCTACTGAATAATGAGGAAGACACTCGTTTTGTCCACCATTAATAAATAAATATATAAATAAATAAATATTAATTATTTGCACAATTCAAAACAAGTAAGAGGTTCTAGTCGGGAGCTCCCGACTAGAGGATACCCTGAACCCTCATATTCCAACACCAAATGCAGCGCGCGCTTATAGATAGAGAATAGCGGGGAGGTGGCGATAGGTATAAAATGAAAGATACTTGATATATATATACTTTTCTAGAAGCTACATGTCAAGTTTGGTGACTCTAGCTCTTATTATTTACAAAAATTGCTTAAAAAACAGGATTTCGATATACATTTTTATCGATTACTTTGAAACGGACTAAGTTATCGATTATCGGAAAAAAACTTGATCTGCGCAGGCACTAGAAGCACCTACATCTAAAATTGCAAGTCTCTAGCTGAGATCCTTGCGTTCATACATACGGACGGACAGACGGACATGGCTAGATCGACTCGGCTATTGATGCTGATCAAGAATATATATACTTTTGGGGTCGGAGATGCTTCCTTCTGCCTGTTACATACATTTGCACTTTGCACAAATACAATATACCCTTTTTACCCATTTTCAATGGGTTCAGGGTATAAATAGATCGTTCTAAGAAATGCGTATATTCTAGGAAAAAATCCGCAGAACATATGCGAAAATTTTGGTGCAATATACGTAGGTTGAATAGTTTTACCATATTTTCTATAGTGCATAAGAGTAGCGATACGACCTTTCACGAAAATAGAAATTTTTGCCAGCCATTCCAGGCACTATTAGATTGTGAAGCCAATAAGAGCGTAATCGGTTGAGCCTTAGCGGAACAAATTATATTTAAACAATTAAAGTTCAACAGAAGGAAAGGTGTGGTTCGAACTGCAGATTGCAAACACAAACTATTATAGGTACAATTACAATACCGTTAGCCTACAATTCAATCAAAGAAGATTTGAACATTATAATAGTACCGTCAATTAAGCAAGATGTTATATGTGGAATGGACTTTTGGGAAAAATTCGGCATTTCTATTTCTTGTCACATAAATGAAGTTCAAACAGATTTTGAAGAGGGAACCGATACGTTAAAGCTGATTTCTATTCAACAATCTAAATTACAGTTCATAATTGATTTCTTCCCTTCTTTCGAAAGAGATAGACTCGGCAAGACAACATTGATAGAGCACTCGATTGGCACATCCAATTCCAGACCCATTAAACAGCGATTTTATCCTCTGTCTTTAGCGAAAGAAAAAGTTTTATGCAAAGAGCTTGATCGCATGATGGATTTAGGTGTTATCGAAGAGGCCCCATCGTCGCCCTGGTCATCTCCGGTTACCTTGATACTTAAACCTGGCAAGGTCAGATTTTGTTTAGATGCGCGTAAATTAAATCCAGTCACCATAAAAGATGAATATCCAATGCCAATTTTGGATGGATCGCTCAGTCGACTACCACCTGTGTATTGCATCTGGAAAATAGACCTCAAGGACGCGTTTTGGCAAATTTGCTTAGATTCTTCGACACGACCAAAAACAGCATTTACAGTTTCAAATCGGCCACTGTATAAATTTAAAAGAATACCATTTGGATTAACAAATGCCCCCCAAACGATGTGTCGACTTATGGACCAGGTCATTCCATATCAGTCTAGTCGCACGTCTAAGTATATCTTGATGATCTGTTGGTATTATCAGATAGTTTTGTTGCACCTTGCTGAGGTTTCCACTCATCTGCGTAAAGCAGGACTGACTATTAACATTCAGAAAAGTCAATTCAAACTCAAAAGGGCAGACTACCTGGGATACGTAGTGGTCGAATTAACCCCGACAAAATACGAGCAGTTGCGGAATTTCCGGATCCTAAAACTCAGAAGCAGCTAAGAAGATTTTTGGGGATGACTGGGTGGTACCAGAGATTTATTTCTTAGTATTCAACTACCATTTGTCATCTCACAGAACTGCTAGGCAGTAAACCATATGAGTGGAATGAGAACGCCCAAATTGCATTTGAGGAAATAAAAGCTAAACTCTGCTCTGCACCATTCTTAATATATCCTTATTTTGAAAAACCCTTTATCGTACAATGTGACGCATCCCTATATGACGTAGGTGCGGTATGAGCACAATGCGATGAGTCTGGATATGCACGACCAATACATGTCCAAAAAGCTAAATAAAGCCCAACGTAACTATACAGTAACGGAATTGGAATGTCTTGAAGTGGTTCTGGCTATCAAAAAGTTTCGTATGTTTATTGAGGGTCATTCATTAAAAGTAATAACTGACCATGCAAGTCTTCGTTGGTTGATGAGTCAGTCAGACCTCAGTGGTAGACTGGCAAGATGGGCGATAAAGTTGCAGGGATTTTGTTCTGAAATTGAGCATCGAGAAGGGAGAGAAAATGTAGTACCCGATGCTCTCTCACGCTGTTTTGAAAACACAGCTGATATTCGCTGCCGTTACTATCGAAACTTTGGTCAGAATAAATGTACAATCCGAGGCCTTTCGATCAGCAGAGTACTCATGTTTAAGAGAAAATTTTAAGTTATCTAAATTACCAGCCTTTCAGGTAGTCGATGACTACCTTTACTTGTTTTCCGAGCAGTTCAGAAAATGCTGATGACTGCTGGTAGTTGTTTGTTCCCGAAGAGTTGCGCAAAAGTGTGATCAGCTCGTGTCACGATCAGCCATCATCGGCACACTGCGGTATAGCTAAATGTTTGGAGTGCATTCAACGTAATTTTTACTGGCCGAAAATGGTCACTGACGTGCGAAATTATATAGGGAAATGTGAATTATTTCATACTTCTAAACATCCTACTTGTATTCTTAAACCTCCTATGGGTAGTCAAGTTACAAGTGAAAGGCCATTCCAAAGGTTATTTATTGATTTTATTGGACCCTTCCCCCGTACGAAGAAAGGAAATATTAGTATATTTATCGTTCTGGATCACTTCTCTAAAATAACTTTCTCAAGACAGTAAACAAGTATAATTCGGGTGGAGCGATTGAATATTTTGGAGAAATATTTTCATGTTTCGGTGTTCCTGAAATAATTGTAAGCGACAATGGAATTCAGTTTAAAAGCCGTCAATTCGCCACCTTTATTTCTAAATTTGGCGTGGACCAGAGGTTTACTGGTGCGTACGCTCTGCAATCAAACGCTGCAGAACGAGTAAACCGTTCTATTAATGCTGCTGTAGCATGTTACATGCAAATAAGCACATGCCCACCATATTGCAGTGTATACAATATGTAAAGTGCTTATATGCTCAATCTCAAAGTTAGAGTATCACGCGCATTGTTTACATAATACAACTACCGCCAAGTGCCGTAATATGATCAGCCACTTATATGTGGACTGGCCTGCAGCGTGAGATCTGCAGCGTAAACGTATGACGTTTTGAACGTTCGGTCCCAAGCGCATTTCAATGTATATGCCTTCTGCATGTACATATAACAACATATACATATACAAATAAATATGGCATGCTATGTACTCCCGCTCTGCCGCTGCTTTGAGCAACAGAACTCCAAACTCCTGTATGTACTTTAGGCTAAGTCCATTTTAAATAAAGAGAGACGATTCATTCTGAATCTGACCAACAAGCAAACCACTAGTGTTATCATTCCTACACTGCATTACGGGCATATGTGCGATCAGACCAACGAGAGTGGGACACTTTCCTCGGTAGCATAAATTGTGCATTAAGAAATTCGATTCAAATTCGAAATCCAATTGTATTGCCTCCATACTTTGTTGTCTTTGGTCAACATATGACCATTCACGGCCATGACTATAAACTGCTGCAAAATTTACATTTACTTAGTGAGGGTGCCGTATCATTATCAAGAACCGATGAATTCTCAAAGATTCGTTCTGACATTGAAAAGAATTTACAAAAAGCATACTTGAAAAATCAGCGAAGATATGATTTACGAGCCAGACCTCGTTCATTTGAATAGAAATCGTAATCAAAAGAACTTTTGCCTTAAGTAATTTAGCGGCCAATTCAAATGCAAAATTAGCACCGACTGGAATAAAGGCCCGCGTAAAAAAAATCGGGTCAGTTTGTTTATTTACTCGAAGATATGAATGGAAAGGAGTTAGGAAAAATCCACGCAAAAGATATTTGGATCGCATAAAATATTTTCCACCCTTTTTCCAGCTTTTTTTTCGTCTCGTCGCCAAAAATCAAACCTGTGTTTGTGAGGGTGTGTGTTGATAAATAGAAATTGAAAAATTAATGAATGCGCGCTATAAGCATTATTTCCGCCACGACTGTAATAAGAATCCACATAAGCTTTCATGCTGCGCGATCAAGAACATATGATATGATAAGTTTGTGCTTTGGGAAGCTTATATGCAGGTGTGCATTGGAAAGCTTTTATGCGTGTCATTAAGCCTCTCCCACGCATTGCATTTTGGGCTGCCTACGTCTTTTCTATTTCTACTGTGGTCAAGTGCAGAAGTGTGGCAATTAAATTTAACTCGGACATAATGTGATCCGACTTTCTTGCTGCAAAATAATAGCACCCACTCCAAAATATATTGGGGAACAATTCGTCTGCCGCGCAGAAGGACGCTCTAATATATATTTTTTCCCAAAAGTGGAAAAATATACCTTTAGCGAACATAACCTTAACATAAGTGCTCTCCCGACGTGTACCCTTAAGTCCGTTGCAATTTTGGCATCACTACTTTCCGTGAAATATTTTCGGTGTGAAAGTGGTGATTGCTGCCGGTCAAAAGATAGCACGTGGCCAACACTGGCCTAAAGGCCAGTCTTCAGTCACTAAGACTCATAATACCTTCATAGGGGACTAGGCCTTGACAAAACTTAGAAAAAGAAATATCGTCCCCATGTCTTGCTACGAGATACGATGCAAAATAATTTTTAGTATCGCCACGTAAATGATATTTTTAATATTATAATTTTTATATATTAGTTTATACTTATTCTTAATTTCGATCTTCTTTAGTTTTGCGCCGCTAACAACATTAATTCATAAAACATCTGCACATTCAAAACTTAATGCACATTTAGGAAATCATCATCAACGTCAACAGGCCTGATGACATCGAAGGACTCGACGACGTGTAAGTACGGCACAGCCGGCGTAAGCATGCACGCATAAATGCATATGTAAGATTAAATGTGTTAGCGCACCTGCATTGTAAGCTCAACTGATAAGCACACATTCAAATTTTGCGTGAGCCCTTACTCAGCTATATCATCCAACATATATATTATTATTTTTTACAATGAAAGTTATCAATTTCAACTATCCTTTTTTTTTCTTTTGCCTTGTTTTGCTCATTCTTTTTGTAAACAATTGTTAGACTTAAGTCAACATTGTAGTTACTGAAGTGTAACGAATATTCTGCTTTTATATAGTATATCTATATTGAGCAAATTAACCTAAGCCTTTGGTGTATAAAGGCAATACCTTTTTGAATTATATCAAGGGTATCTTAAATGAATCAGTGCTAGATTTATTTTGGGGCTCGTTTTGGCAGCCAGCACCACGAGCATGTATAGGGTAGAATTACAATTGTACAAGGTAGGGCGGGTACAGAGAGAAGGACTTTAACAGCTTAGTCCTCTTCAATTATTGCATCACGTTAATTTAATATTTTGGTTTGTATCTTCCTGTCCTTTTCTCTGTCTTCACTTTATTAAGTGACGACTAAGTCCGAAAGAGTACAAAGACCACCCCACTTGCCCTGTGCATGGCCGGACCCCTTTGTAGACAGAGTGTGCTCCGTACGACTTGTTAGTGTTCGTTACAGTGTGAATCCTCTTTCTGGTTGGGCGCTAATTAACTTCTGCCTGCCTTCGTCTCAACGCCTCCGTTTACGGATAGCATAGGATCCAGGAAATGGTTGGTTCCTTCTGCGGTCCTGTCTAGTTAAATGGAACTGGATGGATATGAAGATTATGTTGAGTCGGCGACTGCCCTCCTATTTATTGGCCTTGTGGCACAGCCCTGTAAAATTATAAGTATGACGGCTTGGTTGGAGTGCCATGTGCTCTTTATTATAATCAATTCAAAACTAAAGCTAAATTGAATGCCAGCTAAAGCTGAAGGCAAACGCTACAAAAGGCAAATCTACAAATACTTATGCTACATGAATAAATGTAACTTCAGCGAAAATGATAACACTGCTCTTGCAGGCAAGCAAGGGATCAGGTTACCATGCTGGCCAGGTCACTGGCACAGCGTATGGTCTGCTCGATTAGTTTGGGGAGTGAGGGTTATTTGTTAACTTATACATGTACACACACTGTGTGGGCTACAGCCAACCCGCAAGAGCAATTGCGCCGGCCTAAGAGCGGATATTAAAGGAGAGCGCATGAAAAGAGCGATTAACGAAAATGCATCTGCGCTTAGATCAACCGCATTGAGTAATGTCTTATTACTCATTGCAACACGCACTATCACGGTTTAGATGAGTTAAATTTAGTGGCTCTCTCAAGCGCTCGAGTTTTAAGTCTTGTTACTTTAAGTTCCTGTCCGAAACTGCAAAGGTAAGAGGCTGGTTTTTTAGTAAAGATATTAATTTCTTTGGTGCCATACAGGTAGTTATGAAGCTTACCCAAGGTCCATATAATGGCCAATAATTCCCTCTCATATGTTGCATAGTGTAATTCACTTTGCTTCAGTGTCCGCGAAATCATTGTTATTGGTTTGCCTCTTTAAGTCAGGACAGCCCCGATTCCATTTGCGGATACATCGGTAGTTAAATAAAGGGTTGTTGAAAGTCTGCGTACATTAAGATGTCATCTTCTGATGCCAAAATTTTCGCATGCGCTCAAACGCGTTGCGTTGGGTTTCATTAAATTCGATCTGTGTTTTCTTTGACATATGTTTGCTGATGGTACCATTTTCACCTTTTAATATGTCTGTTAGTGGCGTCGCTATCGATGCAAAGTCTTTCTCATAAACTCTGTAATAACATACCAGACCAAGGAACGATTTGGGACTATATAAGATGTATTCCTGTAAAGCCCTGACATTTTCTGGGTCGGTTTTTGCCCTGTCATTGGTTACTACAAAGCCTTGGTATTCAACACTTTCCCTAAAAAATTTGGGTTTGTCTTGTGCAACCCTCATGTTAGCATTGCACAAACGTCAATATGCTTGACGTGTTCTTCTTTGGTTTTTGAGAAAATTATTACATCGTCCGCATAGACATAACATATTTTGCCTATTTGAAAAAGATTCCCGCATCCTTCAGGACGAACGGTAAGCGACAGTGTTCTCGATTTGGTGATATCCCGACTTCATGTCGAGGACAGTGAAAAAGTTGAATCATGAGAATACTCGGCATTGGGTATCGATCGGTGATAGTTCGCTCATTCATTTTCCTGAAGGCAATTACCAGCCGTTTATTTTTGTTGCCATTGGCTTCAGTTCCTTTTTTGTCTACAACCCAGTTGGGGTGTTATATTGGGACGTTGATGGACGAATAATTCCATCTTTCAATAACTGTTTTATCTCATTGTTAACGAAATTAGATACGCTCATAGGGTATGCGTACAGCTTAGAATACACCGGTTCATTATCTTTTGTAGGTATCGTGGATATGATTGACGTATTCAAGAGAAGCGCCTCGTTAGAGGTCGAAAACGAATTATTTCTTTTCAATCGTCTACATGTGTGAAGTTTACACTATCGCACACGTGAAATTGCTGTATTGCTGTAATTTAGAACACTGTTTTGTAGGTCTAACGTCACGCCTGCTTGCGTTAGCAAGTCGAAATCTGCCACTGCGGCTGTTGCTGCGGCCCTAAATTTCTGGTCTCCGTTTTCAGTGTTGTTTTGGGCAACATTATTTATTCGTTTGCATCTTTTGCCTGTGGCGTACTTAGATTGGTTCTGTAATAACGGTTTGGTCTTGTTTGCCACCGGTCTAATTTTGAGCATAGTAAGTAGGCTGCTTATATTTTAAAGATGTATCTACATCCATAGCCTCTGTAGACTGGTTTTTATCTTCTTTGCCCTGTTGCTCTGAAGCATGCTCACTATTTATTTGCCTCTATTGTTTTTTAGTAAAATGAGAGTTTTTTTCTGGCTTTTTCCTCAATGGCCTTGGCATACGTAGCTGCAAACATGCTACGTTCGATACTACAAGTTCAGCCTCCCTGTCCAGGGCTAGGGCGGATGGCAGGTCCTTCGGCTGGGCTGGGAAAACCACTGCTCTCAAAGACTTCTTAAGTCCTGAGATAAACGCGTGCAACGCGTCGCTTCTTACTTCTTCGTTAAGTAACGAAACGGCGTCAGCCTCATGGGCGTCAGCCTCATGACAATTTCATTTGTGACAAGGGTCAGCTTTCGCTCGACCTCATCATAACATAGGAGCGCTCTTGCTGTTGTTGCACTGTATTTAATTGTGTCTAATACTCATGCCTAAGTCTCTCCTCTTGTTCAGCTAGGGTGCCTGCAAGAAGGGCCTGTACTTGGCTTAAGTCCATTTATAATATTTCTTGAACCTGCACTGGAAAACCAATCTGACTTTCTAATATCAAACTATCGTCACTGTCGTATTCGACTTTCACTTCTCTATACTGTTGTGACCCACTCATCAGCATTATGCAATAACTTTTTTAGTTAACACTCCATTTCTAATTGGGTTTGGCCGAATTTTCTCACTTTTTATTGCTTACGTGTCGGGCAATTCAGGGCACTGAATGCTGGTATTTGATGTCTCAGCGTTATCAGCGCGTGGTCTGCTCGAGTAGTTTGGGGACTGAGGGTTATTTGTTAACTTATACATGTACATACATGTGGGCTACAGCCAAGGCGCAAGAGCAATTGCGCCGGCCTAAGAGCGGATATTTTAAGAGAGCGCATGAAAAGAGCGATTAACGAAAATGCATCTGCGCTTAGATCAACTGCATTGAGTTATGTCTTATTACTCTTGCAATTAAGTGGCTCTCTCAAGCGCTCGAGATTTAAGTCCTGTTACTTTAAGTTAACATACTTTCTTGTGTTTTAATTCTATTGAGCTTTGAATTTGCCCACTTAGTAACAGCGGAATTTGCGACACATGTTGAAGGTTGTGAGCGTCAGTCCAAGTCAACGGACGTATGCTCTGTATAGGTCAAATTAATAATTATAATATTTAGGTTAAGTTCAATAAAAGTGGAAGTTTTAAAATGAACAACCCCGTTCGTGAACTGATAATCTTTTGCTAATCTCAACATTCCCAACAATCGTGCAAAACCCCTCAAAGCCGCCTCGGTTGGTAACCACGCCGCAGGCCGCATCATATTTACGGGTAGTTTGGGGCTCCGCACATGGCGCAGCCGATATCCAGCACGCACACATTCATCCGCGTCTTCTTTGAATTCTAGCAACATCTTGCAATTGCGATTGTATTGTTTTCTGTGCTGCTATTTTAATTCGTTTTTGTTTTCATTAAGACTCAATAGTTGGTGTAGCTGTTAGGTAGAGGCAACGGCAAATAGTGCGGTAAGTTGCGAGTTCGAGTTTCGAGCTGCATTTGGTGTTGAAATTAGAGGGTTCAGGTTATTCCCTAGTCGGGAGCTTCTGACTAGAACCTCTTACTTGTGGTCTTTAGAAAAGTACATTTCTCGAAATTAAATGAAAATCCAACTTTTATTAGGGTTTCAATTACTTTTTACAATCTTGAAATTGCCTTATCTTTGGTTTCTGCGACAATCAATATATCGTCTATGTAAGCAACATTATATGAGTACGCAAGGGGACCCAACGCCTTTATTATTGCTCGCTGAAACACTGACGGAGCGTTCTTTAAGCCAAATGGCATTGACAAGAACTCGTACCGTGTAAAAGAGAGATTTCTCAGTTGAGAGTGATTGACGTGTTTTACTTGTGCTCCAAGATTTTTTATATTTTTGCGCTTTAATCCTCCTTTTTATACCCTGAACCCATTGAAAATGGGTAAAAAGGGTATATTGTATTTGTGCAAAGTGCAAATGTATGTAACAGGCAGAAGGAAGCATCTCCGACCCCATAAAGTATATATATTCTTGATCAGCATTAATAGCCGAGTCGATCTAGCCATGTCCGTCTGTCTTCTCCTCCTCCGTCCGTCCGTCCGTCCGTATGTATGAACGCAAGGATCTCAGAACCTAAAGGAGCTAGAGACTTGAAATTTTAGCTGTAGGTCCTCCTGGTGCCCGCGCAGATTGAGTTTGTTTCCGATAAACGATAACTTGCCCCGTTTCTAAGTAATCGATAAAAATGTATATCGAAATTCCGTTTTTTAAGCAATTTTGGTAAATAATAAGAGCTAGAGTCACCAAACTTGACATGTAGCTTCTAGAATAGTATATATATATCGATTATCTTTCATTTTATACCTATCGCCACCTCCCCGCTACTCTCTATCTATAAGCGCGCGCTGCATTCGATGTTGGAATAAGAGGGTTCAGGGTATCCCCTAGTTGGGAGCTCCCGAACCTCTTACTTGTTATTTCTGTATTTTGCATTTTTGGTGCATTATTTAAAAAGCTTTTATAAATTGTGCAAAGTGTTTTTCTGTTGTTGAAACGTAAGTCTGTTAATTATTGCATTTATTGAACGCGGCGTCAGTTCCGTTTTGTTGTTATTGTCTGTTTTCATTCTTTTGCTTTGGTGCTCCCCTGTGCATACATTTGTTTGTGCTTGTGTTCGCTGCTTCATATTTCAGCTTGTGCATCGCGCTCTCACAAATTTTTGCTGTTGCTTTTCGCTCCAAACAATTTGTTTGTGTACGAATAGTTATTTTTAACGTTTACTTTCTCTACTTTTGTGCACCGTTTTTTGTTTTGCTCTGCGCTCTCGCAACTTCTGCTTAACTTTTAACGCAGATAGAAATTATGTCGTGCTGTAAGAAACCTTGCACGTTCAAGCAGGCTGATGATTCTGCACAGCCGCAATTTGTTAATTGCTGGCTATGTGAGAATATGATGCATGCTAAATGTGCAGGTCTCACTGGGCGTGATTGCGAAAAGATCGCTGCAGTTGCCAAGAAGGGCTGTGGTGGCTTGCGTTGGTCGTGCCCAGAATGCATCGACAAGCAAATTGATTTCTCCAGAATGTATAATTCTGTGAGAAATCAATTCTTAAAGCTTAATAACGTGGCTAAGCAGCTGTCGAGTAATTTTGACTCGAGTTTTGAGTTCCTTAGCAAATACGAATTCGAGTCTCCACCCAATCGCCAGTTAGAGTCTCGATTTTTGCATTTGCCCTCTCCCTCTGTCCATACACTTACGCCCTTTTTGACGATGCCCAGCAACTTGGATTTATCTCCAATGCTGTCTTTATCGCCTTCTCCGACCGACTGCCCAATAATTACCCCTGTTTTCCCCTGTAGTAGTCCCATTAGACCCCGTACTCAAACCTGCCCCAATTAGCCAAACTGCTTCAGCCCCGTCAGATTGTGAAGAACAGTTATAATGCCTATTTAGCCCCACCAAATCCTGTATTACCTGCAGCCCCATCAGCTCCTATTTTAACTGTTGTTGTCCCTCGTAGGCAAGTTTTTGTGTCTCGATTTTCGTCTGACACCACTTCTGAGTCATTGGCAGCCTATATTGCTAGCAAATCTTCTGGTAGCGTGTCAATTACCAAATTTAATTTCTCCTCTCCTCGTGAAATATCATTATTCAAAATAAATGTTTCACATGATATCATGTTCAGAACCATTTGTGATCCCAAATTTTGGCTCCCAAACACGATTGTTCACGAGTTCAAGCCAAACAAGTAAGAGGTTCTAGTCGGGAGCTCCCAACTAGGGGATACCCTGAACCCTCATATTCCAACACCAAATGCAGGTCGCGCTAATAGATAGAGAGTAGCGGGGAGGTGGCGATAGGTATAAAATTAAAGATACTTGATATATATATACTATTCTAGAAGCTACATGTCAAGTTTGGTGACTCTAGCTCTTATTATTTACCAAAACTGCGTAAAAAACGGGATTTCGATACACATTTTTATCGATTACTTGGAAAAGGGGCAAGTTATCGTTTATCGGAAACAAACTCGATCTGCGCGGGCACTAGGAGCACCTACATCTAAAATTTCAAGTCTCTAGCTCCTTTAGGTTCTGAGATCCTTGCGTTCATACATACGGACGGACGGACGGACGGACAGACAGACGAACATGGCTAGATCGACTCGGCTATTGATGCTGATCAAGAATATATATACTTATGGGGTCGGAGATGCTTCCTTCTGCCTGTTACATACATTTGGACTTTGCACAAATACAATATACCCTTTTTACCCATTTTCATGGGTTCAGGGTATAAAAGCGTAACCAGCCTGTCATCCTTCCAGTCCCTTCAATACAGGGTACTATTTCTGCCCCAAAACTCTAACTTCGTCTTCTGACCAAATCTGTATTCATTATAAGAATGTTAGAGGTCTCATTTCAAAGCTTAAAATCTTTTCATGCCCAGTAATTCCTTCGACTCGGATTAATAGCATTTTCAGCAACATGGTTAAATTCAACCATATCTGATTTTGAGGTTTTTTCGAACAATTTTATTTTGCATAGAAATGAGCGGCCGACTCGAGTGGTAGGGTATTAATTGCCGTTAAAGCCACTCTCCAGTCAGAACTTTTCTGTTTTAGTACGCCTACTGACGCTGAGATTGTCTCAGTTAAGGTGTCTTTTCCTACACGGAATATCTTGTTACATGCTATTATGTTCCTCCTTTTTCTGATGTTCAAGGTTAATATAAAACATATTTCTTGTTTAAAGAAGTTTCTTCACATTTGCGTGATAATGACCTATTTATGGTGTTGGGTGATTTTAATTTGCCGAACATCTCTTGGTCATTATTAACTGCAGAAAATTATCTAGTGCCCTCAGCACAGCTGACTTTTAGATTGCTGCTAGACCTTTCCTTGTTTCAAATAAATTCAATTTTCAATCATTTGTGTTGGCCATATGCTATCTTTTGTCCGGCAGCAATCAGCACTTTCACAACGAAAATATTTCACGGAAAGTAGTGATTCCAAAATTGCAACGGACTTAAGGGTACACGTCGGGAGAACACTTATGTTAAGGTTATGTTCGCTAAAGGTATATTTTTTCACTTTTGGGAAAAAAATATATACTAGAGCGCCCTTCTGCGCGGCAGACGAATTGTTCCCCAATTTTTTGGAGTGGATGCTTTATTTTGCAGCAAGAAAGTCGGATCACTTTGTCCGAGTAAAATTTAATTGCCACACTTCTGCACTTGACCACAGTAGAATAGAAAAGACGTAGGCAGCCCAAATGCAATGCGTGAGAGAGGCTTATGACACGCATAAAGCTTTCCATGCACACCTGCTTAGCTTCCCAAAGCACAAACTTCTTTTCTTGTCGCGCAGCATGAAAGCTTTGTGGATTCTTTTACAGTCGTGGCGGAATATGCTTTAGCGCGCATTCTTAATTTTTCATTTCTTTAACAACCCACCCTCACAAACACAGGTTTGATTTTTGGCGACGAGACGAAAACAAGTAAGAGGTTCTATCACCCCGACTAGAGGATACCCTGAACCCTCATTTCCAACACCATGCAGCGCGCGCTTTAGATAGAGAATAGCGGGAGGTGGCGATAGGTTAAATGAAAGTACTTGATTTTTCTTTTCTAGAAGCTACTGTCAAGTTTGGTGACTCTAGCTCTTATTATTTACAAATTGCTTAAAAACAGGATTTCGATATACTTTTTTCGATTACTTTGAAACGGACTAAGTTATCGATTATCGGAAAAAAACTTGATCTGCGCAGGCACTAGAAGCACCTACATCTAAATTTTACTTTTGGGGTCGGAGTGCTTCCTTCTGCCTGTTACATACTTTGGATTTTGCACAAAAACATAATACCCCTTTTACCCATTTTTAATGGGTTCAGGGTATAAAAAAGCTGGAAAAAGGGTGGAAAATATTTTATGCGATCCAAATATCTTTTGCGTGGATTTTTCCTAACTCCTTTCCATTCTTCTTCGAGGAATAACAGACTGACCCGATTTTTTTTTACGCTGGCCTTTTTCCAGTCGGTGCTTTTTGCTTTAAATTGGCCGCTAAATTACTTAAGCCAAAAGTTCTTTTGATTACGATTTCTATTCAAATGAACGAGTTCTGGCTCGTAAATCATATGTAAGCTTAACTGATAAGCACACATACAAATTTTGCGTGAGCCCTTGCTCAGCTTTCATCCAACATTTTTATTTTATACCCTGAACCCATTAAAATGGGTAAAAGGGGTATTATGTTTTTGTGCAAAATGCAATTTTAACAGGCAGAAGGAAGCATCTCCGACCCCATAAGTTTTTTCCGTCCGTTGTTTACGCAAGGATCTCAGAACCTTAAGAGCTAGAGACTTGAATTTTGTGTGGTGCTCCTAGTGCCCGCGCAGATCGAGTTTGTTTCCGATACGTACTTGCCCCGTTTCCAAGTTTGATATTTTCGAAATCCTGATTTTACGCAATTTTGGTATGATAAGAGCTAGAGTCACCAAACTTGACATTTAGCTTCTGATGTTTTTTCGATTATCTTTCATTTTCCTATGCCAACTTCCCGCTACTCCCTTCTATAGCGCGCGCTGCATTTGGTGATGGATAGAGGGTTCAGGGTATCCCCTAGTCGGGAGCTCCCGATAGAACCTCTTACTTGTTTTTTTCTTTTGCCTTGTTTTGCTCATTCTTTTTGTTAATTGTTAGACTTAAGTCAACATTGTGTTACTGAAGTGTAACGAATTTCTGCTTTTTTGTTTCTTTTGAGCAAATTAACCTAAGCCTTTGGTGTTAAAGGCGATACCTTTTTGAATTTTAAGGGTATCTTAATGATCAGTGCTAGATTTATTTTGGGGCTCGTTTTGGCAGCCAGCACCACGAGCATGTTAGGGTAGAATTACAATTGTACAAGGTAGGGCGGGTACAGAGAGAAGGACTTTAACAGCTTAGTCCTCTTCAATTTTGCATCACGTTAATTTAATATTTTGGTTTGTATCTTCCTGTCCTTTTCTCTGTCTTCACTTTTAAGTGACGACTAAGTCCGAAAGAGTACAAAGACCACCCCCTTGCCCTGAGCATGGCCGGACCCCTTTGTAGACAGAGTGTGCTCCGTACGACTTGTTAGTGTTCGTTACAGTGTGAATCCTCTTTCTGGTTGGGCGCTAATTAACTTCTGCCTGCCTTCGTCTCAACGCCTCCGTTTACGGATAGCATAGGATCCAGGAAATGGTTGGTTCCTTCTGCGGTCCTGTCTAGTTAAATGGAACTGGATGGATATGAAGATTATGTTGAGTGGGTGACTGCCCTCCTATTTATTGGCCTTGTGGCTCAACCCTGTAAAATTATAAGTATGACGGCTTGGTTGGAGTGCCATGTGCTCTTTATTATAATCAATTCAAAACTAAAGCTAAATTGAATGCCAGCTAAAGCTGAAGGCAAACGCTACAAAAGGCAAATCTACAAATACTTAAGCTACATGAATAAATGTAACTTCAGCGAAAATGATAACACTGCTCTTGCAGTCAAGCAAGGGATCAGGTTACCATGCTGGCCAGGTCACTGGCACAGCGTATGGTCTGCTCGATTAGTTTGGGGAGTGAGGGTTATTTGTTAACTTATACATGTACACACACTGTGTGGGCTACAGCCAACCCGCAAGAGCAATTGCGCCGGCCTAAGAGCGGATATTAAAGGAGAGCGCATGAAAAGAGCGATTAACGAAAATGCATCTGCGCTTAGATCAACCGCATTGAGTAATGTCTTATTACTCATTGCAACACGCACTATCACGGTTTAGATGAGTTAAATTTAGTGGCTCTCTCAAGCGCTCGAGTTTTAAGTCCTGTTACTTTAAGTTCCTGTCCGAAACTGCAAAGGTAAGAGGCTGGTTTTTTAGTAAAGATATTAATTTCTTTGGCATACAGGTAGTTATGAAGCTTACCCAAGGTCCATATAATGGCCAATAATTCCCTCTCATATGTTGCATAGTGAATTTCACTTTGCTTCAGTGTCCGCGAAATCATTGTTTCTGATGCCAAAATATTTCGCATGCGCTCAAACGCGTTGCGTTGGGTTTCATTAAATTCTATCTGTGTTTTCTTTGACATATGTTTGCCGATGGTACCATTTTCACATTTTAATATGTCTGTTAGTGGCGTCGCTATCGATGCAAAGTCTTTCTCAAAAACTCTGTAATAACTTACCAGATCAAGGATCGATTTGAGACTATATAAGATGTATTCCTGTAAAGCCCTGACATTTTCTGGGTCGGTTTTTGGCCTGTCATTGGTTACTACAAAGCCTTGGTATTCAACACTTTCCCAAAAAATTTGGGTTTGTCTTGTGCAACCCTCATGTTAGCATTGCACAAACGTCAATATGCTTGACGTGTTCTTCTTTGGTTTTTGAGAATATTATTACATCGTCCGCATAGACATAACATATTTTGCCTATTTGAAAAAGATTCCCGCATCCTTCAGGCCGAACGGTAAGCGACAGTGTTCGTAATTTCCACCGTTGACTGAGAACGAAGTGTTTTCTATATCCTGTTCAGCAAGATAGATTTGGTGATATCCCGACTTCATGTCGAGGACAGTGAAAAAGTTGGCTTTTCCCAGGTTCGCTAGAATCATGGGAATACTCAGCATTGGGTATCGATCGGTGATAGTTCGCTCATTCATTTTCCTGAAGGCAATTAAAAGCCGTTTATTTTTGTTGCCATTGGCGTCAGTTCCTTTTTTGTCTACAACCCAGTTGGCGTGTTATATTGGGACGTTGATGGACGAATAATTCCATCTTTCAATAACTGTTTTATCTCATTGTTAACGAAATTAGATACGCCCATAGGGTATGCGTACAGCTTAGAATACACCGGTTCATTATCTTTTGTAGGTATCGTGGATATGATTGACGTATTCAAGGGAAGCACCTCGTTAGAGGTCGAAACCGCCTTATTCCTTTTCAATCGTCTACATGTGTGAAGTTTACACTATCGCACACGTTAAATTGTAACTGTTCCGATGCATTGCTGTAATTTAGTACACTGTTTTGTAGGTCTAACGTCACGCCTGCTTGCGTTAGCAAGTCGAAATCTGCCACTGCGGCTGTTGCTGCGGCCCTAAATTTCTGGTCTCCGTTTTCAGTGTTGTTTTGGGCAACATTATTTATTCGTTTGCATCTTTTGCCTGTCGCGTACTTAGATTGGTTCTGTAATAACGGTTTGGTCTTGTTTGCCACCGGTCTAATTTTGAGCATAGTTAGTAGGCTGCTTATATTTTAAAGATGTATCTACATCCATAGCCTCTGTAGACTGGTTTTTATCTTCTTTGCCCTGTTGCTCTGAAGCATGCTCACTATTTATTTGCCTCTATTGTTTTTTAGTAAAATGAGAGTTTTTTCTGGCTTTTTCCTCAATGGCCTTGGCATACGTAGCTGCAAACATGCTAAGTTCGATACTACAAGTTCAGCCTCCCTGTCCAGGGCTAGGGCGTTAGCCTCATGACAATTTCATTTGTGAGGGTCAGCTTTCGCTCGACCTCATCATAACATAGGAGCGCTCTTGCTGTTGTTGCACTGTATTTAATTGTGTCTAATACTCATGCCTAAGTCTCTCCTCTTGTTCAGCTAGGGTGCCTGCAAGAAGGGCCTGTACTTGGCTTAAGTCCATTTATAATATTTCTTGAACCTGCACTGGAAAACCAATCTGACTTTCTAATATCAAACTATCGTCACTGTCGTATTCGACTTTCACTTCTCTATACTGTTGTGACCCACTCATCAGCATTATGCAATAACTTTTTTAGTTAACACTCCATTTCTAATTGGGTTTGGCCGAATTTTCTCACTTTTTATTGCTTACGTGTCGGGCAATTCAGGGCACTGAATGCTGGTATTTGATGTCTCAGCGTGGCATTGACAAGAACTCGTACCGTGTAAGAGAGAGATTTCTCAGTTGAGAGTGATTGACGTGTTTTACTTGTGCTCCAAGATTTTTATATATTTTTGCGCTTTAATCCTGCTTTTTATTTCTATATATTGCATTTTTGGTGCATTATTTAAAAAGCATTTATAAATTGTGCAAAGTGTTATCTGTTGTACAGCGTAAGTCTGTTAATTATTGCATTTATAAAACGCGGCGTCGGTTCCATGTTGTTGTTATTGCCTGTTTTTGATTCTTTTGCTTTGGTGCTCCCCTGTGCATACACTTGTACGCCTACTGACGCTGAGATTGTCTCAGTTAAGGTGTCTTTTCCTACACGGAATATCTATATTAAATGCGCTTATGTCCCTCCTTCTTCTGATATTCAAGATTATATGAAACATATAACTTGTATTAATGAAGTTTCTTCACACGTGCGTGATAATGACCTATTTATGGTGTTGGGTGATTTAAATTTGCCTAACATCTCTTGGTCATTATTCACTGCCGAAAATTATCTAGTGCCCTCAGCACAGCATGATTTTATAGACTGCATGCTTGATCTTTCGTTGTTTCAAATCAATTCAATTTCTAATCATTTGAATAGAACACTTGACCTTGTATTTGTTAACGACTACCTTATTTCTAATGTGTCTAGGTCCCCTCCTTTATCTCTTCCTGAGGATGTATATCATCCTACTTTAGAGGTTGCAATGTGCAATCGTCTCATTTCGTGCTCATGAGCCAATAAGCCCCGCCGCTGCTTTCGCAAATGAAATTATTCATTGCTGAATCAGCTTATTTATGCAACCGATTGGTCTTTATTATATGACTTGGTTGATATGAATACTACTATTACTTTTTTTGAATAGCACCCTAAACTCCCTCTTATATATGTGTATTCCCAAGTCAATTCCTTCGACTACTTCTTCAAAACCACCCTGGTTTATTCCCAGATTGTCACATACAGACTTGGCCAAATATTCCATAGCCAAGTCGAACTTCTTTCTTCTGAATTCTCAATGCTATGAGATTTATCTTACTCGTTGTAAAAGGCAATTTGCCTACAATCCGAGACAGTTTTACAATTTTGTAAGCTTGAAGCGTAAATCTTCAAGTTTGCCAACTTCTTTTTCTTTCGGGATGGATAAAGCTAGTAATGACTCTGATTCTGCTAACCTCTTTGCTAACTTTTTCCAATCAACTTACTCCTCAGTCTGTCCTAATAATAATTCTTACCCTTATACTATTTTTCCTCTTGTTCTATACCTCCTCCTATTATTTCACACTCCTCTCTCCTTTTAGCTATAAACTCTTTAAAATCTTCTTACTCTCCTCGGCCTGACTATATTCCTAGTTGTCTACTCAAAGAGTGTAGTTCTTCCCTTCTTTATCCATTGCAAACGCTTTTTAATCTATCTCTTGAATCTTCTGTCTTTTCATCTCTTTGGAAAGAATCTTATATCATTCCTCTCCGCAAGAAAGGTGGAAAGTCTGATATACAAAATTACAGGGGCATTGCAAAACTGTCCGCTATTCCTAAATTATTTGAAAAAGTAATCACTTCGAATTTGCAGCATTTCTGCAAATCAATTGTTTCCCCTGCTCAACATGGATTCGTAAAGAATCGGTCAACTACGACCAATCTGCTTGAGTTTACTTCCTTGGTAAACGATGCTTTTCTTTCGAAAATGCAAACTGATGTCATTTATACTGACTTCAGTAAGGCGTTTGACTCTGTGCACCATGACATTTTACTTTTTAAACTTGACCGAATAGGTTTCCCTCCGTCTCTTTTGCTTTGGATTAATTCTTATTTAAAAGGTAGGACCCAAAGAGTAATGCTGAGTCTGGTGTTCCTCAAGGTAGTCATCTTGGACCTTTACTCTTTACTCTTTTTATAAATGATCTCCCCTCTGTTATATCACATGCCCGTGTACTCATGTATGCGGATGATATGAAACTTATTCTATCATACACTAATCCCCTACATCATTCTCGTCTACAAGACGATTTGAACGCTATGCAACTTTGGTGTTCGGCCAATCAATTGCATCTGAATTGTAACATACACTTTGATGTTTATGACATTTAATCGTACTACACCTTATCTTGTCAGTTATACAATCAACAATACCCCTTTGCAACGTATACTAACAGTTAAGGATCTAGGCGTTCTTTTTGATTCTAAACTCTGTTGCAATCTTCACATAGATACCATCGTTATAAGGAGTACTCGGATTCATTAAACGATGGTCTAAAGAGTTTAACGATCCTTTTATAACGAAACTTCTGTACATCTCTCTTGTTCGCCCTATCCTTGAATACTGCTCTTGCATCTGGTTTCCGCAGTGTAACAATAGCCAAGATCGTATTGAATTTGTTCAGAAGCAATTTCTGCTTTTTGCCTTACGAGGTTTGAATTGGGACCCTAATCTTCGGTTGCCATCCTACTCCAGCAGGCTGCTTCTTCTTAACCTTCCGTCGTTAACCAACCGTAGGACAATTCTCGGTGTTTTCCTTCTACATAAGTTGATTATTGGCGATATAGATTCTCCTTTTCTGCTAGGGCGTCTTCAATTCTCTGTTCCGTCTAGACCAACCAGAAATTACCGCCCCTTATTCCTGTCTACGTGCACAACAGACTTCGCTATGCACAATCCTTTTCGCGTGCTATGTAAAAATTATAATAGTTTGCATGACGTTTTCTCTACCGAACTTTCTCTACCCCTAATAAAATCGTTGCTTTCAGGATACCTTCGGGAAGTCACTGACCATTCCCAGCTATGAGCAGGGGCATAGCTTGCCGGACAGGCTCTAAATTCTAACCCACCGGGTCGGTGATTTCCCATTACTTTGCGTATCTACTTAACACTCTATATACCTAGCTTACATTTCTTTACTTTATTAACAATCTTCTTACTTTCTTTTTTCCTATTTATTGTATTTTATTACTAAATATAGCAAACTAAGATTATTTTTAATTTTACTTAAGAACACTTTTTTCCTACTTACACCCTTCTGCTTAGATGTAGGCTTTAATAGCGTCACTGACAAATTTAACTGTGAAAAGGGGCATAGCTGGCCGGACTGGCACCTAAAACACCTCCATCGGTCGGTGATGCTATTCAGAGAACTGTGTTATCTAACTAGGCTTTAAGCATATAATTCCATTATCTATTGTATGTATAATCTACTGAATAATGAGGAAGACACTCGTTTTGTCCACCATTAATAAATAAATATATAAATAAATAAATATTAATTATTTGCACAATTCAAAACAAGTAAGAGGTTCTAGTCGGGAGCTCCCGACTAGAGGATACCCTGAACCCTCATATTCCAACACCAAATGCAGCGCGCGCTTATAGATAGAGAGTAGCGGGGAGGTGGCGATAGGTATAAAATGAAAGATACTTGATATATATATACTTTTCTAGAAGCTACATGTCAAGTTTGGTGACTCTAGCTCTTATTATTTACAAAAATTGCTTAAAAAACAGGATTTCGATATACATTTTTATCGATTACTTTGAAACGGACTAAGTTATCGATTATCGGAAAAAAACTTGATCTGCGCAGGCACTAGAAGCACCTACATCTAAAATTTCAAGTCTCTAGCTGAGATCCTTGCGTTCATACATACGGACGGACAGACGGACATGGCTAGATCGACTCGGCTATTGATGCTGATCAAGAATATATATACTTTTGGGGTCGGAGATGCTTCCTTCTGCCTGTTACATACATTTGCACTTTGCACAAATACAATATACCCTTTTTACCCATTTTCAATGGGTTCAGGGTATAAATAGATCGTTCTAAGAAATGCGTATATTCTAGGAAAAAATCCGCAGAACATATGCGAAAATGTTGGTGCAATATACGTAGGTTGAATAGTTTTACCATATTTTCTATAGTGCATAAGAGTAGCGATACGACCTTTCACGAAAATAGAAATTTTTGCCAGCCATTCCAGGCACTATTAGATTGTGAAGCCAATAAGAGCGTAATCGGTTGAGCCTTAGCGGAACAAATTATATTTAAACAATTAAAGTTCAACAGAAGGAAAGGTGTGGTTCGAACTGCAGATTGCAAACACAAACTATTATAGGTACAATTACAATACCGTTAGCCTACAATTCAATCAAAGAAGATTTGAACATTATAATAGTACCGTCAATTAAGCAAGATGTTATATGTGGAATGGACTTTTGGGAAAAATTCGGCATTTCTATTTCTTGTCACATAAATGAAGTTCAAACAGATTTTGAAGAGGGAACCGATACGTTAAAGCTGATTTCTATTCAACAATCTAAATAACAGTTCATAATTGATTTCTTCCCTTCTTTCGAAAGAGATAGACTCGGCAAGACAACATTGATAGAGCACTCGATTGGCACATCCAATTCCAGACCCATTAAACAGCGATTTTATCCTCTGTCTTTAGCGAAAGAAAAAGTTTTATGCAAAGAGCTTGATCGCATGATGGATTTAGGTGGTTTCGAAGAGGCCCCATCGTCGCCCTGGTCATCTCCGGTTACCTTGATACTTAAACCTGGCAAGGTCAGATTTTGTTTAGATGCGCGTAAATTAAATCCAGTCACCATAAAAGATGAATATCCAATGCCAATTTTGAATGGATCGCTCAGTCGACTACCACCTGTGTATTGCATCTGGAAAATAGACCTCAAGGACGCGTTTTGGCAAATTTGCTTAGATTCTTCGACACGACCAAAAACAGCATTTACAGTTTCAAATCGGCCACTGTATCAATTTAAAAGAATACCATTTGGATTAACAAATGCCCCCCAAACGATGTGTCGACTTATGGACCAGGTCATTCCATATCAGTTAAAGTCGCACGTCTAAGTATATCTTGATGATCTGTTGGTATTATCAGATAGTTTTAAGGAACATTTGTTGCACCTTGCTGAGGTTTCCACTCATCTGCGTAAAGCAGGACTGACTATTAACATTCAGAAAAGTCAATTCAAACTCAAAAGGGCAGACTACCTGGGATACGTAGTGGTCGAATTAACCCCGACAAAATACGAGCAGTTGCGGAATTTCCGGATCCTAAAACTCAGAAGCAGCTAAGAAGATTTTTGGGGATGACTGGGTGGTACCAGAGATTTATTTCTTAGTATTCAAGTACCATTTGTCATCTCACAGAACTGCTAGGCAGTAAACCATATGAGTGGAATGAGAACGCCCAAATTACATTTGAGGAAATAAAAGCTAAACTCTGCTCTGCACCATTCTTAATATATCCTTATTTTGAAAAACCCTTTATCGTACAATGTGACGCATCCCTATATGACGTAGGTGCGGTATGAGCACAATGCGATGAGTCTGGATATGCACGACCAATACATGTCCAAAAAGCTAAATAAAGCCCAACGTAACTATACAGTAACGGAATTGGAATGTCTTGAAGTGGTTCTGGCTATCAAAAAGTTTCGTATGTTTATTGAGGGTCATTCATTAAAAGTAATAACTGACCATGCAAGTCTTCGTTGGTTGATGAGTCAGTCAGACCTCAGTGGTAGACTGGCAAGATGGGCGATAAAGTTGCAGGGATTTTGTTCTGAAATTGAGCATCGAGAAGGGAGAGAAAATGTAGTACCCGATGCTCTCTCACGCTGTTTTGAAAACACAGCTGATATTCGCTGCCGTTACTATCGAAACTTTGGTCAGAATAAATGTACAATCCGAGGCCTTTCGATCAGCAGAGTACTCATGTTTAAGAGAAAATTTTAAGTTATCTAAATTACCAGCCTTTCAGGTAGTCGATGATTACCTTTACTTGTTTTCCGATCAGTTCAGAAAATGCTGATAACTGCTGGTAGTTGTTTGTTCCCGAAGAGTTGCGCAAAAGTGTGATCAGCTCGTGTCACGATCAGCCATCATCGGCACACTGCGATATAGCTAAATGTTTGGAGTGCATTCAACGTAATTTTTACTGGCCGAAAATGGTCACTGACGTGCGAAATTATATAGGGAAATGTGAATTATTTCATACTTCTAAACATCCTACTTGTATTCTTAAACCTCCTATGGGTAGTCAAGTTACAAGTGAAAGGCCATTACAAAGGTTATTTATTGATTTTATTGGACCCTTCCCCCGTACGAAGAAAGGAAATATTAGTATATTTATCGTTCTGGATCACTTCTCTAAAATAACTTTCTCAAGACAGTAAACAAGTATAATTCGGGTGTAGCGATTGAATATTTTGGAGAAATATTTTCATGTTTCGGTGTTCCTGAAATAATTGTAAGCGACAATGGAATTCCGCCACCTTTATTTCTAAATTTGGCGTGGACCAGAGGTTTACTGGTGCGTACGCTCTGCAATCAAACGCTGCAGAACGAGTAAACCGTTCTATTAATGCTGCTGTAGCATGTTACATGCAAATAAGCACATGCCCACCATATTGCAGTGTATACAATATGTAAAGTGCTTATATGCTCAATCTCAAAGTTAGAGTATCAAGCGCATTGTTATCATAATACAACTACCGCCAAGTGCCGTAATATGATCAGCCACTTATATGTGGACTGGCCTGCAGCGTGAGATCTGCAGCGTAAACGTATGACGTTTTGACCGTTCGGTCCCAAGCGCATTCCAATGTATATGCCTTCTGCATGTACATATAACAACATATACATATACAAATAAATATGGCATGCTATGTACTCCCGCTCTGCCGCTGCTTTGAGCAACAGAACTCCAAACTCCTGTATGTACTTTAGGCTAAGTCCATTTTAAATAAAGAGAGACGATTCATTCTGAATCTGACCAACAAGCAAACCACTAGTGTTATCATTCCTACACTGCATTACGGGCATATGTGCGATCAGACCAACGAGAGTGGGACACTTTCCTCGGTAGCATAAATTGTGCATTAAGAAATTCGATTCAAATTCGAAATCCAATTGTATTGCCTCCATACTTTGTTGTCTTTGGTCAACATATGACCATTCACGGCCATGACTATAAACTGCTGCAAAATTTACATTTACTTAGTGAGGGTGCCGTATCATTATCAAGAACCGATGAATTCTCAAAGATTCGTTCTGACATTGAAAAGAATTTACAAAAAGCATACTTGAAAAATCAGCGAAGATATGATTTACGAGCCAGACCTCGTTCATTTGAATAGAAATCGTAATCAAAAGAACTTTTGCCTTAAGTAATTTAGCGGCCAATTCAAATGCAAAATTAGCACCGACTGGAATAAAGGCCCGCGTAAAAAAAATCGGGTCAGTTTGTTTATTTACTCGAAGATATGAATGGAAAGGAGTTAGGAAAAATCCACGCAAAAGATATTTGGATCGCATAAAATATTTTCCACCCTTTTTCCAGCTTTTTTTTCGTCTCGTCGCCAAAAATCAAACCTGTGTTTGTGAGGGTGTGTGTTGATAAATAGAAATTGAAAAATTAATGAATGCGCGCTATAAGCATTATTTCCGCCACGACTGTAATAAGAATCCACATAAGCTTTCATGCTGCGCGATCAAGAACATATGATATGATAAGTTTGTGCTTTGGGAAGCTTATATGCAGGTGTGCATTGGAAAGCTTTTATGCGTGTCATTAAGCCTCTCCCACGCATTGCATTTTGGGCTGCCTACGTCTTTTCTATTTCTACTGTGGTCAAGTGCAGAAGTGTGGCAATTAAATTTAACTCGGACATAATGTGATCCGACTTTCTTGCTGCAAAATAATAGCACCCACTCCAAAATATATTGGGGAACAATTCGTCTGCCGCGCAGAAGGACGCTCTAATATATATTTTTTCCCAAAAGTGGAAAAATATACCTTTTGCGAACATAACCTTAACATAAGTGCTCTCCCGACGTGTACCCTTAAGTCCGTTGCAATTTTGGCATCACTACTTTCCGTGAAATATTTTCGGTGTGAAAGTGGTGATTGCTGCCGGTCAAAAGATAGCACGTGGCCAACACTGGCCTAAAGGCCAGTCTTCAGTCACTAAGACTCATAATACCTTCATAGGGGACTAGGCCTTGACAAAACTTAGAAAAAGAAATATCGTCCCCATGTGGTTTGGCAGTGCATAATTCAGGAAGCCCTCCAGGTCTCATCAGGGGAAATCCGATTGCGAGGCATAATAACTTGGTCTAACTAATGGCACGGACACCCTATGTCTTGCTACGAGATACGATGCAAAATAATTTTTAGTATCGCCACGTAAATGATATTTTTAATATTATAATTTTTATATATTAGTTTATACTTATTCTTAATTTCGATCTTCTTTAGTTTTGCGCCGCTAACAACATTAATTCATAAAACATCTGCACATTCAAAACTTAATGCACATTTAGGAAATCATCATCAACGTCAACAGGCCTGATGACATCGAAGGACTCGACGACGTGTAAGTACGGCACAGCCGGCGTAAGCATGCACGCATAAATGCATATGTAAGATTAAATGTGTTAGCGCACCTGCATTGTAAGCTCAACTGATAAGCACACATTCAAATTTTGCGTGAGCCCTTACTCAGCTATATCATCCAACATATATATTATTATTTTTTACAATGAAAGTTATCAATTTCAACTATCCTTTTTTTTCTTTTGCCTTGTTTTGCTCATTCTTTTTGTAAACAATTGTTAGACTTAAGTCAACATTGTAGTTACTGAAGTGTAACGAATATTCTGCTTTTATATAGTATATCTATATTGAGCAAATTAACCTAAGCCTTTGGTGTATAAAGGCAATACCTTTTTGAATTATATCAAGGGTATCTTAAATGAATCAGTGCTAGATTTATTTTGGGGCTCGTTTTGGCAGCCAGCACCACGAGCATGTATAGGGTAGAATTACAATTGTACAAGGTAGGGCGGGTACAGAGAGAAGGACTTTAACAGCTTAGTCCTCTTCAATTATTGCATCACGTTAATTTAATATTTTGGTTTGTATCTTCCTGTCCTTTTCTCTGTCTTCACTTTATTAAGTGACGACTAAGTCCGAAAGAGTACAAAGACCACCCCACTTGCCCTGTGCATGGCCGGACCCCTTTGTAGACAGAGTGTGCTCCGTACGACTTGTTAGTGTTCGTTACAGTGTGAATCCTCTTTCTGGTTGGGCGCTAATTAACTTCTGCCTGCCTTCGTCTCAACGCCTCCGTTTACGGATAGCATAGGATCCAGGAAATGGTTGGTTCCTTCTGCGGTCCTGTCTAGTTAAATGGAACTGGATGGATATGAAGATTATGTTGAGTCGGTGACTGCCCTCCTATTTATTGGCCTTGTGGCACAGCCCTGTAAAATTATAAGTATGACGGCTTGGTTGGAGTGCCATGTGCTCTTTATTATAATCAATTCAAAGCTAAAGCTAAATTGAATGCCAGCTAAAGCTGAAGGCAAACGCTACAAAAGGCAAAACTACAAATACTTAAGCTACATGAATAAATGTAACTTCAGCGAAAATGATAACACTGCTCTTGCAGGCAAGCAAGGGATCAGGTTACCATGCTGGCCAGGTCACTGGCACAGCGTATGGTCTGCTCGATTAGTTTGGGGAGTGAGGGTTATTTGTTAACTTATACATGTACACACACTGTGTGGGCTACAGCCAACCCGCAAGAGCAATTGCGCCGGCCTAAGAGCGGATATTAAAGGAGAGCGCATGAAAAGAGCGATTAACGAAAATGCATCTGCGCTTAGATCAACCGCATTGAGTAATGTCTTATTACTCATTGCAACACGCACTATCACGGTTTAGATGAGTTAAATTTAGTGGCTCTCTCAAGCGCTCGAGTTTTAAGTCTTGTTACTTTAAGTTCCTGTCCGAAACTGCAAAGGTAAGAGGCTGGTTTTTTAGTAAAGATATTAATTTCTTTGGTGCCATACAGGTAGTTATGAAGCTTACCCAAGGTCCATATAATGGCCAATAATTCCCTCTCATATGTTGCATAGTGTAATTCACTTTGCTTCAGTGTCCGCGAAATCATTGTTATTGGTTTGCCTCTTTAAGTCAGGACAGCCCCGATTCCATTTGCGGATACATCGGTAGTTAAATAAAGGGTTGTTGAAAGTCTGCGTACATTAAGATGTCATCTTCTGATGCCAAAATTTTCGCATGCGCTCAAACGCGTTGCGTTGGGTTTCATTAAATTCGATCTGTGTTTTCTTTGACATATGTTTGCTGATGGTACCATTTTCACCTTTTAATATGTCTGTTAGTGGCGTCGCTATCGATGCAAAGTCTTTCTCATAAACTCTGTAATAACATACCAGACCAAGGAACGATTTGGGACTATATAAGATGTATTCCTGTAAAGCCCTGACATTTTCTGGGTCGGTTTTTGCCCTGTCATTGGTTACTACAAAGCCTTGGTATTCAACACTTTCCCTAAAAAATTTGGGTTTGTCTTGTGCAACCCTCATGTTAGCATTGCACAAACGTCAATATGCTTGACGTGTTCTTCTTTGGTTTTTGAGAAAATTATTACATCGTCCGCATAGACATAACATATTTTGCCTATTTGAAAAAGATTCCCGCATCCTTCAGGACGAACGGTAAGCGACAGTGTTCTCGATTTGGTGATATCCCGACTTCATGTCGAGGACAGTGAAAAAGTTGAATCATGAGAATACTCGGCATTGGGTATCGATCGGTGATAGTTCGCTCATTCATTTTCCTGAAGGCAATTACCAGCCGTTTATTTTTGTTGCCATTGGCTTCAGTTCCTTTTTTGTCTACAACCCAGTTGGGGTGTTATATTGGGACGTTGATGGACGAATAATTCCATCTTTCAATAACTGTTTTATCTCATTGTTAACGAAATTAGATACGCTCATAGGGTATGCGTACAGCTTAGAATACACCGGTTCATTATCTTTTGTAGGTATCGTGGATATGATTGACGTATTCAAGAGAAGCGCCTCGTTAGAGGTCGAAAACGAATTATTTCTTTTCAATCGTCTACATGTGTGAAGTTTACACTATCGCACACGTGAAATTGCTGTATTGCTGTAATTTAGAACACTGTTTTGTAGGTCTAACGTCACGCCTGCTTGCGTTAGCAAGTCGAAATCTGCCACTGCGGCTGTTGCTGCGGCCCTAAATTTCTGGTCTCCGTTTTCAGTGTTGTTTTGGGCAACATTATTTATTCGTTTGCATCTTTTGCCTGTCGCGTACTTAGATTGGTTCTGTAATAACGGTTTGGTCTTGTTTGCCACCGGTCTAATTTTGAGCATAGTTAGTAGGCTGCTTATATTTTAAAGATGTATCTACATCCATAGCCTCTGTAGACTGGTTTTTATCTTCTTTGCCCTGTTGCTCTGAAGCATGCTCACTATTTATTTGCCTCTATTGTTTTTTAGTAAAATGAGAGTTTTTTTCTGGCTTTTTCCTCAATGGCCTTGGCATACGTAGCTGCAAACATGCTACGTTCGATACTACAAGTTCAGCCTCCCTGTCCAGGGCTAGGGCGGATGGCAGGTCCTTCGGCTGGGCTGGGAAAACCACTGCTCTCAAAGACTTCTTAAGTCCTGAGATAAACGCGTGCAACGCGTCGCTTCTTACTTCTTCGTTAAGTAACGAAACGGCGTCAGCCTCATGGGCGTCAGCCTCATGACAATTTCATTTGTGACAAGGGTCAGCTTTCGCTCGACCTCATCATAACATAGGAGCGCTCTTGCTGTTGTTGCACTGTATTTAATTGTGTCTAATACTCATGCCTAAGTCTCTCCTCTTGTTCAGCTAGGGTGCCTGCAAGAAGGGCCTGTACTTGGCTTAAGTCCATTTATAATATTTCTTGAACCTGCACTGGAAAACCAATCTGACTTTCTAATATCAAACTATCGTCACTGTCGTATTCGACTTTCACTTCTCTATACTGTTGTGACCCACTCATCAGCATTATGCAATAACTTTTTTAGTTAACACTCCATTTCTAATTGGGTTTGGCCGAATTTTCTCACTTTTTATTGCTTACGTGTCGGGCAATTCAGGGCACTGAATGCTGGTATTTGATGTCTCAGCGTTATCAGCGCGTGGTCTGCTCGAGTAGTTTGGGGACTGAGGGTTATTTGTTAACTTATACATGTACATACATGTGGGCTACAGCCAAGGCGCAAGAGCAATTGCGCCGGCCTAAGAGCGGATATTTTAAGAGAGCGCATGAAAAGAGCGATTAACGAAAATGCATCTGCGCTTAGATCAACTGCATTGAGTTATGTCTTATTACTCATTGCAATTAAGTGGCTCTCTCAAGCGCTCGAGATTTAAGTCCTGTTACTTTAAGTTAACATACTTTCTTGTGTTTTAATTCTATTGAGCTTTGAATTTGCCCACTTAGTAACAGCGGAATTTGCGACACATGTTGAAGGTTGTGAGCGTCAGTCCAAGTCAACGGACGTATGCTCTGTATAGGTCAAATTAATAATTATAATATTTAGGTTAAGTTCAATAAAAGTGGAAGTTTTAAAATGAACAACCCCGTTCGTGAACTGATAATCTTTTGCTAATCTCAACATTCCCAACAATCGTGCAAAACCCCTCAAAGCCGCCTCGGTTGGTAACCACGCCGCAGGCCGCATCATATTTACGGGTAGTTTGGGGCTCCGCACATGGCGCAGCCGATATCCAGCACGCACACATTCATCCGCGTCTTCTTTGAATTCTAGCAACATCATTGCAATTGCGATTGTATTGTTTTCTGTGCTGCTATTTTAATTCGTTTTTGTTTTCATTAAGACTCAATAGTTGGTGTAGCTGTTAGGTAGAGGCAACGGCAAATAGTGCGGTAAGTTGCGAGTTCGAGTTTCGAGCTGCATTTGGTGTTGAAATTAGAGGGTTCAGGTTATTCCCTAGTCGGGAGCTTCTGACTAGAACCTCTTACTTGTGGTCTTTAGAAAAGTACATTTCTCGAAATTAAATGAAAATCCAACTTTTATTAGGGTTTCAATTACTTTTTACAATCTTGAAATTGCCTTATCTTTGGTTTCTGCGACAATCAATATATCGTCTATGTAAGCAACATTATATGAGTACGCAAGGGGACCCAACGCCTTTATTATTGCTCGCTGAAACACTGACGGAGCGTTCTTTAAGCCAAATGGCATTGACAAGAACTCGTACCGTGTAAAAGAGAGATTTCTCAGTTGAGAGTGATTGACGTGTTTTACTTGTGCTCCAAGATTTTTATATATTTTTGCGCTTTAATCCTCCTTTTTATACCCTGAACCCATTGAAAATGGGTAAAAAGGGTATATTGTATTTGTGCAAAGTGCAAATGTATGTAACAGGCAGAAGGAAGCATCTCCGACCCCATAAAGTATATATATTCTTGATCAGCATTAATAGCCGAGTCGATCTAGCCATGTCCGTCTGTCTGTCCGTCCGTCCGTCCGTCCGTCCGTCCGTCCGTATGTATGAACGCAAGGATCTCAGAACCTAAAGGAGCTAGAGACTTGAAATTTTAGCTGTAGGTCCTTGTCTGCTTGTGTTCGCTGCTTCATATTTCAGCTTGTGCATCGCGCTCTCACAAATTTTTGCTGTTGCTTTTCGCTCCAAGCAATTTATTTGTGTACGAATAGTTATTTTTAACGTTTACTTTCTCTACTTTTGTGCACCGTTTTTTGTTTTGCTCTGCGCTCTCGCAACTTCTGCTTAACTTTTAACGCAGATAGAAATTATGTCGTGCTGTAAGAAACCTTGCACGTTCAAGCAGGCTGATGATTCTGCACAGCCGCAATTTGTTAATTGCTGGCTATGTGAGAATATGATGCATGCTAAATGTGCAGGTCTCACTGGGCGTGATTGCGAAAAGATCGCTGCAGTTGCCAAGAAGGGCTGTGGTGGCTTGCGTTGGTCGTGCCCAGAATGCATCGACAAGCAAATTGATTTCTCCAGAATGTATAATTCTGTGAGAAATAAATTCTTAAAGCTTAATAACGTGGCTAAGCAGCTGTCGAGTAATTTTGACTCGAGTTTTGAGTTCCTTAGCAAATACGAATTCGAGTCTCCACCCAATCGCCAGTTAGAGTCTCGATTTTTGCATTTGCCCTCTCCCTCTGTCCATACACTTACGCCCTTTTTGACGATGCCTAGCAACTTGGATTTATCTCCAATGCTGTCTTTATCGCCTTCTCCGACCGACTGCCCAATAATTACCCCTGTTTTCCCCTGTAGTAGTCCCATTAGACCCCGTACTCAAACCTGCCCCAATTAGCCAAACTGCTTCAGCCCCGTCAGATTGTGAAGAACAGTTATAATGCCTATTTAGCCCCACCAAATCCTGTATTACCTGCAGCCCCATCAGCTCCTATTTTAACTGTTGTTGCCCCTCGTAGGCAAGTTTTTGTGTCTCGATTTTCGTCTGACACCACTTCTGAGTCATTGGCAGCCTATATTGCTAGCAAATCTTCTGGTAGCGTGTCAATTACCAAATTTAATTTCTCCTCTCGTGAAATATCATTATTCAAAATAAATGTTTCACATGATATCATGTTCAGAACCATTTGTGATCCCAAATTTTGGCTCCCAAACACGATTGTTCACGAGTTCAAGCCAAACAAGTAAGAGGTTCTAGTCGGGAGCTCCCAACTAGGGGATACCCTGAACCCTCATATTCCAACACCAAATGCAGGTCGCGCTAATAGATAGAGAGTAGCGGGGAGGTGGCGATAGGTATAAAATTAAAGATACTTGATATATATATACTATTCTAGAAGCTACATGTCAAGTTTGGTGACTCTAGCTCTTATTATTTACCAAAACTGCGTAAAAAACGGGATTTCGATACACATTTTTATCGATTACTTGGAAAAGGGGCAAGTTATCGTTTATCGGAAACAAACTCGATCTGCGCGGGCACTAGGAGCACCTACATCTAAAATTTCAGTCTCTAGCTCCTTTAGGTTCTGAGATCCTTGCGTTCATACATACGGACGGACGGACGGACGGACAGACGAACATGGCTAGATCGACTCGGCTATTGATGCTGATCAAGAATATATATACTTTATGGGGTCGGAGATGCTTCCTTCTGCCTGTTACATACATTTGGACTTTGCACAAATACAATATACCCTTTTTACCCATTTTCAATGGGTTCAGGGTATAAAAAGCGTAACCAGCCTGTCATCCTTCCAGTCCCTTCAATACAGGGTACTATTTCTGCCCCAAAACTCTAACTTCGTCTTCTGACCAAATCTGTATTCATTATAAGAATGTTAGAGGTCTCATTTCAAAGCTTAAAAATCTTTTCATGCCCAGTAATTCCTTCGACTCGGATATAATAGCATTTTCAGCAACATGGTTAAATTCAACCATATCTGATTTTGAGGTTTTTTCGAACAATTTTATTTTGCATAGAAATGAGCGGCTGACTCGAGTGGTAGGGTATTAATTGCCGTTAAAGCCACTCTCCAGTCAGAACTTTTCTGTTTTAGTACGCCTACTGACGCTGAGATTGTCTCAGTTAAGGTGTCTTTTCCTACACGGAATATCTATGTTACATGCTATTATGTTCCTCCTTTTTCTGATGTTCAAGGTTAATATAAAACATATTTCTTGTATTAAAGAAGTTTCTTCACATTTGCGTGATAATGACCTATTTATGGTGTTGGGTGATTTTAATTTGCCGAACATCTCTTGGTCATTATTAACTGCAGAAAATTATCTAGTGCCCTCAGCACAGCATGACTTTATAGATTGCATGCTAGACCTTTCCTTGTTTCAAATAAATTCAATTTTCAATCATTTGTGTTGGCCATATGCTATCTTTTGTCCGGCAGCAATCAGCACTTTCACAAAAGTGTAAAATTTAATTGCCACACTTCTGCACTTGACCACAGTAGAAATAGAAAAGACGTAGGCAGCCCAAAATGCAATGCGTGAGAGAGGCTTAATGACACGCATAAAAGCTTTCCAATGCACACCTGCATATAAGCTTCCCAAAGCACAAACATATCATATGTTCTTGATCGCGCAGCATGAAAGCTTATGTGGATTCTTATTACAGTCGTGGCGGAAATAATGCTTATAGCGCGCATTCATTAATTTTTCAATTTCTATTTAACAACACACACCCTCACAAACACAGGTTTGATTTTTGGCGACGAGACGAAAACAAGTAAGAGGTTCTAGTCGGGAGCTCCCGACTAGGGGATACCCTGAACCCTCATATTCCAACACCAAATGCAGCGCGCGCTTATAGATAGAGAGTAGCGGGGAGGTGGCGATAGGTATAAAATGAAAGAAAATCGATATATATATAATATTCTAGAAGCTACATGTCAAGTTTGGTGACTCTAGCTCTTATTATTTACCAAAATTGCTTAAAAAATGGGATTTCGATATACATTTTTATCGATTACTTGGAAACGGGGCAAGTTATCGATTATCGGAAACAAACTCGATCTGCGTAGGAACTAGGAGCACCTACATCTAAAATTTCAAGTCTCTAGCTCTTATAGGTTCAGAGATCCTTGCGTTCATACATACGGACGGACGGACGGACGGACGGACGGACGGACGGACGGACGGACAGACAGACAGACAGACGGACATGGCTAAATCGACTCGGCTATTAATGCTGATCAAGAATATATATACTTTATGGGGTCGGAGATGCTTCCTTCTGCCTGTTACATACATTTGGATTTTGCACAAAAACATAATACCCCTTTTACCCATTTTTAATGGGTTCAGGGTATAAAAACAAGTAAGAGGTTCTAGTCGGGAGCTCCCGACTAGGGGATACGCTGAACCCTCTTATTCCAACACCAAATGCAGCGCGCGCTTATAGATAGAGAGTAGCGGGAAGTTGGCGATAGGTATAAAATGAAAGATAATCAATATATATATACTATTCTAGAAGCTACATGTCAAGTTTGGTGACTCTAGCTCTTATTATTTACCAAAATTGCTTAAAAAATGGGATTTCGATATACATTTTTATCGATTACTTGGAAAAGGGGCAAGTTATCGTTTATCGGAAACAAACTCGATCTGCGCGGGCACTAGGAGCACCTACATCTAAAATTTCAAGTCTCTAGCTCTTATAGGTTCTGAGATCCTTGCGTTCATACATACGGACGGACAGACAGACAGACGGACATGGCTAGATCGACTCGGCTATTGATGCTGATCAAGAATATATATACTTTATGGGGTCGGAGATGCTTCCTTCTGCCTGTTACATACATTTGCACTTTGCACAAATACAATATACCCTTTTTACCCATTTTCAATGGGTTCAGGGTATAAAAAACATATTTGAGGTACCAAAATTAAAAATAGGATAAGCAAAATTGGCAATTTCTTCCAATGAGCAATATCAAACGGGGATATACAGGTGTTCAATCGAATGGGACTAGGATACCCTGTGGAATACTGAAAAAATACTTTCAAAAGCCGTAAGGGTAGATTAAGTTTGTGGCAAGGATATTTTGGCCTCGACTCATTAAGACCAAGATTGGTTTATTGTGATGCCCCAGTGGACAGATACACGTCTTGACTCTCAGAAACAAAAAAACCCCGGGGAAGAATGAAGTGCTACTCAGAGAGATCTGACAGATCCTTAAAGAAATGGGATAGAGGTACGTAGACCTGAACAGATGCAGAAGAATGTGATACTGTCTCTTTTCATCGCGACAGCTGTAACAGAAGTCGTTATATAGGAGTCTAGTGGGAGGAGTGTCTACTTTGTCCAGTTTCGGCAGTTTGTCTGTTTGGCAGTTGCCATCGATATCCTTGCATCATAGGACCCATATGAGGTAAAATGATAGTTGCTTGCCCATTGGTCAAATAACATAGACTTTAAGCATTATAGCTGTTGCGCTTACTTTGAGTTGAATAATCAAGTTGTTTTCAGACGAAGAACTTACTAAAACTAGGCTCTACGCAATAGACCCTGTCTCCTACGCCGTTGTCTAGCTATGGCCCATCCGGATAGATCCAAATCCTGATGGATTCAAATGCATTTCGTCTCTGGCTCACGGACGTGTCTTTATTTATGACCGGCCACCATGGTGAGAAGGATCGGCCGAAATGTAAAATGACTAACTTGACTTTTCTTCGGAACTAAAACCAGTGGAACGCGATAGGAAAGTGCGCAAAGAGTATCGTAACGGCACCTGCATATGCATTCAATCTGCAGCCTCAGTCACCAACTGATTGACAAAGGGGAAAAAAAGATGAGTTTCAATATATTTCTAGTTGTAGAAAGGGTGCTCTCTCTAGGATGAGTTTAAAGCGAGGGTCAGTTCGGGGGCGCGAACTTCTTGCTTTTGCTGAATTTAGCTCGTCGTGGTCGGAGGTTCTTCCTCGCCTAATCGGCCTATCAACATCAATTCTGACATGAAGAATATCCAGTACGCTTAAAAAAAGGAAACAGATCAAATACTATCATAAAATTATCTTTATTTTCCTATCCTGTAAATAAATGTTCTGACAAACAGTCAAAACTCAGGACCCAACCTGCCTAATGGAGAGACCTTGAGTTTATTTGTCCCGCGTCTCTACCCCACCTACCATACGTTTAGAACAAGTAAGAGGTTCTAGTCGGAAGCTCCCGACTAGGGGATACCCTGAACTCTCTCCTTCCAACACAAAATACTGATCGCGCTACGCGCTCGCTTGTTAAAATAAAGATATGTTAAAAAAAAGTTTTCTTGGCAGGGTTCGCGCTCGCAACTGACCACATTACTTGCTGCCGAATCTACGCCAAAAAAATTAAGAAGTAATTTCCTCCTAAGTACTCGAACTCGCAACAGACCCCGCCATTTGCCGCAGCCTCTAATCAACCGCCACGCCAACAATTAAATTTTTACGGCGTAGGAGACAGGGTCTATTGCGTAGAGCCTAGTTTTAGTAAGTTCTTCGTCTGGAAAACAACTTGATTATTCAACTCAAAGTAAGCGCAACAGCTATAATGCTAAAAGTCTATGTTATTTGGATTCCGTCTTTCTGAATAACAAATCTTTTTTTTTAATATTTGTTTCTAAAGCAAAGGAGCATATATTTCTATTATATGCTTCCATTTTTCAACCCCTCCCTTGCTTAACATGGATTCGTAAAGAATAGGCCAATTGTGACCAACTTGCAGTGTCGTATGCTGGTTGTGAAGGATTTTTAGTGTCAGGTTTCTCCTGACTTTATGCCAATTGGCAACGGCAAAATATTAATTATGTCGACTGAATCAACTATTATTTTAATTCTGGATCTGGCCATATGAAGTTTTGACAGTTCATAATTATTTTAAAAATAATAATAAAATATAATTTTTAAAAAAAGTAAGCTGTTAAAAAGCTACTGGCTGTGTTAACATTATTTGTTTCCACAACCGCCAATTTATATGTAGACAAATAAAGTCATTTGAATCATCAATGCATTTTTATTATATGCCACATGCCTATAATTTGTAAATGACAATCCTTTGAGCAATATGGGTTCTATATTTAAACCACCGAATTCATTCATATTTTAATTATAGTCATAGAATGTACTTTTAATTTGTAAGTGACTTTTCATAATTTCAAAAATATGGTTTTATTAAGCGTAACTCCGCATACGCCATAGCTATAGCGCTCAATGCATTTTTGAAATTAAAAGTCTGCCTATTCTCCACCTCTGCACGTACTTACTTGGACATTTCCTTTTTAAATTAATTATTATTCCTAGTTACTCCAATCGCTACATTTCCCTTTTAAATGGCCAAGGCTCTATGCAAATGAATAGCGAATGACACTATTTATATGTAACATACTGTCGTTCAAGCAAGTAAAGAAAACACATATAGCTGATATGATAAAGCTGATATTTTTTGATTGATTTTTGGTAACGAAACCTAAGAGGGATTCCAAATTTAAAAGTTTTGTTTTATGTCATTTCCTTCGCTATAGCATTATTATATCTTAACCAACTGCGAAGATGTTTTCACCAATAAAAAGCAAAGAGTTATAGCAACAATTAAATATTTTACACATTATCAATATCTAAAGAAAAATAAGACTTTAATTACGTAGAATAGAAAAAATGCAATATTTTCATCCGATTATGACTTTAAAAACAAATGAGAATTCGGAAAAAAAGTAATTCATGTTTAATTATTTGTTTTACTATTTCATTGAATCATGCCAATTGACAAACAAATTTTCAGAATTTAAAGTAAAACAAGTAAGAGGTTCTAGTCGGGAGCTCCCGACTAGGGGATACCCTGAACCCTCATATTCCAACACCAAATGCAGCGCGCGCTTATAGATAGAGAGTATCGGGGAGGTGGCGAAAGGTATAAAATGAAAGATAATCGATATATATATACTTTTCTAGAAGCAACATGTCAAGTTTGGTAACTCTAGCTCTTATTATTTACCAAAATTGCTTAAAAACAGGATATCGATATACATTTTTATCGATTACTTGGAAACGGGGCAAGTTATCGATTATCGGAAACAAACTCGATCTGCGTAGGAACTAGGAGCATCTACATTTAAAATTTCAAGTCTCTAGCTCTTATAGGTTCTGAGATCCTTGCGTTCATACATACGGACGGACGGACGGACGGACGGACGGACGGACGGACGGACGGACAGACAGACGGATTTGACTAGATCGACTCGGCTATTAATGCTGATCAAGAATATATATACTTTATGGGGTCGGAGATGCTTCCTTCTGCCTGTTACATACATTTGGATTTTGCACAAAAAAATAATAACCCTTTTACCCATTTTTAATGGGTTCAGGGTATAAAAACCCGTATGTTATAAGAATTTTTTGAAAAAAAAAAACCTATAGCATAGATTTTTTGCGGCAGGGCATTCAAAAGATTGGTAAGGTGAGCAATTATAAATTGGCGTGTGATAAAAGTAAGTTTTATTTTGATGCTTTAAAATAAATTTATATGTTTTTACAGTTTTTTATATAAAAATATACATTTTATAATACTTTCTGTTTCTAAGCATTACAATAAAACAGTAGAGATGTATCAAAGTTATGGCGAACAACTAGCAAAATCAATTTTAGATGAATAGGTCCCGAATCTGTGCACAACATTTTATTTTCACGAAACGCTACCATAAATAAAAAAAATTATATTCTGTTTCACAGTGTGATTTGTCTGTGGTAAGTGTTTAAAAAGAATTCTTGTACCATAAGGAACAAATGAAAGTTGTGAGACAGCCATTGAGTCTTGAAAGGTAATTTAAAAAAGTCACAGTATGTCGCAAAATATATTAGCTATTTTATAACACACTAAATATCTTTGCTCGGAGCTTTTAGACAATTCAAGATATAAGAACCACCAGCAAAGAACACTTAAATGCTATGTTCCATAGTTCCCTTTCACGAAAACACATAAAAATATCTTTTTATATTTTGAAATTTTAATTCAATAATTTGTGTTGAAACTATATAACATACACTTAGTGTAGGTTGGCCCAAACATTTGTCATTCCACTAGGTTTAATATTGTGGATTTGAAAAAGTTAAACAACAATTATATTTGAGGTATGCACAATCTAGCTAATCGAGTATATGAATAAAAAAAACATATTTGAGGTACCATAATTAAAAATAGGATAAGCTAAATTGGCAATTTCTTCCAATGAGCAATATCAAACGGGGATATACAGGTGTTCAATCGAATGGGACTAGGATACCCTGTGCAATACTGAAAAAATTCCCGGGGCAGACTTTCAAAAGCCGTTTTTTTTTGGGTTGAATAATCAAGTAGTTTTCAGACGAAGAACTTATTAAAACTAGGCTCTACGCAATAGACCCTGTCTCCTACGCCGTTGTCTAGCTATGGCCCCATCCGGATAGATCCGAATCCTGATGGATTCAAATGCCATTCGTCTCTGGCTCACTGGGTATTGTTCATAGAGCATCACTTAGTAACGGAGGTGTCTTCATTTATAACCTGTCACCATGGTGGTAAAATGACTAACTTGAATTTTCTTTGGAACTAAAACCAGTGGAACGCGATAGGAAAGTGCGCGAAGAGTATCGTAACGGCAACTGCATATGCATTCAATCTGCAGCCCTTTCACTCCATGGACGCTCTCAGTCACCAACTGATTGACAGGGTGCTCTCTCTAGGATGAGTTTAAAGCGAGGGTCAGTTCGGGGGCGCGTACTTCTTGCTTTTGCTGAATTTGGCTGGTTGTGGTCGGATGTTCTTCCTTGCCCAATCGGCCTTTCAACATCAATGCACTGACATGAAGAATATCCAGTACGCTTAAAAAAAAAAGAAAACAGATCAAATACTATCATAAAATTATCTTTATTTCCCTATCCTGTAAATAAGTGGTATGACAAACACTCAAAACACAGGACCCAACCTGCCTAAGGGAACTTGTGTTTAGTTGTCCCACGTCTCTACCCTACCTACCATACGTTTAGAACAAGTAAGAGGTTCTAGTCGGGAGCTCCCGACTAGGGGATACCCTGAACTCTCTCCTTCCAACACAAAATGCTGATCGCGCTACGCGCTCGTTTGTTAAAATAAAGATATATTAAAAAAATGTTTTCTTGGCAGGGTTCGAACTCGCAACTGGCCACATTACTTGCTGCCGAATCTACGCCAAAAAAATAAAGAAGTAGTTTCCTCCCAAGTGCTCGACCTCGCAACAGACCCCGACATTTGCCGCAGCCTCTAATCAACCGCCACGCCAATAATTAAATTTTACTGAGGAAACAACGAATTAAAATAGCAGCACAGAAAACAGTACAATCGGAATTGCAATGCTGTTGATAGAATTCAAAGAAAATGCTCATGAACTTGTGTGTGTGGCATATATAGAAATTCTTGTATTTTGCGCTTGCTGCCCCAAACTCGAAGCCAGCTAAAACAGGTTTTATTTAATAACTTCTATGTTTCTTAACCGATCTTGATGCAATTTTCTGCATCTTATTGATTTATAGAATATTCTTATATTAAAAATCAATTGCATATAAATTGTGGCTTATATCAGTGGGCAGCATAAATTGGTTTATTTATTTGGTTTATAGCTTTGAGGTAGTAGCGGGTAGGTGGCGATAGGTATAAAATGAAAGATACTTAATATATACAGATATACTATGCTAGAACCCAGCGGACCAGCACGCGAGCCTTTAGAGAGAGTCTCGCAAAACGCTCACAAATGAGCTCGTATGTGAGCAGAAAATGAGTGGGATATATTTTTATTACAAAACAATCGCACACGAGCGTTGCAGTGAGGTCTTTGGGATAAAAATGCGCGTACAGTAGAGATTGTGTGTGGTGTGTTGTTTTTGTTTCATATATTAATCGTACTCAGAGAGTGCAACATGAGTTTCCTACTCAGCCCGTTTTTTGACTACTTGTTTAGAATCTAATCTAATCTAACGTCTTTCCGAATAACAAATCTTTTTTTTTTAGTATTTGTTTCTAAAGCAAACGAGCATATATTTCTATTATATGCTTCCGTTTTTCAACCCCTCCCTTGCTTAACATGGATTCGTAAAGAATAGGCCAATTGTGACCAACTTGCAGTGTCGTATGCTGGTTGTGAAGGATTTTTAGTGTCAGGTTTCCAAATTTAAATGTTTTGTTTTATGTCATTTCCTTCGCTATAGCATTATTATATCTTAACCAACTGCGAAGATGTTTTCACCAATAAAAAGCAAAGAGTTATAGCAACAATTAAATATTTTACACATTATCAATATCTAAAGAAAAATAAGACTTTAATTACGTAGAATAGAAAAAATTATATATTTTCATCCGATTATGACTTTAAAAACAAATGAGAATTCGGAAAAAAAGTAATTCATGTTTAATTATTTGTTTTACTATTTCATTGAATCATGCCAATTGACAAACAAATTTTCAGAATTTAAAGTAAAAAAACCCGTATGTTATAAGAATTTTTTGAAATAAAAAACCTATAGCATAGATTTTTTGCGGCAGGGCATTCAAAAGATTGGTAAGGTGAGCAATTATAAATTGGCGTGTGATAAAAGTAAGTTTTATTTTGATGCTTTAAAATAAATTTATATGTTTTTACTGTTTTTTATATAAAAATATACATTTTATAATACTTTCTGTTTCTAAGCATTACAATAAAACAGTAGAGATGTATCAAAGTTATGGCGAACAACTAGCAAAATCAATTTTAGATGAATAGGTCCCGAATCTGTGCACAACATTTTATTTTCACGAAACGCTACCATAAATAAAAAAAATTATATTCTGTTTCACAGTGTGATTTGTCTGTGGTAAGTGTTTAAAAAGAATTCTTGTACCATAAGGAACAAATGAAAGTTGTGAGACAGCCATTGAGTCTTGAAAGGTAATTTAAAAAAGTCACAGTATGTCGCAAAATATATTAGCTATTTTATAACACACTAAATATCTTTGCTCGGAGCTTTTAGACAATACAAGATATAAGAACCACCAGCAAAGAACACTTAAATGCTATGTTCCATAGTTCCTTTCACGAAAACACATAAAAATATCTTTTTATATTTTGAAATTTTAATTCAATAATTTGTGTTGAAACTATATAACATACACTTAGTGTAGGTTGGCCCAAACATTTGTCATTCCACTAGGTTTAATATTGTTGATTTGAAAAAGTTAAACAACAATTATATTTGAGGTATGCACAATCTAGCTAATCGAGTATATGAATAAAAAAAACATATTTGAGGTACCATAATTAAAAATAGGATAAGCTAAATTGGCAATTTCTTCCAATGAGCAATATCAAACGGGGATATACAGGTGTTCAATATAGACCCTGTCTCCTACGCCGTTGTCTAGCTATGGCCCCATCCGGATAGATCCGAATCCTGATGGATTCAAATGCCATTCGTCTCTGGCTCACTGGGTATTGTTCATAGAGCATCACTTAGTAACGGAGGTGTCTTCATTTATAACCTGCCACCATGGTGGTAAAATGACTAACTTGAATTTTCTTCGGAACTAAAACCAGTGGAACGCGATAGGAAAGTGCGCGAAGAGTATCGTAACGGCAACTGCATATGCATTCAATCTGCAGCCTCAGTCACCAACTGATTGACAAAGGGGAAAAAAAGATGAGTTTCAATATATTTCTAGTTGTAGAAAGGGTGCTCTCTCTAGGATGAGTTTAAAGCGAGGGTCAGTTCGGGGGCTCGTACTTCTTGCTTTTGCTGAATTTAGCTCGTCGTGGTCGGAGGTTCTTCCTCGCCTAATCGGCCTATCAACATCAATTCTGACATGAAGAATATCCAGTACACCTAAAAAAAAAAAAAACAGATCAAATACTATCATAAAAATATCTTTATTTTCCTATCCTGTAAATAAATGTTCTGACAAACAGTCAAAACTCAGGACCCAACCTGCTTAATGGAGAGAACTTGAGTTTATTTGTCCCACGTCTCTACCCCACCTACCATACGTTTAGAACAAGTAAGAGGTTCTAGTCGGAAGCTCCCGACTAGGAGATACCCTGAACTCCCTCCTTCCAACACAAGATGTAGATCGCGCTACGCGCTCGTTTGTTAAAATAAAGATATATTTAAAAAAATTTTTCTTGGCAGGGTTCGAACTCGCAACTGACCACATTACTTGCTGCCGAATCTACGCCAAAAAAATAAAGAAGTAAAGTAAAGAAGAACAGACCCCGCCATTTGCCGCAGCCTCTAATCAACCGCCACGCCAATAATTAAAATTTACTGAGAAAACAACGAATTAAAATAGCAGCACAGAAAACAGTACAATCGGAATTGCAATGCTGTTGATAAATTCAAAGAAAATGCTCGTGAACGTGTGTGTGTGTGGACATGTATAAATTAAGTCTTCCGTCGTACACTTCGATGTCTTGCGACGATCCGTAGTTAGTAGAACAGGAGTAACTTCTTCTCCTTTTGGGAGGTGGTGATAAATCCAGCAGGTGACTACTAGAACGGTGTAGATTAGGATGTGGGAACTTTCCCAGTTGCCCGTCTTGGACGTGGTCAACTATGATTGATAACACAGGTTATATTTATTGACGGCAATGCCGGAGTTTAATCTTTTATTCGTCTTATTATGTTGCGTTACAGATCGAGACTGAAGGCTGCAGAAATGTCCAAGCTTAAGCTTGCCCTGTGAAGCCAATGCATCGCGCCATTCGTTAGAGTCAGCGAGCCGACTCAGCATTATTGCGCAAGCAACGCGGGTGTCCGCTTTCAGTTGCTGTGCGCTGAACTCTTAGCGGCGAGTCAGCATTGTTTACAAAAAATAGTACTTTGTTGCTGAGGGCAACCAGAATGCTTAGGGCTGTGTGTTATGTGTTGTTGTACTTTGTTGCTGAGGGCAACCAAATTACTTATGATTGTGTGTTGTGTACTTAGAAATACCAATGTATGAATGTGAAAGTGTATCTTATATGTTTAGTTGTTAACTACCCCCCCCTCGGGATGATGGCCGTCCTCGGTCATGTTAAAGTTGTCCAAAGCCTTCTGTATCCTTAGTGTTGCTCGCTTTCTCCTTAGTGCCGTAAAAAGGATGAATTTAGGCGAGCCGGCCGCAATTACCTCCTCCTTGAAATCCCGAATTGATTGCAAGTTGTTGATGTTCATGCGATGCAGGAGTGGTATGCTTAGTATCGGGTCATGTCCGATGATGTTTAGGAGCGGTGACCTCAAGGCGCCAGGCTGCTTGCTTGGTGACTTGCGCAAGTTTACAAAGTCTGTGCCATTGATAGCTGCAGACCGTTCGAATGTTATCAGGAAGGTTCCTGAGACGGTTACCTCTGCGCCATCATCTGTTCGGACGCGCGCTGTCTCTTCGTTGATAATCACGACGCCGTCATCTACAGGCATTATCGCTTTCAGGTGGCTAGGTTGAGTGTGGCAGTTGGCAGTGTTTCCCGCGTGGAGGGAGCTAGCACAGGTTTCGCGCCGTGATCGTTCGCAAAAGGTGTTATGCGTAGTCACGGTGCATCCAGTAACTGCAAAGATATCCTTTTCGCATTCCGCCAGCGTGTTCTCGTCGAGTCGCTGAATGGTTTGTTGGCGTGAAACGGGATAGACGGAGACCTTTTGGCACCTAAACTCAACTTTAGGGTAGGCTATTAGTATGTGGATAATGTTTTCGGACTGAAGACCCAGATCTTAGATGCTTCTATTAAGCTAACTATTGGAGTATCTTGTTCGATAAGTGATTTCAGATCGGCATGATCAAGGATTGTAGGATTTACTTTGTTTGCTTTTGCCAACGTTATGGTGAGTATTAAATTTTGAATTTCTGTGTTTAGTATTCTATTTCTTGCCAACAGTGTTTCGAATAAATGAGGAGTGTCAACCAAATCGCCTTTGCGGGAACTGATAATTTTATTGATGGTGTCCGTTAGTTTGTTTATTTGTTTTTGAGTTTTGGAGTTTATTAGGATCTGTTTGGAATTAGACTCCACCAATTGAGCCTCTGTAACGCGGACCCTTAGGAAATCTGAAGCATCAGGGGTGCCAGCAACAACCTTCAAGGCAGTGCCTAAGAAATCGAGGCTTCGTGCAAATCTGTGATGCACTTGAAGAACGGACAACAATGTTCTAAGGTGATCTGTATCTACGTCTAGTAGTTTACGCATATGCGACTGTGGAAAGGAATCGGACAGTTTTTCGGTCTCGTCTACCATGCTAACAAATTCAGAAATGTTACTTGAATGCCTCAAGTAGCTACGTTGATCGAACACCAGTACTTCCCCGTCTGGGACCGGAATGTAATAGGCATGCAAGAAGTCGGTGATCCGAGCATTTACCGCTGCTAGTGCTACAAGCAAAAAAAATAAACCTGAAATGGATAAACAATATAAGACGGTGTTCTAACTCTAAGTTGGTTTACTAGCTAATTGTGGCGGAAAACCTATTTCAGGTTGTCCTTATGGACCACCCTCCCCTTAATGAGGACAGACGTTCCCAGGTCTGCTTCGACCTTTTGTTCTGAGCATAAGGGAGTTAACTTGTTCCCTAACCTCTTGTTGTTCTTCTGGAACACCTTTTCTCCTACCTCGAAAACGCGGTTTTGCCTGGATGCATTGCACCTTTTGATATTGTCTTGCTGTGCCTTAATTAGCCTGTCTTTGACGTTCTCGCGACGCTCACCAGCTGCTGCATGAACAACCTCAATTGGTTTCTCGCGTACTGAGTGCAAACTTTTATTGTACTCTATCGTAGCCCTTAAGATTAATTCTGTAGTGTCGCTGATTTTCTTGTCTAACTTGAGGCATCTCGCAATTTCGGTCAGGGTGCTATGAAAGCGTTCCACTTGGCCGTTTGACGTGCTGTGAAGCGGAGCTGCGTTCACAATGCAAATGCCGTAGGCGTTTCGGAGCACCGAAGTGATGGTCTCGGAATTGAAGGCCGCCTCGTTATCGCAATAAATTGTCTTGGTTGCGGGGAACAAGTTAACAATTTGTAGCAGAGGGCTTGTGACATCGATTATTGTTCTGGACAATATCGGTTGGACGACTGCAAATTTGGAGAATTTGTCTATGCAGGTCAAGAATTGTTTCTTGTCTGTCGAGAAAATGTCAATATGCAACATTTCGCCAGTATAACTTGGTATAGGCGTTTCCCCGAGTTCTTGTTTCTTCGGGTGCCTATCGTACTTGGCTTTAGTGCAGACCCTGCAGTTTGCAACCACTTCTTTGGCTAAATTGCTCATATTGGGAAAATAGTATTCACGAAGTACTTGTTTAATATTTTCCTGAGCTGCTCTGTGCGCTCGATTGGGCTCGGCAGTGATGATTTCTAACTGCTCGTTTTTTGCAATGCCAAAATTGGGTAGCAGGGAAATGTAACATCAGGTCGTGTTGGAAACTTGCCAACGTGGGAAGATCGCAATGTATTGCATTAACGACTCCAGAGTTCACAACTTCTTTAAGTGTTTTGAGAATTGTGCTCTTGTCAGTGTAACTGATCAAGTGGCGTGTTTTGCTGCGAAACAGGAACAAGTTTCGCTTTAGCGGAAAACGCGATTCCTCTAGGACAATCTGGTTCCTAAAGCAATTCAATGGTCAGGGAGAGTTCGCTGTGAACGGTTGAAGCGTCCGAACGGGGCTCATCTTGCAGAGCATTAATGTTTTGCCTTGAAAGGGCATCCGCCACCAGATTTTCTCTGCCTGGTTTATAAAACATTTTGGCATTGTGCTGGTCAATGTAAGATTTCCATCTTTTAATCTTGGAATTCGTGTTCTTGTCCGCCACAGCAAACGTGAGCGGCTGGTGGTCCGTGAAAATTGTAATTTCCCTAGAACCGTACAGAAAGTTCTGCAATCTGCCTAAAGCCCACACAATGGCCAGCAATTCTCTTTCGTTGGTGGCATAGTTTTGTTCGGCCTGTTTTAAGGCGCGAGAAATCATTGTTATTGGCCTATTGCCTTGGGAAAGAACCGCGCCAATTCCACTGGCCGAAGCATCAGTGGCTAAATCGAACGGTTTCTGGAAGTCTGGATACATTAACATGACATCTTCTGATGCCAAAATGTTCCGCAGCCGGTGAAATGCATCGCGTTGAGCTTCATTAAACTCAACAGGGATTTTCCTTGATACGTGCTTACTAACTGAACCATTTTCCCCTTTAAGTATGTCCGATATCGGACGAGCTATAGCGGCAAAGTCCTTAATAAAAACCCTATAGTAGCCGGCTAACCCCAAGAAGGACCTAACGCTGTAGACACTCTTTGGTTCAGGGAGTTCCTGAATAGCTTTAACCTTTTTGGGATCGGATGATGCTCCGTCTTGGGTTACAATGAAACCCAGGTATTCGATACTTTCCTTGAAGAATCGAGTCTTTTCTGGGCCTACACGCATGTTGGCGTCGATTAGACATTTTAACACAATGTTAATGTGTTGAAGGTGCTCCGTTTCATTTTTAGAAAAAATTATGACGTCGTCTACATAGACGAAGCAAATCTTTCCTATATGTTCCCTCAGGACATCGTCTATTGCCCTTTGGAAGATGCTGCTTGCGTTGCGCAGGCCAAACGGTAGACGACAGAACTCGTACTTGCCGCTGCTTACTGAAAACGAAGTCTTTTCGCGGTCATGCTCCGCAAGGTAGATTTGGTGGTACCCAGACTTTAAGTCGAGGGTAGTGAAGTATTTTGCCTTTCCTAGATTTGCTAAGATCATAGGGATGCTCGGCATGGGGTAACGGTCCGGTATGGTTTTTTCGTTCAGTTTCCTGAAGTCGATTACCAACCTTTTTTTTTGGTTACCGTATGAGTCAGTGCCTTTCTTATCAACCACCCATGTTGGGCTGTTGTAAGGCGATCTGGAGGGCCTGATTATGCCATCGTCCAGCAATTGTTTGACTTCTTTGTTTATGAAGTCAGAAACACCCATGAGACTCGGGTATCTTGAATACACAGGCTCATTGTCTACTGTTCGGATTGTATCGACGACAGCAGTGTTAAAGGGGAGAGCTTCATCTGCATTTGAGAAGGCTCTTTTGTTTCTGAGTATCATGTCCCTGAACCCTTTCTTTACGGAAGGGGGAACTACGATGTCGTTGACATCGGTGAAGTTCACATCAGCACATTGATAGTACTGGAGTTTTTCGGATGCACCCTGGTATTCCAGAGTGTTTTTCGCCAAGTTCAATTTGACCCCGGCTTGTGTTAGCAAGTCGAAGCCTATGATAGCGTCGAAAGAATTTAGGGTATCGAGGAGGAAAAATGGGGAAGTAAGTCGGAAAATATTCATCAAGCATTTGCGCTTGATTTCGGTAGACCCGTGGATCGAGTTTACCGAGAATGACTTGGCGACCTGCGTTATGGTCTTTAGCTCTGTTAAGGGCTTCACATAATTTTTTGCCGCGCCAGTGTCAATCAACATCTTCAGAGTTCTCCCAGCCAACCGTCGCTCAATGTACGGAAGCCGGGAGTGTTCCCTAAAAAATTAACCGAGTCGTCACCAGGTGCGTACTCGTTCTCACTCTCTAGTTCTTCGACTGCCTCCTTGGCCGCCTTCTCGGATTCTGTTACAGCTTCTTTGGAATCTGTTTGTACGACATTGTTAACGCGTTGTCGCCTTTGACCTGTTGAACGGTCTGACGAATTCTTGCGTTTTGGTGCGTTGGACACATTAGTCTGACGATTGCTGTAGTCGGTTTTTTGTCTTAATCTAGAGGAAGAGTCAACTTCCATGGGCTGTGGAGCCTAGGTTTGATTGTCTTTTGGGGCCTGAGGCTGGGGACCGCCCTTTTGGCGTTTCACAAAATGGGGATTTCTCTCCTGATTCTGTTCATCTCTGTTATATCTGGTTTGCTTGCCTTGGGCACGGTTTTTGTTACCTTAGCGTAAGAGTTAGCGAACATGCTTCTCTCAATGCTAGATTCTGCCTCTCTGGCCAAGGCCAGTGCGGATGGTAAATCTTTTGGTTGTGCAGGGAACACAACCGCTCTCAACGGCTTTTTAAGACCGGAGATAAAGGCGTACAAGGCGTCGTCTCTAACCTCTCGGTTGAGCAAATCGGCGCCTTCTTGGTCGTGAGACATTACAATTTTGTTAGTTACGAGCGTGAGTTTCTTCTCTACGTCATCGTAGTACTGCATCAGGGACATTTCGCCCTGCGTAACCAACTCCAAACCTTGTCTCAACAAGCGCAAGGATGTTTTATCCGAGTATGTGCAATCTAGCCTAGCTAGTATTGCATCGAAATTTAAGACAGTATTGTGAGACACTAGTAGGGCTCCAGCTGAGCCTTTGATTTTATTCCTAATGATCGCTACGGCTTGGTAGTGTGTAGTGCTCTTTGGAAAATTCTTGAACAGTTCGTATGCGTAGATGGCTGCTTGCCTCCACGCTACATACTCATCCTGTACGCCAGTGAAATCCGGCACAGACTTAATAATGTCTAAGGGGATATCGCATCTGGCGTTAGGATCGACGGATATTTTCTCGTATGTGATGATTTGCGGTGCTTCCACCTGCAAACTCTGTACTTGTGAAGCTAAAGCGGTTATTTGTGCTTGAAACTGATTTTGTTGTAGCGCTAAAGCTTGCCTGATGGCACCCTCAACGAGAGTCTGAACTTGAGCTGGATCCATTTCTTCAGTTACAGCGGTACCAGCAGGAGTAGGATCTACTGAGCAATTGACTTCCCCCTCCCAGCTATCGTCACTATTATATACAACTTTTATCTCCCTATAAGTCCAACTCATTGGCTTATGGTTGGCACTTTTCAAAACTTAGGCCGATCGTGAAAGATCGGCAGGTAAAACTGTTGGCAATAATAGAAAATAGTGTATCTTGGGGTATGCAATATTTATTACAAAAAATTTGTTAAGGTATGCAGCAAAAAATATAATGCTGCCGAAAGAATGCAACATTTATAAAAAATGAAATGCTGGCAAAAGAATGCAGCAATATTTACTTTACTTGTTTTTTTTTTTTTTTTTTTTTTTATTTTAATCACACGCATCGGTACGTGGCGTTCGTTAATAATTTCTTAAAAGCCGAAATCACTTATGAACTTACATGGTATGGGTTCTTGTTTATTGGTTGGGCGCCAATTAAGTCTTCCGTCGTACACTTCGATGTCTTGCGACGATCCGTAGTTAGTAGAACAGGAGTAACTTCTTCTCCTTTTGGGAGGTGGTGATAAATCCAGCAGGTGACTACTAGAACGGTGTAGATTAGGATGTGGGAACTTTCGCAGTTGCCCGTCTTGGACGTGGTCAACTATGATTGATAACACAGGTTATATTTATAGACGGCAATGCCGGAGTTTAATCTCTTATTCGTCTTATTATGTTGCGTTACAGCTCGAGACTGAAGGCTGCAGAAATGTCCAAGCCTAAGCTTGCCCTGTGAAGCCAATGCATCGCGCCATTCGTTAGAGTCGGCGAGCCGACTCAGCATTATTGCGCAAGCAACGCGGGTGTCCGCTTTCAGTTGCTGTGCGCTGAACTCTTAGCGGCGAGTCAGCATTGTTTACAAAAAATAGTACTTTGTTGCTGAGGGCAACCAGAATGCTTAGGGCTGTGTGTTATGTGTTGTTGTACTTTGTTGCTGAGGGCAACCAAATTACTTATGATTGTGTGTTGTGTACTTAGAAATACCAATGTATGAATGTGAGAGTGTATCTTATATGTTTAGTTGTTAACTTATACAGAAATTCTTTTATTTTGCGCTTGCTGCCCCAAACTCGAAGCCAGCTAAAACAGGTTTTATTAAATAACTTCTGTGTTTCTTAACCGATCTTGATGCAATTTTCTGCATCTTATTGAACTATATAATATTCGTGCATTATAGAAAGTCAATTGCATATCAATTGTGGCTTATATTAGTGCGCAGCATAAATTGGTTTATTTATTTGGTTTATAGCTTTGAGGAAGTAGCGGGTAGGTGGCGATAGGTATAAAATGAAAGATACTTGATATATACAGATATACTATGCTAGAACCCAGCGGACCAACACGCGAGCCTTTAGCGAGAGTCTCGCAAAATGCTCACAAATGAGCTCATATGTGAGCGGAAAACGAGTGGGATATATTTTTAATACAAAAGAATCGCACGCGAGCGTTGCAGTAAGGTCTATGCGATAAAAATGCGCGTACAGTAGAGAGTGTGTGTGGTGTGTTGTTTTTGTTTCATATAGCAACATAGTCATGGTCGTTTTGTTGTTGTTTCCTACTCAGCCGGTTTTTTTGGGGTTGAAAAATTCCTTTCTTCTCATTTCTATTGTCCGCCGAAGCCAGCAGACACATGTTTTAAGTGAATATCTAAAATTGGAATTTTATGGAGAGGTAAGTAATTAACAATTGTTTATTATTTTATTTTTTTTATGTTATTATTCTCTTTCAGAATATTATTCAATATTTCAATACGCACAGGAAATAGTTGAGCGCTTAGGAAAAGTGATGCCAGAAAAATGAATTTATTTTTTTTCTTTCATTAACACTTTTAAATTAAACTGCTCTATTTATGTATTTACTTTAAATGCGATTAAATTTTAAATCAAATAAAATGTTATATATTTTTTAAACAAAAATTCTTTTTAAAAAAGAGTGCAATAAAAAAAAAACAACAACAAACATTTGAATGGAAATGAAATGGGCATGAAACAAAAATAAAGTTTCGTAAATTATATATTATGCGAGCCTTTGCGATATCTTTTAAGAGACTTTTTTAATATTTCTCACCTACACAAACGTATCGCAGAAAATATTTTATTAGACTCGTTAGAAATATCAGAAAAGGCTCGCAAAATATATACAAAAGGCTCGCTAGTCGTATTTCTTGCCACAGTCGTAAATGAAACTCTGACTGCATATGATTCATATTGCTATCGTTTCCCGATGCGTTTGCGAGAGTTTTGTAGGGTAAAGTCACGCATTTGACCACTTTGCGATATCAATTGCGACAGTTTGGTCCGCTGGGAAGCAACATGTCAAGTTTGGTGACTCTAGCTCTTATTATTTTCCCAATTTGCTAAAAAAAAAAAAAGGATTTCAATATCGATTTTTATCGATTACTTGGAAACAGAGTAAGTTATCGACTATCAGAAACAAACTCGTGCTGCGCATGGACTAGGAGGACCTACAGCTAAAATTTCATTTCTGATATCCTTGCGATCATACATACGGACGGGCATAGCTAAATCGACTCGGCTGTTGATGCTGATCAAGAATATATATACTTTATGAGGTCGGAGATGCTTCCTTCTGCCTGTTACATACATTTGCACAAATACTTTATACCATTTTTAGCCATTTTCAATGGGTACAAGGATAAATATTCATAAATATAAAATAAATTCGTTTAATTAAAGAAAGCTGTTGGTTCCAAGATACATGATTATATTACAACAGAATTATGAAATTCCCTAAGATTCACCGAAATTATTCAAATTTGAATTCATGATTTAATAAACTAGCTTCTGTTTCAAAAAAATTACTTTAGTTTTCCAAAATAACTTAACAGAGGAACAACAGGAAAAAACTTTTTATTTCGGTTCAAGTCTGCAAAAGGTTCGTTATCATTGCAATGTCAAACGTAAATATATATATATATTTATATATATATATATAATTTCAGCTTCCTAGCTTTTACAATATATATGTATATATGAGTGAGCTTATATGGAGTAGTGAGTACTATTTTTGGATAATCTATTGAAGGTAGTTACCTTCACTGTAATTACAGTGAAAATTTCAGCTTTCTAGCTTTTACAATTTGGGCTGTGCGTTGATCACCAATCAGTCAGTCAGTCAGGACAAACAGTTTTATACATAGAGGTATTGATGTGCATAAGAATATCACAACATTACCATTGCCATGTATACATATAGGACAAAAGGAATACTACTACTGCTGCTTTTAATTCATTTTAATACAATTTACTACATGTTCGTTTAGTTCCGTAAATTTAATTCAACTCGAAGCTCACAAAGACAAGCTCTTACTTGTTTCTTTTAAACTTGTGTTCTTGTGCATTTTTGTTTGTGCGCTTGCGCTATTAGCTCTGTGGGTAAGCTTCTTGTTGTTGTTTGTTGTTTATGTTTAACTGCACATCGCCTCTCTGGTGTGCAAGATTTCGTGGGCAAGCAAGCAATCTATAAATAGACTACTCTCGCACTCTCGCTCTCTCTCTCCTTTTTATTCAACTTGCGCTTTGATCTTTTTCTACTTTCTGCCGCTTGTTGGTGCTCCATAAGCCATACCATATTAATCTAATCTAAATAACTCTTTTTTTACATTTGGCTGCGTTATTACAGTAGTTACCCTTAATAATGGACCATAAAATTGTCTGTTTTATAAAAACTTGCCAAATGCCAATTACGGCAAGTCAATCCAGCATACCTTGTTGGCTGTGTGATAATGTCGTGCATTCTAAATGTGCGGGTTACACTGGTCTTGTGGGGGATGCTGTTGCCAAACGAAATGGTTTGCACTATAGTTGCGACTCGTGTTGGGAGATTGATGGTGAAATGCGGGCGTTTATGCGTCAGACCAGAAGTGGCTTAGGGGTCTGATTGTTGGTTTTCGTAAACTTAACGATCAGCTCACAGCCCTGGACACCCAATTTAATAGCCTTAAACTGTTAGATGAGTCTCCGGGGCCTAAAAAGCTCACTCCTTGTGATCTGCCGTTGCCGAATACCCTTCAGCCTCCGACTGCTATTCAGCAGCCTACTACACCGATTACACAGCAGCTCATCTCGTTTGTTACTCCGGTAGCTGTGAGGTCTGCTGTGGACACTGATTCTGTCCCGAAAAGTGTGACATCGGCACGACAAAAAACCAGTCGAATTATCCGTGTCGTCCGCTGTCGTGGGTGTTCCGAAAGGGCGACAGCAACAATTAAATTTACAACAGCCGCTAGAAGGCTCGTCGTCCGGACTACCGGCTGTTTTAGGTACCATAGTTAATAGTGTTCCCACTGTCCTACCTGTGGCACCTAAGAATCTAGTCGGTGTTCCACCGAAGAGACTTATTTTTGTTTTTAGGCTTGCCCCTCACTTTTCATCAGATGAGGTAAAAGCCTTTATACAGGCAAAAATTCAAGCCCCAGGTATACTGGTGGAGAAATTTAAGTTCGCTTATGAAAGGGATATTGCGTCCTTTAAAATAAGTGTTCCGCCAGAAATATTTACGGATATTTGTTGTAAAGAGTTTTGGCCGGAGCACTTAATAGTAAAAGAATATAAGGCCAAAAAGAAAAATCGGACTCCGATTTTATTACCACCTATTTCTAATGGCACATCAACTTTAGTTGCTGCGTCAAAAAACTAATTTCATGTTTCGAGCTTGTCTACCAGAATGTTAGAGGTCTTAAATATAAACTCGCTAAACTGTATTTAGACTCCCTTGCTTTTAATTTTCAAATTATCGCTTTTACTGAGACCTGGCTGAAGCCGGACATCTCAGACTCTTCAATTTTTACCTCCAAATACACCACTTATAGATGCGATCGAGCTTCCCGTATCGGAGGAGGAGTACTTATAGCTGTCGAGTCTGCTCTTTTTTACTTTTTCTATCTTTATTGCATGTTCATATTTACCTCCTCTATCTAATTTGTCTACCTATCAAACCCATCTTAATGCTTTTAAATCTGTCTCCTCCCTATTTTCTGATAGAGACCTTTTAGTAGTTCTTGGGGACTTTAATCTTCCTGTTGTCGAGTGGTCATCGCCATCAGACTCAAACTTTCTGTTGCCGTCATCGTCAAACGAATTTATTGATGGTCTACATGAATTGTCCTTACGGCAGGTTAATCGTGTGCGCAATTCAAGAAACAGATCTCTTGATCTAACTTTCGTGTTGGATTCGTTCAACAGTGTTGTGCACAGGATCAATCCGCTTACACTTTCTGAAGACCCTTTTCATCCAACTCTGAAAATGGTCATTGATTTACCAGCCCGAGTCCCTATCAAGGAGCCGAAAGGCTGATTTTCATAAGCTAAATGATCTTATTCTGCAAGTCGACTGGTCCCAACTGTACAATTGTGCAGATATTGATGTTGCCTGGAAACTTTTTTATGACACCTTGTACTCGATTTTTGATGTCTGCGTTCCTCTTAATCACCCAGCGAGGCCTGATAGGCCTCCCTGGTTCTCAAATGAACTGATGAGGTTAAAAAACGTTGAGGTGTTATAAAAAGTTTAAGAAATCGGGAAATCACTCTGATTTCTCCCGCTATGCAGTTGCCCGATCAAATTTTTCCACCCAAAATTTCATCTGTTATAAGAATTACCTTCGGCGTTGTCGCCTTCAATTTTCACATAATCCTAAGCAACTTTTTAACTTTGTCAATTCTTAACGAAAGACATCTACTTTGCCTTCTTCGGTTTAGTTTGCAGATGAGAGCACGAACACTTATCCAGGCATAGCCGATCTGTTCGCAAACTTTTTTCAAACTACCTACTCCTCCTCTAGGTATAATAAAAATCAGCCTTATCCTTATCAGTTACAGAGTTCAAACTGCATCTTTAATCCCATTATTACCGAAAGTTCGCTTCTTAGCGACCTTAAAACTATCAAGCCGGCTTACTCGCCGGGCCCTGATGGTGTTCCTGCCTGCGTGCTTAGATACTGCGCTGCAGCATTATGTAAAAAACTTTTTGAATTGTCCGTTAACACTTCATATTTTCCGACCATTTGGAAGGAATCATACATTATCCCTCTCCATAAGAAAGGGAGTAAGTCCGATGTCGAAAACTATAGAGGTATTTCCAAATTATCCGCTGTACCTAAAGCTTTTGAGAGAATTATAACATCTCAACTGCAGCATTTATGTAGTTCTATTATTTCACCTTCCCAGCATGGGTTCGTGAAGCGCAGATCTACAACTTACCTTCTTGAGTTTACTTCGTTTGTAATTGATGGGTTTAAAAAAAGAAAGCAGACTGACGTCATCTATACTGATTTCAGTAAGGCTTTCGACTCTGTCAACCATTCCTTGCTGCTTCATAAATTAAGCCTTCTCGGCTTCCCAGTCAATCTCTTGAACTGGATTTCAGAGTATTTGCGTGACAGAACCCAAAAGGTTCTTTTCAGAAATTCATTTTCTATACGTATTCTGGTGACTTCCGGTGTTCCTCAAGGTAGCCATCTTGGCCCGCTACTCTTTACTCTTTTCATCAATGACCTTCCCTCGATACTGTCTCACTCTCGAGTATTAATGTATGCTGATGATGTAAAATTATGCCTTGCATATAAGGATATGGCATCATGTTATCTCTTACAAGCGGACATTGATGCGTTTCAGGCTTGGTGTCAAGCCAACCTGTTAAACTTAAACTGCTCTAAATGTAAGGTAATGTCCTTCTATAGAAGCCCTCCTCAATTGGTTTTTTACATCCTTGATAGCATACCGCTCGAGCGTGTTAAAAGTACTTCTAATGAAGTTAATGATCTAGGTGTCATCCTTGATCATAAACTTAAATTCGACTCTCATGTTACTACCGTGGTCAATAAGGCCAGAATAGTTATGGGTTTCATCAAGCGATGGTCGAAGGAGTTTGACGATCCGCACACGACAAAAACACTTTATATATCTTTGGTACGACCTATTCTTGAGTATGCCTCATGTATCTGGTCACCACAATATGCTACCCATCAGGACATAATTGAATCCGTTTAGAAACAATTCTTGTTGTTTGCTCTTAGTGGTTTAAATTGGGATCCTCGTGTGCGGCTACCGTCATACTCCAGTAGACTTCTGATGATTAACCTTCTTTAATTAACTTCTGGGTGTAATATTTATTCATAAATTAATTACTGGTGAAATCGACTCTTCTGTGTTGACTAGCCAATTAAATTTCTCCATCCCTACTAGACTAACACGTAATTTTGTACCTTTATCGCTTCAATTTTGCTCAACTAATTATGCCTTGCATGAACCGTTCAGGGTTCTCTGTGACGACTATAACAAGCATTACAGAGTATTATGCTCGGAAGCTTCTCTTCCTCGTATAAAGTCTTCTATTCTAAACTATTTATCAAGTGGATAGTCCTATTTTTATTTGTAATTGTATTTATACACATACTCGTAGTTTGTATCGATTTTTTTTTAATATTTTTTTTTTCATATTTACCTTGCATTTCGTGTCGGACGTTACACGACTGTGCCCCTCGGTCGGTTGGGCGAGAGGTGGGATGCAGTACGTTGCATCGGGATTCGCGTTAAAAAAAAAAAAAAATTCTCTTTCGTTTAATAAGTTCGACGATAAATGCAGCTCTGCAGATGGGCAGCAGGTGCCCGCCTCGTAAATGTAAGCGTGGGATATAGTTCGGCACCTATGATGTTGCTGCCCAATGCACAGCAGAGGAGTTCGAATTTGTCAGCGGTCAACGATCTTAAAGATTTTTTTTTTCCTTTTTGCTTGTCGGCCCCGTACTAAAGTTTTCTTGAAAAAGTTTTTTACCGGCCAACTAGGCCGACGAGTACAAAAAAAAACAAGTAAGAGGTTCTAGTCGGGAGCTCCCGACTAGGGAATACTCTCAACCCTCTTATTTCAAAACCAAATGCAGCTCGTTTGAATTAATAAAGATAAATTAAAAAAAAAAACAAGTAAGAGGTTCTAGTCGGAAGCTCCTGAATAGGGAGTACCCTGAACCCTCTTATTCCAACACTAAATGCAGCTCGTTTGAATTAAAAAAGATAAATTTAAAAAAAAAAGGTTCGAACTCGCAACTGTCCGCATTACTTGCTGCCGACGCGACAGACCGCACCACTTGCCACTTTCTCTACTTAACAGCCACACTAATAATTGAGTCTTGTTGTGAAAAAAAACCAATTAAAATAGCAGCACAGAAAACAATCGCAATGATGACAAAATTCGTAGATGTATACAGAAATTCTTGGAATTTGGAAATCCGCAAAAACGTGGCAGTCAAAATACCGAAAAACAAAACAAACCATAGAATATTTGTGTATTCTCAAAAAGTCAATTGCATTTAAATTGTGGCTTAAATTGGTTTGCAATACAAGTTGGGTTATTTATTTATTTATTTATTTTATTTATTTATTTATTTATTTAAGGTCGACAAAACGAGTGTCTTCCTCATTATTTCGTAGATTATACATACAATAGATAATGCAATTATATGCTAAAAGCCTAGTTAGATAACACAGTTCTCTAAATAGCATCACCGACCGATGGAGGTGTTTTAGTTGCCAGTCCGGCCAGCTGTGCCCCTTTTCCCAGCTAAATTTTTCAGTGACGCTATTAGAGCCTACATCTAAGCAGAAGGGTGTAAGTAGGAAAAAAGTGTTCTTAATTAATAAAATACAATAAATAGGAAAAAAAAAAGTAAGAAGATTGTTAATAAAGTAAAGAAATGTATGCTAGATATATAAAGTGTTAAGTAGATAGGACAGAGAGAAAAGTAATGGGAAATCACCGACCCGGTGGGGGGAAATTTACAGCCTGTCCGGCAAGCTATGCCCCTGCTTATAGCTGGGAATGGTCAGTGACTTCCCGAAGGTATCCTGAACACAACGATTTTATTAGGGGTAGAGAAATTTCGGTAGAGAAATCGTGATGCAAACTATTATAATTTTTACATAGCACGCGAAAAGGATTGTGCTTAGCGTAGTCTGTTGTGCACGTAGACAGGAATAAGGGGCGGTAGTTTCTGGTTGGTCTGGACGGAACAGAGAATTGAAGACGCCCTAGCAGAAAAGGAGAATCTATATCGCCAATAATCAACTTATGTAGAAGGACAACACCGAGAATTGTCCTACGGTTAGTTAACGACGGAAGGTTAAGAAGAAGCAGCCTGCTGGAGTAGGATGGCAACCGAAGATTAGGGTCCCAATTTAAACCTCGTAAGGCAAAAAGCAGAAATTGCTTCTGAACAGATTCAATACGATCCTGGCTATTGTTATACTGCGGAGACCAGATGCAAGAGCAGTATTCAAGGATAGGGCGAACAAGAGAGATGTACAGAAGTTTCGTTATAAAAGGATCGTTAAGCTCTTTAGACCATCGTTTAATGAATCCAAGTACACCTTTTGCCTCATTAACGATGGTATCTATGTGAAGATTGAAACAGAGTTTAGAATCAAAAAGAACGCCTAGATCCTTAACTGTTAGTATACGTTGCAAATGGGTATTGTCGATTGTATAACTGACAAGATAAGGTGTAGTACGATTAAATGTCATAAACATACACTTTGAACAATTTAGATGCAATTGATTGGCCGAACACCAAAGTTGCATAGCGTTCAAATCGTCTTGTAGACGAGAATGATGTAGGGGATTAGTGTATGATAGAATAAGTTTCACATCATCCGCATACATGAGTACACGGGCATGTGATATAACAGAGGGGAGATCATTTATAAAAAGAGTAAAGAGTAAAGGTCCAAGAAGACTACCTTGTGGAACGCCAGAAGTAACGTGAACTTGTTTAGAGGTAGTCAGCCTCAGCATTACTCTTTGGGTCCTACCTTTTAAATAAGAATTAATCCAAAGCAAAAGAGACGGAGGGAAACCTATTCGGTCAAGTTTAAAAAGTAAAATGTCATGGTGCACAGAGTCAAACGCCTTACTGAAGTCAGTAAAAATGACATCAGTTTGCATTTTCGAAAGAAAAGCATCGTTTACCAAGGAAGTAAACTCAAGCAGATTGGTCGTAGTTGACCGATTCTTTACGAAACCATGTTGAACAGGGGAAACAACTGATTTGCAGAAATGCTGCAAATTCGAAGTGATTATTTTTTCAAATAATTTAGGAATAGCGGACAGTTTTGCAATGCCCCTGTAATTTTGTATATCAGACTTTCCACCTTTCTTGTGGAGAGGAATGATATAAGATTCTTTCCAAAGAGATGGAAAGACAGAAGATTCAAGAGATAGATTAAAAAGCGTTTGCAATGGATAAAGAAGGAAGGGAGTAGACAACTAGGAATATTGTCAGGCCCAGGAGAGTAAGAAGATTTTAAAGAGTTTACAGCTAAAAGGAGAGAGGAGTGTGAAATAATAGGAGGAGGTATAGAACTAGAGGAAGAAATAGTATAAGGGTAAGAATTATTATTAGGACAGACTGAGGAGTAAGTTGATTGGAAAAAATAAGCAAAGAGGTTAGCAGAATCAGAGTCATTACTAGCATTATCCATCCCGAGACAAAAAGAAGATGGCAAACTTTAAGATTTACGCTTCAAGTGTACAAAATTGTAAAACTGTCTCGGATTTTGGGAAAATTGCCTTTTACAACGAGTTAGATAATTCTCATAGCTTTTAGAATTCAGAAGAAAGAAGTTCGACTTGGCTATGGAATATTTAGCCAAGTCTGTACACGAACCAGACTTTTTAAACATTTTAAAATATATAGATTTTAAGTTCTTAAGATGTGACAATCTGGGAATAAACCAGGTTGGTTTTGAAGAAGTAGTCGAAGGAATTGACTTGGGAATACTCATATCTAAGAGGGAGTTTAGGGTGTTATAAAAAAAATTAATGGCAGTATTCATATCAACCGAGTCATATAAGAAAGACCAATCGGTTGCATAAATAACCTGATTTAGAATTGTATAGTTTCCCTTGCGAAAGCAACGGCGGGGCTCATTGGCTGATGAGCACGAAATGAGAGGATTACAATTGCACATTGCAACCTCTTAAGTAGGATGATATACATCCTCAGGAAGAGATAAAGGAGGGGACCTAGACACATTAGAAATAAGGTAGTCGTTAACAAATACAAGGTCAAGTGTTCTATTCAAATGATTAGAAATTGAATTGATTTGAAACAACGAAAGATCAAGCATGCAGTCTATAAAATCATGCTGTGCTGAGGGCACTAGATAATTTTCGGCAGTGAATAATGACCAAGAGATGTTAGGCAAATTAAAATCACCCAACATAATAAATAGGTCATTATCACGCACGTATGAAGAAACTTCTTCAATACAAGTTATATGTTTCATATAAACTTGAATATCAGAAGAAGGAGGGACATAAGAGCATTTAATATAGATATTCCGTGTAGGAAAAGACACCTTAACTGAGACAATCTCAGCGTCAGTAGGCGTACTAAAACAGAAAACTTCTGACTGGAGAGTGGCTTTAAAGGCAATTAACACCCCACCACCTCGAGTCGGCCGATCATTTCTTTGCAAAATAAAACTATTCGAAAATACCTCAAAATCGGATATGGTTGAGTTTAACAATGTTTCTGAAAAAGCTATTATATCCGAGTCGAAGGAAGTACTGGCCATGAAAAGATTTTTAAGCATTGACATAAGACCTCTGACATTCTGATAATGAATACAGATTTGGTCAGAAGATGAAGTTAGTTTTTTGGGGCAGAAATGGTACCCTGTATTAAAGGGACTGGAAGGGTGACAGGCTGGTTACGCTTTTTTGGCTTGAACTCGTGAACAATCATGTGTGGAGGCCAAAATTTGGGATCACAAATGATTGGGAACATATCATGTGAAACATTTATTTTGAATGATGATTTTTCACGAGGGGTGGAGAAATTAAATTTGGTTATTGACACGCTAGCAGAAGATTTGCTAGCAATATAGGCTACCAAAGACTCAGAAGTGGTGTCCGATGAAAGTCGACACGCAAAAACTTGCCTACGAGGGGCAACAACGGTTAAAGTAGGTGCTGATGGGGCTGCAGGTAATACAGGAGTTGGAGGAGCTAAAGAGGCACCATGATTGTGTTTAACAATCTGGGCAAGATTACGCGCAGGTCTACCTTTGTGGCCAGGAGCTGACGGGGCTGAGGCAGTTTGGATAACTGGGACAGTAACAGGTACGGGCTCTACTGGAACTACTATAGAGGATGAAATGGGGGCAATTGGGCAGTCGCTTGGAGAAGGCGATAAGGACAACATTGGAGATAAATCCAAGTTGCTAGGTAGGGACAAGAAAGGCGTAGGTGTCTGAACAGATGTAGAGGGCAATTGCAAAAGTTGAGGCTCCAACCGGCGATTGGTTGGAGACTCGAATTTATAATTGGCAAGCAACTCAAAACTCGAGTCAAAATTACTCGACAGCTGCTTAGCCACATTATTCAATTTTAAGAATTGATTTCTCACAGAATTATACATCCTGGAGAAATCGATTTGCTTTTCGATGCAAGCTGGGCACGACCAACGCAAGCCACCGCAGCCCTTCTTGGCAACTACAGCGATCTTGTCGCAATCACGCCCAGTGAGACCTGCACATTTAGCATGCATCATATTCTCACACAGCCAGCAATTTACAAATTGCGGCTGTGCAGAATCATCAGCCTGATTGAATGTGCAAGGTTTCTTACAGGACGACATAATTGTTACAAGAGTATGCAAGTTGTGAGAGCGCAGAGCAAAACAAAAACGGTGCACAAAAATAGAGCAAGTAAACACTCAAAAAACAATTATCGTACACAAACAAATTGTTTGGAGCGAAAAGCAATAGCAAAAATTTGCGAGAGCGCGATGCACAAGCAGAAATATGCAGCAGCGAACACACGCACAAACAAGTGTATGCACGGGGGAGCACCAAAGCAAAAGAATCAAAAACAGGCAATAACAACAACACGGAACTGACGGCGCGTTTTATAAATGCAATAATTAACAGACTTACGCTGCACAACCGAATAACACTTTGCACAATTTATAAAAGCTTTTTAAATAATGCACCAAAAATGCAAAATATAGAAATAAAAAGCTGGATTAGAGCGCAAAAATATATAAAAATCTTGGAGCACAAGTAAAACACGTCAATCACTCTCAACTGAGAACTCTCTCTGACTTGATTTATATCTCTGAGGTGGAAGCGGGAGGTGGCGATAGGTAAAAAAATGAAAGATACTTGATATATGTATATATAATATTATAGAAGCAACATATCAAGCTTGGAGACTCTAGCTTGTATTATTTACTCAATTTGCTCAAAAAACAGGATGTCAATGGGAAATAAAACCGATTTTAAATCGTGATTTCTTTGTATGTCTGAATGAAACTTGTGACGTCGGTATCCATTTAAATAAGTCGCCTATAGCCACACACATTTGATGATCTTCATCGAGCAATTTCACATGTGGAACTGGAGCACGGTTCCGAAATCTCCTTGGAGTAAATTTACTAGATTTGTCTTCAGCCAATATATGCGCCAACAGATTGGTAAAAAGTGGACCAGCGCTTGCGGCAGCACCCCTGCCACGTGGCTGTAAAATCCAACAAAGGTCAAACACCAATCTATTGACACTAAGCAAATATAAAAATCGCCTGATTCAATCACTTTAACTACTTCGATATTAAATTACTTTTCCACTTGCACGTCTGCATTAATACAGCTTTATCTCTCCTTTTTATACCCTGAACCCATTGCAAATGGGTAAAAAGGGTATTATTGTGCAAATGTATGTAACAGGCAGAAGAAAGCATCTGCGACCCCATAAAGTATATATATTCTTGATCAGCATCAATAGTCGAGTCGATCTAGCCACGACCGCCTATCTGTCCGACCGTCTGTCCGTCCGTCTGTTCGTCCGTCTGTCCCTATGTATGAACGCAAAAATCTTAGAACCTATAAGAGCTAGAGACTTGACTTTTAGATGTAGGTGCTCCTAGTGCCCGCGCAGATCGAGTATGTTTCCGATAATCGATAACTTACTCCGTTTCCAAGCAGTCGATAAAAATCGATATCGAAATCCTGTTTTTTGAGCAAATTGGGTATATAATAGAGCTAGAGTCACCAAAATTGATATGTTTATTCTAGAATAGTATATATATATCAAGTATCTTTTATTTTATACCTATCGCCACCTCTCCGCTACTACCTGATAGCTATAAGTCAAGTTAATAACCCAACTTGTATTGCCCTAGTAGGCAATAAAATTTCAATGCAATTTACTTTTGCGAATACACATATATTCTATGGTACAATTAGATATACTGCAGAAAATTTCATTAAGTTTGGTTCAGAAGCACGTGCTTGTGCGCAAATTCCAAGAATTTCTGTATACATGTACACACACACATTCATGCGCGTCTGCTTCGAGTTCTATCAACAGCATTGCAATTGCGATTGTATTGATTTCTGTCCTGCTATTTTAATTCGGCTTTTTCTCATTATGCCTTAATGTTTATTATGGCTGTTGGGTAGAGGCGGTGGCAATTTGTGTGGTCTGTCACGAGTTCGAGCCCTTCCGAGGAAAGTATTTTTATTTTTTTTTTGGCTGGTGTGGCTGTTTAGAGAAGACGGCGGCAAGTAGTGCGGTTAGTAACGAGTTCGAACCCTGCCAAGGGAAATTTTTTTTTTTTAATTTATTGTAATTTCTACGAAAGCAAACGAGCGCGTAAGAGCGTTCAGGGTAGTCGGGAGCTCTTACTAGGACTATAACCTCTTACTAGTTATAAGTTGTTCAAACATTAAACTTCGTTTTTAATAATTACACTGTTAAATTGTTTTCTTGACGTACATCTTCTTAAAAGTACATCTTTTTGCTGCCAATCTGAGCTGGATACTGTCGCATGCCGTCGTCCGTCCCCTTAATAGTCCTAGCTGTAACGGTGATATAAGCTTTCAGCGATCGCTTCTCATCTTAACTGCATTATCGTATGAACTTGCTTACGTGCCAAATCAGATATCAAAGAAAATATGCAAAAGTTTAGGAGCCAAGTGCGAGGGTAGCACATAAAGTTTCTAGAAACCAATAACTGGTCCCACTCGGCTTCTACAGACGGAACAGAAGAACGGTAGCTGGTGCTTTCCTTAAGGTTAATTCAAAGAACTTTTTGATACATTTTACTCGCCATTCAATAGTCGTCTGTGACGTCCAGTAGGATGCCATCGACCTCTATATGGCTTAGTTAGACAACCACAGAAATTACTTACCTGGTGTTAATTGTTGAGAGTCTGATAAAAGCTCTGGCACTTTTTTTCTCAGATGGCAAATAATCAGATAGTCAAAGGTTTTCATTCATTAAAAACTACAGAATGATCTGACTGAGTTCCTTCATTGAGGACTTTCACTTTCCAATACTATTCTTATAACAGCCCGAAACGTAGTAATTACGTTCACCTGTGAATTGTGGTTATATGGCAGTAATGGCTTTTTATGGCTTTATTGATGGTACGTTTGCTTAAGAGGGTCTGATTGCATGTCATCATCGGGTAACGGCTTCGAGCTGTCCTGCGTTATGTGCACTTACAACAGTCTTATCGGAGATGGCTAGAGTTCCAGGCTGGCCAAGATTTTTGTCATCATTGCTTAAATTACGGAGGACAAAATTAATAAAATATTTTCTTACAAAACCTATAAATTTAACTGGTGCTGCTGTACAGAAATCTGAAGTGAAAACCTTTCCCACTGTGATGTTCTCTTCTGCGTCGTTGGGCAGAGCTTCTGGATCAGATCTCTGCGTCCGTCACACTACAAAGTTTCTTTGTGTTCCGCCTAATGATAGGAATGTAGCCGTCCGTCTCTGATCGGTCGTGTGCCTATGACAACCGATTTATAAGCTTTAATGACTATACAAAATGTAGCTCACAGAATTCGTCTTCAATGAGGCCGAGTTTTTCCTTATAATTAATGATCGCTGCTTAGTTACTAGCACAATACAGCTTTTCCATCTTGACAAGCTTTAAGTTGTGGGTGTATAGATTTGGGTTGCATTGCTGCAGCAGAGTGCAGTTCACGGATGATCTTCTACTTTCTATCCTGATACAGCCCTCCGTCCTTACAGTTAGATAATAAATAAGATCCGCTGTGCTGGTCGCTGTGGATATGCCCTCCACTCCTCTTAGCATGTATTTTTTCGCTGTGTTTCTAGTATGTCGAGAAATGTTCCATCCACACAGCCTCAGTTCTCTGCTGTTTGCATAAAATGGCATTGGGTAACACGACCACTAAAACAACCCCTGTGTTCGAATGAAAGCAGGTGTACACGGACCAATTCCGCCAGCATGTCAGACTAGCATATTCACTATCTTTACTGTGTCCATTGGCCAGTTTTTGGATCCACGCTATATATTGCTAAAATATGTGCCGGAGGTTGGTAGGGTCGTATGTAATTTAAGTCTGGTCATTTAGGTTGAACAATGACCTATTAACATGCGTTAAGGCTACACGCCAAAGGGGTTAAATTAAAATTTAAACAGTAGACCGTCATGACGTTCTTTGACTTAAGTGTGTCATATTGTCATCTGCCGACGTCCCACTATTATGAAATCCGGCTTGTATCATATCTGCCTCCACCGATGTGTCTGCTGGTGCTTTGTGCTTGTCTGTTATTGATTCACAGTATGCTGACAGAACATCTCAGGAAAATGTATTATTAAATATTATATATTACAATGTTGTGGTACGTTTGGGGTGCATCCAGTCGATTTTCGAGAAGTTTGTGACTATCAATCTTAACAACTCTTTGGAGTGCGCCGCTGATCACTCAACAAAGATCTCGTCGCCTCTTCTAGTCACCGACTCTACACCAGAAAAGTAAGGCACCACTTGCGGCCTACTACACAGCACCTAGCAGCAGCGGTTGTTAAACTACTGCTGGTAAGCACCTTACCGTTCGTCTGCTCAGTGTTACCAAACGGCCAGATCGCCGTCCCCCAATTAATTATCAATCAATCTTATTATCAGACGATCAAACCAGGATATGATAGCAAATAATTAATATCATTGGTAGACTCAGCGCATAGCTTCAAGAGAATTTTGGGAACTAACTACATAACCGTGCTCAGCGAAAAACACAAAATTGTTTAATGGTTCTCTGTTGTAGTGTTATCATGCCAATTCAATGCAGCATGATATACGCAAAATTTTGTTGTATATATAAACTATCGGGTATGCCCCGGGCTTGCCAGTGGCAAGTTTTCTGCCTACTATTTCAAATATAACATAACCATCGATCGAATGGTAAACGAAAAACTTTTATACAACCGTTTTCTGCCAATTTCCAACTGATGTGGTTGGAATATCCCGAATCGCAGAAACACGTATTCATTAAGTTCTCCTGTAGGGCTTTGAATTTAAATTTGAAGTAAATCGGTGAAAAATGGTTGAATTTCATTTTTCACCGAAGAAGCTTGGATTCTGCAAAAAACTGTCAAAAACATCTCTTAAATCATTATTTATACATAGAGAGAAAAGAATCAAGAATTTCGTACTTGAATCAAGTAAATCCTGTCATTAAAGTATGGTAAGACCGGTAAGACTTTATTGAAGTATGAAATTCTTATTTCAAGCATTAATTGTTAAGTACGGAAATATTTAAATCAAGCTTTGTTTGGTACGTTTTCAGCCTTATTTCGCTGAATTTAAGAACGGAACAGTATTGAATCAAGTTTTAATGATTCTTAATATAAGACCAATGCGTTTTTAATACAATCCCAGTTTTAGCTTCATATAAGCTTATATAAATCTTGATTCAAGAGCTCACGAACTTAAATAATTTATGACCCAAAATACTTGTATTCATCACATTTTGGTCTTTAATTTAGCTCAATGTAGTCTTTAAACAAGATTTTCTGATCATATTTTAATTATACCTTAACCTTGGTAGAAGATTTATTTATTCTTGAAACAAGCCCCAATCAGTCTTGAACGAAGAACTCCCATACTTTATTTAAAACCAAAGTGTACTTATTTTTTATTTTTATTTGTTATTAATTGTTTACAAGTTATTCTTTAGTATTACGAACTCTGAAAAAAAAAGATAACATATAATTTGTTGAAGTTAAAGTTGAAATATTTTAAATGGATTTCTTACCTTGTTTAAGAACTTCTTGTGTCGAGGGTAGCTACATATATCGAAATATTTCATGGCATGGAGATTATTGTTTCATCATCTATTCCAAACTATGATAAATGTTAAAATGTAATTATTAAATCGCCAAACTAAAACAATTCATTCACACTTTCAGACGAAGATGTTTACGATGTTGCTTACACATACACACATCCATGACGAAATTATTTTTCCACCAAAAACAAGTATATAACAAGTATATAATAATAATAAAAGCGGACAAGATAATGCGTACATATGTATGTATGTACATACTAGAGAGCTGCATGAATGGCAAAAAAACACGTACAAATGAACAATGTTAAAATATTTGATATATATATATATATACTACTCTAGAAGCTACATGTCAAGTTTGGTGACTACCAAAATTGCTAAAAAAAAAACAGGATGTCGATGTCGATTGCATGGAAACGAAGTGAGTTATCAATTATCGGAAACAAACTCGATCTGCGTAGGCAGTAGTAGGACCTACAGCTAAAATTTCAATTTCTCTAGCTCTTATAGGCTCTGAGATCCTTGCGTTCATACATAAGGACAGACGGACAGACAGACAGACGGACATGGTTAGATCGACTCGGCTATTGATGCTGATCAAGAATATATGTACCTTATGGGGTCGGAGATGCTTCCTTCTGCCTGTTACATACATTTACATTTCGCACAAAAACATTATACCCTTTTTACCCATTTTTAATGGGTTCAGGGTATAAACAACTAAATGCGCATGCAAAATACATACAGTCTCGTCGCCGTTTTTTTCTTCGTACATTTCTTTTGACTGCTTGCGACTGTTGTATCGAACGAAATGAAGGCACGCACTCGGGTTTGAAATTGATCGTCCTAAAAAATAGCAAAGGAGGCGTCGAGAGGACGCCGTGTCGCTAACAAAAATACATATGATACATATATGTATGTATATACATACAGTATGTCAAGAAATTGTTTGCACATTAGAAAAATAAATGATTTTTCGACTTTCTCAGCAAATTTAAATACTTTCAAATATTGTAAATATTTTTTTTTAATTTATTATAGTTGCTTATAGTATTTACTAATAGGATTCATAAAAGTAGTAATAGAAAGTATAGCGATATGTGAGAAATAATTCAAAAACCAAAAATAGTCGGTTTTGCCGCTGTCAAACAATTGTTTACACATTTGCAATATGTAGCAATTAAATTAATCTAAGGCACTGAAATTACATATTTTTCTTATATTTAATATTTTGAATGGCCACCATTGGCATTAATGACTTCGTGGAGGCGCTTTTTCATTGAATGAATAAGCTTTTTAAAATCATAATGGGTCGGCAACTGTTGCCACTCTTCTAGTATAGCACTTTTTAGTGCTGTTCGGTTCTTTGGATGCCTTTTAGCCACTCTTTTCTTTAACAAAGCCCACACATTTTCGATGGGATTGAGATCAGGACTTTGCGCAGGTGTATCGAAGACTTTACCGCAGTTATAAAGTAACGACAAGCGTATCATATGCGCCTTATGCTTTGGGTCGTTGTCCTGATAAAATTTAAAATTCGGCATATTATTGTTTATAAACCCAAATTTATCCGCGCTGCTTGTCAACTGGTTCTTCAAAATGCTTAAATATTGTTGTGCGTTCATCGTGTTTTCAACAAAAGACAAATCTCCGACTCCTTGGCTTGAGATGCACCCCCAAATCATTATGGACAGTTTGCCAAATTTGACTGTCGGAATGATGTTTCGGTTTTCTAAAGATGTTAAGGGTTTACGCCACACTCTTGTTGGCCCATCATTATAATAAAGCATCATTTTCGTCTCATCGCAGAAGATGACGTCATCCCAATATTCGGCAGGTTGATTGTGGTACATTGTGGCAAAGGACAATCGTTTTCCAACATTAACATCAGAAAGCATTGGTTTCTTGCGAGCAGCTCTTGATTTGTACTCGTGTCGTAGTATGACCTGACGTACAGTTTCATGGGATACATCCAGGTCCAACTCTTCCTTCAGTTCTCTTGCAAGAGTTCACGTCGAAAGCATCGGATTTTGGTCCAGTTTTTTTACCAATGCTCGCTCTGCTCGTTTATTTATTTTTTGCTTCCGACCGGCTCCATTCTTTGGCTCCAATCTTCCCTCGTTTTCAGCGCGATTTATAATATTATAATGGTCTTGCGGGTTACAGAAAACATTTCTGATAATTCCTGCGCACTTTTACCCAATTGGTGATTAAAGTACACTAACTGGACCACCTCAAACGATAATCTCTTGCCTGGCATTTTTAAGAGTGTCTAAATAATTTTTGACGCGCAACAAACGAAAATTTTCAGTTCATAAAAAGCCAAATTCGTAGAACAGAGCATGTGCAAGGCAAAAGTTACTGTAAATTTACCGCTATTCACTGCATAAGCGCAAAAAGGAATGCAGAACATTTTTGTGTAAACAATTGTTTGACAGCGGCAACACCGACTATTTTTGGTTTTTGAATTATTTCTCACATATCGTTATACTTTCTATTACTACTTTTATGAATCCTATTAGTAAATACTATAAGCAACTATAATAAATTTAAAAAAAATATTTACAATATTTGAAAGTATTTAAATTTGCTGAGAAAGTCGAAAAATCATTTATTTTTCTAATGTGAAAACAATTTCTTGACATACTGTATGTACATATGTGTATTATCTATGTAAATATATATAATCAATGTAAATATATCATACATACATATGTTCGTATATTTGTACTTAAATACCCTCCAAATAAGAAAGCAGGTGTTCCAAACCAAGAATTTTTAGCTCGATTCGGGCTCAAAACGTAACGAATTGTTTGGTTTAGAATCAAGTACGAAAATACTTGTCATCAGCCCACCGGTTTTGTCTCTGTGTATAGGTCTTCGGTTATAAATTCCCCAATATGGCTCCATCCTATAATGTAGCTACGGAACTATTTTTATATCCCCAGCTCTTATGGTTTAGGCTTATCACCAATTAATGTCTCAGTTAGTCAGAACAAACAATTTTATGTGTGGAGATAAACATAAATATGTGCGCTTAACTAAATATTCGAATATGCTTGAAATAGCATCGGTAACTTCATGTTCAAGATCGAAACGTCGACCATGAGCGCGTAGCTCGCACAAATATGTAGGATTAGACAATTCGCATTTTTTCAATTAAGACATTCTCTGTCAAATCACACAGGACTTCAGTTCCAACAATTTGCGTGACTGGATGTGGACGCGACCAACATTAATCACTATATTTGTGCTGTATTTAAAAACGCCATTTTTGTTTAAGCAATTGTCCTAACATGTGCGCTCCTTTATTTTTCAGCAGCTTTTTGCACCAGATTGTGACTCGAAATATTCATAATGACAAGTTGACAAAAGCAAAGGCCTACCTAAAGAATTGCATTTAAAGTATCCTTTGTATCATATTCTGAAGGTGCTTTTTTTCTTCTTTATCTCCGTTCATTTTCATTCCTGTTTCAGGCAATTTTCGAATAATAATAAATAGCTGTGTACCTATAGCTTGCATTCGCTGTATTTCGTATTAAATATACAATAGGGTTTTTTTTATACCCTGAACCCATTAAAAATGGGTAAAAGGGGTATTATGTTTTTGTGCAAAATGCAAATGTATGTAACAGGCAGAAGGAAGCATCTCCGACCCCATAAACTATATATATTCTTGATCAGCATCAATAGCCGAGTCTATCTAGCCATGTCCGTCTGTCTGTCCGTCCGTCCGTCCGTCCGTATGTATGAACGCAAGGATCTCAGAACCTATAAGAGCTAGAGACTTGAAATTTTAGATGTAGGTGCTCCTAGTGCCTGCGCAGATCGAGTTTGTTTCCGATAAACGATAACTTGCCCCGTTTCCAAGTAATCGATAAAAATGTATATCGAAATCCCGTTTTTTCAGCAATTTTGGTAAATAATAAGAGCTAGAGTCGCCAAACTTGACATGTAGCTTCTAAAGCGAGCGCTGCACTTGGTGATGGAATAAGAGGGTTCAGGGTATCCCCTAGTCGGGAGCTCTCGACTAGAACCTCTTACTTGTTTATTAATCTATTTATGCGGAGGCAGAACATTAACTGATATATTATTTCGATTTCCTCAGTCACCCCTTACACTCTTACTTCTTACTTAACAGAGGATGACCCTCACTGCTAGCAGTGCAACTTACAAGATGGTCTTCTCTTAACGAGCTTATAAATAATAATATTATTGAGAACATAAAATAAAGTGGGTGGCGATGCTTGGATCCTTCTGTCAACTCGTCTTCCACCTCGCCTGGCTTTCGTCGATGTCGCTCTTCAGTCGCCATGGCACTTTTGATGAGCTCTCTTGCGACAATTACTGCAGACCCGTAGCTCCCACGGAACATGATCCTCCGTTGTCCCATGAATAGTCAAGTACTTGTAGCAGTTAACACAGTGCTATATAGGAGTCATGCTTTCCTCAACGGCTCGTTTGGTCATCAATGCCAAGTGGAGTGCGCGACGGAGTCGTCCGCCCGTGAGAACCAGCCACTCTTCATAGCTTTGCGCATGTGAGTGCCAGTCCACACGGGGCCCTGAACTTCTGTCTCTATCTAGTGCTATCATTGTCACTTTAAGTTCTTAAAATGCCTGTCTATTAAGGCCGCGCCACTAGGATGACCTTATCGGGAATGCCTGCAGTCCCACCCTCTATTATTGGCCCTCTGTATTGCGCCTGTCGCATTTTAAATGTTCACACCCTTGGCCTACCTGATATCAATGAACAATATGGCTGTTGCGCTTACTTAGAGTTGAATAATCAAGGAGAGTGGTACTTGTATTGCAGTCGCCTCCGCATAAAATACACGTAAGTGGTCACAGAATATGAAACTTGTTAATACTAGGTTCGCTGCAGCAGCATGCACTTCACGGACGATCTTCTACCTTAAATCGATCTGCAGTTGTCTTAGGATATATGTTTACGGTCCGTTGTGCACTCGTTTTGCCGAGGGTTAAGCAAGGATATGCCCTGAATTCCTTTTATACGCGTATTTTTTTGTCGTGTTTTTAGTGAGACGAAGAATGCTCCATCCACGCAGTCTCAGTGTTGTGCTGTGTGCCTAAAATGGCATTCGGTTACACGACCACTCAAACAACCAAACATTTTACGTGGACCAATTCCGGCAGCTTGAGAGACTGGAATATTGACTATCTTTACTGCCTGCGGTGTCCATAAGGCAGGTTTTTGATCAACGCTTTATATCGCTGAAATACATTTCGGAGAGTGCGCAGTATCCAGGAAGGGTCGCATGGCGTCTTAGTCTTTTCTTTATGTAGAACCTCAACTGGAGCCTAAAGACACTCGTTGCGGCTATCGCATGACAGAGGGTCTCATCTTAAATAAAAATTCGAACAGCAGTCCGTCAGAACCAGTCGGCACTCTAGTGGAGGATTCAGTCGGGAATTTTTTGCTTTCTTTGCCTAAAGTGGCTTATATAATTTCTGCCTCCACCACTGTGTCTGCGTCTCCCATTCCCTCTCTCTCTCTCTGTCTTTCTCTATGAGCTGGAGTGCTTAGCTCACAGTTTTTAATCTTTTTCATTCGAGCAGATACAGCATGTATCCTTGCTGCTCCGAACATTCTCCTCGCCTCGGTGACTGTCCTCACAGCAAGCGCCAAGTTGAACCTCGGTAGGAGGTTCCATGTGGCAATAGGACGGTAGCAGCTGCTGACCTGCTAACGACTACGCATTATGTTGTTATCTCTTTACCATCCGCTCTATATTAAAACTGTCTATTCCTTTAGGAGCGAAGAGTCGCCTCATCCAATCGTTATTTTTGAATTAAATGTCATACATTAAAGTATGTCCAGCATAGTTAAAGCGGCCTGGTATCGAAAATGAGCATGAATACAATGACTGCGAATCTGCTTGTGGTAAGTTTGGCTCATAGAATGTGCGTTATCGCCAACCTTAATATCCAATAAATGATCTGATTGACAAATGTTTGTCTCAGGGCGAATAAATCTTTTTTTGTTCAAAAAATCTTTGCCCCAAATCAATCGGAAATGCTATAATGGGACTTAGTCGGCCTACTCTATTGTATTATATATGAAATTTCGATGAAAGTATTTAAAACATTGACGCTTATTGTATAATATATATAATAACTAGTGAGTATAGCCCGGCCTTGTCCGTGGCACATATAAAATAAATTTTCTCCAAAAAGCTTTGAAAATGATTTTGAAACAAATCGGACGGTAAACAAACCGTTTTCATACAAAAGAGTTCCGCTAATTTAACCCTGTTGCGGATGGAATTTCCCAAATCGTTTGAACAAGTATTCGATAAACTCTTATGTAGAAAATTGAAAATAAGTTTGACGCAAATCGGATAAAACATCGCTAAACACTTATTTATTAAGTTTTTTTGTAGAGCTTTGAATATAAAACTTTGCCCAAAAAATCTTTGAATCGCATTTCTATCGAAAAAGTTTGGATTCTGCAAAATTCTCCCCATTTTCACAAAGGAGGGAGGGATTTGCAAAAACGTGCAAAGCACCTCACAAATGAATTTGAATGAAGAAGAGTTTGAGGCTGATCGGGATGGTAAGCCAAAAATTTTCATACAAACGTTTTTCGCGAGGTTTCCACACTTCCGGGTAGAATTTCCCGAAATTCCGCTTTAACGTGCACCTACATCACATAAGGTAATTACAGTGAGAATTGCAGCTTCCTAGCTCTTACGGTTTTGGCTGTGCCTCAATCACCAATCAGTCAGTCAGCAGGATATATAGAAATTTCCAATATCATAAAATATTTATTCTTTTTATGCCCTGAATCCATTAAAAATGGGTAAAAAGGGTATTATGTATTTGTGCAAATGTATGTAACAGGCAGAAGGAAGGATCTCCGACCCCATAAAGTATATATATTCTTGATCAGCATCAATAGCCGAGTCGATCTAGCCATGTCCGTCTGTCTGAACGTCCGTCTATCCGTATGTATGAACGCAAGGATATCAGAACCTATAAGAGCAAGAAAAACTTAAGCTGTAGATCCTCCTAGTCCATGGCCATGTGCTTACTCCGTTTCCATGCAATCGATAAAAGTTGCGAGTTCGAGCCCTGCCAAGGAAACCTTTTTTTTTTAATATTTCTTTATTACTGGTATTGGATTAAGAGGGTTCAGGGTGCCCCCGAGTAGGGAGCTCCCGGCTAGAACCTCTTACTTGTTTATTTGAATGAATTTTACAAGTGAGCGTTTGCTCCCAGCCAACTTGTTCTCAAACTGTATAAAAAAAAGGCGGCAATTATTTTGATTTGTTAATTATTTTAATTTTTTAATATACAAAAAATTTTATATAATTAAGGGAGGTAAAATGTAAATTGTAAGACTCTTTCTAATAAATTCCAAAAACTTATACATATTGGATCTAAATGGCAAGAAGTCAAAATCTTCTCTTTAGAATTCGTAAAACTATTTTAAAACATTAAATAATTTTGAAAATGAGCAGGAACAGGAATAACGTTTTCTGCTATTCCGACCCCAATAAGCTTATTTAATACCGACCTGTTTTTGAGCTTGCCCATGCCAAGGTCCGATACAGAAATGCAGTATTTATTGTGAAAATAGATCACCCGTCTGGGTGGTAGGCTGTTTTTGTTTTCTTTTTTTTCATCCTAACATATTTTTACATTGATAGACATACGTCGCTTGTTTGTTTGCCGCGTTCTAAGTGGTTTAGTATCTACGCTATGTATTGTTAAAATAAATATTGGTGGGTGCGACGTATCCACAAAAGTGTAGTCTAGTCCTTTATATAGAGCCAGAGGGTCCCATCTTAAACTAAGACAGGAACAGTAGACAGTAATGACTTAACGTTAGTGGAGGATTCAGTCAGTAATTATTTTTTTTTCTCCCTCTCTCCTTCTCTCTTTTGACTTGTTTTTGAAGCAGGCGTAGCTTACCGATGCCAAGGGACGATCGACGAGAACAAACAAATGTTAGTCTTACGGTCGTAGTCGTTGTTCAAAAAATCTTGGGCTCGGAGAGGCTATAATGGGACTTCGTCGGCCTATATTATTGTATTATATGTCAAATTTTGATGTAAGTATTGAAAAATTTACATTTATTGTGAAATATGTATAACAATATTCATAAGCTTAAAATATTTGTTCTTTTCATTTCGAGTTTACCAGTGAATTAAGTACAGCCCTCAAAAGCTTGAGCGATTCTTTTGATTATTATAAAATAATCGCTTAATGCACGTGCTTCCAGCCAACTTGTTCCCAAACTGTGGAAGAAAGAGAGGAAGAGAGAGAAATTTACTGTAATTAAGGGTGGTTAAATGTAAATTGTAAGACTCTTTCTAACAAATGCAAAAAAAAAACAAGTGAGAGGTTCTAGTCGGGAGCTCCCGACTAGGGAATACCCTAAACCCTCTTATTCCAACACCAAATGCAGTTCGCGCAAAGAGCTCGTTTGATGTAATAAAGATAAATTAAAAAAAAAAAGTTCCCTTGGCAGGGTTCGAACTCGCAACTGACCGTATTACTTGCTGACGACTCTACTCAACAGACAAACCAGCAAAAAAAAAAACAAGTAAGAGGTTCTAGTCGGGAGCTCCCGACTAGGGGATACCCTAAACGCTCTTTTTCCAACACCAAATGCAGCTCGCGCTAATAGATAGAGAGTAGCGGGGAGGTGGCGATAGGTATAAAATGAAAGATACTTGATATGCACTATTCTAGAAGCTACATGTCAAGTTTGGTAACTCTAGCTCTTATTATTTACAAAAATTGCTTAATAAAACGGGATTTCGATATACATTTTTATCGATTACTTAGAAACGGGGCAAGTTATCGTTTATCGGAAATAAACTCGATCTGCGCGGGCACCTGGAGGACCTACAGCGAAAATTTCAGTCTTTAGCTCTAATAGATTCTGAGATCCTTGCGTTCGTACATACGGACGGACGGACGGGCGGACGGACGGACGGACGGACGGACAAACAGACGGACGGACGGACGGACAGACAGATAGACAGATGGACATGGCTAGATCGACTTGGCTATTGATGCTGATCAAGATCTCTATCTTCTGATATTCAAGTTTATATGAAACATATTTCTTGTATTAAAGAAGTTTCTTCACACGTGCGTGATAATGACCTATTTATTGTGTTGGGATATTTTAATATGCCGAACATCTCTTGGTCATTATTCACTGCCGAAAATTATCAAGTGCACTCAGCACAGCATGACTTTATAGATTGCATGCTTGACCTTGTATTTGTAAACGACTACCTTATTTCTTATGTTTCTAGGTCCCCTCCTTTATCTCTTCCAGAGGATGTATATCATCCTACATTAGAGGTTGCAATGTGCAATTGTAATCCTCTCATTTCGTGCTTATCAGCCAATGAGCCCCGCCGTTGCTTTCGCAAGGGAAACTATACATTTCTAAGTCAGCTTATTTATGCAACCGATAGGTATTTCTTATATGACTCGGTTGTTATGAATACTGCCATTATTTTTTTTTATAACACCCTAAACTCCCTCTTAGATATGTGTATTGCCAAGTCAATACCTTTTGACTTCGACTACTTCTTCAAAACCTAAAATCTAAATATTTTAAAAAGTTAAATAAGTCTGGTTCGTGTACAGACTTGGCTAAATATTCCATAGCCAAGTCGAACTTCTTGCTTCTGAATTCCAAATGCTATGAGAATTATCTAACTCGTTGCAAAAGGCAATTTGCACAAAATCCGAGACAGTTTTACAATTTTGTAAACTTGAAGCGTAAATCTTCAAGTTTGCCATCTTCTTTTTGTCTTGGGATGGATAAAGCTAGAAATGACTCTGATTCTGCTAACCTCTTTGCTAATTTTTTCAATCAACTTACTCTTCAGACTGTCCTTATAATAATTCTTACCCTTATACTATTACTTCCTCTAGTTCTATACCTCCTCCTAATATTTCCCATTCCTCTCTCCTTTTATCTATAAATTCCTTAAAATCTTCTTACTCTCCTGGGCCTGACAATATTCCTAGTTGTCTAGTTGAGTGTAGTTCTTCTCTTGTTTATCCATTGTTAAAGCTTTTTAATCTATCCCTTAAATCTTCTGTCTTTCCATCTCTTTGGAAAGGATCTTATATCATTCCTCTCCACAAGAAAGGTGGAAAGTCTGACATACAAAATTACAAGGGCATTGCAAAACTGTCCGCTATTCCTAAGTTATTTGAAAAAATAATCACTTTGAATTTGCAGCATTTCTGCAAATCTGTTGCCTCCCCTGTTCAACATGGATTCGTAAAGAATCGGTCAACTACGACCAATCTACTAGAATTTACTTCCTTGGTAAATGATGCTTTCCTTTCGAAAATGCAAACTGATGGTATTTACACTGACTTCAGTAAGGCGTTTGACTTTGGGCAACACGACATTTTACTTTTTATACCCTGAACCCATTGAAAATGGGTAAAAGGGGTATATTGTATTTGTGCAAAATGCAAATGTATGTAACAGGCAGAAGGAAGCATCTCCGACCCCATAAAGTATATATATTCTTGATCAGCATCAATAGCCGAGTCGATCTAGCCATGTCCGTCTGTCTGTCCGTCCGTCCGACTGTCCGTCCGTCCGTCTGTCCGTATGTATGAACGCAAGGATCTCAGAACCTATAAGAGCTAGAGACTTGACTTTTAGATGTAGGTGCTCCTAGTGCCTGCGCAGATCGAGTTTGTTTCCGATAATCGATAACTTACTCCGTTTCAAAGTAATCGATAAAAATGTATATCGAAATCCTGTTTTAAAGCAATTTTTGTAAATAATAAGAGCTACAGTCACCAAACTTGACATGTAGCTTCTAGAAAAGTATATATATATCACGTATCTTTCATTTTATACCTATCGCCACCTCCCCGCTACTCTCTATCTATAAGCGCGCGCTGCATTTGGTGTTGGAATATGAGGGTTCAGGGTATCCCCTAGTCGGGAGCTCCCGACTAGAACCTCTTACTTGTTTAACTTGACCGATAAGGTTTCCCTCCGTCTCTTTTGCTTTGCATTAGTTCTAATTTAAAAGGTAGGACCCAAAGAGTCATGCTGAGGCTGACTACCTATAAACAGGTTCACGTTACTTCTGGTGTTCCTCAAGGTAGTCATCTTGGACCTTTACTCTTTACTCTTTTTATAAGTGATCTCCCCTATGTTAAATCACATGCCGTCCTCTGTTATATCACAGGGTCCCATCTTAAATTAAGACGGGAACAGTAGACAGTAATGACTTAACGTTGGTGGAGGTTTCAGTCAGGAGTTTTTTTTTTCTCTCCCTCTCTCTTTCGACTTGTTTTTGAAGCAGGCGTAGCTTACCGATGCCAAGGGCCGATTGACGAGAACAAACAAATGTTAGTCTTACGGTCGTAGTCGTTGTTCAAAAAATCTTGGGCTCGGAGAGGCTATAATGGGACTTCGTCGGCCTATATTATTGTATTATATGTCAAATTTTGATGTAAGTATTGAAAAATTTACATTTATTGTGAAATATGTATAGCAATACTCATAAGCTTAAAACATTTATTCTTTTCATTTCGAGTCTTACCAGTGAATTAAGTACAGCCCTCAAAAGCTTGAGCGATTCTTTTGATTATTATAAAATAATCGCTTAATGCACGTGCTTCCAGCCAACTTGTTCCCAAACTGTGGAAGAAAGAGAGGATTTGTTAGTATACAAACAAATTTACTGTAGTTAAGGGTGGTTAAATGTAAATTGTAAGACTCTTTTTAACAAATGCAAAAAAAAACAAGTAAGAGGTTCTAGTCGGGAGCTCCCGACTAGGGGATACCCTAAACCCTCTTATTCCAACACCAAATGCAGCTCGCGCTAATTGATAGAGAGTAGCGGGGAGGTGGCGATAAGTATAAAATGAAAGACACTTCATATATATATACTATTCTAGAAGCTACATGTCAAGTTTGGTAACTCTAGCTATTATTATTTATCAAATTTGCTTAAAAAACGGGATTTCGATATACATTTTTATCGATTTCTTAGAAACGGAGCAAGTTATCGTTTATCGGAAACAAACTCGATCTGCGCGGGCACCTGGAGGGCCTACAGCTAAAATTTCAGCTAGCTCTTATAGGTTCTGAGATCCTTGCGTTCATACATACGGACAGACGGACGGACGGACGGACGGACAGACGGACATGGCTAGATCGACTCGGCTATTGATGCTGATCAAGAACATTTACTTATGGGGTCGGAGATGTTTCCTTCTGCCTGTTACATACATTAACATTTTGCAAAAATACAATATACCCTTTTTACCCATTTCAATGGGTTCAGGGTATAAAAAGCGTAAGCCTGTCATCCTTCTAGTCCCTTCAATACAAGGTACTATTTCTGCCCCAAAAAACTAACTTCGTCTTCTGACCAAGTCTCTATTCATTATCAGAATGTCAGAGGGCTCATTTCAAAGCTTAAAAATCTTTTCCTGGCACTTCCTTCGATTCGGATATAATCGCATTTTCAGAAACATGTTTAAATTCAACCATATCTGATTTTGAGGTTTTTTCGAACAATTTTATTTTGCATAGAAATGATCGACTCGAGGTGGTAGGGTATTAATTGCCGTTAGAGCCACACTCCAGTCTGAACTTTTCTGTTTTAGTACGCCTACTGACGCTGAGATTGTTTCACTCAAGGTGTCTTTTCCTACACGGAATATCTATATTACATGCTCTTATGTCCCTCCATCTTCTGATATTCAAGTTTATATGACACATATTTCTTGTATTAAAGAAGTTTCTTCACACGTGCGTGATAATGTCCTATTTATTGTGTTGGGTTATTTTAATTTGCCGAACATCTCTTGGTCATTATTCACTGCCGAAAATTATCTAGTGCACTCAGCACAGCATGACTTTATAGATTGCATGCTTGATCTTTTGTTGTTTCAAATCAATTCAATTTCTAATCATTTGAATAGAACAGTTGACCTTGTATTTGTAAACGACTACCTTATTTCTAATGTTTCTAGGTCCCCTCCTTTATCTCTTCCAGAGGATGTATATCATCCTACATTAGAGGTTGCAATGTGCAATTGTAATCCTCTCATTTCGTGCTCATCAGCCAATGAGCCCCGCCGTTGCTTTCGCAAGGGAAACTATACATTTCTAAATCAGCTAATTTATGCAACCGATTGGTCTTTCTTATATGACTCGGTTGATATGAATACTGCCATTAATTTTTTTTATAACACCCTAAACTCCCTCTTAGATATGTGTATTGCCAAGTCAATACCTTCGACTACTTCTTCAAAACCTCCCTGGTTTACTCCCAGATTATCAAATCTTAAAACACTAAAATCTAAATATTTTAAGAAGTTAAATATGTCTGGTTCGTGTACAGACTTGGCTAAATATTCCATAGCCAAGTCGAACTTCTTGCTTCTGAATTCTAAATGCTATGAGAATTATCTAACTCGTTGCAAAAGGCAATTTGCACAAAATCCGAGACAGTTTTATAATTTTGTAAACTTGAAGCGTAAATCTTCAAGTTTGCCATCTTCTTTTTGTCTCGGGATGGATAAAGCTAGCAATGACTCTAATTCTGCTAACCTCTTTGCTAATTTTTTCAATCAACTTACTCTTCAGACTGTCCTTATAATAATTCTTACCCTTATACTATTACCTCCTCTAGTTCTATACCTCCTCCTTTTATTTCCCATTCCTCTCTCCTTTTATCTATAAATTCCTTAAAATCTTCTTACTCTCCTGGGCCTGACAATATTCCTAGTTGTCTAGTTGAGTGTAGTTCTTCCCTTGTTTATCCATTGTTAAAGCTTTGGAAAGAATCTTATATCATTCCTCTCCACAAGAAAGGTGGAAAGTCTGGCATACAAAATTACAAGGGCATTGCAAAACTGTCCGCTATTCCTAAGTTATTTGAAAAAATAATCACTTTGAATTTGCAGCATTTCTGCAAATCTGTTGCCTCCCCTGTTCAACATGGATTCGTAAAGAATCGGTCAACTACGACCAATCTACTAGAATTTACTTCCTTGGTAAATGATGCTTTCCTTTCGAAAATGCAAACTGATGTTTTTTACACTGACTTCAGTAAGGCGTTTGACTTTGGGCATCACGACATTTTACTTTTTAAACTTGACCGATACTTTTTAAACTTGACCCAAAGAGTCATGCTGAGGTTCACGTTACTTCTGGTGTTCCTCAAGGTAGTCATCTTGGACCTTTACTCTTTACCCTTTTTATAAATGATCTCCCCTCGGTTATATCACATGCCTGTGTACTCATGTATGCGTACGATGTGAAACTTATTCTATCATACACTAATCCCCTACATCATTCTCGTCTACAAGACGATTTGAACGCTATGCATCTTTGTTGTTCGGCCAATCAATTGCATCTGAATTGTTCAGAGTTTAGGTTTCAGACCTTCAATCACACTACACCTTATCTTGTCAGCTATACAATTGACAATACTCCATTGCAACGTATACTAACAGTTAAGAATCTTGGCGTTCTTTTTGATTCTAAACTCAGCTTCAATCTGCATATTGATACCATCGTTAATGAGGCAAAAGGTGTACTTGGATTCATTAAACGATGGTCTAAAGAGTTTAACGACCCTTTTATAACGAAACTTCTGTACATCTCTCTTGTTCGCCCTATCCTTGAATACTGTTCTTGCATCTGGTCTCCGCAGTATAACAATAGCCAGGATCGTATTGAATCTGTTCAGAAGCAATTTCTGCTTTTTGCCTTACGAGGTTTAAATTGGGACCCTAATCTTCGGTTGCCATCTTACTCCAGCAGGCTGCTTCTTCTTAATCTTCCGTCGTTAATTAACCGTAGGACAATTCTCGGTGTTGTCCTTCTACATAAGTTGATTATTGGCTGGATTATATGGATTCTCCTTTTCTGTTAGGGCGTCTTCAATTCTCTGTTCCGGCTGTTTACCTTCCTCTAATTAATTATCAATTAATCCAATTATCTGTCGAACAAACGAGAATATGATTGCAAATAATTAATTTAATTAGTCGACTTAGCGTTTAACTTTAGGAGAAGTTTGAAAATTAACAACACAACCATGTTCATAGAGGCCACCCAGCGAAGATCACAAAATCGTAAAATGGGTCTCTGTTGTAGTGTAAAAATAGAAACAGCTATTCAGTAAGCTATACGCAACACTTAATTGCAGCGGTTATACCCCAGCCTTGCCTTGCCCGACATAGACTGTGGAAAGTTAAAATCTGCCTGTTCTATCTTGAACTCATTGTCTATTTAAAAATATGATTAAAGTACATTGAATGAAAAACAAATATGAATCAATGTTACCTTTTATGTTAGTCTGGCGATTAGAAGATTAAAGCCGAAAAATAAACTTTCATTTATTAAACATTTGACCCACATCCAAGAGCGATGAACTTTTCGAAAGAGATATAAAATAAATTCTCCCAAACATGTTAAAAGTGAGTTCGAACCCGCAGTTGCGAGTGAACGTAAAACTTCGCTATAATAACCTTATCACCTGCACTTAGCATCCGAGAGGGGTGGGATTTGCGAAAAGTCTGTAATATAATCGTAAATAATCGTCAAAAATGATTTTAAAGCCGATCGGGTGGTAAACGGAAAACTTTCATACAACCGCTTTCCGACAATAAGCCACTGTTGTTGGTGGAGTTTCCCAAATCGCAAATACACGAGTTCATTAAGTTTTCATGAAAATAAGTTTGAAACAAATCGGACAATTCTTAAAACCGCCTAAAAAATTGCATTTTACATTGAAGAAGCTTGGATTCTGCTAAAACGTGTAAAACACATCTATTAAATGATTTTTCATAATGGTCTTCGGAAATAAATTCCCCAATATGCCACCTTAGTCTCCATCACATTAGGTAGCTATTAAAAAATTGTCGTCATTCCAGCTCTTATGGTTTGGGCTGAATACTAATCAATCAACCAGGTAGTAAGAACAAACAATTTTATTTTAGATATAAACATAAATATGCTCATATGTAATACTTAAAATAGGATCGATAATTTTATAGTCAAGATCGAAACGGCCACCATGAGAGCGTAGCACGCACAAATTTCTGTCAAACCACACAAGACTGCATCTCAAACAATTTGCTTGACTGTAAGTGGGTGCGACCAACATTAGTCACTATATTTGCGCTGTATTTAAAACGTCAGTCTCTCATTCATGTTTAGAGCTCGTACGTTTTTAATGTTACCTCTCTTCGCCTTTCTTTACATGTTTATCTGACTCATTATTAAAAAATCGTCCAAACATGCGCTCTCCTTTATTTTTCAGCAGCTTTTCAGGCCAGATTGTTACTCGAAATATTTATGATGACAATTTGAGTTGATTATGCCATGCCCGTTTGACTTTACGAAACCAAAAGCAGGAATGCTTAAAGTATTGAATTTAAGGAATTAATTAAAATAAAATTGGTTGTAGATGATTATTACTATTAATTTGGCAATCAGTCTGGATTGACTCGTGGGTCTTATAAAACTGATTTAAATTAAGGTCTTAAACTGTCTCGTAGCCGCAACGTTTCGGCATTGGCATTCTTCTGCGGCCACTCAGCGCTTGCATGTGCGTGATCGGATTTTCCCTGTAGGCTTGCCGTTGACCGAAGAGTTGCCCAATTGGACTAGCTGGTGATAACTCCCCCCTCATTTAAGTGAAAAGCGTCCTCGGGCTTTTGTACATTTGCTTGCAAATTCGCCACCAATGCAGTCTGCAGACGAACCATGTGAATGGAGATTAGGCATATGAGGATTAGGGCCAGTGCTTATAATTGGTTCCCAGAGTAACTTGGATCGTAAGTGGCCAATATGTTGTAGGCTCGTCAAGCTTAACTCGTGCATAAATGGCAATCTAGGATGTTCCCGGTACTCGGTAACATTAATCTGCGTGACGGCGGACGCAACAGGCTTTTTTCTTAGGACACCATAGCTACTGATAAACACGGTCTTGTTAATCTCAATTTTGTCATCGAAGATAGTAATGTTAGTCCCAGATATGGATTGTTGTGCCCCAGCATTGTCTGTGATGGTGACGGTCGCATCATTAATGATGATTACGCCGGCATCTATTATGGTCAGCTGCACTTTTGTGTATTGAGTTTAGAGTATTTGTTCGTTTGTTGAGTCTCGTTTGTAGCTTTGTATTTATCTCTATTTGCCTATTTTCTGAATCTATTAATTGCGTTTCCCTTAACTTTATTTGCTCCCAATCATCAAAGTCGGGAGTTCCTGCTACTGCTTTTAAAACTATTGCTAAAAGGTTTATACTGCCGGAATATCTATGGTTAACTCTTAATGTTGCTATTAATGTGTCGATATGCCCAAGGTCTGTAGTCAGTACTTCCCTGTAGTGTGTCCCAGGTAACTGTTACAGATATGTAGTCGGCGTGTGTTGACGCATGAACACATTACTCCGAGTCTTAATCGGTAAAATTTCATATTGTACCAAACTGCAGACGGCTGCAAAAAGATAGCACACACGTGGTCGCTCAAGATTTTAAAGTGACCTAGGCTAAGAAATATCATGTTAAAAATAAAAGTAGCAAGGGTAAGAAAAAGATCAAAAGATTAAAACAATAGTTAATGACCTCTGCTGGCGACAAAGCATCGACAGCAGTCCTTCGAGCAGTGCCGGAATTTCGGCACGCTAAGAACTGAGACCTTCGAGCCGTGCTTGAACGCCGATCTGCAAGATGCCTAAACATTTAAGCGTCGAGTTGCCTCTAATAAAGCACTCGCAACCTGATGCTAAAACATTCGCCAAATCGAACAAAAAGGGCAAGGAGCACCCCCTAAAATCATACCTCAAGGGTGGTATTCTGCGTTATTCCAAAGCCCAAATGTACAAGCGCCGCGCGCTGTGAAACCTGAAAAACAAGAAGCACTTCATCGTGTAAAAGGAGAAGGTACCCAAGCATCTTAATGACACCTACTTGCATCGGCCAAGAAGCAGAAGTCCAGCGAAGCCGAAGGTGATCAAGGCCCATCCAGAGGGAAATTCTTCAAGAAGTACTTGCAAATCATGTTCGCTCTGCACTTCTCCCAATACCCACAACGTCTGCGCTTCTAAACGTGAGGCCCTAGCAAAAATTTCACGTTAAGGATTTTTGAGTACTTTGAATGCGAAAACGGCGGCAAGATGCTATCTCAATAATATAGTATATTCACATAAGAATTTTTTTTTTTAATTTACAACACAGTTTACTTTAATTTTTTCTTGCTTAAAAAAGAAAAGGTAGAAATTTAAAATGATAACAGTACTTAAGAATTTTGTTAAAAAAATATATATTTTATAAAATGCACAATACAATACAGTCCACTTATAATTAGAATTGCAAAAAATTCTAGTCGGGAGCTAGGGAATACCCTGAACCCTTTTATTCTAACACCAAATGCAGCACGCGCTACGCGCTCTCTTGAAGTAATAAAGATAAATTAAAAAAAAAAAGTTCGTACTTCAACACCAAATTCAGCTCGAGCAAAGCGCTTGTTTGTAGTAATAGAAATAAATTTTAAAAAAAGCAGTTCCCTTGGCAGGGTTCGAACTCGCAACTAACCGCACTATTTGCCGCCGGCTCTACATAACAGCCACACCAATAATTGAGTCTCACAGAAATCAATTCAATCGCAATTGCAATGCTGTTGAAAGTATTCGAAGCAGGCGCGCATGAATGTGTGTATGTACATGTATACAGAAATTCTTGGAATTTGCGCTTGCTGCTGCTAACATGTGCGCAGTTAAAAACAGCGAAAAACAGAACAAAAACCGATCGGTATAAAATGAAAATGATAGGTATAAAAGGAAGATACTTGATAAATATATATATATATATATATATATATATATATATTTATATAATATTATAGAGGCAACATATCAAGTTTGGTCTAGCTTTTAATATTTACACAATTTTCTCAAAGAACATGATGTCGACATCGATTTTTATCGATTGCTTCGAAACGGGGTACATTATCGAATATCGGAAACAAACTCGATCTGCGCTGGCACTAGGAGGACCTACAGCTAAAACTTAGTCTCTAGCTCTTATAGGTTCTGAGATCCTTGCGTTCACACATACGGTCGGACGGACAGACGGACGGACAGACGGACGGACGGACGGACAGACAGACGGACATGGCTAGATCGACTCGGTTATTGATGGTGTCAAGAATATATATACTTTATATGGTCAGAGATGCTCCTTCTTCCCGTAACATACATTTGCACAAATACAATATACCCCTTTAACCCATTTTCAATTGGTTCAGGCTATAACAAGTAAGAGGTTCTAGTCGGGAGCTCCCGACCATGGGATATCCTGAACACTCTTCTTCCAATACCAATGCAGACATATATACTATTCTAGATGCTACATATCAAGTTTGCTGACTCTAGCTCTTATTATTTACCAAAATTGCTCAAAAACAGTATTTCGATATAGATTTTAATCGATTGCTTCGAAACGAAGTAAGTTATCAAATATCGGAAACAAACTCGACCTGCGCAGGCACTAGGAGGACCTACAGCTAAAATTTCAGTCTGTAGCTCTTATAGGTTCTGAGATCCTTCCTACGAACGGACGGACAGACGGACGGACAGAGAGATGGACATGACTAGATCGACTCGGCTGTTGATGCTGATCAAGAATATATATACTTTATGGGGTCGGAAATGCTTTCTTCTGCCTGTTACATAGATTTGCACAAGTACATAATACCCTTTCTACCCATATTTAATGGGTTCAGGGTATAAAAAGCGAAACCAGCCAGTCACCCTTCCATTCCCTTCAATACAGGTTTCCGTTTCTGCCCCAAAAAACTAAAATCGTCTTCCGACCAAGTCTCTAGTCATTGTCAGAATTTCAGAGGTCTCAATTCCCAACTTAAAATTCTTTTTATGGCCAGCACTTCCTTCAATTCGGATATAATCGCATTTTCTGAAATATATTTATGTAGGTACGGCCATTCGATAGATTTCACAAGCACTTCAGTTCTTTATGTTCTTATTATTTTATTTAAAGAAATTGGTGAACAAACGTAAACTTATAATTGCTATACATTTTCCGACAAGTATTTCAAAGACAACGAGCAACAGCGAACACATCTTTTCATTGACTCTCTTAGCTTAAAACTGAACTACTTATCTTCTTTTTTTTATCGATATATCGTGGATTAGATATCCATAGCAGGGTTGCATTTGATAAGTGATTTAATATTACCAAATGAGTATAATGTCAACATTATACTCGCCTGTTTAATTTAACTGATTATAAATTCGACCACTCCTAGTTCTATTTCCGACTCCTACACTCGGCCATACTGACTCTTTATTCGACCCGAATGACGAATCTTCTGTTAAATAAGCATTGGGCTCCCATTTCTTCATATATTCTGCTACAGTTGTAGTTTACCCTGGACCTTCGACGTCGCCGACCTATTCTACGTCATATCTCCCATGGTTTTGAATCTTAACTATTTTATATGCACCAAAGAATTTAGTTCTATTAATGGCAACAAGTTCGTTTGTTTTATATTTGGGCTCTTTTTTGCGGTGTTTATTGAAAGAATTTCGGTTTTCCTGCTGTATGTTTTCTATATTTTGCTGCGCTTCTTTATGGACTTCTTCTCATTCATTACTTAGCTCCTCTACAGCAGCTTCTTCTAATAGTTATTGCAAGTTCGATATTCTTTTAAGTTTCATCTCCACACCACTTTAGTGCTTCTTGGCGGCGTACCGTTGATTGTTTGTTGAACGATATCAATGTGCTTATACCAGATACAAGGACTTTCCCGGCATAGTTTAGACAACATTGGTATTACGATTTTGTGGATACGTTCTACCCGGCCGTTTCCTCTTGGAACTCCTATCGTAAGATGCTGTATACCTTCTGCTTCACAGTACTCCTTGAACAAGTTTGAAACGAAAGCTGCACCCCTATCTGATATTATGCGCTTAGGGTTTCCAAACACTGCCGCCTGCCGTCTTAGTCGATCTACAACTCCTTCTGCGGTGGTATTTTTTTTTTGGATATTGCCAAACGAGTGTTGAAAACGCATCGACTAGCACCAGAATATAGTTATAGTTTTTACTAGTCTGCTCTATTGGACCGACATGATCCACATGGTACGTGCCTAAAGGCTTGTCGGCTTTATTGATTACTGCCAAAACCCCTTCTTTCTTGCCTGATTTGCTCTCAGATATTATGCATTTTATGCAACTTTTTACAATTTTTGGCACTTTTGACAATAGCTGCGGAATAAAGAATGTCTTCTCGATTGCTTCTAGAGTTCGTTTCGCGGAGAAATGCCTTTGTTTGTGTGCAATTCTAATGATTTCGTCTTCCATAAGCGATGGTACGACTATAAGTTCCTTGATGGGATCCTTGTATAAAATACCATGCCTAAGATGGTATGTGCTACAATCCAAGACAGTTAGCTCGGACCCAATCATCTCTCGCTTGTGCTTGCTGCAATCTGTGCTAAAGCGAGTCTTCAAGCATAAGACAAGATACGCGGCTTAGAGCATCAACATGCCTCATTTTGCTGCCATTTCGATGCTCAATACTGTAGTCGAAATCTTGAAGGAAAAGTGCCTCACGCGAGACTCTTAATGGAATATCGCCACGTTTTTTCATGGTCAACGCGAAAGCGTTACAATCGGTCACAATCTCAAATTTTATGATAAGTAAGTAAACGCGCCACTTTTTCAAACCCTCGACTATAGCCAGCACCTCAAGCTCATAAGAATGATATTTCTCCTCTGAGGGTTTCGTTTTCCGACTGAAATATTGAATTGGATGGAACAATTGATCATCCGAGTCTTTTTGCAAGAGAACGCCACCATAACCATTCATTGAAGCGTCCGTATGCACTTAGTCTGAGCTTTCGGATTATATAATCGCAATACTGGAGTGCTAACTATACTGATTTCGATTGCCTGAATGCGACGAGCTGTTCTTCATCACCTTTAAGCTGCACGTCTTTCCGTAACAAATCGGAAAATGGTTTGGCTATCAGCGAAAAGTCTTCTACAAAGCCCCTAAAGTACGTTTACGTTAAGACGTTAACCCGAGAAAACGCTGCAAAATCTTTCGATCATGCAATATAGGAAAATTTGGAAATGCCTGTGTTTTTTCACAGATGGTCTTATTGTGCCTCCCTGTATAACAAACCCTAAAAAGTAAACTTCCTTCATAAGAAACTGCCACTTGCTCCACTTAATACGCAAGTTAAGCTCTGCTGCACTGTCCAGTAAGCGCTTTAACTTGTGGATACCTTCACCTATATCCTTGGAGGGAATTAGAAGATCATCCATATAAGTTACGACTGTACCATCTTGTACAAGATCTACAAGAATTGCACGAATGAATGTGGAAAATACAGCTGGGGAGTTTGATATTCCAAAAGGGACATGTGTTGTAAATTTTCTCGAATTGGGCTCACTTGGAACATCAAAAAATCCGTTTGCGAGATCGAGTGTAGTAAACACACTTTGGCCCTGCAATCTCTCAATCACGTCGTCCATTAAGGGCATTGGAAAATTGTCCATCGGGATCTTTTCATTTAAACGCTTATAGTCACATCACAATCTTTTGGTACCATCTTTTGTCTGAACGAGGACAACAAGAGATGCAAGAGATTCTAGCCATATTTTGATCTGCGAAACGACAAAAGACTTGTCCGCATGTGATATGCGCCTTGGGCGTTCGAAAACTGGACGATCATCATATAACAAAATTTTCATTTCAATTGGACATTTCTTCTTCATTTCAGGTGAATAGTTTTTGATTATTGCTTGAACTGCGTCTGCACAGGTTTTTCTTAGTGATATAAATCGATCTCAGCCTCCTGACTTTCTGCAAAAAAGCATACATCTTTTAATTCTTGTAAAAGCTCTATGCCTTGCTTATTATTTTCGACAGTATCTTCTGTTATTGTTGATGTTTTGTTAATTACTCTCTTGTTCTACAAAATTTTCCTATTACAGCTGAGTATTGAATGTCGTCTCTGTTCGCAACATGAAATGTTATATTCAGTAAGTTACCATCAACTTCGACTTGAGTGACAAAGCTTCCTAGTATATTTAGCTCACTATTACAGATGCCAACAAGACACTGTTTTTCATTATTCAGTTCAACCTCTCCTAGTTATTTGACGATATCATCGCGTATCAGACAGAGGCATTGAATGTCGTCTCTGCTCGCAACATGAAAGGTTATATTCAGTAAGTTACCATCATTTTACCATCAGCTTCCTAGTATATTTAGCTCACTATTACAGATGCCAACAAGACACTATTTTTAATTATTCAGTTCAACCTCTCCTAGTTCTTTGACGATATCATCGCGTATCAGACAGAGGTCACAGCCTGTATCAATTAATCCAGAGAAGCATATGTTCGTACAGTACAACTCCTTAAAAATGCCATTTCCACTTCAGTTAGCCTTGTTAATTATCGTGTTCGCATTTTTGCCTTCTCTCTTTTCCACTACTCGCGATCCTGAACAGTTAGCTGCCTTATGCCCTGGTTGAGCACACTTACCTACCCGTATTCGACGCTTGAGGGCGACTAATACGAATTTTCTCATATACCTTAATCTGTTCTTTTAGTTGCTGCAGAGTCTTTGCATGATACAGATTACTTTTGTTACTCCTCGAGCTAGGTATTCCCCTTAATAAAATATTCTATCTTTGAAATTCCATGCTGACTGCGCACGAATAATTTTGCTGCTCCTTCGTTTCACACCGTCGTTCCACTGCACTGCGATAGCGTTATCTTCAAATTTGTTCATGCCAGTTAATTGCTAGTCTGAACACAGCATTGACTGAGCCTCACTCAATGTGAGAGAGTCACTCAGTGAGACAGACTCCCTCACTGAGAGAGACTCGCACACTAATTCGATCCCAGATACGCTCAGCACTCTCCTTATGGTCTCCTTTCCACCTCCATAGCTCCAACCAATAATCACTTCACTTAAAAATCAGAGTTTGTTACATGCAGCCAAAAAATTCTAATAAAGTGCTTTTTCTTCAATAACAACCAAGGATTATTTATCTGACGCCACCCCCACAAACATTGGTCCTTCGTGCCGGATTTATATAAACTCAGCCGAGGTTTGCTAAGCGTTGACAAAATTATAGAAGTTGAGTTTTACTGAGGACACCAAACCGTCAAGTTGCATCGTGCAAAGAACTGTAAATTCCACTTAAGTCGCGCCTGTCGAAATAAAGTTATATTTTTTTTCAACAACGCGTAGTGACTTATTTAATTGGCGCAGCCGGTAGGATACGCGAGTGATATAAGACCATTAAAGGACAATTGTAGTCCCAGGCCTTAAAGCAAATCGTAGTCGGCGCTGATGATCGACTCGAACGCACAATCATTCTAAATCGTATCCGCAAAAGGACACACGCGAAACTTGCCGCGAGTGTCTATTGACCGTTCAAGGATCTTATTAATCCCAGGTCAATCAAAAAATCCGACATTGCAATTCCATTGCAATTAACTAGTACTCAATTAAGTATTGATCCTTTGGACAATCAGAGTTACTAGGTAGTGAATTCTATTCACTACATAACAGTGAGTGTGCCCTTGGTTTTGCATATCCTTTGATCCCTGCAAATCGCACTCATTGGTAACGCGCGCGAAATAACGCCATACCTAAACAAAAATACACACCAAGAACAATAACAACAACAAAAGTGAAAAGTGAACAACATGGCACAACCCAACGAGCCAGTATTGCAATTAAGCGAGCAACACCTTTCGCAAGCACTAGGCCAAATTAGGCAAGTGCCCAACTTCAATGGAGCCACAGAGGAATTAAGCGCATTCATAAGACGCATTGATTTCATTATGCAACTATATCCAACAAGAGACATTCGCCAACACAGCGTCCTGTTCGGAGCTATAGAGATGCAAATAGGAGGAGACGCGCAGAGGGTCACGCAGCTATCCGCTGCCAACACTTGGACAGAATTACGGTCGGCGCTCATCACGGAAATCAAAACACAAACGCCTTGTGAAGAACTACTGAGAAGAATCTACAATACGCCTTTTACCGGAAGTATTCGTAAGTTCGTAGAAGAATTAGAATATAAATCCTATGTTATATCTAATAAGCTAATACTAGAAGAAAACCAGATGAATACTCTGTTGTACACAAACGCATTAAATAATACAGTTAAATACGTGATTATGAGGAAGTTACCCGATAGGTTGTTCATGACATTAGCCCGTCATGACATAACAACAATTTCAAAGCTGAAACAGGTAGCACAGAGAGAAGGTGTTTATGATTTAGCATGGTCCGATAGAAGCAAAAATCCAAATAACCAGAATAATCCGACTACTTCCAATAAAAACCGGAGTAACAATGATCAATACGAATACAAGAAAACCCAAAATTATAGTAATACAACACAAAAACCAAAATCCCAAGTTGACTATAGCCCGCAGATAAATCAAGAGTTTAGTCAAAAGTTAAACCAAAGCAGGGCACAAAACCCCCTTAATTATCAACCCCAACATAAAAATTCTTCCGCCCCAAATCCGCCAACAAAAAGGCAACGCGAAAGCGGTAGCGGTCAAATAAAGATGGATACATCCGAAAATTTTCTTCAAACTGCCTCGGAATCAGAAACCGAAGAAGAACCAACCCATTTATCAGACTAAATATGAATAATAAGATATTAAAATGTGTAATAGACACGGGGTCGTCTATTAATTTAATGAAAGAAAACTTTTTAAATTTTCCCATTAAAACTTGCAAATTAGAAGTTCATACGATCAATGGTACAATAGTATTAAATCGAAGCATTTCGCTGAAACCCAGCAAACTGTGCCCCACACATCAGAAATTTTATCTACATAATTTTTCAGAAAATTATGACTTGCTATTAGGTAGAGACTTCTTAGAGAGTACTCAAGCCCTAATAGATTACAGAAATAAAACCATAAGAATAAATGAATATACATTCACAATGCAAAACAATTCAGAAATCGAAACCAAAACCGAATATCTCGTTCCACCCCCGTCTGATGACGAACAATTTGTGTTCGCCATCAACAACGTTCAACGAATTCCGCCTAGATCATCTGAACGATGAAGAGAGAGGCAAATTAACAAAAGTCTTACATGAATTTAGTGACATCCAGTACCGAGAAGGTGAAAATTAGACTTTCACAAGTACTGTTAAACATGTCATCCAAACTAAACATGAAGACCCGGTTTACAAAAAACCGTACAAATACGCCCAAACATTCGACCAAGAAGTCGAAAACCAGATCAAAGATATGATCAAACAAGGGATAATTCGCAAGTCGAAATCCCCTTACTGTTCGCCTATTTGGATCATACCCAAGAAGAGGGATGCATCCGGCAAACAAAAATTTAGGATAGTCATTGACTATCGAAGCCTTAATGAAGTTACAGTTGATGACAAATACCCTATACCAGCAATGGACGGTATACTAGACAAACTTGGTAAATGTCAGTATTTTACTACCATTGACCTCGCAAAAGGCTTTCACCAAATCCAAATAGATGAAGGTTCTATTCCTAAGACAGCGTTTTCAACTAAAAATGGACATTACGAACGTTTAAACGCTGCATGAACAATCTCCTTGAAGATTTAATCTACACGGATTGTCTTGTCTACATGGACGACATTATTGTATACTCCACTTCATGGGAGGAACATATATTGTCACTGAGGAGGGTATTCACAAAATTAAGGGAGGCCAATCTAAAATTGCAATTAGATAAATGCGAATTCATGAAAAATCAAACTGAATTCTTAGGCCATATAATAACAACAGAAGGTATAAAACCTAACCCAGCCAAAATCGAAGCAATCCAACAATTCCCAATACCCAAAACAACAAAGGGAATCAAATCATTTTTAGGACTTTGCGGTTTTTACCGAAAGTTCATCCCAAATTTTGCCAAAATAGCAAAACCAATGACAGCAAGATTAAAAAAAGGTGCAGTCATAAATACAAAAGACAAGCTATATAGTGACGCATTTGAAAAGTTAAAATTACTCATAATGTCCGATCCGATACTAGTATATCCCAATTTCGAGAAACAATTCTCACTAACCACAGATGCCAGTAATATTGCTATAGGAGCAGTATTATCACAAGATCAAAAACCAATCTGCTATGCAAGCAGGACATTAAACGAACACGAAATTAATTATTCGGCAATAGAAAAAGAACTTTTAGCTATTGTCTGGGCCACCAAATATTTCAGGTCTTATCTATTCGGAAGAAAATTCGAGATCCTTAGTGATCACAAACCCCTAGTTTGGCTAAGCAGCATGAAAGAACCCAACATGAAGCTACAAAGATGGAAAATCAAGCTAAATGAGTTTGACTACCATATCAAATATGTCCCTGGAAAAGAAAATTATGTAGCAGACGCTTTATCGCGAATCAAAATAGAGGAAAATCTATTAGGCGAAACTCCAGATAGCTTAGCCGTAACAATCCACAGTGCACAGGAAGATAATGAAAATCATATTCCTATTACAGAAAGACCCATTAACTATTATAACAGGCAACTAGAATTCATAAAAACTAATAACAACCAAGTAGAAACAATACGCTACTTCCATAAACAAAAAATTAAAATTTCTTATCAGGAAATGACCCACGAATACGCTAAAGAATTGATCAAAGAATATTTATGTACTAAGAAAAGTGTAATTTACTTCCATAATGAAGCAGACTTCATAACTTTCCAAAAAGCTTACATTGAAATAATTAATCCCAGTAACCTAACAAAGGTAATGAAATCGGTCAAACAAGTTATAGATATCCAAACTTACGCACACTTCAAGGAAATTATCCTTAAAAATCATAAAGACTTATTGCATCCAGGTATAGAGAAAGTCACAGCCTTTTTCAAGGAAAAATACTACTACCCTGATCACCAAAAGTTGATACAAAATATAATAAATGAATGCGAAATTTGCAACATAGCTAAAACGGAGCACAGAAATACTAAACTCTCCTTTCAAACGACTCCAGAAACGTTTAACCCCCGAGAGAAATACGTCATGGATTTTTATATCATTGACAACAGACAGTTTCTATCTTGTATAGACATTTATTCCAAATACGCAGCATTAATAGAGATAAACAGTAGAGATTGGCTCGAAACAAAGCGAGCAATCCTCCAAATTTTCAACCTAATGGGTAAACCAATAGAAATCAAAGCAGACAAAGATTCAGCATTCATGTGCGCAGCACTCCAATTATGGTTACAGTCCGAAAACGTCCAAATAAGTATAAGCACTAGTAAAAACGGAATTTCTGACATTGAGAGATTTCACAAAACAGTTAATGAAAAACTGAGAATAATAAACAGCGAGTCCGATCCTGAAAACAAATTAACGAAATTCGAAGTGATACTTTATACGTATAACCATAAGACAAAACATAATACAACAGGTAGAACACCAGCCGATATCTTTATATATGCCGGAACCCCCGCATATAATACCCAAGAAAACAAACTCAACAAAATAACAAATCTAAACGAAAAGCGCCAAGATTTCGAAATAGACACTAGATTTAAGGAATCACCTTTAGTAAGATCCAAAACGACAACCCCATTCAAGAAAACGGGAAACCTCAGACAGGTAGATGATAAGCATTTCGAAGAAACTAACAGAGGTAGAAAAATCACACACTACAAATCTAAATTTAAAAAGAAAAAGAAAATTAACATAAGTAAATACGATAATTCCAGATCAAATGGCCAAGAAAGCCCAACTTAAACTGACAACATATTTAATGCTATTCATAATAAGCACTTTCGTCCGAGAAGCCCAACTCCAAAGCATAGAAATCAACCCAACCCAAGCCAAAAATGGTTACTTAATCTTTAAGATAGGAGAAATACACCTACCCGTAAACTATGAATACCATTATCTGTCAGTTAATATAACTAAAACAGAACAAACTTACAACAATTTAATCAAACAAACCGAAGAATTTGCAACATATTCACAAATAAAATACTTAAAAGAAAAATTAGAAAGAGAAATGAACGGCATAAGAATAGTAAAACGCAGCAAACGCGGTCTTGCTAACTTTATGGGTACAATCTATAAATATCTATTCGGCACATTAGATCAACAGGATAAAGAAGAATTAGAATCCAAAATGAACAATCTAGCAGAAAACAGCGTACAAGCAAATGAACTAAATCAGGTAATAGAAGCAGTCAATACAGGCATAGAAACTATAAATTTTTTAAATCAGGCAGACGAGGAAAACCAAAGGCTAGCACTCCTCATATTTAATCTCCAAGAATTCACTGAATACATAGAAGACATGGAGTTAGGTATGCAACTCACTAGACTGGGAATTTTCAACCCGAAATTACTAAAACATGACACTTTACAGCATATCAATTCAGAAAAAATATTAAATATCAAAACCTCAACTTGGTTAAAAACAGACACCAACGAAATTTTAATCATTTCACATATTCCAAGAGAAATAATAAGAACACCAATTTTCGAAATATTGCCTTATCCAGACAATGATAATAACATACTAACAGAAATTATCCACGACAAATACTTCATTCAAAACAAACAAGCCTACACGGCAAGCACAAAAGAATTAACCACAAATAAATGCATAACAGGAATTTTAAATCAAGCCGCAACCGAATGTAGTTACACAAAAACAAGAAAGAATTTTGAAATTAATTACATTGAGCCTAACATGCTCATTACTTGGAACCTACCCAAAACACTTCTAAAACAAGATTGCAACAATAGAGAAATAATAGTTGAAGGCAACAACCTTATAAAAGGGTCAAACTGTACAATCCAATTAGACGAAATAATAATCACAAGCACATTATTAGATTATACGCAAACAATCTATGTAAGTAATAACGTTACCAAATTAGAACCACTGTCATACATTCAAGCCAAAGAAATCGTGAAAGACCAAACAAAAATGCACAATACTTTCCAAATTGTAACGTTATCCACACTTTGTATAATCATAATCGTTATAATATTGTATATTATCTATAAGTTCAAAGCACTACCCCAAAGAATAATTGTCAAATACAAGAAACAAAAAGAAGAGCCACAAGCAATAGAACCAATCAATATACAACCACAAGAAAATATCATAAATAATAGCAATTTAAATGAAACTATTGTAACTAGTAATAATCCAACTTTTTACCCAAAAATGTCCGCCTGAGGACAGGCTAATTTCTTAGGGATGGGGAAGTGACATATGTACCACACCCACAACATATACTATAAGTACACACACACTCATGTATCCTAATACAGCATATATAACATATGTCCACAGCACCTAATGCCAACCCCTTACACATAAGCCCTAGCAACTAAGCGCACCACATATGTAACACGAGACACCCTAATTTGTAAACAATAAACCCCAGAGCCCCAAAATTATAAATTCTTGGTGACAATAACAATTCTGGCGTGGGACCGATCATAAAATCAAAAACCATTAGACATAAACATCCGCCACAATCGTTATTCCCACCAAATGCCCAAATTGCCAACGCAGCTCAAATTCAGGCTCTTAGAATATTCCAGAAACTCATTAAAAGAATGAGAGCATTGTTTAAAGAGAGCGAGCTCATGATCTTGAGCCCTCAGCCGAGGTTTGCTAAGCGTTGACAAAATTATAGAAGTTGAGTTTTACTGAGGACACCAAACCGTCAAGTTGCATCGTGCAAAGAACTGTAAATTCCACTTAAGTCGCGCCTGTCGAAATAAAGTTATATTTTTTTTCAACAACGCGTAGTGACTTATTTAATTATATATATATATAAATTATCCGATCAAAACTATAAACAGTTTAGTTACATTTTGTGGTAGTTACTTCCAACTACAAAATAAATCCACTTCAACATTTTTTGTATGTACATACGTACGCACTCGTGCACTTTCCTAACTATAAACAAGTAAGAGGTTCTAGTCGGGAGCTCCCGACTAGGGGATACCCTGAACCCTCTTATTCCAACACCAAATGCAGCTCGCGCTAATAGATAGAGAGTAGCGGGGAGGTGGCGATAGGTATAAAATTAAAGGTACTTGATATATATATACTATTTTAGAAGCTACATGTAAAGTTTGGTGACTCTAGCTCTTATTATTTACCAAAATTGCTTAAAAAATGGGATTTCGATATACATTTTTATCGATTACTTAGAAACGGGGCAAGTTATCGTTTATCGGAAACAAACTCGATCTGCGCGGGCACCTGGAGGACCTACAGCTAAAATTTCAAGTCTAGCTCTTATAGGTTCTGAGATCCTTGCGTTCATACATACGGACGGACGGACGGACAGACAGACGGACATGGCTAGATCGACTCGGCTAATGATGCTGATCAAGAATATATATACTTTATGGGGTCGGAGATGATTCCTTCTGCCTGTTACATACATTTGCACTTTGCACAAATACAATATACTTTTTTTACCCATTTTCAATGGGTTCAGGGTATACAAAAAAACAAGTAAGAGTAAGTTCTAGTCGTGAGCTCCCGACTAGTGGATACCCTGAACCCTCTTTTTCCAACACCAAATGCAAATATATATACTATTCTTGAAGCTACATGTCAAGTTTGGTGACTCTAGCTCTTATTATTTACAAAAATTGCTTACATACAGGATTTCGATATACATTTTTATCGATTACTTTGAAACGGAGTAAGTTATCGATTATCGGAAACAAACTCGATCTGCGCAGGCACTAGGAGCACCTACATCTAAAAGTCAAGTCTCTAGCTCTTATAGGTTCTGAGATCCTTGCGTTCATACATACATACGGACGGACGGACGGGCGGACAGACAGACGGACATGGCTAGATCGGCTCGGCTATTGATGCTGATCAAGAATATATATACTTTATGGGGTCGGAGGTGCTTCCTTCTGCCTGTTACATACATTTGCATTTTGCACAAATACAATATACCCCTTTTACCCATTTTCAATGGGTTCAGGGTATAAAAAAAAAATTAATTACGTGTCCGCATTTAATCCGACAAGATGCTTCACAATATTGTTTCCTAATTAATATTGGTAATTCATGTTCTGGGTCCGACACACAAACATACACCGGGTTCACCAGCACGTATTGTACATACATACATACATATATATGTATATTCAATGCGAATATAATTGTCCATATGCATTTTGAATAGACACTATATTTAACACCTTGTATTATTTAATAAACATAAACACAATCTCATTCTTTTTCTTAACTTATAATTTATTGCACCTTGTATTACTTAATAAAAATAAACACAAACTCCCATTCAGTTTCTTAACTTATAATTTATTGCATAGTGCAAACGAATATATTTGTGCAACCACATAGTACATACATCCGATAAATAAATCCACAAATCATATCATATGTACAATCCAATATTCAATAAAATAAATAACACAGCAATACTATAATAATAAATAAATTTTCCAACCGGCATACATATGTGCGTGTATACATACCCAGCGGACCAAACTGTCGCAAATGATATCGCAAACTGGTCAAATGCGAGACTTTACCCGACAAAACTCTCGAAAACGCATCGGGAAACGATAGCAATATGAATCATATGTCGTTCAGTTTTTGGCAGTCAATATTTCATTTACGACTGTCGCAAGAAATACGACTAGCGAGCGTTTTGTGATATTTTTTGCGAGCCTTTTCTGATATTTCTAACGAGTCTAATAAAATATTTTCTGCGACACGTTTTTGTAGGTAAGCAATATTAAAAAAGTCTCTTAAAAGATATCGCAAAATGCTCGCATAAAATATGATTTACGCAACTTTTTTTTTGTTTCATGCCCATTTTGTTCCCATTAAAATGTTTGTTGGTGTTTTTGTTTTAATATTCATTTTCAATTCAAATTTTATTTTAAAAATAATTAACATTTTATTTGATTTAAAATTTAAACGGATTTCCTTGGCTATCTTATAATTAGAAAAGAAGTTAATACACAAATAAAACAGTTTAATTTAAAACTAATAATGAAAGAAAAAAATTATATTTTCATTTTTTTGACATTACCTTTCCTCTCCACTCATTCCTGTGTATTGAAAGATTGAATAATATTCTGAAAGGGAACAATAAAGTAAAAAAAAATAAATAAAATAATAAACACTTGTTAATTACTTACCTCTCTACAGAATTCCAATTTTTATATTCACTTCAAACACGTGTCTGCTCGCTTAGGCGGACAATAGAAAAGAGAAGAAAGGAATTTTTCAACAACCAAAAAACGGGCTGAGTAGGAAACAACAACAAAAACAACTCAGCATCCGAATGCCACGTCATTTTTAATCTCTCGCTCTCTTGACAATGTTGCACTTTCTGAGCACGAATAACATTTGAAACATAAACAACACACCATTCTCTCTACTGTGCACGCATTTTTATCGCAAGGATCTCACTGCAACGCTCGTGTGCGAGTGTTTTGCAATAAAAAATATATATCCCACTTGTTTTCTGCTCACATGCGAGCTCATTTGTGAGCATTTTGCGAGACTCTCGCTAAAGGCTCGCGAGTTGGTCCGCTGGGTACATACACACACACACACACACACGTAAAAACCAACAGCTGCCCAACTGCATTTCTGCTTACATGTTTGTAAGCAATTCCACACAGTCAAATATAATTATTGTTGTTCCTAGACGCACAAATAAAAACACGACAATTATAATTAATATAATAATATTACTATTTATCTATTGTAAGTGAACAAAAACACTACACATCAACTCAAAGCTGCACATTTGTTGTTGTATTAGTTGTATTGTTGTATTAGTCCGAGCTAATACTAAAACGGCCCAAAATATGACAGACGCGGCCTTAATCAAGTTTATTGCTGTCACTGATAGGCTAAGACAGTTTGAGGCAAAAATAAACACTCCTGGAGGCTCTGACCCGTCTCTCCCTACATGCCAGGTCCGTCGGGACCAAGTGCGAGCCTTGTGGGACAAGGTTGAAAAACGAGGTCGGCTCAACAATAATCTCGGAATCCGGTTCAATGGAAACCATTTCAGTCATGCAGTCCAAGTGCGACTATTGTTACTTGGTATATGAGAGATGCGTAATGACACTCCACAATTGGGCCCTGCGTTAGTCTCCATGCCACAAGCAACAGCTCCCTCCAATCAATCCATAGAGTCCACTCCATCCCAACAAACGAGTGTTCACAATTATGTTGCAATTAACACCCACGGTGTTCTCCTAAGCACGGCTGTTATAAATGTTCGCCATTTGGGTGTAAATTATACAGCTCGTGCACTGATCGACTCGGGATCAGAGGAAACATTTATTTCCGAGCGACTCTTCCACCTGATAAAGCTGCCGTACAAATCCGTACAGGCACAAGTATCGGGATTAAATCAAGCTGTTGCAGTTTAATATTGGCTCTCCTTCCAAGCCTCGTATCCAAATCGAGGCATCAGCCTACGTCCTACCACATTTGGCAGGGAATCTACCATCATGTTCGATCCCCCAAAGTTTATTGACAACCCTGCCAAAACTCCAGTTAGCGGACCCTAATTTCCACAAGAGTTCGCAGATAGATGTGCTGATTGGTGCTGATATCCTACCGTCCATACTAACAGGCGGCTCCCATCCTAATATATGTGGCACGTTGCTGGGCCAGGAAACAGGGTGGATTTTAACAGGCCCAGTTTTAAAGACCGAATCCACCGCAATCTCGTCATTCTCGACTCGAATATCTGTCTCTCAAGAAGAGCAATTAGACGTCATTCTCACAAAACTTTGGGAGGTGGACGACATTCCAGTCAAACTGGTAAAGAGCTCCGACTCTTTCTGTAAAAGTAATTTCATCCGAACAACAACAAGGAACGAGAATAGCAGATATGTAGTCACCCTACCTTTCCGGGAACCTAATCACATAGACTTAGGACATTCAAGATCTATCGCACTAGCTCAGTTTCTAAAGAACGAGAATCGTTTAAAAAGAAACCCTCCTTTGAAAGAGCAGTACGACTCCGTGTACTTCGCCTTAGGTCATTTGACACAAGTCTCTCCAAACAGCAACTCCAACAAGTAAGAGGTTCTAGTCGGGAGCTCCCGACTAGGGGATACCCTGAACCCTCATACTCCAACACCAAATGCAGCGCGCGCTTATAGATATAGAGTAGCGGGGAGGTGGCGATAGGTATAAAATGAAAGATAATCGATATATATATACTTTTCTAGAAGCAACATGTCAAGTTTGGTAACTCTAGCTCTTATTATTTACCAAAATTGCTTAAAAACCAGGATATCGATATACATTTTTATCGATTACTTGGAAACGGGGCAAGTTATCGATTATCGGAAACAAACTCGATCTGCGTAGGAGCTAGGAGCATCTACATCTAAAATTTCAAGTCTCTAGCTCTTATAGGTTCTGAGATCCTTGCGTTCATACATACGGACGGACGGACGGACGGACGGACGGACGGACGGACGGACGGACGGACGGACGGACGGACGGACAGACAGACGGACATGGCTAGATCGACTCGGCTATTAATGCTGATCAAGAATATATATACTTTATGGGGTCGGAGATGCTTCCTTCTGCCTGTTACATACATTTGGATTTTGCACAAAAACATAATACCCCTTTTACCCATTTTTAATGGGTTCAGGGTATAATAATTTTTACTTGCCGCATCATGCAGCCCGACAGCACCACAACAAAGGTTCGCGTTGTGTTTAACGCCTCCAGCCCGTCTTCCAATGGCAAAAGTCTAAATGATATCCTACACACGGGACCAGTACTCCAATCCGATCTGACGATTCAGATACTAAAGTTGCGATTCTACCGCTACGTTTTCAATGCCGATATAACTAAGATGTATCGGCAAATCCAGGTCGATCCAAGACATACGCCCTACCAACGAATACTATTTCGCAATGAGAACGAAGAACTTTGCGACTTCGAACTCAATACAGTTACCTATAGGGTAAATTGTGCTCCATACCTCGCAATCCGGGTCCTCCATCAACTTGCTCGTGATATACGAGAACAATGTCCTATCGCATCCGATATAATTGAAAATTATATTTATGTCGATGATGTACTAGCAGGGGTACACACGAAGCAACAAGCAATTTCAGCCATTGCACAACTCCGCATGGCACTCGACAGAGCCGGGTTCCCTTTGAGATAGTGGACATCCAACACAAAGGAAGTGTTAAAAGGAATACCAAGGGACCACTTACTGCGTGCGGATTTCTTAGAAATCGAAGAGGCCAGCGTCGCTAAAACGCTAGACATTCGATGGCAAGCCACAACAGACCAGTTTTTCTTTGCTCTGTCCAAAATGGTATCTCAGCCTTCGCTCACTAAACGTGAAGTACTATCACAGATTGCGAAATTGTTCGATCCTGCTGGATGGCTAGCACCTGTGATAGTTCGAGCAAAGATTTTCATGCAAGAGATCTGGCTCCAAGAGCTGGGGTGGGATGATTCCCTGCCGGAAGATCTCGTTCAACGTTGGCATGACCTCCTAACCGACTATCCCTCTCGCGAAGAGATCCGTATTCCACGATGGGTCGATTTTTAGCAAAAGGCAAAGGTGTACTTTCACAGCGCGCATATGGTGCTGCACTTTATTTGCGCGTCGAAATAAACGGCTGCATCTCCACTCACCTTCTCGCAGCAAAAACGAGAGTCGCGCCAGTGAAAACGGTATCACTACCACGCTTAGAGCTGTGTGACGCCGTTCTTCTTTCCGAGCTCACCACGGCTCTTATTCCTCAGCTCCCCATCCAGAGTAGAGAAAATTTCAATTGGACAGACTCCACTATTGTTCTTGCCTGGTTGGATAAACCTCCATGCAAATGGTCTACCTTTGTGGCTAACCGGGTAGCAAAGATAACATCAACCAATGGCAAATGGTCCCATGTTCGATCCGAACATAACCCAGCTGATCTAGCTAGTCGGGGGGTTTCTCCTCGGGACCTATTGGGCAGCACTTTATGGTGGCATGGACCGGAATGGTTACAACTACCACAAAACCAATGGCCAGTTCCTGTTACTGTTCTTGAGACAGAGATTGAACAACGCGCAGTGAAGTGCAAGGCATTGTGAGTTATCGCATATGTCTATCGCTTTATCCAGCGCTGTAGAAATCCAGCGATCCACCTTCCCGCCGAGCTCCGTAATGAAGAACTTACGAGAGTTCAGTTCTTACTTATCGAGTATACTCAACGCCAAGCTTATCCTAAGGAGTATAGCTCGATAAGAAGCCGATTGAAGGATCAGGCAGCATTCGCAATTTAACCCCTTTCATCGATCAAAGGGGTATTCTGCGATCCTGTGGACGGGTGAGAGCGTCAACCTCGTTAAGCTATGATGAGCGACATCCCATAATCATTGCGGCCAATTGTAATTTTTCACGCCTCCTGGTCCGATTTACCTACCTCATGTGTTTTCACGGAGGCAATCAGTTGGTAATGCGCCTCATAAGAGCCAAATACTGGATAAAAATCAAATCTACCATAAACTCCTGCAAGGTCTATGTTATACACCGTCGACGACTCCAGATCCAACTTATGGGCGAGCTCCCAAGAGCGAGATCAACCTTTTCCCGACCCTTCACACACACGGGTGTAGACTTTGCCGGACCTTTCGATATTAAAAGCTACATTGGTCGAGCATGCAAAATTACCAAGGGCTATGTCTGTGTCTTCGTTTGTTTCAGCACGAAAGCAATCTATTTAGAAGCCACCACAGATCTAACCACGGAGAGAGTCCTGGCCGCATTTTCGCGATTTATCCCAAGACGTGGCCTTCCACAACAGATGTACTCAGATAATGGGAAAACATTTGTGGGAGCCTCATCCGTTCTTTCGAGACATTTCTTGCAAGCGACCAAGGAGCTCATCTTATCCAAGCATAGCCATCAAAACTTGTGTTGGCATTTCAATCCTCCTGGCGCTCCTCACATGGGCGGATTGTGGAAAGCAGGTGTCAAAAGCTTTAAGACCCACTTCTACAAATCCACCTCATCCTCAAAATAGACATTTGAGGAGTTCGCGACTCTCCTCTCCAAGATTGAAGCCTGCCTTAACTCCAGGCCAATCTCTCCAATGTCGGAAGATCCGACTGATTTATTGGCTCTAAGTCCAGGCCACTTCCTAGTTGGCGGCCTTCTTCTGTCAACTAACGAGCCAGTAATCAAAGAAGATGCTATTTCTATAATTAACCGCTGGCAGCGACTCAAAGCGCTCCACCAGCAATTCTGCTTCCGGTGGAAGAATGAGTATTTAAATGAACTCAATAAGCGAAACAAATGGCAGTCCCCTACAAGGGACCTCCAAGTCGGTGATATGGTGATTATCAAGGAAGATAACCTACCAATAAATGAATGGCGCCTTGGCCGAGTCCAGCTGGCTTGCCCAGGCACAGATGACAAGGTCCGCGTAGTGGACGTGCTTACCGCTCGTGGTGTCATCCCAAGGCCAATAGCCAAATTGGTCCTTCTTCCTACTGAGGCAAATAACACCACCGACTAATCCTTAAAAGCAACTAATCCCTCTTTCAAAACAAAACCATCACATAATAACACCTCTCCTACATCTTATTCTCCAGTTCACTCCTCTGTAGAGAACCAGCATGGCACCGTCAACGAAGGCATCAAATCAACGCCAAGGAACGGACTCCTTTAGATGCCGGGTGTGTAGAGGCATCCATGCGCTACGCAAGTGCCAGCGTTTCTTGAAGCTCACGCCCTAGAAGCGCCTTCGAGCCGTTTTGATAAACAAATATTGCTCCAACTGCCTGGCCCAACGGCATTCAGAGGAGTCATGTCGCAGTGGAGCCAAGTGCAAAATTTGCAAAAAGGACCACCACACCTTACTCCACATGCGCTCACCCCTCTCGGTCAGCCAACAGGCCCACAAGAAGAGCTTCTGGCTACTCGCCCTCCAGCGGCACATCACCCCCAAGCCCGAGACGTTCTACTATACGGACGTCGCTTACGTCCCTTCTCCAGCACAAGGGGGTCAGTATACTGCCCACCGCCATAGTGCTGCTCGACACCGGGAAAAAGACCCTTGAGACTCGGGCTCTGATCAATCCATGTTGTTCAGTAAGCCGCATTAATTCAACCGTGGCAAGGGCCTATGGCTTTTCCGTCACACGCATTGGCGCAGAAGAAGCGTGCACAGCCGTGCTACGCTCCAAGACAACTCAGATGTCTCGAGAAGTGGTCTTAATGGCTGACCCGCAACTCAGCTGCATAGCTCCAGCCCGAGCTTTCAGTGCGGACATGAAGAACCCGTTCAGCAACGTCGTTTTGGCGGACAACGACTGGTTCGGTCCATCTCCAGTACCTTTGGTACTCGGCGCCGACGTCTACCCAGACATCATCCTACCAGGTATTCTCCCGAGCCAAGGCGGTCTGCCGATGGCTCAAAATAATAAGTTTGGATGGATACTCTCTGGCACATGCACGCAATAGGAATCCTTGCAATCTGCATCTTGCCAGGGAGGGGGGAATGTTCATGCCAGTTAATTGCTAGTCTGAACACATCATTGACTGAGCCTCACTCAGTGTGAGAGAGTCACACAGTGAGACAGACTCCCTCACTGAGAGAGACTCACTCACTAATTTAATCCCAGATACGCTCAGCACTTTCCTTATGGTCTCCTTTCCACCTCCATAACTCCAACCAAAAATATATCACTTCACTTAAAAATCAGAGTTTGTTACATGCAGCCGAAAAATTCTAATAAAGTGTTTTTTCTTCAATAACAACCAAGGATTATTTATCTGTCGCTGTTAACGCCAAAATTTCGTCTCTGTTTATTTTGTTATCGTCGTTGCTCGCTTTTCACAATGCTTAAAATTAAAGTCTTACAAATAAACAATTCAATGTACTTAACTTAATGGTATAAGTAATTAAACTTTTATGAATCAAATTTTAGTTTTTTGTTTTTTCGTTCTAACAACTTTAGAAATTATTAAATTATTATTTTCGTCTGTCTTAACTTCTACGTTTACTTTGTGTTTGCTTACACATAGTTTATTCTTTGTTATAATTTGATTCTTTTTTTTTCAAAATAAATGGAAATTTTTCACCCATTTAACACTCTTTGCTCAACAACTAGTTAATTATTTTAATATAATGACAAAATATAAAGAGAGAGTTCTCAGTTGAGAGTGATTGACGTGTTTTACTTGTGCTCCAAGATTTTTATATATTTTTGCGCTTTAATCCTGCTTTTTATTTCGAAATTTTGCATTTTTGGTGCATTATTTAAAAAGCTTTCATAAATTGTGCAAAGTGTTATCTGTTGTGCAGCGTAAGTCTGTTAATTATTGCATTTATAAAACGCGGCGTCAGTTCCGTGTTTGTTGTTATTGCCTGTTTTTGATTCTTTTGCTTTGGTGCTCCCCCGTGCATACACTTGTTTGTGCGTGTGTTCGCTGCTGCATATTTCTGCTTGTGCATCGCGCTCTCGCAAATTTTTGCTATTGCTTTTCGCTCCAAACAATTTGTTTGTGTACGATAATTGTTTTTTGAGTGTTTACTTGCTCTATTTTTGTGCACCGTTTTCGTTTTGCTCTGCGCTCTCACAACTTGCATACTCTTGTAGCAATTATGTCGTGCTGTAAGAAACCTTGCACGTTCAAGCAGGCTGATGATTCTGCACAGCCGCAATTTGTTAATTGCTGGCTGTGTGAGAATATGATGCATGCTAAATGTGCAGGTCTCACTGGGCGTGATTGCGACAAGATCGCTGTAGTTGCCAAGAAGGGCTGCGGTGGCTTGCGTTGGTCGTGCCCAGTTTGCATCGAAAAGCAAATTGATTTCTCCAGGATGTATAATTCTGTGAGAAATCAATTTTTAAAATTGAATAACGTGGCTAAGCAGCTGTCGAGTAATTTTGACTCGAGTTTTGAGTTGCTTGCAAATTATAAATTCGAGTCTCCAACCAATCGCCGGTTGGAGCCTCAACTTTCGCAATTGCCCTCTACGTCTGTTCAGACACCTACTCCTTTCTTGTCCCTACCTAGCAACTTGGATTTATCTCCAATGTTGTCTTTATCGCCTTTTCCAAGCGATTGCCCAAATACCCCCATTTCATCCCCTATAGTAGTTTCAGTAGAGCCCGTACCTGATACTGTCCCAATTATCCAAACTGCCTCAGCCCCGTCAGCTCCTGGCCGCAAAGGTAGACCTACGCGTAATCTTGCCCAGATTGTTAAACACAATCATGGTGCCTCTTTAGCTCCTCCAACTCCTGTATTACCTGCAGCCCCATCAGTACCTACTTTAACGGTTGTTGCCCCTCGTAGGCAAGTTTTTGTGTCTCGACTTTCATCGGACACCACTTCTGAGTCATTGGCAGCCTATATTGCTAGCAAATCTTCTGCTAGCGTGTCAATAACCAAATTTAATTTCTCCACCCCTCGTGAAATATCATCATTCAAAATAAATGTTTCACATGATATGTTCCCAATCATTTGTGATCCCAAATTTTGGCCTCCACACATGATTGTTCACGAGTTCAAGCCAAAAAAGCATAACCAGCCTGTCACCCTTCCAGTCCCTTCAATACAGGGTACCATTTCTGCCCCAAAAAACTAACTTCATCTTCTGACCAAATCTGTATTCATTATCAGAATGTCAGAGGTCTTATTTCAAAGCTTAAAAATCTTTTCATGGTCAGTACTTCCTTCGACTCGGATATAATAGCTTTTTCAGAAACATGGTTAAATTCAACCATATCCGATTCTGAGGTATTTTCAAATAGTTTTATTTTGCATAGAAATGATCGGCCGACTCGAGGTGGTGGGGTGTTAATTGCCGTTAAAGCCACTCTCCAGTCAGAACTTTTCTGTTTTAGTACGCCTACTGACGCTGAGATTATCTCAGTTAAGGTGTCTTTTCCTACACGGAATATCTATATTACATGCTCTTATGTCCCTCCTTCTTCTGATATTCAAGTTTATATGAAACATATTACTTGTATTAAAGAAGTTTCTTCACACGTGCGTGATAATGACCTATTTATGGTGTTGGGTGATTTTAATTTGCCGAACATCTCTTGGTCATTATTCACTGCTGAAAATTATCTAGTGCCCTCAGCACAGCATGATTTTATAGACTGCATGCTTGATCTTTCGTTGTTTCAAATCAATTCAATTTCTAATCATTTGAATAGAACACTTGACCTTGTATTTGTTAACGACTACCTTATTTCTAATGTGTCTAGGTCCCCTCCTTTATCTCTTCCTGAGGATGTATATCATCCTACTTTAGAGATTACAATGTTAAATTGTAATCGTCTCATTTCGTGCTCATCAGCCAATAAGCCCCGCCGCTGCTTTCGCAAAGGAAATTATTCATTGCTGAATCAGCTTATTTATGCAACCGATTGGTCTGTCTTATATGACTCGGTTGATATAAATACTGCTATTACTTTTTTTTATAGCACCCTTAACTCCCTCTTAGATATGAGTATTCCCAAGTCAATTCCTTCGACTACTTCTTCAAAACCACCCTGGTTTACTCCCAGATTGTCACATATTAAAAACATAAAATCTAAATATTTTAAAAAGTTTAAAAAGTCTGGTTCGTGTACAGACTTGGCTAAATATTCCATAGCCAAGTCGAACTTCTTTCTTTTGAATTCTCAATGCTATGAGAATTATCTAACTCGTTGTAAAAGGCAATTTGCCCAAAATCCGAGACAGTTTTATAATTTTGTAAACATGAAGCGTAAATCTTCAAGTTTGCCAACTTCTTTTTCTTTCGGGATGGATAAAGCTAGTAATCTCTCTGATTCTGCTAACCTCTTTGCTAATTTTTTCCAATAAACTTACTCCTCAGTCTGTCCTAATAATAATTCTTACCCTTATACTATTTCTTCCTCTAGTTCTATACCTCCTCCTATTATTTCACACTCCTCTCTCCTTTTCGCTATAAACTCTTTAAAATCTTCTTACTCTCCTGGGCCTGATAATATTCCTAGTTGTCTACTCAAGGAGTGTAGTTCTTCCCTTCTTTACCCATTGCAAAAGCTTTTTAATCTATCTCTTGAATCTTCTGTCTTTCCATCTCGTTGGAAAGAATCTTATATCATTCCTCTCCACAAGAAAGGTGGAAAGTCTGATATACAAAATTACAGGGGCATTGCAAAACTGTCCGCTATTCCTAAATTATTTGAAAAAATAATCACTTCGAATTTGCAGCATTTCTGCAAATCAGTTGTTTCCCCTGTTCAACATGGATTCGTAAAGAATCGGTCAACTACGACCAATCTGCTTGAGTTTACTTCCTTGGTAAACGATGCTTTTCTTTCGAAAATGCAAACTGATGTCATTTATACTGACTTCAGTAAAGCGTTTGACTCTGTGCACCATGACATTTTACTTTTTAAACTTGACCGAATAGGTTTCCCTCCGTCTCTTTTGCTTTGGATTAATTCTTATTTAAAAGGTAGGACCCAAAGAGTAATGCTGAGGCTGACTACCTCTAAACAAGTTCACGTTACTTCTGGTGTTCCTCAAGGTAGTCATCTTGGACCTTTACTCTTTACTCTTTTTATAAATGATCTCCCCTCTGTTATATCACATGCCCGTGTACTCATGTATGCGGATGATGTGAAACTTATTCTATCATACACTAATCCCCTACATCATTCTCGTCTACAAGACGATTTGAACGCTATGCAACTTTGGTGTTCGGCCAATCAATTGCATCTGAATTGTTCAAAGTGTATGTTTATGACATTTAATCGTACTACACCTTATCTTGTCAGTTATACAATCGACAATACCCCTTTACAACGTATACTAACAGTTAAGGATCTAGGCGTTCTATTTGATTCTAAGCTCTGTTTCAATCTTCACATAGATACCATCGTTAATGAGGCAAAAGGTGTACTTGGATTCATTAAACGATGGTCTAAAGAGTTTAACGATCCTTTTATAACGAAACTTCTGTACATCTCTCTTGTTCGCCCTATCCTTGAATACTGCTCTTGCATCTGGTCTCCGCAGTATAACAATAGCCAGGATCGTATTGAATCTGTTCAGAAGCAATTTCTGCTTTTTGCCTTACGAGGTTTAAATTGGGACCCTAATCTTCGGTTGCCATCCTACTCCAGCAGGCTGCTTCTTCTTAACCTTCCGTCGTTAACCAACCGTAGGACAATTCTCGGTGTTGTCCTTCTACATAAGTTGATTATTGGCGATATAGATTCTCCTTTTCTGCTAGGGCGTCTTCAATTCTCTGTTCCGTCTAGACCAACCAGAAATTACCGCCCCTTATTCCTGTCTACGTGCACAACAGACTACGCTATGCACAATCCTTTTCGCGTGCTATGTAAAAATTATAATAGTTTGCATCACGTTTTCTCTACCGAACTTTCTCTCCCCGTAATAAAATCGTTGCTTTCAGGATACCTTCGGGAAGTCACTGACCATTCCCAGCTATGAGCAGGGGCATAGCTTGCCGGACAGGCTATAAATTTCCCCCACCGGGTCGGTGATTTCCCATTACTTTTCTCTCTGTCCTATCTACTTAACACTCTATATATCTTGCCTCCATTTCTTTACTTTATTAACATTACTCTTCTTACTTTCTTTTTTCCTATTTATTGTATTTTATTAATTAATATAGCAAACTAAGATTATTTTTAATTTTACTTAAGAACACTTTTTTCCTACTTACACCCTTCTGATTAGATGTAGGCTCTAATAGCGTCACTGACAAATTTAGCTGTGAAAAGGGGCACAGCTGGCCGGACTGGCAACTAAAACACCTCCATCGGTCGGTGATGCTATTTAGAGAACTATGTTATCTAACTAGGCTTTTAGCATATAATTCTATTATCTATTGTATGTATAATCTACGGAATAATGAGGAAGACACTCGTTTTGTCGACCTTAAATAAATAAATAAATAAATAAATAAAAAAAATACTCTGTTATTGATCTGCAACTTGATACACCCTGTGATCATCGTTGTTGTGTTGACGCACTTTCCAGTCACACGCTCTTTTTATTGAAAGATTCCGCACTCTTTGCTCTTCGCCAATTAGATCTGCAACTTCCTATTTCATCACGAAATGAAAATTTTGCGCTATCCAGCCTTAGCTACGCAAAACTTAAAACATCTCCTTCTCACTTTCGCTTACCGACCACTGTCACGCAATACACGACTGTTTGTCTCGCTCTTACTAGAGCTCTTTACGCATACTTCGCCGCTGTCGCCATTAATCCTAGACGATTCTAGACTTTCTCATTTCTTTCCATTAACATTTTGATGAATTTTCAATTAGTAGTCGATTAGTAGTCTTGCACACTTTGTACAAATTGTACTCGTTCATTAATTTACGTAATTCACAAGTTCTGTTTTCCCACTTCTGACACCAAATTTGTAGGGACGGCCATTCGATGGATTTCACAAGCACTTGAGTTCTTTATGTTCTTATTATTTTATTAAAAGAAATTGGTGAACAAACGTAAACTTATAATTGTTATACATTTTCCGACAAGTATTTCAAAGACAACGAGCAACAGCGAACACATCTTTTCATTGACTCTCTTAGCTTAAAACTCAACTACTTATCTTCTATTTTTATCGATATATCGTGGATTAGATATCCATAGCAGGGTTGCATGTGATAAGTGATTTAATATAACCAAATGAGTATAATGTCAACATTATACTCGCCTCTATTCTATTCTGTCTTTCCATCTCTTTGGAAAGAATCTTATATCATTCCTCTCCACAAGAAAGGTGGAAAGTAAGAAATAAAATTACAGGGGCATTGCAAAACTGTCCGCTATCCCTAAATTATTTGAAAAAGTAATCACTTCGAATTTGCAGCATTTCTGCAAATCAGTTGTTTCCCCTGTTCAACATGGATTCGTAAAGAATCGGTGAACTACGACCAATATGCTTGAGTTTACTTCCTTGGTAAACGATTACATACCCGGGTACTTATGTATGCGGATGATGTGAAACTAATCCCCTACATCATTCTCGTCTACAAGACGATTTGAACGCTATGCAACTTTGGTGTTCGGCCAATCAGTTGCATCTAAACTGTTCAAAGTGTATGTTTATCACCTTCAATCGCACTACACCTTATCTTGTCAGCTATACAATTGACAATACTTCATTGCAACGTATATTAACAGTTAAGAATCTAGGCGTTCTTTTTGAGTCTAAGCTCAGCTTCAATCTTCACATAGATACCATCGTTAATGAGGCAAAAGGTGTACTTGGATTCATTAAACGATGGTCTAAAGAGTTTAACGATCCTTTTATAACTAAACTTCTGTACATCTCTCTTGTTCGCCCTATCCTTGAATACTGCTCTTGCATCTGGTCTCCGCAGTATAACAATAGCCAGGATCGTATTAAATCTGTTCAGAAGCAATTTCTGCTTTTTGCCTTACGAGGTTTAAATTGGGACCCTAATCTTCGGTTACCATACTACTCCAGCAGGCTGCTTCTTCTTAACCTTCCGTCGTTAACCAACCGTAGGACAATTCTCGGTGTTGTCCTTCTACATAAGTTGATTATTGGCGATATGGATTCTCCTTTTCTGCTAGGGCGTCTTCAATTCTCTGTTCCGTCTAGACCAACCAGAAATTCCCGCCCCTTATTCCTTTCTACGTGCACAACAGACTACGCTATGCACAATCCTTTTCGCGTGCTATGTAAAAATTATAATAGTTTGCATCACGTTTTCTCTACCGAACTTTCTCTACCCCTTATAAAATCGTTGCTTTCAGGATACCTTCGGGAAGTCACTGACCATTCCCAGCTATGAGCAGGGGCATAGCTTGCCGGACAGGCTGTAAATTTCCCCCCACCGGGTCGGTGATTTCCCATTACTTTTCTCTCTGTCCTATCTACTTAACACTCTATATATCTAGCTTACATTTCTTTACTTTATTAACAATCTTCTTACTCTTTTTCCTATTTATTGTATTTTATTAATTAATATAGCAAACTAAGATTATTTTTAATTTTACTTAAGAACACTTTTTTCTATTTACACCCTTCTGCTTAGATGTAGGCTCTAATAGCGTCACTGACAAATTTAGCTCTGAAAAGGGGCACAGCTGGCCGGACTGGCATCTAAAACACCTCCATCGGTCGGGATACTATTTAGAGATCTGTGTTATCTAACTAGGCTTTTATAATATAATTGCATTATCTATTGTATGTATAATGAGGTATAATGAGGAAGACACTCGTTTTGTCGACCTTAAATAAATAAATAAATAAAAAATAAAAATAAATATTTCCGACTCCTACATTTAAATTCAACTATATCAGATTTTCAGGTTTTTTCAAACAATTTTTTTTTTGCATTGAAATAATCGGCCGACTCGTGGTGGTGGGGTATTAGTTGCCGTTAAATCCACTTTCCAGTCAGAAATTTTCTGTTCTAGTACGCCTACTGACGCTTAGATTGTCTTTTAAGGTGCTTTTCCTACACGGAATATCTAAATGGCATGCTCTTATGTTCCTCCTTCTTCTGATATTCAAGTTTATATGAAACAAATTACCTGTATAATAGAAGTTTCTTCACACGTGCCTGATAATGATAATGATTTAATTCTGAAAATTATCTAGTACCACCCTCAGCACAGCATGACTTCATAGATTGCATGCTAGACCTTTCCTTGTTTCAAATAAATTTAATTTCCAATCATTTGAATAGAACTCTTGATCTGGTATTTGTTAATGACTACCTTATTGCTAATGTGTCCAGGTCCCCTCCTTTATCCTTTCCTGAGGATGTATATCATCCTACTTCAGAGGTGGCAATGTTCAATTGCAATCCTCTCGTTTTACATTCATCAGCTACCTATAAGCCCCGCCGTTGCTTTTGCAAAGGAAACTATTTTTTGCTTAATCAACGTATTCATGCAACCGATAGGCCTTTTTTATATGAGTCGGTTCTTATAACACCCTGAACTCCATCTAAGATCACGGTATTCCTATTTCAATACCCCTAATTGCTTCTTCAAAGATACTCTGCTTCACTCCTAGACTATCAAATCTACAAAACATAAAGTCTATATATTTTAAAAAGTGTAAAAGATCTGGTTCGAGTATTGACTTGGCCAAATATCCCATAGCTAAGTCGTACTTCTTTCTTCTTAATTCTTAGTGCTATGAGAATTATCTCTCTCGTTGCAAAAGGCAATTTACAATTTACAATTTACATTGCTTTCTTCTTTTTCTCTGGGACAGATAAAGTTAGCAATAATTCCGATTCTGTTAACCTGTTTGCTTACTTTTTCCAATCAACTTACTTTCAGTCTGTCCTAATAATAATCCTTACAATAATACTTCATCCGGTTCTACACCTGCTCTTACCAATTCCCATGCCTCTCTCCTTTCTGCTATAAATTCTGTAAAATCTTCATACTCTCCTGACAATATTCCTAGTTGTCTATTCAAGGAGTGCAGTTCTTCTCTTCTTCGGCTATTGCTAAAGATTTTAAGTCTATCCCTTGAGTCTTCTGTCTTTCTATCTCTATGTAAAGAATCTTATAATTTTTGTTGTTTTTTTTTTTTTTTGTTAATATTATTCTTTATTTTTGCGCTAGAATCGAGCAGTGCCTTCTGATCTCTACCAAGCGAATATTAAGGGAATGATTTATAATTGCTACTATTATATGTAACTTATATAATATTTACAGAGATGTTATTTACAATGATGTTTTAAATAATACGCCTCGTAGGTAGGTCGTCGGGGTGCAGCCTTCGGAGGCGCCTCTCACTGATGGGGTCAGCCAGGACCCTGGCGGCCGCTTTTGGGTGCTGCAGCAGCTTGTCGGCGTATCGGCTGCTAAAGAAGTTTAATTGATCTCAGACCTTTGCTAGGCGGAGATCGCGTTCGATGGCGTCTGTTGTAACATACCATGGTAGGCTGGCGACCTTGTGTGCTGCCTTGGCTTGGACCACTCTTATGCGGCGCAGCTGGTGTGCTGACGCTGTGCCCCAGACTTGGATGGCGTATGTCCAGATGGGCGTTACCATCGATTTAATATGCAGCGCCTTTGTGGAATTGTGGAGCTTGCTTTGCGGTTTCAAGAGCCAGTTGATTTTTTGGAGCCATCTTAGTCATTTTGCTTTTGTTTCTGTGATGTGGGATCCCCATGAGCCTTCGGTATAAGTGAACGCCCAAGTAGCAAAATGAGCTTCTGTGATCAATGGTTCCTCCATCGAACCGAAGCCCCTGGCAACTGTCTGGGCGCAGCGTGAATGTGACGCAAGTAAACTTGGCACAGTTTATGGCGATATTCCAATTAGATGTCCAATTTTCGATCTGCAGCAGCCAGTCTTGCACTGCATTTGTTGCAGCTTGCAGGTGGTCGTGCGAAGCTAGAAAAGCGATCATAATAATATTCGCACATTTCCACTGCGGGGAGGTATAAATTGGTTGCCTTTCGATGCTTCTTGTGAGTTTGCACACTGAGAAGTGTGCCGTCGAGCCCAGCTCCTGACCAGCAGTCGACGGAGCCGGTTGGACGTGCTGACCATTTCCGCCTTTGCAGAGGGATCTCCGTTGCGGATGTATAGCCTCCTTAGATGTCTTTTGTCGGCAAGGAGACTCCTGGCTTCAGGGTTAAGTAGGGAGCTTCTGAGGGTGTGAGGCAGCTTCCGTAATTTTTGCTGTGAGGTGGTCAACATAGCTCTCCAATTCACTTGCCGTACTTATGGCGACGATGAGTTCTAAGGTGTCCTCAAGGCAGGCCCGGTAGACGTTCAAGTTAGAGCGCGGCGGGAGCATTTTGTGGGTGCCAACGAGCCGTTTGGGAGTCTCTTCTAGCTCGATCAGTAGTGGGAGGTGATCCGAGGTCAGGTCCTGGAGACTTCTTATTCTCAGCTGCTCCTGTCTGAATCCCTTGTAGAGCCCGAAGTCGAGTGCACTTGGTGTTGCAGTAGCTCTATATGGGTAGCACGTTGCCTCTCCGGTGGCTATAACCTCGATGCCTTTGGCCTCAATGGCAGAGAAGAGCGTTCTCCCTCGGTCTCGGCACATCCGGTAGTTTCCCCACTAGCGATGTTTGGCGTTCCAGTCTCCCCCAGCCAGGAACTTTGGGCCGAGCTGGTCGAAAAAGGTTTGGAAGTGCGCCTAAGTCACTCTTAAGGCCGGAGGGCAGTATACAGAGGCAAGGTTGAAGTCGCCTCTGCCGGATCCGAGTCGGATAACAGCGGCTTGCATATGCCAGTGGCAGGACGACTCAAGTAGATGGTGGGACAAGGACGACCTGACCAATATTGCTGCTGCTCCATGTTGGCTGTTATCTGGATGGTTGAGGGTGATACGGGAGCAGAAATGAGTCTCCGTGAGCAGAAACACATCAATGTGGTGCAGCTCGATGAAGGCTGCGATCTCATTCGCTTTCGAAAAGACTCCGTTGGCGTTCCACAGTGCTATCCTTAGTGAGTTAAATTTAGAGCCTGTTATTTTTTGCGTTTTGCATAGTATTTAGCGCTTGAACTGGGGTCTCTACAAGAGATAACACTTTGTCGAACCTGGCGAACATTTCCTCCTGGGGCTGTTGTCAGCAGCTGGAAGGGATCGACTGGGAATGCTACTGTGTTCCTTCTGCGCGACGATGAGCGAGCTCTGTGCTCCCCGGGCTGGCTACCGCGTACGTTGGCAAACGATTGTTGGCCGGGAGCGAAGCTGCGGTCAGGAGGGGCTGTTTCAGGGTGACGATCCTTGGAGCGGCTTGCATCTCTGCCATTTGCCCTGAAGTTGGCTGCGTGTGATTCGCCACAGTGGTAGCAACACCGATCATCATCCTTGCCAAGCGTGCACTCGTTTGTGGGATGGTTGTCCCCACATACTTTGTGTCTGCATAACACAGTTATGGATTTGATGAGATTATTGTTGTCCGTCTTTCTTAGGTCAACAAACCTCATATTGAGTGACTCGTTATTGACTCTGCTACGCGGGGTGTATATGCGGACAACGTGGTGCCCCTTGTCTGCCAGTTGCGCTGAAATATCTTCAGATGGGATCTCGTGGTGTATATTCCTTCGGACTATGCGGTATGGTCGGTCCTCTTTAAGTTGGTTGTGATGAAACATGCAACCGCTCTCGTGAAGGTGCCTTGCCACCTCTCTGTAGTCGTCCGAGTTGCGGCATTGGATGATGCAGTCGCCAGAGTTGAGCGCTCTTACGGTGTAGGTGTTCTCGCCTACGATGCTGTCCAATTCCTTGCAGAACATGGTGAAGCTGACGATACCTGGCACAGTTATTCTGGGTACCTTAGTGGAAGGGCGCTCGTTAAGGGGCTCCGTCTGGGTGGTTTGCAGAGGGTGGCGGGCTTCTGGTTTGACGTTTGTTGTCTGCTGGCCCTTGCGCGTGCTGCATGCGAGGTGGATGGTCTATCATCTTCATCTACACCGTTATCGACGTTGTTATTGGCCTCCTTGTCCATGTGGCTTTCCTCTTCGTCACAGAGGGCCGAAAACCGGGTTTGGCTGCCTTTTTTCGCTTCGGTGGTGCTCGCCTTCTTGCGAGATATACTATGTGAAAGAACACCACCTCTTTTTTTAACGGCGCCTTTTTTGCCCTTGAACGATTCGTTTTGGTTTGGATACCTATGTCTTGCTGCAGTCTTGGGCGGGAATTTACTCAAGAGGGCGTGGAGGTCCGGACTAGAGAGAGACGGAGTAGATGGGCCCAGGGAGATGATGCCACGTCCAAGGGACGACGTTACCGTAGTTGTTCCTAAGGGACAGGCAGTCGTGGTGATGCATGACGTGGTGGGCTGCGTTGTGCCCCTGCACAGCGTAACGTATGGCGGATGATCCTTTTCCGGTTGGTTATATATTGGAGACTTAGGGCAAAGGTGGTTAAAGTTGTTTGACGCCATTAGTTTTGAATATTTATTATTAGTATTAATTAATAATTATTAATTATTATTAATATGATAATAATATATTGACCTGCACTTAATTACAAAAATCACTAGTATTTTTGTAAGAAGTGACTTTGGTGATAAGGAGAGAAAACGGTGACTGAGTTGTGTCAGCACTGTCACGGGCAGTGACTGACTTGCTATGGCTAGTGCTATGCTTGTGTTAATGAGACTTGGCAAAAGCTCACTCAAGAAAGCTCTGCTCACTCACTCACACGCGCACGAGTATGGGCGATCAGCTGGGCGCAGTGGAGCTTAGCTAAAGCTAACTCTCTTACGCTCGCACGCGGTTGCACTTTTGGGGCGGGCTTAGCTGGTGTCACTGTGATGCACTGAACACACACACATGGGAATGCACAAAAACACGACCGATCTCCGCGGAAGTTCAAGGCGAATTGAAAGAATCTTATATCATTCCTCTCCACAAGAAAGGTGGAAGGTCTGATATATAAAATTATGGAGGCATTGCAAAATAGTCCGCTATCGCTAAATTATTTGAAAACATAATTACTTCGAATTTGCAGCATTTCTGCAAATCTGTTGTTCACCCTGTTCAACATGGATTCGTAAAGAATCGGTCAACTACGACCAATATGCTTGAGTTTACTTCCTTGGTAAACGATGCTTTTCTTTCGAAAATGCTAACTGATGTCATTTATACTGACTTCAGTAAGGCGTTTGACTCTGTGCACCATGACATTTTACTTTTTAAACTTGACCGAATAGGTTTCCCTCCGTCTTTTTTGCTTTGGAGTAATTCTTATTTAAAAGGTAGGACCCAAAGAGTAATGCTGAGGCTGACTACCTCTAAACAAGTTCACGTTACTTCTGGTGTTCCTCAAGGTAGTCATTTTGGAATTTTACTCTTTACTCTTTTCATAATTGATTTCCCTTCTCTGATATCACATGCCCGTGTACTTATGTATGCGGACGATGGGAAACTTATTCTATCATACACTAATCCCCTACATCATTCTCGGCTACAAAACGATTTATACGCCATGCACCTTTGGTGTGCGGCGAATCAGTTGCATCTAAATTGTTCTTAGTGTATGTTTATGACCTTCAATCGTATTTCACCTTATTTTGTCAGTTATAAAATCGACAATAAAAGGCGTTCTTTTTGATTCTAAACTCTGCTTCAATCTTCATATAAATACCATCGTTGATGAGGCAAAAGGTGTACATGGATTCATTAAACGATAGTCTAAAGACTTAAACGATCCTTTTATAACGAAACTTCTGTACATCTCTCTTGTTCGCCCTATCCTTGAATACTGTTCCTGCATTTGATCTCCGCAGTATAACAATAGGATCGTATTGAATCTGTTCAGAAGCAATGCTGCTTCTTCTTAATCTTCCGTCGTTAACCAACCGTAGGACAACCCTCAGTGTTGTCTTCCTAAATAAGTTGATTGTTGGCGATATAGATTCTTCTTTTCTGTTAGGGCGTCTTCAATTCTCTGTTCCGTCTAGACCTACCATGAATTATCGCCCCATATTCCTACCTACGAGCAAAACAGGCTCTAATAGCGTCACTGACCAAATTAGCTGTGAAAAGGGGCAGTTAGCCGGACGGGCAAATAAAACACCACCATCGGTTGGTGATGCTATTAGAAAATTGTGTACTCTAATTTGCTTTTAGCATTTAATTTTCATAATTGTATGTATAATGTATCGAATAATAAGGAAGACACTTCTTTTGTCGACCATTAATCAATAAATAAATAAAAATGCAATATGCAAAAATACTTCGTACGTTTATAGTTTGTGCACCAGAGTGTATAAGCACTAGCGAATATATAACAGTCTTGCCCGTGGCAAGTTTTCTGCCTACAATTTTAAATTTAACTTTTTTATCCAGTTTTCACCCGTGCAAAGTTTAAATCTGCCTGCTCTAACTTGAACTCATTGTCTATTTAAACATATTTTTAAAGTTCATTGAGTAAAAAACAAAAAAATCAATGAGAAGCTTGAGGACGAGAAGTAAGCTTTCGTTGATTAAACATTTGATCCACATTTTCCATGCAAGCGCGAGGAGTTTTTCAAAAAATATATCAAATACATTTTCCCAAAGATATTTAAAAATGAGTTTGAAGACGCAGTTGCGGGTGAAATTTCCCAGCCAATCGCACAGATCCTAAAACTTCGCCCTTATAACCTTTTACCCGCATTAAGCATCTAAGAGGGGCGGGAAAGTTTTTGAATCTCATTTTCCAACCAAGAAGCTTGGATTCTGAAAAAAAGTGTAAAACACATCTCAAATGATTTTGCATAATGGTAATAATAACAAGTAAGAGGTTCTAGTCGGGAGCTCCCGACTAGGGGATACCCTGAACCCTCTTATTCCATCACCAAATGCAGCGCGCGCTTATAGATAGAGAGTAGCGGGGAGTTGGCGATAGGTATAAAATGAAAGATAATCGATAAATATATACTATTCTAGAAGCTACATGCCAAGTTTGGTAACTCTAGCTCTTATTATTTACCAAAATTGCTTTAAAAACGGGATTTCGATATACATTTTAATCGATTACTTGGAAACAGGGCAAGTTATCGTTTATCGGAAACAAACTCGATCTGCGCGGGCACAAGGAGCACCTACATCTAAAATTTCTCTAGCTCTAATGGGTTCTGAGATTCTTGCGTTCATACATACGGACGGACGGACGGACGGACGGACAGACAGACGGACATGGCTAGATCGACTCGGCTATTGATGCTGATCAAGAATATATATACTTTATGGGGTCGGAGATGCTTCCTTCTGCCTGTTACATACATTTGCATTTTGCACAAGAACTTAATACCCCTTTTACCCATTTTTAATGGGTTCAGGGTATAATAATCCAACACATAAGGTAACTATTATAAAATTTTCGTCATCTTAGCTCTTATGGTTTGGGCTGATCACCAACCAATCAGTCAGTTAGTCAGGACACACAATTTTATATATAAACATAAATATGTGCGCTTAAATATAAGTTAACACAAATGACTCACAGAGTGTAGTAAGAGCGGATGAGTGCGCTACAAAGTAGCGAACGATTCAACACAGCGATCGACGAAATCTGACACCGACATGCGCCCACCAAGTGTCCAAGCTTGCGCGCTCCAATGCCCAAGCTAAGAACGGTCACGAGGCGCCAAGTCAGCATTCTCTTGATTTCGCTGCCCCGGACCATGGACGGGGGATAGCGTGGGATAGCTTTAAGTTATTATAAGTCCAGTTTATATGGAACGGTCAACAGGCATAGTTGCCCAATAAATTAAAATATATATAACTACAACTTTGCTAATTGGCGCCCAACAAAGTCGAGCCCCGCCATTTACAAATTCCAGTCCAATGATTATTTAAGTAAAAACGTGTGTGAAAACGCCGCGAAAAACCAAAAATCAAAACATAAATATTTCTAGTCGCCAGCTAACGCTTCAACAAAACACATCAAGATAAAAAAAAAAAAAAAAAAAAAAAAAAACCCCAACACTTGTTCCAAAACCCTAGCAGATGAGCGATTAAATTGAATAAAATATTATATTAAATATTTCAAAAATTCAACGGTGTTCAACGAGACGACACAGATAGTGAAATCTGACGACCTCTGCGACCGCTTATTGCCAGTACAGGGAAATTTTATTTATTTATTTATTAAAGGTCGACAAAACGAGTGTCTTCCTCATTATTTCGTAGATTATACATACAATAGATAATGCAATTATATGCTAAAAGCCTAGTTAGATAACACAGTTCTCTGAATAGCATCACCGACCGATGGAGGTGTTTTAGGTGCCAGTCCGGCCAGCTATGCCCCTTTTCACAGTTAAATTTGTCAGTGACGCTATTAAAGCCTACATCTAAGCAGAAGGGTGTAAGTAGGAAAAAAGTGTTCTTAAGTAAAAATAAAAATAATCTTAGTTTGCTATATTAATTAATAAAATGCAATAAATTGAAAAAAATAAAGTAAGAAGATTGTTAAAGTAAAGAAATGTAAGCTAGATATATAGAGTGTTAAGTAGATAGGACAGAAAAGTAATGGGAAATCACCGACCCGGTGGGGGGAAATTTACAGCTTGTCCGGCAAGCTATGCCCCTGCTCATAGCTGGGAATGGTCAGTGACTTCCCGAAGGTATCCTGAAAGCAACGATTTTATAAGGGGTAGAGAAAGTTCGGTAGAGAAAACGTGATGCAAACTATTATAATTTTTACATAGCACGCGAAAAGGATTGTGCATAGCGTAGTCTGTTGTGCACGTAGACAGGAATAAGGGGCTGTAATTTCTGGTTGGTCTGGACGGAACAGAGAATTGAAAACGCCCTAGCAGAAAAGGAGAATCTATATCGCCAATAATCAACTTATGTAGAAGGACAACACCGAGAATTGTCCTACGGTTGGTTAACGACGGAAGGTTAAGAAGAAGCAGCCTGCTGGAGTAGGATGGCAACCGAAGATTAGGGTCCCAATTTAAACCTCGTAAGGCAAAAAGCAGAAATTGCTTCTGAACAGATTCAATACGATCCTGGCTATTGTTATACTGCGGAGACCAGATGCAAGAGCAGTATTCAAGGATAGGGCGAACAAGAGAGATGTACAGAAGTTTCGTTATAAAAGGATCGTTAAACTCTTTAGACCATCGTTTAATGAATCCAAGTACACCTTTTGCTTCATTAACGATGGTATCTATGTGAAGATTGAAACAGAGTTTAGAATCAAAAAGAACGCCTAGATCCTTAACTGTTAGTATACGTTGCAATGAAGTATTGTCGATTGTATAACTGACAAGATAAGGTGTAGAACGATTAAATGTCATAAACATACACTTTGAACAATTCAGATGCAATTGATTGGCCGAACACCAAAGTTGCATAGCGTTCAAATCGTCTTGTAGACGAGAATGATGTAGGGGATTAGTGTATGATAGAATAAGTTTCACATCATCCGCATACATGAGTATACGGGCATGTGATATAACAGAGGGGAGATCATTTATAAAGAGAGTAAAGAGTAAAGGTCCAAGATGACTACCTTGTGGAACGCCAGAAGTAACGTGAACTTGTTTAGAGGTAGTCAGCCTCGGCATTACTCTTTGGGTCCTACCTTTTAAATAAGAATTAATCCAAAGCAAAAAAGACGGAGGGAAACCTATTCGGTCAAGTTTAAAAAGTAAAATGTCATGGTGCACAGAGTCAAACGCCTTACTGAAGTCAGTATAAATGACATCAGTTTGCATTTTCGAAAGAAAAGCATCGTTTACCAAGGAAGTAAACTCAAGCATATTGGTCGTAGTTGACCGATTCTTTACGAATTCATGTTGAACAGGGTGAACAACAGATTTGCAGAAATGCTACAAATTCGAAGTAATTATTTTTTCAAATAATTTAGGAATAGCGGACAGTTTTGCAATGCCCCTGTAATTTTGTATATCAGACTTTCCACCTTTCTTGTGGAGAGGAATGATATAAGATTCTTTCCAAGAGATGGAAAGACAGAAGATTCAAGGGATAGATTAAAAAGCTTTTGCAATGGATAAAGAAGGGAAGAACTACACTCCTTGAGTAGACAACTAGGAATATTGTCAGGCCCAGAAGAGTAAGAAGATTTTAAAGAGTTTATAGCTAAAAGGAGAGAGGAGTGTGAAATAATAGGAGGAGGTATAGAACTAGAGGAAGAAATAGTATAAGGGTAAGAATTATTATTAGGACAGACTGAGGAGTAAGTTTATTGGAAAAAGTTAGCAAAGAGGTTAGCAGAATCAGAGTCATTACTAGCTTTATCCATCCCGAAAGAAAAAGAAGTTGGCAAACTTGAAGATTTACGCTTCAAGTTTACAAAATTGTAAAACTGTCTCGGATTTTGGGCAAATTGCCTTCTACAGCGAGTTAGATAATTCTCATAGTATTGAGAATTCAGAAGAAAGAAGTTCGACTTGGCTATGGAATATTTAGCCAAGTCTGTACACGAACCAGACTTTTTAAACATTTTAAAATATATAGATTTTAAGTTCTTAAGATGTGACAATCTGGGAGTAAACCAGGGTGGTTTTGAAGAAGTAGTCGAAGGAATTGACTTGGGAATACTTATATCTAAGAGGGAGTTTAGGGTGCTATAAAAAAAAGTAATAGCAGTATTCATATCAACCGAGTCATATAAGAAAGACCAATCGGTTGCATAAATAAGCTGATTCAGTAATATAATATTTTCCTATAATTTCCTTTGCGAAAGCAGCGGCGGGGCTTATTGGCTGATGAGCACGAAAAGAGACGATTACAATTGAACATTGTAATCTCTAAAGTAGGATGTATACAACCTCAGAATGAGATAAAGGAGGGGACCTAGACACATTAGAAATAAGGTAGTCGTTAACAGATATAAGGTCAAATGTTCTATTCAAATGATTAGAAATTGAATTGATTTGAAACAACGAAAGATCAAGCATGCAGTCTATAAAATCATGCTGTGCTGAGGGCACTAGATAATTTTCGGCAGTGAATAATGACCAAGAGATGTTAGGCAAATTAAAATCACCCAACATAATAAATAGGTCATTATCACGCACGTATGAAGAAACTTCTTTAATACAAGTAATATGTTTCATATAAACTTGAATATCAGAAGAAGGAGGGACATAAGAGCATGTAATATAGATATTCCGTGTAGGAAAAGACACCTTAACTGAGACAATCTCAGCGTCAGTAGGCGTACTAAAACAGAAAAGTTCTGACTGGAGAGTGGCTTTAACGGCAATTAACACCCCACTACCTCGAGTCGGCCGATCATTTCTATGCAAAATAAAACTATTCGAAAATACCTCAAAATAGGATATGGTTGAATTTAACCATGTTTCTGAAAAAGCTATTATATCCGAGTCGAAGGAAGTACTGGCCATGAAAAGATTTTTAAGCTTTGAAATAAGACCTCTGACATTCTGATAATGAATACAGATTTGGTCAGAAGATGAAGTTAGTTTTTTGGGGCAGAAATGGTACCCTGTATTGAAGGGACTGGAAGGGTGACAGGCTGGTTACGCTTTTTTGGCTTGAACTCGTGAACAATCATGTGTGAAGGCCAAAATTTGGGATCACAAATGATTGGGAACATATCATGTGAAACATTTATTTTGAATGATGATATTTCACGAGGGGTGGAGAAATTAAATTTGGTTATTGACACGCTAGCAGAAGATTTGCTAGCAATATAGGCTGCCAATGACTCAGAAGTGGTGTCCGATGAAAGTCGAGACACAAAAACTTGCCTATGAGGGGCAACAACCGTTAAAGTAGGTGCTGATGGGGCTGCAGGTAATACAGGAGTTGGAGGAGCTAAAGAGGCACCATGATTGTGTTTAACAATCTGGGCAAGATTACGCGTAGGTCTACCTTTGCGGCCAGGAGCTGACGGGGCTGAGGCAGTTTGGATAACTGGGACAGTATCAGATACGGGCTCTACTGGAACTACTATAGGGGATGAAATGGGGGTAATTGGGCAATCGCTTGGAGAAGGCGATAAAGACAACATTGGAGATAAATCCAAGTTGCTAGGTAGGGACAAGAAAGGCGTAGGTGTCTGAACAGACGTAGAGGGCAATTGCAAAAGTTGAGGCTCCAACCGGCGATTGGTTGGAGACTCGAATTTATAATTGGCAAGCAACTCAAAACTCGAGTCAAAATTACTCGACAGCTGCTTAGCCACATTATTCAATTTTAAAAATTGATTTCTCACAGAATTATACATCCTGGAGAAATCAATTTGCTTTTCGATGCAATCTGGGCACGACCAACGCAAGCCACCGCAGCCCTTCTTGGCAACTACAGCGATCTTGTCGCAATCACGCCCAGTGAGACCTGCACATTTAGCATGCATCATATTCTCACACAGCCAGCAATTAACAAATTGCGGCTGTGCAGAATCATCAGCCTGCTTGAACGTGCAAGGTTTCTTACAGCACGACATAATTGCTACAAGAGTATGCAAGTTGTGAGAGCGCAGAGCAAAACGAAAACGGTGCACAAAAATAGAGCAAGTAAACACTCAAAAAACAATTATGTACACAAACAAATTGTTTTGAGCGAAAAGCAATAGCAAAAATTTGCGAGAGCGCGATGCACAAGCAGAAATATGCAGCAGCGAACACACGCACAAACAAGTGTATGCACGGGGGAGCACCAAAGCAAAAGAATCAAAAACAGGCAATAACAACAATACGGAACTGACGGCGCGTTTTATAAATGCAATAATTAACAGACTTACGCTGCACAACAGATAACACTTTGCACAATTTATAAAAGATTTTTAAATAATGCTACAAAAATGCAAAATTTAGAAATAAAAATCAGGATTAAAGCGTAAAAATATATAAAAATCTTGGAGCACAAGTAAAAAAAGGTCAAACACTCTCAACTGAGAACTCTCTCTTGATTATCAACATTATGTTCATGTAAGTGATACGTTCATTCCATAATAAATTTCAAAACAAAGAAGTATTATCCAGAGTGACTATTAAAAAAAAAAACACTAACACCAAATGCATCTTGTTTGAATTAATAAAGATAAGTTAAAAAAAAATATTACGCTTGGCAGGGTTCAAGCTCGCAACTGACCGCATTACTTGCTGCCGACTCTACTCAACAACCACACCAGCCAAAAAATAAAAAATTGTTGCCCCGGTAGGGCTCGAACTCGCAAAAGAAGGCACCACTTGCCAGGGCCTCTACTCAACAACTACACCAATAATTGAGTCTTATTGAGAAAAAAACGAATTAAAATAGCAGCGCAGAAAACAATACAACCGCAATTGCAATGCTGTTGATAGAATTCGAAGCAGACGCGCATGAATGTGTGTGTGCTCATGTAAACAGAAATTCGTGGAATTTGCGCTAGCTGCCGCAAACACGTGGGCTGACTCAACACGTTTTCTTTTGTTTCTTAACCGATCGTGATGAATTTTTTAAAGGTACATCTTATTGTACAATAAAATATTCGAGAATTGTCAAAATGTCAATTGCATTTAAATTGAGGTTTATATTGATGAGCAATGTAAGCTGGGTTATTAAATTGACTTTATTTTTATTTATTTATTTTATTCCTACTTGATATATGTTTACTATTCTAGAAGCAACATATCAAGTTTGGTGACTCAAGCTGTTATTATTTACCCAATTTGCCTAAAAACATGATTTCTACATCGATTTTTAGCGATACTTGGAAACGGGGCAAGTTATTGAACATCGGAAACAAACTCGATCTGAGTGATCTAAAATTTCAAGTCTCTAGCTCTTTTAGGTTTAAATATCCTTGCGTTCATACATACGGACGGACGGACGGACAGTTAGCCACGCATGGCTAGATCGACTCGGCTATTGATGCTGATCAAGAATATATATACTTTATGGGGTCGGAGATGCTTTCTTCTGCCTGTTACAGATATTTGCACAAATACAATATACCCTTTTTACCCATTTTCATTGGAGTAAATGGGGTACCCATTTTCAATCAGGGTATAAAAAACTTGCTGCTCCACGATTGGGAAAAAGTACAGACGGTCCCATATCGAAATGAAAACATGTATATTCCGCGAATATACGTAGATCAAGAATAAAGTGCGGAATAGAAGTTCTAGTGGAGTTAAGCTAAACGAAGGTACGTTGGATAATCAGTGAAACGCTTAGGCTAAACTATTTGTTTGCCTGGCCATATAAACCGGAGCCAGCCAAATACCATGATGTACCGGTGGTAACAGAGTTTATTCTCTGGCGCGCCACCACTTATCGGCATCCGGCATAAAGTGCTAACAACTTCGCTTATACGCACACGGCGCGACTAAAGAGACATCCAGCCATCCACTTTATGATCGGCAGCAAGAAAAGCGCAATCCGTCGCGTATAGCTAAAAATTGGACGTACCGCTGGACCTGTCGGCCCTCTCGCACTAAGCGAGATTAGACAGTTCCATCCGAAGCAGAAGATCTTTCAAGGCCCCAAAGATCACCTCAGGAGCCGCGGCTCCGTGATTTCGGATGGTGTGGCCATGAATCGGTAATCGAAATATAAGGGATAGGAATGGTCATTTAGTTTTCCAAATTGTAAAAAGTATCAGCAGGCGTCCTTTTCAATCGTTTGCTTAAAACTAAAAACATAACCAAAAATTAAATTAAAGATATGGTGATACTTAGATGGCTGTTTATCCTTTTTTTTGGAGAAATACTTTTAACTAATATAAATTTTGTTTAAACAGCGGAAATGCAATGTCTACGTCAATTTGGGCTCAACGATGAAATTAAGAACCACAAGTATAAGCTGCGTGAGTAAGCCATGTCCAGTTTAATGACTGTAGCTCCTATAACTCACGAGATTTTCTAAAAAACTGAATTTCGATATCGATTTTTAGAGAAACGGGGCAAGATTTCGATTATCGGAGTCAAACTCGTCAGGCGCTGGCACTAGTAGAACCTGCAGATCAAGAATATATATACTTAATGGGGTCGGAGATGCTTCCTGGTGCCTTTTACATACAATCGCATTAATACCTTTTAACCATTTTTAATGGTTTCAGGGAATAATTAGCTAGCCTATCTTATGCAAAAAAGATCGGTCGACCTTACAAAAGCTCTCTTCTATCAACACCAAACGTTGCTCACGCTACGAGGTCAATTACATCAGCAGTAATAAAAACGATAGAGAAGGGCATCTTCGGCACCCCGAAGATTTAATACCCCTGCAGACCCAACCTGTTAATAATGCTCATTGTTACGGGGCGAAGTGAAAATGTCTATTGTCACTAAGTCCTACTGGGTATCGCATTTTTCTGTAAGCGGCGCTCGCTTCTTACGCTGGAAGTGCACCGTTAGAATTAGTTTGTACATACAGAAGTCGATATCACGCAGCTGCACAATTTGCCTTTTCGTCGAGGTTCACTTTCGTTTTGTGCTTGCAGCTGAGCAGAAGTGTAAGAGAAGATAAGCGCGTGCGGAGCACGAATGTAAGTCTCATTAGCTTGTAAAATATATGTAGATCATTAGATAACGAAAGATAATAAAGATTTCAGCCCAATCATACGTAGCGAATTGAATCGTGTCGTATCGTACATCGAATCAAATGTTGTTTCTTTTCGACGCTAGAAATCTCTGCCAAATACGCGCCCGGCGCGACTCTCGGCGCCAACATTCTGAAATATTCTCTGCTGCAGAGAGTGTCTGAGGTATTCTCTGCTACGGCGAAGATTTCTGGGGAGCAAGCGACTTGCAAAGTCACAACCTAAGCTGCCTATAGAGACACGTGTTGCCATAACCTCAAAGCGGACTTCACTCTTCACTCACTTCACTCACACATTGGTGTGGCGAGATGGCTGACGGTGAGGAACAAGATGCAAGTGCGAGAAGGACGACAAGTAGTAATCAACCCGGTGGAACTGCAACGCTTGTAACGGCATGGTCAACGGGACAGGCTGACGGATCGCCTGTCCTCGCTGGAGTTCAAGATAAAGTCGCCGGCGTAGAAAAGGGTAGCGGAGCAGCAAAAATAGAAATTTATAGCGGCTGTCCGTCTACGTCATCTGCAGCTACTGGTCCAAGGGAAAGTTCAACACCGACGCAGCAAAGAACTGAGAAAGAGGGAGCATTCTTCAACCCTTTGGGATGCCAGAACGTGATCTGCAAGCAGAAACAGGTTGCGGCTAATTGGAGTGTACACCCTAGTTTGCCATATCAAGCAAACACGGCGGTGTTTAACCAGGCTACGGAGCCCAGTACTGCCGCGTACATGGGCCACACAGGTCTGGGAGCGCTTAATAGATCGATAGAGCACCCGCCGCGGCAGCTATTCGATAATGTACATTCTAATGCTGCGACGCCTTGGAATGGACCGCTGACATCTGCGCAAGTCAGTGCGCGACACGTAATCAGCAAAGATTTACCAATATTTACTGGCAAACCAGAGGAATGGTTGATCTTTATCAGCAATTATGAGCAATCCACAGAGAGATGTGGATTCAGCAATGAGGAAAATCTCATCCGGCTTCAGAAGTGCCTCAAAGGGCAAGCCCTGGATGCGGTGCGTGGAAAGCTTATGATACCAGCTACAGTGCCGTATGCTATAGGCACATTGCGAGTGCTATATGGCCGCTCTGAAATAGTACATGCTGCGCTGCAGCAAAAGCTACGAGAGGAGCCAGCAATAAAATCGGACAATTTGAACACTGTTATCCGACTGGCCTTAGCTGTCCAAAACTACTGCGCAACGATAGCGGCCATTGGTATGCACGAATATCTTTACGATCCCGCGCTGCTAAACGAACTTGTTGCTAAGATGCCCAGCAATATGAAATTGGACTGGGGCCGGCATCGAATGTCAAGTGATGGTAGTAGTTTGGCCACCTTTGATAACTGGCTGTTTAATGTGGCTATGTGCGCCACTATGGTCACGCCCTACGAGATACCACGGTTTGATAACGAAAAGAAGAGCTCCACGAAAACCACTAGAGAGCGAATTTTTGTGCACAACACGGTAGACAACCCTGAGGGTTCGCAGCAACAGCGTTATCAACAGGAACAGGAGAGAGTTTCATGTGCGAAGTGCGCTGGTAACCACCGTCCTTCAGATTGCGACGACTTTAGAGCCATGGGTACAAAACAGCGGTGGGAACTTGTCAAGGAAAAGCGGCTCTGCTTTTGCTGCTTTATGCGACATCGTGCACAACAGTGTAAAACAAAGAAGAAATGTCACGTGGATGGTTGCGAGTCAACGCACCACGTACTGCTACATACGCCTACCACGAGCGGTAGTAAAGATGAGCACACGGGCCAAGGTAGCAACAATCAGGCTAAGTCAATGGAGTCTGCCGTTATGTTTCATGTAGGTCCGCAAGTAAGACACTGTTTCGATATGTTCCAATCACGCTCTATAGTAAGTCAAAAAGCGTGCGCGCATATGCATTAGTGGATGAAGGAGCTGAGTGCACGCTAATAGAAAGAGCGCTTGCAGACGAGTTGGAACTAGATGGTCCGGCGACCCAGCTGTGTCTCAAATGGACAGGCGACATAACCAAGAACGAACCTGAGTCTATGTCTGTGGCTGTGAGCATTTCAGCTCCAGAACATAATGCGGTACAGTATGCGTTGAAGAACGTGCGAACTGTAGCGAACTTGGACTTACCAGAGCAAAGTATCGGGCCACAGTTGCTTAAGTCTCGGAAGTATTTATCTATGCTTCCCATCCTCCCGTATAACAACGTAAAGGCTCAGCTTATTATCGGCTTGGACAACATCAAAATAACTGCACCCCTGGAGATACGAGAAGGTGAAAACGACGACGTCATAGCAGCGCGAAGCAGACTAGGATGGGCTTTATATGGCCGCCCTATGGTGGGTGAAAGCACCACGCCTTGTCTGCTACATATTTGCCAGTGCAGTGCGACACGTGGGATGGATGAGGCTCTGAAGAACTATTTTGCCCTGGAGTCACTAGGTGTGAGCGTCTCCTCAAATCCGCTGAGATCCAGAGAGGACGAACGCTCGATGCAGATAATGGAGGCAACAACAACTTATCTGAAAGACGAAAAGCGCTGGCAGACTGGCCTGCTATGGCGGTTTGATCGCTTTCATATGCCAGACTCTTACCAGATGGCGGTTAAGCGCCTTAAATGTCTAGAGGCAAAGATGTTCAAAGACCCACCACTAAAGGAGTTCATGATGAATACGATGCACGACTATAAACAGAAAGGATATATCCGCCGGCTGAAGGATAGTGAGTTAGTAGCTAACACGATGTCGTGGTTTTTTCCTATCTTTACAGTCACCAATCCGAACAAGCTAAAGACACGCTTGGTTGGGATGCAGCCGACAAAGTTAGTGGCACGTCGCTGAACGACTGTTTGCTTAAAGGCGCTTAAATACGCTTCAGAGAGCGCCCTATCGCCGTATCCGGCGACATACGGGAAATATTTCATCAGGTCAAGGTGCGCCGAGAAGGCTCAGAAGTTTCTCTGGCGTGATGGAGATTCGTCGAGCTCTCCCGAAACGTACGTTATGCAAGTCATGACGTTCGGAGCATCCTGTTCGCCAGCCCTAGCAAATTACGTCAAGAATCGCAATGCCGAGCGATTCGTAGCGGAGCATCCGGATGCCGTTAAGGCGATTTGCGAAAACACATTTGTAGACGACTGGCTGCAGATTCAGAATCCCAAATGATGCAGTTAGCTGAGACTGTAAAAAGTATTCATGCTAGTGGCGGTTTCGAGATGCGCCACTGGACATCAAATTCAAAGCAAGTTATGCAGGCGCTGGAAGACGACTGTGAGGGCTTGGACAAGCGTATCAGCGCTCAGGATGAAGCGCAAGAAAAGGTCCTGGGCCTGTGGTGGCTACCTGGACAAGATCTGTTGACTCTTGTGGTAAAGCCGAACTTGCTTGCGAAAGCATCTAAGGAGCGCCCAACTAAAAGACGCGTTCTAAGCGTGGTCATGTCTATTTTCGACCCGCTTGGGCTGCTAGGATTCTTTAATATACGCGCCAAGATCATCCTTCAGAACATATGGCGATCCAACATCGGATGGGATGACGACCTTACCAAAGAAGACGAAGTGGATTGGCGACATTGGCTAGATCTAGTTTCAAAGTTGAATACTGTCCGTATTCCACGGTGTATGGAGTGGGTGAGCCGAACCCAGACTGTACAGATGCACACATTCGTGGACGCCAGTATTAATGCTTATGCAGCAGTTGTATATTTGCGGGCTGAACATGATGGCCAAGTACATTGCAGTTAAGCCGCCTCAAAAACGAGAGTAGCACCCTTGAAGCCCATGTCTATACCTCGTATGGAACTAATGGCCGCAGTCTTAGGTCTGAGACGAACATTTTGGACGGATTCAAAGGATCCAGTCCGATGCTCGAAAGTTCCAACAATTCGTAGCGCTTCGCATCGGAGAGATCTTAGAAGAATCAGATGTGGACAGCTGGCGCTGGGTCCTATCAGCTCAAAACGTGGCAGACGATGGCACAAAATGGACCAAAACGCCCGAAATTCACGGCTCGACCAGGTGGTTCAATGGACCACCATTTTTGTATCTAGAAGAATCTCAGTGGCCACGCTCAGAAAAGGGCTCGGCAATAAACATGTTATACCATGCTGAAGAACAAGCCAATCACATGTCCTCTTGGAGATGTATCCTGCCGGACCTGCAGCGCTTCAGCAAGCTGGAGAAATTGAGAGCCGCACAGCTATGCGTACTGGATTTCCTACGGATTGTTACTAAGAAGACCAAATTGGACGGGCTATTAGAGCTGCAGAAGATGCTGCTCCTTAGGACTTAGTGACAATAGACATTTTCACTTCGCCCCGTAACATTCCCCACCCTGTAATTCACGAACGTCCGTGCAGTGTGTTACCAACTTTAATGTCAAGCTTAGCTAGCTTGACGGCGGGGCGAGTAATAATTCCATCGGCGGTTCGAACCACGGCGCTTCGGACCTGGCCGTCTTTCGAACGGCCATCGCCAGCCATCGCCACCATCGTCCACTATTATGACGATGTCATCGACTGATATTGGTTCGATTGGCGGTTGGAACCACTTAGTACGTCTAGTGAGTGTGGGCAGATACTCGCTCAACCATCTCTTCCAAAATTGGTCAGCCAATTGGCTGGCGACTCGGAAGCCTCGTGCCAAGCTAGCTCCGTCCCGGTCCCGTGAGCCTCTCTCACGCAATCCGCTTGAGTGACCTATAAGAAAATAGTTCGGAGTCAGGGCTTCGGACTCAGAAGTTTCCAAGGGAACATAAGTGAGCGGTCTTGAGTTGAGCATGCTTTCTACGTCTGCCAATGCTGCTCGTAGCCCCTCCTCTCGTAGCCCAGAGTGCGGCAGGATCTCCGACAGTATTGACTTTGTGGAACGCACCATTCGTTCCCACGATCCTCCCATGTGGGGTGATCCTGGTGGAATAAAGGTTAACTCCAGTTCCGGGTATTGTCGCTCGATCAGCGCCGGCGATATACGTTCAATTTCATCTTTTAATATTCTGCTAGCGCCTCTGAAATTTGTGCCATTGTCCGACAGCATGCGGCGGGGGCAGCCGCGTCTGGCCACGAACGACTATCGCCCTATACTCCACCGTTCACATATACCGGAGTGGATTACTTTGGACCCTACGACATTGTCGTTGGACGGCGTCGTGAGAAGCGCTGGGGTGTGCTGTTCACATGCCTCACGGTACGCGCCGTTCACCTAGATATAGCTACGTCGCTCTCAACTGACTCATACCTATGCGTTCTGAAGACGGCCAGGTCCGAAGCGCCGTGGTGCGAACCGCCGATGGAATTATTACTCGCCCCGCCGTCAAGCTAGCTAAGCTTGACATTAAAGTTGGTAACACACTGCACGGACGTTCGTGAATTACAGGGTGGGGAATGTTACGGGGCGAAGTGAAAATGTCTATTGTCACTAAGTCCTACTGGGCATCGCATTTTTCTGTAAGCGGCGCTCGCTTCTTACGCTGGAAGTGCACCGTTAAAATTAGTTTGTACATACAGAAGTCGATATCACGCAGCTGCACAATTTGCCTTTTCGTCGAGGTTCACTTACGTTTTGTGCTTGCAGCTGAGCAGAAGTGTAAGAGAAGATAAGCGCGTGCGGAGCACGAATGTAAGTCTCATTAGCTTGTAAAATAAATATAGATCATTAGATAACGAAAGATAATAAAGATTTCAGCCCAATCGTACGTAGCGAATTGAATCGTGTCGTATCGTACATCGAATCGAATGTTGTTTCTTTTCGACGCTAGAAATCTCTGCCAAATACGCGCCCGGCGCGACTCTCGGCGCCAACACTCATAATGCTTAGCGTATCTAAGAAGTACAGGCAGCTATCTGATAGTGGTCCGATTTATATAAGATTTTAGGTTTTATAGGGAGCATAGTAGAACGTTAAAATGCCGAGTTTGGTCAAGATATCTTAAAAAACAAAAAAGTTTTCCAAACAACATCTTTATTTTATAGTGGTCCGATCCAGTCGGCTCCAACATGTGTTATACGTGCAACAGTAAGAGTTACTTCTGCAAAGTTTCATGACGATCGCTTTAAAACTGAGAGTTCGCATAAAAACAGACAGATGGACGGACGGACGTTACTCGTCTAATCAAGAGTATATATACTTTATAATATGGGAGATGTCTCCTTATAGACGTTACACATTTCGAGACCAAATTATAATACCCTTGCAAGTGTTAAGACGCGCAAGAATGTATAAGTGTTATTTATTCGTTTACTTCGCGTTAGTGGCAGTGTGCTCTGGTGTATGCCAAAATCGAATCAAAGACTGAAGATAATTGACTTTTACAGCTAGACTCGGAGTATCGGAGAACAAGCTTCTCTTGTGCTCGAGATCTATGTCTAATAGCTTTCTCTAGTGAGACTGTGGAAGCAAGTCTGATCTTCCCATTGCCTCATCATACGTGCCTTATGAAATCATGTGGGCTCTAAGCTAATTTTTCGACATCCAAGATATAAGAGGTGTTTTAACGTCGGGACGCAATCTGTTGAACGACAGCGAACTTGAACAACTTTTAATTGTGAAGTGGGATTCTTGTTTCGCAAAGCTTATATTTTATTGGGTGCCTGTTATACTCATTTGAAAAGACCCTGCAGTTTAAAGCACGAAACTCATGGGCTAACCTTGTAATTTAGTGGAAAAAATAATCAGACATTTCTTGTCTTACATTTTCTAAAGCAGACCTGTGTGCTTGGTTGGGTTCTGTTATGAGAATCTCACGCCTCTCGTAGCTGTTCGAAACTACTTTGTATTTGGAAAACTCTGAACCAAATTATCTTGGGGAAACGCCAGTATCGGGAGGTCGCAATAAAGTGCGCTTACCACGTCTGGGTTAACCATCGCTTTTACTTCAAATAGCACTGACTCTTTGTCGGCGAACTATATTATATGAAGCGTCTTGTTGCCAAACAGAACTTGCGCTTGAGGGGGGAACGAGCTTTTTCTAAAATTATTTGAGCTCTGAAACAGTTTAACGGTTTTTCCGTTGAAATCAACACGAGCTGGAAAGCTGTATTTTTGCGATGGAGTTTATTTCCGGACGTACCGCTGGACCTGTCGGCCCTCTTGCACTAAGCGAGATTAGACAGTTCCATCCGAAGCAGAAGATCTTTCAAGGCCCCAAAGATCACCGCAGGAGCCGCGGCTCCGTGACTTTGGATGGTGTGGTCATTAATCGGAAATCGAAAAATAAGGGATAGGAATGGTCATTTAGTTTTCCAAATTGTAAAAAGTATCAGAAGGCGTCCTTTTCAATCGTTTGCTTTAAACTAAAATCAAAACCAAAAATGAAAAGAAAGATATGCTGATACTTAGATGGCTGTTTATCCTTTTTTTTGTAGAAATACTTTTAACTAATATAAATTTTGTTTAAACAGCGGAAATGCAATGTCTACGTCATCTTGGGCTCAACGAAAAAATTAAGAACCACAATTATAAGCTGCGTGAGTAAGCCATGTCCAGTTTAATGGCTCTAGCTCCTATAACTCACGAGATTTTCTCAAAAAACAGAATTTCGATATCGATTTTTAACGAAACAGGCAAGGTTTCGATTATCGGAGTCAAACTCGTCATGCGCTCTAGCTCTTATAAGTACTGAGATCCTTGCGTTCATACCTGCAGATCAAGAATATATATACTTAATGGGGTCGGAGATGCTTCCTGGTGCCTCTTACATACAATCGCATTAATACCTTTTAACCATTTTTAATGGTTTCAGGGAATAATTAGCTAGCCTATCTTATGCAAAAAAGATCGGTCGACCTTATAAAAGCTCTCTTCTATCAACACCAAACGTAGCTTACGCTACGAGGTCAATTACATCAGCAGTAATAAAAACGATAAAGAAGGGCTATCTTCGGCACGCCGAAGATTTAATACCCCTGCAGACCCAACCTGTTAATAATGCTCATAATGCTTAGCCCGTATCTAAGAACTACAGTGAAATGTATTTACAAGAACCTATTTTGTGACCGATAATTCCTATGGCAGCTATATGATAGTGGTCCGATTTATATAAGATTTTAGGTTTTATAGGGAGCATAGTAAAACGTATAAATGCCGAGTTTGGTCAAGATATCTTAAAAAACAAAACAGTTTTCCAAACAACATCTTAATTTTATAGTGGTTCGATCCAGCCGGCTCCAACATATGTTATACGTGCAACAGTAAGAGGGACTTCTGCACAGTTTCATGACGATCGCTTTAAAACTGAGAAACTAGTTCGCATAGAAACAGACAGACGGACGGACGGACATTACTCGGCTGATCAAGAGTATATAAACTTTATAATATGGGAGATGTCTCCTTATAGGCGTTACACATTTCGAGACCAAATTATAATACCCTAGCAAGCGTTAAGACGTTATGCCAAAATCGAATCTAAGACTGAAGATAATTGACTTTTACAGCTAGACTCGGAGTATAGGACAACAAGCTTCTCTTGTGCTCGAGATCTATGTCTAATAGCTTTCTCTAGTGAGACTTTGGAAGCAAGTCTGATCTTCCCATTGCCTCATCATACGTGCCTTATGAAATCATGTGGGCTCTAAGCTAATTTTTCGACATCCAAGATATAAGAGGTGTTTTAACGTCGGGACGCAATCTGTTGAACGACAGCGAACTTGAAAAACTTTTAAGTGTGAAGTGGGATTCTTGTTTCGCAAAGATTATATTTTATTGGGTGCCGATTATACTCATTTGAAAAGACCCTGCAGTTTAAAGCACGAAACTCATGGGCTAACCTTGTAATTTTGTGGAAAAAATAATCAGACATTTCCTGTCTTACATTTTCTTGAGCAGACCTGTGTGCTTGGTTGGGTTCTGTTATGAGAATCTCACGCCTCTCGTAGCTGTTCGAAACAACTTTTTATTTGGAAATTGTCATTGTCGGCGAACTATATTATATGAAGCGTCTTGTTGCCAAACAGAATGAACTTGCGCTTGAGGGGGGAACGAGCTTCGTCTAAAATTATTTGAGCTCTGAAACAGTTTAACGGGTTTTCCGTTGAAACGGTCGAAGTTCTAGCTCAGGGATAGCTCACGGTGGATTGTCGCGACAAGGCATTAGCGACTTCCCAACCAGGCTTGTAGAGAATCTTAGCATTAATCTAATCAATACGAGCTGGAAAGCTGGATTTTTGCGATGGAGTTTATTTCCTGGTTGATAGTCAGTGTAACTGTTTATATCTTTTAGTGCGTACAGGTAAATACGAAGCTTTGCTAAGGCCCAAGCACTGGCTAACAGTTCTGTCTCCCTTGTTGCGTAACTCGTTTCGCTCTCCTATAATGGTTTAGATATCATAGTATTTTACTGATTTAACAACGATTTTTAAACAAATAAACTATTGTTATACCCTTTTAGAGGTTATTATATTTTGAATTGAAATGTGGAACGCATAGAAGAAGACATCTCCGATATTATAGGTCTAGCTGAGATTATCTTTATTCTTTTTTTTTGTAGAAATACTTTTAACTAATATAAATTTTGTTTAAACAGCGGAAATGCAATGTCTACGTCAATTTGGGCTCAACGATGAAATTAAGAACCACAAGTATAAGCTGCGTGAGTAAGTCATGTCCAGTTTAATGACTGTAGCTCCTATAACTCACGAGATTTTCTAAAAAACTGAATTTCGATATCGATTTTTAACGAAACGGGACAAGATTTCGATTATCGGAGTCAAACTCGTCAGGCGCTGGCACTAGTAGGACCTGCAGATCAAGAATATATATACTAATGGGGTCGGAGATGCTTCCTGGTGCCTCTTATATACAATTGCATTAATACCTTTTAACCATTTTTAATGGGTTCAGGCAATAATTAGCTAGCCTATCTTATGCAAAAAATATCTGTCGACCTTATAAAAGCTCTCTTCTATCAACACCAAACGTTGCTCACGCTACGAGGTCAATTACATCAGCAGTAATAAAAACGATAAAGAAGGGCTATCTTCGGCACGCCGAAGATTTTATACCCCTGCAGACCTAACCTGTTAATAATGCTCATAATGCTTTGCCCGTATCTAAGAAGTACAGGGAAGTATATTAAAGATATTTTGAAAAACAAAAAAGTTTTCCAAACAACATCTTAATTTTATAGTGGTCCGATCCAGCCGTCTCCAACATATGTTCTAAGTGCAACAGTATCAGGGACTTCTGCACAGTTTCATGACGATCGCTTTAAAACTGAGTGTTCGCATAGAAACAGACAGACAGACGGACATTACTCGGCTGTTGATACTGATCAAGAATACATATACTTTATAATATGGGAGATGTCTCCTTATAGGCGTTACACATTTCGAGACAAAATTATAATACCCTTGCAAGCGTTAAGACGCGCAGATTGTATAAGTGTTATTTATTAGTTTACTTCGCGTTCGTTGGAGTGTGCTCTGGTGTATGTCAAAATCGAATCTAAGACTGAAGACAATTGACTTTTACAGTTAGACTCGGAGTATCGGACAACAAGCTTCGCTTGTGCTCGACATCTATGTCTAATAGCTTTCTCTAGTCAGACTGTGGAAGCAAGTCTGACCTTCCCATTGCCTAATCCAAAATACGTAAGAAATCTGAGATATTAGTTGAGTGCCTCATGAAATCATGTGGGCTCTAAGCTAATTTTTCGACATCTACTATTTGTCTGTGTTATTGGCGTGTGAATGGTCGGTAATCCGAGCATTAGTAACTGCGAGAGGGACGAAATATATAAAATTTTAGAAAAGAAAGGATTACTTCTTAAACGATTACAAAAACTTAAATAATGTCACGTCCGACGTTTACCAAAGACTGTGGTCCCCAAGAGTGCCTCGACTTTTGTTCACGCACAAGGAGGCCAGCTTAATGCTGAGCTTTTTGTTCTGGTTTACTAATCTGGCTCTAATCTGTTCTTGCCAGCCTGGTTCGGGACTGAATATTATGTGGATTGGCCTTCTATTAGTGACAGAATTAATTAAGCGGTTATACTCGACGGCGGCTAGCAAAATAACCTCAGACGTATCGTCGATTCCCCTCTCTATCTGGTCAAAAGTTCCAATTACCCGTTTCATGTACTGTGTAATGCTTAAAAATAATGACCGTATCATCTTTTAATTGAGAGTCGTCTCGTATCGCAGTAAATCACACGAGAAAAAGGAAATGTATTCGTTAATTGGATTAGAGGTGTTTTCACGTCTTCTATGGTGCGGGACGCAATCTGTTGAACGACAGCGAACTTGAAAAACTTTGAAGTGTGAAGTGGGATTCATGTTTCGCCAAGCTTATATTTTATCGGGTGCCTGTTATACTCATTTGAAAAGACCCATCAGCTTAAAACACGAAACTCATGGGCTAACCTTGTAGTTTTGGGGAAAAAATAATCAGACATTTCCTGTTTTACATTTTCTTGAGCAGACCTGTGTGCTTGGTTGGATTCTTTTATGAGAATTTGTATTTGGAAAACTCTGAACCAAATTATCTTGAGGAAACGCCAGTATCGGGAGATCGCAATAAAGTGCGCTTACCACGTCTGGGTTAACCATCGCTTTTACATCAAATAGCACTGACTCTTTGTCGGCGAACTGTATTATATGAAGTGTTTTGTTGCCAAACAGAATTAAGTTGCGCTTGAGGGGGGAACGAGCTTTTCTAAAATTATTTGAACTCTTAAACAGTTTAACGGGTTTTCCGTTGAAATGGTCGAAGTTCTAGCTCAGGGATAGCTCACGGTGGACAGTCGCTGTATCGGACGTGTCAAACTGATTTTCTAACGCATGAACGTTATGTCGCGACAAGACATCAGCACCTTCCCAACCAGGCTTGTAGAAAATCTTAGCATTGATCTAATCAATACGAGCTGGAAAGCTGGATTTTTGCGATGGAGTTTATTTCCTGGTTGATAGTCAGTGTAACTGTTTATATCTTTTAGTGCGTACAGGTAATAACGAAGCTTTGCTAAGGCCCAAGCACTGGCTAACAGTTCTGTCTCCCTTGTTGCGTAACTCGTTTCGCTCTCCTATAATGGTTTAGATATCATAGTATTTTACTGATTTAACAACGATTTTTAAACAAAACAAGTAAGAGGTTCTAGTCGGGAGCTCCCGACTAGGGGATACCCTGAACCCTCTTATTCCATCACCAAATGCAGCGCGAGCTTATAGATAGAGAGTAGCGGGGAGTTCGCGATAGGTATAAAATGAAAGATAATCGATATATATATACTATTATAGAAGCTACATGTCAAGTTTGGTAACTCTAGCTCTTATTATTTACCAAAATTGCTTAAAAAACGGGATTTCGATATAAATTTTTATCGATTACTTGGAAACGGGGCAAGTTATCGTTTATCGGAAACAAACAAATCTGCGTAGGAACTAGGAGCACCTATATCTAAAATTTCCCTAGCTCCCTAGCTCTTATAGGTTCTGAGATCCTTGCGTTCATACATACGGACGGACGGACCGGCGGACAGACAGACGGACATGGCTAGATCGACTCGGCTATTGATGCTGATCAAGAATATATATACTTTATGGGGTCGGAGATGCTTCCTTCTGCCTGTTACATACATTTGCATTTTGCACAAAAACATAATACCACTTTTACCCATTTTTAATGGGTTCAGGGTATAAAAACTGTTGTTATACCCTTGCAGAGGTTATTATAATTTTGACTTGCAATGTGGAACGCATAGAAGGAGACATATTCGATATTATAGCTCTAGCTCTTATAGGTTCAGATATCTTTGCGTTCATACATACGGACGGACGGACGGACGGACAGACAGACGGACATGGCTAGATCGACTCGGCTATTGATGCTGATCAAGAATATATATACTTTATGGGGTCGGAGATGCTTCCTTCTGCCTGTTACATATATTTGCACAAATACATTATACCCTTTTATCCCATTTTCAATGGGGTAAATGGTCCCTTTTTCAATCAGGGTATAAAAAACGTGCTACTCCACGATTGGGAAAAAGTACAGACGGTCCCATACCGGAATGAAAACATGTATATTCCGCGAATATACGTAGATCAAGAATAAAGTGTGGAATAGAAGTTCTAGTGGAGTTAAGCTAAACGAAGGTACGTTGGATAATCAGTGAAACGCTTAGGATAAACTATTGGTCTGCCTGGCCATATAAACCGGAGCCAGCCAAATACCATGCTGTACCGGCGGTAACAGAGTTTATTCTCTGGCGCGCCACCACTTATCGGCATCCGGCATATAGTGCTAACAACTTCGCTTCTACGCGCACGGCGCAATTAAAGAGACATCCAGCCATCCACTTTATGATCGGCAGCAAAAAAGCGCAATCCGTCGTGTATACCTAAAAATTGGACGTACCGCTGGACCTGTCGGCCCTCTCGCACTAAGCGAGATTAGACAGTTCCATCCGAATCAGAAGATCTTTCAAGGCCGCAAAGATCACCTCAGGAGCCGCGGCTCCGTGACTTCGGATGGTGTGGCCATGAATCGGTTATCGAAATATAAGGGATAGGAATGGTCATTAATTTTCCAAATTGTATAAAGTATCAGCAGGCGTCCTTTTCAATGGTTTGCTTAAGACTCAAAACATAACCAAAAATGAAAATAAAGATATACTGATACTTAGATGGATGCTTATCCTTTTTTTTTAGAAATACTTTTAACTAATATAAATTTTGTTTAAACAGCGGAAATGCAATGTCTACATCATCTTGGGCTCAACGAAAAAATTAAGAACCACAAGTAAAAGCTGCGTGAGTCATGCAAATAAGTGGTAGTAACGTCTTTCAAGAACCTATGTAACGTCTTATGACAATTAATAAATACTAGACGATAAGGTATCATATAAAAATGAAGATATTGTTTTGGAAATGATACGATAAAATTTTATCTTTATGGTCTGTGCAGTAGTTTTGCTATATTCTGAACGAATGCTTTAGAAGGGTTACAGAAAATGAAAGATACTTGATATATTTATACTATTCTCGAAGCCATGTCCAGTTTAATGAATCTAGCTCCTATAACTCACGAGATTACCTCAAGAAACAGAATTTCGATATCGATTTTTAACGAAACGGGGCAAGGTTTCGATTATCGGAGTCAAACTCGTCATGCGCTGGCACTAGTAGGACCTTCGTTCCAAATTTGTCTCTAGTTCTTATAAGTACTGAGATCCTTGCGTTCATACCTGCAGTTCAAGAATATATGTAGTGACGTATTTTCACCTACACAAACAAATGTCCACATGCACTCAAATAAATATATACAACTCATATTTCCACTTCCACATATTCATAAATGTAGAATCAGCACATTAAACATTGTTACAATCATAAACCCAAGCATTGTATTTTTAAATTCAATTTAAGTCTTCAGCTGAGTACGAATGAATAAAGAGAAGTAAAACTAAATCGTTGCTATTGGAATTTTATTTGGATTTTTCAGCGGTTCCAAGTACAATCTATTGATTGTAAGTGAACTTTGACTCAACGTGAAATAACCAATTATCTCACTATATACTTATATAATTATGCAAAAAATATCTGTCGACGTTACAAAAGCTCTTTTCTATCAACACCAAACGTTGCTCACGCTACGAGGTCAATTACATCAGCTGTAATAACAAGTAAGAGGTTCTAGTCGGGAGCTCCCGACTAAGGGATACCCTGAACCCTCTTCTTCCAACACCAAATGCAAATATATATACTATTCTAGAAGCTAAAAGTCAAGTTTGGTGACTCTAGCTCTTATTATTTACAAAAATTGCTTAAAAAACGGGATTTCGATATACATTTTTATCGATTACTTGGAAACGGGGCAAGTTATCGTTTATTGGAAACAAACTCGATCTGCGCAGGCACTAGGAGCACCTACAACTAAAATTTCAAGTCTCTAGCTCTTTTAGGTTCTGAGATCCTTGCATTCATACATACGGACGGACGGACGGACGGACAGACAGACGGACATGGCTAGATCGACTCGGCTATTGATGCTGATCAAGAATATATATACTTTATGGGGTCGGAGATGCTTCCTTCTGCCTGTTACATACATTTGCACTTTGCACAAATACAATATACCCTTTTTACCCATTTTCAATGGGTTCAGGGTTTAAAAACGATAAAGAAGGGCTATCTTTTTTTTGTTGACCGATAGTTCCTATGGCAGCTATATTTTATTTATTTATTTATTAATGGTCGACAAAGCGAGTGTCTTCCTAATTATTCAATACAATTAACATATCTAAAATTTAATGCTAAAAGCCTAGTTAGAGTACACATTTCTCTAAAAGCATCACTAACCGATGGAGGTGTTTTATTTGCCAGTCCGGTTCCCTATTCACAGCTAATTTTGTCAGTGACTCTATTAGAGCCTACAGCTAAGAAGAAGGGTTTTAGTAGAGAAAATAGTGTTCTTTAGTTAAAATTAAAAATAATCATAATATACTATATTAATTAAGAAAACACCATAAATTGGGGGAAAAAAAAGAGAGAAGTTATTAAAAATGTAAAGGAATTAAACAAGATATATAGAATGTTATGTAGATAGGATAGGATAGAGAGATAGTTATGGGAAATCACCGACCCGGTGGGGGGAAATTTATAGCCTGTCCGGCTTCCCGAAGGTATCCTGAAAACAACGATTTTATTAGGGGTAGAGAGAGTTCGGTAGAGAAAACGTGATGCAAATTAATGTAATTTTTACATAGCACGCGAAAAGAATTGTGCATAGCGTAGTCTGTTGTGCACGTAGATAGGAATAAGGGGTGATAATTTCTAGTTGGTCTGGGCGGAACAGAGAATTGGAAACGCCCTAACAGAAAAGGAGAATCTATATCGCCAACAATCAACTTATGTAGGAAGACAACACCGTTTACGATGGTATCTATATGCAGATTTAAGCTGAGCTTAGAATCAAAAAGAACGCCTAGATTCTTAACTGTTAGTATACGTTGCAATGAAGTATTGTCAATTGTATAGCTGGCAAGATAAGGTGTAGTGCGATTGAAGGTCATAAACATACACTTTGAACAGTTTAGATGCAACTGATTGGCCGAACACCAAAGTTGCATAGCGTTCAAATCGTCTTGTAGACGAGAATGATGTAGGGGATTAGTGTATGATAGAATAAGTTTCACATCATCCGCATACATAAGTACCCGGGTATGTGATATAACCGAGGGGAGATCATTTATAAAAAGAATAAAGAGTAAAGGACCAAGATGACTACCTTGAGGAACACCAGAAGTAACGTGAACCTGTTTAGAGGTAATCTGCCTCAGCATTACTCTTTGGGTCCGACTTATTAAATAAGAACTAATCCAAAGCAAAAGAGATGGAGGGAAACCTAATCGGTCAAGTTTAAAAAGTAAAATGTCTTGGTGGACAGAGTCAAACGCCTTACTTCAATCAGTGTAAATAACATCAGTTTGCATTTTCGAAAGGAAAGCATCATTTACCAAAGAAAGTAAACTCAAGCAGATTGGTCGTAGTTAACTGATTCTTTACGAATCTATGTTGAACAGGGGAGACAACTGATTTGCAGAAATGCTGCAAATTTTAAGTGATTATTATACCCTGAACCCATTGAAAATGGCTAAAAAGGGTATATTGTATTTGTGCAAAGTGCAAATGTATGTAACAGGCAGAAGGAAGCAACTCCGACCCCATAAACTATATATATTCTTGATCAGCATCAATAGCCGAGTCGATCTAGCCATGTCCGTCTGTCTGTCCGTCCGTCCGTCCGTCCGTATGTATGAACGCAAAGATATCTGAACCTATAAGAGCTAGAGCTATAATATCGAATATGTCTCCTTCTATGCGTTCCACATTGCAAGTCAAAATTATAATAACCTCTGCAAGGGTATAACAACAGTTTTTATACCCTGAACCCATTAAAAATGGGTAAAAGTGGTATTATGTTTTTGTGCAAAATGCAAATGTATGTAACAGGCAGAAGGAAGCATCTCCGACCCCATTAAGTATATATATTCTTGATCAGCATCAATAGCCGAGTCGATCTAGCCATGTCCGTCTGTCTGTCCGCCGGTCCGTCCGTCCGTATGTATGAACGCAAGGATCTCAGAACCTATAAGAGCTAGAGACATGAAAATGAAATTTTAGATGTAGGTGCTCCTAGTGCCCGCGCAGATCGAGTTTGTTTCCGATAAATGATAACTTGCCCCGTTTCCAAGTAATCGATAAAAATGTATATCGAAATCCCGTTTTTTGAGCAATTTTGGTAAATAATAAGAGCTAGAGTCACCAAACTTGACATGTAGCTTCTAGAAAAGTATATATATATGAAGTATCTTTCATTTTATACCTATCGCCACCTCCCCGCTACTCTCTATCTATAAGCGCGACCTGCATTTGGTGTTGGAATATGAGGGTTCAGGGTATCCCCTAGTCGGGAGCTCCCGACTAGAACCTCTTACTTGTTTCAAATAATTTAGGGATAGCGGACAGTTTTGCAATCTTGTGGAGAGGTATGATATAAGATAGATAGAAAGACAGAAGATTCAAGGGATAGATTAAAAAGCTTTAGCAATGGATAAACAAGGGAAGAATTACACTCCTTGAGTAGACAACTAGGAATATTGTCAGGCCCAGAAGAGTAAGAAGATTTTAAAGAATTTATAGCTAAAAGGAGAGAGGAATGGGAAATATTAGGAGGAGGTATAGAACTAGAGGAAGTAATAGTATAAGGGTAAGAACAATTATTAGGACGGACTGAAGAGTCAGTTGATTGGAAAAAATTAGCAAAGAGGTTAGCAGAATCAGAGTCATTGCTTGCTTTATCCGTCCCGAGAGTAAAAGAAGATGGCAAACTTAAAGATTTCCGCTTCAAGTTTACAAAATTGTAAAACTGTCTCGGATTTTGTGCAAATTGCCTTTTGCAACGAGAAAGATAATTCTCATAGCACTGAGAATTAAGAAGAAAGAAGTACGACTTGGCTATGGAATATTTGGCCTAGTCAATACTCGAACCAGATCTTTTACACTTTTTAAAATATTTAGACTTAATTTTGTAGGCTTGATAGTCTGTGAGTGAACCAGGGTGGCTTTGAAGAAGCAATTGAGGTAATTGAATAAGGAATGCAATCATCTAAGATGGAGTTCAGGGTATTATAAGAAAGATTAATAGCAATATTCATATCAACCGCGTCATATAAAAAATACCAATCGATTGCATGAATACGTTAATTAAGCAAGGAATAATTTCCTTTGCGAAAGCATCGCCGGGGCTTAATGGCTGATGAACACGAAATGAGAGGATTACAATTGAACATTGCAACCTCTTAGGTAGGATGATATACAACCTCAGAATGAGATAAAGGAGGGGACCTAGACACATTAGAAATAAGGTAGTCGTTAACAAATATAAGGTCAAATGTTCTATTCAAATGATTAGAAATTGAATTGATTTGAAACAACGAAAGATCAAGCATGCAGTCTATAAAATCATGCTGTGCTGAGGGCACTAGATAATTTTCGGCAGTGAATAATGACCAAGAGATGTTAGGCAAATTAAAATCACCCAACATAATAAATAGGTCATTATCACGCACGTATGAAGAAACTTCTTCAATACAAGTTATTTGTTTCATATAAAATTGAATATCAGAAGATGGAGGGATATAAGATCATGTAATATAGATATTCCGTGTAGGAAAAGACACCTTAACTGAGACAATCTCAGCGTCAGTAGGCGTTAACGGCAATTACCAACACCCCACCACCTCGAGTCGGCCGATCATTTCTATGAAAAATAAAACTATTCGAAAATACCTCAAAATCGGATATGGTTGAATTTAAACATGTTTCTAAAAATGCTATTATATCGGAATCAAAGGAAGAGCTGGCCAAAAAAAGATTTTTAAGCTTGGAAATGAGACCTCTGACATTCTGGTAATAAATGGAAACTTGTTCAGGAGACGAAGTTAGTTTTTTGGGGCAGAAAAAGTATTGAAGGGACTGGAGGGGTGACAGGCTGGTTTCGCTTTTTATACCCTGAACCCATTAAAAATGGGTAAAAGGGGTATTATGTTTTTGTGCAAAATCCAAATGTATGTAACAGGCAGAAAGAAGCATCTCCGACCCCATAAAGTATATATATTCTTGATCAGCATCAATTGCCGAGTCGATCTAGCCATGTCCGTCTGTCCGTCCGTCCGTCCGTATGTATGAACGCAAGGATCTCAGAACCTATAAGAGCTAGAGACCTGAAATTTTCGATGTAGGTCCTCCTAGTGCCTGCGCAGATCGAGTTTGTTTCCGATAATCGATAACTTACTCCGTTTCCAAGCAATCGATAAAAATCGATATCGACATACTGTTTTTTAGCAATTTTGGTAAATATAAAGAGCTAGAGTCACCAAACTTGATATGTTGCTTCTAGGATATTTTATATAAATCAATTATCTTTCATTTTATTCCTATCGCCACCTCCCCGCTAGCACCGCAGAGCTATAAATCAAGTTAATAACCCACCTTATAGTGCCAACCAATCTAAGCCAGAATTTTAATGCAATTGACTTTTTGAGAATACAAAAATATTCTATGGTACAGTAATACTGTAGAAAATTTCATTAAGATCGGTTAAGAAAAAACTAAAGTTGTAACTGCGCAATTGGATGGCACAGCTACCGAAAACATCAAGTGTACACACACATTCATGCGCGTCTGCTACGAATTCTATCGCATTCTAACAGCATTGTAATTGCGATTTTTTTCTGTTATGCTATTTTAGTTTGGTTTTTTCTCAATAATTCTTAATTCTTAATTTTTATTTTATTGTATTTGTGCAAAGTGCAAATGTATGTAACAGGCAGAAGGAAGCATCTCCGACCCCATAAAGTCTATATATTCTTGATCAGCATCAATAGCCGAGTCGATCTAGCCATGTCCGTCTGTCCGTCCGTCCGTCCGTCCAACCGTCCGTATGTATGAACGCAAGGATATCAGAACCTATAAGAGCTAAAGACGTGAAATTTTAGCTGTAGGTCCTCCAGGTGCCCGCGCAGATCGAGTTTGTTTCCGATAAACGATAACTTGCTCCGTTTCTAAGTAATCGATAAAAATGTATATCGAAATCCCGTTTTTTAAGCAATTTTGGTAAATAATAAGAGCTAGAGTTACCAAACTTGTCATGTAGCTTCTAGAATAGTATATATATATCAAGTGTCTTTCACTTTATACTTATCGCCACCTCCCCGCTACTCCCTATCTATTAGCGCGAGCTGCATTTGGTGTTGGAATAAGAGGGTTTAGGTTATCCCCGAGTCGGGAGCTCCCGACTAGAACCTCTTACTTGTTGTTATTGTTTACTAATCTGGATCTAATCTGTTCTTGCCAGCCTGGTTCGGGACTGAATATTATGTGGATTGGCCTTCTATTAGTGACAGAATTAATTACCCGGTTGTACTCGACGGCGGCTAGCTGAAGAACTTCAGACGTATCGTCGATTCCCCTCACTATCTGGTCAAAAGATCCGCTTGCCCGTTTCATGTACTGTGTAATGCTTAAAAATAATGACCATATCATCTATTAAATAAGAGTCGACTCGTTATCGCAGTAAATCACACGCAGTAAATCGCAGTTAATCACACGAGGGAAATGTATTTGTTAATTGGATAAGAGGTTTTTTCACGTCTTCTATGGTGCGGGACGCAATCTGTTGAACGACAGCGAACTTGAAAAACTTTTAAGTGTGAAGTTTGATTCAAGCTTATATTTTATCGGGTGCCAGTTTTACTTATTTGGAAAGACCCTACAGTTTAAAACACGAAACTAATTTTGAGGAAAAAATAATCAGACATTTCCTGTTTTACATTTTCTTGAAGAGATCTGTCTGCTTGGTTGTGTTCTATAATGAGAATCTCACGCCTCTCGTAGCTGTGGAAAATGTTCGAAACTACTTTGTGAACTGTATTATATGAAGCGTCTTGTTGTCAAACTGAATGAACTTGTGCGAACGAGCTTCTTCTAAAATTATTTAAACTCTGAAACAGTTTACCGGATTTTCCGTTGAAACGGTCGTTCTAGCTCAGGGATAGCTCACGGTGGATAGTCGCTGTATCGGTCGTGTCAAACTGATTTTCTAACGCGTTAACGTTTTGTCGCGACAAGGCATCAGCGATTTCCCAACCGGGCTTGTAGAAAATCTTAGCATTGATCTCATCAATGCGAGCTGGAAAGCTGTATTTTTGGGATGGCGTTTATTTCCTGGTTGATAGTCAGTGTAACTGTTTATATCTTATAGTGCGTACAGGTACTAATGAAAATTTCCTAAGGCCCAATCACTGGTTAACAGTTCTATCTCACTTGTTGCTTAACTCGTTTCGCTCTCCTTTAATGGTTTAGATATCATAGTATTTTACTGATTTTACAAAGATTTTTAAACAAATAAACTATTCTTATACCCTTGCAGAGGTTATTATAATTTTGACTTGAAATGTGGAACGCATAGAAGGAGACATTTCCGATATTATAGCTCTAGCTCTTATAGGTTCAGATATCCTTGCGTTCATACATACGGACGGACGGACGAACGGACGGACGGACGGACGGACGGACGGACGGACAGACAGACGGACATGGCTAGATCGACTCGGCTATTGATGCTGATCAAGAATATATATACTTAATGGGGTCGGAGATGCTACCTTCTGCCTGTTACATATATACATAACAACAAATACATCATTTACAAATACAAATACATTATTTTCATTCATTTTCAATTAGGGTATAAAAAACGTGCTGCTCCACGATTGGGAAAAAGTACAGACGGTCCCATACCGGAAAGAAAACATGTATATTCCGCGAATATACGTAGATCAAGAAAAAAGTGTGGAATAAAAGTTCTAGTGGAGTTAAGCTAAACGAAGGTACGTTGGATAATCAGTGAAACGCTTAGGCTAAACTATTTGTCTGCCTGGCCATATAAACCGGAGCCAGCCAAATACCATGCTGTACCGGTGGTAACAGAGTTTATTCTCTGGCGCGCCACCAATTATCGGCATCCGGCATATAGTGCTAACATCGCTTATACGCGCACGGCGCGACTAAAGAGACATCCAGCCATCCACTTTATGATCGGCAGCAAGAAAAGCGCAATCCGTCGCGTATAGCTAAAAATTGGACGTACCGCTGGACCTGTCGGAACTATCGCACTAGGCGAGATTAGACAGTTCCATCCGAATCAGAAGATCTTTCAAGGCCCCAAAGACCACTTCAGGAGCCTCGGCCCCGTGACTTCGGATGGTGTGGCCATGAATCGGTTATCGAAATATAAGGGATAGGAATGGTAATTTAGTTTTCCAAATTGTATAAAGTATCAGCAGGCGTTCTTTTCAATCGTTTGCTTAATACTAAAAAAAAACCAAAAATGAAAATAAAGATATGCTGATACTTAGAGCCGTGGATGTATATTATTTTTTTTGTAGAATTACTTTTAACTAATATTAATTTTGTTTAAACAGCGGAAATGCAATGTCTACATCATCTTGGGCTCAACGATCAAATTAAAAACCACAAGTAAAAGCTGCGTGAGTAATGCAAATAAGTAGTAGTAACGTCTTTCAGGAACCTATGTTACGTCGTATGACAATTAATAAATACTAGACGATAAGGTATCTCACATATAAAAAATGATATTACCATCCGGCTCCACCGCCAGATCTTTGGTCATCGCCAATTCGAAGGTCAGCATCAAGCACAATAAGGCCCTTCTGGCTCAGTAAATTATAAGACTCGAATTTAATTAGAACTTAAGCTAAGTGAATGGACATCAGTTGCTCAAATTTATAATACCTACGCTAGAACTTAATCATGCAGATCCTAAGTTTTTAGTTTCTATTAAAAATGAAGATATTGTTTTGGAAATGATTCGATATTAGTTTATCTTAATGGTCTGTGCAGTAGTTTTGCTAGATTCTGAATGAATGCTTTAGAAGGGTTACAGAAAATGAAAGATACTTGATATATTTGTACTATTCTCAATGCCATGTCCAGTTTAATGACTCTAGCTTCTATAACTCACGATATTTCCTCAAAAAACAGAATTTCGATATCGATTTTTAACGAAACGGGGCAAGGTTTCGATTATCGGAGTCAAACTCGTCATGCGCTGGCACCAGTAGGACCTTCGTTCCAAATTTGTCTCTAGCTCTTATAAGTACTGAGATCCTTACGTTCATACCTGCAGATCAAGAATATATATACTTATGGGGTCTGAGATGCTTCCTGGTGTCTCTTACATACAATTGCATAAATACCTTTTAACCATTTTTAATGGGTTCAGGGTATAATTAGCTAGCCTATCTTATTCAAAAAACATCTGTCGACCTTACAAATGCTCTCTTCTATCAACACCAAACGTTGCTCACGCTACGAGGTCAATTACATCAGCAGTAATAAAAACGATAAAGAAGGGCTATCTTCCGCACGCCGAAGAATTGATACCCCTGCAGACCCAACCTGTTAATAATACTCATAATGCTTTGCCCATATCTAAGAAGTACAGGGAAGTATATTAAAGATATTTTGAAAAACAAAAAAGTTTTCCAAACAACATCTGAATTTTATAGTGGTCCGATCCAGCCGTCTCCAACATATGTTCTACGTGCAACAATAAGAGGGACCTCTGCAAAGTTTCATGACGATAGCTTTTAAACTGAGAGACTAATTCGCATAGAAACAGACAGACAGACGGACATTACTCGGCTGTTGATACTGATCAAGAATACATATACTTTATAATATGGGAGATGTCTCCTGATATTATTATAATATAATAATACCCTTGCAAGCGTTAAGTCGCGCAAGAATGTATAAGTGTTATTTATTAGTTTACTTTGAGTTAGTTGGAGTGTGCTCTGGTGTATGTCAATATCGAATCTAAGACTGAAGTCAGTTGACTTTTGCAGCTAGACACGGAGTATCGGACAACAAGCTTCGCTTGTGCTCGACATCTATGTCTAATAGCTTTCTCTAGTGAGACTGTGGAAGCAAGTCTGATCTTCCCATTGCCTTATCCAAAATACGTTAGAAATCTGAGATATAAGGTGAGTGCCTTATGAAATCATGTGGGCTCTAAGCTAATTTTTCGACATCTACTATTTGTCTGTGTTATTGGCGTGTGAATGGTCGGTAATCCGAGCATTAGTAACTGCGAGAGAGAAGAAATATATATAATTTTAGAAAAGAAAATATTACTTCTTAAACAATTACAAAAACTTAACTAATGTCACGTCCGGCATTTATCTCAAGTTGTCCTTGTGGATCACCCTCCCCTTACCAAAGACTTTGGTCCCCAAGAGTGCCTCGACTTTTGTTCACGCACAAGGAGGTCAGCTTAATGCTGAGCTTTTTGTTCTTGTTTACTAATTTGGCTCTTATCTGTTCTTGCCAGCCTGGTTCGGGACTGAATATTATGTGGATTGGCCTTCTATTAGTGACAGAATTAATTACGCGGTTATACTCGACGGCGGCTAGCAAAATAACCTCAGACGTATCGTCGATACTCCTCTCTATCTGGTCAAAAGTTCCACTTGCTCGATTCATGTACTGTGTAATGCTTAAAAATAATGACCGTAACATCTATTAATTGAGAGTCGTCTCGTTATCGCAGTAAATCACACGATGAAAAGGAAATGTATTCGTTATTTGGATAAGAGGTGTTTTCACGTCTTCTATGGTGCGGGACGCAATCTGTTGAACGACAGCGAACTTGTAAAAATTTTAAGTGTGAAGTGGGATTCATGTTTCGTCAAGCTTATATTTTATCGGGTGCCTGTTATACTCATTTGGAAAGACCCTGCAGTTTAAAACACGAAACTCATGGGCTAACCTCGTAGTTTACAGACATTTCCTTGGTTGTGTTCTGTTATGAGAATCTCACGCCTCTCGTAGCTGTGGAAAATGTTCGAAACTTCTTTGTATTTGGAAAACTCTGAACCAAAATTATCTTGAGGAAACGCCAGTATCGCGAGGTCGCAACAAAGTGCGAGCTTCTTCTAAAATTATTTAAACTCTGAAACAGTTTACCGGATTTTCCGTTGAAACGGTCGTTCTAGTTCAGGGATAGCTCACGGCGGATAGTCGCTGTATCGGTCGTGTCAAACTGATTTTCTAACGCGTTAACGATTTGTCGCGACAAGGCATCAGCGACTTCCCAACCGGGCCTGTAGAAAATCTTAGCATTGATCTCATCAATGCGAGCTGGAAAGCTGTATTTTGGCGATGGAGTTTATTTCCTGATTGATAGTCAGTGTAACTGTTTATATCTTTTAGTGCGTACAGGTACTAACGAAGATTTACTAAGGCCCAATCACTGGTTAACAGTTCTATCTCACTTGTTGCGTAACTCGTTTCGCTCTCCTTTAATGGTTTAGATATCATAGTATTTAAGCAAATTTTTAAATTTTAAGCAAATAAACTATTGTTATACCCTTGCAGAGGTTATTATAATTTTGACTTGAAATGTGGAAGGCGAGGAGGAGAAGTATGAGGGCGATAACCTGACATTCATTAATTTGGAAAAACATACAATAAATACTACGCACAATTCTCCCATTTACTCAAAAATATATAGTTACCCACAAGCTTACGAAACTGAAGTAGATAATCAGATACAAGACATGTTAGAACAGGGTATCATAAGAGAGAGCAACTCACCCTACTGCAGTCCTATTTGGGTGGTCCCGAAAAAATTGGACGCGTCAGGGCAGAAAAAATTCAGAATTGTCATTGATTACAGAAAATTACCCAATATGGACGAAATCTTGGGCAAGCTAGGCCGATGTAATTATTTTACAACTATAGATCTCGCTAAAGGGTTTCATCAGATTGAAATGGACCCTGCATCCATCGCGAAAACGGCATTTTCAACAAAACATGGCCACTACGAGTTTACTCGCATGCCATTTGGGCTTAAAAACGCCCCTGCCACTTTTCAGAGATGTATGAATAATATTTTGCGCCCTCTTTTGAATAAAAATTGTTTCGTATACTTAGATGATATCATTGTTTTCTCTACTTCTCTCGAAGAACATCTGCATTCTTTGTAATTAGTTTTTGAAAAATTATCTCAAGCCAACCTTTAATTACAATTAGACAAATGCGAGTTTCTCAAATCAGAAACCACATTTTTAGGCCATGTCATTACGAAAGATGATATTAAACGAAATCCAGAAAAAATTCAAGCTATCACTAACTATCCATAACCAGCTAAACCAAAAGAAATAAAAGCATATTTAGGGCTCACGGGCTACTATCGAAAATATATTCCTAATTTCGCTGACATCGCAAAAACTCTAACTAGATGCTTAAAGAAAGAGGCGAAAATTGATATCAAAAACAAGGAATATATAGAAGCCTTCGAAAAGCTAAAACTGCTTGTCTCAAACGATCCAATATTGAGAATTCAATATTGAGAATTCCGAATTTCGAACGAAAGTTCACATTAACCACTGACGCTAGCAATGCAGCTCTTGGAGCCGTTTTCTCACAAGACGGTCACCCGGTCAGTTATATCAGCCGAACGTTGAATGCGCAATAGAAAAGGAACTCTTAGCTATTGTATGGGCCATAAAAACGTTTAGACACTTTTTGCTTGGCAGACACTTCGAGATAGCTAGTGACCATCAGCCACTGTGTTGGTTGCACAAATTTAAAGAGCCAAATGCTTAATTAACTAGGTGAAGAATACGATTATCCAAGTATGACTTCGACATAAGATACATAAAAGGGAAGGAGAATAATGTCGCGGACGCTCTATCCAGGGTAAAAACAGAACAGCATTTTTTGGCGAGGCCACCCAACACAGCGCAGAAGAAGATAGTTCAAATTTAATAAGCTTAACCGAAAAACCGGTGGACCACTTCCAACGAAAAATAATATTTACAAAAGGACCAAATAAAATACAAAACGAGACTTACTTTAAAAAACAAATTACGCACATTTTTTATGACGAAATGACAGTAGAAGACTCAAAAAAATATTAAATAGACCGCTTTTGCACTAAAACTAGTGCATTGTACATAAAAAGTGACTCCGATTTTGAAACCATTCAAATCGCGTATAAGGAAATAATTAATCCCCGCCATACTAAAGCCCTCCGCAGTTTAATTTTATAAAAAAACATTCTCACTTATGCCCAATTTAAGGAATTAATCCCAACTACTCACGAAAATTTATTATATCCAGGCATACAAAAAACTGTACATTTATTTAACGAAACTTACTATTACCCCAACAGCCAATTATTAATTCAGAATATTATAAATGAATGCCATATTTGTAATTTGGCTAAAACAGAACACCGAAAAACTGACATGCCTATGAAAATGGCACCACAACCAGAAAACTGTAGAGACAAATACGTAGTAGACATTTATTCATCAGAGGGTAATCACTACGTGAGTTGTATTGATTTATACTCTAAATTTGCTACTCTTGAACAGATTAAAACTAAAGACTGGGTTGAATGTAAGAACGCTCTTCTGCGAATATTTAACCAACTAGGGAAACCTCAGTTGTTAAAGGCAGACAGAGACGGAGCATTCTCCAGCTTAGCCCCCAAGCGATGGCTTGAGAGTGAGGAATTATAACTACAATTAAATACAACAAAAACAGGCATCGCGGACATAGAACGCTTACATAAAACAATTAATGAAAAAATTCGTATTATAAAAACATCGGACGACAATGAAGCCAAATTAAGTAAAATAGAGACAATATTAAATATTTACAATCACAAAACGAAACATGATACTACCGGACAAACACCTGCACACATCTTTTTATACGCCGGACTGCCAACCTTGGACAAGAATTGACAAAATTAATGAAGACCGGCAAGATTATGACGTGGACACCAGGTACAGAAAAGGCCCGCTGCAAAAGGGAAAATTAGAAAATCCATTCAAACCCAATAAAAACGTAGAGCAGACGGACCCTGACCACTACCAGATTACTAACAGAAATAGAACCACACATTACTATAAAACACAATTTAAACAAGTAAGAGGTTCTAGTCGGGAGCTTCCGACTAGGGGATACCCTGAACCCTCTTATTCCATCACCAAATGCAGCGCGCGCTTATAGATAGAGAGTAGCGGGGAGGTGGCGATAGGTATAAAATAAAAGATAATGGATATATATATACTATTCTAGAAGCTACATGTCAAGTTTGGTGACTCTAGCTCTTATTATTTACCAAAATTGCTTAAAAAACGGGATTTCGATATACATTTTTATCGATTACTTGGAAACGGGGCAAGTAATCGTTTATCGGAAACAAACTCGATCTGCGCACGCACTAGGAGCACCTACATCTAAAATTCAAGTCTCTAGCTCTTATAGGTTCTGAGATCCTTGCGTTCATACATACGGACGGACGGACGGACAGACAGACGGACATGGCTAGATCGACTCGGCTATTGATGCTGATCAAGAATATATATAGTTTATGGGGTCGGAGATGCTTCCTTCTGCCTGTTACATACATTTGCACTTTGCACAAATACAATATACCCTTTTTACCCATTTTCAATGGGTTCAGGGTATAAAAACGAAAGAAAACTAATAAGGTTCTTACTCCACAGGGTATTGGTACCTAATGCTAATTTTACTCACCCTACTTACAACCGGACTCACTCAACAAATTCAGGTTAACACTATTGATACCAATCATGGCTACCTACAATTCTCGGATAACCCAATTCAAATTTCATCAGCATACGAACACCATTGTCTTCGAATTAATCTAACAAAAATCGAAAATTTAGTAACCTATTTCAATAACCAATTTGTTAACTACACTAACGTACCCCACATTAAATATCTATACATAAAATGCAAAAGGAATTGACAGGCATAATTATACACAAACAAAACCGAATAAAACGAGGACTGTTCAATATTATAGGCTCAGCGTACAAGTATATTTTTGGTACGTTGGACGAGAATGACCACACCGAAATCTACAACACTCTTGACACACTAGCAGCTAATTCAATACAATTACATGAGCTCAATGAAGTAATTCAGTTAATTAACGATAGAATGATGAAAATCAAAGAATCAGATGACGAGTATAATAAGATAGAAAAATTTATTTACGAGCTCCTACAATTTACAGAATATATTGAAGATTTAGAAATGGGTATGCAAAAGTCGCGCCTGGAACTCTTCAACCCCAAATTACTAAACTATAATAAACTCGACAATGCCAATAGCCAAAACATCCTATCAATTAAAACCTCTACTTGGCTGAACGCCCAAGAAAATTTATTACTAATCATTTCACACATACCTACTCATCAACAATCACTTAATACTATTAAAATCAAACCCTATCCTGATACTGATGGCTATCAATTAAAACATACAGATACTCACAGTTATTTTGAAAAAGAAGGCAACATTTATAATAATGAAAATATTGAAGTAAAGAACGTTTGCATTATCAGTATACTAAAAAGGAAAACTCAAATCTGTAATTTTATACCCATACAAACTCAAGAAATTATTAAATACATAGAACCAAATACATTAATAACCTTGAATTTAACCGAAACCATCTTAAGTCAAAATTGTCGAAATGTTAATGCCCAAATAAAAATAAAAGGAAAAAAATTATTCAAATCACCCAATGTAAAATCGAAATAATAAATATAGTATTAAGTGAAAATCAGTTAATACCAAAATTAGAAATCACACCCTTATACAGCCCAATAAAAATTACAAAAATAAAAACAATACAAACGAAAGATATTGTACATCTAATTACAAAAAATAATAATACCCAATACATAATTATAGCTATAATAAACATATGCTTAATACTTTTATATTTGTACTTAAGATACGTAAAATTCAACCCACTTAAAACCCTGTATATTTACATAAAAAACCAACCAAATGGTTGAGCAAATGAGCAAACTGAACAGATCACAAACACCAACAACATACAAATAGCAAGTGGTACCGCTAATAAAATGCCCTTACCGAAGCTGTACCCATCGAGCGCCGCTAGAGCAGACGCTTCTCTTTAAGGGAAGGGAAGTGACGTATTTACATACGTATTCACCTACACAAACAAATGTCCACATGCACACAAACCATATTCACATACACTCAAATAAATATGTATATACAACTGAGCAAACTGAACAGATCACAAACACCAACAACATACAAATAGCAAGTGGTACCGCTAATAAAATGCCCTTACCGAAGCTGTACCCATCGAGCGCCGCTAGAGCAGACGCTTCTCTTTAAGGGAAGGGAAGTGACGTATTTACATACGTATTCACCTACACAAACAAATGTCCACATGCACACAAACCATATTCACATACACTCAAATAAATATGTATATACAACTCATATTTCCACTTCCACATATTCATAAATGTAGAATCAGCACATTATACATTGTCACAATCATAAACACAAGCATTGTATTTTTGAATTCAATTTTAGTCTTCAGCTGAGTACGAATGAATAAAGACAAGTAAAACTAAATCGTTGCTATTGGAATTTTATTCGGATTTTTTCAGCGGTTCCAAGTACAGTCTATTGATTGTAAGTGAACTTTGACTCAACGTGAAATAACCAATTATCTCACTATATACTTATATAATTATGCAAAAAATATCTGTCGACGTTACAAAAGCTCTCTTCTATCAACACCAAACGTTGCTCACGCTACGAGGTCAATTACATTAGCTGTAATAACAAGTAAGAGGTTCTAGTCGGGAGCTCCCGACTAGGGGATACCCTGAACCCTCTTCTTCCAACATCAAATACAAATATATATACTATTCTAGAAGCTAAAAGTCAAGTTTGGTGACTCTAGCTCTTATTATTTACGAAAATTGCTTAAAACACAGGATTTCGATTTACATTTTTATCGATTACTTTAAAACGGAGTAAGTTATCGATTATCGGAAACAAACTCGATCTGCGCACGCACTAGGAGCACCTACAACTAAAATGTCAAGTCTCTAGCTCTTATAGATTCTGAGATCCTTGCGTTCATACATACGGACGGACGGGCATGGCTAGATCGACTCGGCTATTGATGCTGATCAGGAAGATATATATGGGGTCGGAGATGCTTCCTTCTGCCTGTTACATACATTTGCACTTTGCACAAATGCTATATACCCTTTTTACCCATTTTCAATGGGCTCAGGGTATACAAACGATAAAGAAGGGCGAAGGGGTCCTAAGAAGAAGATTTTAGTAGAGAAAATAGTGTTCTTTGGTTAAAATTAAAAATAAACATAATATACTATATTAATTAAGAAAATACGATAAATTGGGGAAAAAAAAAGTGAGAAGTTATTAAAAATGTAAAGGAATTAAACAAGATATATAGAATGTTATGTAGATAGGATAGGATAGAGAGATAGTAATGGGAAATCACCGACCCGGTGGGGGAAATATAGCCTGTCCGACTTCCCGAAGGTATCCTAAAAGCAACGATTTTATTAGGGGTAGAGAGAGTTCGGTAGAGAAAACGTGATGAAAATTAATGTAATTTTTACATAGCACGCGAAAAGAATTGTGCATAGCGTAGTCTGTTGTGCACGTAGATAGGAATAAGGGGCGATAATTTCTAGTTGGTCTGGACGGAACAGAGAATTGGAATCGCCCTAACAGAAAAGGAGAATCTATATCGCCAACAATCAACTTATGTAGGAAGACAACACCGAGAATTATCCAACGGTTGGTTAATGACGGAAGATTAAGGAGAAGCAGCCTGCTGGAGTAGGATGGCAATCGAAGATTAGGGTCCCAATTTAAACCTCGTAAGGCAAAAAGCAGAAATTGCTTCTGAACACTGCGGAGACCAGATGCAAGAGCAGTATTCAAGGATAGGGCGAACAAGAGAGATGTACAGAAGTTTCGTTATAAAAGGATCGTTAAACTCTTTAGACCATCGTTTAATGAATCCAAGTACACCTTTTGCTTCATTAACGGTGCTATCTATATGCAGATTGAAGCTGATTGAAGAACGCCTAGATTCTGAACTTTTAGTATACGTTGCAATGAAGTATTGTCAATTGTATAGCTGACAAGATAAGGTGTAGTACGATTAAATGTCATAAACATACACTTTGAACAGTTTAGATGCAACTGATTGGCCGAACACCAAAGTTGCATAGCGTTCAAATCGTCTTATAGACGAGAATGATGTAGGGGATTAGTGTATGATAGAATAAGTTTCACATCATCCGCATACAAAAGTACCCGGGTATGTGATATAACCGAGGGGAGATCATTTATAAAAAGAGTAAAGGACCAAGATGACTACCTTGAGGAACACCAGAAGTAACGTGAACCTGTTAAGAGGTAGTCTGCCTCAGCATTACTCTTTGGGTCCGACCTTTTAAATAAGAACTAATCCAAAGCAAAAGAGATTAAAAAGCTTTAGCAATGGATAAACAAGGGAAGAATTACACTCCTTGAGTAGACAACTAGGAATATTGTCAGGCCCAGGAGAGTAAGAAGTTTTTAAAGAATTTATAGCTAAAAGGAGAGAGGAATGGGAAATATTAGGAGGAGGTATAGAACTAGAGGAAGTAATAGTATAAGGGTAAGAACAATAATTAGGAGGACTGCAGAGTAAGTTGATTGGAAAAAATTATCAAAGAGGTTAGCAGAATCAGAGTCATTGCTTGCTTTATCCGTCCCGAGAGTAAAAGAAGATGGCAAACTTAAAGATTTCCGCTTCAAGTTTACAAAATTGTAAAACTGTCTCGGATTTTGTGCAAATTGCCTTTTGCAACGAGAAAGATAATTCTCATAGCACTGAGAATTAAGAAGAAAGAAGTACGACTTAGCTATGGAATATTTGGCCAAGTCAATACTCGAACCAGATCTTTTACACTTTTTAAAATATTTAGACTTAATATTTTGTAGGCTTGATAGTCTGTGAGTGAACCAGGGTGGCTTTGAAGAAGCAATTGAGGTAATTGAATAAGGAATGCAATCATCTAAGATGGAGTTCAGGGTATTATAAGAAAGATTAATAGCAATATTCATATCAACCGCGTCATATAAAAAATACCAATCGATTGCATGAATACGTTAATTAAGCAAGGAATAATTTCCTTTGCGAAAGCATCGCCGGGGCTTAATGGCTGTTGAGCACGAAATGAGAGGATTACAATTGAACACTGCAACCTCTAAGGTAGGATGATATACATCCTCAGAATGAGATAAAGGAGGGGACCTAGACACATTAGAAATAAGGTAGTCGTTAGCACATATAAGGTCAAATGTTCTATTCAAATGATTAGAAATTGAATTGATTTGAAACATCGAAAGATCAAGCATGCAGTCTATAAAATCATGCTGTGCTGAGGGCACTAGATAATTTTCGGCAGTGAATAATGACGAAGAGATGTTAGGCAACTTAAAATCACCCAACATAATAAATAGGTCATTATCACGCACGTATGAAGAAACTTCTTCAATACAAGTTATATGTTTCATATAAACTTGAATATCAGAAGAAGGAGGGACATAAGAGCATGTCATATATATATATATATATATAATTAAGTTTTACACGAATAGTTACTTTAAAAAAATATATTTAAATTCTTTATTTTCACTATTGGCTACTACTTATAACGAGTACATTCAGATTTGACTCCCGAATATGAACTAACTTATCTATCTGTTGCGGTCGCTTAGCAAACTTCGCTTTGAGAGAGCTTGAGTCAAAATTGAGTGAAGTTTGAGCTGCGTCAGCAATTATGCGTGGGATAGTACTCTGATGGGAACATTGACAGTGGCGTGATATTTAGGGTGAATTGTTTATGTCTACCAAAGGGGACAGTTTGATCTTGACCAATGTCGATGTTATCACCAGGCTTTTTGTTTACAATATTAGACATGTTTATACTTATGCTTATGTGCTAAGTTATGTTTAAAGGGTGGGTGCGACTATGGAAATGTCTCTCCCCCAACCATTAGAAAAGTGCCTGTCCTCAGGTGTTTAAGTGTGGGTATAGTGTAATATTTTCTTCTTTTTTAATTGGTGTATCTTCTACTATTTCAGGTGTTTGTTCTACTTTTGGTTTTTTATATTTTATTATTAATTTCTTAGGTATGCTTTTGAACTTATATGTTAAATATAGTGTTAAACTTATTAATATGATTACAAATATGGTTATTGTAATTATCTGGAATACATTATTAAATTTTGTGTGTTCAATTATAATTTGTTTCGTTTGTACAAACGAAAGTGGTTCTAATTTTATAACATCATTGCTTACATAAATGTTTTGAGTATAATCTAACATGTTGTTTGAAATTCAAATTTCATTAATTTGCAATGAACAATTAAAGATTTTTATTAAATTGTTCCCTTCTATTGATATTTCGTTATTTATACAATTGTGGTTTAATATAGTTTTTGGTAAATTCCAAGTTAAAATTATCTTTGGTTCTACATAGTTAATTTGAAAATTTTTAAAAGTTTTAGTATAACTACATTGTGATGTAATTTGGTTTAAAATTCCTGTCATACATTCATTATTAATTAATTTTTTTGTTTCTTTGCTAAAAATTTTTTTGTCTTGTGTAAAATATTTTACATGAGCTATTTCTGTCAAAATGTTATTATTTTCATCTGGGTATGGAATTATTTCAAATACCGGATTTTTTATCATTTCTCGAGGAATATGGGATATTATCAGTATTTCGTTTGTTTCTGATTTAAACCAAGTAGAAGTTTTTACATTTAACAATTTCTCAGAGTTGACATGCAACAAATAGTCATGTTTTAATAATTTCGGGTTAAAAATACCTAATCTTGTGAGCTGCATTCCCATCTCTATATCTTCTATATATTCTGTAAAGTGTTGTAAGTTAAATATAAGCATATTTAATTTCTTTCCTTTTTCTGTCTCTTGATTTAGTTCGTTCATGATTTCTATTCCATTGTTTATAACTTCGATTATGTGATTTAATTCATTAACCTGAACGGTGTTTTCTGCTAGGCTGCTAATTTTTTGTTCAATTTCTGTTTTGTCTTCTTGGTCTAATGTTCCAAATAAGTATTTGTATGCTGTTCCTACTATGTTTTTTAAACCTCTTTTGCTGCGTTTGGCTATTTTTAAGCCGTTTATTTCTCTGTTTAACTTTTCTACTCGGTATTCGATTTGTATTAGGTTATTAAATTCTTTAGATTGTTCGATTAAATTGTTAAGAGTTTCTTCGGTTTTTGTTATGTTAACCGTTAAACAATGGTATTCGTAATTTGTCGGAATGTCTATGGTTCCTGTTTTAAATATGAGATAACCGTTATGGGCTTTAATAGGGTTAATTTCAATGCTTTGTGCATTTATATGGTTTATATTTATTGATAGTAATATTATAATAATTAGTTTAAGCTGGTGCTTGTATGTTCTGGTCGCTGTCTGTTGTTGACCTGTAATTGTTATATTTACTTTGATTAGTCTTCTTTTTCTTTTTATACCCTGAACCCATTAAAAATGGGTAAAAGGGGTATTATGTTTTTGTGCAAAATCCAAATGTATGTAACAGGCAGAAGGAAGCATCTCCGACCCCATAAAGTATATATATTCTTGATCAGCATTAATAGCCGAGTCGATCTACCCATGTCCGTCTGTCTGTCCGTCCGTCCGTCCGTCCGTCCGTCCGTCCGTCCGTATGTATGAACGCAAGGATCTCAGAACCTATAAGAGCTAGAGACTTGAAATTTTAGATGTAGGTGCTCCTAGGTCCTACGCAGATCGAGTTTGTTTCCGATAATCGATAACTTGCCCCGTTTCCAAGTAATCGATAAAAATGTATATCGATATCCTGTTTTTTAAGCAATTTTGGTAAATAATAAGAGCTAGAGTTACCAAACTTGACATGTAGCTTCTAGAAAAGTATATATATATCGATTATCTTTCATTTTATACCTATCGCCACCTCCCCGCTACTCTCTATCTATAAGCGCGCGCTGCATTTGGTGTAGGAATATGAGGGTTCAGGGTATCCCCTAGTCGGGAGCTCCCGACTAGAACCTCTTACTTGTTATTTCTATTAATGATGCAAATTTTGAATAGATATCAATGCAAGATAAAAATTGTTTATCTCCTATTATGTAAAAATCCATTACATATTTTTCTCGGATATTAGCGATTTCCGGAGTAATTTCGAAAGTTAATTTTGTATCCCTGTGTTCTGTTTTTGCGATGTTACAAATCTCGCATTCGTTTATTAGATTTTGAATTAAATTTTGATAATCTGGAAAATAGTGGGTTTCTTTGAACCAATTGATAGTTTTTTCAATTCCTGGATGTAATAATTCTTTGTGTTTTTATACCCTGAACCCATTAAAAATGGGTAAAAGGGGTATTATGTTTTTGTGCAAAATCCAAATGTATGTAACAGGCAGAAGGAAGCATCTCCGACCCCATAAAGTATATATATTCTTGATCAGCATTAATAGCCGAGTCGATCTAGCCATGTCCGTCTGTCTGTCCGTCCGTCCGTCCGTCCGTCCGTCCGTCCGTCCGTCCGTCCGTCCGTATGTATGAACGCAAGGATCTCAGAACCTATAAGAGCTAGAGACTTGAAATTTTGGATGTAGGTGCTCCTAGGTCCTACGCAGATCGAGTTTGTTTCCGATAATCGATAACTTGCCCCGTTTCCAAGTAATCGATAAAATGTATATCGATATCCTGTTTTTTAAGCAATTTTGGTAAATAATAAGAGCTAGAGTTACCAAACTTGACATGTAGCTTCTAGAAAAGTATATATATATCGATTATCTTTCATTTTATACCTATCGCCACCTCCCCGCTACTCTCTATCTACAAGCGCGCGCTGCATTTGGTGTAGGAATATGAGGGTTCAGGGTATCCCCTAGTCGGGAGCTCCCGACTAGAACCTCTTACTTGTTTTAATATAAGTTCCTTGAATTCTGCAAATGTTTGAAGATCTATTAATTTTTTACTAATTTTCATTGCCTTTGTTAAATTAATCGGACTTATTATTTCTAAGTAGGCTTCTTGAAAAATTGGAAAGTCTGCTTCATTGTGGAAGTATAGCACACTTTTCTTTGTGCATAAATATTCTTTTATTAATTCTTTGGCATGTGCGTTAGTCATGTCTTTGTATGTAATTATACCCTGAACCCATTAAAAATGGGTAAAAGGGGTATTATGTTTTTGTGCAAAATGCAAATGTATGTAACAGGCAGAAGGAAGCATTTCCGACCCCATAAAGTATATATATTCTTGATCAGCATTAATAGCCGAGTCGATCTAGCCATGTCCGTCTGTCTGTCCGTCCGTCCGTCCGTCCGTCCGTCCGTCCGTCCGTCCGTCCGTCCGTCCGTCCGTCCGTCCGTCCGTATGTATGAACGCAAGGATCTCAGAACCTATAAGAGCTAGAGACTTGAAATTTTAGATGTAGGTGCTCCTAGCTCCTACGCAGATCGAGTTTGTTTCCGATAAACGATAACTTGCCCCATTTCCAAGTAATCGATAAAAATGTATATCGAAATCCTGTTTTTTAAGCAATTTTCGTAAATAATAAGAGCTAGAGTCACCAAACTTGACATGTAGCTTCTAGAAAAGTATAGATATATCGATTATCTTTCATTTTATACCTATCGCCACCTCCCCGCTACCCTCTATCTATAAGCGCGCGCTGCATTTGGTGTTGGAATATGAGGGTTCAGGGTATCCCCTAGTCGGGAGCTCCCGACTAGAACCTCTTACTTGTTTTTATGTTGGTTTTGTGAAAGTAATTTGTAACTTTTGTTTCGTTCTCGGTTCCTTTTTCAAATTCTATTTGTCTATTATAATAATTAAGAGGTCTTTCTGTGATTTGCAAATGGTTACTGTTGTCTTCCTGAGCACTATGTATAGTTGCTCTTGTGCTAATGGTATCTTCACCTAAAAAGTTTTCGTTTAATTGAATTCTTGACAGAGCATCTACCACATAATTTTCTTTTCCTGGGACATATTTAATTTGGAAATCAAACTCATTTAACTTGATTTTCCATCGTTGTAATTTCATGTTAGGTTCTTTCAAGTTATTTAACCAGACGAGTGGTCTGTGATCACTAAGGATTTGAAATTGTCGACCAAAAAGATAGGACCTAAAGTATTTAGTGGCCCAAACGATTGCTAATAGTTCCTTTTCAATCGTTGAATAATTTATCTCATGCTCGTTGAGAGTTCTGCTTGCATAACATATAGGCTTATGCTCTTGCGAAAGGACGGCCCCTATTGCCATATTACTCGCGTCTGTGGTTAAAGAAAATGGTTTTTCGAAATTGGGGTATATTAAAATTGGGTCGGACGTTATGAGTACTTTTAGCTTTTCAAACGCTGATTCATAGTCTTTGTCTTTTATATTGATTTTTGCTCCTTTTTTTAATTTAAGTTTTAATGGTTTTACTATATTGGCGAAATTTGGTATAAATTTCCTATAGAAACCACATAATCCTAGAAATGATTTAATTTCTTTTGGGGTTTTTGGAATTGGGAATTTGGCAATTGCTTGTATTTTGTTGGGATTTGGTTTTATACCCTCAGTTGTGATGATGTGACCGAGAAATTCAGTTTCTTTTCTCAAGAACTCGCATTTATCCAACTGTAGTTTTAAGTTAGCTTCTCTAAGCTTCTCAAATACTTTTTGTAGCGACAAAATGTGTTCCTCCAATGAAGTGGAAAAAATTATAATATCGTCTAAGTAGACCAGACAATCCTTAAAAATTAAATCTTCTAAGAGATTGTTCATACAACGTTGGAACGTTGCAGGTGCATTCTTAAGACCAAATGGCATGCGAGTGTACTCGTAATGGCCATGTTTAGTCGAAAATGCGGTCTTGGGTATTGAACCGGGATCCATTTGAATTTGGTGGAAGCCCTTGGCTAGATCAATGGTTGTGAAATATTGACATTTTCCAAGTTTGTCTAATATTTCATCCATGATCGGGATAGGGTATTCATCATTAATAGTTAATTCATTGAGATTGCGGTAATCTATGACTAACCGGAACTTTTGCTTTCCAGATGCATCGTTTTTCTTTGGAACGATTATTACTGGTGAGCAGTAAGGGGATTTGGATTTACGTATGATATTTTGTTTTATCATATCGCTTATTTGTTTATTTACTTCCTCATCGTATATTTGAGGATATTTATATGGACGCTTGTAAATTGGGTCCTCATGTTTTGTTAGAATTTTGTGTTTAATTGTACTAGTGAAAGTCAAATTGTCACCTTCATGGTACTGGATATCACGAAATTCATGTAAAACATTTTTAATTTTTTCCTTTTCTTCTGAGTTTAGGTGCTCTAGCCTATACTCATTATTTTCTTGTAATTCGTTATTAATAGCAAAGTTAAATGGTCTATCCTCTGTTGAGGGTGGATCAAGGCACTTTTGTGCGGTCATGTCCTCTTCGACCTCTTCGTCATTATATCTAAAACAAAAGTTAAATTCTCGTAAGGTTACGGATCCTTGTGCATAGTCTATTTTTGCTTGACATGCTTCAAGGTATTCTCTCCCAATCAGAACATCATAATGCTCTGTGAAGTCGTGAATATAGAATTTTTGGTTACTCGGACAAATTTTGCTTGCTCCTAATTCTATGCTTTGTTTTAATTCAATAACACCATTTATGGTGTGAACCTTTAGTGTTTCGTTGTATATTGGAAAATTTAAGCGGTTTGTTTTCATAAGGTTTATGGTTGAACCTGTGTCTATGACACATTTTAAAACTTCGTCATTCATAATTAATTTTATGAATGGATTTCTTCTGTTTGTTCCGAGGCTTGCTGATGAAAATTTTCAGACGTGTCCATTTTCATCTGCCCACTGTTACTGTCTCTTTGACGTTTAGTCGGAGGGTTTGGCGCATTCAAGCGTGAATGGGACTGATTTTGATAGTTTAAGGGGTTTGGGTTCTACCTTGATTTAATTTCTGTTGGAACTCGTGGTGAGCCTTTTGATTGTCTTCGGAATTAGTGTGTTGTTTGTTTTGTACATGATAACTCTGATTCGTGTTGGAATAGCCACTTGAACTGGTGGCTGGGTTAGCGTTCTGCTGATAATTTCCCATGTTTCTACGATTGTTATTTTGATTTCCCTGAACGTTATTAGTTTTAGGTCTATCATTTACGCTATTTTCGTATAATCCTTCTCTTTGTGCTACTTGTTTGAGTTTTTGTGTCGACGTAATGTCGTATCTAGCTAACATAATGAAAATCCTATCTGGTAATTTTTTTGTAATAACATCTTTAATTGTGTTATTCATGGCATTTGTATAAAGTGTTGTGTTGCCAGGTATATTTTCTAAAGCTAACTTATTTAATATGATATAAGATTTATTTTCGAGATCCTCGATGAACTTACGGACGTTTCCCTGGAAATTCGTGTTGTATAGACGTCGAAGGAGCTCTTTAAATGGTGTTTGCACTTTATATTCTTCGATCAGTGCATTCCTCAACTCCTGCCAAGAGTTGGCCGCTGTCCTTTGTGAAACTCTCTGAGCATCTCCAGCAACTTGTAATTCGATGGCTCCGTATAAGATGCTATGTTGTCTGACATCTCGGGTTGGATATAGATGTAGGATGTAATCGATCCTTTTGATAAAAGCGTTGAGATTTTCTGTTGATCCGTCAAAACTAGGCACCTGTCTCAGTTGTGAGAGGGCCTGGTTGAGGTGTTGTTCTGATAATTCCATAGTCATGGTTTTGTTGTAATTCACGTTTTGGTGGTTGATTATAAACATTTTTTTTTTTTTATTTAATGGTACTCGAACTTTTTTGGTTCTTTGATTTTGCACTTTTATTTCTTTGCACTTGGTTTTTGCAGTTTGTACATTTAGTTTATAGTTTGAGCTTAATTATTATTGATTAATTGTTTTTTTTTTGTGTGTGTGTCTTATTGAAAAGACCCAGTAATAACGTATTGCAGGGATCGAAAGATATGCAAAGCCAGTCGTTATTAACTGTTGTAGCTTTACCGCCCGAAGGGTCAATGTTAATAAACTACGAGTGAACCGAAGGTTCTTATGCGGATACGTATTCGAGAAATCGTTAACTACACACCGACAACAAATTCGGTCGCGATTGTGCTTTAGATCTAGGAATTAATTATCCTTTAGCGATCTTTACTTTTTCCCGACGTATCCTACCGGCTGCGCCAATTAAGTTTTACACGAATAGTTACTTTAAAAAAATATATTTCAATTCTTTATTTTCACTATTGGCTACTACTTATAACGAGTACATTCAGATTTGACTCCCGAATATGAACTAACTTATCTATCTGTTGCGGTCGCTTAGCAAACTTCGCTTTGAGAGAGCTTGAGTCAAAATTGAGTGAAGTTTGAGCTGCGTCAGCAATTATGCGTGGGATAGTACTCTGATGGGAACATTGACAGTGGCGTGATATTTAGGGTGAATTGTTTATGTCTACCAAAGGGGACAGTTTGATCTTGACCAATGTCGATGTTATCACCAGGCTTTTTGTTTACAATATTAGACATGTTTATACTTATGCTTATGTGCTAAGTTATGTTTAAAGGGTGGGTGCGACTATGGATATGTCCCTATATATATATATTTAAGGATTTATAGGGAGCATAGTAAAACTTATAAATGCCGAGTTTGGTCAAAATATCTTAAAAAACAAAAAAGTTTTCTAAACAACATCTTAATTTTATAGTGGTCCGATCCAGCCGTCTCCAACATATGTTCTACGTGCAACAGTAAGAGGGACTTCTGCAAAGTTTCTTGACGATAGCCTTAAAACTGAGACTAGTTCGCATAGAAACAGTCCCCAAGAGTGCCTCGACTTTTGTTCACGCACAAGGAGGCCAGCTTAATGCTCAGCTTTTTGTTATTGTTTACTAATCTGGCTCTAATCTGTTCTTGCCAGCCTGGTTCGGGACTGAATATTATGTGGATTGGCCTTCTATTAGTGACAGAATTAATTACGCGGTTATCTGGTCTCTATCTGGTCAAAAGATCCACTTGCCCGTTTCATGTACTGTGTAATGCTTAAAAATAATAACCGTATCATCTATTAATTAAGAGTCGTCTCGGTATCGCAGATAATCACACGCAGTAAATCGCAGTTAATCACACGAGAACAGGGAAATGTATTCGTTAGGGGAAATGTATTCGTTTTCACGTCTTCTATGGTGCGGGACGCAATCTGTTGAACGACAGCGAACTTGAAAAACTTTTAAGTGTGAAGTTTGATTCAAGCTTATATTTTATCGGGTGCCAGTTATACTTATTTGAAAAGACCCTGCAGTTTAAAACACGAAACTCGTGTTATTTTGAGAATCTCACGCCTCTCGTAGCTGTGAAACATGTTCGAAACTACTTTGTATTTGGAAAACTCTGAACCAAAATATCCTGAGGAAACGCCAGTATCGGGAGGTCGCAATAAAGTGCGCTTACCACGTCTGGGTTAACCATCGCTTTTACTTCAAATAGCACTGACTCTTTGTCGGCGAACTGTATTATATGAAGCATCTTGTTGCCAAACAGAAGGAACTTGCGCTTGAGGGAGGAACGAGCTAACGCATTAACGTTTTGACGCTACAAGGCATCAGCGACTTCCCAACCGGGCTTGTAGAAAATCTTAGCATTCATCTCATCAATGCGAGCTGGAAAGCTGTATTTTTGGGATGGAGTTTACTTCCTGGTTGTTAGTCAATGTAACTGTTTATATCTTATAGTGCGTACAGGTACTAACGAAGATTTCCTAAGGCCCAATCCCTGGTTAACAGCTCTATCTCACTTGTTGCGTAACTCGTTTCGCTCTCCTTTAATGGTTTAGATATCATAGTATTTTACTGATTTAACAAAAATTTTTAAGCAAATAAACTATTGTTATACCCTTGCAGAGGTTATTAGAATTTTGACTTGAAATGTGGAACTCATAGAAGCAGACATCTCCGATATTATAGCTCTAGCTCTTATAGGTTCAGATATCCTTGCGTTAATACATACGGACGGAAATACTTTTAACTAATATAAATTTTGTTTAAACAGCGGAAATGCAATGTCTACGTCATCTTGGGCTCAACGATCATATTGAGAACCACAAGTAAAAGCTGCGTGAGTAATGCAAATAAGTAGTAGTAACGTCTTTCAAGAACCTATGTAACGTCTTATTACAATTAATAAATACTAGACGATAAGGTATCTCACATATACAAAATAATATTACCATCCGGCTCCACCGCCAGATCTTTGGTCATCGCCAATTCGAAGGTCACCATCAAGCCCAATAAGGCCCTTCTGGCTCAGTAAATTATAAGACTCGAATTTAATTAGAACTTAAGCTAAGTGAATGGACTTCAGTTGCTCAAATTTATAATACCTGCGCTAGAACTTAATCATGGAGATCCTAAGTTTTAGGCTACTATTAAAAATGAAGATATTGTTTTGAAAATGATACGATAAAATTTTATCTTTATGGTCTGTGCAGTAGTTTTGCTAGATTCTAAACGAATGCTTTAGAAGGGTTACAGAAAATGAAAGATACTTGATATATTTATGCTTTTCTCGAAGCCATGTCCAATTTAATGACTCTAGCTCCTATAACTCACGAGATTACCTCAAAAAACAGAATTTCGATATCGATTTTTAACGAAACGGGGCAAGGTTTCGATTATCGGAGTCAAATGAGCTGGACCTTCGTTCCAAATTTGTCTCTAGCTCTTATAAGTACTGAGATCCTTGCGTTCATACCTGCAGATCAAGAATATATATACTTATTGGGGACGGAGATGCTTCCTGGTGTCTCTTACATACAATTGCATAAATACCTTTTAACCATTTTTAATGGGTTCAGGGTATAATTAGCTAGCCTATCTTATTCAAAAAACATCTGTCGACCTTACAAATGCTCTCTTCTATCAACACCAAACGTTGCTCACACTACGAGGTCAATTACATCAGCAATAATAAAAACGATAAAAAGGGCTATCTTCTACCCCTGCAGACCCAACCTGTTATTAATACTCATAATGCTATGCCCGTATCTAAGATGTACAGGGAAGTATATTAAAGATATTTTGAAAAACATAAATGTTTTCCAAACAACATCTAAATTTTATAGTGGTCCAATCCAGCCGTCTCCAACATATGTTCTACGTGCAACAGTAAGAGGGACCTCTGCAACGTTGCATGACGATAGCTTTAAAACTGAGAGACTAGTTCGCATAGAAGCAGACAGACACTCGGACGGACGCATAGACGGACATTACTCGGCTGTTGATACTGATCAAGAATACATATACTTTATAATATGGGAGATGTCTCCTGATAGGCGTTACACATTTCGAGACAAAATTATAATACCCTTGCAAGCGTTAAGACGCGCAAGAATGTATAAGTGTTATTTATTAGTTTACTTCGCGTTAGTTGGAGTGTGCTCTGGTGTATGTCAAAATCGAATCTAAGACTGAAGACAATTGACTTTTACGGCTACACTCGGAGTATCGGACAACAAGTGCTCGACATCTTTGTCTAATAGCTTTCTCTAGTGAGACTGTGGAAGCAAGTCTGATCTTCCCATTGCCTCATCCAAAATACGTAAGAAATCTGAGATATTAGTTGAGTGCCTTATAAAATCATATGGGCTCTAAGCTAAATTTTTGACATCTACTATTTGTCTGTGTTATTGGCGTGTGAATGGTACGTAATCCGAGCATTAGTAACTGCGAGAGAGACGAAACATATATAATTTTAGAAAAGAAAGGATCACTTCTTAAACAATTACAAAAACTTAACTAATGTCACGTCCGGCAATTATCTCAAGTTGTCCTTGTGGACCACCCTCTCCTTACCAAAGACTGTGGTCCTCAAGAGTGCCTCGACTTTTGTTCACGCACAAGGAGGTCAGCTGGTTCGGGACTGAATATTATGTGGATTGGCTTTCTATTAGTGACAGAATTAATTACGCGGTTATACTCGACGGCGGCTAGCAAAATAACCTCAGACGTATCGTCGATTCCCCTCTCTATCTGGTCAAAAGTTCCACTTGCTCGTTTCATGTACTGTATAATGCTTAAAAACAAGTAAGAGGTTCTAGTCGGGAGCTCCCGACAAGGGGATACCCTGAACCCTCATATTCCAACACCAAATGCAGCTCGCGCTAATAGATAGAGAGTAGCGGGGAAGTGGCCATAGGTATAAAATGAAAGATACATGATATATATATACTTTTCTAGAAGCTACATGTCAAGTTTGGTGACTCTAGCTCTTATTATTTACAAAAATTTCTTAAAAAACAGGATTTCGATATAATTTTTTATCGATTACTTTGAAACGGAGTAAGTTATCGATTATCGGAAACAAACTCGATCTGCGCAGGCACTAGGAGCACCTACATCTAAAATTTCAAGTCTCTAGCTCTTATAGGTTCTGAGATCCTTGCGTTCATACATACGGACGGACGGACGGACGGACGGACGGACAGACCGACAGACGGACATGGCTAGATCGACTCGGCTATTGATGCTGATCAAGAATATATATACTTTATGGGGTCGGAGATGCTTCCTTCTGCCTGTTACATACATTTGCATTTTGCACAAATACAATATACCCTTTTTCAGGGTAGTCTTGTAGTTTTGGGGAAAAAATAATCAGACATTTCCTGTTTTACATTTTCTTGAGCAGACCTGTGTGCTTGGTTGTGTTCTGTTATGATAATCTCACGCCTCTCGTAGCTGTGAAACATGTTCGAAACTACTTTATATTTGGAAAACTCTGAACCAAAATATCCTGAGGAAACGCCAGTATCGGGAGGTCGCAATAAAGTGCGCTTACCACGTCTGGGTTAACCATCGCTTTTACTTCAAATAGCACTGACTCTTTGACGGCGAACTGTATTATATGAAGCGTCTTGTTGCCAAACAGAAGGAACTTGCGCTTGAGGGAGGAACGAGATTCTTCTAAAAATTTTTGAACTCTGAAACAGTTTACCGGATTTTCCGTTGAAACGGTCGAAGTTCTAGCTCAGGGATAGTCGCTGTATCGGTCGTGTCAAACTGATTCTAACGCATTAAAGTTTTGTCGCGACAAGGCATCAGCGACTTCCCAACCGGGCTTGTAGAAAATCTTAGCATTCATCTCATCAATGCGAGCTGGAAAGCTGTATTTTTGGGATGGAGTTTATTTCCTGGTTGTTAGTCAATGTAACTGTTTATATCTTTTAGTGCGTACAGGTACTAACGAAGATTTCCTAAGGCCCAATCACTGGTTAACAGTTCTATCTCACTTGTTGCGTAACTCGTTTCGCTCTCCTTTAATGGTTTAGATATCATAGTATTTTACTGATTTAACAAAAATTTTTAAGCAAATAAACTATTGTTATACCCTTGCAGAGGCTATTAGAATTTTGACTTGAAATGTGGAACTCATAGAAGCAGACATCTCCGATATTATAGCTCTAGCTCTTATAGGTTCAGATATCCTTGCGTTAATACATACGGACGGAAATACTTTTAACTAATATAAATTTTGTTTAAACAGCGGAAATGCAATGTCTACGTCATCTTGGGCTCAACGATCATATTGAGAACCACAAGTAAAAGCTGCGTGAGTAATGCAAATAAGTAGTAGTAACGTCTTTCAAGAACCTATGTAACGTCTTATTACAATTAACAAATACTAGACGATAAGGTATCTCACATATAAAAAATAATATTACCATCCGGCTCCACCGCCAGATCTTTGGTCATCGCCAATTCGAAGGTCACCATCAAGCCCAATAAGGCCCTTCTGGCTCAGTAAATTATAAGACTCGAATTTAATTAGAACTTAAGCTAAGTGAATGGACTTCAGTTGCTCAAATTTATAATACCTACGCTAGAACTTAATCATGGAGATCCTAAGTTTTAGGCTTCTATTAAAAATGAAGATATTGTTTTAAAAATGATACGATAAAATTTTATCTTTATGGTCTGTGCAGTAGTTTTGCTAGATTCTAAACGAATGCTTTAGAAGGGTTACAGAAAATGAAAGATACTTGATATATTTATGCTATTCTCGGAGCCATGTCCAGCTTAATGACTCTAGCTCCTATAACTCACGAGATTACCTCAAAAAACAGAATTTCGATATCGATTTTTAACGAAACGGGCAAGGTTTCGATTATCGGAGTCAAACTCGTCATGCGCTGGTACTAGTAGGACCTTCGTTTCAAATTTGTCTCTAGCTCTTATAAGTACTGAGATCCTTACATCCTTCATCCCTGCAGATCAAGAATATATAAATACTTAATGGGGTCGAAGATGCTTCCTGGTGCCTCTTTCATACAATTGCATAAATACCTTTTAGCCATTTTTAATGGGTTCAGGCTAGCCTATCTTATGCAAAAAATATCTGTCGACCTTACAAAAGCTCTCTTCTATCAACACCAAATGTTGCTCACGCTACGAGGTCAATTACATCAGCAGTAATAACAAGTAAGAGGTTCTAGTCGGGAGCTCCCGACTAGGGGATACCCTAATCCTCATATTCCAACACCAAATGCAGCGCGCGCTTATTGATAAAGAGTAGCGGGGAGGTGGCGATAGGTATAAAATGAAAGATAATCGATATATATATATATACTTTTCTAGAAGCTACATGTCAAGTTTGGTGTCTCTAGCTCTTATTATTTACCAAAATTGCTTAAAAAACAGGATTTCGATATACATTTTAATCGATTACTTGGAAACGGGGCAAGTTATCGATTATCGGAAACAAACTCGATCTGCGTAGGAACTAGGAGCACCTACATCTAAAATTTCACCATTTCTAAAATTGTCTCTAGCTCTTATAGGTTCTGAGATCCTTGCGTTCATACATACGGACGGACGGACGGACGGACGGACGGACGGACGGACGGACAGACAGACGGACATGGGTAGATCGACTCGGCTATTAATGCTGATCAAGAATATATATACTTTATGGGGTCGGAGATGCTTCCTTCTGCCTGTTACATACATTTGGATTTTGCACAAAAACATAATACCCCTTTTACCCATTTTCAATGGGTTCAGGGTATAAAAACGATAAAAAAGGGCTATCTTCGGCACGCCGAAGATTTAATACCCCTGCAGACCCAACCTGTTATTAATACTCATAATGCTATGCCCGTATCTAAGATGTACAGGGAAGTATATTTAAGATATTTTGAAAAACAAAAATGTTTTCCAAACAACATCTAAATTTTATAGTGGTCTAATCCAGCCGTCTCCAACATATGTTCTACGTGCAATAGTAAAAGGGACCTCTGCAACGTTGCGTGACGATAGCTTTAAAACTGAGAGACTAGTTCGCATAGAAACAGACAGACACTCGGACGGACGCACAGACGGACATTACTCGGCTGTTGATACTGATCCAGAATACATATACTTTATAATATGGGAGATGTCTCCTGATAGGCGTTACACATTTCGAGACAAAATTATAATACCCTTGCAAGCGTTAAGACGCGCAAGAATGTGTAAGTGTTATTTATTTGTTTACTTCGCGTTAGTTGGAGTGTGCTCTGGTGTATGTCAAAATCGAATCTAAGACTGAAGACAATTGACTTTTACAGCTACACTCGGAGTATCGGACAACAAGTGCTCGACATCTATGTCTAATAGCTTTCTCTAGTGAGACTGTGGAAGCAAGTCTGATCTTCCCGTTGCCTCTTCCAAAATACGTAAGAAATCTGAGATATTAGTTGAGTGCCTTATGAAATCATATGGGCTCTAAGCTAATTTTTCGACATCTACTATTTGTCTGTGTTATTGGCGTGTGAATGGTCGGTAATCCGAGCATTAGTAACTGCGAGAAAGACGAAATATATATAATTTTAGAAAAGAAAGGATAACTTCTTAAACAATTACAAAAACTTAACTAATGTCACGTCCGGCATTTATCTCAAGTTGTCCTTGTGGACCACCCTCCCCTTACCAAAGACTGTGGTCCTCAAGAGTGCCTCTAATTTTGTTCACGCACAAGGAGGTCAGCTGGTTCGGGACTGAATATTATGTGGATTGGCTTTCTATTAGTGACAGAATTAATTACGCGGTTATACTCGACGGCGGCTAGCAAACTATCCTCAGACGTATCGTCGATTCCCCTCTCTATCTGGTCAAAAGTTCCACTTGCTCGTTTCATGTACTGTGATAGAGAGAGTTCTCAGTTGAGAGTGATTGACGTGTTTTACTTGTGCTCCAAGATTTTTATATATTTTTGCGCTTTAATCCTGCTTTTTATTTCTAAATTTTGCATTTTTAGTGCATTATTTAAAAAGCTTTCATAAATTGTGCAAAGTGTTATCTGTTGTGCAGCGTAAGTCTGTTAATTATTGCATTTATAAAACGCGGCGTCAGTTCCGTGTTTGTTGTTATTGCCTGTTTTTGATTCTTTTGCTTTGGTGCTCCCCCGTACATACACTTGTTTGTGCGTGTGTTCGCTGCTGCATATTTCTGCTTGTGCATCGCGCTCTCGCAAATTTTTGCTATTGCTTTTCGCTCCAAACAATTTGTTTGTGTACGATAATTGTTTTTTTTGAGTGTTTACTTGCTCTATTTTTGTGCACCGTTTTCGTTTTGCTCTGCGCTCTCACAACTTGCATACTCTTGTAGCAATTATGTCGTGCTGTAAGAAACCTTGCACGTTCAAGCAGGCTGATGATTCTGCACAGCCGCAATTTGTTAATTGCTGGCTGTGTGAGAATATGATGCATGCTAAATGTGCAGGTCTCACTGGGCGTGATTGTGACAAGATCGCTGTAGTTGCCAAGAAGGGCTGCGGTGGCTTGCGTTGGTCGTGCCCAGTTTGCATCGAAAAGCAAATTGATTTCTCCAGGATGTATAATTCTGTGAGAAATCAATTTTTAAAATTGAATAACGTGGCTAAGCAGCTGTCGAGTAATTTTGACTCGAGTTTTGAGTTGCTTGCCAATTATAAATTCGAGTCTCCAACCAATCGCCGGTTGAAGCCTCAACTTTTGCAATTGCCCTCTACGTCTGTTCAGACACCTACGCCTTTCTTGTCCCTACCTAGCAACTTGGATTTATCTCCAATGTTGTCTTTATCGCCTTCTCCAAGCGATTGCCCAAATACCCCCATTTCATCCCCTATAGTAGTTTCAGTAGAGCCCGTACCTGATACTGTCCCAATTATCCAAACTGCCTCAGCCCCGTCAGCTCCTGGCCGCAAAGGTAGACCTACGCGTAATCTTGCCCAGATTGTTAAACACAATCATGGTGCCTCTTTAGCTCCTCCAACTCCTGTATTACCTGCAGCCCCATCAGCACCTACTTTAACGGTTGTTGCCCCTCGTAGGCAAGTTTTTGTGTCTCGACTTTCATCGGACACCACTTCTGAGTCATTGGCAGCCTATATTGCTAGCAAATCTTCTGCTAGCGTGTCAATAACCAAATTTAATTTCTCCACCCCTCGTGAAATATCATCATTCAAAATAAATGTTTCACATGATATGTTCCCAATCATTTGTGATCCCAAATTTTGGCCTCCACACATGATTGTTCACGAGTTCAAGCCAAATAAGCGTAACCAGCCTGTCACCCTTCCAGTCCCTTCAATACAGGGTACCATTTCTGCCCCAAAAAACTAACTTCATCTTCTGACCAAATCTGTATTCATTATCAGAATGTCAGAGGTCTTATTTCAAAGCTTAAAAATCTTTTCATGGCCAGTACTTCCTTCGACTCGGATATAATAGCTTTTTCAGAAACATGGTTAAATTCAACCATATCCGATTCTGAGGTATTTTCAAATAGTTTTATTTTGCATAGAAATGATCGGCCGACTCGAGGTGGTGGGGTGTTAATTGCCGTTAAAGCCACTCTCTAGTCAGAACTTTTCTGTTTTAGTACGCCTACTGACGCTGAGATTATCTCAGTTAAGGTGTCTTTTCCTACACGGAATATCTTTATTACATGCTCTTATGTCCCTCCTTCTTCTGATATTCAAGTTTATATGAAACATATAACTTGTATTGAAGAAGTTTCTTCATACGTGCGTGATAATGACCTATTTATTATGTTGGGTGATTTTAATTTGCCTAACATCTCTTGGTCATTATTCACTGCTGAAAATTATCTAGTGCCCTCAGCACAGCATGATTTTATAGACTGCATGCTTGATCTTTCGTTGTTTCAAATCAATTCAATTTCTAATCATTTGAATAGAACACTTGACCTTGTATTTGTTAACGACTACCTTATTTCTAATGTTTCTAGGTCCCCTCCTTTATCTCTTCCTGAGGATGTATATCATCCTACTTTAGAGATTACAATGTTCAATTGTAATCGTCTCATTTCGTGCTCATCAGCCAATAAGCCCCGCCGCTGCTTTCGCAAAGGAAATTATTCATTGCTGAATCAGCTTATTTATGCAACCGATTGGTCTGTCTTATATGACTCGGTTGATATAAATACTGCTATTACTTTTTTTATAGCACCCTAAGCTCCCTCTTAGATATGAGTATTCCCAAGTCAATTCCTTCGACTACTTCTTCAAAACCACCCTGGTTTACTCCCAGATTGTCACATCTTAAAAACTTAAAATCTATATATTTTAAAAAGTTTAAAAAGTCTGGTTCGTGTACAGACTTGGCTAAATATTCCATAGCCAAGTCGAACTTCTTTCTTTTGAATTCTCAATGCTATGAGAATTATCTAACTCGTTGTAAAAGGCAATTTGCCCAAAATCCGAGACAGTTTTACAATTTTGTAAACTTGAAGCGTAAATCTTCAGGTTTGCCAACTTCTTTTTCTTTCGGGATGGATAAAGCTAGTAATGACTCTGATTCTGCTAACCTCTTTGCTAATTTTTTCCAATCAACTTACTCCTCAGTCTGTCCTAATAATAATTCTTACCCTTATACTATTTCTTCCTCTAGTTCTATACCTCCTCCGATTATTTCACACTCCTCTCTCCTTTTAGCTATAAATTCTTTAAAATCTTCTTACTCTCCTGGGCCTGATAATATTCCTAGTTGTCTACTCAAGGAGTGTAGTTCTTCCCTTCTTTACCCATTGCAAAAGCTTTTTAATCTATCTCTTGAATCTTCTGTCTTTCCATCTCTTTGGAAAGAATCTTATATCATTCCTCTCCACAAGAAAGGTGGAAAGTCTGATATACAAAATTACAGGGGCATTGCAAAACTGTCCGCTATTCCTAAATTATTTGAAAAAATAATCACTTCGAATTTGCAGCATTTCTGCAAATCAGTTGTTTCCCCTGTTCAACATGGAATCGGTCAACTACGACCAATCTGCTTGAGTTTACTTCCTTGGTAAACGATGCTTTTCTTTCGAAAATGCAAACTGATGTCATTTATACTGACTTCAGTAAGGCGTTTGACTCTGTGCACCATGACATTTTACTTTTTAAACTTGACCGAATAGGTTTCCCTCCGTCTCTTTTGCTTTGGATTAATTCTTATTTAAAAGGTAGGACCCAAAGAGTAATGCTGAGGCTGACTACCTCTAAACAAGTTCACGTTACTTCTGGTGTTCCTCAAGGTAGTCATCTTGGACCTTTACTCTTTTTATAAATGATCTCCCCTCTGTTATATCACATGCCCGTATACTCATGTATGCGGATGATGTGAAACTTATTCTATCATACACTAATCCCCTACATCATTCTCGTCTACAAGACGATTTGAACGCTATGCAACTTTGGTGTTCGGCCAATCAATTGCATCTGAATTGTTCAAAGTGTATGTTTATGACATTTAATCGTACTACACCTTATCTTGTCAGTTATACAATCGACAATACCCCTTTACAACGTATACTAACAGTTAAGGATCTAGGCGTTCTATTTGATTCTAAACTCTGTTTCAATCTTCACATAGATACCATCGTTAATGAGGCAAAAGGTGTACTTGGATTCATTAAACGATGGTCTAAAGAGCTTAACGATCCTTTTATAACGAAACTTCTGTACATCTCTCTTGTTCGCCCTATCCTTGAATACTGCTCTTGCATCTGGTCTCCGCAGTATAACAATAGCCAGGATCGTATTGAATCTGTTCAGAAGCAATTTCTGCTTTTTGCCTTACGAGGTTTAAATTGGGACCCTAATCTTCGGTTGCCATCCTACTCCAGCAGGCTGCTTCTTCTTAACCTTCCGTCGTTAACCAACCGTAGGACAATTCTCGGTGTTGTCCTTCTACATAAGTTGATTATTGGCGATATAGATTCTCCTTTTCTGCTAGGGCGTCTTCAATTCTCTGTTCCGTCTAGACCAACCAGAAATTACCGCCCCTTATTCCTGTCTACGTGCACAACAGACTACGCTATGCACAATCCTTTTCGCGTGCTATGTAAAAATTATAATAGTTTGCATCACGTTTTCTCTACCGAACTTTCTCTACCCCTAATAAAATCGTTGCTTTCAGGATACCTTCGGGAAGTCACTGACCATTCCCAGCTATGAGCAGGGGCATAGCTTGCCGGACAGGCTGTAAATTTCCCCCACCGGGTCGGTGATTTCCCATTACTTTTCTCTCTGTCCTATCTACTTAACACTCTATATATCTTGCTTCCATTTCTTTACTTTATTAACATTACTCTTCTTACTTTCTTTTTTCCTATTTATTGTATTTTATTAATTAATATAGCAAACTAAGATTATTTTTAATTTTACTTAAGAACACTTTTTTCCTACTTACACCCTTCTGATTAGATGTAGGCTCTAATAGCGTCACTGACAAATTTAGCTGTGAAAAGGGGCACAGCTGGCCGGACTGGCAACTAAAACACCTCCATCGGTCGGTGATGCTATTTAGAGAACTATGTTATCTAACTAGGCTTTTAGCATATAATTCTATTATCTATTGTATGTATAATCTACGGAATAATGAGGAAGACACTCGTTTTGTCGACCTTAAATAAATAAATAAATAAATAAATAAATAAAATAAATAAATAAATAAATAATGCTTAAAAACAAGTAAGAGGTTCTAGTCGGGAGCTCCCGACTAGGGGATACCCTGAACCCTCATATTCCAACACCAAATGCAGCTCGCGCTAATAGATAGAGAGTAGCGAGGAGGTGGCCATAGGTATAAAATGAAAGATACATGATATATATATATACTTTTCTAGAAGCTACATGTCAAGTTTGGTGACTCTAGCTCTTATTATTTACAAAAATTGGTTAAAAAACAGGATTTCGATATAATTTTTTTATCGATTACTTTGAAACGGAGTAAGTTATCGATTATCGGAAACAAACTCGATCTGCGCAGGCACTAGGAGCACCTACATCTAAAATTTCAAGTCTCTAGCTCTTATAGGTTCTGAGATCCTTGCGTTCATACATACGGACGGACGGACGGACGGACGGACAGACAGACAGACGGACATGGCTAGATCGACTCGGCTATTGATGCTGATCAAGAATATATATACTTTATGGGGTCGGAGATGCTTCCTTCGGCCTGTTACATACATTTGCATTTTGCACAAATACAATATACCCTTTTAACCCATTTTCAATGGGTTCAGGGTATAATAATGATAATAATTAATAATCTATTAATTGAGAGTCGTCTTGTTATCACAGTAAGTCACACGAGAAAAAGGAAATGTATTCGTTAATTGGATAAGAGGTGTTTACACGTCTTCTATGGTGCGGGACGCAATCTGTTAAACGACAGCGACTTTTAAGTGTGAAGTGGGATTCATGTTTCGCCAAGCATATATTTTATCGGGTGCCTGTTATACTCATTTGAAAAGATCCATCAGCTTAAAACACGAAACTTATGGGCTAACCTTGTAGCTTTGGGGAAAAAATAATCAGACATTTCCTGTTTTACATTTTCTTGAGCAGACCTGTGTGCTTGGTTGTGTTCTGTTATGATAATCTCACGCCTCTCGTAGCTGCGAAACATGTTCGAAACTACTTTATATTTGGAAAACTCTGAACCAAAATATCTTGAGGAAACGCCAGTATCGCGAGGTCGCAATAAAGTGCGCTTACCACGTCTGGGTTAACTATCGCTTTTACTTTAAATAGCACTGACTCTTTGTCGGCGAACTGTATAATATGAAGCGTCTTGTTGCCAAACAGAATGAACTTGCGCTTGAAGGGGGAACGAGCTTATTCTAAAATTATTTAAACTCTGAAAAAGTTTAACGGGTTTTCCGTTGAAATGGTCGAAGTTCTAGCTCAGGGATAGCTCACGGTGGACAGTCGCTGTATCGGACGTGTCAAACTGATTTTCTAACGCGTTAACGTTTTGTCGCGACAAGGCATCAGCGACTTCCCAGCCTTGTAGAAAATCTTAGCATTGATCTCATCAATGCGAGCTGGAAAGCTGTATTTTTGGGATGGAGTTTATTTCCTGGTTGATAGTCAGTGTAACTGTTTATATCTTTTAGTGCGTACATGTTATAACAAAGCTATGCTAAGGCCCAAGCACTGGCTAACAGTTCTGTCTCACTTGTTGCTTAACTCGTTTCGCTCTCCTTTAATGGTTTAGATATCATATTATTTTACTGATTTAACAACGATTTTTAAACAAATAAACTATTGTTATACCCTTGCAGAGGTTATTATAATTTTGACTTGAAATGTGGAACGCATAGTAGGAGACATTTCGGATATTATAGCTCTAGCTCTTATAGATTCAGATATCCTTGCGTTCATACATACGGACTGACGGACTTATCGGCATCCGGCATATAGTACTACCAACTTCGCTTCTACGCGCACGGCGCGACTAAAGAGACATCCAGCCATCCACTTTATGATCGGCAGCAAGAAAAGCGCAATCCGTCGCGTATAGCTAAAAATTGGACGTACCGCTGGACCTGTCGGCACTCTCGCACTAGGCGAGATTAGACAGTTCCATCCGAATCAGAAGATCTTTCAAGGCCCCAAAGACCACTTCAAAAGCCGCGGCCCCGTGACTTCGGATGGTGTGGCCAAGAATCGGTTATCGAAATATAAGGGATAGGAATGGTCATTTAGTTTTAAAAATTGTAAAAAGTATCAGCAGGCGTTCTTTTCAATCGTTTGCTTAATACTAAAAACAAATCCAAAAATGAAAATAAAGATATGCTGATACTTAGAGCCGTGGATGTATATTATTTTTTTTGTAGAATTACTTTTACTTATATAAATTTTGTTTAAACAGCAGAAATGCAATGTCTACATCATCTTGGGCTCAACGATCAAATTAAAAACCACAAGTAAAAGCTGCGTGAGTAATGCAAATAAGTAGTAGTAACGTCTTTCAGGAACCTATGTTACGTCGTATGACAATTAATAAATACTAGACGATAACGTATCTCACATATAAAAAATGATATTATCATCCGGCTCCACCGCCAGATCTTTGGTCATCGCCAATTCGAAGGTCAGCATCAAGCACAATAAGGCCCTTCTGGCTCAGTAAATTTTAAGACTCGAATTTAATTAGAACTTAAGCAAAGTGAATGGACATCAGTTGCTCAAATTTATAATACCTACGCTAAAACTTAATCATGGAGATCCTAAGTTTTAAGCTTCTATTAAAAATGAAGATATTGTTTTGGAAATGATTCGATAAAATTTTATCTTAATGGTCTGTGCAGTAGTTTTGCTAGATTCTGAACGAATGCTTTAGAAGGGTTACAGAAAATGAAAGATACTTGATATATTTGTACTATTCTCAATGCCATGTCCAGTTTAATGACTCTAGCTCCTATAACTCACGAGATTACCTCAAAAAACAGAATTTCGATATCGATTTTTAACGAAACGGGCAAGGTTTCGATTATCGGAGTCAAACTCGTCATGCGCTGGTACTAGTAGGACCTTCGTTTCAAATTTGTCTCTAGCTCTTATAAGTACTGAGATCCTTGCGTTCATCCCTGCAGATCAAGAATATATAAATACTTAATGGGGTCGAAGATGCTTCCTGGTGCCTCTTTCATACAATTGCATAAATACCTTTTAGCCATTTTTAATGGGTTCAGGCTAGCCTATCTTATGCAAAAAATATCTGTCGACCTTACAAAAGCTCTCTTCTATCAACACCAAATGTTGCTCACGCTACGAGGTAAATTACATCAGCAGTAATAAAAATGATAAAGAAGGGCTATCTTCGGCATGCCGAAGATTTAATACCCCTGCAGACCCAACCTGTTAATACTGCTCATAATGCTTAGCCCGTATCTAAGAAGTACGGGGAAGTATACTTAAGATATTTTGAAAAACAAAATGTTTTTCATACAAGAACCTACTTCTTAACCGATAGTTCCTATGCCAGCTATATGAGAGTGGTCTGATTTATATAAGATTTTAGCTTTTATAGGGCGCATAGTAAAACCTATAAATGCCGAGTTTGGTCAAGATATCTTAAAAAACAAAAAAGTTTTCCAAACAATATCTTAATTTTATAGTGGTCCGATCCAGCCGTCTCCAACATATGTTCTACGTGCAACAGTATCAGGGACTTCTGCAAAGTTTCTTGACGATAGCTTTAAAACTGAGAGACTAGTTCGCATAGAAACAGACAGACACTCGGACGGACGCACAGACGGACATTACTCGGCTGTTGATACTGATCAAGAATACATATACTTTATAATATGGGAGATGTCTCCTGATAGGCGTTACACATTTCGAGACAAAATTATAATACTCTTGCAAGCGTAAAGACGCGCAAGAATGTATAAGTGTTATTTATTAGTTTACTTTGAGTTAGTGTGCTTTGAGGAGTGTGCTTTGGTGTATGTCAAAATCGAATCTAAGACTGAAGACAATTGACTTTTACAGCTAGACTCGGAGTATCGGACAACAAGCTTCGCTTGTGCTCGATATCTATGTCTAATAGCTTTCTCTAGTGAGACTGTCGAAGCAATTCTGATCTTCCCATTGCCTCATCATACGTGCCTTATTAAATCATGTGGGCTCTAAGCTAATTTTTCGACATCCAAGATATAAGAGGTGAAAGACCCTGCAGTTTAAAACACAAAACTCGTGTTATTTTGGGGAAAAAAATAATCAGATTTTTCCTGTTTTACATTTTCTTGAGCAGACCCGTGTGCTTGGTTGTGTTCTGTTATAAGAATCTCACTGCTCTCGTAGCTGTGAAAAATGTTCGAAACTACTTGGTATCTGGAAAACTCTGAACCAAATTATCTTGAGGAAACGCCAGTATCGGGAGGTCGCAATAAAGTGCGCTTACCACGTCTGGGTTAACCATCGCTTTTACTTCAAATAGCACTGACTCTTTGTCGGCGAACTGTATTATATGAAGCGTCTTGTTGCCAAACAGAATGAAGTTGCGCTTGAGGGGGAACGAGCTTCTTCTAAAATTATTTGAACTCTGAAAAAGTTTAACGGTTTTTCCGTTGAAACGGTCGAAGTTCTAGCTCAGGGATAGCTCGCTCTCCCTTAATGGTTTAGATATCACAGTATTTTACTGATTTAACAACGATTTTAAAACGAACAAACTATTGTTATACCCTTGCAGAGGTTATTATAATTTTGACTTGAAATGTGGAAGGCATAGAAGGAGACATCTCCGATATTATAGCTCAAGCTCTTATAGATTCAGATATCCTTGCGTTCATACATACGGATGGACGGAAGGACAGACAGACGGACATGGCTATATCGACTCGGCTATTGATGCTGATCAAGAATATATATACTTTATGGAGTCGGAGATGCTTTCTTCTGCCTGTTACCGATATTTGCACAAATAGACTAAACTATTGGTCTCCTTGGCCATATAAACCGGAGCCAGCCAAATACCATGATGTACCGGCGGTAACAGAGTTTATTCTCTGGCACGCCACCACTTATCGGCATCCGGCATATAGTGCTACCAACTTCGCTTCTACGCGCACGGCGCGACTAAAGAGACATCCAGCCATCCACTTTATGATCGGCAGCACGAAAAGCGCAATCCGTCGTGTATACCTAAAAATTAGTCGCACCGCTGGACCTGTCGGCACTCTTGCACTAAGCGAGATTAGACAGTTCCATCCGATTCAAAAGATATTTCCAGGCCCCAAAGACTACCTCAGGAGCCGCGGCCCCGTGACTTCGGATGGTGTGGCCATGAATCGGTAATCGAAATATAAAGGATAGGAATGGTCATTTAGTTTTCCAAATTGTAAAAAGTATCAGCAGGCGTCCTTTTCAATGGTTTGCTTAAAACTAAAAACAAAACCAAAAATGAAAATAAAGATATGCTGATACTTAGAGCCGTGGATGTATATTATTTTTTTTGTAGAAATACTTTTAACTAATATAAATTTTGTTTAAACAGCGGAAATGCAATGTCTACATCATCTTGGGCTCAACGATCAAATTAAGAACCACAAGTAAAAGCTGCGTAAGTAATGCAAATAAGTAGTAGTAACGTCTTTCAAGAACCTATGTTACGTCGTATGACAATTAATAAATACTAGACGATAAGGTATCTCACATATAAAAAATGATATTACCATCCGGCTCCACCGCCAGATCTTTGGTCATCGCCAATTCGAAGGTCAGCATCAAACACAATAAGACGCTTCTGGCTGAGTAAATTTTAAGACTCGAATTTAATTAGAACTTAAGCTAAGTGAATGGACATCTGTTGCTCAAATTTATAATACCTACGCTAGAACTTAATCATGGACATCCTAAGTTTTAAGCTTCTGTTAAAAATGAAGATATTGTTTTGGAAATGATACGATACGATGGTCTGTGCAGTAGTTTTGCTACATTCTGAACGAATGCTTTAGAAGGGTTACAGAAAATGAAAGATACTTGATATATTTATACTATTCTCGAAGCCATGTCCAGTTTAATGAATCTAGCTCCTATAACTCACGAGATTACCTCAAAAAACAGTATTTCGATATCGATTTTTAACGAAACGGGGCAAGGTTTCGATTATCGAAGTCAAACTCGTCATGCGCTGGTACTAGTAGGACCTTCGTTCCAAATTTGTCTCTAGTTCTTATAAGTACTGAGATCCTTGCGTTCATACCTGCAGATCAAGAATATATATACTAAATGGGGTCGGAGATGCTTCCTGGTGCCTCTTACATACAAGTGCATAAATACCATTTAACCATTTTTAATGGGTTCAGGGTATAATGAGCTAGCCTTTTATGCAGCCGCTAGCCGTATCTTATGCAAAAAATATCTGTCGACCTTAGAAATGCTCTCTTCTATCAACACCAGACGCCCAAGAATGTATAAGTGTTATTTATTAGTTTACTTCGAGTTAGTGTGCTCTGGTGTATGTCAAAATCAAATCTGAGACTGAAGACAATTGACTTTTACGGCTACACTCGGAGTATCGGACAACAAGCTTCGCTTGTGCTCGACATCTATGTCTAATAGCTTTCTCTAGTGAGACTGTGGAAGCAAGTCTGACCTTCCCATTGCCTTATCCAAAATACGTAAGAAATCTGAGATATTAGTTGAGTGCCTAATGACATCATGTGGGCTCTACGCTAAATTTTTGACATCTACTATTTGTCTGTGTTATTGGCGTGTGAATGGTCGGTAATCCGACCATTAGTAACTGCGAGAGAGACGAAATATATATAATTTTAGAAAAGAAATTATTACTTCTTAAACAATTACAAAAACTAAACTGTCACGTCCGGCATTTATCTCAAGTTGTCCTTGTGGACCACCCTCCCTTTACCAAAGACTGTGGTCCCCAAGAGTGCCTCGACTTTTATTCACGCACAAGGAGGTCAGCTTAATGCTGAGCTTTTAGTTCTTGTTTTCTAATCTGGCTGTAATCTGTTCTTGCCAGCCTGGTTCGGGACTGAATATTATGTGGATTGGCTTTCTATTAGTGGCAGAATTAATTACTCGGTTATACTCGACGGCGGCTAGCAAAATAACCTCAGACGTATCGTCGATTCCCCTCTCTATCTGGTCAAAAGTTCCACTTGCTCGTTTCATGTACTGTGTAATGCTTAAAAACAAGTAAGAGGTTCTAGTCGGGAGCTCCCGACTAGGGGATACCCTGAACCCTCATATTCCAACACCAAATGCAGCTCGCGCTAATAGATAGAGAGTAGCGGGGAGGTGGCCATAGGTATAAAATGAAAGATACATGATATATATATACTTTTCTAAAAGCTACATGTTAAGTTTGGTGACTCTAGCTCTTATTATTTACAAAAATTGGTTAAAAAACAGGATTTCGATATAATTTTTTATCGATTACTTTGAAACGGAGTAAGTTATCGATTATCGGAAACAAACTCGATCTGCGCAGGCACTAGGAGCACCTACATCTAAAATTTCAAGTCTCTAGCTCTTATAGGTTCTGAGATCCTTGCGTTCATACATACGGACGGACGGACGGACGGACGGACGGACGGACAGACAGACAGACGGACATGGCTAGATCGACTCGGCTATTGATGCTGATCAAGAATATATATACTTTATGGGGTCGGAGATGCTTCCTTCAATATACAATATACAATATACAATATACAATACAATATACCCTTTTAACCCATTTTCAATGGGTTCAGGGTATAATAATGATAATAATTAATAATCTATTAATTGAGAGTCGTCTTGTTATCACAGTAAGTCACACGAGAAAAAGGAAATGTATTCGTTAATTGGATAAGAGGTGTTTTCACGTCTTCTATGGTGCGGGACGCAATCTGTTAAACGACAGCGAACTTGAAAAACTTTTAAGTGTGAAGTGGGATTCATGTTTCGCCAAGCATATATTTTATCGGGTGCCTGTTATACTCATTTGAAAAGATCCATCAGCTTAAAACACGAAACTTATGGGCTAACCTTGTAGCTTTGGGGAAAAAATAATCAGACATTTCCTGTTTTACATTTTCTTGAGCAGACCTGTGTGCTTGGTTGTGTTCTGTTATGATAATCTCACGCCTCTCGTAGCTGTGGAAAATGTTCGAAACTACTTTGTATTTGGAAAACTCTGAACCAAATTATCCTGAGGAAACGCCAGAATCGGGAGATCGCAATAAAGTGCGCTTACCACGTCTGGGTTAACCATCGCTTTTACTTCAAATAGCACTGACTCTTTGTCGGCGAACTGTATTATATGAAGCGTCTTGTTGCCAAACAGAATGAACTTGCGCTTGAAGGGGGAACGAGCTTCGTCTACAAATTTTTGAACTCTGAAACAGTTTACCGGATTTTCCGTTGAAACGGTCGAAGTTCTAGCTCAGGGATAGCTCACGGTGGATAGTCGCTGTATCGGTCGTGTCAAACTGATTTTCTAACGCATTAACGTTTTGTCGCGACAAGGCATCAGCGACTTCCCAACCGGGCTTGTAGAAAATCTTAGCATTGATCTCATCAATGCGAGCTGGAAAGCTGTATTTTTGGGATGGCGTTTATTTCCTGGTTGATAGTCAGTGTAACTGTTTATATCTTTTAGTGCGTACAGGTTATAACAAAGCTATGCTAAGGCCCAAGCACTGGCTAACAGTTCTGTCTCACTTGTTGCTTAACTCGTTTCGCTCTCCTTTAATGGTTTAGATATCATATTATTTTACTGATTTAACAACGATTTTTAAACAAATAAACTATTGTTATACCCCTGCAGAGGTTATTATAATTTTGACTTGAAATGTGGAACGCATAGAAGGAGACATTTCCGACATTATGGCTCTAGCTCTTATAGATTCAGATATCCTTGCGTTCATACATACGGACTGACGGACTTATCGGCATCCGGCATATAGTGCTACCAACTTCGCTTCTACGCGCACGGCGCGACTAAAGAGACATCCAGCCATCCACTTTATGATCGGCAGCAAGAAAAGCGCAATCCGTCGCGTATAGCTAAAAATTGGACGTACCGCTGGACCTGTCGGCACTCTCACACTAGGCGAGATTAGACAGTTCCATCCGAATCAAAAGATCTTTCAAGGCCCCAAAGACCACTTCAGGAGCCGCGGCCCCGTGACTTCGGATGGTGTGGCCAAGAATCGGTTATCGAAATATAAGGGTTAGGAATGGTCATTTAGTTTTAAAAATTGTAAAAAGTATCAGCAGGCGTTCTTTTCAATCGTTTGCTTAATACTAAAAACAAATCCAAAAATGAAAATAAAGATATGCTGATACTTAGAGCCGTGGATGTATATTATTTTTTTTGTAGAATTACTTTTACTTATATAAATTTTGTTTAAACAGCAGAAATGCAATGTCTACATCATCTTGGGCTCAACGATCAATTTAAAAACCACAAGTAAAAGCTGCGTGAGTAATGCAAATAAGTAGTAGTAACGTCTTTCAGGAACCTATGTTACGTCGTATGACAATTAATAAATACTAGACGATAAGGTATCTCACATATAAACAAGTAAGAGGTTCTAGTCGGGAGCTCCCGATTAGGGGATACCCTGAACCCTCATATTCCAACACCAAATGCAGCGCGCGCTTATAGATAGAGAGTAGCGGGGAGGTGGCGATAGGTATAAAATGAAAGATAATATATGTATATATATATACTTTTCTAGAAGCTACATGTCAAGTTTGGTAACTCTAGCTCTTATTATTTACCAAAATTGCTTAAAAAACAGGATATCGATATACATTTTTATCGATTACTTGGAAACGGGGCAAGTTATCGATTATCGGAAACAAACAAATCTGCGTAGGAACTAGGAGCACCTATATCTAAAATTTCCCTAGCTCCCTAGCTCTTATAGGTTCTGAGATCCTTGCGTTCATACATACGGACGGACGGACGGACGGACGGACGGACGGACAGACAGACGGACATGGCTAGATCGACTCGGCTATTGATGCTGATCAAGAATATATATACTTTATGGGGTCGGAGATGCTTCCTTCGGCCTGTTACATACATTTGCATTTTGCACAAATACAATATACCCTTTTAACCCATTTTCAATGGGTTCAGGGTATAATAATGATAATAATTAATAATCTATTAATTGAGAGTCGTCTTGTTATCACAGTAAGTCACACGAGAAAAAGGAAATGTATTCGTTAATTGGATAAGAGGTGTTTTCACGTCTTCTATGGTGCGGGACGCAATCTGTTAAACGACAGCGAACTTGAAAAACTTTTAAGTGTGAAGTGGGATTCATGTTTCGCCAAGCATATATTTTATCGGGTGCCTGTTATACTCATTTGAAAAGATCCATCAGCTTAAAACACGAAACTTATGGGCTAACCTTGTAGCTTTGGGGAAAAAATAATCAGACATTTCCTGTTTTACATTTTCTTGAGCAGACCTGTGTGCTTGGTTGTGTTCTGTTATGATAATCTCACGCCTCTCGTAGCTGTGGAAAATGTTCGAAACTACTTTGTATTTGGAAAACTCTGAACCAAATTATCCTGAGGAAACGCCAGAATCGGGAGATCGCAATAAAGTGCGCTTACCACGTCTGGGTTAACCATCGCTTTTACTTCAAATAGCACTGACTCTTTGTCGGCGAACTGTATTATATGAAGCGTCTTGTTGCCAAACAGAATGAACTTGCGCTTGAAGGGGGAACGAGCTTCGTCTACAAATTTTTGAACTCTGAAACAGTTTACCGGATTTTCCGTTGAAACGGTCGAAGTTCTAGCTCAGGGATAGCTCACGGTGGATAGTCGCTGTATCGGTCGTGTCAAACTGATTTTCTAACGCATTAACGTTTTGTCGCGACAAGGCATCAGCGACTTCCCAACCGGGCTTGTAGAAAATCTTAGCATTGATCTCATCAATGCGAGCTGGAAAGCTGTATTTTTGGGATGGCGTTTATTTCCTGGTTGATAGTCAGTGTAACTGTTTATATCTTTTAGTGCGTACACTGGCTAACAGTTCTGTCTCACTTGTTGCTTAACTCGTTTCGCTCTCCTTTAATGGTTTAGATATCATATTATTTTACTGATTTAACAACGATTTTTAAACAAATAAACTATTGTTATACCCCTGCAGAGGTTATTATAATTTTGACTTGAAATGTGGAACGCATAGAAGGAGACATTTCCGATATTATGGCTCTAGCTCTTATAGATTCAGATATCCTTGCGTTCATACATACGGACTGACGGACTTATCGGCATCCGGCATATAGTGCTACCAACTTCGCTTCTACGCGCACGGCGCGACTAAAGAGACATCCAGCCATCCACTTTATGATCGGCAGCAAGAAAAGCGCAATCCGTCGCGTATAGCTAAAAATTGGACGTACCGCTGGACCTGTCGGCACTCTCACACTAGGCGAGATTAGACAGTTCCATCCGAATCAAAAGATCTTTCAAGGCCCCAAAGACCACTTCAGGAGCCGCGGCCCCGTGACTTCGGATGGTGTGGCCAAGAATCGGTTATCGAAATATAAGGGTTAGGAATGGTCATTTAGTTTTAAAAATTGTAAAAAGTATCAGCAGGCGTTCTTTTCAATCGTTTGCTTAGTACTAAAAACAAATCCAAAAATGAAAATAAAGATATGCTGATACTTAGAGCCGTGGATGTATATTATTTTTTTTGTAGAATTACTTTTACTTATATAAATTTTGTTTAAACAGCAGAAATGCAATGTCTACATCATCTTGGGCTCAACGATCAATTTAAAAACCACAAGTAAAAGCTGCGTGAGTAATGCAAATAAGTAGTAGTAACGTCTTTCAGGAACCTATGTTACGTCGTATGACAATTAATAAATACTAGACGATAAGGTATCTCACATATAAACAAGTAAGAGGTTCTAGTCGGGAGCTCCCGATTAGGGGATACCCTGAACCCTCATATTCCAACACCAAATGCAGCGCGCGCTTATAGATAGAGAGTAGCGGGGAGGTGGCGATAGGTATAAAATGAAAGATAATATATGTATATATATATACTTTTCTAGAAGCTACATGTCAAGTTTGGTAACTCTAGCTCTTATTATTTACCAAAATTGCTTAAAAAACAGGATATCGATATACATTTTTATCGATTACTTGGAAACGGGGCAAGTTATCGATTATCGGAAACAAACAAATCTGCGTAGGAACTAGGAGCACCTATATCTAAAATTTCCCTAGCTCCCTAGCTCTTATAGGTTCTGAGATCCTTGCGTTCATACATACGGACGGACGGACGGACGGACGGACGGACGGACAGACAGACGGACATGGCTAGATCGACTCGGCTATTGATGCTGATCAAGAATATATATACTTTATGGGGTCGGAGATGCTTCCTTCGGCCTGTTACATACATTTGCATTTTGCACAAATACAATATACCCTTTTAACCCATTTTCAATGGGTTCAGGGTATAATAATGATAATAATTAATAATCTATTAATTGAGAGTCGTCTTGTTATCACAGTAAGTCACACGAGAAAAAGGAAATGTATTCGTTAATTGGATAAGAGGTGTTTTCACGTCTTCTATGGTGCGGGACGCAATCTGTTAAACGACAGCGAACTTGAAAAACTTTTAAGTGTGAAGTGGGATTCATGTTTCGCCAAGCATATATTTTATCGGGTGCCTGTTATACTCATTTGAAAAGATCCATCAGCTTAAAACACGAAACTTATGGGCTAACCTTGTAGCTTTGGGGAAAAAATAATCAGACATTTCCTGTTTTACATTTTCTTGAGCAGACCTGTGTGCTTGGTTGTGTTCTGTTATGATAATCTCACGCCTCTCGTAGCTGTGGAAAATGTTCGAAACTACTTTGTATTTGGAAAACTCTGAACCAAATTATCCTGAGGAAACGCCAGAATCGGGAGATCGCAATAAAGTGCGCTTACCACGTCTGGGTTAACCATCGCTTTTACTTCAAATAGCACTGACTCTTTGTCGGCGAACTGTATTATATGAAGCGTCTTGTTGCCAAACAGAATGAACTTGCGCTTGAAGGGGGAACGAGCTTCGTCTACAAATTTTTGAACTCTGAAACAGTTTACCGGATTTTCCGTTGAAACGGTCGAAGTTCTAGCTCAGGGATAGCTCACGGTGGATAGTCGCTGTATCGGTCGTGTCAAACTGATTTTCTAACGCATTAACGTTTTGTCGCGACAAGGCATCAGCGACTTCCCAACCGGGCTTGTAGAAAATCTTAGCATTGATCTCATCAATGCGAGCTGGAAAGCTGTATTTTTGGGATGGCGTTTATTTCCTGGTTGATAGTCAGTGTAACTGTTTATATCTTTTAGTGCGTACAGGTTATAACAAAGCTATGCTAAGGCCCAAGCACTGGCTAACAGTTCTGTCTCACTTGTTGCTTAACTCGTTTCGCTCTCCTTTAATGGTTTAGATATCATATTATTTTACTGATTTAACAACGATTTTTAAACAAATAAACTATTGTTATACCCCTGCAGAGGTTATTATAATTTTAGCTCTTATAGATTCAGATATCCTTGCGTTCATACATACGGACTGACGGACTTATCGGCATCCGGCATATAGTGCTACCAACTTCGCTTCTACGCGCACGGCGCGACTAAAGAGACATCCAGCCATCCACTTTATGATCGGCAGCAAGAAAAGCGCAATCCGTCGCGTATAGCTAAAAATTGGACGTACCGCTGGACCTGTCGGCACTCTCACACTAGGCGAGATTAGACAGTTCCATCCGAATCAAAAGATCTTTCAAGGCCCCAAAGACCACTTCAGGAGCCGCGGCCCCGTGACTTCGGATGGTGTGGCCAAGAATCGGTTATCGAAATATAAGGGTTAGGAATGGTCATTTAGTTTTAAAAATTGTAAAAAGTATCAGCAGGCGTTCTTTTCAATCGTTTGCTTAATACTAAAAACAAATCCAAAAATGAAAATAAAGATATGCTGATACTTAGAGCCGTGGATGTATATTATTTTTTTTGTAGAATTACTTTTACTTATATAAATTTTGTTTAAACAGCAGAAATGCAATGTCTACATCATCTTGGGCTCAACGATCAATTTAAAAACCACAAGTAAAAGCTGCGTGAGTAATGCAAATAAGTAGTAGTAACGTCTTTCAGGAACCTATGTTACGTCGTATGACAATTAATAAATACTAGACGATAAGGTATCTCACATATAAACAAGTAAGAGGTTCTAGTCGGGAGCTCCCGATTAGGGGATACCCTGAACCCTCATATTCCAACACCAAATGCAGCGCGCGCTTATAGATAGAGAGTAGCGGGGAGGTGGCGATAGGTATAAAATGAAAGATAATATATGTATATATATATACTTTTCTAGAAGCTACATGTCAAGTTTGGTAACTCTAGCTCTTATTATTTACCAAAATTGCTTAAAAAACAGGATATCGATATACATTTTTATCGATTACTTGGAAACGGGGCAAGTTATCGATTATCGGAAACAAACAAATCTGCGTAGGAACTAGGAGCACCTATATCTAAAATTTCCCTAGCTCCCTAGCTCTTATAGGTTCTGAGATCCTTGCGTTCATACATACGGACGGACGGACGGACGGACGGACGGACGGACAGACAGACGGACATGGCTAGATCGACTCGGCTATTAATGCTGATCAAGAATATATATACTTTATGGGGTCGGAGATGCTTCCTTCCGCCTGTTACATACATTTGGATTTTGCACAAAAACATAATACCCCTTTTACCCATTTTTAATGGGTTCAGGGTATAAAAATAATCCGTCATAGTAACTCCCCTTATGCATCTCCCATAGTACTGGTTAAGAAGAAATCAGGAGACATTCGCTTATGCGTCGATTACCGTTTGGAGATTATAAGTTTGAAGTTAATCTTAAGATATGCATATTTTTGAATAAGGAATGCGAGTTCTTAGGATATAGAGTCGATAGGCATGGTATAGCTCCTAATGAATCCCATTTGGAAGTTCTGAGAGCGTATCCAGTGCCTCAAAACCTTAAAAGTCTTCACTCATGTTTGGGATTTTTCTCGTACTTTCGAAGATTTGTATTATTATTTGCTAGTATAGCCCGACCCTTGACAGAGTTCTTGAAGCAAGGTGGTCCGTTTTCACTTAACACAGAACAATTAAATTCGGTTAATACGTTAAAAACTGCTTTGCCAAATCCACCAGTATTGACAATATTCAGCCCAAATAGTGAAACGGAGACTGCATACAGATGCAAGTAAACATGGCTTTGGAGCCATATTGCAACGACAAGATGATGGCAAGATCGCAGCAGCGGAATCTAGATATAACAGCTTCGAGTTGGAAACCCTTGCCATCATTTATGCATTACGTTGTTTTAGAGTATACCTAGAGCATAGAGCTTTTTAAATAATAACGGATTGTAATTGCCGAAAAGCTATTAATCCACGCATTGCTCGATGGTCACTCGAATTGGAAAATTATGATTATCGTATCGAACACAGACCTGTTAGCAACATGTCGCATGTAGACAGACGCCTTGAGTAGACAGACAGAATTAATGCACATAGCGAGTAATAATCAGCTGTAGTAATAAATATAGTGAGAACCGTAATGATGACCGATGTGAAAACCATAGGGATTATCGAACAACGAAGCGTAAAGACAACCAAAGGAAGGACTACAGGAGGAAATTAAATAATCGCATGGACGGCTGTAAAGTGGCCTGGGGGAAGTATCAGCAGGAATCGGATGTTGTAGGGACGACAGCAAGTTGTAGTATTGGTAAAGATTTTGTCTTCTTGAAGGAATCTTTCCTGCAATCTTTACCCATAGTGGACGTGGTAGATGCGACGCCAAAAGATGTTGACTTAATTCTGAAAACTGAACAGATGAGGGATCCTGAAGTTATGAAAGTCCGAGATTTGTTAGAGCAAAGTGATGAACATGGCTTTGAATTAATAGATGGCATTGCATATAAAATTGATGAAAGCAGTGACTTGCGATTATATGCTCATGCAAGTATGGAAGACCAGCTTATCCGCTTGGCGCATGAAATATTGGGCCATTACGCAGCAGACAAGTGTTTTAATAATTTAAAAAGGTCTTACTGCTTCCCTGCTAAAAGGAGCAAAGTAGAGAAATTTATCCGAAACTGTTTGCCATGCAAGTTATCACCCCGCCCGCAAGGCAATTCTTATTGCAATCATAAACAACATTTCAGTATAAGTCGCTATCCCAATTACTTAGCCCTTTCAGGCTTATTAGACCCGTTTCAATCACTACGTCCACTTAACGCACAGCTGCGGCTCTGCTAACATAAATATCCAGATTCCCGGCTCTAACATAAACATAACAGCGCAACCACTTAACATAAAGATTCATATTCTCATGCGCAATTCATAACGTAAATTACAGACCCAATCTCTAATGCGCAATTCATAACGTAAACTAAAGACCCAGTCTCTAGAGCGCAATTGCTAACGTAAACATAACTCAAAGCGTCTAGCTTACGCAAGCCACCCCCGCGAGCTTTTAAACTTTAAGGAAAGAAGCTTTAGCATAAACACAGCTGATTCGCAGCATAAGATCACCGCGAGCTTTTGAGCTTTAAGAGAATAAGCTTTATCATAACCATAGCTGACTTGCAGCATAAGTTCACAATTGTACTTTAGTTCTAATCTTGGACTCAAATAAATCGGAAGCCTTCAGCCTCCCACTTAAAAAATATATTTTTTCCAATTAGTAGTCACTAATCGGTTAATTGGCGCCCAACGTGGGGCTCGCGATTATAAACACAAAAAAGGACAAGTAAGAGGTTCTAGTCGGGAGCTCCCGACTAGGGGATACCCTGAACCCTCATATTCCAACACCATATGCAGCGCGCGCTTATAGATAAAGAGTAGCGGGGAGGCAGCGATAGGTATAAAATGAAAGATAATCGATATATATATACTTTTCTAGAAGCTACATGTCAAGTTTGGTGACTCTAGCTCTTATTATTTACCAAAATTGCTTAAAAAACAGGATTTCGATATACATTTTTATCGATTACTTGGAAACGGGGCAAGTTATCGATTATCGGAAACAAACTCGATCTGCGTAGGAACTAGGAGCACCTACGTCTAATTTCAAGTCTCTAGCTCTTATAGGTTCTGAGATCCTTGCGTTCATACATACGGACGGACGGACGGACGGACGGACGGACGGACGGACGGACGGACAGACAGACGGACATGGCTAGATCGACTCGGCTATTAATGCTGATCAAGAATATATATACTTTATGGGGTCGGAGATGCTTCCTTCTGCCTGTTACATACATTTGGATTTTGCACAAAAACATAATACCCCTTTTACCCATTTTTAATGGGTTCAGGGTATAAAAATGATATTACCATCCGGCTCCACCGCCAGATCTTTGGTCATCGCCAATTCGAAGGTCAGCATCAAGCACAGTAAGGCCCTTCTGGCTCAGTAAATTTTAAGACTCGAATTTAATTAGAACTTAAGCAAAGTGAATGGACATCAGTTGCTCAAATTTATAATACCTACGCTAGAACTTAATCATGGAGATCCTAAGTTTTAAGCTTCTATTAAAAATGAAGATATTGTTTTGGAAATGATTCCATAAAAGTTTATCTTAATGGTCTGTGCAGTAGTTTTGCTAGATTCTGAACGAATGCTTTAGAAGGGTTACAGAAAATGAAAGATACTTGATATATTTGTACTATTCTCAATGCCATGTCCAGTTTAATGACTCTAGCTCCTATAACTCACGAGATTACCTCAAAAAACAGAATTTCGATATCGATTTTTAACGAAATGGGGCAAGGTTTCGATTATCGGAGTCAAACTCGTCATGCGCTGGTACTAGTAGGACCTTCGTTTAAAATTTGTCTCTAGCTCTTATAAGTACTGAGATCCTTGCGTTCATACCTGCAGATCAAGAATATAAATACTAAATGGGGTCGGATATGCTTCCTGGTGCCTCTTTCATACAATTGCATAAATACCTTTTAACGATTTTTAAAGGGTTCAGGGTATAATTAGCTAGCCTATCTTATGCAAAAAATATCTGTCGACCTTAGAAATGCTCTCTTCTATCAACACCAAACGTTGCTCACGCTACGAGGTCACTTACATCAGCAGTAATAAAAACGATAAAGAAAGGCTATCTTCGGCACGCCGAAGATTTAATACCCCTGCAGACCCAACCTGTTAATAATGCTCATAATGCTTAGCCCGTATCTAAGAAGTACAGGGAAGTATATTTAAGATATTTTGAAAAACAAAAAGTTTTCCAAACAATCTTAATTTTATAGTGGTCCGATCCAGCTGTCTCCAACATATGTTCTACGTGCAACAGTAAGAGGGACCTCTGCAAAGTTGCATGACGATAGCTTTTAAACTGAGAGACTAATTCGCATAGAAACAGACAGACAGAGGGACATTACTCGGCTGTTGATACTGATCAAGAATACATATACTTTATAATATGGGAGATGTCTCCTGATAGGCGTAACACATTTCGAGACAAAATTATAATACCCTTGCAAGCGTTAAGTCGCGCAAGAATGTATAAGTGTTATTTATTAGTTTACTTTGAGTTAGTTGGCGTGTGCTCTGGTGTATGTCAAAATCGAATCTAAGACTGAAGACAATTGACTTTTGCGGCTACACTCGGAGTATCGGACAACAAGCTTCGCTTGTGCTCGACATCTATGTCTAATAGCTTTCTCTAGTGAGACTGTGGAAGCAAGTCTGATCTTCCCATTGCCTCATCCAAAATACGTAAGAAATCTGAGATATTAGTTGAGTGCCTTATAAAATCAAATGGGCTCTAAGCTAATTTTTCGACATCAACTATTTGTCTGTGTTATTGGCGTGTGAATGGTCGGTAATCCGAGCATTAGTAACTGCGAGAGAGACGAAATATATATAATTTTAGAAAAGAAATTATTACTTCTTAAACAATTACAAAAACTTAAATAATGTCACGTCCGGCATTAATCTCAAGTTTTCCTTGTGGACCACCCTCCCCTTACCAAAGACTGTGGTCCCCAAGAGTGCCTCGACTTTTATTCACGCACAAGGAGGTCAGCTTAATGCTGAGCTTTTAGTTCTTGTTTACTAATCTGGCTAAATCTGTTCTTGCCAGCCTGGTTCGGGACTGAATATTATGTGGATTGGCTTTCTATTAGTGGCAGAATTAATTACTCGGTTATACTCGACGGCGGCTAGCAAAATAACCTCAGACGTATCGTCGATTCCCCTCTCTATCCGGTCAAATGTTCCACTTGCCCGTTTCATGTACTGTGTTAAATAATAATAATGACCGTATCATCTATTAATTGAGAGTCGTCTCGTTATCGCAGTAAATCACACGAGAAAAAGGAAATGTATTCGTTAATTGGATTAGAGGTGCTTTCACGTCTTCTATGGTGCGGGACGCAATCTGTTGAACGACAGCGAACTTGAAAAACTTTTAAGTGTGAAGTGGGATTCATGTTTCGCCAAGCTTATATTTTATCGGGTGCCTGTTATACTCATTTGAAAAGTCCCTGCAGTTTAAACTGTATTATATGAACTGTCTTGTTGCCGAACAGAATGAACTTGCGCTTGAGGGGGGAACGAGCTTCTTCTAAAATTATTTAAACTCTGAAACAGTTTAACGGTTTTTCCGTTGAATGGATCGAAGTTCTAGTTCAGGGATAGTTCACGGTGGATAGTCGCTGTATCGGACGTGTCAAACTGATTTTTTAACGCGTTAACGTTTTGTCGCGACAAGACATCATCGACGTCCCAACCGGGCTTGTAGAAAATCTTAGCAGTGATTTCATCAATGCGAGCTGGAAAGCTGTATTTTTGCGATGGAGTTTATTTCCTGATTGAAAGGTAGTGTAACTGTTTGTATCTTTTAGTGCGTACAGCTAATAACAAAGCTTTGCTAAAGCTCAAGCACTGGCTAACAGTTCTGTTTCACTTGTTGCGTAACTCGTTTCGCTCTCCTTTAATGGTTTAGATATCATAGTATTTTACTGATTTAATTTTGACTTGAAATGTGGAACGCATAGAAGGAGACATCTCCGATATTATAGCTCGAGGCTCAGATATCCTTGCGTTCATACATACGGATGGACGGACGGATGGACGGACGGACAGCAGGACGGACACGGCTAGATCGACTCGGCTATGGATGCTGATCAAGAATATATATACTTTATAGGGTCGGAGCTGCTTCCTTCTGCCTGTGACATATATTTGCACAAATACATTATACCTTTTTACCCATTTTCAATGAGGTAAATGGAGTACCCATTTTCAATCACGGTATAAAAAACTTGCTGCTCCACGATTGGGAAAAAGTACAGACGGTCCCATATCGGAATGAAATCAGGTATATTCCGCGAATATACGTATATGAAGATTAAAGTGCGGAATATAAGTTCTAGTGGAGTTAAGCTAAACGAAGGTACGTTAGATAATCAGTGAAACGTTTAGGCTAAACTATTGGTCTGCCTGGCCATATAAACCGGAGCCAGCCAAATACCATGATGTGCCGGCGGTAACAGAGTTTATTCTCTGGCACGCCACCACTTATCGGCATCCGGCATATAGTGCTAACAACTTCGCTTATACGCGCACGGCGCGACTAAAGAGACATCCAGCCATCCACTTTATGATCGGCAGCAAGAAAAGCGCAATCCGTCGTGTATAGCTAAAAATTGGACGTACCGCTGTACCTGTCGGCACTCTCGCAATAAGCGAGACTAGACAGTTCCATCCGAATCAAAAGATCTTTCAAGGCCCCAAAGACCACCTCAGGGGCCGCGGCCCCGTGACTTCGGATGGTGTGGCCATGAATCGGTAATCGAAATATAAGGGACAGGAATGGTCATTTAGTTTTCCAAATTTTAAAAAGTATCTGCAGGCGTTCTTTTTAATGGTTTGCTTAAAACTAAAAACAAAACGAAAAATTAAAAGAAAGATATGCTGATACTTAGAGCCCTGGATGTATATTATTTTTTCTGTAGAAATACTTTTAACTAATATAAATTTTGTTTAAACAGCGGAAATGCAATGTCTACATCATCTTGGGCTCAACGATCAAATTAAGAACCACAAGTAAAAGCTGCGTGAGTAATGCAAATAAGTAGTAGTAACGTCTTTCAAGAACCTATGTAACGTCTTATTACAATTAACAAATACTAGACGATAAGGTATCTCACATATAAAAAATAATATTACCATCCGGCTCCACCGCCAGATCTTTGGTCATCGCCAATTCGAAGGTCACCATCAAGCCCAATAAGGCCCTTCTGGCTCAGTAAATTATAAGACTCGAATTTAATTAGAACTTAAGCTAAGTGAATGGACAGTTGCTCAAATTTATAATACCTACGCTAGAACTTAATCATGGAGATCCTAAGTTTTAGGCTTCTATTAAAAATGAAGACATTGTTTTGAAAATGATACGATAAAATTTTACCTTTATGGTCTGTGCAGTAGTCTTGCTAGATTCTGAACGAATGCTTTAGAAGGGTTACAGAAAATGAAAGATACTTGATATATTTATACTATTCTCGAAGCCATGTCCAGATTAATGACTCTAGCTCCTAAAACTCACGAGATTTCGTCAAAAAAACAGAATTTCGATTTCGATTTTTAACGAAACGGGCAAGGTTTCGATTATCAGAGTCAAACTCGTCAGGCGCTGGTACTAGTAGGACCTTCGTTTCAAATTTGTCTCTTGCTCTTATAAATACTGAGATCCTTGCGTTCATCCCTGCAGATCAAGAATATATAAATACTTAATGGGGTCGGAGATGCTTCCTGGTGCCTCTTTCATACAATTGCATAAATACCTTTTGGCCATTTTTAATGGGTTCAGGCTAGCCTATCTTATACAAAAAATATCTGTCGACCTTACAAAAGCTCTCTTCTATCAACACCAAACGTTGCTCACGCTACGAGGTCAATTACATCAGCAGTAATAAAAATGATAAAGAAGGGCTATCTTCGGCATGCCGAAGATTTAATACCCCTGCAGACCCAACCTGTTAATACTGCTCATAATGCTTAGCCCGTATCTAAGAAGTACGGGGAAGTATATTTAAGATATTTTGAAAAACAAAAAGTTTTTCATACAAGAACCTACTTTTTGAACGATAGTTCCTATGCCAGCTATATGAGAGTGGTCTGATTTATATAAGATTTAAGCTTTTATAGGGAGCATAGTAAAACCTATAAATGCCGAGTTTGGTCAAGATATCTTAAAAAACAAAAAAGTTTTCCAAACAACATCTTAATTTTATAGTGGTCCGATCCAGCCGTCTCCAACATATGTTCTACGTGCAACAGTATCAGGGACTTCTGCAAAGTTTCTTGACGATAGCTTTAAAACTGAGAGACTAGTTCGCATAGAAACAGACAGACACTCGGACGGACGCACAGACGGACATTACTCGGCTGTTGATACTGATCAAGAATACATATACTTTATAATATGGGAGATGTCTCCTGATAGGCGTTACACATTTCGAGACAAAATTATAATACCCTTGCAAGCGTAAAGACGCGCAAGAATGTATAAGTGTTATTTATTAGTTTACTTTGAGTTAGTGGGAGTGTGCTTTGGTGTATGTCAAAATCGAATCTAAGACTGAAGACAATTGACTTTTACAGCTAGACTCGGAGTATCGGACAACAAGCTTCGCTTGTGCTCGATATCTATGTCTAATAACTTTCTCTAGTGAGACTGTCGAAGCAATTCTGATCTTCCCATTGCCTCATCATACGTGCCTTATTAAATCATGTGGGCTCTAAGCTAATTTTTCGACATCCAAGATATAAGAGGTGAAAGACCCTGCAGTTTAAAACACAAAACTCGTGTTATTTTGGGGAAAAAAATAATCAGATTTTTCCTGTTTTACATTTTCTTGAGCAGACCCGTGTGCTTGGTTGTGTTCTGTTATAAGAATCTCACTGCTCTCGTAGCTGTGGAAAATGTTTGAAACTACTTGGTATCTGGAAAACTCTGAACCAAATTATCTTGAGGAAACGCCAGAATCGGGAGGTCGCAATAAAGTGCGCTTACCACGTCTGGGTTAACCATCGCTTTTACTTCAAATAGCACTGACTCTTTGTCGGCGAACTGTATTATATGAAGCGTCTTGTTGCCAAACAGAATGATGTTGCGCTTCTTCTAAAATTATTTGAACTCTGAAAAAGTTTAACGGTTTTTCCGTTGAAACGGTCGAAGTTCTAGCTCAGGGATAGCTCGCTCTCCCTTAATGGTTTAGATATCACAGTATTTTACTGATTTAACAACGATTTTAAAACGAACAAACTATTGTTATACCCTTGCAGAGGTTATTATAATTTTGACTTGAAATAAAGGCATAGAAGGAGACATCTCCGATATTATAGCTCTAGCTCTTATAGATTCAGATATCCTTGCGTTCATACATACGGATGGACGGAAGGACAGACAGACATGACTATATCGACTCGGCTATAGATGCTAATCAAGAATATATATACTTTATGGGGTCGGAGATGCTTTCTTCTGCCTGTTACAGATATTTGCACAAATACAATATATCCTTTTTACCCATTTTCAATGGGGTAAATGGGGTACCCATATTCAATCAAAACGTGCTGCTCCACGATTGGGAAAAAGTACAGACGGTCCCATATCGGAATGAAATCATGTATATTCCGCGAATATACGTATATGAAGATTAAAGTGCGGAATATAAGTTCTAGTGGAGTTAAGCTAAACGAAGATACGTTGGTTAATCGAAACGTTTAGGCTAAACTATTGGTCTCCCTGGCCGTATAAACCGGAGCCAGCCAAATACCATGCTGTACCGGTGGTAACAGAGTTTATTCTCTGGCGCGCCACCAATTATCGGCATCCGGCATATAGTGCTAACAACTTCGCTTATACGCGCACGGCGCGACTAAAGAGACATCCAGCCATCCACTTTATGATCGGCAGCAAGAAAAGCGCAATCAGTCGCGTATAGCTAAAAATTGGACGTACCGCTGGACCTGTCGGCACTCTTGCACTAAGCGAGATTAGACAGTTCCATCCGATTCAAAAGATATTTCCAGGCCCCAAAGACCACCTCAGGAGCCGCGGCCCCGTGACTTCGGATGGTGTGGCCATGAATCGGTAATCGAAATATAAAGGACAGGAATGGTCATTTAGTTTTCCAAATTGTAAAAAGTATCAGCAGGCGTCCTTTTCAATGGTTTGCTTAAAACTAAAAACAAAACCAAAAATGAAAATAAAGATATGTTGATACTTAGAGCCGTGGATGTATATTATTTTTTTTTGTAGAAATACTTTTAACTAATATAAATTTTGTTTAAATAGCGGAAATGCAATGTCTACATCATCTTGGGCTCAACGATCAAATTAAGAACCACAAGTAAAAGCTGCGTAAGTAATGCAAATAAGTAGTAGTAACGTCTTTCAAGAACCTATGTTACGTGGTACGACAATTAATAAATACTTTACGATAAGGTATCTCACATATAAAAAATGATATTACCATCCGGCTCCACCGCCAGATCTTTGGTCATCGCCAATTCGAAGGTCAGCATCAAACACAATAAGACGCTTCTGGCTGAGTAAATTTTAAGACACGAATTTAATTAGAACTTAAGCTAAGTGAATGGACATCTGTTGCTCATTTATAATACCTACGCTAGAACTTAATCATGGACATCCTAAGTTTTAAGCTTCTGTTAAAAATGAAGATATTGTTTTGGAAATGATACGATACGATGGTCTGTGCAGTAGTTTTGCTACATTCTGAACGAATGCTTTAGAAGGGTTACAGAAAATGAAAGATACTTGATATATTTATACTATTCTCGAAGCCATGTCCAGTTTAATGAATCTAGCTCCTATAACTCACGAGATTTCCTCAAAAAACAGAATTTCGATATCGATTTTTAACGAAACGGGGCAAGGTTTCGATTATCGAAGTCAAACTCGTCATGCGCTGGCACTAGTAGGACCTTCGTTCCAAATTTGTCTCTAGCTCTTATAAGTACTGAGATCCTTGCGTTCATACCTGCAGATCAAGAATATATATACTAAATGGGGTCGGAGATGCTTCCTGGTGCCTCTTACATATAATTGCATAAATACCTTTTAACCATTTTTAATGGGTTCAGGGTATAATGAGCTAGCCTTTTATGCAGCCGCTAGCCGTATCTTATGCAAAAAATATCTGTCGACCTTAGAAATGCTCTCTTCTATCAACACCAAACGTTTCTTACGCTACGAGGTCAATTACATCAACAGTAATAAAAACGATAAAGAAAGGCTATCTTCGGCACGCCGATGATTTAATATCCCTGCAGACCCAACCTGTTCATAATGCTCATAATGCTTTTCCCGTATCTAAGAAGTACAGGGAAGTATATTTAAGATATTTTGAAAAACAAAAAAAAACAAAGAGCATAGTAAAACTTATAAATGCCGAGTTTGGTCAAGATATCTTAAAAATAAACAAAAAAGTTTTCCAAGCAACATCTTAATTTTATAGTGGTCCGATCGTGCAACAGTAAGAGGGACTTCTGCAAAGTTTCATGACGATAGCTTTTAATCTGAGAGATAAGTTCGCATAGAAACGGACAGACAGACGGACGGACGCACAGACGGACATAACTCGGCTGTTAATACTGATCAAGAATATATATACTTTATGATATGGGAGATGTCTCCTTATAGGCGTTATACATTTCTAGACAAAATTAAGACGCCCAAGAATGTATAAGTGTTATTTATTAGTTTACTTCGAGTTAGTGGGAGTGAGCTCTGGTGTATGTCAAAATCGAATCTAAGACTGAAGACAATTGACTTTTACGGCTACACTCGGAGTATGGGACAACAAGCTTCGCTTGTGCTCGACATCTATGTCTAATAGCTTTCTCTAGTGAGACTGTGGAAGCAAGTCAATACGTAAGAAATCTGAGATATTAGTTGAGTGCCTAATGACATCATGTGGGCTCTAAGCTAAATTTTTGACATCTACTATTTGTCTGTGTTATTGGCGTGTGAATGGTCGGTAATCCGACCATTAGTAACTGCGAGAGAGACGAAATATATATGATTTTAGAAAAGAAATTTTTACTTCTTAAACAATTACAAAAACTTAAATAATGTCACGTCCGGCATTAATCTCAAGTTTTCCTTGTGGACCACCCTCCCCTTACCAAAGACTGTGGTCCCCAAGAGTGCCTGGACTTTTGTTCACGCACAAGGAGGCCAGCTTAATGCTGAGCTTTTTGTTCTTGTTTACTAATCTGGCTCAAATCTGTTCTTGCCAGCCTGATTCGGGACTGAATATTATGTGGATTGGCCTTCTATTAGTGACAGAATTAATTACGCGGTTATACTCGACGGCGGCTAGCAAAATAACCTCAGACGTATCGTCGATTCTCCTCTCTATCTGGTCAAAAGTTCCACTTACCCGTTACATGTACTGTGTAATGCTTAACAAGTAAGAGGTTCTAGTCGGGAGCTCCCGACTAGGGGATACCCTGAACCCCCATATTCCAACACCAAATGCAGCGCGCGCTTATAGATAGAGAGTAGCAGGGAGGTGGCGATAGGTATAAAATGAAAGATAATCGATATATATATACCTTTCTAGAAGCTACATGTCAAGTTTGGTAACTCTAGCTCTTATTATTTACCAAAATTGCTTAAAAAACAGGATATCGATATACATTTTTATCGATTACTTGGAAACGGGGCAAGTTATCGATTATCGGAAACAAACTCGATCTGCGTAGGAACTAGGAGCACCTACATCTACAAAAAAAAACATTCAAGTCTCTAGCTCTTATAGGTTCTGAGATCCTTGCGTTCATACATACGGACGGACGGACGGACGGACGGACAGACAGACGGACATGGCTAGATCGACTCGGCTATTAATGCTGATCAAGAATATATATACTTTATGGGGTCGGAGATGCTTCCTTCTACCTGTTACATACATTTGGATTTTGCACAAAAACATAATACCCCTTTTACCCATTTTTAATGGGTTCAGGGTATAAAAATAATGACCGTATCATCTATTAATTGAGAGTCGTCTTGTTATCGCAGTAAATCACACAAAAAAAGGGAAATGTATTCGTTAATTGGATAAGAGGTGTTTTCACGGTGGGGGAACGAGCTACTTCTACAAATTTTTGAACTCTGAAACAGTTTACCGGATTTTCCGTTGAAACGGTGGATAGTCGCTGTATCGGTCGTGTCAAACTGATTTTCTAACGCATTAACGTTTTGTCGCGACAAGGCATCAGCGACTTCCCAACCGGGTTTGTAGAAAATCTTAGCATTGATCTCATCAATGCGAGCTGGAAAGCTGTATTTTTGGGATGGCGTTTATTTCCTGGTTGTTAGTCAATGTAACTGTTTATATCTTATAGTGCGTACAGGTACTAACGAAGATTTCCTAAGGCCCAATCACTGGTTAACAGTTCTATCTCACTTGTTGCGTAACTCGTTTCGCTCTCCTTTAATGGTTTAGATATCATAGTATTTTACTGATTTAACAAAGATTTTTAAGCAAATAAACTATTGTTATACCCTTGCAGAGGTTATTAGAATTTTGACTTGATATGTGGAACTCATAGAAGAAGACATCTCCGATATTATAGCTCTAGCTCTTATAGGTTCAGATATCCTTGCGTTAATACATACGGACGGAAATACTTTTAACTAATATAAATTATGTTTAAACAGCGGAAATGCAATGTCTACGTCATCTTGGGCTCAACGATCATATTAAGAACCACAAGTAAAAGCTGCGTGAGTAATGCAAATAAGTAGTAGTAACGTCTTTCAAGAACCTATGTAACGTCTTATTACAATTAACAAATACTAGACGATAAGGTATCTCACATATAAAAAAAAATATATCCATCCGGCTCCACCGCCAGATCTTTGGTCATCGCCAATTCGAAGGTCACCATCAAGCCCAATAAGGCCCTTCTGGCTCAGTAAATTATAAGGCTCGAATTTAATTAGAACTTAAGCTAAGTGAATGGACTTCAGTTGCTCAAATTTATAATACATACGCTAAAACTTAATAATGGAGATCCTCAGTTTTAGGCTTCTATTAAAAATGAATTTATTGTTTTGAAAATGATACGATAAAATTTTATCTTTATGGTCTTAAAAATGAAGATATTGTTTTGAAAATGATACGATAAAATTTTATCTTTATGGTCTGTGCAGTAGTCTTGCTAGATTCTGAACGAATGCTTTAGAAGGGTTACAGAAAATGAAAGATACTTGATATATTTATACTATTCTCGAAGCCATGTCCAGATTAATGACTCTAGCTCCTAAAACTCTGTCGACCTTACAAAAGCTCTCTTCTATCAACACCAAACGTTGCTCACGCTACGAGGTCAATTACATCAGCAGTAATAAAAATGATAAAGAAGGGCTATCTTCGGCATGCCGAAGATTTAATACCCCTGCAGACCCAACCTGTTAATAATGCTCATAATGCTTAGCCCGTATCTAAGAAGTACGGGGAAGTATATTTAAGATATTTTGAAAACAAAAAGTTTTTCATACAAGAACCTACTTTTTGAACGATAGTTCCTATGCCAGCTATATGAGAGTGGTCTGATTTATATAAGATTTTAGCTTTTATAGGGAGCATAGTAAACCTATAAATGCCGAGTTTGGTCAAGATATCTTAAAAAACAAAAAAGTTTTCCAAACAACATCTTAATTTTATAGTGGTCCGATCCAGCCGTCTCCAACATATGTTCTAAGTGCAACAGTATCAGGGACTTCTGCAAAGTTTCTTGACGATAGCTTTAAAACTGAGAGACTAGTTCGCATAGAAACAGACAGACACTCGGACGGACGCACAGACGGACATTACTCGGCTGTTGATACTGATCAAGAATACATATACTTTATAATATGGGAGATGTCTCCTGATAGGCGTTACACATTTCGAGACAAAATTATAATACCCTTGCAAGCGTAAAGACGCGCAAGAACGTATAAGTGTTATTTATTAGTTTACTTTGAGTTAGTTGGAGTGTGCTCTGGTGTATGTCAAAATCGAATCTAAGACTGAAGACAATTGACTTTTACAGCTAGACTCGGAGTATCGGACAACAAGCTTCGCTTGTGCTCGAAATCTATGTCTAATAGCTTTCTCTAGTGAGACTGTGGAAGCAATTCTGATCTTCCCATTGCCTCATCATACGTGCCTTATGAAATCATGTGGGCTCTAAGCTAATTTTTCGACATCCAAGATATAAGAGGTGAAAGACCCTGCAATTTAAAACACGAAACTCGTGTTATTTTGGGGAAAAAAATAATCAGATTTTTCCTGTTTTACATTTTCTTGAGCAGACCCGTGTGCTTGGTTGTGTTCTGTTATAAGAATCTCACTGCTCTCGTAGCTGTGAAAAATGTTCGAAACTACTTGGTATCTGGAAAACTTTGAACCAAATTATCTTGAGGAAACGCCAGTATCGGGAGGTCGCAATAAAGTGCGCTTACCACGTCTGGGTTAACCATCGCTTTTACTTCAAATAGCACTGACTCTTTGTCGGCGAACTGTATTATATGAAGCGTCTTGTTGCCAAACAGAATGAAGTTGCGCTTGAGGGGGAACGAGCTTCTTCTAAAATTATTTGAACTCTGAAAAAGTTTAACGGTTTTTCCGTTGAAACGGTCGAAGTTCTAGCTCAGGGATAGCTCGCTCTCCCTTAATGGTTTAGATATCACAGTATTTTACTGATTTAACAACGATTTTAAAACGAACAAACTATTGTTATACCCTTGCAGAGGTTATTATAATTTTGACTTGAAATGTGGAAGGCATAGAAGGAGACATCTCCGATATTATAGCTCTAGCTCTTATAGATTCAGATATCCTTGCGTTCATACATACGGATGGACGGAAGGACAGACAGACGGACATGGCTATATCGACTCGGCTATTGATGCTGATCAAGAATATATATACTTTATGGAGTCAGAGATGCTTTCTTCTGCCTGTTACAGATATTTGCACAAATACAATATATCCTTTTTACCCATTTTCAATGGGGTAAATGGGGTACCCATATTCAATCAAAACGTGCTGCTCCACGATTGGGAAAAAGTACAGACGGTCCCATATCGGAATGAAATCATGTATATTCCGCGAATATACGTATATGAAGATTAAAGTGCGGAATATAAGTTCTAGTGGAGTTAAGCTAAACGAAGATACGTTGGTTAATCGAAACGTTTAGGCTAAACTATTGGTCTCCCTGGCCATATAAACCAGAGCCAGCCAAATACCATGATGTACCGGCGGTAACAGAGTTTATTCTCTGGCACGCCACCACTTATCGGCATCCGGCATATAGTGCTACCAACTTCGCTTCTACGCGCACGGCTAAAGAGACATCCAGCCATCCACTTTATGATCGGCAGCACGAAAAGCGCAATCCGTCGCGTATAGCTAAAAATTGGACGTACCGCTGGACCTGTCGGCACTCTTGCACTAAGCGAGATTAGACAGTTCCATCCGATTCAAAAGATATTTCCAGGCCCCAAAGACCACCTCAGGAGCCGCGGCCCCGTGACTTCGGATGGTGTGGCCATGAATCGGTAATCGAAATATAAAAGATAGGAATGGTCATTTAGTTTTCCAAATTGTAAAAAGTATCAGCAGGCGTCCTTTTCAATGGTTTGCTTAAAACTAAAAACAAAACCAAAAATGAAAGTAAGAGTGGAGTAAAATAAAGATATGTTGATACTTAGAGCCGTGGATGTATATTATTTTTTTTTGTAGAAATACTTTTAACTAATATAAATTTTGTTTAAACAGCGGAAATGCAATGTCTACATCATCTTGGGCTCAACGATCAAATTAAGAACCACAAGTAAAAGCTGCGTAAGTAATGCAAATAAGTAGTAGTAACGTCTTTCAAGAACCTATGTTACGTCGTATGACAATTAATAAATACTTTACGATAAGGTATCTCACATATAAAAAATGATATTACCATCCGGCTCCACCGCCAGATCTTTGGTCATCGCCAATTCGAAGGTCAGCATCAAACACAATAAGACGCTTCTGGCTGAGTAAATTTTAAGACACGAATTTAATTAAAACTTAAGCTAAGTGAATGGACATCTGTTGCTCAAATTTATAATACCTACGCTAGAACTTAATCATGGACATCCTAAGTTTTAAGCTTCTGTTAAAAATGAAGATATTGTTTTGGAAATGATACGATACGATGGTCTGTGCAGTAGTTTTGCTACATTCTGAACGAATGCTTTAGAAGGGTTACAGAAAATGAAAGATACTTGATATATTTATACTATTCTCAAAGCCATGTCCAGTTTAATGAATCTAGCTCCTATAACTCACGAGATTTCCTCAAAAAACAGAATTTCGATATCGATTTTTAACGAAACGAGGCAAGGTTTCGATTATCGAAGTCAAACTCGTCATGCGCTGGCACTAGTAGGACCTTCGTTTCAAATTTGTCTCTAGCTCTTATAAGTACTGAGATCCTTGCCTTCATACCTGCAGATCAAGAATATATATACTAAATGGGGTCGGAGATGCTTCCTAGTGCCTCTTACATACAATTGCATAAATACCTTTTAACCATTTTTAATGGGTTCAGGGTATAATGAGCTAGCCTATCTTATGCAAAAAATATCTGTCGACCTTAGAAATGCTCTCTTCTATCAACACCAAACGTTTCTTACGCTACGAGGTCAATTACATCAACAGTAATAAAAACGATAAAGAAGGGCTATCTTCGGCATGCCGAAGATTTAATATCCCTGCAGACCCATCCTGTTAATACTGCTCATAATGCTTAGCCCGTATCTAAGAAATACGGGGAAGTATATTTAAAATATTTTGAAAAACAAAAAGTTTTTCATACAAGAACCTACTTTTTGACCGATGTACCGGCAGCTATATGAGAGTGGTCCGATTTCTATAAGATTTTAGCTTTTATAGGGAGCATAGAGCCTATAAATGCCGAGTTTGGTCAAGATATCTTAAAAATAAACAGAAAAGTTTTCCAAGCAACATCTTAATTTTATAGTGGTCCGATCGTGCAACAGTAAGAGGGACTTCTGCAAAGTTTCATGACGATAGCTTTTAATCTGAGAGATAAGTTCGCATAGAAACGGACAGACAGACGGACGGACGCTCAGACGGACATAACTCGGCTGTTAATACTGATCAAGAATATATATACTTTATGATATGGGAGATGTCTCCTTATAGGCGTTATACATTTCTAGACACAATTAAGACGCCCAAGAATGTATAGGTGTTATTTATTAGTTTACTTCGAGTTAGTGGGAGTGTGCTCTGGTGTATGTCAAAATCAAATCTGAGACTGAAGACAATTGACTTTTACGGCTACACTCGGAGTATCGGACAACAAGCTTCGCTTGTGCTCGACATCTATGTCTAATAGCTTTCTCTAGTGAGACTGTGGAAGCAAGTCTGACCTTCCCATTGCCTTATCCAAAATACGTAAGAAATCTGAGATATTAGTTGAGTGCCTAATGACATCATGTGGGCTCTAAGCTAAATTTTTGACATCTACTATTTGTCTGTGTTATTGGCGTGTGAATGGTCGGTAATCCGACCATTAGTAACTGCGAGAGAGACGAAATATATATGATTTTAGAAAAGAAATTTTTACTTCTTAAACAATTACAAAAACTTAAATAATGTCACGTCCGGCATTAATCTCAAGTTTTCCTCTTGGACCACCCTCCCCTTACCAAAGACTGTGGTCCCCAAGAGTGCCTGGACTTTTGTTCACGCACAAGGAGGCCAGCTTAATGCTGAGCTTTTTGTTCTTGTTTACTAATCTGGCTCAAATCTGTTCTTGCCAGCCTGGTTCGGGACTGAATATTATGTGGATTGGCCTTCTATTAGTGACAGAATTAATTACGCGGTTATACTCCACGGCGGCTAGCAAAATAACCTCAGACGTATCGTCGATTCTCCTCTCTATCTGGTCAAAAGTTCCACTTACCCGTTACATGTGCTGTGTAAAAATAATGACCGTATCATCTATTACTTGAGAGTCGTCTTGTTATCGCAGTACATCACACAAAAAAAGGGAAATGTATTCGTTAATTGGATAACAGTTTTCACGTCTTCTATGGTGCGGGACGCAATCTGTTGAACGACAGCGAACTTGAAAAACTTTTAAGTGTGAAGTGGGATTCATGTTTCGCCAAGCTTATATTTTATCGGGTGCCTGTTATACTCATTTGAAAAGACCCATCAGCTTAAAACACGAAACTTATGGGCTAACCTTGTAGCTTTGGGGAAAAAATAATCAGACATTTCCTGTTTTACATTTTCTTGAGCAGACCTGTGTGCTTGGTTGTGTTCTGTTATGATAATCTCACGCCTCTCGTAGCTGTGGAAAATGTTCGAAACTACTTTGTATTTGGAAAACTCTGAACCAAATTATCCTGAGGAAACGCCAGAATCGGGAGATCGCAATAAAGTGCGCTTACCACGTCTGGGTTAGCCATCGCTTTTACTTCAAATAGCACTGACTCTTTGTCGGCGAACTGTATTATATGAAGCGTCTTGTTGCCAAACAGAATGAACTTGCGCTTGAAGGGGGAACGAGCTTCTTCTACAAATTTTTGAACTCTGAAACAGTTTACCGGATTTTCCGTTGAAACGGTCGAAGTTCTAGCTCAGGGATAGCTCACGGTGGATAGTCGCTGTATCGGTCGTGTCAAACTGATTTTCTAACGCGTTAACGTTTTGTCGCGACAAGGCATCAGCGATTTCCCAACCGGGCTTGTAGAAAATCTTAGCATTGATCTCATCAATGCGAGCTGGAAAGCTGTATTTTTGGGATGGCGTTTATTTCCTGGTTGTTAGTCAATGTAACTGTTTATATCTTATAGTGCGTACAGGTACTAACGAAGATTTCCTAAGGCCCAATCACTGGTTAACAGTTCTATCTCACTTGTTGCGTAACTCGTTTCGCTCTCCTTTAATGGTTTAGATATCATAGTATTTAAGCAAATTTTTAAATTTTAAGCAAATAAACTATTGTTATACCCTTGCAGAGGTTATTATAATTTTGACTTGAAATGTGGAACTCATAGAAGAAGACATCTCCGATATTATAGCTCTAGCTCTTATAGGTTCAGATATCCTTGCGTTAATACATACGGACGGAAATACTTTTAACTAATATAAATTGTGTTTAAACAGCGGAAATGCAATGTCTACGTCATCTTGGGCTCAACGATCATATTGAGAACCACAAGTAAAAGCTGCGTGAGTAATGCAAATAAGTAGTAGTAACGTCTTTCAAGAACCTATGTAACGTCTTATTACAATCAACAAATACTAGACGATAAGGTATCTCACATATAAAAAATAATATTACCATCCGGCTCCACCGCCAGATCTTTGGTCATCGCCAATTCGAAGGTCAGCATCAAGCACAATAAGGCCCTTCTGGCTGAGTAAATTATAAGACTCGAATTTAATTAGAACTTAAGCTAAGTGAATGGACATCTGTTGCTCAAATTTATAATACCTACGCTAGAACTTAATCATGGAGATCCTAAGTTTTAGGCTTCTATTAAAAATGAAGATATTGTTTTGAAAATGATACGATAAAATTTTATCTTTATGGTCTGTGCAGTAGTCTTGCTAGATTCTGAACGAATGCTTTAGAAGGGTTACAGAAAATGAAAGATACTTGATATATTTATACTATTCTCGAAGCCTTGTCCAGATTAATGACTCTAGCTCCTAAAACTCACGAGATTTCGTCAAAAAAACAGAATTTCGATTTCGATTTTTAACGAAACGGGCAAGGTTTCGATTATCAGAGTCAAACTCGTCATGCGCTGGTACTAGTAGGACCTTCGTTTCAAATTTGTCTCTAGCTCTTATAAGTACTGAGATCCTTGCGTTCATCCCTGCAGATCAAGAATATATAAATACTTAATGGGGTCGAAGATGCTTCCTGGTGCCTCTTTCATACAATTGCATAAATACCTTTTAGCCATTTTTATTGGGTTCAGGCTAGCCTATCTTATGCAAAAAATATCTGTCGACCTTACAAAAGCTCTCTTCTATCAACACCAAACGTTGCTCACGCTACGAGGTCAATTACATCAGCAATAAAAGAAGAAGATTTAATACCCCTGCAGACCCAACCTGTTAATAATGCTCATAATGCTTAGCCCGTATCTAAGAAGTACGGGGAAGTATATTTAAGATATTTTGAAAAACAAAAAGTTTTTCATACAAGAACCTACTTTTTGAACGATAGTTCCTATGCCAGCTATATGAGAGTGGTCTGATTTATATAAGATTTTAGCTTTTATAGGGAGCATAGTAAAACCTATAAATGCCGAGTTTGGTCAAGATATCTTAAAAAACAAAAAAGTTTTCCAAACAACATCTTAATTTTATAGTGGTCCGATCCAGCCGTCTCCAACATATCTTCTAAGTGCAACAGTATCAGGGACTTCTGCAAAGTTTCTTGACGATATCTTTAAAACTGAGAGACTAGTTCGCATAGAAACAGACAGACACTCGGGCGGACGCACAGACGGACATTACTCGGCTGTTGATACTGATCAAGAATACATATACTTTATAATATGGGAGATGTCTCCTGATAGGCGTTACACATTTCGAGACAAAATTATAATACCCTTGCAAGCGTAAAGACGCGCAAGAACGTATAAGTGTTATTTATTAGTTTACTTTGAGTTAGTTGGAGTGTGCTCTGGTGTATGTCAAAATCGAATCTAAGACTGAAGACAATTGACTTTTACAGCTAGACTCGGAGTATCGGACAACAAGCTTCGCTTGTGCTCGAAATCTATGTCTAATAGCTTTCTCTAGTGAGACTGTGGAAGCAATTCTGATCTTCCCATTGCCTCATCATACGTGCCTTATGAAATCATGTGGGCTCTAAGCTAATTTTTCGACATCCAAGATATAAGAGGTGAAAGACCCTGCAATTTAAAACACGAAACTCGTGTTATTTTGGGGAAAAAATAATCAGACATTTCCTGTTTTACATTTTCTTGAGCAGACCCGTGTGCTTGGTTGTGTTCTGTTATAAGAATCTCACTGCTCTCGTAGCTGTGAAAAATGTTCGAAACTACTTGGTATCTGGAAAACTCTGAACCAAATTATCTTGAGGAAACGCCAGTATCGGGAGGTCGCAATAAAGTGCGCTTACCACGTCTGGGTTAACCATCGCTTTTACTTCAAATAGCACTGACTCTTTGTCGGTGAACTGTATTATATGAAGCGTCTTGTTGCCAAACAGAATGAAGTTGCGCTTGAGGGGGAACGAGCTTCTTCTAAAATTATTTGAACTCTGAAAAAGTTTAACGGTTTTTCCGTTGAAACGGTCGAAGTTCTAGCTCAGGGATAGCTCGCTCTTCCTTAATGGTTTAGATATCACAGTATTTTACTGATTTAACAACGATTTTAAAACGAACAAACTATTGTTATACCCTTGCAGAGGTTATTATAATTTTGACTTGAAATGTGGAAGGCATAGAAGGAGACATCTCCGATATTATAGCTCTAGCTCTTATAGATTCAGATATCCTTGCGTTCATACATACGGATGGACGGAAGGACAGACAGACGGACATGGCTATATCGACTCGGCTATTGATGCTGATCAAGAATATATATACTTTATGGAGTCGGAGATGCTTTCTTCTGCCTGTTACAGATATTTGCACAAATACAATATATCCTTTTTACCCATTTTCAATGGGGTAAATGGGGTACCCATATTCAATCAAAACGTGCTGCTCCACGATTGGGAAAAAGTACAGACGGTCCCATATCGGAATGAAATCATGTATATTCCGCGAATATACGTATATGAAGATTAAAGTGCGGAATATAAGTTCTAGTGGAGTTAAGCTAAACGAAGGTACGTTGGTTAATCGAAACGTTTAGGCTAAACTGTTGGTCTCCCTGGCCATATAAACCGGAGCCAGCCAAATACCATGATGTACCGGCGGTAACAGAGTTTATTCTCTGGCACGCCACCACTTATCGGCATCCGGCATATAGTGCTACCAACTTCGCTTCTACGCGCACGGCGCGACTAAAGAGACATCCAGCCATCCACTTTATGATCGGCAGCAAGAAAAGCGCAATCCGTCGTGTATACCTAAAAATTAGTCGCACCGCTGGACCTGTCGGCACTCTTGCACTAAGCGAGATTAGACAGTTCCATCCGATTCAAAAGATATTTCCAGGCCCCAAAGACCACCTCTGGAGCCGCGGCTCCGTGACTTCGGATGGTGTGGCCATGAATCGGTAATCGAAGTATAAAGGATAGGAATGGTCATTTAGTTTAGGAATAGTTTCATTTAGTAAATTGTAAAAAGTATCAGCAGGCGTCCTTTTCAATGGTTTGCTTAAAACTAAAAACAAAAGAAAATAAAGATATGCTGATACTTAGAGCCGTGGATGTATATTATTTTTTTTGTAGAAATACTTTTAACTAATATAAATTTTGTTTAAACAGCGGAAATGCAAAGTCTACATCATCTTGGGCTCAACGATCAAATTAAGAACCACAAGTAAAAGCTGCGTAAGTAATGCAAATAAGAAGTAGTAACGTCTTTCAAGAACCTATGTTACGTCGTATGACAATTAATAAATACTTTACGATAAGGTATCTCACATATAAAAAATGATATTACCATCCGGCTCCACCGCCAGATCTTTGGTCATCGCCAATTCGAAGGTCAGCATCAAACACAATAAGGCCCTTCTGGCTGAGTAAATTTTAAGACTCGAATTTAATTAGAACTTAAGCTAAGTGAATGGACATCTGTTGCTCAAATTTATAATACCTACGCTAGAACTTAATCATGGAGATCCTAAGTTGTAAGCTTCTGTTAAAAATGAAGATATTGTTTTGGAAATGATACGATACGATGGTCTGTGCAGTAGTTTTGCTACATTCTGAACGAATGCTTTAGAAGGGTTACAGAAAATGAAAGATACTTGATATATTTATACTATTCTCGAAGCCATGTCCAGTTTAATGAATCTAGCTCCTATAACTCACGAGATTTCCTCAAAAAATAGAATTTCGATATCGATTTTTAACGAAACGGGCAAGGTTTCGATTATCGGAGTCAAACTCGTCATGCGCTGGCACTAGTAGGACCTTCGTTCCAAATTTGTCTCTAGCTCTTATAAGTACTGAGATCCTTGCGTTCATACCTGCAGATCAAGAATATATATACTAAATGGGGTCGGAGATGCTTCCTGGTGCCTCTTACATACAATTGCATAAATACCTTTTAACCATTTTTAATGGGTTCAGGGTATAATGAGCTAGCCTATCTTAAGCAAAAAATATCTGTCGACCTTAGAAATGCTCTCTTCTATCAACACCAAACGTTTCTTACGCTACGAGGTCAATTACATCAACAGTAATAAAAACGATAAAGAAGGGCTATCTTCGGCACGCCTAAGATTTAATATCCCTGCAGACCCAACCTGTTCATAATGCTCATAATGCTTTTCCCGTATCTAAGAAGTACAGGGAAGTATATTTAAGATATTTTGAAAACAAAAAGTTTTTCATACAAGAATCTACTTTTTGACCGATGTACCGGCAGCTATATGAGAGTGGTCCGATTTCTATAGGGAGCATAGTAAAACTTATAAATGCCGAGTTTGGTCAAGATATATTAAAAATAAACAGAAAAGTTTTCCAAACAACATCTTAACTTTATAGTGGTCCGATCGCGCAACAGTAAGAGGGACTTCTGCAAAGTTTCATGACGATAGCTTTTAATCTGAGAGACAAGTTCGCATAGAAACAGACAGACACTCGGACGGACGCACAGACGGACATATCTCGGCTGTTGATACTGATCAAGAATATATATACTTTATGATATGGAAGATGTCTCCTTATAGGCGTTATACATTTCTAGACAAAATTAAGACGCCCAAGAATGTATAAGTGTTATTTATTAGTTTACTTCGAGTTAGTGGGAGTGTGCTCTGGTGTATGTCAAAATCAAATCTGAGACTGAAGACAATTGACTTTTACGGCTACACTCGGAGTATCGGACAACAAGCTTCGCTTGTGCTCGACATCTATGTCTAATAGCTTTCTCTAGTGAGACTGTGGAAGCAAGTCAATACGTAAGAAATCTGAGATATTAGTTGAGTGCCTAATGACATCATGTGGGCTCTAAGCTAAATTTTTGACATCTACTATTTGTCTGTGTTATTGGCGTGTGAATGGTCGGTAATCCGACCATTAGTAACTGCGAGAGAGACGAAATATATATGATTTTAGAAAAGAAATTTTTACTTCTTAAACAATTACAAAAACTTAAATAATGTCACGTCCGGCATTAATCTCAAGTTTTCCTTGTGGACCACCCTCCCCTTACCAAAAACTGTGGTCCCCAAGAGTGCCTGGACTTTTGTTCACGCACAAGGAGGCCAGCTTAATGCTGAGCTTTTTGTTCTTGTTTACTAATCTGGCTCAAATCTGTTCTTGCCAGCCTGGTTCGGGACTGAATATTATGTGGATTGGCCTTCTATTAGTGACAGAATTAATTACGCGGTTATACTCGACGGCGGCTAGCAAAATAACCTCAGACGTATCGTCGATTCTCCTCTCTATCTGGTCAAAAGTTCCACTTACCCGTTACATGTGCTGTGTAATGCTTAAAAATAATGACCGTATCATCTATTAATTGAGAGTCGTCTTGTTATCGCAGTACATCACACAAAAAAAGGGAAATTTATTCGTTAATTGGATAACAGTTTTCACGTCTTCTATGGTGCGGGACGCAATCTGTTGAACGACAGCGAACTTGAAAAACTTTTAAGTGTGAAGTGGGATTCATGTTTCGCCAAGCTTATATTTTATCGGGTGCCTGTTATACTCATTTGAAAAGACCCATCAGCTTAAAACACGAAACTTATGGGCTAACCTTGTAGCTTTGGGGAAAAAATAATCAGACATTTCCTGTTTTACATTTTCTTGAGCAGACCTGTGTGCTTGGTTGTGTTCTGTTATGATAATCTCACGCCTCTTGTAGCTGTGGAAAATGTTCGAAACTACTTTGTATTTGGAAAACTCTGAACCAAATTATCCTGAGGAAACGCCAGAATCGGTAGATCGCTATAAAGTGCGCTTACCACGTCTGGGTTAACCATCGCTTTTACTTCAAATAGCACTGACTCTTTGTCGGCGAACTGTATTATATGAAGCGTCTTGTTGCCAAACAGAATGAACTTGCGCTTGAAGGGGGAACGAGCTTCTTCTACAAATTTTTGAACTCTAATACAGTTTACCGGATTTTCCGTTGAAACGGTCGAAGTTCTAGTTCAGGGATAGCTCACGGTGGATAGTCGCTGTATCGGTCGTGTCAAACTGATTTTCTAACGCATTAACGTTTTGTCGCGACATGGCATCAGCGACTTCCCAACCGGGCTTGTAGAAAATCTTAGCATTGATCTCATCAATGCGAGCTGGAAAGCTGTATTTTTGGGATGGCGTTTATTTCCTGGTTGTTAGTCAATGTAACTGTTTATATCTTATAGTGCGTACAGGTACTAACGAAGATTTCCTAAGGCCCAATCACTGGTTAACATTTTACTGATTTAACAAAGATTTTTAAGCAAATAAACTATTGTTATACCCTTGCAGAGGTTATTATAATTTTGACTTGATATGTGGAGCTCATAGAAGAAGACATCTCCGATATTATAGCTCTAGCTCTTATAGGTTCAGATATCCTTGCGTTAATACATACGGACGGAAATACTTTTAACTAATATAAATTGTGTTTAAACAGCGGAAATGCAATGTCTACGTCATCTTGGGCTCAACGATCATATTGAGAACCACAAGTAAAAGCTGCGTGAGTAATGCAAATAAATAGTAGTAACGTCTTTCAAGAACCTATGTAACGTCTTATTACAATTAACAAATACTAGACGATAAGGTATCTCACATATAAAAAATAATATTACCATCCGGCTCCACCGCCAGATCTTTGGTCATCGCCAATTCGAAGGTCAGCATCAAACACAATAAGGCCCTTCTGGCTGAGTAAATTATAAGACTCGAATTTAATTAGAACTTAAGCTAAGTGAATGGACATCTGTTGCTCAAATTTATAATACCTACGCTAGAACTTAATCATGGAGATCCTAAGTTTTAGGCTTCTATTAAAAATGAAGATATTGTTTTGAAAATGATACGATCAAATTTTATCTTTATGGTCTGTGCAGTAGTCTTGCTAGATTCTGAACGAATGCTTTAGAAGGGTTACAGAAAATGAAAGATACTTGATATATTTATACTATTCTCGAAGCCATGTCCAGATTAATGACTCTAGCTCCTAAAACTCACGAGATTTCGTCAAAAAAACAGAATTTCGATTTCGATTTTTAACGAAACGGGCAAGGTTTCGATTATCAGAGTCAAACTCGTCAGGCGCTGGTACTAGTAGGACCTTCGTTTCAAATTTGTCTCTAGCTCTTATAAGTACTGAGATCCTTGCGTTCATCCCTGCAGATCAAGAATATATAAATACTTAATGGGGTCGAAGATGCTTCCTGGTGCCTCTTTCATACAATTGCATAAATACCTTTTAGCCATTTTTAATGGGTTCAGGCTAGCCTATCTTATGCAAAAAATATCTGTCGACCTTACAAAAGCTCTCTTCTATCAACACCAAACGTTGCTCACGCTACGAGGTCAATTACATCAGCAGTAATAAAAATGATAAAGAAGGGCTATCTTCGGCACACCGAAGATTTAATACCCCTGCAGACCCAACCTGTTAATACTGCTCAGAATGCTTAGCCCGTATCTAAGAAGTACGGGGAAGTATATTTAAGATATTTTGAAAAACAAAAAGTTTTTCATACAAGAACCTACTTTTTGAACGATAGTTCCTATGCCAGCTATATGAGAGTGGTCTGATTTATATAAGATTTTAGCTTTTATAGGGAGCATAGTAAAACCTATAAATGCCGAGTTTGGTCAAGATATCTTAAAAAACAAAAAAGTTTTCCAAACAACATCTTAATTTTATAGTGGTCCGATCCAGCCGTCTCCAACATATGTTCTAAGTACAACAGTATCAGGGACTTCTGCACGGACGGACATTACTCGGCTGTTGATACTGATCAAGAATACATATACTTTATAATATGGGAGATGTCTCCTGATAGGCGTAACACATTTCGAGACAAAATTATAATACCCTTGCAAGCGTAAAGACGCGCAAGAATGTATAGGTGTTATTTATTAGTTTACTTTGAGTTAGTTGGAGTGTGCTCTGGTGTATGTCAAAATCGAATCTAAGACTGAAGACAATTGACTTTTACAGCTAGACTCGGAGTATCGGACAACAAGCTTCGCTTGTGCTCGATATCTATGTCTAATAGCTTTCTCTAGTGAGACTGTGGAAGCAATTCTGATCTTCCCATTGCCTCATCATACGTGCCTTATGAAATCAAGCTCTAAGCTAATTTTTCGACATCCAAGATATAAGAGGTGAAAGACCCTGCAATTTAAAACACGAAACTCGTGTTATTTTGGGGAAAAAATAATCAGACATTTCCTGTTTTACATTTTCTTGAGCAGACCCGTGTGCTTGGTTGTGTTCTGTTATAAGAATCTCACTGCTCTCGTAGTTGTGAAAAATGTTCGAAACTACTTGGTGTCTGGAAAACTCTGAACCAAATTATCTTGAGGAAACGCCAGTATCGGGAGGTCGCAATAAAGTGCGCTTACCACGTCTGGGTTAACCATCGCTTTTACTTCAAATAGCACTGACTCTTTGTCGGCGAACTGTATTATATGAAGCGTCTTGTTGCCAAACAGAATGAAGTTGCGCTTGAGGGGGAACGAGCTTCTTCTAAAATTATTTGAACTCTGAAAAAGTTTAACGGTTTTTCCGTTGAAACGGTCGAAGTTCTAGCTCAGGGATAGCTCGCTCTCCCTTAATGGTTTAGATATCACAGTATTTTACTGATTTAACAACGATTTTAAAACGAACAAACTATTGTTATACCCTTGCAGAGGTTATTATAATTTTGACTTGAAATGTGGAAGGCATAGAAGGAGACATCTCCGATATTATAGCTCTAGCTCTAGTAGATTCAGATATCCTTGCGTTCATACATACGGATGGACGGAAGGACAGACAGACGGACATGGCTATATCGACTCGGCTATTGATGCTGATCAAGAATATATATACGTTATGGGGTTGGAGATGCTATCTTCTGCCTGTTACAGATATTTGCACAAATACAATATATCCTTTTTACCCATTTTCAATGGGGTAAATGGGGTACCCATATTCAATCAAAACGTGCTGCTCCACGATTGGGAAAAAGTACAGACGGTCCCATATCGGAATGAAATCATGTATATTCCGCGAATATACGTATATGAAGATTAAAGTGCGGAATATAAGTTCTAGTGGAGTTAAGCTAAACGAAGGTACGTTGGTTAATCGAAACGTTTAGGCTAAACTGTTGGTCTCCCTGGCCATATAAACCGGAGCCAGCCAAATACCATGATGTACCGGCGGTAACAAAGTTTATTCTCTGGCACGCCACCACTTATCGGCATCCGGCATATAGTGCTACCAACTTCGCTTCTACGCGCACGGCGCGACTAAAGAGACATCCAGCCATCCACTTTATGATCGGCAGCAAGAAAAGCGCAATCCGTCGTGTATACCTAAAAATTAGTCGCACCGCTGGACCTGTCGGCACTCTTGCACTAAGCGAGATTAGACAGTTCCATCCGATTCAAAAGATATTTCCAGGCCCCAAAGACCACCTCTGGAGCCGCGGCTCCGTGACTTCGGATGGTATGGCCATGAATCGGTAATCGAAATATAAAAGATAGGAATGGTCATTTAGTTTTCCAAATTGTAAAAAGTATCAGCAGGCGTCCTTTTCAATGGTTTGCTTAAAACTAAAAACAAAAGAAAATAAAGATATGCTGATACTTAGAGCCGTGGATGTATATTATTTTTTTTGTAGAAATACTTTTAACTAATATAAATTTTGTTTAAACAGCGGAAATGCAAAGTCTACATCATCTTGGGCTCAACGATCAAATTAAGAACCACAAGTAAAAGCTGCGTAAGTAATGCAAATAAGAAGTAGTAACGTCTTTCAAGAACCTATGTTACGTCGTATGACAATTAATAAATACTTTACGATAAGGTATCTCACATATAAAAAATGATATTACCATCCGGCTCCACCGCCAGATCTTTGGTCATCGCCAATTCGAAGGTCAGCATCAAACACAATAAGACGCTTCTGGCTGAGTAAATTTTAAGACACGAATTTAATTAGAACTTAAGCTAAGTGAATGGACATCTGTTGCTCATTTATAATACCTACGCTAGAACTTAATCATGGACATCCTAAGTTTTAAGCTTCTGTTAAAAATGAAGATATTGTTTTGGAAATGATACGATACGATGGTCTGTGCAGTAGTTTTGCTACATTCTGAACGAATGCTTTAGAAGGGTTACAGAAAATGAAAGATACTTGATATATTTATACTATTCTCGAAGCCATGTCCAGTTTAATGAATCTAGCTCCTATAACTCACGAGATTTCCTCAAAAAACAGAATTTCGATATCGATTTTTAACGAAACGGGGCAAGGTTTCGATTATCGAAGTCAAACTCGTCATGCGCTGGCACTAGTAGGACCTTCGTTCCAAATTTGTCTCTAGCTCTTATAAGTACTGAGATCCTTGCGTTCATCCCTGCAGATCAAGAATATATAAATACTTAATGGGGTCAAAGATGCTTCCTGCCTCTTTCATACAATTGCATAAATACCTTTTAGCCATTCTTATGCAAAAAATATCTGTCGACCTTACAAAAGCTCTCTTCTATCAACACCAAATGTTGCTCACGCTACGAGGTCAATTACATCAGCAGTAATAACAAGTGAGAGGTTCTAGTCGGGAGCTCCCGACTAGGGGATACCCTGAACCCTCATATTCCAACACCAAATGCAGCGCGCGCTTATAGATAGAGAGTAGCGGGGAGGTGGCGATAGGTATAAAATGAAAGATAATCGATATATATATACTTTTCTAGAAGCTACATGTCAAGTTTGGTGACTCTAGCTCTTATTATTTACCAAAATTGCTTAAAAAACAGGATGTCGATATACATTTTTATCGATTACTTGGAAACGGGGCCAGTTATCGATTATCGGAAACAAACTCGATCTGCGTAGGAACTAGGAGCACCTACATCTAAAATTTCAAATCTCTAGCTCTTATAGGTTCTGAGATCCTTGCGTTCATACATACGGACGGACGGACGGACGGACGGACGGACGGACGGACGGACGGACGGACAGACAGACGGACATGGCTAGATCGACTCGGCTATTAATGCTGATCAAGAATATATATACTTTTAGGGTCGGAGATGCTTCCTTCTGCCTGTTACATACATTTGGATTTTGCACAAAAACATAATACCCCTTTTACCCATTTTTAATGGGTTCAGGGTATAAAAATGATAAAGAAGGGCTATCTTCGGCACGCCGAAGATTTAATACCCCTGCAGACCCAACCTGTTCATAATGCTCATAATGATTTTCCCGTATCTAAGAAGTACAGGGAAGTATATTTAAGATATTTTGAAAACAAAAAGTTTTTCATACAAGAACCTACTTTTTGACCGATGTACCGGCAGCTATATGAGAGTGGTCCGATTTCTATAAGATTTTAGGTTTTATAGGGAGCATAGTAAAACTTATAAATGCCGAGTTTGGTCAAGATATCTTATAGGCGTTATACATTTCTAGACAAAATTAAGACACCCAAGAATGTATAAGTGTTATTTATTAGTTTACTTCGAGTTAGTGGGAGTGTGCTCTGGTGTATGTCAAAATCAAATCTGAGACTGAAGACAATTGACTTTTACGGCTACACTCGGAGTATCGGACAACAAGCTTCGCTTGTGCTCGACATCTATGTCTAATAGCTTTCTCTAGTGAGACTGTGGAAGCAAGTCTGACCTTCCCATTGCCTTATCCAAAATACGTAAGAAATCTGAGATATTAGTTGAGTGCCTAATGACATCATGTGGGCTCTAAGCTAAATTTTCGACATCTACTATTTGTCTGTGTTATTGGCGTGTGAATGGTCGGTAATCCGAGCATTAGCAACCGCGAGAGAGACGAAATATATATAATTTTGGAAAAGAAATTTTTACTTCTTAAACAATTACAAAAACTTAAATTATGTCACGTCCGGCATTTATCTCAAGTTTTCTGTCTGGGTTAACCATCGCTATTACTTCAAATGGCACTGACTCTTTGTCGGCGAACTGTATTATATGAAGCGTCTTGTTGCCAAACAGAATAAAGTTGCGCTTGTGGGGGGAACGAGCTTCTTCTGAAATTATTTAAACTCTGAAACAGTTTAACGGGTTTTCGGTTGAAACGATCGAAGTTCTAGCTCAGGGATAGTTCACGGTGGATAGTCGCTGTATCGGACGTGTCAAACTGATTTTCTAACGCGTTAACTTTTTGTCGCGACAAGGCATCATCGACTTCCCAACCGGGCTTGTAGCAAATCTTTGCATTGATCTCATCAATGCGAGGTGGAAAGCTGTATTTTTGCGATGGAGTTTATTTCCTGGTTGATAGTCAGTGTAACTGTTTATATCTTATAGTGCGTACAGGTACTAACGAAGATTTCCTAAGGCCCAATCACTGGTTAACAGTTCTATCTCACTTGTTGCGTAACTCGTTTCGCTCTCCTTTAATGGTTTAGATATCATAGTATTTTACTGATTTAACAAAGATTTTTAGACAATTAAACTATTGTAAAACCCTTGCAGAGGCTATTAAAATTTTGACTTGAAATGTGGAACGCATAGAAGGAGGCATCTCCGATATTATAAAGTATATATATTCTTGATCAGTATCAACAGTCGAGTCGATATAGCCAAGTCTGTCTGTTTCTATGTGAACTCTCAGTTTTAAAATTATCGTAATGAAACTTTGCAGAAGTCCATCTCTCTATGGCACGCAGTACATAGATCGGAACTGGCTAGATCGGTCCTTGCAGCCATACCGAAAGTTGTTACTAATTGAAAAAAAACTGAACTAAAATGGGACCACTGGCGATTGGTATAAAACGAATGATACTTGATATATATATAATATTCTAGAAGCAACATATCATGTTTGATGACTCTAGCTCTTATTATTTACCCAATTTGCTCAAATATCGATTCTTATTGATTGCTTGGATACGGAGTAAGTTATCGATTATCGGAAACAGCCACGATCTGCGTAGGAGCTAGGAGGACCTTAAGCTAAAATTTCAAGAAAGGCTATCTTCATCACTCCCAAGATTTAATACCCTTGCAGACCCAACCTTTTCATAGTGCCCATTGCGCTTTGCCCGTATCTTAGAATCCCAGGGGAAATAGTTAATGCCGAGTATAGTTAATATATCTTGAAAAAGAAAGAAGTTTTCCATACAACACCTTAGTTTTCGGCCGATCGTTCCTATGGCAGCCATATGATATAGTAGTCCGATCTTAATAGAATTTGCATGTATATGTGGTCCCTACAACAACTTAATTTTCAAACGATCGTTCCTATGGCAACTATACCTTCCCGCCTCTACCTCATAGCTATAAATCAAGTTAATAACCCAACTTGTATTGTCCACCAATTTCGCCACAATTTAAATGAAATTTACTTTTTGAGAATACACAAATATTCTATGGTACAATAAGATATACTGTAGAAAATTTCATTATGATCGGTTAAGAAAAAGTTATGAGTATTGGCTGCGCACGTGTAATTGCAAGAATTTCTTTATACATGTACACAACACACATTCATGCGCGTTTTCTTTGAATTCCACTGCAATTGCGATTGCATTGTTTTCTGTGCTGCTATTTTAATTCGTTTTTTATCGCAATATGACTCAATTATAGGTGTGGATTTTGAAGGAACTATTTAATTATTTATTTTTTTTGGCTGGTGTAGCTGTTGAGTAGAGGCGGCAGCAAGTAATACGGTTTTTGGAATAGAATGCAATATGCAAATTAACCGATTAGTGACTACTAATTGGAAAAAATATATTTTTTAACTGGGAGGCTGAAGGCTTCCGGTTTATTTGAATCCAAGATTAGAACTAAAGTACAACTGTGATTAGTGACTACTAATTGGAAAAAATATATTTTTTAACTGGGAGGCTGAAGGCTTCCGATTTATTTGAATCCAAGATTAGAACTAAAGTACAACTGTGAACTTATGCTGCAAGTCAGCTATGGTTATGATAAAGCTTATTCTCTTAAAGCTCAAAAGCTCGCGGTGATCTTATGCTGCGAATCAGCTGTGTTTATGCTAAAGCTTCTTTCCTTAAAGTTTAAAAGCTCGCGGGGGTGGCTTGCGTAAGCTAGACGCTTTGAGTTATGTTTACGTTAGCAATTGCGCTCTAGAGACTGGGTCTTTAGTTTACGTTATGAATTGCGCATTAGAGATTGGGTCTGTAGTTTACGTTATGAATTGCGCATGAGAATATGAATCTTTATGTTAAGTGGTTGCGCTGTTATGTTTATGTTAGAGCCGGGAATCTGGATATTTATGTTAGCAGAGCCGCAGCTGTGCGTTAAGTGGACGTAGTGATTGAAACGGGTCTAATAAGCCTGAAAGGGCTAAGTAATTGGGATAGCGACTTATACTGAAATGTTGTTTATGATTGCAATAAGAATTGCCTTGCGGGCGGGGTGATAACTCCTCCCTTTCTTAAAAAGAATCGTCCCTGATTCTTAATGATTTCTTTTTAAAGATTCAATTTGTTCATTTAATTGGTTAAATATATCAAGCTCTGTTTCTGTAGTTTGAGTGTTATGGTACTTTTGATTACTTGACGATTTCAATTTCAGTATTTTGAGGGGATTTAGATTTATTAAAGGGCAGCGTTTAAGAAGCTTTACCATAGTAAAAATAAAAATTAGTATAAATAATAAAAAGGTTATTTTTAAATGATTACTTTCTAATTTTATAACAATTTTTGATAGTATATTTGTATTTTCTAATTGAAGTTCAGTATTATTAGTAACTTGATATTCACTAACTAAGTAGTTTGTGAATTTATTGTGTTTTACATAATTAAGAATTTTTTCTTTTACATTGGTGTAGGTAACATTGTTTATGGTTACTATGGTTTTAAATGTAACAAGGTAAATGCCTGTAAGCCAGGTTTCGTTAATACAGTTTGTGCCTGATACTAAAATAGCGCCGTCTGTTATAAATTCTATTGGTTTATTTTTTTCGGATAATTTTATACAACTTGTAAATTTTTTATTAAGGAGATTTACAAAACAGTTTGGTTCAAAATTAATGTGGGCAAAACTATTATAAATTTCTCTTTTAAAGTTATCAATGAGGTAAAACGTGTTATTACATTTAGCAATTTTGTCGTTAACGAAAAATTTTCCATCTGTTTGGGATATGGCTTTAGCGTGGTATAACTTACAATTGTAATTGATTGTAGGGTATTTTATAAAAACTATGATTAAACCTTGGTATGAAACGATCGAAAAAGAGGAAATGTCTAAAAGATCGATTAGAGTGATATTGAGTGTTTCGTGATTAAATATATTTATCATGTCTTGTTTATTTAAGATTTTGGGATTCAATATTCTGGCTTTGGAAAATGTGATAGTATCCAGCAGATTTTGTAGGTCAAGTGATAACAACTTAAGTCGATATTTTTTTATAAATGATTCCTGATTAAATTTAATATCTCTTAAAAGATTTGTGATTTTAGTGACTTCTTTGAAAATTGCAGAATTGATTTGATTTTGCTTATTATTGTTTTGAACAAGTTCATTGATTTTAGTTTGAATAGTTATCATGTCATCATGGTCTGGTGTTCCTGTGATCCATTTAAAAATTGTGCCTAGTTCATTGATACTACGTTTGGCAATTTTGTGAGGTGTAAGTTCGGAAAGAAGTGTTTTGATTAAATTCAATTCCAAGGTTACTTCCCAATCAATTGTATTGTTTTTGTTTTTAAAAAAATTTAATTCTTTTTCAAAAATATCGTTATAAAAACTTAGATTAGTAACGTGAAAAACTGCTCCGTATGTTTCGTATAAAAAAAGATTATCTGTATCCTCAAGTAGGACATAGTCATCATTTGAATAATTAATAATGTCTGCACCGCAAAACGGCAGTAAAACAGATAAGATACATAACATGTGCATTCTAAAAATACATTAAAAAAAACATAAAATAGGTTAGAATTTGATATTGTCTTTGTGAATAATACGATCCCTATTGTTTATTTTGACTTTATTTCCTAAGTCTTCTTTAACTACCTGTTTTTTGAATCTAGGTTGTAGTTTGTTTCGTTCGCCATGTTTTTTTTCATAAATTATTTCACCTACTTGGTAATTTTTTGGTGACCTCTTTTTGTTATGGTACTCTAACATTTTGGCTTGGGCTGATTTTAATTTTTCTGACAATTTTGGGTGTTCTATTTTGTTAAATAATATGTCACATGGTTTTTGTTGAGTTGTCGATTGAATTGTGTTGTTATACTCTTTAACTGCTCGGTATACGACTTCGGAATGATCCATTATATTGTATTCTTCTTGAATACAACGAGAAATTTCGATAATTGTTGAATGAACTCTTTCTACCTGACCGTTGCTTAAACTGTGTCTGGGGTCTGCATGATAAATCGCTATACCTGAACGAGACATTGACGATTTGAATTGTGTCGAAGAAAACGTAGGTTCGTTGTCCATCATTATGGATCTAGCGAAAGGAAAAGTTTGGATAAGATCCAACACTTTGTTTGCCATATCTGATTTGTCATTGATTTCCTTAATCACTAAAAATTTAGAATATGCGTCTAGGCATGTCAAGAATGTTAATTTTTGAGCATAAAAAATGTCAATATGTAATTGTTCACCTTCTCTCTCCGGAATAGGGGCTTTAGAAATAGGAATTTGCTTGGGGTTTCTGTTATATTTATTTTTATTACAAATTTCGCAGTAGCGTATGTGTTGCTTAAGAGTTTTATATAGTGTTGGCCAATAATAGTATTTGAGAATTTGCTTAAGATTTTCGTCGAAACCTCTATGAGCACGAGCATGTGTTTCTTCTATTATAATTTCTTGGTCATTTTTGTTTTCGATGTCTAGGACAAACTTTTTAGTAAATAAAAATTTGTTGTTAAAAGTGTTTTTTAATGAGTTTTGGATTTCGCATAAATCTTCGAGACTGCAATGAACTCCTGTAGTCAGGTTTGGTTGAAGAAATTCTTTAAGTATGATTATTAAATTGTGTACTGTGTTGTATTCTATAATATGTCTTGTTTTGTTGAAAACTTCATATTTTTCATGAATTGTTATGTTGTTTTTAGAAACAAGTAATTGTTGTTTAAATTGGTTCAATGTTGTGTTTCTTCAATTACGTTTTTATAACTACTGTCGGCTGAATGGATAGTTTCATTATCGGACGACGGTTCTTCTTCGGACACGAGATTACTTTCATTGGAAATATGATTGATCATTACCCTTGATAACGCGTCAGCGACGACATTGGTAGATCCTGGTTTGTAAAATATTTTAGGGGAAAATTCTACTATGAAAGCATGCCATCTTTTCATTTTTGAGTTAGGGTTTCGTGCAGAAACTGCAAAAGAAAGTGGTTGATGGTCTGTTTGGATTTCTAAATTTGTAACACCATGCAAGTAGTTCCTAAGGTTTTTTAATGCCCATACAATGGCGTATAGTTCCCTTTCATTTGTGGCTTAATTTCTTTCTGTTTTATTTAAGGTTTTTGAAACAAAGGTGATTGGTTTGTTTTCCTGTGAAAGGACGGCGCCTATGGCGATGTCGGAAGCGTCTGTGGTGAGGACGAACTTTTTTGTATAATCTGGCTGGGTTAGTTCGATGTTTGCAATTAAGTGTAATTTTAAGTTTTCAAACGCAGAGATTGCTTCTTCGTCTAGAGATATTTCTGTTTTGTTGGACATATGTTTTGAAACCATACCGTTGTGTCCCTGTAACAATTTAGTGAGTGGTTTTGCTATAGTCGCGTAGTTTTTTACAAACTTCCTGTAGTAGCCTGTTAAGCCAAGAAAACCTCGTAATTCCCTTAAATTATTAGGAGGAGGGTATTTCATGATTGATTCTATTTTTTTCGGATCAGTTTTAATGATATTGTATGATACTATGTATCCTAAAAATTATATTTCTTTTCTAAAGAATTTTGATTTTTCCAAGGATATTTTCATGTTTGCTTTGAATAGAATTTCAATGATTTCTTGTAAATCATCAAAATGTTGTTCCGGAGTATTTGAAAAAACTATTATGTCGTCCATATAAATGTGACAAGCTTTTCCGATTTTTTCACGTAATATATTGTCCATTGCTCTCTGAAAGATGTTGGCGCGTTCGCAAGCCCAAATGGCAAGCGAAGAAATTCATATTTTCCATTGTTAATGGAAAAAGCTGTTTTTTCGATGTCTTCTTCTTTCATTAGAATCTGATGAAATCCCGATTCTAAGTCAATTGTCGAAAACATTTTAGCTTTGCCTAGGTTGGATAGAATGACTGAAGGATCGGGCATTGGATACCTATCGGGGATTGTATCGTTATTCAGTTTCTTAAAATCTATTACCAATCGATTCTTAGGCGTTCCATCTTCATTAAAACCTTTTTTTCCTACTACCCATACCGGGGCATTATAAGGACTTCTGCTGGGCGGGAGACATGTTTGAAGACATGTTTGAATCTGAGAATGCTTTGTTTCTATTTGTTGAACGACTTGTTGCTCAAGGATATTCAGATTATCCATTTCATTAATGAACTTGTTGTAGAGGATACCGACATCTTTCGACGTCTGCTCTTTTTGAGTTTTAATTTCTTTACCTTTCCTTCATTAAGAATATCGTCAACTTTAGTTTTTTCGATACGTGGGTTATCAGCGTCACTTAAAGACGATGATTCAGTATCGGATACATTAAATAAAGAAAATGATTTACATTTCCCACTTTGGTAGTTCAAATACGAAGCAACGTTATAGGCTTCGTCTGAACTTTTTAAATGGCCAACCGTTTCTTGGACATGTTCTGTAAAATTAATATTTTCCTTTTTGTTATTATAAAACAAAGTTCCCTTTGACAAGTCGATTACTGCCTTAATCTCCTTCAGTAGATTATAACCGACTAATAGATCTGCGTCTAGATTATTAATTTCATAAAATCTGTGGCGTTTGCCAAATATGTTTATGTTATGAAAATGAGTTATGATACTGTAGCCATTTGCAGTTTTAATTCTTTTTTTTATAACTAATTCTTCTGCGTTATCGTATATACCCTCTTTTATATAACAAGCGGTGGCACCGGTGTCAATTAATATTTTTAAAATTTTATTTATTTTTTTGTCTATTCTGAAAATGTAGGGGAGTTCTCCCCCTCTTCTTCTAAAAAATGGTCTTCCTCGAGATTATTGATACGCATGAGTTTGTTAGGTTGCTGAACCGAAGGGGGAGCGTATTCCCGTTTCTTTGGTTGAGCCGAATTTCGATTTTGGGGATACGGATAAGGTGTATTCTGTAGTTGTATGGATTTGTCTACATCCATGGGCTCCGGTGGAGGTTGAGGAGTCTTGTTGCTTTGCGCAAAAATTTGATTTTGTGGAACTTGATTGAACCTTAAGTGATTGTCATATCTTTTATTAGGTTGTTTTGGGGATTCAGCTTTCTTTTGCTGATTGTTATGCCCTGGGTTTAGATTGTTACGTTGATGGGTATTTGCGAAATGGTGGTAAGCGAAGTTAGCCCTTTGGTAATTCGCTTCCAGTTCCTGAGCTTTTGCCAAAGCATTAGGCAAATTTTCAGGTTTAAGGGAGAACAAAACCTCTGATAAAGAACCGTTAAGACCTGTGATGAAAATTCTTAAAGCGTTGTCTCTGTTTTTCTTATTCATTTCTGTAATGATGTGGGCTTTGTCACCATACGTCATAATAGTTTTGTTTATCAAAAGGGTTAGTTTTTTATTAACTAAATTGTAGTATTCGAGAACGGATAATTTACCCTGTCGTAAAATACTTAACTCCTGTTCTATTATATAGATTGGTCGTCTATTACTGTAGGCGAAATCCAACCTTGCAAGTATAGCTTCAAAATTAAGAACGGTATCGTGATTAGTCAAGGTGTCATTAGCTTTACCTGTTATTTTATTTCTTAATATTGTTAAAGCACCTACGTAATATCTACTTCCTTCTTTATACATTCGCATGGCGCAGCAAGCGGCTTCGCGCCAACTAACATATGCATTATAGCTGCCTGAGAATTCTGGTATGGATTTGATAACATCAAAAGATCGAAGATTCGAAATCGAATTAGGTCATTTATTTCAGTAATCTTATATTTTTGTTCATCATTAGATGAGAGAGTGATTTGTAACTTCAATTCTGCAATTTGCTCTTGAAGCGCTCTGGTTTGAGTTGCAATCAACTGAGCTACAAAATCAGCTATCAAATTTCAAATCTCTAGCTCTTATAGGTTCTGAGATCCTTGCGTTCATACATACGGACGGACGGACGGACGGACGGACGGACGGACGGACGGACGGACGGACGGACGGACAGACAGACGGACATGGCTAGATCGACTCGGCTATTAATGCTGATCAAGAATATATATACTTTATGGGGTCGGAGATGCTTCCTTCTGCCTGTTACATACATTTGGATTTTGCACAAAAACATAATACCCCTTTTACCCATTTTTAATGGGTTCAGGGTATAAAAATGATAAAGAAGGGCTATCTTCGGCACGCCGAAGATTTAATACCCCTGCAGACCCAACCTGTTCATAATGCTCATAATGATTTTCCCGTATCTAAGAAGTACAGGGAAGTATATTTAAGATATTTTGAAAACAAAAAGTTTTTCATACAAGAACCTACTTTTTGACCGATGTACCGGCAGCTATATGAGAGTGGTCCGATTTCTATAAGATTTTAGGTTTTATAGGGAGCATAGTAAAACTTATAAATGCCGAGTTTGGTCAAGATATCTTATAGGCGTTATACATTTCTAGACAAAATTAAGACACCCAAGAATGTATAAGTGTTATTTATTAGTTTACTTCGAGTTAGTGGGAGTGTGCTCTGGTGTATGTCAAAATCAAATCTGAGACTGAAGACAATTGACTTTTACGGCTACACTCGGAGTATCGGACAACAAGCTTCGCTTGTGCTCGACATCTATGTCTAATAGCTTTCTCTAGTGAGACTGTGGAAGCAAGTCTGACCTTCCCATTGCCTTATCCAAAATACGTAAGAAATCTGAGATATTAGTTGAGTGCCTAATGACATCATGTGGGCTCTACGCTAAATTTTCGACATCTACTATTTGTCTGTGTTATTGGCGTGTGAATGGTCGGTAATCCGAGCATTAGTAACCGCGAGAGAGACGAAATATATATAATTTTAGAAAAGAAATTTTTACTTCTTAAACAATTACAAAAACTTAAATTATGTCACGTCCGGCATTTATCTCAAGTTTTCTGTCTGGGTTAACCATCGCTATTACTTCAAATGGCACTGACTCTTTGTCGGCGAACTGTATTATATGAAGCGTCTTTTTGTCGCGACAAGGCATCATCGACTTCCCAACCGGGCTTGTAGCAAATCTTTGCATTGATCTCATCAATGCGAGGTGGAAAGCTGTATTTTTGCGATGGAGTTTATTTCCTGGTTGATAGTCAGTGTAACTGTTTATATCTTATAGTGCGTACAGGTACTAACGAAGATTTCCTAAGGCCCAATCACTGGTTAACAGTTCTATCTCACTTGTTGCGTAACTCGTTTCGCTCTCCTTTAATGGTTTAGATATCATAGTATTTTACTGATTTAACAAAGATTTTTAGACAATTAAACTATTGTAAAACCCTTGCAGAGGCTATTAAAATTTTGACTTGAAATGTGGAACGCATAGAAGGAGGCATCTCCGATATTATAAAGTATATATATTCTTGATCAGTATCAACAGTCGAGTCGATATAGCCAAGTCTGTCTGTTTCTATGTGAACTCTCAGTTTTAAAATTATCGTAATGAAACTTTGCAGAAGTCCATCTCTCTATGGCACGCAGTACATAGATCGGAACTGGCTAGATCGGTCCACTAAATCATAAAGCTGTCATAGAAACGATCGGGCAAAAAGTAGGTTATTGCATGAAAAAAAAATTCTTTCTCCCCATTGGAATTGAACTTGCGCCCCGCGACCAACTGCTTCCCGTGGCTTTTTACCTTGCAGCCATACCGAAAGTTGTTACTAATTGAAAAAAAACTGAACTAAAATGGGACCACTGGCGATTGGTATAAAACGAATGATACTTGATATATATATAATATTCTAGAAGCAACATATCATGTTTGATGACTCTAGCTCTTATTATTTACCCAATTTGCTCAAATATCGATTCTTATTGATTGCTTGGATACGGAGTAAGTTATCGATTATCGGAAACAGCCACGATCTGCGTAGGAGCTAGGAGGACCTTAAGCTAAATTTCAAGAAAGGCTATCTTCATCACTCCCAAGATTTAATACCCTTGCAGACCCAACCTTTTCATAGTGCCCATTGCGCTTTGCCCGTATCTTAGAATCCCAGGGGAATAGTTAATGCCGAGTATAGTTATATATCTTGAAAAAGAAAGAAGTTTTCCATACAACACCTTAGTTTTCGGCCGATCGTTCCTATGGCAGCCATATGATTAGTAGTCCGATTTAATAGAATTTGCATGTTTGTGGTCCCTACAACAACTTAATTTTCAAACGATCGTTCCTTGGCAACTATACCTTCCCGCCTCTACCTCATAGCTATAAATCAAGTTAATAACCCAACTTGTATTGTCCACCATTCCGCACAATTTTAATGAATTTACTTTTGAGAATACACAAATATTTTGGTAAATAAGATATACTGTAGAAAATTTATTATGATCGGTTAAGAAAAAGTTATGAGTATTGGTGCGCACGTGTAATTGCAAGAATTTCTTTATAGAGACACAACACATATTCATGCGCGTTTTCTTTGAATTCCATTGCAATTGCGATTGCATTGTTTTCTGTGCTGCTATTTTAATTCGTTTTTTATCGCAATATGATAATTATAGGTGTGGATTTTGAAGGATCTATTTAATTATTTTTTTTTTTGGCTGGTGTAGTGTTGAGTAGAGGCGGAGCAAGTAATACGGTTTTTGGATAGAATGCAATATGCAAATTAACCGATTAGTGACTACTAATTGAAAAAAATATATTTTTTAACTGGAAGGCTGAAGGCTTCCGATTTATTTGAATCCAAGATTAGAACTAAAGTACAATTGTGAACTTATGCTGCAAGTCAGCTATGGTTATGATAAAGCTTATTCTCTTAAAGCTCAAAAGCTCGCGGTGATCTTATGCTGCGAATCAGCTGTGTTTATGCTAAAGCTTCTTTCCTTAAAGTTTAAAAGCTCGCGGGGGTGGCTTGCGTAAGCTAGACGCTTTGAGTTATGTTTACGTTAGCAATTGCGCTCTAGAGACTGGGTCTTTAGTTTACGTTATGAATTGCGCATTAGAGATTGGGTCTGTAGTTTACGTTATGAATTGCGCATGAGAATATGAATCTTTATGTTAAGTGGTTGCGCTGTTATGTTTATGTTAGAGCCGGGAATCTGGATATTTATGTTAGCAGAGCCGCAGCTGTGCGTTAAGTGGACGTAGTGATTGAAACGGGTCTAATAAGCCTGAAAGGGCTAAGTAATTGGGATAGCGACTTATACTGAAATGTTGTTTATGATTGCAATAAGAATTGCCTTGCGGGCGGGGTGATAACTCCTCCCTTTCTTAAAAAGAATCGTCCCTGATTCTTAATGATTTCTTTTTAAAGATTCAATTTGTTCATTTAATTGGTTTAATATATCAAGCTCTGTTTCTGTAGTTTGAGTGTTATGGTACTTTTGATTACTTGACGATTTCAATTTCAGTATTTTGAGGGGATTTAGATTTATTAAAGGGCAGCGTTTAAGAAGCTTTACCATAGTAAAAATAAAAATTAGTATAAATAATAAAAAGGTTATTTTTAAATGATTACTTTCTAATTTTATAACAATTTTTGATAGTATATTTGTATTTTCTAATTGAAGTTCAGTATTATTAGTAACTTGATATTCACTAACTAAGTAGTTTGTGAATTTATTGTGTTTTACATAATTAAGAATTTTTTCTTTTACATTGGTGTAGGTAACATTGTTTATGGTTACTATGGTTTTAAATGTAACAAGGTAAATGCCTGTAAGCCAGGTTTCGTTAATACAGTTTGTGCCTGATACTAAAATAGCGCCGTCTGTTATAAATTCTATTGGTTTATTTTTTTCGGATAATTTTATACAACTTGTAAATTTTTTATTAAGGAGATTTACAAAACAGTTTGGTTCAAAATTAATGTGGGCAAAACTATTATAAATTTCTCTTTTAAAGTTATCAATGAGGTAAAACGTGTTATTACATTTAGCAATTTTGTCGTTAACGAAAAATTTTCCATCTGTTTGGGATATGGCTTTAGCGTGGTATAACTTACAATTGTAATTGATTGTAGGGTATTTTATAAAAACTATGATTAAACCTTGGTATGAAACGATCGAAAAAGAGGAAATGTCTAAAAGATCGATTAGAGTGATATTGAGTGTTTCGTGATTAAATATATTTATCATGTCTTGTTTATTTAAGATTTTGGGATTCAATATTCTGGCTTTGGAAAATGTGATAGTATCCAGCAGATTTTGTAGGTCAAGTGATAACAACTTAAGTCGATATTTTTTTATAAATGATTCCTGATTAAATTTAATATCTCTTAAAAGATTTGTGATTTTAGTGACTTCTTTGAAAATTGCAGAATTGATTTGATTTTGCTTATTATTGTTTTGAACAAGTTCATTGATTTTAGTTTGAATAGTTATCATGTCATCATGGTCTGGTGTTCCTGTGATCCATTTAAAAATTGTGCCTAGTTCATTGATACTACGTTTGGCAATTTTGTGAGGTGTAAGTTCGGAAAGAAGTGTTTTGATTAAATTCAATTCCAATCAATTGTATTGTTTTTGTTTTTAAAAAAATTTAATTCTTTTTCAAAAATATCGTTATAAAAACTTAGATTAGTAACGTGAAAAACTTCTCCGTATGTTTCGTATAAAAAAAGATTATCTGTATCCTCAAGTAGGACATAGTCATCATTTGAATAATTAATAATGTCTGCACCGCAAAACGGCAGTAAAACAGATAAGATACATAAAATGTGCATTCTAAAAATACATTAAAAAAAACATAAAATAGGTTAGAATTTGATATTGTCTTTGTGAATAATACGATCCCTATTGTTTATTTTGACTTTATTTCCTAAGTCTTCTTTAACTACCTGTTTTTTGAATCTAGGTTGTAGTTTGTTTCGTTCGCCATGTTTTTTTTCATAAATTATTTCACCTACTTGGTAATTTTTTGGTGACCTCTTTTTGTTATGGTACTCTAACATTTTGGCTTGGGCTGATTTTAATTTTTCTGACAATTTTGGGTGTTCTATTTTGTTAAATAATATGTCACATGGTTTTTGTTGAGTTGTCGATTGAATTGTGTTGTTATACTCTTTAACTGCTCGGTATACGACTTCGGAATGATCCATTATATTGTATTCTTCTTGAATACAACGAGAAATTTCGATAATTGTTGAATGAACTCTTTCTACCTGACCGTTGCTTAAACTGTGTCTGGGGTCTGCATGATAAATCGCTATACCTGAACGAGACATTGACGATTTGAATTGTGTCGAAGAAAACGTAGGTTCGTTGTCCATCATTATGGATCTAGCGAAAGGAAAAGTTTGGATAAGTTCCAACACTTTGTTTGCCATATCTGATTTGTCATTGATTTCCTTAATCACTAAAAATTTAGAATATGCGTCTAGGCATGTCAAGAATGTTAATTTTTGAGCATAAAAAATGTCAATATGTAATTGTTCACCTTCTCTCTCCGGAATAGGGGCTTTAGAAATAGGAATTTGCTTGGGGTTTCTGTATATATATATTTATATTTATTTTTATTACAAATTTCGCAGTAGCGTATGTGTTGCTTAAGAGTTTTATATAGTGTTGGCCAATAATAGTATTTGAGAATTTGCTTAAGATTTTCGTCGAAACCTCTATGAGCACGAGCATGTGTTTCTTCTATTATAATTTCTTGGTCATTTTTGTTTTCGATGTCTAGGACAAACTTTTTAGTAAATAAAAATTTGTTGTTAAAAGTGTTTTTTAATGAGTTTTGGATTTCGTATAAATCTTCGAGACTGCAATGAACTCCTGTAGTCAGGTTTGGTTGAAGAAATTCTTTAAGTATGATTATTAAATTGTGTACTGTGTCGTATTCTATAATATGTCTTGTTTTGTTGAAAACTTCATATTTTTCATGAATTGTTATGTTGTTTTTAGAAACAAGTAATTGTTGTTTAAATTGGTTCAATGGTTTTGTGTTTCTTCAATTACGCTTTTATAACTACTGTCGGCTGAATGGATAGTTTCATTATCGGACGACGGTTCTTCTTCGGACACGAGATTACTTTCATTGGAAATATGATTGATCATTACCCTTGATAACGCGTCAGCGACGACATTGGTAGATCCTGGTTTGTAAAATATTTTAGGGGAAAATTCTTCTATGAAAGCATGCCATCTTTTCATTTTTGAGTTAGGGTTTCGTGCAGAAACTGCAAAAGAAAGTGGTTGATGGTCTGTTTGGATTTCTAAATTTGTAACACCATACAAGTAGTTCCTAAGGTTTTTTAATGCCCATACAATGGCGTATAGTTCCCTTTCATTTGTGGCTTAATTTCTTTCTGTTTTATTTAAAGTTTTTGAAACAAAGGTGATTGGTTTGTTTTCCTGTGAAAGGACGGCGCCTATGGCGATGTCGGAAGCGTCTGTGGTGAGGACGAACTTTTTTGTATAATCTGGCTGGGTTAGTTCGATGTTTGCAATTAAGTGTAATTTTAAGTTTTCAAACGCAGAGATTGCTTCTTCGTCTAGAGATATTTCTGTTTTGTTGGACATATGTTTTGAAACCATACCGTTGTGTCCCTGTAACAATTTAGTGAGTGGTTTTGCTATAGTCGCGTAGTTTTTTACAAACTTCCTGTAGTAGCCTGTTAAGCCAAGAAAACCTCGTAATTCCCTTAAATTATTAGGAGGAGGGTATTTCATGATTGATTCTATTTTTTTCGGATCAGTTTTAATGATATTGTATGATACTATGTATCCTAAAAATTCTATTTCTTTTCTAAAGAATTTTGATTTTTCCAAGGATATTTTCATGTTTGCTTTGAATAGAATTTCAATGATTTCTTGTAAATCATCAAAATGTTGTTCCGGAGTATTTGAAAAAACTATTATGTCGTCCATATAAATGTGACAAGTTTTTCCGATTTTTTCACGTAATATATTGTCCATTGCTCTCTGAAAGATGTTGGCGCGTTCGCAAGCCCAAATGGCAAGCGAAGAAATTCATATTTTCCATTGTTAATGGAAAAAGCTGTTTTTTCGATGTCTTCTTCTTTCATTAGAATCTGATGAAATCCCGATTCTAAGTCAATTGTCGAAAACATTTTAGCTTTGCCTAGGTTGGATAGAATGACTGAAGGATCGGGCATTGGATACCTATCGGGGATTGTATCGTTATTCAGTTTCTTAAAATCTATTACCAATCGATTCTTAGGCGTTCCATCTTCATTAAAACCTTTTTTTCCTACTACCCATACCGGGGCATTATAAGGACTTCTGCTGGGCGGGATGACATGTTTCATTTAAAATCCAGTTTATTTTCTTGTTAATAATTATTATCTTTTTGGATATGATATTTTTATGGTGTTTGAAGACATGTTTGAATCTGAGAATGCTTTGTTTCTATTTGTTGAACGACTTGTTGCTCAAGGATATTCAGATTATCCATTTCATTAATGAATGATTTATTGAACTTGTTGTAGAGGATACCGACATCTTTCGACGTCTGCTCTTTTTGAGTTTTAATTTCTTTACCTTTCCTTCATTAAGAATATCGTCAACTTTAGTTTTTTCGATACGTGGGTTATCAGCGTCACTTAAAGACGATGATTCAGTATCGGATACATTAAATAAAGAAAATGATTTACATTTCCCACTTTGGTAGTTCAAATACGAAGCAACGTTATAGGCTTCGTCTGAACTTTTTAAATGGCCAACCGTTTCTTGGACATGTTCTGTAAAATTAATATTTTCCTTTTTGTTATTATAAAACAAAGTTCCCTTTGACAAGTCGATTACTGCCTTAATCTCCTTCAGTAGATTATAACCGACTAATAGATCTGCGTCTAGATTATTAATTTCATAAAATCTGTGGCGTTTGCCAAATATGTTTATGTTATGAAAATGAGTTATGATACTGTAGCCATTTGCAGTTTTAATTCTTTTTTTTATAACTAATTCTTCTGCGTTATCGTATATACCCTCTTTTATATAACAAGCGGTGGCACCGGTGTCAATTAATATTTTTAAAATTTTATTTATTTTTTTGTCTATTCTGAAAATGTAGGGGAGTTCTCCCCTCTTCTTCTAAAAAATGGTCTTCCTCGAGATTATTGATACGCATGAGTTTGTTAGGTTGCTGAACCGAAGGGGGAGCGTATTCCCGTTTCTTTGGTTGAGCTGAATTTCGATTTTGGGGATACGGATAAGGTGTATTCTGTAGTTGTATGGATTTGTCTACATCCATGGGCTCCGGTGGAGGTTGAGGAGTCTTGTTGCTTTGCGCAAAAATTTGATTTTGTGGAACTTGATTGAACCTTAAGTGATTGTCATATCTTTTATTAGGTTGTTTTGGGGATTCAGCTTTCTTTTGCTGATTGTTATGCCCTGGGTTTAGATTGTTACGTTGATGGGTATTTGCGAAATGGTGGTAAGCGAAGTTAGCCCTTTGGTAATTCGCTTCCAGTTCCTGAGCTTTTGCCAAAGCATTAGGCAAATTTTCAGGTTTAAGGGAGAACAAAACCTCTGATAAAGAACCGTTAAGACCTGTGATGAAAATTCTTAAAGCGTTGTCTCTGTTTTTCTTATTCATTTCTGTAATGATGTGGGCTTTGTCACCATACGTCATAATAGTTTTGTTTATCAAAAGGGTTAGTTTTTTATTAACTAAATTGTAGTATTCGAGAACGGATAATTTACCCTGTCGTAAAATACTTAACTCCTGTTCTATTATATAGATTGGTCGTCTATTACTGTAGGCGAAATCCAACCTTGCAAGTATAGCTTCAAAATTAAGAACGGTACCGTGATTAGTCAAGGTGTCATTAGCTTTACCTGTTATTTTATTTCTTAATATTGTTAAAGCACCTACGTAATATCTACTTCCTTCTTTATACATTCGCATGGCGCAGCAAGCGGCTTCGCGCCAACTAACATATGCATTATAGCTGCCTGAGAATTCTGGTATGGACTTGATAACATCAAAAGATTCGTCGCAACGAATTAGGTCATTTATTTCAGTAATCTTATATTTTTGTTCATCATTAGATGAGAGAGTGATTTGTAACTTCAATACTGCAATTTGCTCTTGAAGCGCTCTGGTTTGAGTTGCAATCAACTGAGCTACCAAATCAGCTATCAAATTATTATTGTTAGCCATTTTTAAATTTTGAAAATCTTCAATTAAACTTTTTATATGGTTATCCAGTTTATAACACTTATTATTCTAACAAATGCTTACACAAATTTAAACTCTCATTACTTAAGTAAAAAAAAAAATTTATTTTTAAAGTAAATGATGATGGCTCTCGTAAAAGGTCTTTCTTTATGGCTGATTATACATATGTCGTTCAAGTCTTCCTTCCTTCCTTCCTTCCTTCCTTCTGGGTTTTAGGGTCTTCTTTTATGGGGGTCTCAGGTTGACGTGATATTTTTTATTTGGTTAAAAGTTTTTCATTGGTGAAAAAATTTTTGTTGGCGAAAATATCTCGCTTCTTTGATCGATTAATTTTTAGGAATGTTTTCATTTAACCTGAATGGGAAAATTTGATTTCACTTTTAAGTCTTGTGAACAATCAATATTTCCAGCTCAGGGTATTTTCACTACTCTTCAAGTTTTCAGAAACAGGGTATTTCCGTTCGTCGGAAATTTTTAATGGTTCTTTTAGAAGCACTCGATATTTTCGTTCTTAGAAAATTTTTAATTTCAGAAACAGGGTATTTCCGTTCGTCGGAAATTTTTAATGTTTCTTTTTTAGAGGCACTCGATATTTTCGTTCTTAGAAAATTTTTAATGCTCTTTTGAGACAATCTTGGATTAGTAAATCGGCACTTTTGCTCACTCGCGAATCACTAAGGATTTTGTTTCTTTTAATTATTATACCCTGAACCCATTAAAAATGGGTAAAAGGGGTATTATGTTTTTGTGCAAAATCCAAATGTATGTAACAGGCAGAAGGAAGCATCTCCGACCCCATAAAGTATATATATTCTTGATCAGCATTAATAGCCGAGTCGATCTAGCCATGTCCGTCTGTCTGTCCGTCCGTCCGTCCGTCCGTCCGTCCGTATGTATGAACGCAAGGATCTCAGAACCTATAAGAGCTAGAGACTTGAAATTTTAGACGTAGGTGCTCCTAGTTCCTACGCAGATCGAGTTTGTTTCCGATAATCGATAACTTGCCCCGTTTCCAAGTAATCGATAAAAATGTATATCGAAATCCTGTTTTTTAAGCAATTTTGGTAAATAATAAGAGCTAGAGTCACCAAACTTGACATGTAGCTTCTAGAAAAGTATATATATATCGATTATCTTTCATTTTATACCTATCGCCGCCTCCCCGCTACTCTTTATCTATAAGCGCGCGCTGCATATGGTGTTGGAATATGAGGGTTCAGGGTATCCCCTAGTCGGGAGCTCCCGACTAGAACCTCTTACTTGTCCTTTTTTGTGTTTATAATCGCGAGCCCCACGTTGGGCGCCAATTAGCCGATTAGTGACTACTAATTGGAAAAAATATATTTTTTAAGTGGGAGGCTGAAGGCTTCCGATTTATTTGAGTCCAAGATTAGAACTAAAGTACAATTGTGAACTTATGCTGCAAGTCAGCTATGGTTATGATAAAGCTTATTCTCTTAAAGCTCAAAAGCTCGCGGTGATCTTATGCTGCGAATCAGCTGTGTTTATGCTAAAGCTTCTTTCCTTAAAGTTTAAAAGCTCGCGGGGGTGGCTTGCGTAAGCTAGACGCTTTGAGTTATGTTAACGTTAGCAATTGCGCTCTAGAGACTGGGTCTTTAGTTTACGTTATGAATTGCGCATTAGAGATTGGGCCTGTAGTTTACGTTATGAATTGCGCATGAGAATATGAATCTTTATGTTAAGTGGTTGCGCTGTTATGTTTATGTTAGAGCCGGGAATCTGGATATTTATGTTAGCAGAGCCGCAGCTGTGCGTTAAGTGGACGTAGTGATTGAAACGGGTCTAATAAGCCTGAAAGGGCTAAGTAATTGGGATAGCGACTTATACTGAAATGTTGTTTATGATTGCAATAAGAATTGCCTTGCGGGCGGGGTGATAACTTGCATGGCAAACAGTTTCGGATAAATTTCTCTACTTTGCTCCTTTTAGCAGGGAAGCAGTAAGACCTTTTAAATTATTAAAACACTTGTCTGCTGCGTAATGGCCCAATATTTCATGCGCCAAGCGGATAAGCTGGTCTTCCATACTTGCATGAGCATATAATCGCAAGCCACTGCTTTCATCAATTTTATATGCAATGCCATCTATTAATTCAAAGCCATGTTCATCACTTTGCTCTAACAAATCTCGGACTTTCATAACTTCAGGATCCCTCATCTGTTCAGTTTTCAGAATTAAGTCAACATCTTTTGGCGTCGCATCTACCACGTCCACTATGGGTAAAGATTGCAGGAAAGATTCCTTCAAGAAGACAAAATCTTTACCAATACTACAACTTGCTGTCGTCCCTACAACATCCGATTCCTGCTGATACTTCCCCCAGGCCACTTTACAGCCGTCCATGCGATTATTTAATTTCCTCCTGTAGTCCTTCCTTTGGTTGTCTTTACGCTTCGTTGTTCGATTATCCCTATGGTTTTCACATCGGTCATCATTACGGTTCTCACTATATTTATTACTACAGCTGATTATTACTCGCTATGTCCATTAATTCTGTCTGTCTACTCAAGGCGTCTGTCTACATGCGACATGTTGCTAACAGGTCTGTGTTCGATACGATAATCATAATTTTCCAATTCGAGTGACCATCGAGCAATGCGTGGATTAATAGCTTTTCGGCAATTACAATCCGTTATTATTTAAAAAGCTCTATGCTCTAGGTATACTCTAAAACAACGTAATGCATAAATGATGGCAAGGGTTTCCAACTCGAAGCTGTTATATCTAGATTCTGCTGCTGCGATCTTGCCATCATCTTGTCGTTGCAATATGGCTCCAAAGCCATGTTTACTTGCATCTGTATGCAGTTTCCGTTTCACTACTTGGGCTGAATATTGTCAATACTGGTGGATTTGGCAAAGCAGTTTTTAACGTATTAACCGAATTTAATTGTTCTGTGTTAAGTGAAAACGGACCACCTTGCTTCAAGAACTCTGTCAAGGGTCGGGCTATACTAGCAAATAATAATACAAATCTTCGAAAGTACGAGAAAAATCCCAAACATGAGTGAAGACTTTTAAGGTTTTGAGGCACTGGATACGCTCTCAGAACTTCCAAATGGGATTCATTAGGAGCTATACCATGCCTATCGACTCTATATCCTAAGAACTCGCATTCCTTATTCAAAAATATGCATATCTTAAGATTAACTTCAAACTTATAATCTCCAAACGGTAATCGACGCATAAGCGAATGTCTCCTGATTTCTTCTTAACCAGTACTATGGGAGATGCATAAGGGGAGTTACTATGACGGATTATTTTTATACCCTGAACCCATTAAAAATGGGTAAAAGGGGTATTATGTTTTTGTGCAAAATCCAAATGTATGTAACAGGCGGAAGGAAGCATCTCCGACCCCATAAAGTATATATATTCTTGATCAGCATTAATAGCCGAGTCGATCTAGCCATGTCCGTCTGTCTGTCCGTCCGTCCGTCCGTCCGTCCGTCCGTCCGTCCGTCCGTCCGTATGTATGAACGCAAGGATCTCAGAACCTATAAGAGCTAGGGACTTGAAATTTTAGATATAGGTGCTCCTAGTTCCTACGCAGATTTCCGATAATCGATAACTTGCCCCGTTTCCAAGTAATCGATAAAAATGTATATCGATATCCTGTTTTTTAAGCAATTTTGGTAAATAATAAGAGCTAGAGTTACCAAACTTGACATGTAGCTTCTAGAAAAGTATATATATATCGATTATCTTTCATTTTATACCTATCGCCACCTCCCCGCTACTCTCTATCTATAAGCGCGCGCTGCATTTGGTGTTGGAATATGAGGGTTCAGGGTATCCCCTAGTCGGGAGCTCCCGACTAGAACCTCTTACTTGTTTTATTTAACAAATCTTCAATAATTTCAGTTACTTTCTCCTATGGTAATCGCCTTGGAGTGCAATGAAAAGGTGTTGTATCGGTTTGTCTTATGGTCATTTTCTTTCTCAGGCTTATAGAATAATCATGTTCTTTACATAAGTACCTAGATTTTATTAACAGACTACATTGGTCGGCCAAAGTCTACTCCAATGTTAAGGTATGTTTCATCAACATTTATTTCTATCCCTTCACAAGAGTCATTACAATCGTTGCTTTGGTCGCATGATTTGGTAGTATCGCTGTGTTCTTGCGTCAGCGGAAAATTAATTGTTAAGTGTTGATTAATTACTAATTTACTTGTATTATTATTTTCAGAATTATTGGTGAACAAAGATACTTGGTTAGTTGTGTTCGTACTATTCGCGCTGTTTATTAGTGTGTCATTTTGACATATTAACTTAATCTTCATAATTTTTAATGAATCACGTCCTAATAGTACAGAAGAAGGTAACACCTTAGGCGGTACAACGTAAAACAAAATTAAATGTGTCTTCCTGACAAAATATACATGGCCTTCAATTTGGCCTAATATGGGGATTACTTTGCATCCCAATCCATAATACTTTCCCTTATTTGGTTTTAATACTAAGATTTTAGGTACTAATGATAATTCAAGACAACTTACTGGACTACCAGTATCAATAAAGTCACGAACACTTCCACATCTCTGCTTACCAGGCGGCACTCATAAGTTGATCAATGACATTAACTAAAGCGGCGTAAAGTTATGCTGTACCTCTTCGGCATCCACTTTTGGCGGAGACGCGAAAATTGCAGTATGCTGCGGGCACTGGCGGTACCAGTGATCAGTGCTCCAACACTTGAAACGGGCTCACTCTAGTCTTTAAGGCTGCGTGCATTTAGCAATTTGGTGTCCTAGTTGGCGACAGTTGAAGCACCTCATCTCCGCGGCTGGTTTATTAGACACCACCCTTGGCTTGGGCTTGCCACTTGTGCCTCCATCAGCTCTGCCTTCCACTCCTTGCAGGATCGAAAATGAGCAGCTTTTCGCGCAACTCGTCCACTGAAGTACAATAAAGCATAGACACAGCTGGTCCCGTCTTGTCCTGCAACCCGTTAACAATAAATTGTATAATGTCGCGCACAGTCAAGTCAGCTTGCATTGCTATGCTGCACATCGCTACGAAGTACTGCAACTCACTCTCGTCTTTGGCAATTTTGCGTGACTCAAGCTGTTTTCCCACATCCCACGCCGTTACTTTTTGCTCAAAGGTATAGATCAATTCCTCTTTTATATGGTTCCAGTTTAAGATTCCAGCTTTAAACATGTAGAGTTGCGCTGACCCAGACAGCAACCGCTTGACATACAGGAAACATTACATAGTCGAAATGTTATATGCATCCATGACCTCCTCAAAATCGCGTTTCCAGATTTGGCCATGGTGTCGTCATCCGAAAATTTACGAACTAATGCTTCAATACCACCCATCCTGAGTACAACTTTCGGCGCTGACTCTTTGTGCATTTCAGCAATATCAATATCAAACACGCCTACGAGCACAATTTGTTGGCGCCACCTCGGTGGCGGCACGAATTTCTTCTCGGGATGGCGCCAACTCGGCGGCGTCGCCAATATCATAACTGCGCAACCAAAAATTTGGTAATCCAGCATCACAGATCGCTGCTGGTTTTAATATGCGCTGGGTGCTTCCCTTTCGTTAAGGACACGATAGACTGCTTTCCGCACTTGCTGAAGTGGCGTTTTACAAGCCGTTGCTGTCCAATACGGCGCTAAGTTCGTTTTCTACTTTTCCGAATTATTTCACAATATTTCATTATTTGCGGGATATCAACGATAACGGAGTCTATCCCACACCTGAGATGTAAAACTCCGCTCTTTTAGTTTTTATTTCACACTGCTTTATTTGTATAGTTAATCTTTATTTTTTGGTTGTTCGAACTTAAGTCTGGACCGCACCAAGACACTTCAAAAAGTGCCTTCTTCCGATGCCATGGGCATCGATATGTATTCATTACATATCGATAAACTTAAGGTATTTATAACATTGTCCTATTACTAGTATTTTATAATATTGGCTTATTTCTAGTATTTACATTATTTACAGTGTTTACAGTTTCATATTTTAATTGGTTTAGATTGACTATTTTAACTGAATTTGTTGTATTTAATATTCGGACAAATGTATCTTGGTTATTGGATATTGTATATCCAATAAAAACTCATCCATCACTTTTTGAGTTGGGATTAAAACATGGTTTGTATGGAAGATATTTTATTTTTTTGACGGACATCTTCGGAACGTGCTGGTAGTATTGTGGTTTTATTGTCACAAGTGTGAATTAAGTTTTAGTTGTTCGGACGAAGTATTAAAGAATCAAAGGTTTGTGTGAAATCTAATTGACAATTATATTTTTTTATGAAATCTACTATTTGCTGTTATTCATGCGGAATAATGTATTTACCGGTAGTGAGCTCTACAAATGCTAAACCTTTGAAAAAACTGAACCTTTCTCAATTCCAGATATTTATGTCGATACGTTCTCATCTATGTTCTCCAACGTAACGAAATTTTTTTTATAAATTGAAATATGTGCACCAGTATCTAATAACAGGGTAAATACTTTACCTGTACTTTCGTTTTTTTTTTTTTAAATATGCTTTAGTTAACAATAATTGTGTGTACAGTTTTAATTAATGATTTTGAATAGGGTTTTGCTCTGAGTAACTCAAACATTATTGTTTCTATTATTGTTATTTTGGTTGTTACCTCGGCTGGAATTCTTCCTTCCTCGGTTGTAACCGAAATGTCCTCTATTATTGTTATTATTATTATAATTGGCATACTAATTGCGACTGCCCGTGCCTCTACCTCTTTGGTTATTGAGGCAATTATTGCCTCTATAATTTCTACCTTTCTATATTACTGTACTGGCACTTCCAGTCATTTCAGTGCTGCAACGGAATCATCGAAAGTGTTGAAGTTTCCTGCTTCTCCGGATAATACGGAGCTTTTCATATTCACAATTTTTGGTCATTGCAGATATTGATTCTTTTGTTGACAATTTTTCTGCATTATCAGGATCTAGGCAAAGACAATATAAACACTGTATGCATAATTCACACATACAAACATAGGTGCTTGCACGCCATTGGCTGAGATAAGAACTTCTCTCGAGCACACACTCTCCAAAAACAAAAGTAAAATCAATCTATGTGTGCTATTTTCTTAACATAGTTATTGCACAAGATGCGCCTTGTGTAAAAATTATTTAATTCTTAAATTTTCCTGAAAATTTTATCGTTAGTATCTAGGGTAATATATCATTTAAATTAAACATGCATTTCATGGATAAAGCAAAGATACTCGATCGTAAGTTTAAAACTTTTCGCTCAATGTACTTCGAAAACGAAGCGACGCAAAGTACCATCGACCTGATTTGCTGAACGCAGGCTGGCGACTAACTTCCTTGCTCGAGTCAGCATCAGCAAGCCGCGAATTCGGCATTCTATCATCTGGTTTTTTATACTTTCTATAATATTGATTCAATTATTATACCCTGAACCCATTAAAAATGTATTTGTTCAAATGTATGTAACAGGCAGAAAGAAGCATCTCCGACCTCATAAAGTACAATATATATATTCTTGATCAGCATCAACAGCCGAGTCGATATAGTCATGTCCGTCTGTCAGTTTATGAAACTTTCTTTATGAAACTTTCAGAAGTCCATATATCGGAAACAGCTGGATCGGACCACTATCTTGTATCTTGACCAAACTCGCCATTTATTAATTTTACTGTGCTCCTTTTATATACGCAAAATCCTATCAGCATCGGACCACTATATCATATAGCTGTCATAGTTGTTGTATGGAAAACTTTTTTGTCATTCAAGATATTTGGTTAAGCACGGCATTTAGAGATTTAATTTTCCTTCCCTTCATTTTTGCAAAATCTTATTTACATCGGACTACTTTATCACATAGCTGCCATAGAAACGTTCGGTCGAAAAAAAAGGTTCTTGTATAAAAAACTTGTTTTTTATCAAGACCAAACCCGGCATTAACTATTTTCCCTGTGCTTCTTAGATACGGAAAAAGCACTATGAGCATCATGAAAAGGTTGGGTCTGCATGGGTATTAAATCTTCGGCGTGCCGAATCTCGTTTTTTTTTTTTTGGCTGGTAGCAAGTAGAGCGGTTAGTTGCGAGTTCGAACCCTGCCAAGGGAACTTTTTTTTAATTTATCTCTATTACTATAAGGGAACTCGTAGCGCGAGCTGCATTTGGTTTTGGAAAAAGAGAGTTCAAGGTATCCCCTAGTCGGGCGCTCCAGACTAGAGCCCCTTACTTGTTTTAAGTTGTTCCATTGAAAACATCCAACATAAAAAGGTTGGATCTGCACAGAATTAAGTTTTCGGCGTGCCGGGGATAGCCCTTCTTTCTCGTTTTTTATTATTTTAATAAATAGTGTTCGGCCTTTACTATTTGTCGGGTATGTGTAATTGTGTGAACAATCTTATTAGGAACCGTATTACAGCTTATGTTGTGAAATCGCTATAGATGTATCTGCCATTAAGTGTCTAACTTTTCCGCTTTTATTAATCAGCTTGGGGCCATATTATTGAACCTCTGGCTGATATTGCCAAGCATGTCGACATATATTGTCCATTATTCCTGCACTTGTTGAGCAACTTCCCAGAATTTTTTGGACAACTTTCCGGCAGTTTTTGGCCAACATTTAGCCACTTATTGTTAATACGGACGCCAACAAGAAGCCTACCATCCAATTGATCAATTTGCCCGCATACATGTGCTAAGATTGCTAAGATGACAAAAATACTTTCATAAAAAGGACAATATTCTGTTATTTTTATACCCTGAACCCATTAAAAATGGGTAAAAGGGGTATTATGTTTTTGTGCAAAATCCAAATGTATGTAACAGGCAGAAGGAAGCATCTCCGACCCCATAAAGTATATATATTCTTGATCAGCATTAATAGCCGAGTCGATCTAGCCATGTCCGTCGGTCTGTCCGTCCGTCCGTCCGTCCGTCCGTCCGACCGTTCGTATGTATGAACGCAAGGATCTCAGAACCTATAAGAGCTAGAGATTTTAAATTTTAGATGTAGGTGCTCCTAGTTCCTACGCAGATCGAGTTTGTTTCCGATAATCGATAACTGGCCCCGTTTCCAAGTAATCGATAAAAATGTATATCGACATCCTGTTTTTTAAGCAATTTTGGTAAATAATAAGAGCTAGAGTCACCAAACTTGACATGTAGCTTCTAGAAAAGTATATATATATCGATTATCTTTCATTTTATACCTATCGCCACCTCCCCGCTACTCTCTATCTATAAGCGCGCGCTGCATTTGGTGTTGGAATATGAGGGTTCAGGGTATCCCCTAGTCGGGAGCTCCCGACTAGAACCTCTCACTTGTTTGACTTACAACATGGCGCTCATTGTTTATAAAAATATAGGCCAACTTCCCGGCATTTATTTAACATCATTCCGAAAATAATTGATTATATTACTTTATTATTGGCAAACAAAATCAACTTTATTGGCTATTGTACCTACGTCTTTTGACCAACTTATCGGCATTTATTGGATAACTTTTTTTGGAACCGCTCGTGTCGATTAAGAATTTTATCGTTACCCCCGCCACATTACGCTGTACGAACGGCAGGAGAGACCTTTCACTAAAAAATGAATGACCCTTGAGCTTCTGAATGAATGACCCTTGAGCTTCTTTTTGAGCTACATAGTTTACTCTTCCCTCGCCTGGAGATCCGTTTAGAAGTTTTTGCTCTTTTTACTGCCCACGGATTTAAGTTCTGCCTCCCCGAACCTTGTTGTTGCTAATGGACAATGGGCAGCCTGAACTTTAACATAACTTTAATGCTTCTACATCCATTTGCTATGCGGATTCTATTTCACAAGTCATGTTTTGGGATTGCTCGGCTTAGGGCTGATCGTTATGTTGCTTATTGAATTAGCGGCTCTTATCAAAGACAATATAAACACTCTCAGCCGAGAGAGCGAAAAAGCTAAAAATATAATGTACTCTCAGCTTTGGCTCTATGTACATACATAACAGCATATTTGATGTGTTGTTATTCACTGCTCTTGCAAAGTCTCTGGCTGGCAAAGAAAAAAATTTTCTTAGTTTTCTAGCGCTGATCAAATGTTGACATATGAATGTATGTTTTGTACTGAGGTTAGCTCCGTAGAAAATATGTATTTTTAAGTCGATGCAAATATTTAAATAATTTCTTTTTAATTAAATTAATATTATTTTTATTTCCCCATTGAGAAAAAAAGAGTGTTAAAAAATACAAGTTAAATATTTATTTAGTGGCGACTTTGTACCCTATAATTCAAATAAAAAATAATTTAAAAAAATGTATTTTTTATTACTTTAATATAATAACAATTTAATTAATAATTTAATTTAAAGAAGATATATAAATATTTGCATAGACTTAAAAATACATATTTCTACATAGCTCAGTACACAACATGCATTCATATGTGAATAAAAATTTGGGGTAAATCATGATCAGCGCTAGAAAACTAACAAAATTAATTTCTTGCCAGCTAAAGCCAGAACAGTGAATAACAACACATATGTATGTATATACATATTTTGATAAACTTATGGATGCATAATTCACACATACAAACATAGGTGCTTGCACGCTATTGGCTGAGACAAGAACTTCTCTCGAGCATACACTCTCCAAAAACAAAAGTAAAATCAATCTATGTGTGCTATTTTCTTAACATTGTTATTGCATTATGTAAAAATGATTTAACTCTTAAATTTTCCTGTAAAATTTATCGTTAGTATATCATTTAAACAAAGCATGTATTTCATGTATAAAGCAAAATCATTTTGAGTCGATCGTAGGTTCAAAACTTTTTCGCTCAATGTACTTCAAAAACGAAGCGAAGCAAAGCACCATCGACCAGCTTTGCTGAAGGCAGGCTGGCGACTAACTTCGTTGCACGAGTCAGCATCAGCAAGCCGCGACTTCGGCATTCGTTCATCTAAACGAACAGCAGTCGGCTGCCATGTCGTGCGAAATCGTAAAAGCCAGATAGGAAGCCAGGCTAGAAATTTAGCATAGCATACAAATGTATGGGCGTTACTCATCTCAGTTTTTTTCTGTCCGTAATGGAGTCTGTTCATTTGTTCGTACTGTTTAAACTGCTGTCTATTCCTAAAACGTTGCTCAGACTTACAAGCATTTCTAGGATTCAGCGATGTAGTATCCGTTATTGCTTGCTTCGATTTCCTCGGCTAATGGGGTGGACAGCAAATTCAAAGTCTGGGAGATGCGGCAAGAAAGCACATCTGTCAGGATTCACCTAAGGAAACCGAAATTAACTTGTACTACAAAAGGAAGACGAACGTTTAGAATTTCTCTGGCTCTTATAGGTTTTGAGATAGACGCTTTCATTTATACGGACAGACCGAGCAAGCGAGCTGTTTCCTGCACTCTTACTTGTTTCTAAGATATATCTACAAAACTGGATTAGCAAATATCACTACGTAAACTATGGGGCTTATACTAATTTTACACAAAATAAAACTACTCACCTGTAAAGTATAATCCATATTCTTTGATTATTTTTTAATTCCGTGTTATAAATACCATATCCGCATAGAAGATGGAAATAATATTTTTTATGTTTTTTTTTCTTTTCACTTATGTATATGGTATCAAGTGTCTTCAACGCAGTTTGAGTTAATTGGTTTACCTGAAAAACGTAAGTTTATTTTAATATATATATATAATTATATATATAAAGTGACATATTCACAACAACAGAATTTTGAACCACTGCATGGTATGTTTACAAATTGTATAATCATAACAAAAGAATGCCTTCTGCATAATACCTTCCTACAAAAACTGACCAACAGAAAGTCGCTAGCATAAACAAGCTGCAGCTGCGCTCCCTTTGCAAAAGGTCACGTACTCCAATTATTATTTAGCATTAAATAAAGCGTAAGCCAATTTTTATTCTTCAGTCTTAATCCAGATATTCAACATAATAAACTGATACAAATACACTCTCGTAAAATAAAATCTTTTTATTTTCAAACTTATAACTGCGTTATTATATATATTTATATATATATATATATAGCTAGGGAGCTGAAATGTTCACTGTATTTACCTTATGTGATAAAATTGCACGTTAAGACGGGGTTCTACACTCTGGTAAAACGTTTGTATGCAACTTTTTTGTTTACCTTCCGATCAGTTTCAAAGGTCTTTGTTCAACTTCATTTGAGGGATGTTTCACACTTTTCGAAAAGTCCATCCCTCCTTGGTGGAAATGGAGGTCAAAGATTTGGTGGGGGACGCTTTGCGCTAAAATTTATTACCTAGGATATATATGAAATATCATGTGAGACGTGTTTCACATTTTTAGCAAAATCCAAGCTTCCTTGGTGGAAAGTGCGATTCTAAGATATTTTTCGGTGAAGTTTTAAGTTTTGTTCGATTTGTTTCAAATTTATTATCAAAGCTCTACATAAGAACACAACAGTGTTAAATTGGCCGAAAACGTTAGTATGCAAGTTGTTTGTTTACCGTCCGATCAAATTAATTTTTGAAGCTTTTAGAGAACATTTATTTTATATTTGCCAAGGGAACCAGCTATAGCTTACCATTATTTATTATATATGTACATATATGTAGGGACGGCCATTCGATGGATTTCACCAGCACTTGGGTTCTTTATGTTCTTAGTTGTTTATTTAAAGAAATTGTTGAACAAACTTAAACTTATAATTATTATTCATTTTCCGACAAGTATTTCAAAGAAAACGAGCAACAGCGAACACTTCTTTCATTTTTCCTCTTAGCTTCCGACTGACTCTTATTCTCTATTTTTATCGATAAATCGTGGATTAGATGTCCATAGCAGGGTTGTATGTGATCAGTGATTTAATGTTACCAAATGAGTATAATGTCAACATTATACTCGCCTGTTTAATTTAACTGGTTATAAATTCGACCACTCCTAGTTCTATTTCCGACTCCTACACTCGGCCAACCTGACTCTTCATTCGACCCGAATGACGAATCTTCTGTTAAATTAGCACTGGGCTCCCATTTCTTCATATATTCTGCTACAGTTGTAGTTTTCCCTGGACCTTCGTGGTCGCCGACCTTTTCTACGTCATATCTACCATGGTTTTGAATCTTTACTATTTTATATGGACCAAAGAATTTAGGTTTCAATTTTAGACCAGTACCATATTGTGTTCTCTTAATGGCTACAAGTTCGTTTATTTTATATTTGGGCTCTTTTTTGCGATGTTTATTGAAAGATTTTCGGTTTTCCTGCTGTATTTTTGCTATATTTTGCTGCGCTTCTTTACGGACTTCTTCTCTTTCATTACTTAGTTCCTCTACAGCAGCTTCTTCTAATAGTTCTTGCAAGTCCGATATTCTTTTAAGTTTCATCTCTACGCCAGTCAACAATCTAAACGGTGAAACTTTAGTGCTTCTTGGCGGCGTACTGTTGATTGTTTGTTGCACGATATCAATATGCTTATACCAGTTACAAGGATTTTCCCGGCATAGTTTAGACAACATTGGTATTACGATTTTGTGGATACGTTCTACCTGACCGTTTCCTCTTGGAACTCCTGTAGCTATCGTAAGATGCTGTATATCTTCTGCTTCACAGTACTCCTTGAACAAGTTTGAAACGAAAGCTGCACCCCCATCTGATATTATGCGCTTAGGATTTCCAAACACTGCCGCCTGCCGTCTTAGTCGATCTACAACTCCTTCTGCGGTGGTATTTTTTGTCGGATAGAGCCAAACGAATTTGGAAAACGCATCGACTATCACCAAAATATAGTTAGTTTTTACTAGTCTGCTCTATTGGACCGACATGATCCACATGGTACGTGCCTGAAGGCTTGTCCTCGTTGTTGATTGGTGCCAAAAACCCTTCTTTTTTGCCTGATTTGCTCTCAGATATTATGCATTCTATGCAACTTTTTACAATTTTTGGCACTTTTGACGATAGCTGCGGAATAAATAATGTCTTTTCGATTGCTTCTTGAGTTCGTTTCGCTGAGAAATGCCCTTGCTTGTGTGCAATTCTAATGATTTCGTCCTCCATAAGCGATGGTACGACTATAAGTTCCTTGATGGGATCCTTGTATAATATACCATGTCTTACATAAAAATCTTCGGATGTGCTACGATCCAAGACAGCTAGCACAGCTCGGACCGAATCATCTCTCGCTTGTGCTTGCTGCAATCTGTGCTGCAGCGAGTCTTCAAGCATAAGACAGGATACGCGGCTTAGAGCATCAACATGCCTCATTTTGCTGCCATTTCGATGCTCAATGCTGTGGTCAAAATCTTGAAGGAAAAGTGCCCAACGCGAGACTCTTAATGGAATATCGCCACGTTTTTTCATGGTCAACGCGAAAGCGTTACAATCGGTCACAATCTTAAATTTTATGCCAAGTAAGTAAACGCGCCACTTTTTCAAAGCCTCGACTATAGCCAGCAGCTCAAGCTCATAAGAATGATATTTCTCCTCTGAGGGTTTCGTTTTCCGACTTAGATATTGAGTTGGATGGAATGATTGATCATCCGAGTCTTTTTGCAAGAGAACGCCACCATAACCATTCATTGAAGCGTCCGTATGCACTTCAGTCTGAGCTTTCGGATTATACAATCGCAATACTGGAGTAGTAACTAATGCTGATTTCAATTGCCTGAATGCGACGAGTTGTTCATCGTCAACTTTAAACTGAACGTCTTTCCGTAACAAATCGGAAAGTGGTTTGGCTATCAGCGCATAGTCTTTTATAAAGCGCCTAAAGTACGACGTTAATCCGAGAAAACGATGCAAACTCTTTCGGTCATGGGGTATAGGAAAATTTTGAACTGCCTGGGTTTTTTTCACAGATGGTCTAATTGTGTCTTCCTGTATAACATACCCTAAAAAGTCAACGTCCTTCATAAGAAACTGGCACTTACTCCACTTAATACGCAAGTTAAATTCTGCTGCTCTGTCCAGTACGCGCTTAAACTTTCGGATACCTTCATCTATATCCTTGGAGGGAATTATAAGATCATCCATATAAGTTACGACTGTACCATCTTGTACAAGATCTACAAGAATTGCACGAATGAATCTGGAAAATACAGCTGGGGAGTTCGATATTCCAAAAGGGATGAACAGGAATTCATATTGCCCTGCACTTGTTACAAATTATGTATATTTTCTCGGATCGGGCTCAATTGGAACATGAAAAAATCCGTTTGCGAGATCGAGTGTAGTAAACACACTTTGGCCCTGCAATCTCTCAATCACATCGTCCATTAAGGGCATTGGAAAATTGTCCCTCGCGATCTTTTCATTCAAACGCCTATAGTCACAGCACAATCTTTTGGTACCATCTTTTTTCGGAACGAGGACAACAGGAGATGCATACTCCGATGTACTTGGCTGTATGACCTTTTCTTCTAGACATATTTTAATTTGCGAATCGACAATAGACTTGTCCGCATGTGATATGCGCCTTGGGCGTTCGAAAACTGGACGCTCGTCATTTAACAAAATTTTCATTTCAATTGGGCATTTCTTCTTCATTTCAGGTGAATAGTTTTTAATTATTGCTTGAACTTCGTCTGCAACAGGTTTTTCTAAGTGATGTAGATCGATCTCAGCCTCCTGACTTTCTGCAAAAAAGCATACATCTTTGAATTCTTGTAAAAGCTCTAAGCCTTGCTTATTATTTGCGACAGTATCTTCTGTTATTGTTAATGTCTTGTCAATTACTCTCTTGTTCGCATTGTCCTTTACTTTGGGTCGAAATTCTACAAAATTTTCCGATACTATTAAGTCCGCTTGCTTCAATACGCTGTTTCCTATTACAGCTGAGTATTGAATGTCGTCTCGGCTCGTAACATGAAAGGTTATATCCAGAAAGTTACCATCAACTTTGACTTGAGTGACAAAGCTTCCTAGTGTATTTAGCTCACTATTACAGATGCCAACAAGACACTGTTTTTCATTATTCAGTTCAACTTCTCCTAGTTTTTTGACGATATCATCGCGTATTAGGCAGAGGTCACAGCCTGTATCAATTAATGCAGAGAAGCATATGTTCTTACAGGACAACTCCTTAAAAATGCATTTTCCGCTACTGTTAGCCTTGTTAATCATCGTGTTCGCATTTTTGCCTTCTCTCTTCTCCACTACACGCGGTCCTGAACAGTTGGCTGCCTTATGCCCTGGTTGAGCACATTTATAACATTTTATTGGCTGTCTACATTCTCTGGCTAGATGTGATGGATCGCCGCATTTGAAACATTTCCTTATTTGTTCTTTATTCAAGTCAGGTTTCTTTTCTTCGGTACCGTTATGCATCCTACCCGTATTCGACGCTTGAGGGCGACTACTACGGATTTTCTCATATACCTTGATCTGTTCTTTTAGTTGCTGCAGAGTCTTTGCCTGATACAGATTACTTTTGTTACGAGTCGGGTATTCCCTCAATGAAGTATTCTATCAGACTTGAGTCATCCAGGTTAAGAGGTCTGCCAATTTCCATAAGGCTGTACAGGTACTCTCTATAATCTTCACCTTGACGCTTACGCCTATTTCGCAACATGCGGTGGACGTCTATAGATGAAACTACTGTTCCGAATTCTGCTAATAGCGCTTGCTTTAGAGATATCCAATCTGAAATTCCATGCTGACTGCGCACAAATAATTTTGCTGCACCTTTTAGTAATTACTTTGAGTAAATAAATTTCTGAAAGTCGTTCCACTGCACTGCGTTAGCGTTATCTTCAAATTCATGAATCCATTTTTCAACAGCTGGTTGACTTGACCCATTGAACTGCGAAAGTGAATCTTCAATATCGCGTAATGTAAACGTTGTTCGGACTATCTGCATTGGTGAGCTTTGAACAGTATGGGCCGACCCAGCATCATCATAGTCAGATTCATTATCGTCGACCTGCAACCCATAATATTCTAAAAGTCGGTCTTGCAAAGTTTGCTTTCTACCTGTGGTTACCAAACTAAGTGCCGATAACTTTTCTTTTAATACGTTAACTGTTAACGCCAAAATTTCGTCTCTGTTCATTTTGTTATCGTCGTTGCTCGCTTTTCACAATGCTTAAAACTGAGTCTTACAAAAAAACAATTCAATGTACTTAACTTAATGGTATAAGTAATTAAACTTTTATGAATCAAATTTAGTTTGTTGTTTTTTCGCTCTAGCAACTTTAGGATATATTAAATTATTATTTTCGTCTGTATTAGCTTCTACTTTGTGTTTGCTTACACTTAATTTCTTTTTTGTTATAAATTGAATCCTTTTTTTTTTTCAAAATAATTGAAAATGTTTCACTGATTTAACGCTCTTAGCTTAACAACTATTTAATTATTTTCGTATAATGACAACATAACATACTCTGTTATTGATCTGCAACTTGATGCACCCTGTGATCATCGTGGTTGTGTTGACGCACGTTCCAGTCACACGCTCTTTTTATTGAAAGATTCCGCACTATTTACTCTTCGCCAATTAGATCTGCAACTTCCTATTTCATCACGAAATGAAAATTTTGCGCTACCCAGCTTTTGCTGCGCAAAACTTAAAACATCTCCTTCTCGCTTGCGCTTACCGACCACTGTCACGCAATACACGACTGTTTGTCTCGCTCTTGCTAGAGCTCTTTAGGCATACTCGCCGCTGTCGCCATTAATCCTAGACGATTCTAGCCTTCCTCAATTTTTACCATTCGCAATTCTTTCGGGCATTCAAATTTTGATGAATTTTAATGCACCCGCTTCGTTTTATCAGTTTGTACTCGCTCATCAAATTACGTATTTTACATGTTCTGTCTATCCCACTTCTGACACCAAATTTGTAGGGACGGCCATTCGATGGATTTCACCAGCACTTGGGTTCTTTATGTTCTTAGTTGTTTATTTAAAGAAATTGTTGAACAAACGTAAACTTATAATTATTATTCATTTTCCGACAAGTATTTCAAAGAAAACGAGCAACAGCGAACACTTCTTTCATTTTTCCTCTTAGCTTCCGACTGACTCTTATTCTCTATTTTTATCGATAAATCGTGGATTAGATGTCCATAGCAGGGTTGTATGTGATCAGTGATTTAATGTTACCAAATGAGTATAATGTCAACATTATACTCGCCTGTTTAATTTAACTGGTTATAAATTCGACCACTCCTAGTTCTATTTCCGACTCCTACATATATGTCGGATAGTCCGGTGCATTCATGGGTTTTTCACTTCGAGCAGCGAGTCCCGGCGTCTTTGTTGGTGGCATTAGACCTTTTTTACTATTTCAAGGGTGAGCAATCACGTCTGTTCGCCCTGACCATTTACTTTCGTCTGTGCAAATAAATTTTTTCGTCGCATCTCAACGAATATTCACGAAAACAGCGGTAACTGTTTTTCGTTCTTGCAACGCAGCGAAAGCCAGTAATAACCGCTTTTCGTTCTTGCAACGCAACGAATTCCAGATATAACTGCTTTTACTTCTTGCCACGCTTTCTTCGTGTCCTTACACGAATCAGCCGCCAAAGAGCTGCATGCACACCAACAACACTATGCACGGGCCACACTCAGCGAGGAAGAGTAAGAATCGCTCGCTCTCTCTCTCTCTCTCTCTCTCTCTCTTACCGACTCTGAGTGATACGAATTTACCACACAAGACTAGAATAACTTTTGTTCTTCTCTTCTTTATTTTTTTTGCGTACATATTCACCACTTACATATTATGGTGCTCTCTTATTACAATTACTAATTGATTCTCTCTTCGGTACATACATTCTTCGACACGGCCAATCCTGACACTTACACGACCTCGTGTATGAATTCAGCAATTCGCGTTGACATGCACTGCTCGAGTTTCTATTTCATAAACAACGCTCAAAATAAAATTTAGCAAAAAAGATTTAAAATGGATGAATATTCTGAAACACACCAAGCCTACCTATGTTTCTCAGAATGGCTTCAATATTACAAGCTTATGCGTCTGTTTCAAAACCACAATTTTTATTAGCACCCTCACTGGTACTGTCATTTGCGCCTGTTTCAACGCCACAATCTTTATTAGCACCCTAACCGGTACTACCATTTGCGTCTGTTTCAACGCCACCACACATCTCTGTACCACTTCTGGTACCACCATTTGCGTCTGTTTCAACGCCACAACTCATCATATCTTCATCCATTTCTGCAGAAACTGTCTCGACCGGTAACGCTCTCAAACATTCATGTGAGTATTTAAAAGTCCGTTTACTGTTTAATGACTTCAAACCATATCGATCTCCATCCAATAGATCCGTTATTACAAACGGTCCTTTAAATTTAGGATCTAATTTGGTTTGATTCCTCTCTCCACACTTGAGCAGAATTTAATCACCCACTTCAATTTTCGCTTTGTCTTTATCGCTTCTTTTTTTGTCATAGTGTGCATTCTTTCTAGATCTAATAAATTATAATCTTTTTCATTAACAATATTTGACAACATCCCTAACAGCCTTACATCTTTTCCAACTAAAAGTTGTAGGGGACTTGATTTGGTAACACGATTGGATGTGCAATTTATTGCCAGTTGAACCTCTTTTAATGCCTCTTGCCATGAACGTTGACCTGTCTCCACAGCTGTTAGCAAACTTTTGAGTGTACTCATCACACGCTCAACCTGCCCATTCGCGCGACTAGCTCCTGTGGCGATCAACTGCAATTCAATATAATGTGCATAACAAAATTCTTTAAGCCCAGACCCCACAAAACATCGGCCCTGATCAGCTATAATACGGCTTGGCACACAGAACAAAGATATGTATAACTGCTTTAACTGACTGTATACAACTCTCGGTATCTATTTTCAGTGTATTATGCAAATACACGTACTTTGTAAACGCATCTATAAGACAATGACATATTCCCTTTGGTCGTTTTTGCCACTTAATTTCCAGTGATGTCTACATGAATTGTGTGTCATGGTATTTCAACTGTGGGTATCGGGTGCATTTCTTGTTGAATTTTCCCAGAAGGTTTACACGTTATGCAATTATTAACGAACATATTTTGCCATACCTTCAAACCAATAGCAACTGTACACCTTATCGAAGGTCTTTTCCAACTGTCGCGTGCCAAATGAAGGTGGAGTTGCAATTTGAACACTGCAAGTTTACGCCTGGCCCCCGGCCATGTTACTTCGATGTTACTAGAGACAGCGTAATGCAAAACGTGCTAGTGCAAGTGTTTTATTCTAAACGGATTACATAGGTTAGAACTTAGATATATATTCCCTCGGAATCTTACCGCAGTCTTTCCTCCTACGGCCTTCGAACTCACGACAATAATGAGCTTAACATTTAAGTAATGGCGGCAACAAGCCAAATACAGTGTGCCCGTACATTTGGAGGGCAAAAATACATACTTTCAGAATATACTTAATACTAAACAATCGATAGATTAATTCGTCCCGCAACATCCCCGCCGCCGTGAAGGCCCTGCTTCACTCACATCCAGGATGGCTAGTTTAGCCACGGGACGAGTCATCAGTCGCACTCGGTTGTTGTCCGCCACGCGGATGCTGGCGCGTCGAGGCACTCCATCTGGTCCAGGGTAGAGCTCCTCCACTATGCCCCTTCGCCACTCTCTGCGTGGCACGGCCGGGTCGCATATAAACACCATATCACCATGGCGTATCGGCTCAACGCGCGCACACCATTTCACGCGTCGCACAAGTGTAGGCAGGTACTCTAAGACCCACCGCTTCCAAAAACGGTCTCGCAACAGCCGCGCCATGCGCCACTGCTTCCTCGTGACGCATCTCTCGTTCGGCTGCTCGTAGATAGCGGGCGTGTCAGGCAGATTGGCCACTCCTTTGAGTAGATCGTTCGGTGTTAGGGGGGCTTCTTGGTCCACAGACACCGGCAAGTGGGTAAGCGGGCGAGAATTCACAACGTTCTCGGCCTCAATCAGGAAACTCTCCAGTACGTGTTGCTTTGGTGCCACTTCCTTTACTGTGTGGCGTAGCACTCTCTTGACACACTGCACCATCCTTTCCCAGGCTCCCCCTTCAGCTGGGTTCGCTGGGCAGTTGAAGATCCATTCAATGCCTCTAGAAGATAGCTCACCCTGAATCTTCTCCGGCTCAAATACATCTATTAGCCTTTTGGCTTCTCTGTTGGCCCCAACAAAGTTCTTTCCGTTGTCACTGCGCAACCTCAGTACAGGTCCGCGACGGCAACGAAAGTTCCTGATTACGATTATACAGGAATCAGTTGACAGGTCATGTGCCAGCTCCAAATGTATGGCCCTTGTCGTCAGACACGTAAACAAGGCGACCCATCTCTTTTCCTTTCGACGTCCGATCGTCACAAGGAGTGGTCCAAAATAGTCCAGACCCGTAAACTTAAATGGCCATCCATTGGCCTCCAGTCTGTCCTCTGGCAAAGGACCCATTATAGGTGGCGCTGGCTGCGCTCTATGTAGCTTGCACACACTACATCCAGATATTACTGTACGCAACAGCCGACGCAGCTTTGTTATCCAAAATCTGGTCCTGATGTCGCCTATCGTTGCATCCACGTTTTGATGCTTCATCTTCACATGGTAGTGATACACAATCAGTTCCGTCAGTGCGTGCCGGTGTGACAATATTATTGGCCTTCTCGCACTATGCGGTATACACAGTGCGGCATCGATCCTGCCATACGCACGCAAGACTCCATTGTCATCCAAGTATGGCGCCAGCCCTCTTATGTCGCTTCGATGACCGACTGATTCTTCATTGTATGAGGTTCGAACCTCGTCAGGGAACGCTTCGCATTGCGCTCGCCGTATCAGCAAGTTCTCAGCGTTTTCACACTCCGTCGCGGTGAGGCCGAATCTCTCAATCTCAGTCCTCTGTCCACGGCTCCAGCGCGTGAACCTTAAAACCCAAGCCGTCGTCCTCACCAGCCGACTGTAGCTAGAGAATCTCTGAAATGAAATGAAAAAGGTATTTGCTGCAACTAAGGCAAATTCACTCGGCATCTCTTCTTCATCTTCGTAGGATGAGTGTTCCGTGCCCGGTTCGGACTGCGGCCAGCTGTTTTCTGGCTGCCGCAAAAATGTTGGCCCGTCTAACCATCGTGACCGTTGGCTGAGGTCTACGTGGCAATGCGGCCTCGTTGCGTCGTCTGCTGCATTTTCAGCAGTAGGTACCCATCTCCATTGGGAAACCTTTGTTGACTCCAAAATTTCTCCCACTCGATTTCCGACGAACTGCTTATATCGACGGTGGGTGCTGCCTATCCAACGCAGCACAGTTTTGGAGTCAGTCCATAGTATAGCGTCGCTGATCGCTATACTGTGCTCCTTTTTGACAGTGTCCATCAGCCTCGTTCCTAACACGGCTGCTTGCAATTCCAGTCGTGGAATTGACATCGTCTTCATTGGGGCACACTTCGTCCTGGCACATACGAAGCATACTCGCACGTCGTTGTTGTCGTAGGTGACCCTCAAGTAAGTCACGGCTGCGAATGCTGACTGGCTAGCATCGACAAAAACGTGCAGCTGTATTGCCCGCACAGGTGTTGGGCCGAAGTAATGGCGCGAGCTCCGAAATCCTTCCACGTTGTTCATATCCTGAAACCATTTGCTAAAGGCCCGGGCGATCTCATCTGGTAATGGTTCATCCCATTGCACATTTCGTCGCCAAATCTCACGCATTAGTAACTTTCCAGTTATCATGAGGCAGCTAAGAAATCCCAGAGGATCGAATGTTGACATGATCAAGCTCAAGAATTCCCTCTTCGTAGGAATTCGCTCCAAATTTAGCACACATCGGGGTACTTTGTGGTACTTCATGTTGAATTTGAAATCGTCCGTGGCTGGTTGCCAACACATGCCTAGAATCTTTTCTTCAGCTTCGCCCCATCCGATGCTCCTCGCAGCCCCATGTTGGCCCAGCGCATCAGCTACAGTTGGCGAACTGGAAGTAAACTGGCACAATTCGAATCCAGCATTTGCATGTATTTCTCTTATTCTTGTCGATATGGTGATGGCTTCGCCTTCACTATCAAAACTATCCACATAGTCGTCCACATAGTGGCATTCAAGAATAGCTTTAACCGCGCGAGGGTCTGAATCCTGAAACTGCAGGGCATTCAAGGTCTTCACATAGTGTGCGGCGCTTGGCGAACATGCCGCTCCAAACGTCATTACCCTCATCTCATAAACATCAGGCTCCCGGCGATCATCGCCGTTTCGCCACAGGAATCGCTGGGCGCATCTATCCTGCGGTCGAATCAACACTTGATGGAACATCTCTCGGATGTCTCCACAAACGCCAACGGCACCTTCCCGAAAATGGAAGAGAACAGCCGGCAGCGACTTATAGTGCTGCGGCCCCTTGGATAATGCCGAATTCAATGAAATATCACCAACCTTTGCTGCCGCGTCGAACACCAGTATTATCTTACCGGGCTTATTTGGATTTTCAACTCCAAAGTGCGGAATACACCAAAGTTTGTCGCTGTTGGCTAAAGCGACCTCATGCTGCTTCAATCGTCGAGCATATCCTTTGTGAACATAATCGTCCATAATTTACATATATAGTCTTGTTTAAACTGATCGTTACGCTTCATCTTTCTCTCAATGTTGACCAATCTTTTGTATGCCATATCATAGCTTCGTGGCAATTCAACATTATCACGGTTCCATAATAAACCCGTCTGGTAACGTTCTCCTATTTTCACCGTGGTGTCTTCGAGTATCCTCTGTGCTCGTGCATCATCGCTGGCTGCGACTTGGCGTAAGCTTCACACCGAAGTTTTCGATATCAAAGTAGTCGTTTACCATCTTTTGGATTGCATCCTCCTGCGACACTGCTAGGAGGCATGACTTTGATGACGTTGCCGTCGGTTGATCTCTTGCCGGCCCAAAAACCACCCATCCAAGTTCGGTGGCTGCGGCATATGCTCCCTGTGGTGCAAATCTTTTTGTTTGCATTGGCAGTCCAAGATGCGCATGGTCAAGTCCAATCAGAAGTTTTGGTACCGCCCCGCGATACGGTTTCATTGGAAGACGTGCACCGTTGCCCCACATTTGGACGTCACGTTGATGCAGGCTTTGCATTGGTAAGCTGAGGTTGGACACGGCGTACACATTTCGCAACACATGCCGTTTGCGCTTGTCCGCTCCACTAACTTCCATGCTTACCACTGTGGTCGGCTCTCTGGTTGCTCTTCCACCAAACCACTGTATATTTAGTTGCCTGAGTTCCCCTTTGATATCTAGATCGCGCAGTAGCTCGTCGTCGATCATCGTTACAGACGAGCCCTCGTCGAGGAGCGCGTACGTATCTATACGCTTATTAGCCCCGTGCAATGTCACTGGCAATATGCGGAATAGTAGGCGTTCTCCATCCGAATCGACACAACTTAAGTTCCTTTGTTGCGTCGATTGAGCATCCGCTGGCTGCGGTGCCCTTGTGTGAGGAACCGCTGGCTGCGGCATCCGTCCAGTATTCATCACTCTATCACCTGCTGGCTGCGGTGCATTGTGACTCATGGCATCATGATAATGTAAGAGTCGATGATGTCTCTTCCGGCATCCATTAACTTGGCATTCGTTGGCCCTATTGCAGACTCTTGCCATGTGGCCAACTCGTAAACACGAAAAACAAAGCCGGTGCCTTTTTACGACTGTCCACCTCTTTAGCGGAGAGGCTAAGTTAAACTCGTTGCAGTCCCTGACTGCGTGTTGTACATTACAGATTGGACACTGTTTGGTGCGACCTCGGTGAAGCCCTTCATTATTCTGGTCAATGCTGGCATGCAGCACTCTACGCCTTTGCTCCTTACTATCAACGTCCACAATCGTACATACCACATTGGCGTAGTCCGTTAACCACGCGCTAAAATGTACGACTGTCGGGAAAGGCCTAATCGTAGCTGCATGTCTGGCCCATTCCACTCTCTTGCTTGGTGGTAGTTTAGCGACCAAATCCTCCATCAGTGTAGGATTCGCTAAATACTGTTCCCCGTTAGCCGATTGTAGAAAGGCGGCAAGGTTGCTCACGCGTGTAGCATATGGCACGATTTTAGCTATGCTGTGCTCCTGAATTGGCTGCACCTCTCGAATACTAATTAGCTGGCTGCGTATTAGCTGTTCTGGGCGGCCGTATCTAAAACGTAATTGTTCAATTACGTTGTTCACATTCCTGGGATGTATGAGCAACGACTTCACCGTGTCACGTGCTTCGCCTTTGAGTGCCTTCAACAATCGCTGGTTATTCTCCAGATTTGTACAGTTGTACGCCAAAGTTGTTTCCGTAAACGCGCAGAAGAATATAGGCCAATCCTCAGGTTGGCCTCCAAACTCGGGTAGACCTGGTAATTTGCGTGGCAGGCATACATCGTTCCTGGGAGTCGTCCATGCGAAGTTCCCAGTTGCCTGCGTTGGCTCCAAAATTATCGCTTGTTGGTTCTCCTGTGCCTGAGTGTAGCTGAGCGTTGGCTGTGCAATGCCTGCAAAGCAATATGGCGTCGAGCGGCTTGACGTTGTAGAGCAGTTATCCATAACTGTAGCCCGTTCTACCGTTTGCAACTGTGTTCCCAAATTTCCACTCAATGACGTAGGCAGTGCCTCACTCAAAGATGGCGATCTGTTCAAAATGGTAGTTTCACTCAAAATTGCAGTTTCACTCAAACTTACTCTTGAATTTGGGACTACACTCATAGTTGCAGTTTCACTCAAACTTCCACTCGACGATGGCTCTCCGCTCTCCGCTCCGATCAAAGATGTCGGCAGGTTAGCTGTACCACTCACGCCAGCACTACTCAACTTAACGGGATCAGTAACTGTACTCACATGTGCTTGACCAGTTTTTGACCTCTGCAACTCGTGCTCTAGCACAGCGACTCTCTTTATCAAATCCATAACTTGCGTACTTGAGAGTTGCGTGCTTGGGCTTGGCGCTCCTGTCAATGTGCTGGCTCGTGCACTCACTCCCGCGGCCACGGTGCCGGCAGGTTGTACACTTGTGCCCACATCCACGGTGCTGGGGCTTTGTGGTGCGCTAACAGCAGGAACTTGCATTTGTCTTTTTTTGTCTGCGTCCCACTCGCCGTGGTAGCTATCTCCTGGCCATCGTTTAAGCGTGGGCTTTTCCTGGGTGACCGTTGTGTCATCCTACTCAGCTCGGAGATGGTTTCTGCTATATTTTACGCTGGCTGCGTACCAATGGTGACTCTATAACTGGGTGGAGGCCCTGCCTGTGCTGTGTCTATGTACACACACTGTAACACCAATGTTACACCACGTCTTGTCTTCAGCGCAAGTCGCCCTTGCAGTTTCTTACAATAAGAACTGCGAATAAAAGATCATGTCGCGTGCCAAATGAAGGTGGAGTTGCAATTTGAACACTGCAAGTTTACGCCTGGCCCCCGGCCATGTTACTCCGATGTTACTAGAGACAGCGTAATGCAAAACGTGCTAGTGCAAGTGTTTTATTCTAAACGGATTACATAGGTTAGAACTTAGATATATATTCCCTCGGAATCTTACCGCAGTCTTTCCTCCTACGGCCTTCGAACTCACGACAATAATGAGCTTAACATTTAAGTAATGGCGGCAACAAGCCAAATACAGTGTGCCCGTACATTCGGAGGGCAAAAATACATACTTTCAGAATATACTTAATACTAAACAATCGATAGATTAATTCGTCCCGCAACACCAACCAAGGTGCATCTATATGCACCTCGGAACTACTGGTAACCATCGGTCACTACCATTTCATTGAATTTAACGATAAAGCAAGCCTAATCTCAATTGATATTCTAAGCTGATATTTCGGGATCTCGTTGCTGTTCAGCTATAAGCCGGGTGTCACAAAGTTCAGTTAAGCTTACTCATTTTTCAGTGGTTTTATTTACGAGCGGGGCTTTTTTGAAATTGGGTTTCGAGGAAAGAAATCTACCTGCGCCATGCATTTTCCCTTCCTATACTCAACATCACACTCAAAAGATTGCAAATACAACCACGGTCGATATACCTTATCATCCTAGATCTTTTGTTGACTTGCCTTTAAGGATTTGCAGTCTGTGAACACTGTAAATTTGATACCCTTTAAATAATAATTTTACTGCGTTGACAACTGCCAAAGTTTCCAAAAGATATATATATATATATCTCGACTCAGCTGGAGTTGTGCGTTTGCTGTAATTACAATTAAACCATTTTTGTCTCTTCTTTTATGCAAGCGTATCGCACCAGAACCGACTGAGCTGGCATTTGTGTGTAGCTCTCCTGGATATTGTGCAAAAATTATCTCACCACTTCATAGCTTTCTTTCCAATCAAAGATATTATTATCTTAAGACGGAAGGCAGTAAAGAGGCTTCAACGTTTCAGAAAACTTCGGCACGAACTGTCTAAAGTAGGATGCCATATATATGAATTGCCTCAGCTAATGCCTGCATTTTTCGTGGGTTAGGTCTAAATTTACCCGACTCTACTTCGTACCCCAAATATTCTAAAAAATGGGTAAAAAGGGTATAATGTATTTGTGCAAATGTATGCAACAGGCAGAAGGGAGCATCTCCGTTCGAATAAAATATATATATTCATGATCAGCATTAACAGCCGAGCCGATCTAGCCATGTATGTCTCTCCGTCTGTCCGTATGTATGAACGCAAGGATCTCAGAACCTATAAGAGATAGAAACTTGAAATTGCTGTAGGCTCTCCTAGTCCATGCGCAGTACGAGTCCGATAATCCGATAATCGATAACTTACTTCGTTACCAAGCAATCGATAAAAATGTATATCGAAATCCTGTTTTTTGAGCAAATTGGATAAATGTTAAGAACTAAAGTCACCAAACTTGATATGTTGCTTCTAGAATGGTGTATGTATATATATCAAGTATCTTTCATTTTAAAGCTATCACCACCACCCCGCTGCCACCACAAAGCTTTTAATCAAGTTAATAACCCAACTTGTATTGCCCACCAATCTCAGATACAATTTCAATGCAATTTACTTTTTGTGAATACACAAATATTCTATGGTAAAATAAGATATACTATAGAAAATTTCATTAAGATCGGTTAAGAAACACACACAAGTTATGTGTTTTGATTGCGCACGTGTTACCAGCAGCAAGCGCAAATTGCTAGAATTTCTGTATAAATTAACCAAAGCCTACATTCGCCTCAATGCCTCCGGTTGCGGATAGCCCAGGATGCAGGAAATGGTTAGTTACTTCTTCTGTCCTGTCCAGTTAGCTGCAACTGGATGGATATGAAGATTATGTTGAGAGGGTGACTGCCCTCCTATTTTATTGGCCTTGTGGCTCAACACTGTAAAATTATAAGTATTAAGGCTTGGCCGGAGTGCCAAGTGCTTTTTATTATAAACAATTCAAAACTAAAGCTAAATTAAATGCCAGCTAAAGCTGAAAGCAAAAGCAACAAAAGGCATAACTACAAATACTTAAGCTACATAAATAATTGTCACTTCAGCGAAAATGATAACACTGCTTTTGCAGCCAAGCAAGGTATCTGGTTACAACTTATCGATGGCCCCCGGTATCTCCTTTGAAGTTTGTCTTTTCCTCAAATACAGGTAGAGGAAGATTGAACCGTTGAAGATGAGGACAAATCCGACTGCGCCTGCAAACCAAGCCTGTGGTGATCCAGCTGCCTCCACTTCATTCTTGAAATCTTGGATGACACGTTCATCCGATAGAGAAGCGACTTGCTTAAGGCGGGATCATGGTTGATGGTGAACCAGCTATGCCTGGAATTTTGTTCGAGGCCCCTCGAAAGCTTAGGTATTTTGTGCCATTGACGACGGCAAAACGATCGAAGGTGATGAGGTGCGTGCCATTGGTGTTGATCTCGGGGCCATCATCTGCGCTGATTAGAGCTGGTCTCTCGTTAATAAATATCAAACCATCGTCCACATGTGTGAGGGGTTTTAGATGGCTGGGCTGGGTATGGCAGCTTGCAATGCTTCCGCATGAAGGGCCCGCGCGCATGTTTCATGGGGTGATAATTTGCAAAAGATATCTCCCGTAGTCGCTGTGCAATCGGTGACCACCAACATGTCCTTATCGCGTTCCACTATGGTGTCTTCTTGCAATTGCAATACGATGTGGTTATGATACTGGGAATATAGTGACTTTCCTACAAATGTACTTAATTTTAGGGTAACTAATTAATATATAAACAATATCTTCAGATTGAGCATTTTTATTTTAGAGGCTTCTATCAAACTAACTATCGGGACTTCTATGGGATGCTCGGCTAGTACGGACTCCAAGTCGTTATGGTCAAAAATAATAGGATTTATTATGCTTGATTTAGCAAGAGTGATTGAGCATTAGCTTTTTAATTTCGGTTATCATCATTCTATTTCTAGCTTTCATACAAGCGGGGAGTGTCAACTAATTCATTTCGCTTTGCTTTAATTATTTCATTGACTGTATCAGTTAGCGGATTTATCTGTCTTTGGGTCTCAGAGTTAATCACTACTTGCCTATTATTTGACTCAATGAGTTGAGATTCGGGCCATCGAACTTTTTCAAAATCGGAGGCATCTGGGGTCCCAGCAGCTACTTTAAGGGCTGTGCCAAGAAAGTTTAAGATGCTGGCCATGCTATTATGGACCTTTAACACGGAAAGAAGACTCTTGATATGGTTGGTATCAACATCTAGTAGCTGCCGCATGTGCGACTTGCGGAATGCTTCGGCCAATTTCTCTATTTTCCCTATGATTGAAAATTCTGTTAAGTTACTTAAATGCCTAATGAAATCCCTTTGCTCCCATACCAGTACTTTTCCCTCAATTCCCGGGATTTTGGATGTAATCCGAGTGAACCACTGCAAGGAGAGACAGAAGCGTTAGCATGAGCCTGTAAAAGATAAACGAAAACCATCAAATATTTTCGTATTAGGTGTGCTAAGGCAAATTCCATTTAAGGTTGTAATTGTGGATCACCCTCCCCTTAATGAGAACATATCATACATATCCCATATCTGCTTGTATTTTTTCTTCCGTGCATAACAAGGATAGTTTATTACCTGGTCTTCTATTGTTTTTTAAATAGACCTTTTTTCCTAATCCCATTACTCTATTCTGTCTCGTTGGGTTACATCTGTCAAGATTGGTTGTGCTTTCGCGATCTTTATTTTTTCGCTTGCTTTACTTCGTCGGAGGCTGAGTGAATTACATCAATCCATTTGGATTTATGACTGAATGCAATGTTCTATTGTATTGTATTCAACGGTCGCTCGCATGATTAACTCTACTGTAACATCAACTTTTTTGTCAATTTTGATACACCTTGCAATTTATGTAGTGGGCGTGCATTTAAAATATCTATACCGTATTGATTTTTAAGTAACGATATCGATTCGTATATATTGTTTTCGTATTTGGGAATAAATTTATTAGTTGGATTCACATCCACTATTGTTACTACCGCGAATTTGGAAAACTTGTCGTTGCAAGTTAGAAATAGTTTTATATTAGTGGAAAAAATGTCAATATGCAGCGTTACACCAACATATGATGGGACTGGTGGTACTCCAAGTTCTTGTTTTTGGGGTGCCTGTAATACTTTGCTTTGGTACATATTTTGCAATTCGCCACCACTTCGGTTATAATTTGGACATTCTTGGAAAATAATAGTCGCGAAGGACTTGCTTGATATTTTCCTGACCAGCTCTGTGTGCACGGTTGTGCTCTGCGGTGATTATTTCCACCTGTTCATTTTTATCAGAAATGTCTGATACAAAGTTTCGTGTGACGAATGCTGGCCAATGTTGGGAAGTCAAAATATATAGCGTATATAACATTTGGGTTGATAATCGATTTAAACGTTTGCAAAAGGGTGTTTTTTTCCGTGAAATGGATTAATGTTTTGTCTTGACAAGGCGTCGGCGACATGATTTTCTTTGCCTGGCTTGTAGAACACTTTTGCATTGTGTTCGTCAATGGATGCTTTCCACCTTTTTGTTTTGGCATTCGTATTCCTGTCCGAAACTGCAAAGATAAGAGGCTGATTTTCAGTAAAGATATTAATTTCTTTGGTGCCATACAGGTAGTTATGAAGCTTACCCAAGGCCCATACAATGGCCTATAATTCCCTTCCATTTGTTGCATAGTGTAATTCACTTTGCTTCAGTGTCCGCGAAATCATTGTTATTGGTTTGGCTCTTTGAGAAAGGACAGCCCCGATTCCATTTTCGGATGCATCGGTAGTTAAATCAAAGGGTTGTTGAAAATCCGCGTACATTAAGATGACATCTTCTGATACCAAAATATTTCGAATAGTATATATATATCAAGTATCTTTCATTTTATACCTATCGCCATCTCCTCGCTACTACCTCATAGCTATAAATCAAATAAAACACCAAATTGTGCTGCCCACCCATATAAGCCACAATTTCAATGCAATTGACTTTTTGATAATGCACAAAAATTCTATAGTACAATAAGATGCAGAAAATTTCATCAAGGTCGGTTGAGAAACACAGAAGTTATTTAATAAAACTTGTATTAGCTGGCCTTGAGTTTGAGGCAGAAAGCGCAAATTCCAAGAATTTCTGTATACATGTACACACACACATTCATGCGTGTCTTCTTTGAATTCTATCTATATTGCAATTGGAATTGTATTGTTTTCTGTGCTGCTATTTTATTTCGTTTTTATACCCTGAACCCATTGAAAATGGGTAAAAAGGGTATACACCTAAGTCTGTTTTTACACGGTAGATTGGTTCCAGAAGAAGCCGTGTAAAAAAAACCGTGTAAAAAAGACATTGATCGTATACAAAAATGGGTGATTTGTTCCTAATCTCTAAAACCTATTAAAATAAGTGAAAAACAAGAATTTTTAAGAACAAGAATTCATGTTTATTTTATTAAATCAAATATATAATGCTTATTTTCACAAGCATAGTAATTAATGATAAAAAAGATAGGCACTCTAATCTTAAAAGTATATAATATAAATTAAATGTATGGCAAGTTCAGGAACTAAACAACTATGTTGTGAACGAAAAGAATAGGTTCAAATATTTCAAATCGTGCTAAATGGAATAAAATCGTGTAAAAAAATTAAAAATATTCAATTTTCAAACCGTGTTATATCAAAACCGTGTAAAAAAAGACCGTGTAAAAACAGACTTAGGTGTATTGTATTTGTGCAAAGTGCAAATGTATGTAACAGGCAGAAGGAAGCATCTCCGACCCCATAAAGTATATATATTCTTGATCAGCATCAATAGCCGAGTCGATCTAGCCATGTCCGTCTGTCTGTCCGTCCGTCTGTCCGTCCGTCCGTCCGTCCGTCCGTATGTATGAACGCAAGGATCTCAGAACCTATAAGAGCTAGAGACTTGAAATTTTAGCTGTAGGTCCTCCAGGTGCCCGCGCAGATCAAGTTTGTTTCCGATAATCGATAACTTGCCCCGTTTCCAAGTATCGAAATCCTGTTTTTTAAACAATTTTGGTAAATAATAAGAGCTAGAGTCACCAAACTTGACACCCTTACTGGTACTACCATTTGCGTCTGTTTCAACACCACCATTCATCTCTGTACCACCACTGGTACTACCATTTGCGGCTGTTTCAACGCCACAACTCATCATATCTTCATCCATTTCTGAACCGATCGGTAACGCTCTCAAACATTAATGTGAGTGTTTAAAACTCCGTTTACTGTTTGTTGGCGTCAAACGACCTGTCTCTGCAGCTTTAAGCAAACTTTTGAGGGTGCTCCCAGACCCCACAAAACATCGGCCCGTCCGTCCGTCCGTCCGTATGTATGAACGCAAGGATCTCAGAACCTATAAGAGCACAGAAATTTTAGCTGTAGGTCCTCCTGGTGCCCGCGCAGATCAAGTTTGTTTCCGATAAACGATAACTTGCCCCGTTTCCAAGTAATCGATAAAAATGTATATCGAAATCCCGTTTTTTAAGCAATTTTTGTAAATAATAAGAGCTCGAGTCACCAAACTTCACATGTAGCTTCTAGAATAGTATATATATATCAAGTATCTTTCATTTTATACCTATCGCCACCTCCCTGCTACTCTCTATCTATTAGCGCGAGCTGAATTTATTGTTGGAATTTGAGGGTTCAGGGTATCCCCTAGTCGGGAGCTCCCGACTAGAGCCTCTTACTTGTTGACTTTAGAAATGTACATTTCTCGAGATTAAATGAAAATCCCGCTTTAATTAGGGTTTCAATTACTTTTTGCAATCTTGAAATTGCATTATCCTTGCTTTCGGCGACAATCAACACATCGTCTATGTAAACAACAACATATGAGTACGCAAGGGGACCCAACGCCTTTTCTATTGCTCGCTGAAAGACTGACGGAGGTGTAATAAACGCTGTACGTTCGATAGATTCTGGGTGAATTGGTATTTGGTAGAATCCACTGGCCATTTCCAGACAAGAGAAATACTTTGCCCCACGCAATCTGGCAATTTGGTCAGAAATTAGAGGGAGTGGATACTTGTCGGAGACTGTGTTGGCATTTAATTCTCTATAATCAACACCCAAGCGATCGGTTCCATTTTTCTTTCTGACCAACAAATTCGGGCTCGCAAATGGTGAGCAGCTAGGCTGAGTAACGTTTGCCACCAACAATTCATTTATCTTACAACGAACAGTTTCCTTTTCATCTATGCGAAGCCTGTATGGGCGTCTTTGTACTGTTTTGTTTGGATCAATTAGACGAATTTCCAACTGGCCAGTATTCACGCAACTTTTTGGTATCACATGGATGAAATGCTCCATGTATGGTTTCAAAACATTTATTAAACGGACCCTGTCAGTTCTATCTAATTCATCATTTTCATTAACACAATCTTCAAAAGTTTTTGATTCAGCTACAACATTAATCAGTTTCACTTTATAAATGCTTAACTTTTGTGGCTCAATGTTCACTCCATAACCTTGACTTAAAATTTCTCTGCCTATCATTACATCATATTTAAAATATTTGTCCATAACTACGGGAAATAGTATTTCCAAAACGAAATTATTAATAATTACATTAGTCAAAATTTGCGATGAGTTACAAACAGAAACGTTTCCAATTCCCTTAAGCATTACAACATTATGCAATCGTTTTCCAGAAAATTTTCCAGCTACAGCTTTCTTTATGAGTGAACACTTACCTCCAGAGTCAAAAACCAAAATCAAAAGACTCACCAGCATGGATAAGTGTACCTTTTGGTTCCATTACCGAGCACATTTCCACACGCTTCACTGTGCTCTGAGCAATCGAAGGGCACACAGTGGAAATATGTCCGACCTTTCCACACTTATAGCAAGTTACAGTCGACTTTTGCTCTTTTGGTCTCATCCAAGAGCCTCCAGATTGTCCACCGCTTGATGACGGCAGTCAGCAACTTTATGTCCTTCCCTTCCGCAAGTGATGTGTGAGAACTTCTGCTTCTTTTTTTCGGGACCCATAGTGTCCCTGCGTTCATTGTCTCTTGGCGTTGCCCTATTTCATACACTTGCAATTGTCGCTGCAACTCGCTTCTTGACTTAATATTTGTTGTACACACTAACTGCTTCAGCCTGTTGTCTATATGTGCAGCATGCGCGAGAACAACCGATGCCGCTTTTTCCTCCAGATCCATATTTTTCATCTTGGTCATTAACGAAGTGACGAGTCTGCTACCATACGCTGACATGCATTCTCCATTCCTTGGCCGCCCGCTTAGCAGTTTCATGAGAGAAGCCGTAGTCGTTTCTACGCCCACGAATCTTTGGGCAAATATCTCCTTAAATTGAGTCCAGCTTATTCCGGGAAAACATATCTGAGAAAGCCATGGCGACGCACTGCCTTCCAAAGATTTGCTGAGAGCCATAAGGAGTGCGCTACCATCGAGCGGGTTCTCGGTAAGAATCATGTCTACAGTCGAACTCCAAGCATTTGCGTCAGCACCCGCAGCGTCGGGATTGTATTTTGGCAAGAACACCGTTTTTGATTCGCGAGGCGCTGGGCCTGCCTGCACTGCCCACAACAACTCCATGAAATTCCTATTTTGTTGCTCAAACATTTTACGCTACTGAGGGTCAGGATGACCCGATCCCACTTCTGATGTCGGATGGTCCGGTGAATTCATAGGTTTTTCACTTCGAGCAGCGAGTTCCGGCGTCTTTGCTGGTGGCATTATAACTTTTTTACTATTTTCGGGGTGAGCAATCACGTCTGTTCGCTTTGACCATTTACTTTCGTCTGTGCAAATAAATTTTTTTCCTCGCATCTCAACGAATATTCACGAAAACAGCGGTAACCGCTTTTCGTTCTTGCAACGCAGCGAAAGCCAGTGATAACCGCTTTTCGTTCTTGCAACGCAACGAATTCCAGATATAACTGCTTTTACTTCTTGCAACGCTTTCTTCGTGTCCTTACACGAATCAGCCGCCAAAGAGCTGCATGCACACCAACAACACTATGCACGGGCCACACTCAGCGAGGAAGAGTAAGAATCGCTCTCTCTTCTCTCTGTCTCTCTCACCGACTCTGAGTGATACGAATTTACCACACAAGACTAGGATAACTTTTGTTCTTCTCTTCTTTATTTTTTTTTGCGTACATATTCACCACTTACATATTATGGTGCTCTCTTATTACAATTACTAATTGATTCTCTCTTTGGTACATACATTCTTCGACATATATATGATATAAAATATACGAACTAATATTTAATTTAGGGTGTATAATACGTATTAATAAGTATAAGCACACGATTTCTTTAAAAAATTCGTTGTTTCCTTAATGAAGAATACTTGATAATATATACTATTCAAGAAGCTACATGTAAAGTTTGCCTACTCTACCTCTAAAAACCTAAGAGGCTCGTCCAAGCATTAGGGCATAGGAAGACCCATGTTCCAAATTTCAGTAATTGGAATTATATAATGTATTTGTGCAAATGCATGTACCAGGCAGAAGGAAGCATCTCCGTCCCTATGAAATATATATTTTCTTGATCATATATATAGATTTTCTTTCTTCTGTCCGTCCCTCTCAAGATCAAGCGGTGTTTGCGGCAGCAAGTGCAAATCGCAAGAATATCTGTATATAATCACATAAATTCATGCGCGTCTTAACTGTGTGATCTTCTATTTTATTTGTTTTTTTTTTTTTATCGAAAATTAGTTGTTGGTATGGATGTTGAGTATTTTTTTACAAATACAAAGTTGCGAAAGCCATATAATACATTTTGGGCAATTTATAAACTAACAGAGAGTTCTCGATTTGAGAACGATTCACTTGTTTTACTTTTGCTCCAAAATATTAATATATTTTTGCACATCTAACCTGCTTTTGTTTTAAATTTTACATTATCGTGCCGTTGTTAGTGTTTGTTTTGATCACCTTTTATTTTGGCGCTCCACTGTGCATACAATTGCTTGTGCGTTTGCTGGTGCATATTCTGCTTGTGCATCGCGCTCTCACAAATTTTTTCTGTTGCCTATTGTTCCAAACAAAAATTATTTGAAAACAAATATTTTTTGGGAGTTTGCTTGCTCTATTTTTGTGCACTGTTCTTATTGTTCGCTCCACGCTCTCGCAACTTCTCGCAACTTAAAAAGCTTGCACGTTCAAGCAGGCTGAAGATTCTACACAGCCGCATTTTCTTAATTGCTGGCTATGTGAGAATATGACGCAGGTCTGACTTGGCGTGATTGCGATAAGATCGCTGTCATTGCTAAGAAGGGCTGCGGCATCTTGCGTTGGTCGTACCCCGTATACACCGACAAGCAAATGGATTTCTCCAGAATATATAATTCTGTGTGAAATACATTTTTAAAACCCAACAATCTGGCTAAGCTTTAGATCTTAAGAGTAACTTCGAGTAGAGTCCAAATTAGAGTCCGATCCCGATGCAATGTACAGTCATGTAACGTACGGCACGAGTCGCGAAGTACAAAACAAATACAAGCCTTGACTTTATTATTGATTTATATATTATTTATTTGACTGTCGACAAAACGAGTGTCTTCCTCATTATTCAATAGATTATACATACATAATGAAAATTAAATGCTAAAAGAGTAATTAGAGAACACAATTTTCTAATAGCATCACCAACCGATGGTGGTGTTTTAGATTCCAGTCCGGCCCTTCACAGCTAATTTAGTCAGTGACACTATTAGAGCCTACATTTAGGCAGAAGGGCTTAAGGAAAAAAGTGTTCTTGAGTAAAATTAAAAATAATCTTAATTTGCTACAATACAAACAATTAAACCTCGTAAGGCAAAAAGCAGAGATTGCTTCTGAACAGATTTAATACGATCTTATTGTTACTACGGAGATCAGATGCAAGAGCAGTATTCAAGAATAGGGCGAACAAGAGAGATATACAGAAGTATCGTTATAAAAGGATCGTTAAACTCTTTACACCATCGTTTAACTAATCCAAGTACACCTTTTGCCTCATAAACAATGGTATCTATGTGAAGATTGAAGCAGAGCTTAAAATAAAAAACGCCTAGATCCTTAACTGTTAGTATACGTTGCAATGGAGTATTATCGATGGTATAACTGACAAGATAAGGTGTAGTACGATTAAATGTCATAAACATACACTTTGAACAATTCAGATGCAATTGATTGGCCGAACACCAAAGTTGCATAGCGTACAAATCGTCTTGTAGACGAGAATGATATAGGGGATAAGTGTATGATAGAATAACTTACGGGCATTTGATATAACAGAGGGGAGATCATTTATAAAAAGAGTTAAGAGTAAAGGTCTGAGATGACTATCTTGACAAACAGCAGACGTAACGAGAACCTGTTTAGAGGTAGTCAGCCTCAGCATTACTCTTTAGGTCCTACCTTTTATATAAGAACTAATCCAAAGCAAAAGAGACGGAGGGAAACCTATTCGGTCAAGTTTAAAAAGTAAAATATCATGGTGCCCAAAGTCAAACGCCTTACTAAAGTCAGTGTAAATGACATCAGTTTGCATCTTCGAAAGGAAAGCATTACTTACCAAGGAAGTTAACACAAGCACCTTTCTTGTAGAGAGGAATGATATAAGATTCTTTCCAAAGAGACGGAAAGACAGAAGATTCAAGGGATAGACTAAAAAGCTTTAGCAATGGCCGAAGAAGAGAAGAACTCGACTCCTTGAATAGATAACTAGGAATATTGTCAGGCCCAGGAGAGTAAGAAGATTTTAAAGAATTTATAGCTGAAAGGAGAGAGGAATGGGAAATAATAAGAGCAGGTGTAGAGCCGGATGAAGAAATATTGTAAGGGTAAGAATTATTATTAGGACAGACGGAAGAGTAAGTTGATTGGAAAAAGTTAGCAAAGAGGTTAACAGAATAGGAATCATTGCTAGCTTTTTCCATCCCGAGAGAAAAAGAGGATGGCAAACATAAAGATTTCCGCTTCAATTTTACAAAATTCTAAAACTGTCTCTGATTTTGTGCAAATTGCCTTTTGCAATAAGAAATATAACTCGCATAGCTATATTCATAGCTGAACATTGAGAAATAGGAGGATTGCATTTGGACATTGCAACCTCTATAGTAGGATATACATAATCAGGAAGGCATAAAGAAGGGGACCTGGACACATTAGCAACAAGGTAGTCGATAACAAATACAAGATCAATAATGCTATTCAAATGATAAGAAATTGAATTGATTTGAAACAGCGAAAAATCAAGCATGGAAAAGTCATACTGTGCTGAGGGCACTAGATAATTTGTGTCACAGAAGACAATAAATATGTTATACTCACGCACGTGTGTCAGAAGAAGGAGGAACATAAGAGCATGTAATAAGGATATTCCGTGTAGGAAAAGACACCTTGACAGACAATCTCAGCGTCAGCAAGCGTACTAAAACAGAAAAGTTCCGACTGGAGAGTGGCTTTAACGGCAATTAATACCCCACCACCACGAGTCGGCCGATCATTTCTGTGCAAAATAAAATTATTCAAAAACCTCAAAGTCAGATATGGTTTAAATTAACCATGTTTCTGAAAATCCGATTATATTCGAATAGAAGGAAGTGCTGGCCAGGACATTCTGATAATGAATACGCTGAACAACAGATAAAACTTTGCACAAGTTATAAAAGCTTTTTAAATAAAGCACAAAAAATGCCAAATTTAGAAAAAAAAACAAGTAAGAGGTTCTAGTCGGGAGCTCCCGACTAGGGGATACCCTGAACCCTCTTTTCCACCACCAAATGCAGCTCGCGCAAATAGATAGAGAGTAGCGGGGAGATTGCGATAGGTATAAAGTTAAAGATACTTGATATATATATACTATTCTAGAAGCTACATGTCAAGTTTGGTGACTCTAGCTCTTATTATTTACCGATTACTTGGAAACGGGGCAAGTTATCGTTTATCGGAAACACACTCGATCTGCTTGGGCACCAGGAGGACCTACAGCTAAAATTTCAAGTCTCTAGCTCTTATAGGTTCTGAGATCCTTGCGTTCATACATACGGACAGACGGACGGACGGACAGCCAGACGGACATGGCTAGATCGACTCGGCTATTGATGCTGATCAAGAATATATATACTTTATGGGGTCGGAGATGCTTCCTTCTGCCTGTTACATACATTTGCACTTTGCACACATACAATATACCCTTTTTACCCATTTTCAATGGGTTCAGGGTATAAAAAGCAGGTTTAAAGTGCAAAAATATATACAAATCTTGGAGCACAAGTAAAACACGTCAATCACTCTCAACTGAGAGCTCTCTCTGCTAAGACTATCTATTTGCTAAATAGTTTAGGAAAGAACTGTGGTATGCACATATCGAGAGCTTACTGTGCTCAGCACTATGCCAAGTTTATACTTCATATATACTAATAACAGTACAGTACCGAAATATGATCGGCCACCAGTCCCATGCTGTGTCCGCTTGCATAAAATATATGTATATGTGCACAACACGCTCTATCCTACCAGCGACGTTTTCGCTGCTTACATATAAGCTACATACAGTCACGGACAAAAGTATTGGCAATTTAATATTATCTTGTTTTATTGTCGGTTTTGTCCAATATACCGTCTAATATTTAATAATTTTATATTTTGCATACGATTATTAGCTATTTGTGCATGCAATCTAATTATTTTTATAAACTTTGGCGGCATGGTTAATTTTTAATAATAATTTAATTCCAAGAACCTGTAATTTTATAGGGACAAAAGTATTGGCAATTTTCAATATAAAGTTGTTATTTTAATATTATTTTTATATGGTCACACTTTTCTTTGCCAAAATGCAACTCTGTAAGCACCGTTATTTGAATCTTAAAAAAAAATACTTAGAAAAATTGTTTAAGCATCAATTTATATATTATTTTGCAAAAATGGCCGGTAAGAAGTGTGAAACCACCGTAGAGCAGCGAAAAATTATTTTAAATTTACGCAAACAAGGCAAATCCTTTAAAGAAATTGGCGAGCTATTGGACAGAAGTCAATTTACCATTCGGAGCATAGTCCATAGATTTTCAGAGAACCCTACGGTAAAAAACGCTGAACGCACCGGCCGCCCACGAAAGTTAACCGATCGTGATTGCACCCAAATAATAAGAAAGATCAAGAAAGACCCAAAAATCACATCATCCCAAATAGTATCAGAGGTTAAAGAAGAGACTGGGAAAGAAATTCACTCCAAAACGGTACGGCGGGTACTACACAAGGCTGGGTACAATGCGAGAATTGCAAGACGCAAACCACTCATTTCGAGTGTTAACCAATCGAAGAGATTGGCATTCGCCAAAGAATTTAAATCGAAGCCATTAACTTGCTGGAACGATGTCCTATTCTCCGACGAAAGTAAGTTTAATATTTTTCGCTCAGATGGCCGCATTAAAGTGTGGAGAAAACCCAATACGGCATACAATAGTTGCAACTTAATGCCCACAGTAAAGCACGGTGGTGGAGGTGTTATGGTGTGGGGTTGTATGTCCGCAGCTGGTGTGGGTGAACTAGTTTTCATCGAAGGAACAATGGACAAGCGTGTTTACTTGGAAATATTGAAGGCAAATTTAAAAAAAAAGCGCTGAAAAGTTGATGTTAAGCAGTCAGTTCACTTTTCAACAGGACAATGATCCAAAGCACACGGCCCATGATGTGCGAATGTGGCTTGCATACAATACAGCTCATGTTCTTCCACATCCTCCTCAATCACCAGACCTCAATCCAATCGAGCACCTATGGGAGGAACTAGAAAAAGGCTTAGAAAGCATACATTTTCAACAAAGACTGAGCTTAAAGAAGCCCTAATGGAAGAGTGGCACAAAATGAGCCAAATGTTGCCCGAAAATTGGTGCATTCGATGCCAAATCGCCTGGAAAGCGTTATAAAACAAAAAGGCATGCCGACTAAGTATTAATTTTTATCTCATGTTTTTTTTTTTTAAATTTTAACACAATTATTTAAGTTTTTGCCAATACTTTTGTCCCTATGAAAATTACCATATTTTTTGTTTTTTATTTGTAAGGCTTGAAGCAACAAAAAATGTTCCTTTTTTAATACTTTTAAGTGAGTTAGATATTTAAAAGATCATAAAAAAAATATATTTCAATAAAATAATAAGTTGGTTATTCTCAAATTTCGAATTTTTAGTTGACAACACCACAATTGCCAATACTTTTGTCCGTGACTGTATATTCGTTTTATATGTTATATAAAACGACTTATATACTAAGGGCAGCGCTGCCACTGCGGACTGCGCAGCCTTAGGTTTAGTACTTAATACCTAAATGTAAAGTCAGTTCAATAAAAGTATCCAGAGCGAAATGAACAGTCGCTCCTTCCAAAACCCAAAATACTTTGTTTCCCACATGGCGACCGTGACTAAGGTCAAACCAGACCTGGACATGGAACAACAGCAGCAATGGCATTAGCAGTAACAACAACAACAACAGCAGTAACGGCAGTAACAACAACAGCAGCAACGGCAGTAACAACGATAACAACAACAACAGCTGGAACAACAAATGAAGATAAAAACAAGTAAGAGGTTCTAGTCGGGAGCTCCCGACTAGGGGATACCCTGAACCCTCTTCTTCCAACACCAAACGCAGATATATATACTATTCTAGAAGCTACATGTCAAGTTTGGTGACTCTAGCTCTTATTATTTACCAAAATTGCTCAAAAAACAGGATGTCGATATCGATTTTTATCGAATACTTGGAAACGGAGTAAATTATCGATTATCAGAAACAAACTCGATCTGCCTAGGCACTAGGAGAGCCTACAGCTAAAATTACAAGTCTCTAGCTCTTATAGGTTCTGAGATCCTTGCGTTCATACATACGGACGGACGGACGGACAGACAGACGGACATGGCTAGATTGACTCGGCTATTGATGCTGATCAATAAAATATATACTTTATGGGGTCGGAGATGCTCCCTTCTGCCTGTTACATACATTTGCATTTTGCACAAAAACATTATACCCCTTTTACCCATTTTTAATGGGTTCAGGGTATAAAAAAGCTCCTGGCAAAATCGCCAGGACTCAAAAAAAAAAACGCAGTCAGTAGAGTGTGATGAGTGCAAAGCGAAGCGGTGTGTGAACACATAATAAACTTACTTTCAACACGAAAAAGTCAAACACCAGTCGCGCACACATCCACCTACCCTGTTATCAAAAATATTGCAAAGCAAAAATTAATCCAACCAACACCCAAATTAAAGGAGATTCCGAAGCAGAAGAAGACATGCCCTAATGAATGTGAGGGACCGTTAAACTCACCTCACTGTAAGTACACCTGGCTGCCAGCACCCGGTGCCCCAACATAGAAGAAGCAGCGTGTACAGTCAAGCCAGACCACGGACAAGAGAGCCGACAGCGCTTCCAAGAGCGCACAACATAATAACAACAACATAAGCATTTTTTTTAATTGCACTGTGATGCATAAATAATAATAATTTAAAAACTTATGTACAATTGAGCGACATAAAAGTTGCCCAATTGGAGTGTGGCCTGAAAACCATACGCAAACATAGGCAGGACAATATGAAAAAAAATTGTTAAAGTAAATTAAAACTAAAATATTTAACACAATTAAAATTATTAAATACATACATTAATGAATGTACAATTGAATAACAACAAAATATGCAAATCATTTGAAAATGTTGAATTTTTTGAAAATACTAAATATATATTAAATATATCACCCCTAAAAATGGGCTTAGTAGATACAAAAACAGTGGACTCCACCACTAATGTTATCAATAAGGTAGCAGTAGAGAATCAAAATCTAACTATTATAACAACGTTATTGATCATAATAGTCATAATAATGACCGCCAATATATTGTTCAAAATTTACAAAACACACAATAGGTGTTTGAAAAAGAAATATTTAAGCAAGGCCAATAATCTAGATAAGATCTAAATGAAAAAAAATAATAATAATTGTAATCAGTAACGATTGTCATAAAAACAAATTGAACACAAGGTTATATGAAAATTGTTAACACATATTTCAATGTGAAGGAATAAAAGTAAAGTTACAAAAATTTGTATTTTAATGATAAAAAACTTAAGAATAACGAAGGCATTATGAGATCAGGATCAAGAACACTATCCACTGAGATATTAGAAATATACATAAGTTTAGGACTTGATCGAGAAGATCATGAAACAACCTATCAGTTAGTTAAATGTTAGATATGAAATGGCAACAGATGCATGCCATATTGCAAGACATTAAGAACAATTTCGATAAATCTTATAAATGTCTCTTACAAAGTAGAAATATCCTCACTGACACTATCAACAAACATGCAAAGATATTACTAAAGTAGTTTAATGAAGCACGAACACTAAGACATAACAGGGAAAAGCTAATTCAATCACGCTGGTCATTAGTATCTAAATTATTGGTCAAATTTCGATGAAATTTAGTATCAGTCCAAAGGAGGTATAATATAGATATATCGATACAGACAATCCTAAATACCCCTTTGACATTTAGAACTTGTGAAGAACTTAATAAAGACGAGGAAGATATAGATTTAACGGAGGAATACGAATCAGAAAGTAATACTGACCCAGAAGTCAAAGAAAAAGATCTACAAGATGTAACTATACCTGCGGTAATACAGTTACCCGAAATAGCAGAAAATAATTATTGGTCAGATTCCGAGACCAACTCCAGCGTTGTTGAACAAAAATTAGTAATCATGGAGCAAACAAATATTGAATTTATAAACACTGCATCAAAGATTATACCGGACTTCAACGGTAAAGCTGAAAACCTACGTAGTTATATAGATGCATTGGAAATTATAAAAACAATACAGGGCGCACATGAAGTCTTAGCGGTGTCTTTAATGAAAACCATACTAAAAGGACCAGCCAGAACTATAATAAGCAATGAAAATACGGAAAATACGTAAAGGGTGAGTCAATTGACAATATATCTGCAAGATTATTGAATCTTTCGCAGAAAAACAAGTCACATAACGTCTATATTCACGAAATAGAAAAATTAGCTAAGTCTCTAGAAAGAGCATATATTGAAAAAGAATATGTCCTAGAACAAGCTGAATCATTAAGTACCAAACAGGCTGTATCAGCAATGAAAAAAAATCGCCTAAATAAAGATGTTAAGACAGTTATGCGTTCTCGTCTATTCAAAAATATTGACGAAGCAATAGCTGCATTCATTGAAACATCCAATGATATTGCCCAAGAAACTAATACTATTATGTATTACCAAAATTACGCACACCGCGGTAGAAATCTCGGTCGTGGTAAGTATATAGGCCGTACCTATAACAGAGGCGGCCAACGGTATAATAATAATAATGATAGCAATACCATCTCTAGAGGCGGCTCGAGAAGAGGCGGATCGAATAGAGGCAAAAGAACTAACAATCAAGTACGAGTTACACAAGGTAACTCGGAAAACGCTCAAACCCTCCCTGAGCAATTAAACATAAAAGTCTTTAGTGTAAATCCTTATCTCAGCAGCATAATAAAAACAAGTAAGCGGGAGCTCCCGACTAGGCAATACCCTGAACCCTCTTATTCCAACGCCAAATGCCGTTCGCGCAAAGCGCTCGTTTGAAGTTATAAAGATAAATAAAAAAAAAAGTTCCCTTGACAGGGCTCGAACTCGCATTACTAGCTGACGACTCTACTCAACAGACAAACCAGCAAACAGAAAAAAAAAGTTTCCCGGGTAGGGCTAGAGCTCGCGACAGACCGTAACACTTGCTATGCCTCGACTCAACAGCCACACCAATAACTAAGTATTATTGAGAAAAAAACGAACTAAAATAGCATTACAGAAAAAGTCGCAATTACAATGCTGTTAAAATGCGATAGAATGCGAAGCAGATGCGCATGAATGTGTGTGTGTAAATTATTAATCAGCATATTCGTCCCGCGTTGTAACACAGCTCTATGTGTAAGTAGTCACTGTGACGATCCGCGTATCCTTCCTGATCCTGGTGTTATCCTCTTATCGCAGCAGTGTCCTCTCGGGCCAGCGCTGTTTAGAAGATTATGTTGGCAGTGGACTGACTGCTATTGCTGGCCTCGGGCTCAGACAATAATATAAGATATAAGTTTTCTTTACGGCAATGCCGGAGTTGTTATTTATTCGGCAACTTCAGTGTTGCTCTGTTCATATCAAACTGCCTTGTTCGAGTTTACAATAAGAACGATTATGCCCTAAGCGACAATGCATCACGCCACAAAGTCATGGTCGGCAAGCCTCAGACTCAGCATTCCATACAGCGAAGCGCTTCACTTCGAATATGAAGTATCAGCATACCACTGTTGGTCGTTCTTAGCGCAGAGCGCTGAACTCAAATGTGGCGCTTACTCATGCAAAGGGCAATACATTGTGCAATATTTAACTTAGTTGTTAACAAAGAATTGTGGGGTTAACAATGTTAGATTTTGCCAAGGTAATAGTGAGAATTAAATTTTGAATTTCTGTGCATTCTATTTCTTGCCAAAAGTGCTTCAAATAAATGTGAAGTGTCAACCAAATCGTTTTTCCGAGCATTTATAATCTTGTTGATGGTGTCCGGCAGTTTCTTATCTGTTTCTGAGTTTCGGAGTTTATGGTTATCTGTCTAGAATTGGACTCTACTAGTTGCGCCTCGGTGATTCTGATCTTCAAGAAATCTGCTGCATCAGGTGTGCCTGCAACCACCTTCAATGCCGTCCCTAAAAAGTCTAAGCTTCTAGCAAATCTATGGTGTACTTTGAGAACGGACAAAAGGGTACTAAGGTGGTCTGTATCGACGTCTAGCAATTTGCGCATATGCGATTGGGGAAAGGAACCGGACAATTGTTCTGTTTCATCTATCATACTGCTAAACTCTGAAAGGTTACTTGAGTGTCTCAAAAAGTCCCTTTGTTCGAACACTAACACCTCACCGTCTATTACCGGGATGTAGTTAGCGTGCGAAAAGTCGGTAAACCGTGCATTAGCCGCTGCCAGGGAGATAAGCAATGTGAGGGTAAACCTGAAATTCAAGTATAGCGTGAGACAGGGTGCTTTAACTTTTCTTAAACTGACTTACTAACTAATTGTAGAGGGGAACCTATTTGAGGTTGTCTTTGTGGACCGCCCTCCCCTTAATGAGAACAGACGTTCCTAGGTCTGCTTCCACTATTTGCTCTGTGCATAACGGGGTCAGTTTGTTTCCTAACCTCCTATTGTTCTTTTGGTATACCTTTTCTCCTACCTCAAAGGCACGGTGAACAATCTCAATTGGTTTCTCACGAGTGACTGAGTGCAAGGTTCTGTTATATTCTACCGTTGCCCTCAGGATTAGTTCTACCGTGTCACTGATTTTTCTGTCTAGCTTTAGGCATTTAGCGATTTCTGACAAGGTGCTATGAAAGCGTTCAACTTGACCATTCGATGAGCTATGCAGCGGGGGCTCACAACGTCAATGCCGTAGCTATTTCTGAGCATAGAGGTGATTGTCTCGGAATTGAAAGCAGCTTCATTATCGCAATATATCGTTTTGATTTTAGGAAAAATGTTTACAAGCTGCAGTAGGGGACCTGTGATGTCGACTATAGTTCTGGACAATATCGATTGAACGACTGCAAACTTGGAGAACTTGTTAATACATGTCAGGAATTGTTTTTTATCGGTTGAGAAGATGTCTATGTGCAACATTTCGCCAGTGTAGCTTGGGATGGGTGTTACTACGAGCTCTCGTCTTTTAGGGTGCCTGTCATATTTGGCTCACAGACTCGGCAGTTTGCAACCACTTCTTTGGCTAAGCTGTTCATATTGGGAAAATAGTAGTCGCGAAGGACTTGTTTGACATTTTCCTGCGCCGCTCTGTGCGCACGATTGTGCTCAGCTGTGATAACTTCAAACTGATCATTTTTATCGGTTATGTCTTGCATGAAATTTTTATAGTAACGAAATTGGGTGGCTGGGAAGTGGGAAATTAGCTCGTGTTGGAAGCTTGCTAAATTAGGCAGGTCGCAGTGTATAGCGTTAACGACGTCTGTGTTCACGCGCTCTTTAAGAGACTTTAAAATGCTGCTCTTGTCGGTGAAATTGATAAAGTTGCGTGTTATGCTGCGAAACATCACTAGATTCCGATTTAGCGGAAAACGTGCTTCCTCAAGAACAATTTGGTTCCTGAAGCAGTTTAGTGGTTTATCAGTAGCCTCGATTGTGTAGGTCAGTCAGAATTCGCTGTGAACGGTTGCAGCGTCCGACTAAGGCTCATCTTGCAAAGCGTTAAGATTCTGTCTGGAAAGGGCATCGGCAACAAAATTTTCTTTGCCTGGTTTATAAAAAACTTTGGCATTGTGCTGGTCTATGTATGCCTTACATCTTTTGATTTTTGCGTTCGTGTTTTTGTCAGCTACCGCGAATGTGAGAGGCTGGTGATCAGTGAAAATACTAATTTCCCTGGACCCATACAGAAAGTTCTGCAATTTTCCTAAAGCCCATACAATAGCTAACAATTCTCTTTCATTAGTGGCGTAGTTTAACTCTGCCTGTTTTAGGGTACGGGATATCATTGTAATTGGTCTACCATCTTGGGATAGGACTGCGCCAATGCCACTATCCGAGGCATCGGTGGTGAGGTCAAAAGGCTTTTTAAAGTCTGGGTACATAAGTAAGACATCTTCTCATGCCAAAATGTTGCTAAGGCGCTCGAACGCATTACGTTGAGCTTTATTGAACTCGACAGGGATTTTCCTTGACATGTGCTTACTAACCGAGCCGTTTTCGCCTTTTAGTATATCCGTTATTGGCCGAGCTATAGCGCGCAAAGTCCTTAATAAAGACCCTGTAGTAACTTGCTAGTCCTATGAAGGATCTGACACTGTACACGCTTTTCGGTTCAGGGTATTCTTGAATAGCTTATACCTTTTGCGGGTCGGATTTTGCTCCGTCCTTGCTCACAATGAAACCTAGGTATTCTACGTTTTCTTTAAAAAAACTAGTCTTTTCCTGGCTTACTCTAATGTTAGCATCGAACAGACACTTTAGTACAGCATCGATGTGGCGAACATGGTCTGATTCATTGTTTGAAAAGACTGTGACGTCATATATATACACGTAGCATATCTTTCCAATATGTTCCCTTAGAACATCGTAAAATGCCCTTTGAAAAAAGCTGCTATTTGCCGCTATTTACTGAGAATGATGTCTTTTCGCGGTCGTGCTCTGCAAGGTAAATCTGGTGGTACCCTGACTTTAAGTCTAGGGTAGTAAAAAACTTCGCCTTCCCAAGGTTCGCTAGAATCATGGGAATACTGGGCATTGGGTAACGGTCTGGGATGGTTCGTTCGTTCGTCTTACTGAAATCGATGACTAACCTCTTGTTCGGGTTACCATAACCTCTTGTTCGGGTTACCATAAGTTGGGCTGTTGTAGGGCGACCTCGAGGGCCTGATAATGCCGTCTTTTAGCATTTGTTTGACTTCGTTGTTTACAAAGTCGGAAACGCCCATAAGGTTTGGGTAGGCTCTGGAGTACACCGGTTCATTATCTACTGTCCGAATCGTGGCAATGGTAGCGGTGTTGAAAGGGAGAGCTTCGTTAGCTGTTGAAAAAGCTTTTTTCTTTTAATTATCATACTCTTAAATTCCTTCTTAACGGAGGCAGGCACCACAATGTCATTGACATAGGTGAAATTTACGTCAGCGCAGTTGTGGTGCTGAAGTTTTTCAGTAATGCCCTGATATTCCAGAGTGTTCTTTGCTAAGTTCAACTTAACCCCGGCCTGTGTTAACAGGTCAAAGCCTATGATAGTGTCGAACGAGCTGAGAGTGTCTAAAAGAAAAAATGGTGAAGTGTACCGGAAAATGTTCATCAGGCACTTTTGCTTAATTTCGGTAGAGCCGTGTATCGAGTTCACCGAAAACGGTTTGGTGACCGGCATTATGGTTTTTAGCTCATTTACGGGCTTGACATAATTTTTTGCCGCACCTGTGTCAATTAGCATTTTTAATGTTCTCCCAGCCAACCGTCGCTCGATGAACGGCACCCGGGAGTGTTCCCTAAAAAATGAACCGAGTCTTCATCTGGAGCGTACTCGTTGTCACTTTCAATTTCTTCAACTGCGGCCTTTGCCGCCTTCTCGTACTGTGCCTTATCTTCTTTAGAGTCCTCTTGAACTACATTATTAAGACACTGGCGTGTTGGGCCTGTCGAACGGTCGGAAGAGTTTCTACGCTTCGCGGCGTTCGAGTCATTAGGTTGACGTTTACTTTATTCAGTGCGCTGCCTAAACTTAGAAGATGAGTCAACCTCCATCGGTTGTGGGGCCTGCGCTTGGTTGTCCCTGTTAGTCTGTTCTTGAGAGTTGCCCTTTGGGGCGCTTGACAAAATGAGGGTTCCTATCCTGATTTTGGTCTTCCTTGCTAAATCTGCCTGGCTTGCCATGGGAACGGCTTTTGTTGTTTTCAGCAACTTGAGCCCGCTTCTTCACAGCCTTAGCGTAAGAGTTTGCGAAACTGCTTCTCTCAATACTAACCTCTGCCTCTCTGGCCAGAGCCAGCGCAGAAGGAAGGTCTTTAGGCTGTGCTGGAAAGACGACGGCTCTGAGAGATTTTTTTAGGCGTGAAATAAAGGCATGCAAGGCGTCGGCTCTAACTTCTGAGTTGAGCAAATCGGCGCCCTCTCGCTCGTGAGTCATGACAATCTTGTTGGTCACTAGTGTGAGCTTTTTCTCGACTTCGTCGTAGTATTGCATTAAGGGCATGTCACCTTGCCTGACCATTTCTTATCCCTGCCTCAGTAGACGCTAAGATGTCTTATCCGAGTAGGTACAATCTAGTCTGGCCAATATGGCATCAAAGTTTAACACTGTGTTGTGTGACACAAGCAAGGCTCCAGCTGGGCCTCTGATTTTGTTTCTAATGATGGCTACAGCTTGGTAATGTGCGCTGCTGCCGTTATAAGGCTTGAACAGCTCGTTAGCGTATATGGCCGATTGCCTCCATGCTACATACTCATCCTGAATGCCTGTGAACTCAGGGACGGACTTGATTATGTCCAGCGGGATGTCACATCTGGCATCAGGCCTAACTGATATTTTTTTGTATGTAATAATTTGAGGTGTTTCGACCTGTAAATTCTGCACCTGAGCAACTAATGAATTAATCTGAGCTTGCAACTGGGATTGCTGTTGCGACAATGAGCGCTTGGATCTGATTATGTTCCATGATGTTATCTAAAGGGTCACCTGCTAATGGTTGATCTGTTTCCCAGCTATCGTCACTGTCGTATTCAACTTTCACGTCCCTATAAGACTCTGCCCAACTCATTGGCTGTTGGTTTTTTTTTTTTATTAATAGCTTTATTTTAATTTTTCTGTTATTATAAGAACAACTTAAATTAAATTTATTAGAAAATTTACAATACTACTTAGTCTACTATTTAGTCTAATATAAAATTAACAAGGTTACGGTGACTATATATATCGATCTAGGAGATCGATTGGATGAGACCTCCGCAATCTCCTCCGCGTTCGGACTCCTCCAATTCGACGCCTCTTTAGAAGGCGCCTAGCCAGTCGATTTGGATGGTTACCCAGTCGCGTTATGTAGTTTGCAGTCTGTTTGTTTATGACATCCCCGACCCTTGGCACTCCTAGGTCTTTTTCCAAATCGGAAGTTCGCATATACCAGGGGGCACCAGTCAGATAACGGAGCGTTTTTGCTTGAAACACCCTGATTTTCGTAAGGCGCGATTTTGCAGCAATACCGTAAACTTGAATACCATATCGCCAGGCAGGAGCTAGGCAGGTTTTGTATATGTTTACTTTGTTTTTTAAAGATAGCGCATTTCTACTGTTGAGCAGCCATCTGAATTTGCCTAATCTGCTTTTCAGGGCTCCTGTGATACTTGAGATGTGTTTACTAAAGGTTAAACGCCTGTCTAAGTGCACCCCTAAGTATTTGTAGCTGTCGTGGTGCGCCAATAATTGATCGCGCAGGAAGACTCCAGGACATATATCCCTGCGGAGCGCATAGGTCACATTGGCACATTTATTTAAATTAATGCCAATGTTCCAGCGTTTAGCCCACATTTCAAATTTGTGGAGCTATTGCTGCAGGACGTCAGTAGCTTCGTAGACACATTCATTTCTTGATAAGATGGTTGTGTCATCTGCAAATGTGGCGATGGTTAGGTCCTGTGGATCCACAAGTTCAATTGTAGAGCCAGTGGGCATGTCATGTGAATAGAGTGTGTAGAGCGTGGGCCCCAGCACACTCCCTTGGGGAACGACAGCCCCGATGGACTTGGTAGTGGACTCAACCCCATCGAGCACTACCGAAAAGGTTCGGTTTGCTAAGTAGCTTCGAAGAATCAAGTAAAGTTGAGGTGGCAACAGGGGCTTGATTTTGCTTAGAAGTCCGTCATGCCAGACTCTGTCGAAGGCTTGTTTAATGTCCAAGTACGCTGCCACTACGTATTCTTTGGCTTCGAAACCCTCGAGGATGAAATTCACAACCCTATTTAGCTGTTCTGGTGTGCCATGAGATTTTCGGAATCCAAACTGAAAGGGAGGAATTTTTTGTTTAATCCTATCAATTGACAGCAGTCTCGTGAGCAAGCAACGTTCAAAGAGTTTGCCAATCGTGGTCAACAGACTAATTGGTCTATAAGAGTCTAAGGACGAGGGGCTCTTTCCAGCCTTATGGATCATGCATATCCTTCCCTTTTTCCACTGACTTGGTACATGTCCCAGTCTCAATACCGCATTGAAGATTAGTACTAAAAATAGGACTGCACTGACCGGCATTGCTTTAATCGTTGTGTTGTCAATCCCATCTTCGCCAGGGGCTTTTCTAGTCTTAAGTCCTGCTATGTGCTCTGAGACTTCGTTGACTGTAATTGGAGCAACTGGGAGGCTTAACTGGCCTGGGCTCTCCAGTGTGAGTTGAACCCTTCTGTTCATGTTTGCTGAGCTTGTATTAAAAGGCTTAAAGCGTTCCTCTAAGTCTTCAGCGAATGCATCGGCACGTTCCTTTGGAGATCTGGCCCAAGATCCGTCAGGCTTTCTGATCGGAAATTTGGGGGTCACTTGCTGTTTATACCTTCTCGCCAGTCTCCACAGGGAGTGGCTTGAAGACTCATTTGGAGAAACATTTTCCAAAAAACGGTCGGTTTCCCATTGTCTATGCCGCTCCAGCAGCTTTTTGACCCGGTTCGACACTCTGCGGTAGATCCTGTCCACAATTGGACCTCCGGTGCGACAGTACTGCCTTCTAAGCCTCTTCTTAATCAGCAGTAATGCATAGATTGCTGGCGGAAGTCTCACCTGTGGTCGTGAGCTTTGTGATTGGCTTACTGGCGCTGAAATGAGGGCTGCCGAGTGAACCTTGTTTAAGAATAACGCATGTGCATCTTCGATGTCTTCTGGTGTTAGTATTTCCAAGTTTAGGTCAAGAGTTTCCTCTAGAAATACAGCAATGTTGGCTCCAGGAGGCAGCAGACGACCTTTAAATGTTTTTTTCTTTGGAATACAGTCGTAACCAACCACTAGTGGGATATGGTCAGAGGATAGCTGATACTCAGGCCTTATACTTAAGCCACCTGGGTGAAGCCCATTATAAACAAAGAAGTCTATAGCACTCGGCGTGTAGCTTTGGGCATACGGGAAGTGAGTGGCTTGTCCAGTCGCTAGTATGTCAGCTGATGTGTTTTGCACAGCGTCTAGTAAGCAGGTGCCTCTTGCGTCTGCTCTAAAGCAACCCCAGCATCTGTTTTTGGCGTTAAAGTCGCCTCCCATAAGGAACATTCTTCCTAGTCTGCTGAAAATTTGCTGGAACTCCAGTGTTGACCACGACAGTTGCGGCGGGAGATATATCGAAGCGACTGTTAACTCACCCCTACTAGTTGCAATCTGGATGCTGGCCATTTGCAATTTCTCAGTCCTTACTGGCTCATTTTGAGTAAATTCGAGCTCCTGCTTAATAAGCACTGCCGCTCCTCCTCTTGCTCTATTGCTGGGATGATCCGCTTTGTGGATTTTGTAGCCTGGAATAAAGATGGATACCCCTGCCTGTAGCCAGGTCTCTGTGATAAGCATCACATCAATGTTGTATTCAGTTAGGAAGTGCTTAAGCTCCTCCACATGCCCAGAGATACCACGGGCATTCCACAAACCGAGGCTTAGTGAACTGTGCATCATTTTTTGGCGTTCAAAAGACTCAAACACATTTGTTTAAGAAAGTGATTCGTCTCCTGAAGTTCCTTGAACATAGCTTGCAAAGTGTCGACTTTCGCCGTGAGAGCCTCAATTGCCGTCTCCAGCCTTGAACTAATGTGGGGTGGGGTTTCTTGATGCTTGGGGGCAGAGTTTCTATTTGTCGTTGTTCCTTTATTAAAATTTTCTAAACCAGTACGCAGTGTATCTGCATAAGAAAAATTTCCACGTACTAGTGCTGCTGGAATGTATTGCTGGCGGTCTTTTATGCCACTGACATTACTTTTCAATCCTATAGTAGTGCTTACTTTAGGCCTTCGTTCTTGCGTTCTAGCTTTGAACACATTGCATCCCTTGTGCCAAGCCTCGTGATTTCCACCACAGTTGATACAGCAGAGTTTGTCAACCAAAGTTTCTTTGCATTGAGCTGTTGGGTGATTTTGAGCACACTTTCCACATATATAGGGCCTCATGCAATAATTTTTTGTGTGTCCAAATCCTTGGCATCTGTGGCAAAGAATGGCATCCAGATTTTTTTTTGGTATTTCCACCAAGACTCTTTGTCGCCGTATTTGCTTGATTTTCAGCGCATTTTTATTATTAGGTTCGCGAGCCAAATCGATGAAAAAGAAGTAATTTTGGATCAGTTCCTCAACAGCTTCTCCATTTTCCAGGTGTCTAATTTTACGGGGGCGGGGGTTGTGGATGCGAAGGATATTGTGTCCATGTCTCCCAAACTCCTCCTTAATTAAGTCTTCAGGGGTAGTGCTGGCCAAATTTCGGATGATAAGCCTGTAAGCCTTGTCTTCCTTCAGTTGGTAAGTGAAGTGGTGTGCATTGTTCTCTTTGAGAAAATGCACTAGACTACGGTAAGAGCCAGGGTTTTCAACATGAACTCTTACTTTCCCTTGTGATCCAACGTGGAGGGTATAATTGTCAGGCCCAATGACAGCATCAAGTTCTGTCTCCATCTGGCTCACATTGTTGACATTTTCGATGAATATGGGGGGTGGTTTCCTCGATCTCGGTACTCTGGATTCTTTTTCGGCATTCCGATCAATTTCCATTTCTTCCGCCAGCTCCTCGGCATGGGCTACTTCCTCCTCTGTAGGATCATTGTTTTCTGTTGCCAGTAAAGTAAATTGGTTATTGGAGTTAATTGGTCTCTCGTTCTGACGACTGCCCGTCGATATCTGAGACGCAATTAACTTCCCTTTTTTACCGTTTGCCTTGGTCAAGCGTGGAGGCAGCTTATGTTTTATTTTAGTCGTCATCCAGCTGAGTGCTTTCTGGGATGACTTCCCTTTTTCCTGGGTATTATAAGCTGGCTCGTTTGCAGCTAAACTTGTGCAGCTAATATTTGGAGTGGTGTATACTCCTCCGCTTGCAGAGTATGTGGTAGTGTAGGTTGGCGCGTAGGTGGAGATTGACGACGTCAATGTGCATGTCGTTGCAGCAAAATTACTACTACTGCACTTAATTGTATCGTTTGAAGCACTAGCAGTATTTCTGGAAATCATTTCCCGGATTTCGGCAGGTGTAGCGCCAGCAACTCTCATCATTTCCACGAAATCTGGTCGGAACGCTCTCAGCTGAGAGGGAGCGGTAGTATCATCCATATTAACAACTAGACTTTACTCCAAAAATAGCCAGTATTTTTGAGAAAGTCACGGTTCCCAAATAGTGATTTATTGTGATCAAGTCACGAGATTATCGCTCAGCGCTGTCACTGTTTATGTCCGTTGCGCAGCACTGGCAAGCTTCCTATTGGTCACTAATATGATCGTATTAGTGAGCGGAATAAAAGCTCGCTCTCGAAAGCTCTAAAGCTCTCACGTACTCGGATAAGAGAGTTATTAGAACTAAGCTTATGCAGTTTTCTCACTAACTCGCGCAAGAACACCGGCACGTGTTGACTTGCATTTATTGTTTCTTTAATAATTAACTCTGCACTGCACTTGGGCTGCCAGAGGCAGCATTCGTGGTTTGGAGACCCACTATCTAAGGGATTTGGTTCAGGTGCCCTGGGGCGGGCGAGGTAAGTGTCTCTTTCACTTTAATAAGAACATTTTTCTAACCGGCGCACTATAACAGGCACCCACGGGAGCAGATATACAAACGACCGATTGTCACCAGAGCTTGCATTGAACTTGGCTGTTGGTTGGCACCACACAAATATTTTATTGCCGATCGCAAATGATCGGCCGATTGGCGAGCTTGTAAGCTCTGGTTGCGCAAGAGATCGAATTTATTAAAGTGGCACTTAATTTCTTCGGCCGTGGCTAACAGTCAGCAGCAAGAAAGAATAAAGTACCTTTGGGTATGCACAAAAAAACTTTGCTTTGGTAAAAGTATGCAAAGAAACATTTTTATTTGGGTATGCAACAAAAAAATAAAATAAAAATTTGCGAATAAAAGTATGCAATGGAAAATTTTCGACTGACAAAAGTATGCAATGAAAAATTTAACGAACTAAAAGTATGCACTTGATTATTTTTTGGATTTTATTAAGGCAACAATTACTTGACGATTTATTGCTTTGTTTTCCGATCAAGATAAAATTCTTCACTACTTGAACGTACATGATCCAATTCGACAATGGGTTCGAATTTTAGTTTGGCGCCAATTATTAATCAGTATAGTCGTCCCGCGTTGAACACAGCTCTATGTGTAAGTAGTCACTGTGACGATCCGCGTATCCTTCCTGATCCTGGTGTTATCCTCTTATCGCAGCAGTGTCCTCTCGGGCCAGCGCTGTTAAGAAGATTATGTTGGCAGTTGACTGACTGCTATTGCTGGCCTCGGGCTCAGACAATAATAAAATATATAAGTTTTCTTTACGGCAATGCCGGAGTTGTTATTTATTCGGCAACTTCAGTGTTGCTCTGTTCATATCAAACTGCCTTGTTCGAGTTTACAATAAGAACGATTATGCCCTAAGCGACAATGCATCACGCCACAAAGTCATGGTCGGCAAGCCTCAGACTCAGCATTCCATACAGCGCAGCGCTTCACTTCGAATATGAAGTATCAGCATACCACTGTTGGTCGTTCTTAGCGCAGAGCGCTGAACTCAAATGTGGCGCTTACTCATGCAAAGGGCAATACATTGTGCAATATTTAACTTAGTTGTTAACAAAGAATTGTGGGGCTAACAATGTTAGATTTTGCCAAAGTAATAGTGAGAATTAAATTTTGAATTTCTGTGCTTAGCATTCTATTTCTTGCCAAAAGTGCTTCAAATAAATGTGGGGTGTCAACCAAATCGTTTTTCCGAGCATTTATAATCTTGTTGATGGTGTCCGTCAGTTTGTTTATCAGTCGCAACCAAGAGCTCGTTGCATTCGGACGTGCGCGCTTGACAAGTTATTTTCGCAAGTGATCAACACAACCTCTTTATCTATTTGTGCTTTTCTTGCACTATATTTAGCCACTGCTTGCGGTGGCGGCAGCTTATTGCGGTACTCTACCTAAGATAAGCCAGACTAAAACGGTGCTAAGTTTGCCCCTCGCCCTGTGCTCTGCGCAAGCGAGAGGTTGGTTCCGTTAATTCTTATCTTTTGATCTGGAAAAGTGGACGACAATTGCATTATTTGACTCTAAATAATAACAATTGAAGCTATGGAAAATAACTCATCGAATCAGTCGCCACCTAGTAATAGGCAAGTTGTACTGGAGGAGATGAGAAAAGCAGCTGGGGTAAGCCCTGAATCTCTACGCTCTCAAATCCGCGGTAGCGTAGCATCCATTTCTGCGGAAAACAACAGCTTATTGCCAAATCGGGTGATAACTGGCCCGACGGTAACAACAAGCACTGATACCAGCGTTACCTGCACTATCTCTATGTCGCAAGCAAGTTTGACATCTACATCTACGTATACTGTAGCGGCAACTGTGGGGCCTAACATTTCCTCGACTACGTCACTTGACAACACATTGGGTGAATTCTTGTCAGCAGAAACTCGTAAGAAGAAGTGCTCGTTTCAAGACCGTGGCCTGCCTGCTAGTAAAAAACATAAAGGAGTTATAAACACATCTAAATCTATACAGAAAGCTAAGTCGAAGCCCGCCTCGACCTCGACTGCAGCAGCACTGTGTAAAAACCGTTTTGCAGCTCTGGACGAAGAAGCGGACAACATGATGGAGCAAGGATTGTCAGAAAGCGGTTCTGACGACGAAGATGAAGCTCGTGCTGTTGACAATGGGAACAAACAATCATCAAAAACGGTCTCAAAGCCTCCAGCAATATGTGTACCACAAGTCAACAATCCCTTAGGCATGGAACAAGCACTAGACTCGTGCGTGGGTGCCAACAACTATAGCATTCGCACCTCTAAGTTTGGTGTATTACGGATATACACCGCAAACTCTGACGCTTTCCGAGCAGCTGTAAGACATTTGACAAAACTTAACTGTCAATTCTGGCACCATCAACTTAGGGAGGAAAAGCCTTACAGGGTTGTCGTCAAGGGCGTTAATCCCAACGTCCCCAAACCACAAATTGCGCAAGCTTTTACTGACCAGGGATTCAAAACTCTCAATATATATTGCCCAAGAAAGGCAGATTGGCGTAACGTTCAGGTCAACGAGACAGACGATGAAGCGACGATCAACTACAAGACTAGGCAAAATCAATTTTTTGTCAATCTAAAACAAGGACCCAATGTGTCTAATGCTTTGAAAATTACACAGCTCGGCAGATACAGAGTCTCAGTGGAGCGTGCCCCTCGCAGAAAAGAAGTTCTACAATGTCTGAGATGCCACAGCTTCGGTCATTCCAAAAATTATTGACTCCAGGACCCAATCTGTGGCAAATGCGCTGGCTCTCATATGACTAGTTCTCTGCTTTGCACGAGTGAAAATTTCCTGTGCGTCAACTGCGGTGGTGATCACGCGTCGTCCGACAAAGACTGCCCTGTCAGGATTGAGAAAAGCAAAAAACTGAAACCGATCCCAAGGCTCCCTGCTACTGGCAACACTGCCAGGCCAAAATATAACCAAGGCCCATCACATGGCTTCATCCCGGCGGAGACTGTCAGATGCAGTTTGTCTTACGCCGAATCTGCTCCAAATGCTGACCAGTATCTTCAGCGAGAATCAAACTCACTGCCTGACAAGAAATTGGATGCGCTGGAGAGCTCCATACGGGATCTCAACTCCAGAATGGACCAATTATTCAAGTTGGTTCAAGAGACTATGGAGGCTAACAAGGCCTTCCGAGAATTGGTCCAGGTTCTCATTTCAAGTATCCAAAAATGATGCAACCGATCATTAAAATCGGATCGTGGAACGCACGGGGACCAGTTAGGGGCTCTGGAGAGCTCCGGCTGTTTCTTAGTGCAAATAATATAGATGTAATGTTTGCCACAGAGACACACATGAAAGAGGGACAGCGTGTCTTCCTGCCAGGCTACTCCACCTACCATGCCTTCCACCCCAGCGGTAACAGTAGAGGTGGCGCCCCAGTCATTGTGCGCTCCAGCATGTGCCACATTCCTCAGCCTCCCATCTCAACAAACAACATACAGCTAGCAAGAGTGAATTTGCGGACATCGGAAGGGCCCGTCGCACTAGTATCTTTGTATCTTCCTCCCAAAGAGCCTTGTACCAAAGCGGAATTTGAATCCCTGTTTGCCATGCTAGGTAACAAATTCATTGCAGGTGGTGACTACAACGCCAAGCACTCATGGTGGGGCAACTCAACAAATTGCTCCAGAGGCAAAATATTGCAGGATGTAGTGGCGAATGATCGGTACCAAATTCTTGCAACGGGTGAGCCTACATTCTACTCATCCAACTCTCTAGTATCGACATCAGCGCTAGATTTTTTTGTCATTAATGGATACGCAATGAGCAGTCTTAATATGAAAACGCTTCATGAGCTCTCTTCGGATCACACACCACTTATAGCTGATTTACACGCCACTCCGATAAGTAAGTCACAGCGCTCTTGTTTACTAGCACGCGGTGCTGATACAGAAATTTTCAGGGCCCATCTGGAGCAGCTGATTGATCTAAATATGGAAATTCAAGACGCAGATGATATTGATAACGCAATCGATATTTTTATGAGCAAGCTGAAAGATGCTGCAACAAGAGCTGCTCCTAGGAATCAACAACATCTGCATGGAGATAGATCGCCTCAGCTTCCTTCTATAATCGTTGAGCTCCTGCGTCTCAAGCGTAAAGTAAGAAAAGAGTATGCAAGAACAGGAGATGCCCGAATCCAACAGATTCACAACAGGCTGGCTAATCGTCTTCACAAAGTTCTGGCCCGCAGGAAAAGAATTCAAATTGACAACATGTTGGAAAACTTGGGTACCGATGTCTCTACTAATTACTCTCTGTGGAAAATTACTAAGAGATACAAGACATTGGCAACACCGAAATCGGCTATTAGGGACCCTTCAAGGAGCTGGTGCCGCACTAGTATTGATAAATCGGAAGTATTTGAAAACAATCTTGAGCAACGATTCAGGCCGCACGACTTTGCACCTGAGAGTCACTGCAGGATAGTTGCGGAGGCATTGGAAACACCGTTTCAAATGGCTTTGCCTTCAGATACTGTAACACTGGACGAAGAGAAGCAGCTGGTGTCAAAGCTAAAACCCAATAAGGCCCCTGGCGAAGACTTACTCGATAACAGAACCATAAGACTCCTACCAGATCAAGCACTGTTGTTTTTGGTGCTTATTTTCAACAGCGTCCTACGTGTGGGATACTTTCCGAGAGCCTGGAAGTCGGCAAACATTATTATGATCCTCAAGCCTGGAAAACAACCTACTGATGTGGACTCTTATAGGCCGATCAGCCTTCTTCCTTCACTGAGCAAAATAATGGAGAGGTTGATTCTAAACAGAATGCTGGATCTCGAGACTGTTACCCTTGCGATCCCTAAATTTCAATTTGGATTTCGTAAGCAGCATGGCACTCCAGAACAGCTGCATAGAGTTGGTCAACTTTGCGTTCGAGGCCATGGAGAAGAAAGAGTATGTGGTCGCTGTCTTCCTGGACATACAGCAAGCTTTCGACGGGGTGTGGCACCCTGGACTTCTTTACAAAGCCAAGAGCCTTTTAACCCCCCAGCTGTTCCAGGTTATAAAGAGCTTCTTAGAAGGGCGCACATTCCGAGTGACTGACGATGGGTGCAAGTCCTCCATTAAATCTATCGGCCCCACATTGTACTCGATATTTTCAGCGGATATACCAAACCATATGGCAATCACCTCAGTCGATAAAAGCGATACGCTAATAGCGACCTACGCCGACGACACTGCGGTGCTCACAAAAAGCAGTTGCATACTTCTAGCCAAAAGTGCACTGCAGGAGTTTTTGGACGCATTCCAGGAATGGGCATCGAAATGGAATGTGTGCATAAACGCAGGTAAATGTGCAAATGTGAGTTTTACAAATCGAGTGCAGAACTGCCCAGTCGTATCACTTAATGGAAGAGTACTGGATCATTCATCTGCGCACAGGTACTTAGGTGTCATCCTAGACAGAAGCCTTACCTTCGAAAGACATGTCACGTCACTGCAGCACTCATATAGAGCCAAATTAAACAAGATGTCCTGGTTACTCTCCGCCAAAAACAAATTGTCGCTGGAGAACAAGGTCAAAATATACAAGTGCATTTTAGCTCCCAGCCTATTCTATGCCATACAGGTGTACGGTATTACTGCCAAGTCGCACCTGAATAAGATCCGTGTGCTACAAGCTAAGACTTTGAGGATGATCTCTGGGTCTCCATGGTACATAAGGACACGTAATATTGAGCGCGACCTTAAGGTGCCCATAATAGGAGACAAAATCCAAATGATTGCCCAAAAATACACGGAGAGGCTAGGAGCTCATCCAAACTGTTTAGCTAGACGTAAGGAGGAGACTCAAACGCCATCACCCTCAAGACCTCCTGAACCGGGTCTTGGCATAAATATCTCATACTAAAATTTAGACGATCTCCCCATTATCACCCCTTAAACCTCCCCCTTATAAGTTATCTTTAATTCGTTGTTATGTTTATCATAAATTATTTTGTTATTTTTATTTTAATTTCTGATTAGCTTAAGATGCCTTGTAAGGTAGCAGTACACTTATCTTTTGTTAAATAAGTTTCATTTTCAAGTAAAAAAAAAAAAAAAAAAAAAAGTTAGTTTATCTGTTTCTGAGTTTCGGAGTTTATGGTAATTTGTCGAGAATTGGACTCTACTAGTTGCGCCTTGGTGATTCTGATCTTCAAGAAATCTGCTGCATCAGGTGTGCCTGCAACCACCTTCAATGCCGTCCCTAAAAAGTCTAAGCTTCTAGCATATCTATGGTGTACTTTGAGAACGGACAAAAGGGTACTAAGGTGGTCTGTATCGACGTCTAGCAATTTGCGCATATGCGATTGGGGAAAGGAACCGGACAATTGTTCTGTTTCATCTATCATACTGCCGAACTCTGAAAGGTTACTTGAGTGTCTCAAAAAGTCCCTTTGTTCGAACACTAACACCTCACCGTCTATTACCGGGATGTAGTTAGCGTGCGAAAAGTCGGTAAACCGTGCATTAGCCGCTGCCAGGGTGATAAGCAATGTGAGGGTAAACCTGAAATTCAAGTATAGCGTGAGACAGGGTGCTTTAACTTTTCTTAAACTGACTTACTAACTAATTGTAGAGGGGAACCTATTTGAGGTTTTCTTTGTGGACCGCCCTCCTCTTAATGAGAACAGACGTTCCTAGGTCTGCTTCCACTATTTGCTCTGTGCATAACGGGGTCAGTTTGTTTCCTAACCTCCTATTGTTCTTTTGATATACCTTTTCTCCTACCTCAAAGGTATGGTTTTGTCTGGAGTTGTTGCATCCTTTGGTGTTGTCTTCTTGGGCTTTTACTAGCCTTTCTTCGATGTCTGAGCGATCCACATTGGGCCCAGCGTGAACAATTTCAATTGGTTTCTCACGGGTGACTGAGTGTAAGGTTCTGTTATATTCTACCGTTGCCCTCAGGATTAGTTCTACCGTGTCACTGATTTTTCTGTCTAGCTTTAGGCATCTAGCGATTTCTGACAAGGTGCTATGAAAGCGTTCAACTTGACCATTCGATGAGCTATGCAGCGGGGGCGCATTCACAACGTCAATGCCGTAGCTATTTCTGAGCATAGAGGTGATTGTCTCGGAATTGAAAGCAGCTTCATTATCGCAATATATCGTTTTGATTTTAGGAAAAATGTTAACAAGCTGCAATAGGGGACCTGTGATGTCGACTATAGTTCTGGACAATATCGATTGAACGACTGCAAACTTGGAGAACCTGTCAATACATGTCAGGAATTGTTTTTTATCGGTTGAGAAGATGTCTATGTGCAACATTTTGCCAGTGTAGCTTGGGATGGATGTTACCCCGAGCTCTTGTCTTTTAGGGTGCCTGTCATATTTGGCTCACAGACTCGGCAGTTTGCAACCACTTCTTTGGCTAAGCTGTTCATATTGGGAAAATAATAGTCGCGAAGGACTTGTTTGACAAACCCTCCTTGAGCAATTAAACATAAAAGTCTTTAGTGTAAATCCTTATCTCAGCAGCATAATAAAAACAAGTAAGAAGGAGCTCCTCGACTCTACTCAACAGACAAACCAGCAAACAGAAAAAAAAAAGTTTCCCGGGTAGGGCTCGAATGCAATGAGTAGAGTGTGATGAGTACAAAGCGAAGCGGTGTGTGAACACATAAAAAACTTACTTTCAGTCGCGCACATATCCACCTACTTTGTTATCAAAAATATTGCAAAAGCAAAAATTAATCTAACCTTCACCCAAATTAAAGGAGATTCCGAAGCTGAAGAAGACCTGCCCTAATGGCTGCGAGGGCCCGGTAAACTCACCTCACTGTGAGTACACATGTGCTGCCAGCACCGATGCCCCAACATAGAAGAAGCAGCCTGTGCAGTCAGCACCGGCACAGTCTGGCGCATCAAGCCAGACCACGGACAAGAGAGCCGACAGCGCTTTCAAGAGCGCACAACATAATATGTACAATTGAGCGACATAAAAGTTGCCCGATTAGAGTGTGGCCTGAAAGCCATACACAAACATAGGCAGGACAATACAGAAAAAAAAAAGTAAAAGTAAATTAAAACTATTTTTACATTAAAACTAAAATATTTAACACAATTCAAATAATTAAATACATACATTAATGAATAATTAAATAACATAACAATTGAATAACAACAGAATTAGCAAATCATTTGAAAATTTTGAATTATTTGAAAATACTAAATATATTGTATATTAAATAAATCACCCCTTAAAATGGGTTTAGTAGATATAAAAACAGTGGACTCCACCACTAATGTTATCAATAAGGTAGCAGTAGAGAATCAAGATCTAACTATTATAACAACGTTATTGATCATAATAGTCATAATAATGACCGCCAATATTGTGCAAAATTATAAATACACAATAGGTGTTTGAAAAAGAAATATTTAAGCAAGGCGAATGATCTAGATAAGATCTAAATGAAAAAAAAAAATAATTATTATCAGTAACGATTGTCATAAAAACAAATTGTACACAAGGTAATATGAAACTGTTAACACATATTTCAATGTGAAGGAATAAAAGTAAAATTACAAAAATATGTATTTTAATAATAAACAAGTAAAAGGTTCTAGTCGGGAGCTCCCGACTAGGAGATACCCTGAACCCTCATATTCCAACACCAAATGCAGCTCGCGCTAATAGATAGAAAGAAGCGGGGAGGTGGCGATAGGTATAAAATGAAAGATACTTGATATATATATACTTTTCTAAAAGCTACATGTCAAGTTTGGTGACTCTAGCTCTTATTATTTACAAAAATTGCTTAAAAAACAGAATTTCGATATACATTTTTATCGATTACTTTGAAACGGAGTAAGTTATCGATTATCAGAAACAAACTCGATCTGCGCAGGCACTAGGAGCACCTACATCTAAAATTTCAAGTCTCTAGCTCTTATAGGTTCTGAGATCCTTGCGTTCATACATACGGACGGACGGACGGACGGACAGACAGACAGACGGACATGACTAGATCGACTCGGCTATTGATGCTGATCAAGAATATATATACAAACTCGATCTGCGCGGGCACCTGGAGGATCTACAGTTAAAATTTCAAGCCTCTAGCTCTTATAGGTTCTGAGATCCTTGCGTTCATACATACGGACGGACGGACGGACGGACAGACAGACGGACATGGCTAGATCGACTCGGCTATTGATGCTGATCAAGAATATATATACTTTATGGATACTTTTAATGAAGGATACTTTTTTAAAGCTGACAAGAATGAGATTAGACTTAGAAGAGTATCAATTTACAGTTGAATACCTCAAGGGGAAGGATAATCACGTTTACTCAAAAGAGGAAACCAGATTATTTCACAATTTTCAGGTAAAGATTTACATTCTAATGAAAAATTCGAATAAGGTCAATTTTTTCAAAGCCTTATTTCAGAAGCCGGGATACAGAAAATCATTAACTTACAGATGTCACCAAGTGAACAAATTTTTGAATTTGTCACTTTAAATGAATTTAAAAACAAGTAAGAGGTTCTAGTCGGGAGCTCCCGACTAAGGAATACCCTGAACCCTCTTTGAGGTGGTAGCGGGGAGATGGCGATTGGGATAAAATGAAAGACACGTGACATATATATAATATTCTAGAAGCAACAAATCATGTTTGGTGACTCTAGCTCTTATTATTTACCAAAATTGCTTAAAAAACAGGATTTCGATATCCACTTTTATCGATTATTTGAAAACGGAGTAAGTAATCGATTATCGGAAACAAACTCGATCTGCGCAGGCACTGGGAGCACCTACATCTAAAATTTCATGTCTCTAGCTCTTATAGGTTCTGAGATCCTTGCGTTCATACATACGGACGGACGGACAGACAGACGGACATGGCTAGATCGACTCGGCTATTGATGCTGATCAAGAATATATATAATTTATGGAGATGCTTTCTTCTGCTTGTTACATACATTTGCACTTTGCACAAATACAATATACCCCTTTTACCCATTTTTAATGGGTTCAGGGTATAATAAGGGCAACAAACATTTACTATTCCAAAAGGTGACACAAGTAGACAAAAATGACGAAAGCCAAATTATGCAATCCTGTTAAAATATCATAACGAATCAATAGAAAGAGGCCATACAGGGATTACGCGACCCTATCAAAAATTAAGAAACTATACTATTGGCCCAAAATGACACAAACCATAAAAAACTATGTAAAAACGTGTTTAGACTGTCAAAGAGCTAAAACTACAACACATACAAAAGCCCCAATGATTATAACCAACACCACAAACACAGCTTTTGACACTGTTTTTATTTGATACCATCGGCCCATTACCTCGAACAGAGAATGACAATGAGCATACAATAACTATAATATGCGACTTTACAAAATATCTAGTTGCAATACCAGTAGCAGATAAAAGCGCAAAAACAGTAGTCAAAGCAATATTTGAATCATTTGTAGTAAAGTACGGTCCTATGAAGACGTTCATAACAGACAAGGGCACTGAGTATAAAAATTCACTTATTAATGAACTGTGCAAATATATGAAAATCAACCATCAGACTTTAGGAACAGTAGAAAGAAGTCATCGAACATTCAACGAATACATTCGTTCATACATCTCGATTGAAAAAGATGATTGGAACGAATGGTTGAATTTCTTCACATATTGTTTTAAAACCACTCCATCAACGATACATGACTTCTGACCGTATGAACTTGTTTACGGTAGATTACCAAGACAGTTCATAGAATTTAATACTTAATCAAAAAAAGATCCTATATACAATTTAGATGACTATGCAAAAGAGTTCAAATCTAAATTACAGATAGCTTATAAAAGAGCAATGTCCATGATAGAAATATAAAAACAAAAACGTAAAATAGAATATGATAAAAAAGTTAATAACTTAAAGTTAGAAATAGGAAATTTAGTACTACTTAAAAACGACTCAGGTCATAAACTAGATAATCAATATTTAGGTCCTTACAAAGTATTAAAAATAGAAGATAGAGACAATATCATAATAGACATAGGAAAAAAGGAACCACAGACAGTCAATAAGAATAGGTTAAAGTTATTCAAAAATTAATTTGAATTACAAAAAAAAAAATATATATATATAAATAAATAAATTTTGTTTATAAATATATAAATACAAAACTAACATTTTACTATTTTTCTATCTTTATTGAAATAAATGTACTATCTAAGAACAAAAATACACATATTAATATACATAAATTAAAAATAACTTCATATAATTGCGTTATTTTTCAAAAGGAGTGAGATGTGTCCAGTATATACTTCATATATACTAATAAACATAAATGCTAGGGTGCAACGACACTTAGTCTTTGTTGCATAAACATATGTCATATTCAAGTGCAGTACATATTCAAGTACAGCACCGAAATATGAGTGCCTCGACTACAGACAAGCTGCGTCAGCATGTGTCCCATGCAGTGACCGCTTGCATAAAATATATATGTCCACAACACGCTCTATCCTACCAGCGACGTTTTCGCTGCTTACATATTTATTATTTATTAATGGTCGACAAAACGAGTGTCTTCCTCATTATTCAGTAGATTAGACATACAATAGATAATAGAGTTATATGCTAAAAGCCTAATTAGATAACTAAGTTCTCTAAATAGCATCACCGACCGATGGAGGTGTTTTAGTTGCCAGTCCGGCCAGCTGTGCCCCTTTTCACAGCTAAATTTGTCAGTGACGCTATAAGAGCCTACATCTAAGCAGAAGGGTGTAAGTAGGAAAAAAGTGTTCTTAAGTATAATTAAAAATAATCTTAGTTGGCTATATTCATTAATAAAATACAATAAATAGGAAAAAGAGAGTAAGAAGATTGTTAATAAAGTAAAGAAATGTAAGCTAGATATATAGAGTGTTAAGTAAATAGGACAGAGAGAAAAGTAGTGGGAAATCACCGACCCGGTGGGGGAAAATTAACAGCCTGTCCGGCAAGCTATGCCCCTGCTCATAGCTGGGAATGGTCAGTGACTTCCCGAAGGTATCCTGAAAGCAACGATTTTATTAGTTGTAGAGAAAGTTCGGTAGGGAACACGTGATGCAAACTATTATAATTTTTACATAGCACGCGAAAAGGATTGTGCATAGCGTAGTCTGTTGTGCACGTAGACAGGAATAAGGGGCGGTAATTTCTGGTTGGTCTAGACGGAACAGAGAATTGAAGACGCCCTAGCAGAAAAGGAGAATCTATATCGCCAATAATCAACTTATGTAGAAGGACAACACCGAGAATGGTCCTACGGTTGGTTAACGACGGAAGGTTAAGAAGAAGCAGCCTGCTGGAGTAGGATGGCAACCGAAGATTATGGTCCCAATTTAAACTTCGTAAGGCAAAAAGCAGAAATTGCTTCTGAACAGATTCAATACGATCCTGGCTATTGTTATACTGCGGAGACCAGATGCAAGAACAGTATTCAAGGATAGGGCGAACAAGAGAGATATACAGAAGTTTCGTTATAAAAGGATCGTTAAACTCTTTAGACCATCGTTTAATGAATCCAAGTACACCTTTTGCCTCATTAACGATAGTATCTATGTGAAGATTGAAACAGAGTTTAGAATTAAAAAGAACGCCTAGATCCTTAACTGTTAGTATACGTTGCAAAGGGGTATTGTCGATTGTATAACTGACAAGATAAGGTGTAGTACGATTAAATGTCATAAACATACACTTTGAACAATTCAGATGCAATTGATTGGCCGAACACCAAAGTTGCATAGCGTTCAAATCGTCTTGTAGACGAGAATGATGTAGGGGATAAGTGTATGATAGAATAAGTTTCACATCATCCGCATACATGGCAGAGGGGAGATCATTTATAAAAATGAAGGTCCAAGATGACTACCTTGAGGAACACCAGAAGTAACGTGAACTTGTTTAGAGGTAGTCAGCCTCAGCATTACTCTTTGGGTCCTACCTTTTAAATAAGAATTAATCCAAAGCAAAAGAGACGGAGGGAAACCTATTCGGTCAAGTTTAAAAAGGAAAATGTCATGGTGCACAGAGTCAAACGCCTTACTGAAGTCAATATAAATGACATCAGTTTGCATTTTCGAAAGAAAAGCATCATTTACCAAGGAAGTAAACTCATGCAGATTGGTCGTAGTTGACCGATTCTTTACGAATCCATGTTGAACAGGGAAAACAACTGATTTGCAGAAATGCTGCAAATTCAAAGTGATTATTTTTTCAAATAATTTAGGAATAGCGGACAGTTTTGCAATGCCCCTGTAATTTTGTATATCAGACTTTCCACCTTCCAAAGAGATGAAAAGACAGAAGATTCAAGGGATAGATTAAAAAGCTTTAGCAATGGATAAACAAGGGAAGAACTACACTCCTTGAGTAGACAACTAGGAATATTATCAGGCCCAGGAGAGTAAGAAGATTTTAAAGAGTTTATAGCTAAAAGGAGAGAGGAGTGTGAAATAATAGGAGGAGGTATAGAACTAGAGGAAGAAATAGTATAAGGGTAAGAATTATTATTAGGACAGACTGAGGAGTAAGTTGATTGGAAAAAGTTAGCAAAGAGGTTAGCAGAATCAGAGTCATACTAGCTTTATCCATCCCGAAAGAAAAAGAAGTAGGCAAACTTGAAGATTTACGCTTCAAGTTTACAACATTGTAAAACTGTCTCGGATTTTGGGCAAATTGCCTTTTACAACGAGTTAGATAATTCTCATAGCATTGAGAATTCAGAAGAAAGAAGTTCGACTTGGCTATGGAATATTTAGCCAAGTCTGTACACGAACCAGACTTTTTAAACTTTTTAAAATATTTAGATTTTAAGTTTTTAATATGTGACAATCTGGGAGTAAACCAGGGTGGTTTTGAAGAAGTAGTCGAAGGAATTGACTTGGGAATACTCATATCTAAGAGGGAGCTTAGGGTGCTATAAAAAAAAGTAATAGCAGTATTCATATCAACCGAGTCATATAAGAAAGACCAATCAGTTGCATAAATAAAGTGATTCAGCAATGAATAATTTCCTTTGCGAAAGCAGCGGAGGGGCTTATTGGCTGATGAGCACGAAATGAGACGATAACAATTGAACATTGTAATCTCTAAAGTAGTGTAATATGTTCGATGGTTAAAGGCGAGAACGTTTTGGTTAGGAGCGTCTGCTCCGTTGTGTTGCTTTATTTAGAATGAATCTTATATGTTCATGTTGGGTTCAGCTAACCCGAAACTTGCAATGCTTATATCTATATGTTTATATTTATGTATAAGTATGTTGGTATATACATGTGTATGCAGAAGGCATGCATATGTTGTGTATGGTTTGACCACTTGAGCTGCAAAGTGCATGCTCAGCATTCCCATGCGCCACGATCGGCTTATGTATAAGCGGTGAATCGTATTGCTTGTGCGCTGGAATGTTTATGTAATTCTAAGCGGGCTCTTAATGTACTTTGGTCATTTGTATATTTGTATTTATTGTGACAAAGTGTCACAATGTATTAACGGATTGTTATACCCTTTGATTTATGATAATGGTAGGGTAGATATGCTACACTTCCCTTTTTAAAGAAATGACGTAATACATGTAGTCATTTAGTGTTAGTGTTAATATATTGTACTTAATTTTTTTTTTTTAAAAAAGGAATTAATTTTTTACTTATTATAAATTTATGTATTGAAAATGGTTTTATCTCTTTTTTTTTTTTTAAAACATTTGTGTTCATTGACAAATTTTTTATTTTTAATTTGTATTTATGTTTATTTTATTTTTAATTTTCTTAGTAGAATTATATAAAAAAATTTTTTTTTTTTTTGGTAGGTTGATCAGAACCCTTTTTTCATGAAACGTTTCATTGATTTTATATTTTTAACCTATCCTTATGTACTTTTTGTTTCTTATTCTTACTATCTTTAATGTAAATGTTATCATTATCTTCTAATTTTATACCCCGAACCCATTAAAAATGGGTAAAAGGGTATTATTATTTTTGTATTATATTTTTGTGCAAAATGCAAATGTATGTAACAGGCAGAAGGAAGCATCTCCGACCCCATAAAGTATATATATTCTTGATCAGCATAAATAGCCGAGTCGATCTAGCCATGTCCGTCTGTCTGTCTGTCCGTCCGTCCGTCCGTCCGTCCGTATGTATGAACGCAAGGATCTCAGAACCTATAAGAGCTAGAGACTTGAAATTTTAGATGAAGGTGCTCCTAGTTCCTACGCAGATCGAGTTTGTTTCCGATAATCGATAAATTGCCCCGTTTCCAAGTAATCGATAAAAATGTATATCGAAATCCCGTTTTTTAAGCAATTTCGGTAAATAATAAGAGCTAGAGTTACCAAACTTGACATGTTGCTTCTAGAAAAGTATATGTATATCGAGTATCTTTCATTTTATACCTATCGCCACCTCCCCGCTACTCTCTATCTATAAGCGCGAGCTCCATTTGGTGTTGGAATATGAGGGTTCAGGGTATCCCCTAGTCGGGAGCTCCCGACTAGAACCTCTTACTTGTTTCTACTATATATGGTCCTAAATATACTGGGTCTAATTTGTGACCTGCTGTTTTTCTTATAAGTTTTTTATCTCCTATTTTAAGGTCAAAATTTTTTGTTTTTTCATCGTATGCTAATTTCCTATAAGCCTTGGCTTTTTCTAACATAATTCTAGCTCTTTTGTATGCTATTTCTAATCGAAACTTTTTTTCCTTAGAGTAGTCATATAGATTATAAATAGGATCTATGTAATCAGTTTTATTTAAATCTATGAACTGTTTTGGTAGTCTGCCAAATTCTAGTTCGTATGGGCAATACTCATGCGTTGCTGATGGTGTCGTGTTGAAGCAATATGTGAAATATTGAATCCAGACATCCCAATCAGTTTTGTCTGCAGAGATGTGTGAACGAATGTATTCATTAAATGTTCGATGACTTCGTTCTATTGTCCCTAATGTTTGGTGATGATATGCAGTAGAGGTGAGATTCTCGATCTTCATATATTTGCATAAATCAGTTAAAATCTGTTTTTTATACTCTGTTCCCATGTCCGAGATGAACGTCTTCATTGGACCGAACTTGAGTATGAAATTTTCGAATATAGGCTTTGCGACATTATTTGCGCTTTTGCTTTTTATTGGAATGGCTACTAAGTATTTTGTAAGGTCACATATTAATGTTTATTAATATATTAATGTTCCGATTTAGGAAGCGGGCCAACTGTATCACTATATCGAAAGCATTCACAGGTATTTTTGTGAGAGTCAAAGGAGTTTTCGTGTGTGTCTTTGTTTTAGACATTTGGCATTTTTGACATCTACGTACGTACTTTTTTATATGACGTGTCATATTTTTCCAGTAGTAGTGTCTTTTTATTTTTGCTAGCGTTCTTGTTATGCCACTGTGGCCTCCTTGAATTGGGTCGTCATGGTATGTAGACAATATTTGTTGTATCTCTTTTTCATCTGTTATTTGGGTCACCGGCTGGAGTAGCGCTACTCTTAAAGATTTTAATATTTCATTGCCCATATTTTTAAAAGAATCTATTGAAACTGATTCAAAGATCTTTTCGCTCGGTGCCACTTTGAGTTGGCTGATTTTTAATATACCGGCCTCTTTTTCGAGCCTTTGGAAGAACTGACCTAGGTCGAGAATTCCATTGGTATATATATCGCTAACTTCAATTCTTGCGATAATTTTATTTCCATGTTTATATAAACATTTAGATTCTGTTATGCGCAAGGTCACTACTTCATCATTTGTAATGACTTCATGTACGTTGGGCTTGGATACATTTTTATGACTTTGCCTTGGCAGAAGTTCATAATTTTCTACTGTACAGTTTTTATTTTGTCTACTTTGTCGCGTGGTAGTGACTTTCAGGTCTTTATGTTGCAGATCTTTGAGTTCTTTTATATTAATACGCGAATGTGCATCTGCTACAAAACTATCTTTCCCCTTTAGGTATTCTACTGTGAAGTCGTATTCTTCAAGCTCTAGCCGCTTGCGAGTTAATTTCGAACTGGGATTAGTCATAGAAAAAATATATGTTAATGGTCTGTGATCCGTTTTAACAGCAAAGTGTTTGCCATAAATATATGGTCTGAAATGGGTAATTGCCCAATGAATTGCCGCTAACTCTTGTTCTGTTGTGCTCTTATTGCTTTCCCCTTTTGTAAATGAACGAGATGCATAAGCTATTGGGAGCTGAATTCCGTGGCGGTTCTGAGTTAGAACTGCTCCGCAAGCTTGTTTAATAGCATCTGTTATAATGCAAAATTCTTTGCGAAAATCCGGATCTTGTGGTAATGTGGGATGCATAAGCTTTTCTTTAGGGTATTGGAATGCGTATTGGCATTCACTTGACCATTCAAAAGGAACATTCTTTTTACATAATCTAGTTATGTTCCGTGAATAATCGGCGAAGTTTCTTATAAATCGACGATAATAATTGCAGAATGCTACAAATCGTCTCGCGCTGTCCGCGTCAGGAGGGACAGGATAATTTTTGATGACGTCAAATTTCTTGTCATCTGGCAATACTCCTTTGTCAGTGCATTTGTGACCTAAGAATGTCACTTCATGCATGAAAAATAAACATTTTTCTGGATGCAATTTAGGTTATATTTCCTACATACATTAAAAACATCAGTTAAGTTTTTAATCATGTGTTTTTCGGAACATCCTATCACCATTAAATCGTCCATATAAAGGAATGCCTGAGAGGGTTCTAAGCCCGAGAATGCTATTGTCATCATTCTCTGATATGAATTTGGTGCTATTTTAAGACCAAATGGTAATCGCGTGAAGCGATATGAGCCATTGCTCGTTGAAAAAAATGTTATATTTCTTGAATTTTCTTCAAGATCAATTTGGTGAAAGCCTGACATTAAGTCAAGGCATGAAAAGTATTTAGCTCTGCCCTGTTGGTCTAGAATATCATCAATTCTGGGGAGCGGGAATTTATCAGAAAGTAATTTTTTGTTGATTTGGCGATAGTCAATTACTAATCGCCATTTTTTTTCTTCCGAATTTGATAATGATTTTTTCGGAACTAGCAAGAGTGGGCTGTTATACTCGGATACAGACGGTTCTACGATTTTGTCGTTTATTAATTTCCCTACTTGTTTTTGGATTTCCTCATGCCCCTTATGCGGGCTTCTGTAGTTTTTTATATAAATGGGTTCATCATCTTTAAGTCTTAATGTTTGTTTATAAAAATTATTTGTCGCTATTGGTTCGGTTTCCAGTCCGAACACATCACTATACTTGGTGCATAATTCTGTTAATTGATTTCTGAATTGTTCTGGAAAATTTTTCTTTTACTTTGAAAGTACTTGTTCGCTTCTATTTTCTGGATTAGTGTTATGAATATCGTAATCTGTTAAATTTTCATATTCGATTTTGTTTACTTTGACCAATTGGTCGAAATTAGTTGTGTTTAGAAGGCGAATGTATACATGTTTGGATGCTGCTATTGTATTTGCAACATAAATTCCATTATGTATTTCTTGATTTGGAACAAATATATAATCGTTTACTGAATTAATGTCTATTTTTCGAATTACTTGGGATCTGGCTGGCAGAAGAACTGTATTGTTGCCAGCACTATATGTTATCGGAACATAAATAGGATAATTTAAGTTTTGAGGTCTAATTATAAACCAGTCTTCACTTGGTTTGAAGTCCAATTGGCAATTGAATTTTTTAATAAAATCAATGCCTATTATTCCATCACACGGTATTGAAAAATCTGAGTCTACTAAATGAAATTCGTGTGGAATAACATATTTTGTTGATTGAAGTTCTATTGAAGTTGTTCCTTGCGATTTTATTACACCCTGGCCGATGCCTTGGATGTTTGCCCCAGTATCTATTAGGAATGTGAGTTTATTTTCAGTTGAATGATTATAAAAAGTGACAAATATATTAAGACTGTAATTGATGGAATGAACCTTTGCATTTACTGATTGTTTCCTAAAGGGTTCTGAGAGTTTTCCGTCGCATTTAGCGACACTCTCACATTGTTGTTTTTATTACCTTGGTTGGAGTTACCTCGGCGTCTTCCTCGATTTTGGCCTCGTCTTCCTCCACGGTTATTGTAATTATTGTTGTTGTTGTTGTTATTACCGCCTCGGTTGTAATTGTTGTGGTTGTAATTTCTGCCACGATTATTACCTCGGCCTCCGCCATTATTGTTGTTTGCATCTCGTCGATAATATAGGACAGTGTTACTTTGACCTGCTATCTCCGTGCAACTATTGACGAATTTGGAAACGGCATCATTCATGTTTGTGAATGTGCCTGCCTGCATGATAAGTTTTACCTTATCAATCGAACAATTTTGGGTCATAGCTTTTACAGCCGTTGGAGTGCTATATTTGTTTGCAAGTGATTGGCTTAGACCTTCACTGATATAGGCTCCTTCAAGGGCCTTTGCCAGTTTTTCCACCTCTTGGGTGTATTGGTTAGCCGTTTTGTTTTTCTGCTGCAGATTAAGTAGCTTGGCAGATACAGCTTCTACCGATTCTCCTTTTACTGCATTTGACACTTGCGTAATGATTGCAGCAATTGTCTGCTCATTACTTATTAGATTTCTCGCATGGCCTTTTAGTTTTGTTTTTATAAGGCTTATGGCTGTTAGCTCATGTGTGCCTTTTAAGGTATCCAATAGATTCAGAGAATCTAGAAAACTTTGCAGATTTTCCGGCTTACCATCAAACTCTGGTAATAGAGAAGTGGCTAGCTTGATAAATTTTACAACTGTTTGTGCCATTTCAACCATGTAGTTGCTATACCCAAATATGGGTCTTCTTTTTATACCCTGAACCCATTAAAAATGGGTAAAAGGGGTATTATGTTTTTGTGCAAAATCCAAATGTATGTAACAGGCAGAAGGAAGCATCTCCGACCCCATAAAGTATATATATTCTTGATCAGCATTAATAGCCGAGTCGATCTAGCCGTGTCCGTCTGTCTCTCTCGTCCGTCCGTCCGTCCGTCCGTATGTATGAACGCAAGGATCTCAGAACCTATAAGAGCTAGAGACTTGAAATTTTAGATGTAGATGCTCCTAGTTCCTACGCAGATCGAGTTTGTTTCCGATAATCGATAACTTGCCCTGTTTCCAAGTAATCGATAAAAAATGTATATCGATATCCTGTTTTTTAAGCAATTTTGGTAAATAATAAGAGCTAGAGTTACCAAACTTGACATGTTGCTTCTAGAAAAGTATATATATATCGATTATCTTTCATTTTATACCTATCGCCACCTCCCCGCTACTCTCTATCTATAAGCGCGCGCTGCATTTGGTGTTGGAATATGAGGGTTCAGGGTATCCCCTAGTCGGGAGCTCCCGACTAGAACCTCTTACTTGTTCTGTTAGTTTTACCCTGACATATGGTAGCGTTGAAAGTACCATTGCCTTTTCTGCCTATTCATTTTTAGATCATATCTAAGTTATTTGCCCTACTCATGTATCTTTTCTTAATTATTTTACTATGCTTAACATATATTGTAAGCAGAAATTGTAAGACTGACACTATCGTGATAATTATTAACAGGATCCACAACGATTTTATATCGTCTGTGTGATCAATTATCTTGACATTGTTTACAACGTTGGCAGTATTGTCTTTTGCCTCACTAGAATCACTAAACCATCCCATTATGTAATTTAGTTGTTTTTATATATTCAATGAAACAAATTTTTTTTTTTTTTACGTTCATGAAGAAAAAAAGTAAGGCTTTCTATTAAAAATTTTTTATTTTTTTCATAAATTTTTTTTGTGGGGTTACGTAAAGAAAGAAAAATATTTTAAATTGTTTTAAATTTATCATTTGACAAATGTTTTGTTGCAGCTGAGTATATAGATACCCAGCGCCAGAGAGGTGAAAATATTAGTTGTTATAGAATGTGGTTGGCTCACATTTCAGTTTACAATTCATTTTATTAAACAAAAAAGCAAATTCTCCAACCACATTTGTTAGTGTAAAGCCTATCAGTGTTTAGTATTTTTTCAAGCAGCGGTTTCCCACATAGGCTTGAAATTAGAACTTAATGTTAAAGCAAATTGGGGCATTCGCAATTATGCAGCCCGTTTGCGTTGTTTCGCACCAATGCTAAGCTGCTGGTCTAGGTGTTGAAGTCGCTCTGTGTAGCGTTGTCGGTCTAATTCATCTTTGGCTAACTGAATCATTTCCTTGACCAGTCGCCGTTGCTGCAAGAGTTTCACTCTCCGTCCGCTCCTTTTGTGCTTTGGTATTATTTTTTTTTCCTGTCGAGCCCGGTACTCAGCTATAGTGAGTGGGCGTGGTCCCTCGGCTGGATTTGCCTGCAAGGCCTCTTGCAACGTCGGCAAATCCCTTTGTTCAATATGAACAGCTGTTTCGAACTTGGGCTCCTCTGCCATCAATTATTTGCAGTTAGATTGCCTTTGCTTTTTGGCGAGTGGCCGCCTCGTTGACGGCGACGTCGACTTCGACTTCGTTGATTTCTGCTGCTTTATTTTCGGCATTCAGCGTGGTATTTACATCAACGCACGCACACATAAACGCACACGGGCACACACGCACAATATTTTAAGCTACTTATAAGCTTAACACTCTAATTGACGGGAGACTACTCCTGTGACTTTTGTCACGGTCGCCATGTAATATGTTCGATGGTTAAAGACGAGAACGTTTTGGTTAGAATGAATCTTATATGTTAATGTTGGGTTCAGCTTACCCGAAACATGCAATGCTTATATCTATGTGTTTATATTTATGTATAAGTATGTTGGTATATACATGTGTATGCAGAAGGCATGCATATGTTGTGTATGGTTTGACCACTTGACCTGCAAAGTGCATGCTCAGCATTCCCACGCGCCACGATCGGCTTATGTATAAGCGGTGAATCGTATTGCTTGTGCGCTGGAATGTTTATGTAATTCTAAGCGGTCTCTTAATGTACTTTGGTCATTTGTATATTTGTATTTATTGTGTCAAAGTGTCACAATGTATTAACGGATTGTTATACCCATTGATTTATGATAATGGTAGGGTAGATATGCTACAGTAGGATGATATACATCCTCAGGAAGAGATAAAGGAGGGGACCTAGACACATTAGAAATAAGAAAGTCGTTAACAAATACAAGGTCAAGTGTTCTATTCAAATGATTTAAAATTGAATTGATTTGAAACAACGAAAGATCAAGCATGCAGTCTGTAAAATCATGCTGTGCTGAGGGCACTAGATAGTTTTCGGCAGTGAATAATGACCAAGAGATGTTCGGCAAATTAAAATCACACAACACCATAAATAGGTCATTATCACGCACGTGTGAAGAAACTTCTTTAATACAAGTAATATGTTTCATATAAACTTGAATATCAGAAGAAGGAGGGACATAAGAGCATGTAATATAGATATTCCGTGTAGGAAAAGACACCTTAACTGAGACAATCTCAGCGTCAGTAGGCGTACTAAAACAGAAAAGTTCTGACTGGAGAGTGGCTTTAACGGCAATTAACACCCCACCATCTCGAGTCGGCCGATCATTTCTATACGAAATAAAACTATTCGAAAGTACCTCAAAATCGGATATAGTTGAATTTAACCATGTTTCTGAAAATGCAATTATATCCGAGTCGAAGGAAGTACTGGTCATGAAAAGATTTTTAGGCTTTGAAATAAGACCTCTGACATTCTGATAATGAATACAGATTTGGTCAGAAGATGAAGTTAGTTTTTTGTGGCAGAAAAAGTATTGAAGGGACTGGAGGGGTGACAGGCTGGTTACGCTTTTTGGCTTGAACTCGTGAACAATCATGTGTGGAGGCCAAAATTTGGGATCACAAATGATTGGGAACATATCATGTGAAACATTTATTTTGAATGATGATATTTCACGAGGGGTGGAGAAATTAAATTTGGTTATTGACACGCTAGCAGAAGATTTGCTAGCAATATAGGCTGTCAATGACTCAGAAGTGGTGGGCAAGATTACGCGCAGGTCTACCTTTGCGGCCAGGAGCTGACGGGGCTGAGGCAGTTTGGATAACTGGGACAGCATCAGGTACGGGCTCTACTGGAACTACTATAGGGGATGAAATGGGGGTAATTGGGCAGTCGCTTGGAGAAGGCGATAAAGACAACATTGGAGATAAATCCAAGTTGCTATGTAGGGACAAGAAAGGCGTAGGTGTCTGAACAGACGTAGAGGGCAATTGCAAAAGTTGAGGCTCCAACCGGCGATTGGTTGGAGACTCGAATTTATATTTGGCAAGCAACTCAAAACTCGAGTCGAAATTACTCGACAGCTGCTTAGCCACATTATTCAATTTTAAGAATTGATTTCTCACAGAATTATACATTCTGGAGAAATCAATTTGCTTGTCGATGCAATCTGGGCACGACCAACGCAAGCCACCGCAGCCCTTCTTGGCAACTACAGCGATCTTGTCGCAATCACGCCCAGTGAGACCTGCACATTTAGCATGCATCATATTCTCACACAGACAGCAATTAACAAATTACGGGTGTGCAGAATCATCAGCCTGCCTGAACGTGCAAGATTTCTTACAGCACGACATAGTTATTACAAGAGTATGCAAGTTGTGAGAGCGCAGAGCAAAACGAAAACGGTGCACAAAAATAGAGCAAGTAAACACTCAAGAAACAATTATCGTACACAAACAAATTGTTTGGAGCGAAAAGCAATAGTAAAAATTTGCGAGAGCGCGATGCACAAGCAGAAATATGCAGCAGCGAACACACGCACAAACAAGTGTATGCACAGGGGAGCTCCAAAGCAAAATAATCAAAACAGGCAATAACAACAATACAGAACTGACGCCGCGTTTTATAAATGCAATAATTAACAGACTTACGCTGCACAACAGATAACACTTTGCACAATTTATAAAAGATTTTTAAATAATGCTCCAAAAATGCAAAATTTAGAAATAAAAAGCAGGATTAAAGCGCAAAAATATATAAAAATCTTGGAGCACAAGTAAAACACGTCAATCACTCTTAACTGAGAACTCTATTAGCTACATACAACTCTATAAGCTACATATATTCGTTTTATACGTTATATATAAAACGACTTGTATACTAAGGGCAGCGCTGCCACTGCGGACTGCGCAGACTTAGGCTTAGTTATACCTAATACCAAAATGTAAAATCAGATCAATAAAAGTATCCGGAGCGACATGAACAGTCGCTCCTTCCAAAACACAAAATACTCTGTTTCCCACAGAACACCCATACGTGTTAGTCTCGTAGGGATAGAGAAATTTAATTGGCTAGTCAACACAGAAGTTGTTGATTTCACCAGTAACGGTTAATGAATAAATATTACGCCAAGTATGGCTCTACAATTACTTAAGGAAGGAAGGTTAATCATCAGAAGTGTTCCTGAGTATGACCAAAGACCATATAAACACTAAGATGAGTAACGCCTATACATTTGAATGCGACGCAAAATTTCTAGCCTGGCCTTTGATCTGGCCTTTGAGGCTTCGTACGACATGCCTGCCGACTGACTGTTCGTTCTCCAAAGACCAGTCGAACGAATGCCGAAGTCGCGGCTTGCTGATGCTGACACGAGCAACGAAGTTAGTCGCCAGCCTGCCTTCAGCAAAGCTGGTCGATGGTGCTTTGCGTCGCTTCGTTTTCGAAGTACATTGAGCGAAAATGTTTAAAACTTACGATCGACGCAAAGTGCTTGTTCTTTATCCATGAAATGCATGCTTTAATAAAATTATATATTACTCTAGATACTAACGATTAATTTTACAGGAAAATTTAAGAATAAAATAATTTTTACACAAGGCGCATCTTGTGCAATAACTACGATAAGAAAATAGCACACATAGATTGATTTCACTTTTGTTTTTGAACAGTGTATGCTCGAGAAAAGTTCTTGTCTCAGCCAATGGCGTGCAAGCACCTTTGGTTGTATGCGTGAATTATGCATGCATAAGAACTTTAAAGTATGTATGTATGTGTTGTTATTCACTACTCTGGCTTTAGCTGGCAAGAAATGAATTTTGTTAGTTTTCTAGCGCTGATCACGACCTACCCCAAATTTGTGTTGATATATGAGTGCATGTTGTGTACTGAGGTTGGCTCCGTACAAAATATGTATTTTTAAGTCGATGCAAAATTTTTATATAATTTCTTTAAATTAAATTAATATTATTTTTATTCCCCAATTAAAAAATAAAAGTTATTTAAATGTATCTTTGAAAACAACAAATTTGCACTTTTATTTCCTTAATTTATTTTGTATTACTTAAAAATAATAATTTAATTAATAATTTCAAATATAAAAAATAACATAAATATTTGCATCGACTTAAAAATACATATTTTGTACGGAGCCAACCTCAGTACAAAAAATGCATTCATATATCAACACAAATTTGGGGTAGGTCGTGATCTGCGCTAGAAAACTAACAAAATTGTTTCTTTGCCAGCCAGAGACTTTGCCAGAGCAGTGGATAACAACACATTCAAATATGCCGTTATGTATGTATATTCACACGCATACAAACATAATTGCTTGCACGGCCCTCATAGAGCCGAAGCTGAGAGCACATTCTATTTTTAGCTTTTTCGTTCTCTCGGCTGTGAGAGCGCAATGATACAGAGTTCGTTTTCGTTCTCAATTTTCAAAAAATCAAGCTGCATAGTAGCATTTCGTTATACGGCGTTACTCATCTTAGTGTTTATATAGTCTTTGGTATGACGGTAACCGCACACGAGGATCCAAATTCAAACCACGAAGCGCAAAACAACAAGAATTGTTTCTGTACAGATTCAATTCTGTCTTGATGGATAGAATATTGAGGTGACCAGGTACATGAGGTATACTTAAGTATAGGTCGCACCAAAGATATATGAAGATTCTTTATCGTCTACGGATCGTCAAACTCATTCCACCACGAACTTCACATTAGAGTTGAATTTATTTTATGATCAAGAATGACACGTAGATCGTTAACTTCATTACAAGAACAGTTCACACGCTTGAGTGGTGGGCTATCATAGATGTAAGAAACCAATTGGGGAGGGCTGAGAGAAGCCGGAAAGGCATAATTTATGAAGCAGTAAGGAGTGGACTTACTTCCTTTCTAATGGAGAGGGATATCGTATGTTCCATTCCAAATGGTCGGAAAAGAGCACACCTGAGCACACAAGCAGTAACAAGATGCAGGATGTAACTGATGAGGACAAGGCTGGAAAATTAAAAAAAAAGGTACTGGCTACCAAGTTTAGATAGGTTTATAGGTAAGCTCGAGAGCAGAATTTAGTTGTTTGACGCAGCAACTAAAGTTGATGATTACAACAAATGTAAGTTAATATTTCTGTAGGAACATTTATTTTAAACAACCGATAGTCCGGAGGACGAGCAGCAATTTAACAGGAATTGGTCAGGGAAGAATACAATCAATTGGACTAGCTACAATTGATTTACTCTTCGATTATTTCATAATCAGTCACGACTTCCAAATAGTTCATAATGAATTCCCCGTACCTTGTGACGGAATTATGGGACTTGACTTCATTCGAAAATACAATTGAATAGTAGATTATCACAACGATGAATTAATACTAAAACCGCAATCACTTAAATACCAAATACATGTACCACTATTACACAATGATATTGACAATTCAATATTATTACCAGCAAGGTCAGAAGTAATGAGAAAAATCACACTTCAGACAAATGAAGATACTGTATTAATACCAAATCATGAAATTCATCCTGGGGTATTAATAGCTAACAGCATCGTAGCAAGTAATAGTGCAATAGTTCGTATTTTGAATACAACAAGTGAAAATATAAATATCAAAAATTTAAACATTAAATTCGAATCAATAGAAAATTACGAAATTAAATCATTTTTTAATAACAAAATAAATAGAACAAATGAAGTCTTAAATAGATTAAAGTTCCCAGACCATGTAAAAAATGAACTAACTGAATTATGTACCAAATACAGTGATATATTTGGTCTAGAATCAGAAGCAATTTCAAGTGATAACTTTTACAAGCAAAAATGAGGGTTAGCAGACAAAACTCCAGTATACATAAAAAAAAATAGAAATGCAGAAAAAAAAAACCAGAAATAAATAGACAGGTAGAAAAATTAATAAAAGAAGGTATAGTCAAACCATCTATGTATATTTGAAGATAATAGCCCACTTCTCTTAGTTCCTATGAAATCACTTTCAAATTCGAAAGAAAAAAAATTGAGCCTAGTAGTGGATTATCGGCAAATAAATAAAAAACTTCTAGCAGATAAATATCCATTACCTAGAATAGAAGAAATACTAGATAAACTAGGAAGAGCGAAATATTTTTCGTGTCTGGACCTTATGTCTGGATTCCACCAAATAGAACTAGAAAATAAATCTAGAAATAAAACATATTTTTCTACGAGCACTGCTCATATCGTTTCACGCGATTACCCTATGGTTTAAAAGTAGCCCAAGTTCATTTATGAGAATGATGCAACTTGCTTTTTTGGTCTAGAACCATCGCAAGCATTTCTTTACATGGATGATTTATTTGTTATTGGTTGCTCTGAACAGCACATGTTCAAAAATCATACGAGTATATTTAAACTTTGTAGAAAACACAACAATAAACTAAAGAGAAATGTTCATTCTTTATGCACAAGGTAACATTCCTTGGCCATAAATGTACAGACCATGGCATCCTTCCGGATGATAAAAAGTATGATGTAATTAAAAACTATCCAACTCCACAGATGCAGATAGTTCACGACGTTTCGTCGCTTTTTGTAACTCTTATAGAAGATTCATTAATAATTTCGAACAATACTCACGACATTTGACAAGACTGTGCAAGAAAAATGTCCAATTTAAATGGAAGAAGAATTCATGAATGAATTAAAAATGCATTAATGAAGCCAACATTATTGCAATACCCTGATTTTAGCAAAGAATTTTGCATAAACACAGATGCAAGTAAACCTGCATGTGGCGCAGTACTACAACCAATTGCATATACATCGAGATCATTCACACAGGGAGAAAGTAATAAATCGACTATAGAACAGGAATTGGCAGCAATATAACATTTCAGGCCCTATATCTATGGCAGGCATTTCTAAGTAAGAACAGATCATAGATCACTAGTATATTTATTTTTAATGAAGGATACTTTTTTACAGGGATTACGCGACCCTATCAAAAATTAAGAAACTATACTATTGGCCCAAAATGACACAAACCATAAAAAACTATGTAAAAACGTGTTTAGACTGTCAAAGAGCTAAAACTACAACACATACAAAAGCCCCAATGATTATAACCAACACCCCAAACACAGCTTTTGACACTGTTTTTATTTGATACCATCGGCCCGTTACCTCGAACAGAGAATGGCAATGAGTATACAATAACTATAATATGCGACTTTACAAAATATCTAGTTGCAATACCAGTAGCAGATAAAATCGCAAAAACAGTAGCCAAAGCAATATTTGAATCATTTGTACTTGAGTACGGTGTTATGAAGACGTTCATAACAGACAAGGGCACTGAGTATAAAAATTCACTTATTAATGAATTGTGCAAATATATAAAAATCAACCATCAGACTTTAGGAACAGTAGAAAGAAGTCATCGAACATTCAACGAATACATTCGTTCATACATCTCGATTGAAAAAGATGACTGGGACGAATGGTTGAATTACTTCACATATTGTTTTAACAACACTCCATCAACGGTACATGACTACTGTCCGAATGAACTTGTTTACGGTAGATTACCAAGACAGTTCAAAGTCTATGATAGAAATAGAAAAACAAAAACGTAAAATAGAATATAATAAAAAAGTTAATGACTTAAAGTTAGAAATAGAAAATTTAGTACTACTTAAAAACGACTCAGGTCATAAACTAGATAATCAATATTTAGGTCCTTACAAAGTAATAAAAATAGAAGATAGAAACAATATCATAATAGTCATAGAATAAAAAACCACAGACAGTCAATAAGAATAGGTTAAAGTTATTCAAAAATTAATTTGAATTACAAAAAAATTATATATATACATAAATAAATAAATTTTGTTTATAAATATATAAATACAAAACTAACATTTTACTATTTTTCTATCTTTATTGAAATAAATGTACTCTCTAAGAACAAAAATAAAACACATATTAATATACATAAATTAAAAATAACTTCATATAATTACGTTTTTTTTCAAAAGGAGTGAGATGTGGTATACACATATCGAGACCTCACTGTGCTCAGCACTATGTCCAATATATACTTCATATATAGTAATAAACATAAATGCTAGGGTGCAACGACAATTAGTCTTTGTTGCATCAACATATGTCATATTCAAAAGCAGTACATATTCAAGTACAGTACCGAAATATGATCGGCCACCAGTGCCTCGACTACAGACAAGCTGCGTCAGCATGTGTCCCATGCAGTGACCGCTTGCATAAAATATATATGTGCACAACACGCAATATCCTACCAGCGACGTTTTCGCTGCTTACATATAAGCTACATATATTCGTTTTATACGTTACATATAAAACGACTTGTATACTAACAGCAGCGCTGCCACTGCGGACTGCGCAGCCTTAGGCTTAGTTATACTTAATACCTTTTTTTTTTTTTTTTATTTATTTTTTTTTTTAAAGGTAATAATGAAATTTATTTAACAAGATAAGTGTTCTGCTACCTTACAAGGCAACTTCAACTAATCAGAAAATTAAACTAAAAACAAGTAAGAGGTTCTAGTCGGGAGCTCCCGACTAGGGGATACCCTGAACCCTCATATTCCAACACCAAATGCAGCGCGCGCTTATAGATAGAGAGTAGCGGGGAGGTTGCGATAGGTATAAAATGAAAGATAATCGATATATATATACTTTTCTAGAAGCAACATGTCAAGTTTGGTAACTCTAGCTCTTATTATTTACCAAAATTGCTTAAAAAACAGGATATCGATATACATTTTTATCGATTACTTGGAAACGGGGCAAGTTATCGATTATCGGAAACAAACTCGATCTGCGTAGGAACTACATCTAAAATTTCAAGTCTCTAGCTCTTATAGGTTCTGAGATCCTTGCGTTCATACATACGGACGGACGGACGGACAGACAGACGGACATGGCTAAATCGACTCGGCTATTAATGCTGATCAAGAATATATATACTTTATGGGGTCGGAGATGCTTCCTTCTGCCTGTTACATACATTTGGATTTTGCACAAAAACATAATACCCCTTTTACCCATTTTTAATGGGTTCAGGGTATAATAACAAAATAATTTATAATAGACATAACAATGAATTAAAGATAACTTATAAGGGGGAGGCTTAAGGGGTGATACTGGGGAGATCGTCTAAATTTTTATTATGATATATTTATGTCAAGACCCGGTTCAGGAGGTCTTGAGGGTGATGGCGTTTGAGTCTCTCCTTACTCTTGTACGGTGACAGGCAGTATTTAGGCGTCTAGCTAAATAGTTTGGATGAGCTCCTAGCCTCTCCGTGTATTTTTGGGCAATCACTTGAATTCTGTCACCTATTTTGGGCACCTTAAGGTCGCACTCAATGTTACGTGTCCTTATGTACCATGGGGACCCAGAGATCATCCTCAAGGTCTTAGCTTGTAGCACACGGATCTTATTCAGGTGCGACTTGGCAGTAATACCGTACACCTGTATGGCATAGAATAGGCTGGGAGCTAAAATGTATATTTTGACCTTGTTCTCCAGCGACAATTTGTTTTTGGCGGAGAGTAACCAGGACATCTTGTTTAATTTGGCTCTATATGAGTGCTGCAGTGACGTGACATGTCTTTCGAAGGTAAGGCTTCTGTCTAGGATGACACCTAAGTACCTGTGCGCAGATGAATGATCCAGTACTCTTCCATTAAGTGATACGACTGGGCAGTTCTGCACTCGATTTGTGAAAGTCACGTTTGCACATTTACCTGCGTTTATGCACACATTCCATTTCGATGCCCATTCCTGGAATGCGTCCAAAAACTCCTGCAGTGCACTTTTGGCTAGTAGTATGCAACTGCTTTTTGTGAGCACCGCAGTGTCGTCGGCGTAGGTCGCTATTAGCGTATCGCTTTTATCGACTGAGGTGATTGCCATATGGTTTGGTATATCCGCTGAAAATATCGAGTACAGTGTGGGGCCTAGAACACTGCCCTGGGGAACGCCAGCCTCGATTGATTTAATGGAGGACTTGCACCCATCGTCAGCCACTCGGAATGTGCGCCCTTCTAAAAAGCTCTTTATAACCTGGAACAGCTGGGGGGTTAAGAGTCTCTTGGCTGTGTAAAGAAGTCCAGGGTGCCACACCCTGTCGAAAGCTTGCTGTATGTTCAGGAAGACAGCGACCGCATACTCTTTCTTCTCTATGGCCTCTAGCGCAAAGTTGACAACTCTATGCAGCTGTTCTGGAGTGCCATGCTGCTTGCGAAATCCAAATTGAAATTTAGGGATCGCAAGGGTAACAGTCTCGAGGTCCAGCATTCTGTTTAGAATCAACCTCTCCATTATTTTGCTCAGTGAAGGAAGAAGGCTGATCGGCCTATAAGAGTCCACATCAGTTGGTTGCTTTCCAGGCTTGAGGATCATAATAATGTTTGCCGACTTCCAGGCTCTCGGAAAGTATCCCACACGTAGGATGCTGTTGAAAATAAGCAGCAAAAACAACAGTGCTTGATCTGGTAGGAGTCTTATGGTTCTGTTATCGAGTAAGTCTCCGCCAGGGGCCTTATTGGGTTTAAGCTTTGACACCAGCTGCTTCACTTCGTCCAGTGTCACAGTATCTGAAGGCAAAGCCATTTGAAACGGTGTTTCCAATGCCTCCGCAACTATCCTGCAGTGACTCTCAGGTGCAAAGTCGTGCGGCCTGAATCGTTGCTCAAGATTGTTTGCAAATACTTCCGTTTTGTCAAGACTAGTGCGGCACCAGCTCCCTGAAGGGTCTCTAATAGCCGATTTCGGTGTTGCCAATGTTTTATATCTCTTAGTAATTTTCCACAGAGAGTAATTAGTAGAGACATCGGTACCCAAGTTTTCCAACATGTTGTCAATTTGAATTCTTTTCCTGCGAGCCAGAACTTTGTGAAGACGATTAGCCAGCCTGTTGTGAATCTGTTGGATTCGGGCATCTCCTGTTCTTGCATACTCTTTTCTTACTTTACGCTTGAGACGCAGGAGCTCAACGATTATAGAAGGAAGCTGAGGCGATCTATCTCCATGCAGATGTTGTTGATTCCTAGGAGCAGCTCTTGTTGCAGCATCTTTCAGCTTGCTCATAAAAATATCGATTGCGTTATCAATATCATCTGCGTCTTGAATTTCCATATTTAGATCAATCAGCTGCTCCAGATGGGCCCTGAAAATTTCTGTATCAGCACCGCGTGCTAGTAAACAAGAGCGCTGTGACTTGCTTATCGGAGTGGCGTGTAAATCAGCTATAAGTGGTGTGTGATCTGAAGAGAGCTCATGAAGCGTTTTCACGTTAAGCCTGCTCATTGCGTATCCATTAATGACGAAAAAATCTAGCGCTGATGTTGACACTAGGGAGTTGGATGAGTAGAATGTAGGCTCACCCGTTGCAAGAATTTGGTACCGATCATTCGCCACTACATCCTGCAATATTTTGCCTCTGGAGCAATTTGTTGAGTTGCCCCACCATGAGTGCTTGGCGTTGTAGTCACCACCTGCAATGAATTTGTTACCTAGCATGGCAAACAGGGATTCAAATTCCGCTTTGGTACAAGGCTCTTTGGGAGGAAGATACAAAGATGCTAGAGCGACGGGCCCTTCCGATGTCTGCAGATTCACTCTTGCTAGCTGTATGTTGTTTGTTGAGATGGGAGGCTGAGGAGCGCACAATGACTGTGGCGCCACCTCTGCTGTTACCGCTGGGGTGGAAGGCATGGTAGGTGGAGTAGCCTGGCAGGAAGACACGCTGTCCCTCTTTCATGTGTGTCTCTGTGACAAACATTACATCTATATTATTTGCTCTAAGAAACAGCCGGAGCTCTCCAGAGCCCCTAACTAGTCCCCGTGCGTTCCACAGTCCGATTTTAATGAACGGTTACATCATTTTTGGATACTTGAAATGAGAACCTGGACCAATTCTCGGAAGGCCTTGTTAGCCTCCATAGTCTCTTGAACCAACTTGAATAATTGGTCCATTCTGGAGTTGAGATCCCGTATGGAGCTCTCCAGCGCATCCAATTTCTTGTCAGGCAGTGAGTTTGATTCTCGCTGAAGCTGCTTGTCAGCATTTGGACCAGATTTCGCCCTTTTGGGCCGAGCAACGTCGGCGTAAGACATACTGCATCTGACAGTCTCAGCCGGGATGAATCCACGTGAAGGGCCTTGGTTATATTTTGGCCTGGCAGTGTTGCCAGTAGCAGGGAGCCTTGGGATCGGTTTCATTTTATTGCTTTTCTTAATCCTGACGGGGCAGTCTTTGTCGGTCGACGCGTGATCACCACCGCAATTGACGCACAGGAAATTTTCACTCGTGCAAAGCAGAGAACCAGTCATATGAGAGCCAGCGCATTTGCCACAGATTGGGTCCTGAAGGCAATAATTTTTGGAATGGCCGAAGATGTGGCATCTCAGGCATTGTAGAACTTCTTCTCTGCGAGGAGCACGCTCCACTGAGACTCTGTATCGTCCGAGTTGTGTAATTTTCAAAGCATTAGACACATTGGGTCCTTGTTTTAGATTGACAAAAAATTGATTTTGCCTAGTCTTGTAGTTGATCGTCGCTTCATCGTCTGTCTCGTTGACCTGAACGTTACGCCAATCTGCCTTTCTTGGGCAATATATATTGAGAGTTTCGAATCCCTGGTCAGTAAAAGCTTGCGCAATTTGTGGTTTGGGGACGTTGGGATTAACGCCCTTGACGACAACCCTGTAAGGCTTTTCCTCCCTAAGTTGATGGTGCCAGAATTGACAGTTAAGTTTTGTCAAATGTCTTACAGCTGCTCGGAAAGCGTCAGAGTTTGCGGTGTATATCCGTGATACGCCGAACTTAGAGGTGCGAATGCTATAGTTGTTGGCGCCCACGCACGAGTCTAGTGCTTGTTCCATGCCTGAGTGATTGTTGACTTGTGGTACACATATTGCTGGAGGCTTTGAGAGCGTTTTTGAGGATTGTTTGTTCCCGTTGCCAACAGCACGAGCTTTATCTTCGTCGTCAGAATCGCTTTCTGACAATCCTTGCTCCATCATTTTGTCCGCTTCTTCGTCCAGAGCTGCAAAACGGTTTTTACTAAGTGCTGCTGCAGTCGAGGTGGATGCCGTGTCTTTGGCTACTTCCTTGTGCAGCTCAGCGGGCTTCGGCTTAGCTTTCTGTATAGATTTAGAAGTGTTTATAACTCCTTTATGTTTTTTACTAGCAGGCAGGCTGCGGTCTTGAAACGAGCACTTCATCTTACGAGTTGCTGCTGACAAAATTTCACCCAATGTGTTGTCAAGTAACGTAGTCGAGGAAATGTTAGGCCCCACAGTTGCCGCTACAGTATACGTAGATGTAGATGTCAAACTTGCTTGCGACATAGAGATAGTGCAGGTAACGCTGGTATCAGTGCTTGTTGTTACTGTCGGCCCAGTTATCACCCGATTTGGCAATAAGCTGTTGTTTTCCGCAGAAATGGATGCTACGCTACCGCGGATTTGAGAGCGTAGAGTTTCGGGGCTTACCCCTGCTGCTTTTCTCATCTCCTCTAGTACAGCTTGCCTATTACTAGGTAGCGACTGATTCGATGAGTTATTTTCCATAGCTTCAATTGTTATTATTTAGAGTCAAATAATGCAATTGTCGTCCACTTTTCCAGATCAAAAGATAAGAATAAACGGAACCAACCTCTCGCTTGCGCAGCGCGCAGGGCGAGGGGCAAACTAAGCACCGTTTAAGTCTGGCTTATCTTAGGTAAAGTACCGCAATAAGCTGCCGCCACCGCAAGCAGTGGCTAAAAATAGTGCAAGAAGAGCACAAGGAGATAAAGAGGTAAAGAGATTGTGTTGATCACTTGCGAAAATAACTTGTCAAGCGCGCACGTCCGAATGCAACGAGCTGAGATCTGAGACCATACTTAATACCAAAATGTAAAATAAGTTCAATAAAAGTATCCGAAGTGACATGAACAGTCGCTCCTTCCAAAACCCAAACTACTCTGTTTCCCACAGAACACCCAATACGAGGAAGAGAATACTCTATAAACCTTGTTAGAATCATCACAAGAAATTGAAGCGATAAGGATACTTCCTTTCTAATGGAGAGGGATATCGTATGTTCCATTCCAAATGGTCGGAAAAGAGCACACCTGAGCACACAAGCAGTAACAAGATGCAGGATGTAACTGATGAGGACAAGGCTGGAAAATTAAAAAAAAAGGTACTGGCTACCAAGTTTAGATAGGTTTATAGGTAAGCTCGAGAGAAGAATTTAGTTGTTTGACGCAGCAACTAAAGTTGATGATTACAACAAATGTTAGTTAATATTTCTGTAGGAACATTTATTTTAAACAACCGATAGTCCGGAGGACGAGCAGCAATTTAACAGGAATTGGTCAGGGAAGAATACAATCAATTGGACTAGCTACAATTGATTTACTCTTCGATTATTTCATAATCAGTCACGACTTCCAAATAGTTCATAATGAATTCCCCGTACCTTGTGACGGAATTATGGGACTTGACTTCATTCGAAAATACAATTGAATAGTAGATTATCACAACGATGAATTAATACTAAAGCCGCAATCACTAAAATACCAAATACATGTACCACTATTACACAATGATATTGACAATTCAATATTATTACCAGCAAGGTCAGAAGTAATGAGAAAAATCACACTTCAGACAAATGAAGATACTGTATTAATACCAAATCATGAATCGTAGCAAGTAATAGTGCAATAGTTCGTATTTTGAATACAACAAGTGAAAATATAAATATCAAAAATCCAAACATTAAATTCGAATCAATAGAAAATTACGAAATTAAATCATTTTTTAATAACAAAATAAATAGAACAAATGAAGTCTTAAATAGATTAAAGTTCCCAGACCATGTAAAAAAGGAACTAACTGAATTATGTACCAAATACAGTGATATATTTGGTCTAGAATCAGAAGCAATTTCAAGTAATAACTTTTACAAGCAAAAATTAAGGTTAGCAGACAAAACTCCAGTATACATAAAAAACTATAGAAATGCAGAAAGAGAAAAACCAGAAATAAATAGACAGGTAGAAAAATTAATAAAAGAAGGTATAGTCAAACTATCTATATTTGAATATAATAGGCCACTTTTCTTAGTTCCTAAGAAATCACTTTCAAATTCGAAAGAAAAAAAATTAAGTCTAGTAGTGGATTATCGGCAAATAAATAAAAAACTTCTAGCAGATAAATATCCATTACCTAGAATAGAAGAAATACTAGATAAACTAGGAAGAGCGAAATATTTTTCGTGTCTGGACCTTATGTCTGGATTCCACCAAATAGAACTAGAAAATAAATCTAGAAATAAAACATATTTTTCTACGAGCACTGGCTCATATCGTTTCACGCGATTACCCTATGGTCTAAAAGTAGCCCAAGCTCATTTATGAGAATGATGCAACTTGCTTTTTTGGTCTAGAACCATCGCAAGCATTTCTTTACATGGATGATTTATTTGTTATTGGTTGCTCTGAACAGCACATGTTCAAAAATCATACGAGTATATTTAAACTTTGTAGAAAACACAACAATAAACTAAAGAGAAATGTTCATTCTTTATGCACAAGGTAACATTCCTTGGCCATAAATGTACAGACCATGGCATCCTTCCGGATGATAAAAAGTATGATGTAATTAAAAACTATCCAACTCCACAGATGCAGATAGTTCACGACGTTTCGTCGCTTTTTGTAACTCTTATAGAAGATTCATTAATAATTTCGAACAATACTCACGACATTTGACAAGACTGTGCAAGAAAAATGTCCAATTTAAATGGAAGAAGAATTCATGAATGAATTAAAAATGCATTAATGAAGCCAACATTATTGCAATACCCTGATTTTAGCAAAGAATTTTGCATAAACACAGATGCAAGTAAACCTGCATGTGGCGCAGTACTATCACAAGACTGCAACGGTGAGCAACAACCAATTGCATATACATCGAGATCATTCACACAGGGAGAAAGTAATAAATCGACTATAGAACAGGAATTGGCAGCAATACACTAGGCAATATAACATTTCAGGCCCTATATCTATGGAAGGCATTTCTTAGTAAGAACAGATCATAGACCACTAGTATATTTATTTTTAATGAAGGATACTTTTTTAAAGCTGACAAGAATGAGATTAGACTTAGAAGAGTATTAATTTACAGTTGAGTACCTCAAGGGGAAGGACAATCACGTTTACTTAAAAGAGGAAACCAGATTATTTCACAACTTTCAGTTAAAGATTTACATTCTAATGAAAAATTCGAATAAGGTCAATTTTTTCAAAGCCTTATTTCAGAAGCCGGGATACACTAAATCATTAACTTACTGATGACACCAAGTGAACAAATTTTTTAATTTGTCACTTTAAATGAATTTAAAAATAAGGGCAACAAACATTTACTAAACATAACGGGAGCTCCCGACTAGGGGATACCCTGAACCATCTTATTCCATCACCAAATGCAGCGCTCGCTTATAGATAGAGAGTAGCGGGAAGTTGGCGATAGGTATAAAAAGATAGATAATCGATATATATATACTATTCTAGAAGCTACATGTCAAGTTTGGTGACTCTAGCTCTTATTATTTACCAAAATTGCTTAAAAAACGGGATTTCGATACACATTTTTATCGATTACTTGGAAACGGGGCAAGCTATCGTTTATCGGAAACAAACTCGATCTGCGCGGGCACTAGGAGCACCTACATCTCTCAGCGAACACCCAGGAACCGTTTCGAAAAGAGAAAAGATTTTCCCCATTTTTTTTTTCGATTATTAAAATTTCAATTATTTTTTTCCTTATACCTTTTACCTGTGTTCTATATATAATGTTCCGATTTCCCTCGTATTACTAGATGATAATATTGCGTTTGTATAATGGGTAAAACAAAAACAAACCAGGTGAAAAAATGAAGGAAATTCGAACAAATGCTTTAATTTAAATAATTTAATAAATATTTAATGATGGTTTTGGCGACCTTTCCATTGTATAATTGTTTAGTTGGCTGGATCGAGGTTTGTTTTAATAAAACAATGAAAGCAGTTTTATTGTTTTTTGCTTCCAATATATTTCGGTTGCGCATCGGCAGGGAACTAAAATATAATAATAAATAATAATAATACCACTTAATTTTGATTGTGTTGTCCAATCTAAATTCTAAAGAGTCTAAAAATTGTAGTTTCCCATCTTTTTCTAATTCAATTGTGAATTTGATATGTCTATGGAAGGAGTTCAATTCTTTCAGAATCTTCTGTGCTTCTGTTTTGTCCGTTATGGCAAACAGGTCATCTACATATTTGGTCAAAAATCTTGGTTTTATTGTCAATTTATCCATAACGTTGTCTAATAGTTCCTCCATTACTATATCTGCGATTACTGGGGAGGCTGGTGATCCCATTGGTATTAATTTTAGTTGTGTGTATATCTTGTCTTCGTATTTAAAATATCTGTTTTCTTGTATACAAATTTTAACTATGTCCATAAATAGTTGTTTAGGTATACTTGTGTGTTCTTCTAACTTTGTCCATTTTCGTCTTATTGTGTCAAGTGCTAATTCCATTGGTATGCTGGGAAACAAGGATACTACTTCAAAAGATACCAATGTTTCGTCTTTTCCAATGTGGAAATTGTTAACTATGCCTTTAATATCTACCGTGTTCTTTATGTTGTGCTTTGAGTCCATTGTCAGATTTCTTAATATTTTAATAATATATTTGCACAGCCCGTGAAAAGGAGATCCGATGGAGGAGCATATTGGTCGCAGTGTTGTTCCTTCTTTATTTATTTATTTATTAATAATCGACAAAACGAGTGCCTTCCTCATTATTCAGTAGATTATACATACAATAGATAATGGAGTTATATGCTAAAAGCCTAGTTAGATAACTAAGTTCTCTAAATAGCATCACCGACCGATGGAGGTGTTTTAGCTGCCAGTCCGGCCAGCTGTGCCCCTTTTCACAGCTAAATTTGTCAGTGACGCTATTAGAGCCTATATCTAAGCAGAAGGGTGTAAGTAGGAAAAAAGTGTTCTTAAGTAAAATTAAAAATAATCTTAGTTTGCTATATTCATTAATAAAATACAATAAATAGGAAAAAGAGAGTAAGAAGATTGTTAATAAAGTAAAGAAATGTAAGTTAGATATATAGAGTGTTAAGTAAATAGGACAGAGAGAAAAGTAGTGGGAAATCACCGACCCGGTGGGGGAAAATTTACAGCCTGTCCGGCAAGCTATGCCCCTGCTCATAGCTGGGAATGGTCAGTGATTTCCCGTAGGTATCCTGAAAGCAACGATTTTATTAGCGTTAGAGAAACATCGGTAGAGAAAACGTGTTGCAAACTATTATAATTTTTACATAGTACGCGAAAAGGATTGTGCATAGCGTAGTCTGTTGTGCACGTAGACAGGAATAAGGGGCGGTAATTTCTGGTTGGTCTAGACGGAACAGAGAATTGAAGACGCCCTAGCAGAAAAGGAGAATCTATATCGCCAATAATCAACTTATGTAGAAGGACAGCACCGAGAATTGTCCAACGGTTGGTTAACGACGGAAGGTTAAGAAGAAGCAGCCTGCTGGAGTAGGATGGCAACCGAAGATTATGGTCCCAATTTAAACCTCGTAAGGCAAAAAGCAGAAATTGCTTCTGAACAGATTCAATACGATCCTGGCTATTGTTATACTGCGGAGACCAGATGCAAGAGCAATATTCAAAGATAGGGCGAACAAGAGAGATATACAGAAGTATCGTTATAAAAGGATCATTAAACTCTTTAGACCATCGTTTAATGAATCCAAGTACACCTTTTGCCTCATTAACGATAGTATCTATGTGAAGATTGAAACAGAGTTTAGAATCAAAAAGAACGCCTAGATCCTTAACTGTTAGTATACGTTGCAAAGGGGTATTGTCGATTGTATAATTGACAAGTACACCTTATCTTGTCAATTATACAATACGATTAAATGTCATAAACATACACTTTGAACAATTCAGATGCAATTGATTGGCCGAACACCAAAGTTGCATAGCGTTCAAATCGTCTTGTAGACTAGAATGATGTAGGGGATTAGTGTATGATAAAATCAGCATTACTCTTTGGGTCCTACCTTTTAAATAAGAATTAATCCAAAGCAAAAAAGACGGAGGGAAATCTATTCGGTCAAGTTTAAAAAGTAAAATGTCATGGTGCACAGAGTCAAACGCCTTACTGAAGTCAGTATAAATGACATCAGTTTGCATTTTCGAAAGAAAAGCATCATTTACCAAGGAAGTAAACTCAAGCAGATTGGTCGTAGTTGACCGATTCTTTACGAATCCATGTTGAACAGGGGAAACAACTGATTTGCAGAAATGTGATTATTTTTTCAAATAATTTAGGAATAGCGGACAGTTTTGCAATTTTGTATATCAGACTTTCCACCTTTCTTGTGGTGAGGAATGATATAAGATTCTTCCAAAGATATGAAAAGACAGAAGATTCAAAAGATAGATTAAAAAGCGTTTGCAATGGATAAAGAAGGGAAGAACTACACTCCTTGAGTAGACAACTAGGAATATTGTCAGGACCAGGAGAGTAAGAAGATTTTAAAGAGTTTATAGCTAAAAGGAGAGAGGAGTGTGAAATAATAGGAGGTGGTATAGAGCTAGAGGAAGAAATAGTATAAGGGTAAGAATTATTATAAGGACAGACTGAGGAGTAAGTTAATTGGAAAAAATTAGCAAAGAGGTTAGCAGAATCAGAGTCATTACTAGCTTTATCCATCCCGAAAGAAAAAGAAGTTGGCAAACTTGAAGATTTACGCTTCAAGTTTACAACATTGTAAAACTGTCTCGGATTTTGGGCAAATTGCCTTTTACAACGAGTTAGATAATTCTCATAGCATTGAGAATTCAGAAGAAAGAAGTTCGACTTGGCTATGGAATATTTTGCCAAGTCTGTACACGAACCAGACTTTTTAAACTTTTTAAAATATTAAGATTTTAAATTTTTAAGATGTGACAATCTAGGAGTAAGCCAGGGTGGTTTTGAAGAAGTAGTCGAAGGAATTTACTTGGGAATACTCATATCTAAGAGAGAGTTTAGGGTGCTATAAAAAAAAGTAATAGCAGTATTCATATCAACCGAGTCATATAAGAAAGACCAATCGGTTGCATAAATAAGCAATGAATAATTTCCTTTGCGAAAGCAGCGGCGGGGCTGATTGGCTGATGAGCACGAAATGAGACGATTACAATTGAACATTGTTATCTCTAAAGTAGGGTGATATACATCCTCAGGAAGAGATAAAGGAGGGGACCTAGACGCATTAGAAATAAGTTAGTCGTTAACAAATACAAGGTCAAGTGTTCTATTCAAATGATTAGAAATTGAATTGATTTGAAACAACGAAAGATCAAGCATACAGTCTATAAAATCATGCTGTGCTGAGGGCACTAGATAATTTTCGGCAGTGAATAATGACCAAGAGATGTTCGGCATATTAAAATCTCCCAACACCATAAATACGTCATTATCACGCCCGTGTGAAGAAACTTCTTTAATACAAGTAATATGTTTCATATAAACTTGAATATCAGAAGAAGGAGGGACATAAGAGCATGTAATATAGATATTCCGTGTAGGAAAAGACACCTTAACTGAGACAATCTCAGCGTCAGTAGGCGTACTAAAACAGAAAAGTTCTGACTGGAGAGTGGCTTTAACGGCAATTAACACCCCACCACCTCGAGTCGGCCGATCATTTCTATGCAAAATAAAACTATTCGAAAATACCTCAAAATCGGATATGGTTGAATTTAACCATGTTTCTGAAAATGCAATTATATCCGAGTCGAAGGAAGTACTGGCCATGAAAAGATTTTTAAGCTTTGAAATAAGACCTCTGACATTCTGATAATGAATACAGATTTGGTCAGAAGATGAAGTTAGTTTTTTGTGGCAGATATGGTACCCTGTATTAAAGGGACTGGAAGGGTGACAGGCTGGTTACGCTTTTTTGGCTTGAACTCGTGAACAATCATGTGTGGAGGCCAAAATTTGGGATCACAAATGATTGGGAACATATCATGTGAAACATTTATTTTTAATGATGATATTTCACGAGGGGTGGAGAAATTAAATTTGGTTATTGACACGCTAGCAGAAGATTTGCTAGCAATATAGGCTGTCAATGACTCAGAAGTGGTGGGCAAGATTACGCACAGGTCTACCTTTGCGGCCAGGAGCTGACGGGGCTGAGGCAGTTTGGATAACTGGGACAGCATCAGGTACGGGCTCTACTGGAACTACTATAGGGGATGAAATGGGGGTAATTGGGCAGTCGCTTGGAGAAGGCGATAAAGACAACATTGGAGATAAATCCAAGTTGCTATGTAGGGACAAGAAAGGCGTAGGTGTCTGAACAGACGTAGAGGGCAATTGCAAAAGTTGAGGCTCCAACCGGCGATTGGTTGGAGACTCGAATTTATATTTGGCAAGCAACTCAAAACTCGAGTCGAAATTACTCGACTGCTGCTTAGCCACATTATTCAATTTTAAGAATTGATTTCTCACAGAATTATACATTCTGGAGAAATCAATTTGCTTGTCGATGCAATCTGGGCACGACCAACGCAAGCCACCGCAGCCCTTCTTGGCAACTACAGCGATCTTGTCGCAATCACGCCCAGTGAGACCTGCACATTTAGCATGCATCATATATCATCAGCCTGCTTGAACGTGCAAGGTTTCTTACAGCACGACATAATTGCTACAAGAGTATGCAAGTTGTGAGAGCGCAGAGCAAAACGAAAACGGTGCACAAAAATAGAGCAAGTAAACACTCAAAAAACAATTATCGTACACAAACAAATTGTTTGGAGCGAAAAGCAATAGCAAAAATTTGCGAGAGCGCGATGCACAAGCAGAAATATGCAGCAGCGAACACACGCACAAACAAGTGTATGCACGGGGGAGCACCAAAGCAAAAGAATCAAAAACAGGCAATAACAACAAACACGGAACTGACGCCGCGTTTTATAAATGCAATAATTAACAGACTTACGCTGCACAACAGATAACACTTTGCACAATTTATGAAAGCTTTTTAAATAATGCACCAAAAATCCAAAATTTAGAAATAAAAAGCAGGATTAAAGCGCAAAAATATATAAAAATCTTGGAGCACAAGTAAAACGCGTCAAACACTCTCAACTGAGAACTCTATAAGCTACATACAACTCTATAAGCTACATATATTCGTTTTATACGTTATATATAAAACGACTTGTATACTAAGGGCAGCGATGCCACTCCGGACTTCGCAGCCTTAGGCTTAGTTATACCTAATACCAAAGCGCAAAAATATATAAAAATCTTGGAGCACAAGTAAAACACGTCAATCACTCTCAACTGAGAACTCTATAAGCTACATACAACTCTATAAGCTACATATATTCGTTTTATACGTTATATATAAAACGACTTGTATACTAAAATCAGATCAATAAAAGTATCCGGAGCGACATGAACAGTCGCTCCTTCCAAAACCCAAAATACTCTGTTTCCCACAGAACACCCAATACGTGTTAGTCTCGTAGGGATAGAGAAATTTAATTGGCTAGTCAACACAGAAGTTGTTGATTTCACCAGTAATTAGTTAATGAATAAATATTACACCAAGCATGGCTCTACAATTACTTAAGGAAGGAAGGTTAATCATCAGAAGTGTGCTGGACTATGACGGTAACCGCACACGAGGATCCAAATTAAAACCACGAAGCGCAAAACAACAAGAATTGTTTCTGTACAGATTCAATTCTGTCTTGATGGATAGAATATTGAGGTGACCAGATACATGAGGTATACTTAAGTATAGGTCGTACCAAAGTTTTATGAAGAGTCTTTATCGTCTACGGATCGTCAAACTCATTCGACCATCGCTTGATAAAACACAAGACAATTCTTGCCTTATTGACCACGGACTTCACATTACAGTCGAATTTATTTTATGATCAAGAATGACATCTAGACCGTTAACTTCATTACAAGAACAGTTCACACGCTTGAGTGGTGGGCTATCATAGATGAAAGAAACCAATTGGGGAGGGCTTCTATAGAAAGTCATTACTTTACATTTGGAGCAGCTTAAATTTAATTTAATAGGTTGGCTAGACACCAAGCCCGAAAATTTTTAGTTCACTTGAGAACCAGGGAGGAAAATCAGACCTCGCTGGGTGATCAAGAGGAACGCAGATATGAAAGTGCGAGTACAAGTATCATAAAATAGTTAAATGGCAATATCAATGTCTGCACAATTGTAAAGTTGGTTTAAAAAAATAGGGAGATAGATTTAATATGGCTTTGGTAAATGGACAAGATGGCAATAATTTGAAAATTAAAAAAAAAGGGTACTGGCTACCAAGTTTAGATAGGTTGATAGGTAAGCTCGAGAGAAGAATTAAGAAGAATTACAACAAATGTTAGTTAATATTTCTGTAGAACTACCGGAGTAGCAAAAGAGATGAGCTATTGTGTGATTGGGGAACTAGGCTAATCGGCAAATGACCAGGAGTGGACTTTTGAGGCCCTGGAGACTCATAGTTTTAGGCTGCTGGTTTGACTTGCCGTAATTTGCTTTTGGCAAGTTTCTTTAAAACAGACAATTTTATGATTCATTATTATGGGTCTCTATTGTAACAACGCAGCCAAATGTAAGATAAGAGTTATTTAGATTAATAGCGTACGAAACACCAACAAGCGGCGGAGAGTAAAATGCAAAGCAAAAATGGCAAAGCACAAGTTAAAACAAGTAAAAGGTTCTAGTCGGGAGCTCCCGACTAGGGGATATACATATATACTATCCTAGAATCTACATGTCAAGTTTGGTGACTTTAGCTCTAATTATTTACCAAAAATGCGCAAAAAAACAGTATGTCGATATCGATTTTTATCGATTACTTGGAAACGGGCATGTTATCGAACATCGGAAACAAACTCGATCTGCGCGTGCACTAGGAGGACCTACAGCTTAAATTTTAAGTCTTAAGCTCTTGTAGGTTCTGAGATCCTTGCGTTCACACATACGGACGGACGAACGGACGGACGGACGGACGAACGGACGGACGGACGGACGAACGGACAGACGGACGGACGAACGGACAGACGGACGAACGGACAGACGGACGGACGAACGGACGGAACGACGGACAGACAGACGGACATGGCTAGATCGTCTCGGCTATTGATGCTGATCAAGAATATATATACTTTATGGGGTCGGAGATGCTTCCTTCTGCCTGTTACATACATTTACATTTTTCACAAAAACATTATACCCCTTTTACCCATTTTTAATTGGTTCAGGGTATAAAAAGGTGAGGGACCGCGAGAGTGCGAGAGATCGATTTATAGATTGCTTGCTTGCTTACGAAATCTTGCACACTAAGAGAGGCAATCTGCAGTAAAACATAAAAAACAAATAACGACAAGCAGCTTAGACACAGAGCTTATAGCGCAAGCGCACAAACAAAAATGCACAAGAGCACAAAGGTGAAAGTAACAATATTTATATGCCACAAGCATGCACACAAAATAAACACAAGTAAGAGGTTCTAGTGGGGAGCTCCCGACTAGGGGATACCCTGAACCCTCTTATTCCAACACCCAATGCAGCTCGCATTAGTAAGAGAGATAAATTAAAAAAAAAAAAAAAAGAAGAAGTCCAAAAATCTTGCATAGGGGACAGGCAGTCAAGCAACCAACAGACACACAAGCGCATAAATGCTTCTATTCATATACAAAATCTGCAAGTGTGCGTGAATATGGCATGTCCAAATAATCGTTAATGCACATATGCCAACGCTTAGGTACCCTTACCAACGATAACGAGGTAAAATGCCAGAATTTCGCATTGACGTGGCAAACCCTTTCATAATTTTATATTACTCGTCCCTTTAAAAGGGTAGAAATGCCTCCGACATTTGAGAAAAATTGAATTTGTGCGCATTTTTGCTTGTCGGACACATTAACACACACACATTTGAACGATCCCTAAACATAAGAAAGCACTGAGAGTAAGTGCGAGCGAGATAAAAGTAAACAGCGATGCAATTTCTGTAGTGTAAGCGAATAAAAGACATCTAATGTATACCTTACTCTTTTTTTTGTTTGGTTAGTGCTAATACCGATCTGGCTCTGAACTCCGGCTCTCATAAGGACCGGAGTCAACCCTCGCGTGGACCTCACTCCCTGGAAGGGCCCCCACAGGATTACGAAGGTGACTGCACAGAACGGGCAACAAAAACGGCCTCGAGGCGGGGCCCAAATACCAAAAAAATTAATAATAAGCCACAAGGGGGACACCTCCACCCCGCAACAAAAGAGTCAACAACAGCAACAACGCGCGAGGCAGAGCCTGTACAGTGCGAAGATGCTCCCACCTTTGCAAAATCTAGCAGAGTTGCTAGGACTGCACAGCAAGCCGTCCAAGCCGATGCACCTCTGCATCGCAGCGGGCGCGAGTCCGAATACGCCGAAGAGAGGCAGAAATTCAGGAAGCCCTGAGAGCACGCCCCGGAAAACACCGTCTAAGCGAGCAAAGATCACTAAAACTCCTGCTACAGCTAAAACTCCTGAGGCATCTAGGCAAAATCCTGTTCGAGATAATTTATCTCGTCAATAAGAAAAAGCCTGTGGTGCGACACATAAACTACAAACAAATGAAGAAGATCCAGGAGGCAGTGTGCTCCCAAATAGAAGATCAGGTGAGGATAGACACAATGCAAAGAAGACGCTAAAAAGTAAAGCGACACGAAACAGATTTCGGAGGTCAAGAACCGCAAAAACAAGGAGATTGCTTTTGGCAAGTTTTTTTAAAACAGACAATTTTATGATTCCTTAATATGGGTCTCTACTGTAACAACGCAGCTTAATGTAAGATTAGAGTTATTTAGATGAATAACGTACGAAACACCAACAAGCGGCGGAAAGTAGAAAAAGAGCAAAGCACAAGTTGAAACAAGTAATAAAGTAATAAAGTAATAAAGGTAAATTTAAAAAAAAGTTCCCTTGGCAGGGTTCGAACTCGCAACTGACCGTATTACTTGCTGACGACTCTACTCAACAACAACACAAATAACTAAGTATTGTTGAGAAAAAAACCGAACTAAAATAGCATTACAGAAAAAAGTTGCAATTACAATGCTGTTAGAAATCGATAGAATGCGAAGCAGACGCGCATGAATGTGTGTGTGTACACTTGATGTTTTCGCTAGCTGTGCTATCCAATTGCGCAGTTACATATAACTTTGGTTTTCTCTTAACCGATCTTAATGAAATTTTCTATGTATATATTATTGTACCATAGAATATTTGTGTATTCTCAAAAAGGCAATTGCATTAAAATTGTGGCTTAGATTGGTCGGCAATAAAAGTTGGATTATTAACTTGATTTATAGCTCTGCGGTGCTAGCGGGGAGGTGGCGATAGGTATAAAATGAAAGATACTTGATATATATATAATTAAATAAGTCACTACGCGTTGTTGAAAAAAAATATATCTTTATTTCGACAGGCGCGACTTAACTGGAATTTACAGTTCTTTGCACGATGCAACTTGACGGTTTGGTGTCCTCAGTAAAACTCAACTTCTATAATCTTGTCAACGCTTAGCAAACCTCGGCTGAGGTTTCAATGCTTTTATTTTTTTAATGAGTTTCTAGAATATTCTAAGAGCCTGAATTTGAGCTGCGTTGGCAATTTGGGCATTTGGTGGGAATAACGATTGTGGCGGATGTTTATGTCTAATGGTTTTTGATTTTATGATCGGTCCCACGCCAGAATTGTTATTGTCACCAAGAATTTATAATTTTGGGGCTCTGGGGTTTATTGTTTACAAATTAGGGTGTCTCGTGTTACATATGTGGTGCGCTTAATTGCTAGGGCTTATGTGTAAGGGGTTGGCATTAGGTGCTGTGGACATATGTAATATATGCTGTATTAGGATACATGAGTGTGTGTGTACTTATAGTATATGTTGTGGGTGTGGTACATATGTCACTTCCCCATCCCTAAGAAATTAGCCTGTCCTCAGGCGGACATTTTTGGGTATAAAGTTGGATTATTACTAGTTACAATAGTTTCGTTTAAGTTGCTATTATTTATGATATTTTCATGTGGTTGTATATTGATTGGTTCTATTGCTTGTGGCTCTTCTTTTTGTTTCTTGTATTTGACAATTATTCTTTGGGGTAGTGCTTTGAACTTATAGATGATATACAATATTATAACGATTATGATTATACAAAGTGTGGTTAACGTTACAATTTGGAAAGTATTGTGCATTTTTGTTTGGTCTTTCACGATTTCTTTGGCTTGAATGTATGACAGTGGTTCTAATTTGGTTACGTTATTACTTACATAGATTGTTTGTGTATAATCTAATAATGTGCTTGTGATTATTATTTCGTCTAATTGGATTGTACAGTTTGACCCTTTTATAAGGTTGTTGCCTTCATCTATTATTTCTCTATTGTTGCAATCTTGTTTTAAAAGTGTTTTGGGTAGGTTCCAAGTAATGAGCATGTTAGGCTCGATATAATTAATCTCAAAATTCTTTCTTGTTTTTGTGTAGCTACATTCGGTTGTGGCTTGATTTAAAATTCCTGTTATGCATTTATTTGTAGTTATTTCTTTGGTGCTTGCTGTGTAGGCTTGTTTGTTTTGAATGAAGTACTTGTCGTGGATAATTTCTGTTAGTATGTTATTATCATTATCTGGATAAGGCAATATTTCGAAAATTGGTGTTCTGATTATTTCTCTTGGAATATGTGAAATGATTAAAATTTCGTTGGTGTCTGTTTTTAACCAAGTTGAGGTTTTGATATTTAATATTTTTTTCTGAATTGATATGCTGTAAAGTGTCATGTTTTAGTAATTTCGGGTTGAAAATTCCCAGCCTAGTGAGTTGCATACCTAACTCTATGTCTTCTATGTATTCAGTGAATTCTTGGAGGTTAAATATTAGGAGTGCTAGCCTTTGGTTTTCCTCGTCTGCCTGATTTAAAAAATTTATAGTTTCTATGCCTGTATTGACTGCTTCTATTACTTGATTTAGTTCGTTTGCTTGTACGCTGTTTTCTGCTATATTATTCATTTTGGATTCTAATTCTTCTTTATCCTGTTGATCTAATGTGCCGAATAGATATTTATAAATTGTACCCATAAAGTTAGCAAGACCGCGTTTGCTGCGTTTTACTATTCTTATGCCGTTCATTTCTCTTTCTAATTTTTCTTTTAAGTATTTTATTTGTGAATATGTTGCGAATTCTTCGGTTTGTTTGATTAATTTGTTATAAGTTTGTTCTGTTTTAGCTATATTAACTGCCAGATAATGGTATTCGTAGTTTACGGGTAGGTGTATTTCTCCTATCTTTAAGATTAAGTAACCATTTTTGGCTTGGGTCGGGTTGATTTCTATGCTTTGGAGTTGGGCTTCTCGGACGAAAGTGCTTATTATGAATAGCATTAAATATGATGTCAGTTTAAGTTGGGCTTTCTTGGCCATTTGATCTGGAATTATCGTATTTACTTATATTAATTTTCTTTTTCTTTTTAAATTTAGATTTGTAGTGTGTGATTCTTCTACCTCTGTTAGTTTCTTCGAAATGCTTATCGTCTACCTGTCTGAGGTTTCCCGTTTTCTTGAAAGGGGTTGTAGTTTTGGATCTTACTAAAGGTGATTCCTTAAATCTAGTGTCTTGGCGCTTTTCGTTTAGATTTGTTATTTTGTTGAGTTTGTTTTCTTGGGTATTATATGCGGGGGTTCCGGCATATATAAAGATATCGGCTGGTGTTCTACCAGTTGTATTATGTTTTGTCTTATGGTTATACGTATAAAGTATCACTTCGAATTTCGTTAATTTGTTTTCTGGATCGGACTCGCTGTTTATTATTCTTAGTTTTTCATTAACTGTTTTGTGAAATCTCTCAATGTCAGAAATTCCGTTTTTACTAGTGGTTATACTTATTTGGACGTTTTCGGACTGTAACCATAATTGGAGTGCTGCGCACATGAATGCTGAATCTTTGTCTGTTTTGATTTGTATTGGTTTACCCATTAGGTTGAAAATTTGGAGGATTGCTCGTTTTGTTTCGAGCCAATCTCTACTGTTTATCTATATTAATGCTGCGTATTTGAAATAAATGTCTATGCAAGATAGAAACTGTCTGTTGTCAATGATATAAAAATCCATGACGTATTTCTCTCGGGGGTTAAACGTTTCTGGAGTCGTTTGAAAGGAGAGTTTAGTATTTCTGTGCTCCGTTTTAGCTATGTTGCAAATTTCGCATTCATTTATTATATTTTGTATCAACTTTTGGTGATCAGGGTAGTAATATTTTTCCTTGAAAAAGGCTGTGACTTTCTCTATACCTGGATGCAATAAGTCTTTATGATTTTTAAGGATAATTTCCTTGAAGTGTGCGTAAGTTTGGATATCTATAACTTGTTTGACCGATTTCATTACCTTTGTTAGGTTACTGGGATTAATTATTTCAATGTAAGCTTTTTGGAAAGTTATGAAGTCTGCTTCATTATGGAAGTAAATTACACTTTTCTTAGTACATAAATATTCTTTGATCAATTCTTTAGCGTATTCGTGGGTCATTTCCTGATAAGAAATTTTAATTTTTTGTTTATGGAAGTAGCGTATTGTTTCTACTTGGTTGTTATTAGTTTTTATGAATTCTAGTTGCCTGTTATAATAGTTAATGGGTCTTTCTGTAATAGGAATATGATTTTCATTATCTTCCTGTGCACTGTGGATTGTTACGGCTAAGCTATCTGGAGTTTCGCCTAATAGATTTTCCTCTATTTTGATTCGCGATAAAGCGTCTGCTACATAATTTTCTTTTCCAGGGACATATTTGATATGGTAGTCAAACTTATTTAGCTTGATTTTCCATCTTTGTAGCTTCATGTTGGGTTCTTTCATGCTGCTTAGCCAAACTAGGGGTTTGTGATCACTAAGGATCTCGAATTTTCTTCCGAATAGATAAGACCTGAAATATTTGGTGGCCCAGACAATAGCTAAAAGTTCTTTTTCTATTGCCGAATAATTAATTTCGTGTTCGTTTAATGTCCTGCTTGCATAGCAGATTGGTTTTTGATCTTGTGATAATACTGCTCCTATAGCAATATTACTGGCATCTGTGGTTAGTGAGAATTGTTTCTCGAAATTGGGATATACTAGTATCGGATCGGACATTATGAGTAATTTTAACTTTTCAAATGCGTCACTATATTGCTTGTCTTTTGTATTTATGACTGCACCTTTTTTTAATCTTGCTGTCATTGGTTTTGCTATTTTGGCAAAATATGGGATGGGTAAAAACCGCAAAGTCCTAAAAATGATTTGATTCCCTTTGTTGTTTTGGGTATTGGGAATTGTTGGATTGCTTCGATTTTGGCTGGGTTAGGTTTTATACCTTCTGTTGTTATTATATGGCCTAAGAATTCAGTTTGATTTTTCATGAATTCGCATTTATCTAATTGCAATTTTAAATTGGCCTCCCTTAATTTTGTGAATACCCTCCTCAGTGACAATATATGTTCCTCCCATGAAGTGGAGTATACAATAATGTCGTCCATGTAGACAAGACAATCCGTGTAGATTAAATCTTCAAGGAGATTGTTCATGCAGCGTTTAAACGTTCGTAATGTCCATTTTTAGTTGAAAACGCTGTCTTAGGAATAGAACCTTCATCTATTTGGATTTGGTGAAAGCCTTTTGCGAGGTCAATGGTAGTAAAATACTGACATTTACCAAGTTTGTCTAGTATACCGTCCATTGCTGGTATAGGGTATTTGTCATCAACTGTAACTTCATTAAGGCTTCGATAGTCAATGACTATCCTAAATTTTTGTTTGCCGGATGCATCCCTCTTCTTGGGTATGATCCAAATAGGCGAACAGTAAGGGGATTTCGACTTGCGAATTATCCCTTGTTTGATCATATCTTTGATCTGGTTTTCGACTTCTTGGTCGAATGTTTGGGCGTATTTGTACGGTTTTTTGTAAACCGGGTCTTCATGTTTAGTTTGGATGACATGTTTAACAGTACTTGTGAAAGTCTAATTTTCACCTTCTCGGTACTGGATGTCACTAAATTCATGTAAGACTTTTGTTAATTTGCCTCTCTCTTCATCGTTCAGATGATCTAGGCGGAATTCGTTGAACGTTGTTGATGGCGAACACAAATTGTTCGTCATCAGACGGGGGTGGAACGAGATATTCGGTTTTGGTTTCGTTCGCTGGCAATTCGATTTCTGAATTGTTTTGCATTGTGAATGTATATTCATTTATTCTTATGGTTTTATTTCTGTAATCTATTAGGGCTTGAGTACTCTCTAAGAAGTCTCTACCTAATAGCACGTCGTAATTTTCTGAAAAATTATGTAAATAAAATTTCTGATGTGTGGGGCACAGTTTGCTGGGTTTCAGCGAAATGCTTCGATTTAATACTATTGTACCATTGATCGTTTGAACTTCTAATTTGCAAGTTTTTATGGGGAAATTTAAAAAGTTTTCTTTCATTAAATTAATAGACGACCCCGTGTCTATTACACATTTTAATATTTTGTTGTTCATATTTAGTCTAATAAACGGGTTGGTTCTTCTTCGGTTTCTGATTCCGAGGTAGTTTGAAGAAAATTTTCGGACGTGTCCATTTTTATTTGACTGCTACCGCTTTCGCGTTGCCTTTTTGTTGGCGGATTTGGGGCGGATGCATTTTTATGTTGTGGTTGATAATTAAGGGGGTTTTGTGCCCTGCTTTGGTTTAACTTCTGACTAAACTCTTGGTTTATCTGCGGGCTATAGTCAACTTGGGATTTTGGTTTTTGTGTTGTATTTCTATAATTTTGGTTTTTTTTGTAATCGTATTGATCATTGTTACTCCGGTTTTTATTGGAAGTAGTCGGATTATTCTGGTTATTCGGATTTTTGCTTCTATCGGACCATGCTAAATCATAGACACCTTCTCTCTGAGCTACCTGTTTTAGCTTTGAAATTGTCATTATGTCATGACGGGCTAATGTCATGAACAACCTATCGGGTAACTTCCTCATAATCACGTCTTTAACTGTATTATTTAATGCATTTGTGTACAACAGAGTATTCATCTAGTTTTCTTCTAGTATTAGCTTATTGTATATAACATAGGATTTATACTCTAATTCTTCTACGAACTTACGAATACTTCCGGTAAAAGGCGTATTGTAGATTCTTCTCAGCAGTTCTTCACATGGCGTTTGTGTTTTAAATTCCGTGATGAGCGCCGACTTTAATTCGGTCCAAGTGTTGGCAGCGGATAGCTGCGTGACCCTCTGCGCGTCTCCTCCTATTTGCATCTCTATAGCTCCGAACAGGACGCTGTGTTGGCGAATGTCCCTTGTTGGATATAGTTGCATAATGAAATCAATGCGCCTTATGAATGCGTTTAATTCCTCTGTGGCTCCATGGAAGTTTGGCACTTGCCTAATTTGGCCTAGTGCTTGCGAAAGGTGTTGCTCGCTTAGTTGCAATACTGGCTCGTTGGGTTGTGCCATGTTGTTCACTTTTCGCTTTTGTTATTGTTCTTGGTGTATATTTTTTTTTTTTGTTTAGGTATGGCGTTATTTCGCGCGCGTTACCAATGAGTGCGATTTGCAGGGATCAAAGGATATGCAAAACCAAGGGCACACTCACTGTTATGTAGTGAATAAAATTCACTACCCAGTAACTCTGGCACACTCACTGTTATGTAGTGAATAAAATTCACTACCCAGTAACTCTGATTGTCCAAAGGATCAATACTTAATTGAGTACTAGTTAATTGCAATAGAATTGGAATGTCGGGTTTTTTGATTGACCTGGGATATATAGGATCCGTGAACGGTCAATAGGCACTCGCGGCAAGTTTCGCGTGTGTCCTTTTGCGGATACGATTTAGAATGATTGTGCGTTCGAGTCGATCATCAGCGCCAACTACGATTTGCTTTAAGGCCTGGGACTACAATTGTCCTTTAATGGTCTTATATCACTCGCGTATCCTACCGGCTGCGCCAATTAAATAAGTCACTACGCGTTGTTGAAAAAAAATATATCTTTATTTCGACAGGCGCGACTTAAGTGGAATTTACAGTTCTTTGCACGATGCAACTTGACGGTTTGGTGTCCTCAGTAAATATCAACATCTATAATCTTGTCAACGCTTAGCAAACCTCGGCTGAGGACTCAAGATCATGAGCTCGCTCTCTTTAAACAATGCTTTTATTTTTTTAATGAGTTTCTAGAATATTCTAAGAGCCTGAATTTGAGCTGCGTTGGCAATTTGGGCATTTGGTGGGAATAACGATTGTGGCGGATGTTTATGTCTAATGGTTTTTGATTTTATGATCGGTCCCACGCCAGAATTGTTATTGTCACCAAGAATTTATAATTTTGGGGCTCTGGGGTTTATTGTTTACAAATTAGGGTGTCTCGTGTTACATATGTGGTGCGCTTAATTGCTAGGGCTTATGTGTAAGGGGTTGGCATTAGGTGCTGTGGACATATGTTATATATGCTGTATTAGGATACATGAGTGTGTGTGTACTTATAGTATATGTTGTGGGAGTGGTACATATGTCACTATATAATATTCTAGAAGCAACATGTCAAGTTTGGTGACTCTAGCTCTTAATATTTACCAAAATTGCTAAAAAAAAAACAGGTAAGAGGTTCTAGTCGTGAGCTCCCGACTAGGGGATACCCTGAAACCTCTTATTCCAACACCAAATGCAGCGCGCGCCTATAGATAGAGAGTAGCGGGGAGGTGGCAATAGGTATAAAATGAAAGATACTCGATATATATATACTATTCTAGAAGCTACTTGTCAAGTTTGGTAACTCTAGCTCTTATTATTTAAAAATTGCTTAATAAACGGGATTTCGATATACATTTTTATCGATTACTTGGAAACGGGGCAAGTTATCGTTTATCGGAAACAAACTCGATCTGCACGGGCACCAGGAGGACCTACAGCTAATTTCAAGTCTCTAGCTCTTAAAGGTTCTGAGATCCTTGCGTTCATACATACGGACGGACGGACGGACGGACGGACAGACAGACGGACATGGCTAGATCGACTCGGCTATTGATGCTGATCAAGAATATATATACTTTATGGGGTCGGAGATGCTTCCTTCTGCCTGTTACATACATTTACATTTTGCACAAATACAATATACCCTATACCATAACAACAACAAGCAGCTTATACACAGAGCTAATAGCGCATGCGCATAAAAGTAACAATATTTATATGCCACAAGCATTCGCGCAAAATAAAAACATGTAAGAGGTTCTAGGCGTTCTAGTTGTTTTAAAAACAAAAACCGGTCTTAATGAAATTTTATACAGTATATCTTATTGAACCATAGAATTTTTTTGTATTCTCAAAAAATTGTGGCGTTAATTGGTTGGCAATACAAGTTGGGTTATTAACTTGATTTATAGCTTTGCGGTGGTAGCGGGGAGGTGGCGATAGGTATAAAATGAAAAATACTAGATATACACCACCAGGCTGTTGTCAGCAAAACTATTGGAGCACAAATAAGCTTGATAGGCAGAAGACATCGCTTGGGACCCTGAGACGCTCAATAAAGAGGTACTCTTAGCGGAGTTTAACCTCATTATTGGAAACGCAGACCAGCGCGCTAACTGCCTAACACGGGAAATGCAACGAGCCAGCGATGCAGCAATGAAGAGAAAAAGGGAAGGTTGCAACAAGCACAAGCCAGTCCGCTGGTGGAACGTTGAAAGTGCGAATGCTCGTGGTGCCAAACAGTAAGACGCCTGTACCAGCGCGCAGCACATCGAGCGCAACGGGCTACAAGCAAATACAGCAAACGTGGACTTAGAGCACAAAAACGAAGAAGCTCGCGCAGCCTACCAATATTGCCGAGCTATGCTCACCAAGGCTGTCAAGCGAAGCAAGCGGAAATGCTAGATGCAACTCTGCGACGAAGCCGACACTCAACCCTTGCCTAAAGGGCAAACTAGCAAGATGCCACGTAGGCAAAGCTACGCCACCATCTGCCAGCTGTAGACACATCGGTGCCTCCCATCAACACAGACGACATAACTGCCGCGCTAAAGCGTATCAAGTCAAACAAAGCGTCAGGACCTGACGGCATCCCCAACCCAGTACTAAAGACCACAGTAATAAATGTAAAATAAAGTAAAATAAAGAGAGAACCTTTCCGACGAGCTGGAAGTTGCAGAGACTGGTCCTTATACCAAAAGCCGGCAAGGATCCGCAGGACCCCTCAGCATACAGGCCAGTCTGCATGCTTGATGCTATGGGCAAGCTCTTCGAGCGTATACTCTGTGGTTGAATAGATAAAGTAATTGCTGATCGCCACGGTCTCTTTGATCAGCGATTCGGCTTCCGCAAATAAAGGAGCCCTGTCGACGCAATTAAATGGGTAGCGTACATGGCACGGAACCCAATAGAAGGCATGCGATGGTGCAGCGGGGCTGCCTTGTGACAACGCTGGACGTAAACAAGTAAAGGGTTCTAGTCGGGAGCTCCCGAACCCTTTCTTCCAACGTCAAATGCAAATATATATACTATTCTAGAAGATACATGTCAAGTTTGGTGAGAGCTACAGTTTTATTATTTACCAAAATTGCTCAAAAAACTGGATTTCGATATCGATTTTTATTGATTACTTTGAAACGGGGCATGTTTTACAATATCGGAAACAAACTTGATCTGCGCGGGCACTAGGAGGACCTACAGCTTAAATTTAAAGTCTCTAGCTCTTAAAGCTTCTGAGATCCTTGCGTTCATATATACGGACAGACGGACGGACGGACGTGCAGACGGACGAACAGACAGACGGACATAGCTAGATCGACTCGGCTGTTGATGCTGATCAAGAATTTAATGGGGTCGGAGATGCTTCCATCTGCCTGTTACAAACATTTCACAAATACATTATACCCTTTTAACCCATTTACAATGGGTTCAGGGTATAAAAACGAGTTGAATTCGGCAAGCTGGCCAAATTACTCTTGGCACTCTCCGGGCTGCAGATCTCCGAATACCTCATCAATTTCGTTGCCATACTTCAAAGACCGGCTACTCATATAAGACACGACTGCAGAACGACGCAAGAACGCCATTACTGGGGACGTCCACCAAGGATCAGTGCTCGGACCCTAGCTTTGGTTAGTCATGTACGACGGAGTGCTCCGACTTGCCTTACCTCCAGGCTTAAGCATCGTTGGACTTGCAGACGACATCGCAAATGTCACGGTGGCAAAAGAAAGTGCAGGCGGAGATTAAAACCACTGAAGCAGCCCAACAGGTGATTGCTGGATCACAGGCTCAGCTTTAAACACCACCTAAAATACGCTGGAGCAATGCCACAAATGCACTTTCCGGCATAATGGCGAACATTGGAGGGCTTGGACAGCACAGCAGCCTGCTCATGTGCACCGCGTCACCGATCTGGAGACCTGCAATGACGATCCCTTCCTACAGCCGCAAATGCAGGGCATTCAGAAGATTCGCACTCCAGGTCCTCTGCGCCTTTCGGAACGTCTCAGACGACGCAGCACTAATGCTGACCAGAATGCCGCCGCTGGATCTACTTACAACTGGAGATCGCACCGCAGAGGCGATAACAGAAGAATGGCAGGCACGATGGGCGACTTCCCTCAATAGCAGCTGGACTAAACGCATAGTCTCGGACCTACGGCCGTGGGTAAGCAGGGAGTAAGGACAAGCCGACTTCTACCTGACATAGCTACTGACAGGCATGGAAGCTTGACATGCTATCTCTTTAGGTTAAGGCATGAGATGGATCCGTTTTGCACACCATAGAGGACGCAGATCACGTCTTTTTAGTCCGTCCCGAATTTTCTGCTGAACGGGAAAAGCTAAGCCAAAGTATTGGGTGAACTTTAACAGTAATTGACTTGATAGATATTCTGCTTAGCTCGCAAAACAATTGGGTTGCAGTGCCCACATGGCTGCAGAAATTATCATATCCTTGCGTCGCGCTGAAAGACAGCGCAACAGCAAGTTCTAACTCTAAATCAGATTCTGGAAGAGGCTTTCATGCCATCTTCCCCTCGTGAGGTAATACTTAGCGGTCGTTCCGCGAGAGGGAAACGGAGAGTAGGTGCTGATTTTAGTGGGTGAAAGTCCCACACTTGTCGGCTTTAATGCTTTATTCCAAAAAAAAAAAATAAAACACAGAGACACACACACACAGCTACACATTGAGATTGTTGCGTAGAGTGCGGACGCGCTTTTTATGAAAATAAACAAATCAGTGGTTTTGCTGAGAAAATTATAGTGAAGTTAGTGCACGTGGGTAGTGAACTGTCATAGGCCTAATACACCAATAGGTGCGCGGTGGTACTTACTGCGAAGCCCGTGCAGAGCATTAATGGGTTGGCGTCTACAGCTCCACGATCCAGGCGAGTGGAGTGGAGGCGTCTCCTCGGCGTGTTTTTGTGCGGTATTGCGAGTTTTACCACTTAAGTTTAGTAGCCGTCTCGCGAAGCTATTTGTGCAGTTGGATGCATTCACTTTAACAGTTAGTACTGTTGGTTTGCGTAGTTCACAGCCAGCTGATCTGCACTAAAGAATCAGCTGCCAAACTTCGCAGAAAGATAAGATAACAACAACCACACTATAAGCTGTCCAAGATAGCTGGCAGAAAGTACAACATACTTTCGGGCTTACGCTGTTCCTGCTACCTAAGCAGGTAAGCTTTGTTATCTGACGGGGCTCTGATGACCAAATCAGAGTGGTTTAACTGCCAGCGGTCAAAAGCTTGAGGGAAACTTTTGGCCACCAAAGACCCTTTGTGCGCCGGGTGGTAGGGTGATCTGCCGAATTTGTGCAATCGACCAACCAAAGCGATGCTTTGAAAACCAAGATTTCTGGCACATTGTGGCGAACTGTACCACTGAAGATGACCTGAAAGGCGCAAGCTTCAGATGCGGGGATATGGGCCACGAAGAAAAGAATTGCTCTAAGCCACCAAAATATAGCCTTTGCACACGAAAAGGCGAAAAGTCAACGGACCACGCTACAGGCAGCTTAAAATGTCCGGCATACTGCGAGGCAGTAAGCAAAATGAAATGTTAAGGTTACTTCAACTATACCGCAACCACTTAGCTTAGCTGCTCAAGCCCTCTTAGAGCAGACTGTTTGCGAAATGCGCATCGATATTGCCATTAGCAACGAACTTCACCACCGAGCGACAAATTGCCTATAAATATGGGTCAGGATGGAAAAGCTGCGCTCTGGGTATGTGATGACAACTAACGCAAGAGGTCTCGTCCTGTTGGAAAGACTCGCAGCCCTGGATATAGCCGTGTTGAGCTACGGCTCGGAAAAAACCTGTAGTCGGGGTGCACGATTGGTGAAGGAACTGCAGCCTGTTCAAGAAGCCTAAGTCGAAAAGTTTACCGCTTGGATACTTTCGACCCCGTGGCCTTTTCGAACGCAGTCCAATCGCTTGCCACAGCCGGCAGCGCAGATAGAATAGCCTCCCAAATGGCAAATCAATTAACACGTGCCTGTAATAAAAGCATGAAAACCCAGAAACCGTTTGTACCCAACCCGGTAAGGTGCCAGGTCCGGATGGAATTCCCAACCGAGCGCTGGAACTAGTCATGTGCTTGTAGCCTGCGCAGTTCCTGCAGCTTTTTAACGTGTGCCTAATGGAGAGAAGCCAGGTAAGCCGCCAGACGACCCATCGTCATACAGTCCGATTTGCCTCCTGGACACGTTGGGCAAAGTGCTGCAAAAGCTTATTTGCACGAGGCTTGAAGCAGCTGTCGACAACAATGGTGGCTTGTCCCAAACTCAATTTGGCTTCACCAAGGCAAAGTTGACAGAAGCCACTGTTGACAAAGTGGTCGGCATAGCAACAAACGTCATCCAAGGATCGAGATGGAAGAGTGGCCAAAGAAGTACTGCCTCATTGTCACGATAGATGTTCACAGCGCCTTTAACACAGCCGGGTCGGACAAAATATTGGATGCGATGTCAACGTTCCGCGTCCCATATTACTTTCAGAAGACGATATGCAGCTACTGTAGAGAAAAATTGCTGCAATACGATACCTCAGATGGCCCTACTACAAACCAAGTGTCCGCCGGGGTGCCCCAAGGCTCACTTCTAGGAACCCGCCTCTGGAACATCATGTACCATGGCATCCTCCGACTGGAACTCCCCAACGATACAAGTATCATCGGCTTCGCGGACGACGTAGCCCTTGTAGTTGTCGGCGAGGAAGCAGAATCCTGTCGAGCGCTATCCAGGATTATGCTGAACACAAGGGGACCGAGAAGCAGAGACGCCGTCTTTGCATGACCGTAAGCAAAGCGGTAATAATGCTCGCGTCCCCCATCTGGAGCAGAGCAATGGCTGTTCCTAGCTACATCCGGGGCGTAAATTCCATGTATTGCCTAAGCGCTCTCCATCTGTGCATCCCGGAAGGTATCAGACGAAGCAGCGCTAGTTATCGCAGAGATGGTCCCGCTTAATGAAATTGCAACCGAAGCGATAGTTTGCTATAGAGATAATAATGGAAACTGCACAGTAAACTCGGTTCGCACTGATGCAATGATGCAGAGAATAGCATGATGTCAATCACGCTGGGATCGCGTTCGACACATAGGCTTATCCCAAAGCTTGGAAGCCTGGATAAACCGCAAATATAGTAATACAAACTCATATTTAACGCAGCTTCCATCTGGTCACGGATACTTCAGGAGCTACCTGAAGCGATTCGGTCACGACAACACAGACGAGTGTTCTTGGTGCGGCAGAGGAATCGTAGAGGGCGCCAACCACATCATCTTGTGGACGCTTCTCAGCGAACACCCGGGAACCATTTCGAAAAGAGAAAAGATTTTCCCCATTTTTTTTTTCGATTATTAAAATTTCAATTATTTTTTTCCTTATACCTTTTACCTGTGTTCTATATATAATGTTCCGATTTCCCTCGTATTACTAGATGATAATATTGCGTTTGTATAATGGGTAAAACAAAAACAAACGAGGTGAAAAAATGAAGGAAATTCGAACAAATGCTTTAATTTAAATAATTTAATAAATATTTAATGATGGTTTTGGCGACCTTTCCATTGTATATCATTGTATCAAGAGAGAGTTCTCAGTTGAGAGTGATTGACGTGTTTTACTTGTGCTCCAAGATTTTTATATATTTTTGCGCTTTAATCCTGCTTTTTATTTCGAAATTTTGCATTTTTGGTGCATTATTTAAAAAGCTTTCATAAATTGTGCAAAGTGTTATCTGTTGTGCAGCGTAAGTCTGTTAATTATTGCATTTATAAAACGCGGCGTCAGTTCCGTGTTTGTTGTTATTGCCTGTTTTTGATTCTTTTGCTTTGGTGCTCCCCCGTGCATACACTTGTTTGTGCGTGTGTTCGCTGCTGCATATTTCTGCTTGTGCATCGCGCTCTCGCAAATTTTTGCTATTGCTTTTCGCTCCAAACAATTTGTTTGTGTACGATAATTGTTTTTTGAGTGTTTACTTGCTCTATTTTTGTGCACCGTTTTCGTTTTGCTCTGCGCTCTCACAACTTGCATACTCTTGTAGCAATTATGTCGTGCTGTAAGAAACCTTGCACGTTCAAGCAGGCTGATGATTCTGCACAGCCGCAATTTGTTAATTGCTGGCTGTGTGAGAATATGATGCATGCTAAATGTGCAGGTCTCACTGGGCGTGATTGCGACAAGATCGCTGTAGTTGCCAAGAAGGGCTGCGGTGGCTTGCGTTGGTCGTGCCCAGTTTGCATCGAAAAGCAAATTGATTTCTCCAGGATGTATAATTCTGTGAGAAATCAATTTTTAAAATTGAATAACGTGGCTAAGCAGCTGTCGAGTAATTTTGACTCGAGTTTTGAGTTGCTTGCAAATTATAAATTCGAGTCTCCAACCAATCGCCGGTTGGAGCCTCAACTTTCGCAATTGCCCTCTACGTCTGTTCAGACACCTACTCCTTTCTTGTCCCTACCTAGCAACTTGGATTTATCTCCAATGTTGTCTTTATCGCCTTCTCCAAGCGATTGCCCAAATACCCCCATTTCATCCCCTATAGTAGTTTCAGTAGAGCCCGTACCTGATACTGTCCCAATTATCCAAACTGCCTCAGCCCCGTCAGCTCCTGGCCGCAAAGGTAGACCTACGCGTAATCTTGCCCAGATTGTTAAACACAATCATGGTGCCTCTTTAGCTCCTCCAACTCCTGTATTACCTGCAGCCCCATCAGTACCTACTTTAACGGTTGTTGCCCCTCGTAGGCAAGTTTTTGTGTCTCGACTTTCATCGGACACCACTTCTGAGTCATTGGCAGCCTATATTGCTAGCAAATCTTCTGCTAGCGTGTCAATAACCAAATTTAATTTCTCCACCCCTCGTGAAATATCATCATTCAAAATAAATGTTTCACATGATATGTTCCCAATCATTTGTGATCCCAAATTTTGGCCTCCACACATGATTGTTCACGAGTTCAAGCCAAAAAAGCATAACCAGCCTGTCACCCTTCCAGTCCCTTCAATACAGGGTACCATTTCTGCCCCAAAAAACTAACTTCATCTTCTGACCAAATCTGTATTCATTATCAGAATGTCAGAGGTCTTATTTCAAAGCTTAAAAATCTTTTCATGGCCAGTACTTCCTTCGACTCGGATATAATAGCTCTTTCAGAAACATGGTTAAATTCAACCATATCCGATTCTGAGGTATTTTCAAATAGTTTTATTTTGCATAGAAATGATCGGCCGACTCGAGGTGGTGGGGTGTTAATTGCCGTTAAAGCCACTCTCCAGTCAGAACTTTTCTGTTTTAGTACGCCTACTGACGCTGAGATTATCTCAGTTAAGGTGTCTTTTCCTACACGGAATATCTATATTACATGCTCTTATGTCCCTCCTTCTTCTGATATTCAAGTTTATATGAAACATATTACTTGTATTAAAGAAGTTTCTTCACACGTGCGTGATAATGACCTATTTATGGTGTTGGGTGATTTTAATTTGCCGAACATCTCTTGGTCATTATTCACTGCTGAAAATTATCTAGTGCCCTCAGCACAGCATGATTTTATAGACTGCATGCTTGATCTTTCGTTGTTTCAAATCAATTCAATTTCTAATCATTTGAATAGAACACTTGACCTTGTATTTGTTAACGACTACCTTATTTCTAATGTGTCTAGGTCCCCTCCTTTATCTCTTCCTGAGGATGTATATCATCCTACTTTAGAGATTACAATGTTAAATTGTAATCGTCTCATTTCGTGCTCATCAGCCAATAAGCCCCGCCGCTGCTTTCGCAAAGGAAATTATTCATTGCTGAATCAGCTTATTTATGCAACCGATTGGTCTGTCTTATATGACTCGGTTGATATAAATACTGCTATTACTTTTTTTTATAGCACCCTTAACTCCCTCTTAGATATGAGTATTCCCAAGTCAATTCCTTCGACTACTTCTTCAAAACCACCCTGGTTTACTCCCAGATTGTCACATATTAAAAACTTAAAATCTAAATATTTTAAAAAGTTTAAAAAGTCTGGTTCGTGTACAGACTTGGCTAAATATTCCATAGCCAAGTCGAACTTCTTTCTTTTGAATTCTCAATGCTATGAGAATTATCTAACTCGTTGTAAAAGGCAATTTGCCCAAAATCCGAGACAGTTTTATAATTTTGTAAACATGAAGCGTAAATCTTCAAGTTTGCCAACTTCTTTTTCTTTCGGGATGGATAAAGCTAGTAATGACTCTGATTCTGCTAACCTCTTTGCTAATTTTTTCCAATCAACTTACTCCTCAGTCTGTCCTAATAATAATTCTTACCCTTATACTATTTCTTCCTCTAGTTCTATACCTCCTCCTATTATTTCACACTCCTCTCTCCTTTTCGCTATAAACTCTTTAAAATCTTCTTACTCTCCTGGGCCTGATAATATTCCTAGTTGTCTACTCAAGGAGTGTAGTTCTTCCCTTCTTTACCCATTGCAAAAGCTTTTTAATCTATCTCTTGAATCTTCTGTCTTTCCATCTCTTTGGAAAGAATCTTATATCATTCCTCTCCACAAGAAAGGTGGAAAGTCTGATATACAAAATTACAGGGGCATTGCAAAACTGTCCGCTATTCCTAAATTATTTGAAAAAATAATCACTTCGAATTTGCAGCATTTCTGCAAATCAGTTGTTTCCCCTGTTCAACATGGATTCGTAAAGAATCGGTCAACTACGACCAATCTGCTTGAGTTTACTTCCTTGGTAAACGATGCTTTTCTTTCGAAAATGCAAACTGATGTCATTTATACTGACTTCAGTAAAGCGTTTGACTCTGTGCACCATGACATTTTACTTTTTAAACTTGACCGAATAGGTTTCCCTCCGTCTCTTTTGCTTTGGATTAATTCTTATTTAAAAGGTAGGACCCAAAGAGTAATGCTGAGGCTGACTACCTCTAAACAAGTTCACGTTACTTCTGGTGTTCCTCAAGGTAGTCATCTTGGACCTTTACTCTTTACTCTTTTTATAAATGATCTCCCCTCTGTTATATCACATGCCCGTGTACTCATGTATGCGGATGATGTGAAACTTATTCTATCATACACTAATCCCCTACATCATTCTCGTCTACAAGACGATTTGAACGCTATGCAACTTTGGTGTTCGGCCAATCAATTGCATCTGAATTGTTCAAAGTGTATGTTTATGACATTTAATCGTACTACACCTTATCTTGTCAGTTATACAATCGACAATACCCCTTTACAACGTATACTAACAGTTAAGGATCTAGGCGTTCTATTTGATTCTAAGCTCTGTTTCAATCTTCACATAGATACCATCGTTAATGAGGCAAAAGGTGTACTTGGATTCATTAAACGATGGTCTAAAGAGTTTAACGATCCTTTTATAACGAAACTTCTGTACATCTCTCTTGTTCGCCCTATCCTTGAATACTGCTCTTGCATCTGGTCTCCGCAGTATAACAATAGCCAGGATCGTATTGAATCTGTTCAGAAGCAATTTCTGCTTTTTGCCTTACGAGGTTTAAATTGGGACCCTAATCTTCGGTTGCCATCCTACTCCAGCAGGCTGCTTCTTCTTAACCTTCCGTCGTTAACCAACCGTAGGACAATTCTCGGTGTTGTCCTTCTACATAAGTTGATTATTGGCGATATAGATTCTCCTTTTCTGCTAGGGCGTCTTCAATTCTCTGTTCCGTCTAGACCAACCAGAAATTACCGCCCCTTATTCCTGTCTACGTGCACAACAGACTACGCTATGCACAATCCTTTTCGCGTGCTATGTAAAAATTATAATAGTTTGCATCACGTTTTCTCTACCGAACTTTCTCTCCCCGTAATAAAATCGTTGCTTTCAGGATACCTTCGGGAAGTCACTGACCATTCCCAGCTATGAGCAGGGGCATAGCTTGCCGGACAGGCTATAAATTTCCCCCACCGGGTCGGTGATTTCCCATTACTTTTCTCTCTGTCCTATCTACTTAACACTCTATATATCTTGCCTCCATTTCTTTACTTTATTAACATTACTCTTCTTACTTTCTTTTTTCCTATTTATTGTATTTTATTAATTAATATAGCAAACTAAGATTATTTTTAATTTTACTTAAGAACACTTTTTTCCTACTTACACCCTTCTGATTAGATGTAGGCTCTAATAGCGTCACTGACAAATTTAGCTGTGAAAAGGGGCACAGCTGGCCGGACTGGCAACTAAAACACCTCCATCGGTCGGTGATGCTATTTAGAGAACTATGTTATCTAACTAGGCTTTTAGCATATAATTCTATTATCTATTGTATGTATAATCTACGGAATAATGAGGAAGACACTCGTTTTGTCGACCTTAAATAAATAAATAAATAAATAAATAAATAATTGTTTAGTTGGCTGGCTCGAGGCTTGTTTTAATAAAACAATGAAAGCAGTTTTATTGTTTTTTGCTTCCAATATATTTCGGTTGCGCATCGGCAGGGAACTAAAATATAATAATAAATAATAATAATACCACTTAATTTTGATTGTGTTGTCCAATCTAAATTCTAAAGAGTCTAAAAATTGTAGTTTCCCATCTTTTTCTAATTCAATTGTGAATTTGATATGTCTATGGAAGGAGTTCAATTCTTTCAGAATCTTCTGTGCTTCTGTTTTGTCCGTTATGGCAAACAGGTCATCTACATATTTGGTCAAAAATCTTGGTTTTATTGTCAATTTATCCATAACGTTGTCTAATAGTTCCTCCATTACTATATCTGCGATTACTGGGGAGGCTGGTGATCCCATTGGTATTAATTTTAGTTGTGTGTATATCTTGTCTTCGTATTTAAAATATCTGTTTTCTTGTATACAAATTTTAACTATGTCCATAAATAGTTGTTTAGGTATACTTGTGTGTTCTTCTAACTTTGTCCATTTTCGTCTTATTGTGTCAAGTGCTAATTCCATTGGTATGCTGGGAAACAAGGATACTACTTCAAAAGATACCAATGTTTCGTCTTTTCCAATGTGGGAATTGTTAACTATGCCTTTAATATCTACCGTGTTCTTTATGTTGTACTTTGAGTCCATTGTCAGATTTCTTAATATTTTAATAATATATTTGCACAGCCCGTGAAAAGGAGATCCGATGGAGGAGCATATTGGTCTCAGTGTTGTTCCTTCTTTATTTATTTATTTATTAATAATCGACAAAACGAGTGTCTTCCTCATTATTCAGTAGATTATACATACAATAGATAATGGAGTTATATGCTAAAAGCCTAGTTAGATAACGATGTTCTCTAAATAGCATCACCGACCGATGGAGGTGTTTTAGTTGCCAGTGACGCTATTAGAGCCTATATCTAAGCAGTAGCGTGTAAGTAGGAAAAAAGTGTTCTTAAGTAAAATTAAAAATAATCTTAGTTTGCTATATATATATATATAGATATATAGAGTGTTAAGTAGATAGGACATAGAGAAAAGTAATGGGAAATCATTGGGTGGGGGGAAATTTAGAGCCTGTCCTATGCCCCTGCTCATAGCTGGGAATGGTCAGTGACTTCCCGAAGGTATCCTGAAAGCAACGATTTTATAAGGGGTAGAGAAAGTTCGGTAGAGAAAACGAGATGCAAACTATTATAATTTTTACATAGCACGCGAAAAGGATTGTGCATATTGTAGTCTGTTGTGCACGTAGACAGGAATAAGGGGCGGTAACTTCTGGTTGGTCTAGACGGAACAGAGAATTGAAGACGTCCTAGCAGAAAAGGAGAATCTATATCGCCAATAATCAACTTATGTAGGAGGAAAACACCGAGAATTGTCCTACGGTTGGTTAACGACGGAAGGTTAAGAAGAAGCAGCCTGCTGGAGTAGGATGGCAACCGAAGATTAGAGTCCCAATTCAAACCTCGTAAGGCAAAAAGCAGAAATTGCTTCTGAACAAATTCAATACGATCTTGGCTATTGTTATACTGCGGAAACCAGATGCAAGAGCAGTATTAAAGGATAGGGCGAACAAGAGATATATACAGAAGTTTTGTTATTAAAGAATCGTTAAAGTCTTTAGACCATCGTTTAATGAATCCAAGTACTCCTTTTAACGATGGTATCTATGTGTAGATTGAAACAGAGTTTAGAATCAAAAAGAACGCCTAGATCCTTAACTGTTAGTATATGTTGCAAAGGGGTATTGTCGATTGTATAGATGACAAGATAAGGTGTAGTACGATTAAATGTCATAAACATACACTTTGAACAATTCAGATGCAATTGATTGGCCGAACACCAAAGTTGCATAGCGTTCAAATCGTCTTGTAGACGACAATGATTTAGGGGATTAGTGTATGATAGAATATGTTTCACATCATCCACATACATGAGTACACGGGCATGTGATATAACAGAGGGGAGATCATTTATAAAAATAACGGTCCAAGATGACTACCTTGAGGAACACCAGATGTAACGTGAACTTGTTTAGAGGTAGTCAGCATCAGCATTACTCTTTGGGTCCTACCTTTTAAATAAGAATTAATCCAAAGCAAAAAAGACGGAGGGAAACCTATTCGGTCAAGTTTAAAAAGTAAAATGTCATGGTGCACAGAGTCAAAAGCCTTACTGAAGTCAGTATAAATGACATCAGTTTGCATTTTCGGAAGAAAAGCATCATTTACCAAGGAAGTAAACTCTAGCAGATTGGTCGTAGTTGACCGATTCTTTACGAATCCATGTTGAACAGGGAAAACAACTGATTTGCAGAAATGCTGCAAATTCGAAGTGATTATTTTTTCAAATAATTTAGGAATAGCGGACAGTTTTGCAATGCCCCAGTAATTTTGTATTTCAGACTTTCCACCTTTCTTGGGGAGTCATACCTAGGATAAGATTCTTTCCAAAGAGATGAAAAGACAGAAGATTTAAGGGATGGATTGAAATGCTTTAGCAATGGATAAACAAGGGAAGAACTACTCTCCTTGAGTAGACAACTAGGAATATTGCTAAAAGGAGAGAAGAGTGTGAAATAATAGGAGGAGGTATAGAGCTTGAGGAAGAAATAGTATAAGGGTAAGAATTATTATTAGGACAGACTGAGGAGTAAGTTGATTGGAAAAAATTAGCAAAGAGGTTAGCACAATCAGAGTCATTACTAGCTTTATCCATCCCGAAAGAAAAAGAAGTTGGCAAACTTGAAGATTTACGCTTCAAGTTTACAAAATTGTAAAACTGTCTCGGATTTTGGGCAAATTGCCTTTTACAAAGAGTTAGATAATTCTCATAGCATTGAGAATTCAGAAGAAAGAAGTTCGACTTGGCTATGGAATATTTAGCCAGACTTTTTAAACTTTTTAAAATATTTAAATTTTAAGTTTTTAAGATGTGACAATCTGGGAGTAAGCCAGGGTGGTTTTGAAGAAGTAGTCGAAGGAATTGACTTGGGAATACTCATATCTAAGAGGGAGTTTAGGGTGCTATAAAAAAAAGTAATAGCAGTATTCATATCAACCGAGTCATATTAGAAAGACCAATCAGTTGCATAAATAAGCTGATTCAGCAATGAATAATTTCCTTTGCGAAAGCAGCGGAGGGGCTTATTGGCTGATGAGCACGAAATGAGACGATTACAATTGAACATTGTAATCTCTAAAGTAGTGTAATATGTTTGAACGTTTTGGTTAGGAGCGTGGGCTCCGTTGTGTTGCTTTATTTAGAATGAATCTTATATGTTCATGTTGGGTTCAGCTAACCCGAAACTTGCAATGCTTATATCTATGTGTTTATATTTATGTATAAGTATGTTGGTATATACATGTGTATGCAGAAGGCATGCATATGTTGTGTATGGTTTGACCACTTGAGCTGCAAAGTGCATGCTCAGCATTCCCATGCGCCACGATCGGCTTATGTATAAGCGGTGAATCGTATTGCTTGTGCGCTGGAATGTTTATGTAATTCTAAGCGGGCTCTTAATGTACTTTGGTCATTTGTATATTTGTATTTATTGTGACAAAGTGTCACAATGTATTAACGGATTGTTATACCCTTTGATTTATGATAATGGTAGGGTAGATATGCTACACTTCCCTTTTTAAAGAAATGACGTAATACATGTAGTCATTTAGTGTTAGTGTTAATATATTGTACTTAATTTTTTTTTTTTTAAAAAAGGAATTAATTTTTTACTTATTATAAATTTATGTATTGAAAATGGTTTTATCTCTTTTTTTTTTTTTTTAAACATTTCAGTTCAGTTCATTGACAAATTTTTTATTTTTAATTTGTATTTATGTTTATTTTATTTTTAATTTTCTTAGTAGAATTATATAAAAAAATTTTTTTTTTTTTTTTTGGTAGGTTGATCAGAACCCTTTTTTCATGAAACGTTTCATTGATTATATATTTTTAACCTATCCTTATGTACTTTTTGTTTCTTATTCTTACTATCTTTAATGTAAATGTTATCATTATCTTCTAATTTTATACCCCGAACCCATTAAAAATGGGTAAAAGGGGTATTATATTTTTGTGCAAAATCCAAATGTATGTAACAGGCAGAAGGAAGCATCTCCGACCCCATAAAGTATATATATTCTTGATCAGCATCAATAGCCGAGTCGATCTAGCCATGTCCGTCTGTCTGTCTGTCCGTCCGTCCGTCCGTCCGTCCGTCCGTATGTATGAACGCAAGGATCTCAGAACCTATAAGAGCTAGAGACTTGAAATTTTAGATGAAGGTGCTCCTAGTTCCTACGCAGATCGAGTTTGTTTCCGATAATCGATAAATTGCCCCGTTTCCAAGTAATCGATAAAAATGTATATCGAAATCCCGTTTTTTAAGCAATTTCGGTAAATATTAAGAGCTAGAGTCACCAAACTTGACATGTAGCTTCTAGAAAAGTATATATATATCAAGTATCTTTGGTTTTATACCTATCGCCACCTCCCCGCTACTCTCTATCTATAAGCGCGCGCTGCATTTGGTGTTGGAATATGAGGGTTCAGGGTATCCCCTAGTCGGGAGCTCCCGACTAGAACCTCTTACTTGTTATTTTTGCTAGCGTTCTTGTTATGCCACTGTGGCCTCCTTGAATTGGGTCGTCATGGTATGTAGACAATATTTGTTGTATCTCTTTTTCATCTGTTATTTGGGTCACCGGCTGGAGTAGCGCTACTCTTAAAGATTTTAATATTTCATTGCCCATATTTTTAAAAGAATCTATTGAAACTGATTCAAAGATCTTTTCGCTCGGTGCCACTTTGAGTTGGCTGATTTTTAATATACCGGCCTCTTTTTCGAGCCTTTGGAAGAACTGACCTAGGTCGAGAATTCCATTGGTATATATATCGCTAACTTCATCTCTTGCGATAATTTTATTTCCATGTTTATATAAACATTTAGATTCTGTTATGCGCAAGGTCACTACTTCATCATTTGTAATGACTTCATGTACGTTGGGCTTGGATACATTTTTATGACTTTGCCTTGGCAGAAGTTCATAATTTTCTACTGTACAGTTTTTATTTTGTCTACTTTGTCGCCTGGTAGTGACTTTCAGGTCTTTATGTTGCAGATCTTTAAATTCTTTTATATTAATACGCGAAAGTGCATCTGCTACAAAATTATCTTTCCCCTTTAGGTATTCTACTGTGAAGTCGTATTCTTCAAGCTCTAGCCGCTTGCGAGTTAATTTCGAACTGGGATTAGTCATAGAAAAAATATATGTTAATGGTCTGTGATCCGTTTTAACAGCAAAGTGTTTGCCATAAATATATGGTCTGAAATGGGTAATTGCCCAATGAATTGCCGCTAACTCTTGTTCTGTTGTGCTCTTATTGCTTTCCCCTTTTGTAAATGAACGAGATGCATAAGCTATTGGGAGCTGAATTCCGTGACGGTTCTGAGTTAGAACTGCTCCGCAAGCTTGTTTAATAGCATCTGTTATAATGCAAAATTCTTTGCGAAAATCCGGATCTTGTGGTAATGTGGGATGCATAAGCTTTTCTTTAAGGTATTGGAATGCGCTTTGGCATTCACTTGACCATTCAAAAGGAACATTCTTTTTACATAATCTAGTTATGTGCCGTGAATAATCGGCGAAGTTTCTTATAAATCGACGATAATAATTGCAGAATGCTACAAATCGTCTCGCGCTGTCCGCGTCAGGAGGGACAGGATAATTTTTGATGACGTCAAATTTCTTGTCATCTGGCAATACTCCTTTGTCAGTGCATTTGTGACCTAAGAATGTCACTTCATGCATGAAAAATGAACATTTTTCTGGATGCAACTTTAGGTTATATTTCCTACATACATTAAAAACATCAGTTAAGTTTTTAATCATGTGTTTTTCGGAACATCCTATCACCATTAAATCGTCCATATAAAGGAATGCCTGAGAGGGTTCTAAGCCCGAGAATGCTATTGTCATCATTCTCTGATATGAATTTGGTGCTATTTTAAGACCAAATGGTAATCGCGTGAAGCGATATGAGCCATTGTTCGTTGAAAAAAATGTTATATTTCTTGAATTTTCTTCAAGTTCAATTTGGTGAAAGCCTGACATTAAGTCAAGGCATGAAAAGTATTTAGCTCTGCCCAGTTGGTCTAGAATATCATCAATTCTGGGGAGCGGGAATTTATCAGAAAGTAATTTTTTGTTGATTTGGCGATAGTCAATTACTAATCGCCATTTTTTTTCTTCCGAGTTTGGTAATTATTTTTTCGGAACTAGCAAGTGTGGGCTGTTATACTCGGATACAGACGGTTCTACGATTTTGTCGTTTATTAATTTCCCTACTTGTTTTTGGATTTCCTCAACTTGGTTATGCGGGCTTCTGTAGTTTTTTATATAAATGGGTTCATCATCTTTAAGTCTTAATGTTTGTTTATAAAAATTATTTGTCGCTATTGGTTCGGTTTCCAGTCCGAACACATCACTATACTTGGTGCATAATTCTGTTAATTGATTCTTGAATTGTTCTGGAAAATTTTTCTTTTACTTTGAAAGTACTTGTTCGCTTCTATTTTCGGGATTAGTGGTATGAATATAGTAATCTGTTAAATTTTCATATTCGATTTTGTTTACTTTGACCAATTGGTCGAAATTAGTTGTGTTTAGAAGGCGAATGTATACATGTTGGGATGCTGCTATTGTATTTGCAACATAAATTCCATTATGTATTTCTTGATTTGGAACAAATATATAATCGTTTACTGAATTAATGTCTATTTTTCGAATTACTTGGGATCTGGCTGGCAGAAGAACTGTATTGTTGCCAGCACTATATGGTATCGGAACATAAATAGGATAATTTAAGTTTTGAGGTCTAATTATAAACCAGTCTTCACTGGCAGAAGAACTGTATTGTTGCCAGCACTATATGTTATCGGAACATAAATAGGATAATTTAAGTTTTGAGGTCTAATTATAAACCAGTCTTCACTTGGTTTGAAGTCCAATTGGCAATTGAATTTTTTAATAAAATCAACGCCTATTATTCCATCACACGGTATTGAAAAATCTGAGTCTACTAAATGAAATTCGTGTGGAATAACATATTTTGTTGATTGAAGTTCTATTGAAGTTGTTCCTTGCGATTTTATTACACCCTGGCCGATGCCTTGGATGTTTATAATTTTGTCTTCTTGAATTTTGAAATTATCTGAATTTATTTTTAAAAGTGAGATATCTGCCCCAGTATCTATTAGGAATGTGAGTTTATTTTCAGTTGAATGATTATAAAAAGTGGCAAATATATTAAGACTGTAATTGATGGAATGAACCTTTGCATTTACTGATTGTTTCCTAAAGGGTTCTGAGAGTTTTCCGTCGCATTTAGCGGCACTCTCACATTGTTGTTTTTATTACCTTGGTTGGAGTTACCTCGGCGTCTTCCTCGATTTTGGCCTCGTCTTCCTCCACGGTTATTGTAATTATTGTTGTTGTTGTTGTTATTACCGCCTCGGTTGTAATTGTTGTGGTTGTAATTTCTGCCACGATTATAACCTCGGCCTCCGCTATTATTGTTGTTTGCATCTCGTCGATAATATAGGACAGTGTTACTTTGACCTGCTATCTCCGTGCAACTATTGACGAATTTGGAAACGGCATCATTCATGTTTGTGAATGTGCCTGCCTGCATGATAAGTTTTACCTTATCAATCGAACAATTTTGGGTCATAGCTTTTACAGCCGTTGGAGTGCTATATTTGTTTGCAAGTGATTGGCTTAGACCTTCACTGATATAGGCTCCTTCAAGGGCCTTTGCCAGTTTTTCCACCTCTTGGGTGTATTGGTTAGCCGTTTTGTTTTTCTGCTGCAGATTAAGTAGCTTGGCAGATACAGCTTCTACCGATTCTCCTTTTACTGCATTTGACACTTGCGTAATGATTGCAGCAATTGTCTGCTCATTACTTATTAGATTTCTCGCATGGCCTTTTAGTTTTGTTTTTATAAGGCTTATGGCTGTTAGCTCATGTGTGCCTTTTAAGGTATCCAATAGATTCAGAGAATCTAGAAAACTTTGCAGATTTTCCGGCTTACCATCAAACTCTGGTAATAGAGAAGTGGCTAGCTTGATAAATTTTACAACTGTTTGTGCCATTTCAACCATGTAGTTGCTATACCTAAATATGGGTCTTCTTTTTCTGTTAGTTTTACCCTGACATATGGTAGCGTTGAAAGTACCATTGCCTTTTCTGCCTATTCATTTTTAGATCTTATCTAAGTTATTTGCCCTACTCATGTATCTTTTCTTAATTATTTTACTATGCTTAACATATATTGTAAGCAGAAATTGTAAGACTGACACTATCGTGATAATTATTAACAGGATCCACAACGATTTTATATCGTCTGTGTGATCAATTATCTTGACATTGTTTACAACGTTGGCAGTATTGTCTTTTGCCTCACTAGAATCACTAAACCATCCCATTATGTAATTTAGTTGTTTTTATATATTCAATGAAACAAATTTTTTTTTTTTTACGTTCATGAAGAAAAAAAGTAAGGCTTTCTATTAAAAATTTTTTATTTTTTTCATAAATTTTTTTTGTGGGGTTACGTAAAGAAAGAAAAATATTTTAAATTGTTTTAAATTTATCATTTGACAAATGTTTTGTTGCAGCTGAGTATATAGATACCCAGCGCCAGAGACGTGCAAATATTAGTTGTTATAAAATGTGGTTGGCTCACATTTCAGTTTACAATTCATTTTATTAAAAAAAAAAGCAAATTCTCCAACCACATTTGTTAGTGTAAAGCCTATCAGTGTTTAGTATTTTTTCAAGCAGCGGTTTCCCACATAGGCTTGAAATTAGAACTTAATGTTAAAGCAAATTGGGGCATTCGCAATTATGCAGCCCGTTTGCGTTGTTTCGCACCAATGCGAAGCTGCTGGTCTAGGTGTTGAAGTCGCTCTGTGTAGCGTTTTCGGTCTAATTCATCTGTAATGTTTATGTAATTCTAAGCGGTCTCTTAATGTACTTTGGTCATTTGTATATTTGTATTTATTGTGTCAAAGTGTCACAATGTATTAACGGACTGTTATACCCTTTGATTTATGATAATGGTAGGGTAGATATGCTACAGTAGGATGATATACATCCTCAGGAAGAGATAAAGGAGGGGACCTAGACACATTAGAAATAAGAAAGTCGTTAACAAATACAAGGTCAAGTGTGCTATTCAAATGATTTGAAATTGAATTGATTTGAAACAACGAAAGATCAAGCATGCAGTCAGTAAAATCATGCTGTGCTGAGGGCACTAGATAGTTTTCGGCAGTGAATAATGACCAAGAGATATTCGGCAAATTAAAATCACACAACACCATAAATAGGTCATTGTCACGCACGTGTGAAGAAACTTCTTTAATACAAGTAATATGTTTCATATAAACTTGAATATCAGAAGAAGGAGGGACATAAGAGCATGTAATATGGATATTCCGTGTAGGAAAAGACACCTTAACTGAGACAATCTCCGCGTCAGTAGGCGTACTAAAACAGAAAAGTTCTGACTGGAGAGTGGCTTTAACGGCAATTAACACCCCACCATCTCGAGTAAATAAAACTATTCGAAAGTACCTCAAAATCGGATATAGTTGAATTTAACCATGTTTCTGAAAATGCAATTATATCCGAGTCGAAGGAAGTACTGGTCATGAAAAGATTTTTAGGCTTTGAAATAAGACCTCTGACATTCTGATAATGAATACAGATTTGGTCAGAAGATGAAGTTAGTTTTTTGTGGCAGAAAAAGTATTGAAGGGACTGGAGGGGTGACAGGCCGGTTACGCTTTTTGGCTTGAACTCGTGAACAATCATGTGTGGAGGCCAAAATTTGGGATCACAAATGATTGGGAACATATCATGTGAAACATTTATTTTGAATGATGATATTTCACGAGGGGTGGAGAAATTAAATTTGGTTATTGACACGCTAGCAGTAGATTTGCTAGCAATATATATATTATATTATATATATTATATTATATTATATATATTATATTATATTATATATATATATAATGCCTCAGAAGTGGTGTCCGATGAAAGTCGAGATACAAAAACATGCCTACGAGGGGCAACAACCGTTAAAGTAGGTGCTGATGGGGCTGCAGGTAATACAGGAGTTGGAGGAGCTAAAGACCATGATTGTGTTTAACAATCTGGGCAAGATTGCGCGCAGGTCTACCTTTGCGGCCAGGAGCTGACGGGGCTGAGGCAGTTTGGATAACTGGGACAGTATCAGGTACGGGCTCTACTGGAACTACTATAGGGGATGAAATGGGGGTAATTGGGCAGTCGCTAGGAGAAGGCGATAAAGACAACATTGGAGATAATCCAAGTTGCTAGGTAGGGACAAGAAAGGCGTAGGTGTCTGAACAGATGTAGAGGGCAATTGCAAAAGTTGAGGCTCCAACCGGCGATTGGTTGGAGACTCGAATTTATATTTGGCAAGCAACTCAAAACTCGAGTCAAAATTACTCGACAGCTGCTTAGCCACATTATTCAATTTTTAGAATTGATTTCTCACAGAATTATATATTCTGGAGAAATCAATTTGCTTATCGATGTAATCTGGGCACGACCAACGCAAGCCACCGCAGCCCTTCTTGGCAACTACAGCGATCTCGTCGTAATCACGCCCAGTAAGACCTGCCTATTTAGCATGCATCATGTTTTCACACAGCCAGCAATTTACAAATTACGGCTGTGCAGAATCATCAGCCTGCTTGAACGTGGTTTCTTACAGCACGACATTATTATTACAAGAGTATGCAAGTTGTGAGAGCGCAGAGCAAAACAAAAACGGTGCACAAAAATAGAGCAAGTAAACACTCAAAAAACTATTATCGTACACAAACAAATTGTTTGGAGCGAAAAGCAATAGTAAAAATTTGCGAGAGCGCGATGCACAAGCAGAAATATGCAGCAGCGAACACACGCACAAACAAGTGTATGCACAGGGGAGCACCAAAGCAAAAGAATCAAAAACAGGCAATAACAAAACACGGAACACGGAACGCACCAAAAATGCAAAATTTAGAAATAAAAAGCAGGATTAAAGCGCAAAAATATATAAAAATCTTGGAGCACAAGTAAAACACGTTAATCACTCTCAACTGAGAACTCTCTTTCTGTATCTTCGGCAGTCCATATATCCTCGGAGGCACCGATATTGTCGTAGTCAGCTTATGTGTTTCTTCCTTTGAAAGACCCATCTTCAATAATTTCGCCACGTTTCGTTGTTATTCTTTGTCTGTAGTCTTGATGTCGGATCCTTTCTTAGTGTTCTATACGCGCATAAGTCGTCTAAAATATTTGTCATTTTATTTTTGTAATCGTCCACATTCATTGCTACGGTTTTGTTACATTTATCTGATAATAAGATTTTTATATATTTATGATCTTTTAAGAATATACATGTCTGTTCCACTGTGTCCAATATTGCTCGATCCCTAGTGTTTTGGTTATACTTCGTTTTATGCCCTTTAATCAATAGACAGAATTTGGTGCGCGCCGCCTCTTGTGTTTCTTTTTCTTTTATTCTTTGAACTAACTCTTCACCGTCTGCCATTAAGTAATAAAGATAAATAAAAATAAAAATTCAATGAGAACTTCAAAACTTTTTCCAGGAGAACCAACAACAAATAATCAAAACAACCGACTCGACAATGAAAAAAGCACACCACAAATTCTATCCCTTTCTTGTATGAGGCTACAGCCTATGATCTTAGATTCTACACCCTTCTTACTCATTGTGGTTGTTTCTAAATCTTCTTCTATGCATTGAGTAATAAAGAGACGGAGCTGAAAGCGTGCTCCGAGCTTTTTTACCGTTTTGAAAACCCCGAGAGGTACATCGGGTTGGTCCGCAAACGCAAAATCAAACCCAAAAATAAAGCTCATTTACTATAGGAAGCAACAACAAATCACTCGCAAAACCCATTTTTTTTTTCGTCGTCCGTCTTGATCAAAAGTTTCTGCGCGATGATGAGGACATACGAAGCTCAGTGCAAAGAAAAGGGACAAATAATGCCACTGTGTTCTTTGCGGGGGTCTCTGTCGTTCCTACAAGGCAACAACACTATTTGGGTACTAATGTTGTTGTTGCAGAGCCGAGTCTCGGCGCAAGTAGGTAGAAAATTTGAGTCCCCAGCAAGCCATGGCATTCAAATCCAAGGGTTATGCGCACGGGGCGTTAACATAAGAAATTATGACGTCACATTTTATGGAATTCCATTTCTAGGCTTGAGTAATATATATTTCTACCTTTATTACGTACATTTAAATAATTTATTAATAGGGTCCTTTATAGTAAATAATTGATTGACATATGTAATCATTTTAATTACGAAATGATCGCACGGAAAAAGCCTTAGGCTGTGACGTCACATGCGCAACAGAATATTGCAATCTTCTTAAGTCCATAGAGTTCCCTTGGCTTGGCAGACACATACATATGCGCCGATTTGCACCAATATGTGTTCGATGAGACACACATACAACAACTATTAAGCGCGTCGCGGCATTGATACCCTTATTTATAGAAATGGTATATAATGTTTCAAGAAAAAAATTAATAATTATTGTACCAATAGTTGCACAGTAAATACGAAATTATATTTTTCATAGACATTGGATAAAAATGTATTTATAAAAAGTTTTGTGCTATTTGGTTACATTGCTTATGAATAATTAAAATACCCTATTTTGAGAAAGGGTGCCTTGCTGGTCGAAAAATGAAAAATTATAAAAATCTGCCGAGCTTCTTGCAAGTTGAAAGTGAGTGGAGAAGAAGAAGACATGACTATGCGAATTATAGGCATAGCAGTGCTTAGAAACCACAACAATGAGTTAGAAGGGTGCAGCAGCTAAGATCATAGGCTGTAGCCTCAAACAAAAAAGGGATAGAATTTGTGGTGTGCTTTTTTCATTGTCGAGTCGTTTGTTTTGATTATTTGTTGTTGGTTCTCCTGGAAAAAGTTTTGAAGTTCTCATTGAATTTTGGGCATCGGCAGAAGTAGCTGCAGACAGCCGGGCGTTGTGTTTGCAATTTTTGTTTCCAACCGCGCATTGAGTAATAAAGAGACAGAGGAGGCTTTTGGATCAAAAGCTCTTTTTCGAAACAGTTCACGAGAGATAGCGCGGTTGCCATTGAGTAATAAAGAGACAGAGCTGAAAGCGTGCTCCGAGCTTTTTTTACCGTTTTGAAAACCCCGAGAGGTACATCGGGTTGGTCCGCAAACGCAAAATCAAACCCAAAAATAAAGCTCATTTACTATAGGAAGCAACAACAAATCACTCGCAAAACCCATTTTTTTTTTCGTCGTCCGTCTTGATCAAAAGTTTCTGCGCGATGATGAGGACATACGAAGCTCAGTGCAAAGAAAAGGGACAAATAATGCCACTGTGTTCTTTGCGGGTTTCTCTGTCATTCCTACAAGGCAGCGCGTAGAAACAACAACAGCACAATTTGGGTACTAATGTTGTTGTTGCAGAGCCGAGTCTCGGCGCAAGTAGGTAGAAAATTTGAATCCCAGCAAGCCATGGCATTCAAATCAAAGGGTTAGGCGCACGGCGCGTTAACATAAGAAATTATGACGTCACATTTTATGGAATTCTATTTCTAGTCTTGAGTAATATATATTTCTACCTTTATTACGAACATTTAAATAATTTATTAATAGGGTCCTTTATAGTAAATAATTGATTGACATATGTAATCATTTTAATTACGAAATGATCGCACGGAAAAAGCCTTAGGCTGTGACGTCACATGCGCAACAGAATATTGCAATCTTCTTAAGTCCATAGAGTTCCCTTGGCTTGGCAGACACATACATATGCGCCGATTTGCACCAATATGTGTTCGATGAGACACACATACAACAACTATTAAGCGCGTCGCGGCATTGATACCCTTATTTATAGAAATGGTATATAATGTTTCAAGAAAAAAATTAATAATTATTGTACCAATAGTTGCACAGTAAATACGAAATTATATTTTTCATAGACATTGGATAAAAATGTATTTATAAAAAGTTTTGTGCTATTTGGTTACATTGCTTATGAATAATTAAAATACCCTATTTTGAGAAAGGGTGCCTTGCTGGTCGAAAAATGAAAAATTATAAAAATCTGCCGAGCTGCTTGCAAGTTGAAAGTGAGTGGAGAAGAAGAAGACATGACTATGCGAATTATAGGCATAGCAGTGCTTAGAAACTACAACAATGAGTTAGAAGGGTGCAGCAGCTAAGATCATAGGCTGTAGCCTCAAACAAAAAAGGGATAGAATTTGTGGTGTGCTTTTTTCATTGTCGAGTCGTTTGTTTTGTTTATGGTTGTTGTTGGCTCTTATGGAAAATGTTTTGAAGTTGTCTTTGAATTTGCTGCAGACAGCCGGGCGTTGTGTTTGCAACCTCTGTATCTGGCTTCAGAATTTTTGGAAAAGAGCTTTTGATCCAAATGCCTCCTCTTGGTCTGTTTATTACTCTATGACTCTATGGTTTGGCAGCAACAACAAATCACTAGCAAAACAACAACATTGCGCACGAAAACCCATTTTTTCTTCGTCCCCCGTTGTGATCTATGAAATTCATTTTGCTTATGGTTGTTGTTGGTTCTTATGGAAAATGTTTTGAAGTTGTCTTTGAAATTTGGGCATCGGCAGAATTAGCTGCAGACAGCCGGGCGTTGTGTTTGCAACCTCTGTATCTGGCTTCAGAATTTTTGAAAAAGAGCTTTTGATCCAAATGCCTCCTCTTTGTCTGTTTATTACTCTATGGTTTGGCAGGAATTCTATTTTCGTTTTGTTTATGAACCACTCTCTTTTATTGTTGTTGTCCGCTAGTGTAAGGTTCCGTTGATCTCGTAGCTTGTCTTGTTTCGTTTCTTGTTTTTTCCTGAGCGTTGTTGTTATTTTGTTTTCTATGTATCTCACATTTTCAAAAGACGTTTTGGCGTCATCTGTGGTCATCAGTTGTTCTATGTTTGTTTTTGCTGATTCCATATATTATGTTTGTTTTTGTAATAGGTTGTGTTTGTGTTTTATAAGTAAGTTAAGTATTTTGGTGTGGTAAAAGTGTGTGTGTCTAGTCAATGCTCTATATATGCCAGGGTGGGTTTTGTTGTCACTCGTCAGTATGGGCAAATTTTTTGTCAAGTATTTAATAAAGTTAGGTATTAAGTTCGATTTCCTACATTTTAACCAAAATTTAAGCTAGATTTAAGTTTGGTTAATTTTACCAATGTTAGTTGGAATTTGTTGATTTTTCTTTTTGAATCCTTATATTTAGTTTTTATTTTTGCGTAGCTCCTCTTTGCTGCTATGCATACGGCGTGCCTTCCGTTGATATTTAATGATGGTTTTGGCGAACTTTCTATTGTAAAATTGTTTAGTTGGCTGGCACGATGTCCGGGTTTTTTTTAATAAAACAATGAAAACAATTTTATTGATTTTTGCTTCCAATATATTTTGGTTGCGCATCGGCAAACCGTTTCATGGCACTAACACAAGGTACAAAAAACAATTAACAATTGAGTTAGAAAAAGACGGGAAACTACCATTTTTAGGCACTTTAGTAATTAGATTGGACAACACACTCATAATTAAGTGGTATAAGAACCCCATAGCCTCGGGACGAATACTCAACTTCAATTCAAGCCACCCCAAGAGTATGATAATCAATACAGCAATAAGCTGTATGAAAAGAATGCTTAACATATCCGACACAATATACCACGAAGAAACTATACATGATATTAAAAAAATCTTAACGAGAAATGACTTCCCACAAAAAGTAATTAAAACAATATTAAAAAGACGATATATCGGAACAGAAAAGCCTACAGAACCTAACAAAATATTCAAATCCCTAATATATGTCCCACGACTATCAGAACGCCTCACGCCTACAACAACCAAGAAATAAAAGTAGCACACAAACCTACGAACACAATACAAAAATTCTTTAATAAGATCAAAGCAAAAATTACTATGGCCGATAAAAGTAATGTAATTTACCAAATACCATGAGCTGGGGAATATAACAACAAATGCAATAGTTAGGATTACCCAACATAAATCAGACTTCAAATTAAGACATCAAAATAATATGCAGAAAACAGCACTAATGACCCATTGTATGAGAAGCAACCACACACCAAATTTTGATGCAACAACAATCTTACAACAAGAACAAAAAACGACATACATTAGAAATGCTACACATAATTAACCCACCAACGAACATACGACTAAACTACAAGACGGACACCGAAAATTGCACTCACTTGTACAGACACCTATTGAACAGCCAAACAGACTCAGTTTAAATCTCCACGTCATAAAGCGCAGACGTGTAAAAAAATATATGTTAAATGTTCCAATTTATTGTTTAATTTAATATATATTTTAATGTTAATTGTTTTTGTACCTTGTGTTAGTGCCCTGAAGACGGTTTGCCGATGCGCAACCAAAATATATTGGAAGCAAAAATCAATAAAACTGTTTTCATTGTTTTATTAAAAAAAACCCGGACCTCGAGCCAGCCAACTAAACAATTATAATATAATAAATAAATAAACTAAAATATCCTTAAAAAATGCAACTCTCATTTAGAAATGTATGTTGCTAAAATAAAAACTCAAATTATGTTTTAAAAAAAAACCCATCATACCCATACCCATCATTCTTAATATATGTCCGCAATCAAGGCGGACAACAATAGTAGCCACTGGAATGTCCATGTTTTATTTGGGTATGTTTAGTAGACGACTGAAGACTGAGTCATTATCCTATCTGATCGAATATCTTCAATATGACAGTGATGCTTTCCGGATTATAAAAGAAAATGTCTGGGGCGGAACTGTTTACTAAGTGATCATAATGTGGTCGAAGTAGTTTCACCTTATCGGACCGGAAGCAGTCGTTTCTCAACTACAAGCTACGTATATTGCAGCACGCTGCATACGAGAGCAGAGACTTGTGTGAATAGTTATACCTTCGAGCGAAAAAAACCGAAATCAGCCTTTCACTGTTACCCTTTCGGTCCCCTCGATGCAAGGTACCTTTACTGCCCCAAAAAACTAACTTAGACTTCCGACCTAGTTTCCATTCATTATCAGAATGTTAGATGTATCATTTCTAAGCTTAACAAGTAAGAGGTTCTAGTCGGGAGCTCCCGACTAGGGGATACCCTGAACCCTCATATTCCAACACCAAATGCAGCTCGCGCTAATAGATAGAGAGTAGCGGGGAGGTGGCAATAGGTATAAAATGAAAGATACTTGATATATATATATACTTTTCATGTCAAGTTTGGTGACTCTAGCTCTTATTATTTACAAAAAATGCTTAAAAAACAGGATTTCGATATACATTTTTATCGATTACTTTGAAACGGAGTAAGTTATCGATTATCGGAAACAAACTCGATCTGCGCAGGCACTAGGACCACCTACATCGAAAATTTGAATTTCAATTTCTCTAGCTCTTATAGGTTCTAAGATCCTTGCGTTCATACATACGGACGGACAGACAGACGGACATGGCTAGATCGACTCGGCTATTGGTGCTGATCAAGAATATATATACTTTATGGGGTCGGAGATGCTTCCTTCTGCCTGTTACATACATTTGTATTTTGCACAAATACAATATACCCTTTTTACGCATTTTCAATGGGTTCAGGGTATAAAAATCTTTTTATGGCTAGTACTTCCTTCGATTCGGATATAATCGCATTTTCAGAAACATGGTTTAGTTCAACCATATCTGATTTGAAAGTTTTTTAGAACAATTTTTATTTGCATAGAAATGATCTCCCGACTCCAGGTGGTGGGGTATTAATTGCCGTTAAAGCCACTTTCCAGTCGAACCTTTCTCTTTTACTACGCCTACTGCCGCTGAGATTATCTTAGTTAATGTGTCTTTTCCATCACGTGATGTATTAATTACATGCTCCTATGTTCCTCTTTCTTCTGTTATTCAAGTTTATGTTGAACATATTAGTTGTATTAAAGACGTTTCTTCAAACATGCGTGATAATAAAATATTTATGGTGTTTGGTGATTTTTATTTACCGAGCATCTCTTGGTCATCATTCACTGCCGAAAATTATATAGTATCCTCGGCACAGCATGCCTTATAATGACTTTATAATCTAATCATTTGAAAAGAATTATTGATCTTGTATTTGTTATTGACTACCTTATTGATAATGTGTCCAGGTCCCCTTCTTTATGCCTTCCTGATGATGTATATCATCCCACTTTAGAGGTTGCAATGTTCAATTGCAATCCTCCTATTTCTCAATTTTCAGCTATCAAAAAGCTATGAAGGTTATCTTTCTTGTGGCAAAAGACAGTATGCCCAAAATCCGAGGCAGCTATATAATTTTGTACACTTGACGCTTACATCTTTAAGTTTGCCATCTTCTTTTTCTCTCGGGATGGATAAAGCTAGCAATGATTCCTATTCTGTTAACCTCTTTGCTAACTTTTTCCAATCAACTTACTCTTCCATCTGTCCTAATAGATATTTTTACCATTACTATATTTTGCTTTTATCCGGTTCTATACCTGCTCATATTTTTTCTCATTCCTCTCTCCTTTCGGCTATAAATTCTTTAAAATCTTCTTACTCTTCTGGGCCTGAAAATATTCCCAGTTGTCTACTTAAGGAGTGTAGTTCTTCCCTTCTTCCTCCATTCGGCACGCCAAAGATCTAATACACTTGCAGACCCAACCTTTTCATATAGCTCAAAGTGCTTTGCCTGCATCTAACAAGCACAGGGAAAATAGTTAATGGCGAGTTTGGTCAAAACATCTTGATAAACAAAAAAGGTTTTTAATCAAAAACCTAGTTTTCGACCAATTGTTCCTATGGCAGATATATGATATAGTAGTCCGATGTAAATAAGATTTTGCAAAAATAAAGGGACCATAGTAAAATCTTTAAATGCCGTGTTTAATCAAAATGTCTTGAATGACAAAAAAGTTTTCCAAACAACAACTTAGCTTTCGACCGGTCGTTCCTATGGTAGCTATATGATATGGTGGTCCGATCTTCATAGGATTTTGCATTTATATGAGGAGCATAGTAAAACTAATGAATGCCGAGTTTGGTCAAAATGTCTTGATAACAACATTTTTTTTTTCATACAACAACTTAATTTTAGAAAGATCGTTCCTATGGTAGCAATATGATATAGTGGTCCGATCTGAATAGGATTTTGAAATATATATGAGGAGCATAGTAAAACTAATAAATGCCGAGTTTGGTCAAGTATCTTGATAAACCAAATTTTTTTTCATACAACAACTTAATTTTAGACCGCTCGTTCCTATGGCATAGGTATATGATATAGTGGTTCAGCTGGTTTTGTCATAGAGAAAGCAAGAAAGTAGAAAGAGGGACTTCTGCAAAGTGTCATAAAGATAGCTTTAAAACTGAGAGACCAGTTCGCATGGAAACAGACAGACGGGCATACGGACATGTCTACATCGACTCGGCTATTGATACTGATCAAGAATATATATACTTTATGGGGTCGGAGATGTCACCTTCTATGCGTTACACATTTCATGATAAAATACAATACCCTCTGCAAGGGTGTAAAAATAATTACTTCGCATTTGAAGCATTTCTGCAAATCATTTGTCTCTCCTGTTCAACATGGATTCGTAAAGAATCTGTCAACTACGACCAATCTGCTAGAATTTATTTCGTTTCTAAAATGCAAACTAATGTCATTTACACTGTCATCAGTAAAGCGTTTGACTCTGTGCACCATGACATTTTACTTTTTAAACTTGACCGAATAGGTTTCCCTCCGTCTCTTTTGCTTTGGATTAATTCTTATTTAAAAGGTAGGACCCAAAGAGTAATGCTGAGGCTGACTACCTCTAAACAAGTTCACGTTACTTCTGGTGTTCCACAAGGTAGTCATCTTGGACCTTTACTCTTTACTCTTTTTATAAATGATCTCCCCTCTGTTATATCACATGCCCGTGTACTCATGCATGCGGATGATGTGAAACTTATTCTATCATACACTAATCCCCTACATAATTCTCGTCTACAAGACGATTTGAACGCTATGCAACTTTGGTGTTCGGCCAATCAATTGCATCTGAATTGTTCAAAGTGTATGTTTATGACATTTAATCGTTCTACACCTTATCTTGTCAGTTATACAATCGACAATACCCCTTTGCAACGTATACTAACAGTTAAGGATCTAGGCGTTCTTTTTGATTCTAAACTCTGTTTCAATCTTCACATAGATACCATTGTTTATGAGGCAAAAGGTGTACTTGGATTCATTAAACGATGGTCTAAGGAGTTTAACGATCCTTTTATAACTAAACTTCTGTACATCTTTCTTGTTCGCCCTATCCTTGAATACTGCTCTTGCATCTGGTCTCCGCAGTATAACAATAGCCAGGATCGTATTAAATCTGTTCAGAAGCAATTTCTGCTTTTTGCCTTACGAGGTTTAAATTGGGACCCTAATCTTCGGTTACCATCCTACTCCAGCAGGCTGCTTCTTCTTAACCTTCCGTCGTTAACCAACCGTAGGACAATCCTTGGTGTTGTCTTCCTACATAAGTTGATTGTTGGTGACATAGATTCTTCTTTTCTGTTAAGGCGTCTTCAATTCTTTGTTCCATCTATACCTACCAGGAATTATCACCCCTTATTCCGTTTTCTCCAGCGAACCCTCTCTTCCCTTAATAAAATCGTTGCTTTCAGGATACCTACAGGAACTCACTGACCATTCCCAGTTATGAGTAGGGGCATAGCCGGCTGTAAATTTTCCCCTTACCCGGTCGGTTTCCCATCACTATCTCTTTTTCCTATCTACTTAACACACTATATATCTAGTATAGTTCTTTACTTTATTAACTACTTCTTTCTTTCTTTTTTCCTATTTATTGTATTTTCTTAAATAATACATTAAGACTATAGTTAATTTTACTTAAGAACACTTTTTTCTCTATTTACACCCTTCTCCTTAGCTGTAGGGTCCAATAGCGTCATTGACAAAATTAGCTGTGAAAAGGTGCACAGCTGGCCGGACGGGCAAATAAAACACTTCCATCGGTCGGTAATGCTGTTAAAAAATTATGTATTCTAACTAGGCTTTTAGCATATAATTTATAATGCATGTATTATGTATTGAATAATTAGGAAGATACTCGTTTTGCCGGCCATTAATAAAATAAAAACAAGTAAGAGGTTCTAGTCGGGAGCTCCCGACTAGGGGATACCCTGAACCCTCATATTCCAACACCAAATGCAGCGCGCGCTTATAGATAGAGAGTAGCGGGGAGGTGGCGATAGGTATAAAATGAAAGATAATCGATATATATATACTTTTCTAGAAGCTACATGTCAAGTTTGGTAACTCTAGCTCTTATTATTTACCAAAATTGCTTAAAAAACAGGATATCGATATACATTTTTATCGATTACTTGGAAACGGGGCAAGTTATCGATTATCGGAAACAAACTCGATCTGCGTAGGAACTAGGAGCACCTACATCTAAAATTTCAAGTCCCTAGCTCTTATAGGTTCTGAGATCCTTGCGTTCATACATACGGACGGACGGACGGACGGACAGACAGATGGACATGGCTAGATCGACTCGGCTATTAATGCTGATCAAGAATATATATACTTTATGGGGTCGGAGATGCTTCCTTCTGCCTGTTACATACATTTGGATTTTGCACAAAAACATAATACCCCTTTTACCCATTTTTAATGGGTTCAGGGTATAAAAAATATTAGTCTTGTCCATAATCTATAGATAAAACTTGCTAAAACTGTAAAAAGCTGCAAAATCAGCCAACAATAAACTATAAAAGTTTCCGAGCGCTAAACAAAAGTTATATTTTCAATATTTATTTCGCATCTGTTTCCTAGACATCCTTAACCCAACAGGATGCTCATGTAATGAGATATTGATGAAAACCCCATGGTTACTGCTTTCAGGCAAAGGCTTACCTAAACTGCAGTAAACGGCTTCTTGGGTGTATTTTTCCGTACCTCAAATAAAACTATGCCTATATGTTAAAACTTTGGCGCTATAGTTACATTGCCTCTGTTAATCTTGCTTACAGTTTCACGCATAAACTTCGAAATGCGTCTCTGGGCCTTTTTAACTGGGACATTGTCTTACAATGAATTAATATTTATTTTATATTATTTTGCTCATTCATGGAGGCTTGAGCAGACCTTTTTACTAGTTTTGAAATTAAGTCCTTGTCGTCAGCAAAAGCAACAAATGGAAGTTCGGCAGACGAATAGTAATTTGATGCTTTCTATAAAAGTCGACGTTGACTGAAAACTTGATTGCATCAGCAACTCTAGAGGGCCTAATGGTTTCAGCCATGGAATCATGATTGTACTCCGTTCTGTGTTTAGATGAATCTAAACTTCCTTGGTTTTATTCAATGCCATCGGAAGGGACGTAACAATGTTGGCCACAGGAGTTGATACACTCGGCCACATCCCAAAGTCTTTAGAATCAAGAAAGGGAGTCGTGAAGAAATAAGCCTTTCCCCTAAAGGCGTTAAGTCTTCCAACAATCATTCAGATCGGGAAAATCTTGGCCATTTGTTATAGGAGCTAATATTCATTATTGACAGAGAAATTTATAGAAGGTGCATATAAACAATTTGAGCTTGCTTCTCTACTTCATTGGCTTTCAAAGTTCTCGCGAGAAATATTGTCCACTTGATGTGAAACCCATAATCCTTTACATCATAGGAAAACTTTATCGGGACCATTATGCCTATTTTCTGATATCCTATTCCCTATACGGTACTCGGTGCGAAAAACTTCTATTAGCGTCCAAAGCGTTAACGTGCTTAAATTCGAAAACTGTATTAACGCTTTTGTACGCTCATATTTGGATAGCTGTTCGGGATTAAAATAAATATCATTTCCTAGTGGGTCATGAGCTTGCTACGAGATCTGTGAAACTAAGGTCGATGGAACTCGTAATTTCCAGCCGGTCATTTATTGAGCCTTATTCCTGTTGCTTAGATATTCGGGAGACTTGAAGTGTACCTATTGTAAATTGACAATGGCTAAGCGACTGGAGCCCTTCAAATGTAGGGTCATTTTGCCGAGACATGTTCAGAACCGCGTCTATGCTTTATCATAAAAGCAAACAAGCAAACGGAATAATTACATATATCTATATATATATATACCATCGGATAATATCGGCAAATAAACATATCTCGTTTTTGAGCGAGCACACAGGTAATGACGTAAGTGGTGGCGTTGTTCAATAAGATAAAGTGCTAAAAAAAAATCTGGAGTTATGGAAATTGGTTCCACCGTGGATGAATCTGGGAGCTCTCTACTCGCTATTTTCTTTTCAGAATCTGTCCTTATGCGTCCTTGCCCGATAGTAAAACCCAGATATTTCGTCTCCCGCATACGGAACTTCAATTTGCCAACATAGTAAAACATCTAAGACAGACAGTACTAACAAGTCGTCCAAATAAACTTAGTGCGCAGATTTGCGGGTATTGCTTGGTCCATTGGAACGTTTGCGCTTCGTTGCATAGTCCGATAGGCCGGTATTGTTTTGTATTGTTAAACCGGTATTCTGACGCGAAGTATTATCGAGAGTTGTTTGACAATATGCATATTTCATATCCAAGCGGATTTTAAATCTGGCTTCTGCCAAATTATTTAAAATTTCGCAAATATATGGTAAGGGTTACGCAACCTTTTTCTAATTTATTTATTTATAAGATTTTTACCTTATTTACTTGTCGTAAATTTAGACAAAACCAACATGTATCACTGTTCTTTACTAGCACTTTCTGCTTCAGGGACTCGTAGACTCCTTAATTACGTGCAGCCCTAATATGCTGTCTATTTCTGTGAAATTTCCATTGTTTTATAGGTACCTCTGAAACACTAATGAAATGATCTATTTACGATTTACTGGAATGGTCTTCCAACATGATTTCAGGCTGACTAACGAACTTAAAGATATCTATGTTGGAGAATATTCCTTTGCGAGTCCTAGTACATTTATCTTACCTAATATGAAAAGCAGTAAAGAATAAATGTGGTTTATTTTTACCGTCACAATCATTCGGTATTTCTAAATTAATATACTTTGATTATTTAGCTGCCGCTGAATTATGATTCCCTTGGACAATATTAATGGATGTGTCTACTTTTGGGTTTTTAATACATCGACATGGAAGTTTCCCGTGGGCTTTTATTTTGGTCGATGACCGCAAACGGCTTAAAAATTTCCTCTGCAACCCTCTGCAACATAACAGAATATGATTCAGGATAATCATCGAATTGGTGACTTGCCACAATTACAAGAGATTGGCCTAGTAGACCTTTTCTGTATGAGGTGTTGGTTTGTGACTGGATTTTGCTACTCAGTGATAACTTAGTTTTATGCGATCGAAGCGTTTGGGTCCAAATCGGTTTAATTTCGACAGAAAATTGCTCGTGTTTTCGAACCGCTTCACGTAAATGAGACTTTCACGTAATCTCCAGGTGCAAGAACTCATGATAGAGACTAAGCTTTTCAATTAATATACCTATTATTTGCTCATACAAATTCCTTCCCATCGGTTTCACAAGTAAAATGGGTACGCTTGCAAAAGAACTTCCAGTAACAATCACTTGCCTTACCACTTAAATGAAGATAGACGTCAACCCATAGGATTTGATAATCCCTGCCTAGGTTTTGTCGGGACAATGGGCGAACGAGATAAATAAAATCATCCATGCATACATTTTTGACCCATCAACCAAATTAGTATCGGTTATAATTGTCCTTTGACTGGTTGGGCTCGGCTTCTAAGTCCACTAAATCTTGTACTCTGTTAAAATTTTTAATCGAGCTGTCAAGAATTTCTGCTTGCGGCCCACCAAAGACATACTCACTTAAACACATATGAAACCCCGTATTAATCACAAATATGACACCGAAGAAAAACCAGGACCCCAAAAGGAAGACGTGCCCGCCAAACTGCGGAGGACCCTTGTACACCCCGGCCTGTGAGCTGACCTGCGCCGGCCCGCCCGAGCGTCTACATCCAATGATTGAGAGCATGCGTGCCGCACTGGCCGGATAAATCCCTGGCATGTTGCTGGAGATTGATAAATCAGAGCATAAGGAGGCACTCAAGCCAAATTTAGAGGAGTCAGTCGTTGTGCTTCAGGTGCATCGCGTCATTTCAAATGACTCGAAACCTAAACATTTTTTCCCACCATCACTTTCAATTAAAAAAAAAACCCTTAAAGGAACACAATAAAAAACAAGTAAGAGATTCTAGTCGGCAGCTCCCGACTAGGGGATACCCTGAACCCTCATATTCCAACACCAAATGCAGCTCGCGCTTATAGATAGAGAGTAGCGGGGAGGTGGCGATAGGTATAAAATGAAAGATACTCGATATATATATACTATTCTAGAAGCTACATGTCAAGTTTGGTGACTCTAGCTCTTATTATTTACCAAAATTGCTTAAAAAACGGGATTTCGATATACATTTTTATCGATTACTTGGAAACGGGGCAAGTTATCGTTTATCGGAAACAAACTCGATCTGCGTAGGAACTAGGAGCACCTACATCTAAAATTTCAAGTCTCTAGCTCTTATAGGTTCTGAGATCCTTGCGTTCATACATACGGACGGACGGACGGACGGACGGACGGACGGACGGACGGACAGACAGACGGACATGGCTAGATCGACTCGGCTATTGATGCTGATCAAGAATATGTATACTTAATGGGGTCGGAGATGCTTCCTTCTGCCTGTTACATACATTTGCATTTTGCACAAAAACATAATACCCCTTTTACCCATTTTTAATGGGTTCAGGATATAAAAAAACCCTTAAAGGAACACAATAATTCGCATATTGATATTATAGAACCGTCTGTATCAGAATACAACAGTCCACTCTTACTGATTCCCGAGAAAAATTTACCAGGCTCCACTGACAAAAGATGGCGAAATAGTACAATATCGTCAGATAAATAAAAAATTATGGGTTATTCCGAAAAACACATGAAACACAACCTTAAGCTATCCAGAGAAATGAGCAGTTTTTATGAACGAAGTACTTTTCTAGGTCACAAGTGTACTGACAAGGGTATCTTACCAGAAGACAAAAAATACGATTTCATTCAGAAATACCCTGTCCCATGTAAAAAGAATTTAAAATTCGAATGGACAGCTGAAAGCTTTTGAATACCTAAAAAGAGAATTAATTAAGCCATAGTTGCTACAATACCCTGATTTTAGCAAAGAATTTTGCATTAAGCCCGACGCAAGTAAGCAAGAGTGCGGAGCAGTGTTCTTATACATTTTTTTTTTTTTTTTTTTAAATTTTAATAGCTTTATTTTAATTTTTCTGTTATTATAAGAACAACTTAAATTAAATTTATTAGAAAATTTACAATACTACTTAGTCTACTATTAAGTCTAATATAAAATTAACAAGGTTACGGTGACTATATATATCGATCTAGGCGATCGATTGGATGAGACCTCCGCAATCTCCTCCGCGTTTGGACTCCTCCAATTCGACGCCTCTTTAGAAGGCGCCTAGCCAGTCGATTTGGATGGTTACCCAGTCGCGTTATGTAGTTTGCAGTCTGTTTGTTTATGACATCCCCGACCTTGGGCACTCCTAGGTCTTTTTCCAAATCGGAAGTTCGCATATACCAGGGGGCACCAGTCAGATAACGGAGCGTTTTTGCTTGAAACACCCTGATTTTCGTAAGGCGCGATTTTGCAGCAATACCGCAAACTTGAATACCATATCGCCAGGCAGGAGCTAGGCAGGTTTTGTATATGTTTACTTTGTTTTTTAAAGATAGCGCATTTCTACTGTTGAGCAGCCATCTGAATTTGCCTAATCTGCTTTTCAGGGCTCCTGTGATACTTGAGATGTGTTTACTAAAGGTTAAACGCCTGTCTAAGTGCACCCCTAAGTATTTGTAGCTGTCGTGGTGCGCCAATAATTGATCGCGCAGGAAGACTCCAGGACATATATCCCTGCGGAGCGCATAGGTCACATTGGCACATTTATTTAAATTAATGCCAATGTTCCAGCGTTTAGCCCACATTTCAAATTTGTGGAGGTATTGCTGCAGGACGTCAGTACCTTCGTAGACACATTCATTTCTTGATAAGATGGCTGTGTCATCTGCAAATGTGGCGATGGTTAGGTCCTGTGGATCCACAAGTTCAATTGTAGAGCCAGTGGGCATGTCATGTGTATAGAGTGTGTAGAGCGTGGGCCCCAGCACACTCCCTTGGGGAACGCCAGCCCCGATGGACTTGGTAGTGGACTCAACCCCATCGAGCACTACCGAAAAGGTTCGGTTTGCTAAGTAGCTTCGAAGAATCAAGTAAAGTTGAGGTGGCAACAGGGGCTTGATTTTGCTTAGAAGTCCGTCATGCCAGACTCTGTCGAAGGCTTGTTTAATGTCCAAGTACGCTGCCACTACGTATTCTTTGGCTTCGAAACCCTCGAGGATGAAATTCACAACCCTATTTAGCTGTTCTGGTGTGCCATGAGATTTTCGGAATCCAAACTGAAAGGGAGGAATTTTTTGTTTAATCCTATCAATTGACAGCAGTCTCGTGAGCAAGCAACGTTCAAAGAGTTTGCCAATCGTGGTCAACAGACTAATTGGTCTATAAGAGTCTAAGGACGAGGGGCTCTTTCCAGCCTTATGGATCATGCATATCCTTGCCTTTTTCCACTGACTTGGTACATGTCCCAGTCTCAATACCGCATTGAAGATTAGTACTAAAAATAGGACTGCACTGACCGGCATTGCTTTAATCGTTGTGTTGTCAATCCCATCTTCGCCAGGGGCTTTTCTAGTCTTAAGTCCTGCTATGTGCTCTGAGACTTCGTTGACTGTAATTGGAGCAACTGGGAGGCTTAACTGGCCTGGGCTCTCCAGTGTGAGTTGAACCCTTCTGTTCATGTTTGCTGAGCTTGTATTAAAAGGCTTAAAGCGTTCCTCTAAGTCTTCAGCGAATGCATCGGCACGTTCCTTTGGAGATCTGGCCCAAGATCCGTCAGGCTATCTGATCGGAAATTTGGGGGTCACTTGCTGTTTATACCTTCTCGCCAGTCTCCACAGGGAGTGGCTTGAAGACTCATTTGGAGAAACATTTTCCAAAAAACGGTCGGTTTCCCATTGTCTATGCCGCTCCAGCAGCTTTTTGACCCGGTTCGACACTCTGCGGTAGATCCTGTCCACAATTGGATCTCCGGTGCGACAGTACTGCCTTCTAAGCCTCTTCTTAATCAGCAGTAATGCATAGATTGCTGGCGGAAGTCTCACCTGTGGTCGTGAGCTTTGTGATTGGCTTACTGGCGCTGAAATGAGGGCTGCCGAGTGAACCTTGTTTAAGAATAACGCATGTGCATCTTCGATGTCTTCTGGTGTTAGTATTTCCAAGTTTAGGTCAAGAGTTTCCTCTAGGTCTCGTCGAAATACAGCAATGTTGGCTCCAGGAGGCATCAGACGACCTTTAAATGTTTTTTTCTTTGGAATACAGTCGTAACCAACCACTAGTGGGATATGGTCAGAGGATAGCTGATACTCAGGCCTTATACTTAAGCCACCTGGGTGAAGCCCATTATAAACAAAGAAGTCTATAGCACTCGGCGTGTAGCTTTGGGCATACGGGAAGTGAGTGGCTTGTCCAGTCGCTAGTATGTCAGCTGATGTGTTTTGCACAGCGTCTAGTAAGCAGGTGCCTCTTGCGTCTGCTCTAAAGCAACCCCAGCATCTGTTTTTGGCGTTAAAGTCGCCTCCCATAAGGAACATTCTTCCTAGTCTGCTGAAAATTTGCTGGAACTCCAGTGTTGACCACGACAGTTGCGGCGGGAGATATATCGAAGCGACTGTTAACTCACCCCTACTAGTTGCAATCTGGATGCTGGCCATTTGCAATTTCTCAGTCCTTACTGGCTCATTTTGAGTAAATTCGATCTCCTGCTTAATAAGCACTGCCGCTCCTCCTCTTGCTCTATTGCTGGGATGATCCGCTTTGTGGATTTTGTAGCCTGGAATAAAGATGGATACACCTGCCTGTAGCCAGGTCTCTGTGATAAGCATCACATCAATGTTGTATTCAGTTAGGAAGTGCTTAAGCTCCTCCACATGCCCAGAGATACCACGGGCATTCCACAAACCGAGGCTTAGTGAACTGTGCATCATTTTTTGGCGTTCAAAAGACTCAAACATATTTGTTTAAGAAAGTGATTCGTCTCCTGAAGTTCCTTGAACATAGCTTGCAAAGTGTCGACTTTCGCCGTGAGAGCCTCAATTGCCGTCTCCAGCCTTGAACTAATGTGGGGTGGGGTTTCTTGATGCTTGGGGGCAGAGTTTCTATTTGTCGTTGTTCCTTTATTAAAATTTTCTAAACCAGTACGCAGTGTATCTGCATAAGAAAAATTTCCACGTACTAGTGCTGCTGGAATGTATTGCTGGCGGTCTTTTATGCCACTGACATTACTTTTCAATCCTATAGTAGTGCTTACTTTAGGCCTTCGTTCTTGCGTTCTAGCTTTGAACACATTGCATCCCTTGTGCCAAGCCTCGTGATTTCCACCACAGTTGATACAGCAGAGTTTGTCAACCAAAGTTTCTTTGCATTGAGCTGTTGGGTGATTTTGAGCACACTTTCCACATATATAGGGCCTCATGCAATAATTTTTTGTGTGTCCAAATCCTTGGCATCTGTGGCAAAGAATGGCATCCAGATTTTTTTTTGGTATTTCCACCAAGACTCTTTGTCGCCGTATTTGCTTGATTTTCAGCGCATTTTTATTATTAGGTTCGCGAGCCAAATCGATGAAAAAGAAGTTATTTTGGATCAGTTCCTCAACAGCTTCTCCATTTTCCAGGTGTCTAATTTTACGGGGGCGGGGGTTGTGGATGCGAAGGATATTGTGTCCATGTCTCCCAAACTCCTCCTTAATTAAGTCTTCAGGGGTAGTGCTGGCCAAATTTCGGATGATAAGCCTGTAAGCCTTGTCTTCCTTCAGTTGGTAAGTGAAGTGGTGTGCATTGTTCTCTTTGAGAAAATGCACTAGACTACGGTAAGAGCCAGGGTTTTCAACATGAACTCTTACTTTCCCTTGTGATCCAACGTGGAGGGTATAATTGTCAGGCCCAATGACAGCATCAAGTTCTGTCTCCATCTGGCTCACATTGTTGACATTTTCGATGAATATGGGGGGTGGTTTCCTCGATCTCGGTACTCTGGATTCTTTTTCGGCATTCCGATCAATTTCCATTTCTTCCGCCAGCTCCTCGGCATGGGCTACTTCCTCCTCTGTAGGATCATTGTTTTCTGTTGCCAGTAAAGCAAATTGGTTATTGGAGTTAATTGGTCTCTCGTTCTGACGACTGCCCGTCGATATCTGAGACGCAATTAACTTCCCTTTTTTACCGTTTGCCTTGGTCAAGCGTGGAGGCAGCTTATGTTTTATTTTAGTCGTCATCCAGCTGAGTGCTTTCTGGGATGACTTCCCTTTTTCCTGGGTATTATAAGCTGGCTCGTTTGCAGCTAAACTTGTGCAGCTAATATTTGGAGTGGTGCATACTCCTCCGCTTGAAGAGTATGTGGTAGTGTAGGTTGGCGCGTAGGTGGAGATTGACGATGTCAATGTGCATGTCGTTGCAGCAAAATTACTACTACTGCACTTAATTGTATCGTTTGAAGCACTAGCAGTATTTCTGGAAATCATTTCCCGGATTTCGGCAGGTGTAGCGCCAGCAACTCTCATCATTTCCACGAAATCGGGTCGGAACGCTCTCAGCTGAGAGGGAGCGGTAGTATCATCCATATTAACAACTAGACTTTACTCCAAAAATAGCCAGTATTTTTGAGAAAGTCACGGTTCCCAAATAGTGATTTATTGTGATCAAGTCACGAGATTATCGCTCAGCGCTGTCACTGTTTATGTCCGTTGCGCAGCACTGGCAAGCTTCCTATTGGTCACTAATATGATCGTATTAGTGAGCGGAATAAAAGCTCGCTCTCGAAAGCTCTAAAGCTCTCACGTACTCGGATAAGAGAGTTATTAGAACTAAGCTTATGCAGTTTTCTCACTTACTCGCGCAAGAACACCGGCACGTGTTGACATGCATTTATTGTTTCTTTAATAATTAACTCTGCACTGCACTTGGGCTGCCAGAGGCAGCATTCGTGGTTTGGACACCCACTATCTAAGGGATTTGGTTCAGGTGCCCTGGGGCGGGCGAGGTAAGTGTCTCTTTCACTTTAATAAGAAAATTTTTCTAACCGGCGCACTATAACAGGCACCCACGGGAGCAGATATACAAACGACCGATTGTCACCAGAGCTTGCATTGTTCTTATACAAGAACACCATGATGTACATCTACCAGTAGCATACGCTACAAAAACCTTTACAATAGGCGAGAGTGCAAAATCAACAGAACAAGAGTTAGCAACAATCCACTGGGTAATAAAACATACGAAATACGAAGAAATTTACAGTAGAATATATATATTAAGGGTAAAGATAATTATAATGCAAATGCGTTATCAAGAACAGCGCAGTTTTCGAAATAGATGCAGTTACAGACATCACAAAACGTTGTTCACACAAGAAGTGTATCCGACAGTCGCCATCCAACCGCCATGTAACTCCGGAACCAGTACATGGAACATGTACTGAAATTTCACCACACTTATACTAATACACTTGTATGTACTCTTGTAATGTACTCTGAAAAAATAGAACAGATGAAAATAACCTTCAAGCGAACAAAACGTGTTTTTCTTTCAAACCTGAGTTAAATTTGTGCAGAGCAGAAACGCTCCCCCAACGACAATTCATTTTGTAAAAGTTCACCTGGAAGCCCTGCGGACGCCCTACTACATCACTCCAGTTAATTAATTCTTTTGTGTGTCTGAACATATTTTTTCGCTTCACATTGTCCGTGGTTAAAGCGAGGGGCAATTGTATTTAAAAAATTCAACAAAAAAACCCGCAGATAAAATATTGTTCGTGGCCATTAAGGCATCTAAAAAGTGATAAATATTGAAAGAAATAAAACAGAAAGTGACTCCGATAAGGTCGCCATATTGGTGTCTGTACATATGTATATACATATATGTACAAGTGCATACCCAAAAATTTAACCGATCGCCATATTCATGTACGCAAGTACATCAAGACATATCTGCACACATAGGCTTTCGCTCCGTTGAACAACAAGTGTATGAGCTTCTCCATTCCAACCTTCACCAAAGAATCACACACTAAATACATATATAAAAACACACAATTCTAATTGGTATTTAATTAATTAAAACCACACTGTGCAAATTCACCTGCATGTATACACACACACACATCCTATTATATGTGTATAGTTTGTTATTTTTCCTCCACAGCAGCTTCAATATTAATTTATATATTTATTTTTACCAATTAATTGGCAAGTGCAAAACGTAAACAAACAACAGGGTTGTAAAGTGTCAAGATCGGTTTTCGATAAACTGATTCTGTGAAACTTTTATATTTTGTATGTTTCCACCTTGCCATTGAGCTGCGTTTACTTAATAAAATACAAACATATACAGTACTTTTTCTTATTCTTATAAAAAATTTATAAAACATAATTATAAGTTAAGACGTTTCCAAGTTGCGTAATAAATCGAATATCCGTGCGATTTTTCTTAAAATAACAATTTATATAAATAATTCTATGACAAAAAACCTTTTCATTGAGCTGCGTTTAGAATAAACGTGCTTCTTCTTGAGCTCAACCATCAATAAGCAATAAGCGATAAGCATCATTTTTTTTGCGCTATCCGTTTCCACTACACGGCCGCTTTGTCAAAAGAGAATAAATCCTTTTCTCTGGTGTTTCAATAAAGAAATAATTAGATTTTTTCTCAATTAAAGGAAACTAAATAAGAATCAATTTAGTAAATTATTAGAAAAATAATTAATTTAACAAAATTTTCCGATTTCGTTGGACTCAATAGTGCACACCATTTCGGTCATTCCATTTTATTCTGATATCTCGATTCCATCGTTCCTGTGCCATTTCTTGTTCCGTTTTCTCTCTGCTGATTCAAATTATTTGTATTTGATCACATTTCACCTGGTTAGTACAATTTTTGGCTCTGTGAAGAGCCTAGTATGCCAATCGGTGGTGATCAAAACAGCCAAAAACGACTCACAGCACCGTCCGTCAAGGAGTCAAAGCGACCTTTAACCTCACCTAGAGCAGTTTTCGGGAAACTCAAGGTCGAGAGTACCAGCACAACCGTCCGCAAGACTGTGAGTCCGATTCCAACAAGAGATATTACCCCAAAAATTACCCGTTCGACTACGCAAAAAATGCAGAAGTCAAGCGAAATGGCACTGAACGACTTCGTTTCTATAACTGACCGACTAGGCCAGTTTGAAGTGAAGATCAATGACGCAGCGGACAGTGACGTGTCACTGTTCACTCTCCAAGTCCGACGAGATCAGATTAAGACTTTATGGGAAAAGGTAGAACGCGAGTACGAGTTATGTTCCAAAGCTCTCAACCAAGGCGCTTGCAGCAGCAGTGACCTGGTGGCTATGCAAGCTAAATATGATTACTCGTACTCCGTTTACGAGCGATGTGCGGCTCAACTAAGCGAAAAAAATAGAAAGAGCCACGGCGTTAAATAGACAAGCTGAGCAACCCCCTCCAACTTCTCCATGTCCAGGGGTTGCAGTCTCCCGCCATGCGACACTGAAGTTTTCAGTGGGGATTACCTACGCTGGCTTACTTTCCGAGACTTGTTTACAGCTGCTTATATTAACAATCCAAGATTGATGCCGGTGGAAAAATTGTTCCATCTTAATTCCAAAACCAGCGGCGAAGCTAGAGCAATTGTCTCCAAGTCCCCGCTCACCAATGACGGCTTTCAGTCAGCGTGGGCGAGCCTGACGGAGAGATTTGAGAATAAGCGACTATTAGTCAATAGTCAATTGAAAATCCTTTTCAATCTCCCCTCAGCAACACAAGAGTCTGGAGCCGCCCTTAAAGAGCTTCAGGGCACAATCCAGGGATGTTTAACGGCTCTCGACTTGTCCAGGGTGAGCACCGAAAATTGGGATTGTCTGCTAATTTTCTTGTGCTCCTCTAAATTGCCTAAGCTCACGCTGTCGTTATGGGAACAATCGCTCCACGATAAGGCAGAGATCCCTCAATGGTCCGAGATGAATTTATTTCTGATCGACCGATATCGCACCTTGGAGGCGATAGAGGATGTACGACCTACCGCACATACGCCACTCCAGTCCAAACCCACAAGAAAAGAGTCCAACCACCTGAGAACCTTCGAAGCAACAGTGACTGCAAAGCCACAGCACTGCAAATTCTGTCAGAAGGAAAACCATCCCGTGCGTCTATGCCCACGTTTTCTACAAATGTCCGTACCCGAGAGAGTTTCCGTCATTAAGCAACAAAAGCTGTGCTTAAACTGCTTCGCCAGACAGCACCAGTTGAAAGACTGCACCAGCGCACATAGTTGTTTCACGTGCAAGGGACGTCACAACACGCTACTCCACCGTGACAGACCCCAGGTGCCCTCAGCTTCCACAACACCAATAGTTTTGAACCCTCCTTCACCAATACAGTCCACTTCTACTTCAACCCAAGCTACCGTTCGAAACTATTTTTCCGCAAACTCACATGGTGTTCTCCTCGGCACGGCTGTCATCCAAGTGTGTCATTTGGGCACAAAGTATACAGTCCGGGCATTAATCGACTCTGGGTCTGAAGCGACCTTTATTTCAGAGCGATTGTTCAAAAGGGTTAAACTTCCTTATCAACCCGTCGACGCACAGGTCTCCGGTTTGAATCAAGCCATTTCGGCTCAACCTCAAAAACTTTGCCATTTTAATATTGGCTCTCCTATAAAGCCCAGGGTTCATATTGAAACCTCGGCTTATGTTCTTCCAAAGCTGGCAGGCAATTTGCCCTCCTACACCATCCCCCAAACTGCTTTGGAAGAACTTCCAAAATTACACTTGGCCGATCCCTCTTTCTATAGGAGCTCACAGATAGACGTGCTTCTCGGCGCCGATATCCTCCCATCCATATTGTTAGGTGGCTCCTATCCCAACATATGTGGCACTCTCCTTGGTCAAGAAACGATTTTCGGCTGGATCCTTACAGGCCCCGTTTCTAAGACCAGTGCCAAATCTGTCGCATCCTTTTCGACTCAAGTCTCGCTGAATCCAAATGCGAGCTTGGATAAACTGCTCACAAAATTTTGGGAGGTGGAGGATATTCCAGTTAAGCTGGAAAAGGAATCCGACCTTTTTTGTGAGCGCAATTTTCAAAAAACCACTAAAAGGGATAAAAACGGCAGATACTTGGTCACACTGCCATTCAAGAATTCCGATCACATCCAGTTAGGCCATTCAAGGTCCATCGCACTAGCTCAGTTTCTACGAAATGAGAATCGTCTGGCAAAAAATGCCCCCCTTAAGGAGCAGTACGATGCGGTGATCCAGGAATATCTGGACTTAGGTCACATGCGACAAGTCCCTCCAAGCAATGGTTCAGATAACTTTTATCTACCACACCATGCTGTTCACAAGCCTGACAGCACCACGACCAAGCTCCGCGTAGTGTTTAACGCCTCCCACCCGTCATCGAATGGTAAAAGTCTGAACGATGTGCTACATGCAGGGCCCGTTCTGCAATCCGACTTAACCATTCAAATTCTAAGATGGCGCTTCTTCCGATATGTGTTCAATGCCGATATCACAAAAATGTATCGGCAAATCCTTGTGCATCCCAACCACACGCCCTATCAGAGAATTCTGTTCCGAACAAAGGACAACGAGCTTCGTGACTTCGAACTCAGCACAGTCACGTTTGGAGTTAACTGTGCCCCCTTTTTGGCAATCCGGGTACTACATCAGTTATCTGATGACGTTCGTTCGCTCTATCCCTTAGCAAGTCACATTATCGCAAACAATATGTATGTCGACGATGTACTAGCGGGAGCCCATTCCAAATCAACAGCAGATCAAGCAATTGCAGAACTCCGCAAGGTCCTTGAATCTGCCGGGTTCCCCTTGCGAAAATGGACATCCAATGAAAAGGACTTGCTAAGAGCGATTCCCAAGGACCACTTGCTTCACGCCGACTTTTTAGAGATGGAGGAAGCCTGTTCGGCAAAGACTCTCGGGATCAGATGGAAAGCTGACACCGATGAGTTCTTTTTCGCTCCATCCGAGCTAACAGCCAAACAGTCCGTCTCCAAACGTGAAGTCCTTTCACAGATTGCCAAACTGTTCGACCCAGCAGGTTGGCTGGGTCCAGTCATTATCCAGGCAAAAATATTCATGCAGGAGATCTGGCTCCAAGAACTGGGCTGGGACGATCCGCTACCTGAGAGTCTTCTCATTAAGTGGAATTTATTTCTGCAAGAGTATCCGGGCCTCAGTGCGATTCGCATCCCTAGATGGGTCGAATTCCGCCCACAGGGGACTATCCAATACCATGGGTTTTGTGACGCTTCGCAGCGTGCATATGGAGCCGCCATTTACGTGCGCACTGAGATACAAGATCGCATCTCAGTACATCTCCTAACAGCGAAAACGAGGGTCGCTCCGGTCAAGACGATATCCTTGCCACGACTAGAGCTGTGCGGAGCAGCACTTCTGTCCGAGTTATCCGCTGCACTCAGTCCCCAGCTACCTTCCGCTGGCGGCGACTGGTTCTATTGGACAGATTCCACAATTGTGCTAGCTTGGCTTCATAAGCCACCATGCGCCTGGACTACCTTTGTAGCAAACAGAGTCGCGAAAATTACTCAGGCCACTGACTCCAATAAATGGTCCCATGTACGATCCGAGTACAATCCAGCGGACCTAGCGAGCAGAGGTGCCCCACCACAAGCGTTAGTCAACAATGAGCTGTGGTGGCACGGGCCAGAATGGTTACTCCTACCTCAGAACCAATGGCCCATTCCTTCAGATCCCCTCCCAGATACGACAATAGAGCAACGTACGATTAAGGTAAACCTCGTAAACACGGCTCCCTCATTTTCTTTCCTCGAGCGCTTCTCCAAGTTCGATCGAGCCCTGCGAGTGTTAGCCTACATCTATCGCTTCTTCAAGCGTTGCAAACGATTGTCGCTCCCGTCAACTATTGAAATTGACAGCAACGAGATTTCTTATGCACAAGAAAAACTCATTCTCCTGACCCAGAGACAAGCATACTCGTCAGAGTACACTTGCTTGAGCACGAAAAAACAGCTCATTTCCAGCAAAATCCTTAATTTGAACCCCTTTTTAGATGGTAAGGGAATTATTCGAGCATGTGGTCGTGTAAGAGCGGCCGAAGCACTCGGCTACGATGAGCGGCATCCAATCATACTGCCATACACATGTGCATATTCGCGTCTCTTGACCGCTTTCACCCATCTTATATCCTTGCATGGAGGCAACCAGCTCATGATGCGTTTAATACGATCACAGTACTGGATTCCAAAGCTGAAGGTGTTGGTCAAATCCACAATTCATTCCTGCAAAATCTGCGTCATCCGAAAAAAGAAATTGCAAACGCAGCTCATGGGCGACTTGCCTGTGGAGAGAGTCACATTCTCTCGACCGTTCACTCACACAGGAGTCGATTTTGCAGGCCCCTTCGATGTAAAAAATTACACAGGTCGAGCCTGTCTTATTACGAAAGGCTACGTGTGCGTCTTTGTGTGCTTCAGCACCAAAGCCATCCACCTAGAAGCTACATCTGACCTGACCACAGAAAAATTCCTAGCGGCATTTGCGAGATTTGTGGCACGACGAGGGTGCCCAAGTCAAATGCATTCCGACAACGGCAAAACCTTCGTCGGAGCGGCCAAGGTCCTCTCGCGCGATTTTGTAGAAGCGCTTAAGACTCAACTCCAGGCCACTTACAGTCTCCAGAAACTGTCCTGGCACTTCAACCCTCCTAGTGCACCGCATATGGGTGGCCTGTGGGAGGCAGGTGTGAAGAGTTTCAAAAATCTATTTTATAAGTCTACATCGACCTCCAAATACACCTTCGAAGAGCTTTCCACGCTCCTATCCAAAGTTGAAGCATGCCTGAATTCAAGACCGATATCTCCAATGTCGGAAGATCCTACTGATCTCTTAGCTCTGACTCCCGGTCATTTTCTAGTCGGGGGTCCTCTACTTTCCGCCACAGAGCCAGAGATCAAGGAAAACGACGCGTCCATCATCAACCGCTGGCAGCGCTTGAAGGCTTTGCAACAACAGTTCTGTCTCCGTTGGAAACATGAGTATCTTTTAGAGTTACACAAAAGAAACAAATGGCAAACTCCAACGCGAGACTTACAACGGGACGATCTAGTCATTATTAAAGAAGATAATCTTCCAGTTAATGACTGGCGTCTAGGTCGAATCCAAACGACCTATCCTGGCGACGACCAAAGAGTCCGAGTGGTCGACGTCTTAACAGCCCGAGGTGTCTCCAAGAGACCTATCTCTAAGCTAATCCTGCTCCCGATAGAATCTAGTCTCCATTTTCCATCCAGTAAAATTTCCAGTAAAGACTAGAATCCTAGATCCATTGGTCTGCGGACCATCCGTATAAAGCCGCATCAGTAATGTCTACTATGTTTTTTTTCACATTCTTCACGTAACAGCACGATGTCTCCACGCCAACAACAAGGCCGATCCAAGAGCCGGCCGGCAACGGAATCGTTCCGATGCCGAGTATGCCGAGGAGTCCACGCGCTGCGCAAGTGCCAGCGGTTCATGCGGCTGTCTCCAGAGAAGAGACTCCGAGCAGTTCTAGTCAATAAATACTGCCCAAGCTGCCTGGCTCACCAACATTCCGGGGAGTCATGTCGCCGCAAGGACAAGTGCCGCAAGTGCCAGGGCGACCATCACACCTTGCTTCATTTGCAAGAAGCGCGTCGCATGCCATCTCCAGAGCGATCCCAGACAAGGCGCAGCACCAAGGCCCAAGCGCGACGCTCCGCGCCGCCTTCATCCGCTGGTTCCATCTCCGTATCATCATTAATGGAACACAAAAGGACAACCGTGCTCCCGAGAGCACTCATCCGACTCGGAAACGGCAAGGCGACCCGCGACACTCGGGCACTTTTAGACCCGTGCTGTCCGGTAAGTCTTATCGACGCATCCTTGGCAAAGGCCTCCGGGCTATCCGTCACCCGCGTCGGTAAAGACAACGCCTGCTCGGCTATAATAAGCTCTAGGACCTCTAGCTTCCAGCGAGAGGTCATCCTGCAAGTGATGCCAAATCTCCGGTATCAAACTCCAACGAAGCCCGTCAGCGAGAAACTGAACGAGCCCTTCACCAACATTCGATTGGCAGACGATCGCTGGTTCCAGCCGGAAATCTCCAATCTGGTTTTGGGCTCGGATATATATCCGGATTTAATTCTCCAAGGCGTCCTGCCGAGTCTTGGCGGCGCACCACTGGCCCAAAACACGGTCTTCGGGTGGATATTGTCCGGCTCCTGTGCTCAATAGTAGGAACAGAGCCACGTCCCTCTCCCTTTTTCTTTTTGCAATACTGCAAGGCGGGCGGCATGTTCACACAAGAAGTGTATCCGACAGTCGCCATCCAACCGCCATGTAACTCCGGAACCAGTACATGGAACATGTACTGAAATTTCACCACACTTATACTAATACACTTGTATGTACTCTTGTAATGTACTCTGAAAAAATAGAACAGATGAAAATAACCTTCAAGCGAACAAAACGTGTTTTTCTTTCAAACCTGAGTTAAATTTGTGCAGAGCAGAAACGCTCCCCCAACGACAATTCATTTTGTAAAAGTTCACCTGGAAGCCCTGCGGACGCCCTACTACATCAACGTTCTAAAGTAGGCTTCAAGAATACTGCAGCAAAGTACTTAAGTACCATCAGGGCCCGGTAAGTATACCGAATTAATTCTGTTAGGGTCGCAAGTGGAGAATTTTCAGTAATAAGATGCAGTTTGATGTCTGCAACTGAGGTTTATTATACAGTATAATTTGCTTAGCTGCAGATAGCTGAAATTTTTTTTTCGCTGCAATAAGAGCTAATTTTTTGATGAAAATAATAAGTTTAAGTGCATATTACTTAACAGCCTTTTGCACTTAAGCGGCTTATATCGGCAGTAATTTTTAGCCAATTTCTATGAATATCATGTAATTTAAATGCGCAATCTATGATCAAATTTGGCAAATTATGAAGCCGATATTAATTCGATTTGTAAGTGTTTGTTTGTTCTGCGCATGATTGTTTTTTTTTTGTTTTGATCGTGTCTTTTACCTTTTAGTGCATATAGCCCTTCATTGTTGAGTGTGAAATTTTAAAGCGCGTTGTTGGGTTGACCATTAAAGAAAAAATGAAAATTATTGCAGCTATTAATGACAATGTCAACAAAAATTATGTTTGCATGTACGTACATGCATATAAGTACAAGTGTGACAGGTCAACAACTAACCGCATAATTAAAAAGCAAGCCGAAAACCAACAGTCTGCATCTGCGTCTGACTTAAAACGAAAGTGCCAACGAAAAGGTTCGCACGACTTGGTAGAGGAAGCGTTGTATATGTATATGGTTTGAGCAACAAGAATCAAACAATGTTATACTTGATCGACATATCATTTTAGCTAAGGCAAAGGAGTTTTGTACAAGGTTTAACGACGATTATGAACCGGACGCCAATTGGCTTTGGCGCTGGCGTAAGCGTCACAATATTGAATACGGTAAAATTCATGGCGAAACTGTTGCAAATGATTGTGTATCAGCGAATGAATACATACGTGAAATATTACCAGGGTTAATTAGGGACTATAATCCAGAAAATATTTTTAACGGTGACGAAACTGGCCTCTTTTATAAAGCAATGCCGAATGCTACATTTTATACTTGTGGAAATCAGTTAAATAAATACAATATACCCTTTTTACCCATTTTCAATGGGTTCAAACGGTGGAGATGAAAACATCTAAAATGATGTTGACAATGGCGATGAAATGAACACTTTGTGCCATTGTGATGAATTCTTACCAAATCTCGTTTCTTTGGAAAATAAATTGTTTAATTTAAAAATGAATGCGGCAACATCGCAAAAAAAGATAACTGATTACTTCTGAGCAGTTTGATGCATGGTATAGAATTCAAAATCCAACTTAATTTATAATCTTTAAGTAACAGATACTCTTTTCAAGAATACAGATGTGTTGATTTTTGATTTGTTTTTCTTATGTATACAATAAACTGTACTTAAGTTGAATTAAATGTAATTTAAATACATAAGGTTAATGGCTGGATCAGTATTCGCACTCTTATCTACAGGTCTAACGATGATAGCAGAATAGATGTATTGCGATTTAGATTGACAAATTTGTAAAATTTCTAAGGATTATGTGAAAACTAAAGGTGACAACGACATAGGTAATCCCTACAGCCTATGGAATTTTGCAAGGAAAAGTTGTATCTGGCAACTGCTTAGCGGAAGAAATCATAGAGAGATACCCCGATTCTTAAAACTCTAATAACACCTTGGCCTCATATATTTTAAACTTCCTAGTTTCCACGAGATATAGCAAGGCCTATCAGACCTCGCTGGGTAATCAAGCGGGACGAAAGAATTACACTAAATTAATTGTACAGTTGCGACCAAACGACTTGCAGAATAAAATTAATGATTATTATTAAAAATCCGCCTTAGGACAACAACCTACATGATCCGCTCATTTCTATGGATGAGGACTCGGAACCGATTCAATCTGGCGCGCAACACTGCAGAATGAGAACATCTCATGTAGATCATCAAAAAATTCATGTGACGTGCATGGCAACAGTAGGGTTTTATCCATGGCGATGACCAATCAACATCTGTGAGTGACCAAAAAAAAAAACAAAAGTCCTCATCAGAATGTGGGGAGGAGATAGATTTAATAGCGTTAAGAAGTTTTAGATAAATATTTCGTCTCCCGCATACGGAATTTCAATTTGCCAACATAGTAAAACATCTAAGACAGACAGTACTAACAAGTCGTCCAAATAAACTTAGTGCGCAGATTTGCGGGTATTGCTTGGTCCATTGGAACGTTTGCGCTTCGTTGCATAGTCCGATAGGCCGGTATTGTTTTGTATTGTTAAACCGGTATTCTGACGCGAAGTATTATCGAGAGTTGTTTGACAATATGCATATTTCATATCCAAGCGGATTTTAAATCTGGCTTCTGCCAAATTATTTAAAATTTCGCAAATATATGGTAAGGGTTACGCAACCTTTTTCTAATTTATTTATTTATAAGATTTTTACCTTATTTACTTGTCGTAAATTTAGACAAAACCAACATGTATCACTGTTCTTTACTAGCACTTTCTGCTTCAGGGACTCGTAGACTCCTTAATTACGTGCAGCCCTAATATGCTGTCTATTTCAGAGAAATTTCCATTGTTTTATAGGTACCTCAGAAACACTAATGAAATGATCTATTTACGATTTACTGGAATGGTCTTCCAACATGATTTCAGGCTGACTAACGAACTTAAAGATATCTATGTTGGAGAATATTCCTTTGCGAGTCCTAGTACGTTTATCTTACCTAATATGAAAAGCAGTAAAGAATAAATGTGGTTTATTTTTACCGTCACAATCATTCGGTATTTCTAAATTAATATACTTTGATTATTTAGCTGCCGCTGAATTATGATTCCCTTGGACAATATTAATGGATGTGTCTACTTTTGGGTTTTTAATACATCGACATGGAAGTTTCCCGTGGGCTTATATTTTGGTCGATGACCGCAAACGGCTTAAAAATTTCCTCTGCAACCCTCTGCAACATAACAGAATATGATTCAGGATAATCATCGAATTGGTGAATTGCCACAATTACAAGAGATTGGCCTAGTAGACCTTTTCTGTATGAGGTGTTGGTTTGTGACTGGATTTTGTTACTCAGTGATAACTTAGTTTTATGAGATCGAAATGTTTGGGGCTAAAACGGTTTAATTTCGACAGAAAATTGCTCGTGTTTTCGAACCGCTTCACGTAAATGAGACTTTCACGTAATCTTCAGGTGCAAGAACTCATGATAGAGACTAAGCTTTTCAATTAATATACCTATTATTTGCTCATACAAATTCCTTCCCATCGGTTTCACAAGTAAAATGGGTACGCTTGCAAAAGAACTTCCAGTAACAATCACTTGCCTTACCACTCAAATGAAGATAGACGTCATCCCAAAGGATTTGATAATCCCTGCCTAGGTTTTGTCGGGACAATGGGCGAACGAGATAAATAAAATCATCCATGCATACATTGTTTTGACCCGTCAACCGTCAACCAAATTAGCTCGGCTTCTAAGTCCACTAAATCTTGTACTCTATTAAAATTTCCGCTTCAGCAAAAACTTGCTCAGAAAATTTAATCGAGCTGTCAAGAATTTCTGCTTGTGGCCCACCAAAGACATACTCACTTAAACACATATGAAACCCCGTATTAATCACAAATATGACACCGAAGAAAAACCAGGACCCCAAAAGGAAGACGTGCCCGCCAAACTGCGGAGGACCCTTGTACACCCCGGCCTGTGAGATGACCTGCGCCGGCCCGCCCGAGCGTCTACATCCAATGATTGAGTTGACTCGAAACCTAAACATTTTTTCCCACCATCACTTTCAATTAAAAAAAAAACCCTTAAAGGAACACAATAAAAAACAAGTAAGAGATTCTAGTCGGCAGCTCCCGACTAGGGGATACCCTGAACCCTCATATTCCAACACCAAATGCAGCTCGCGCTTATAGATAGAGAGTAGCGGGGAGGTGGCGATAGGTATAAAATGAAAGATACTCGATATATATATACTATTCTAGAAGCTACATGTCAAGTTTGGTGACTCTAGCTCTTATTATTTACCAAAATTGCTTAAAAAACGGGATTTCGATATACATTTTTATCGATTACTTGGAAACGGGGCAAGTTATCGTTTATCGGAAACAAACTCGATCTGCGTAGGAACTAGGAGCACCTACATCTAAAATTTCTCTAGCTCTTATAGGTTCTGGGATTCTTGCGTTCATACATACGGACGGACGGACGGACGGACGGACGGACGGACAGACAGACGGACATGGCTAGATCAACTCGGCTATTGATGCTGATCAAAAATATATATACTTTATGGGGTCGGAGATGCTTCCTTCTGCCTGTCACATACATTTGCATTTTGCAGAAAAACATAATACCCCTTTTACCCATTTTTAATGGGTTCAGGATATAAAAAAACCCTTAAAGGAACACAATAATTCGCATATTGATATTATAGAACCGTCTGTATCAGAATACAACAGTCCACTCTTACTGATTCCCGAGAAAAATTTACCAGGCTCCACTGACAAAAGATGGCGAAATAGTACAATATCGTCAGATAAATAAAAAATTATGGGTTATTCCGAAAAACACATGAAACACAACCTTAAGCTATCCAGAGAAATGAGCATTTTTTATGAACGAAGTACTTTTCTAGGTCACAAGTGTACTGACAAGGGTATCTTACCAGAAGACAAAAAATACGATTTCATTCAGAAATACCCTGTCCCATGTAAAAAGAATTTAAAATTCGAATGGACAGCTGAAAGCTTTTGAATACCTAAAAAGAGAATTAATTAAGCCATAGTTGCTACAATACCCTGATTTTAGCAAAGAATTTTGCATTAAGCCCGACGCAAGTAAGCAAGAGTGCGGAGCAGTGTTCTTATACAAGAACACCATGATGTACATCTACCAGTAGAATACGCTACAAAAACCTTTACAATAGGCGAGAGTGCAAAATCAACAGAACAAGAGTTAGCAACAATCCACTGGGTAATAAAACATACGAAATACGAAGAAATTTACAGTAGAATATATATATTAAGGGTAAAGATAATTATAATGCAAATGCGTTATCAAGAACAGCGCAGTTTTCGAAATAGATGCAGTTACAGACATCACAAAACGTTCTAAAGTAGGCTTCAAGAATACTGCAGCAAAGTACTTAAGTACCATCAGGGCCCGGTAAGTATACCGAATTAATTGTGTTAAGGTCGCAAGTGGAGAATTTTCAGTAATAAGATGCAGTTTGATGTCTGCAACTGAGGTTTATTATACAGTATAATTTGCTTAGCTGCAGATAGCTGAAATTTTTTTTTCGCTGCAATAAGAGCTAATTTTTTGATGAAAATAATAAGTTTAAGTGCATCTTACTTAACAGCCTTTTGCACTTAAGCGGCTTATATCGGCAGTTATTTTTAGCCAATTTCTATGAATATCATGTAATTTAAATGCGCAATCTATGATCAAATTTGGCAAATTATGAAGCCGATATTAATTCGATTTGTAAGTGTTTGTTTGTTCTGCGCATGATTGTTTTTTTTTTGTTTTGATCGTGTCTTTTACCTTTTAGTGCATATAGCCCTTCATTGTTGAGTGTGAAATTTTAAAGCGCGTTGTTGGGTTGACCATTAAAGAAAAAATGAAAATTATTGCAGCTATTAATGACAATGTCAACAAAAATTATGTTTGCATGTACGTACATGCATATAAGTACAAGTGTGACAGGTCAACAACTAACCGCATAATTAAAAAGCAAGCCGAAAACCAACAGTCTGCATCTGCGTCTGACTTAAAACGGAAGTGCCAACGAAAAGGTTCGCACGACTTGGTAGAGGAAGCGTTGTATATGTATATGGTTTGAGCAACAAGAATCAAACAATGTTATACTTGATCGACATATCATTTTAGCTAAGGCAAAGGAGTTTTGTACAAGGTTTAACGACGATTATGAACCGGACGCCAATTGGCTTTGGCGCTGGCGTAAGCGTCACAATATTGAATACGGTAAAATTCATGGCGAAACTGTTGCAAATGATTGTGTATCAGCGAATGAATACATACGTGAAATATTACCAGGGTTGATTAGGGACTATAATCCAGAAAATATTTTTAACGGTGACGAAACTGGCCTCTTTTATAAAGCAATGCCGAATGCTACATTTTATACTTGTGGAAATCAGTTAAATAAATACATTATACCCTTTTTACCCATTTTCAATGGGTTCAAACGGTGGAGATGAAAACATCTAAAATGATGTTGACAATGGCGATGAAATGAACGCTTTGTGCCATTGTGATGAATTCTTACCAAATCTCGTTTCTTTGGAAAATAAATTGTTTAATTTAAAAATGAATGCGGCAACATCGCAAAAAAAGATAACTGATTACTTCTGAGCAGTTTGATGCATGGTATAGAATTCAAAATCCAACTTAATTTATAATCTTTAAGTAACAGATACTCTTTTCAAGAATACAGATGTGTTGATTTTTGATTTGTTTTTCTTATGTATACAATAAACTGTACTTAAGTTGAATTAAATGTAATTTAAATACATAATGTTAATGGCTGGATCAGTATTCGCACTCTTATCTACAGGTCTAACGATGATAGCAGAATAGATGTATTGCGATTTAGATTGACAAATTTGTAAAATTTCTAAGGATTATGTGAAAACTAAAGGTGACAACGACATAGGTAATCCCTACAGCCTATGGAATTTTGCAAGGAAAAGTTGTATCTGGCAACTGCTTAGCGGAAGAAATCATAGAGAGATACCCCGATTCTTAAAACTCTAATAACACCTTGGCCTCATATATTTTAAACTTCCTAGTTTCCACGAGATATAGCAAGGCCTATCAGACCTCGCTGGGTAATCAAGCGGGACGAAAGAATTACACTAAATTAATTGTACAGTTGCGACCAAACGACTTGCAGAATAAAATTAATGATTATTATTAAAAATCCGCCTTAGGACAACAACCTACATGATCCGCTCATTTCTATGGATGAGGACTCGGAACCGATTCAATCTGGCGCGCAACACTGCAGAATGAGAACATCTCATGTAGATCATCAAAAAATTCATGTGACGTGCATGGCAACAGTAGGGTTTTATCCATGGCGATGACCAATCAACATCTGTGAGTGACCAAAAAAAAAAACAAAAGTCCTCATCAGAATGTGGGGAGGAGATAGATTTAATAGCGTTAAGAAGTTTTAGATAAATATTTCGTCTCCCGCATACGGAACTTCAATTTGCCAACATAGTAAAACATCTAAGACAGACAGTACTAACAAGTCGTCCAAATAATCTTAGTGCGCAGATATGCGGGTATTGCTTGGTCCATTGGAACGTTTGCGCTTCGTTGCATAGTCCGATAGGCCGGTATTGTTTTGTATTGTTAAACCGGTATTCTGACGCGAAGTATTATCGAGAGTTGTTTGACAATATGCATATTTCATATCCAAGCGGATTTTAAATCTGGCTTCTGCCAAATTATTTAAAATTTCGGAAATATATGGTAAGGGTTACGCAACCTTTTTCTAATTTATTTATTTATAAGATTTTTACCTTATTTACTTGTCGTAAATTTAGACAAAACCAACATGTATCACTGTTCTTTACTAGCACTTTCTGCTTCAGGGACTCGTAGACTCCTTAATTACGTGCAGCCCTAATATGCTGTCTATTTCAGAGAAATTTCCATTGTTTTATAGGTACCTCTGAAACACTAATGAAATGATCTATTTACGATTTACTGGAATGGTCTGCCAACATGATTTCAGGCTGACTAACGAACTTAAAGATATCTATGTTGGAGAATATTCCTTTGCGAGTCCTAGTACGTTTATCTTACCTAATATGAAAAGCAGTAAAGAATAAATGTGGTTTATTTTTACCGTCACAATCATTCGGTATTTCTAAATTAATATACTTTGATTATTTAGCTGCCGCTGAATTATGATTCCCTTGGACAATATTAATGGATGTGTCTACTTTTGGGTTTTTAATACATCGACATGGAAGTTTCCCGTGGGCTTATATTTTGGTCGATGACCGCAAACGGCTTAAAAATTTCCTCTGCAACCCTCTGCAACATAACAGAATATGATTCAGGATAATCATCGAATTGGTGAATTGCCACAATTACAAGAGATTGGCCTAGTAGACCTTTTCTGTATGAGGTGTTGGTTTGTGACTGGATTTTGTTACTCAGTGATAACTTAGTTTTATGAGATCGAAATGTTTGGGGCTAAAACGGTTTAATTTCGACAGAAAATTGCTCGTGTTTTCGAACCGCTTCACGTAAATGAGACTTTCACGTAATCTTCAGGTGCAAGAACTCATGATAGAGACTAAGCTTTTCAATTAATATACCTATTATTTGCTCATACAAATTCCTTCCCATCGGTTTCACAAGTAAAATGGGTACGCTTGCAAAAGAACTTCCAGTAACAATCACTTGCCTTACCACTCAAATGAAGATAGACGTCATCCCAAAGGATTTGATAATCCCTGCCTAGGTTTTGTCGGGACAATGGGCGAACGAGATAAATAAAATCATCCATGCATACATTGTTTTGACCCGTCAACCGTCAACCAAATTAGCTCGGCTTCTAAGTCCACTAAATCTTGTACTCTATTAAAATTTCCGCTTCAGCAAAAACTTGCTCAGAAAATTTAATCGAGCTGTCAAGAATTTCTGCTTGTGGCCCACCAAAGACATACTCACTTAAACACATATGAAACCCCGTATTAATCACAAATATGACACCGAAGAAAAACCAGGACCCCAAAAGGAAGACGTGCCCGCCAAACTGCGGAGGACCCTTGTACACCCCGGCCTGTGAGATGACCTGCGCCGGCCCGCCCGAGCGTCTACATCCAATGATTGAGAGCATGCGTGCCGCACTGGCCGGATAAATCCCTGGCATGTTGCTGGAGATTGATAAATCAGAGCATAAGGAGGCACTCAAGCCAAATTTAGAGGAGTCAGTCGTTGTGCTTCAGGTGCATCGCGTCATTTCAAATGACTCGAAACCTAAACATTTTTTCCCACCATCACTTTCAATTAAAAAAAAAACCCTTAAAGGAACACAATAAAAAACAAGTAAGAGATTCTAGTCGGCAGCTCCCGACTAGGGGATACCCTGAACCCTCATATTCCAACACCAAATGCAGCTCGCGCTTATAGATAAAGAGTAGCGGGGAGGTGGCGATAGGTATAAAATGAAAGATAATCGATATATGTATATATACTTTTCTAGAAGCTACATGTCAAGTTTGGTGACTCTAGCTCTTTTTATTTACCAAAATTGCTTAAAAAACAGGATATCGATATAAATTTTTATCGATTACTTGGAAACGGGGCAAGTTATCGATTATCGGAAACAAACTCGATCTGCGTAGGAACTAGGAGCACCTACATCTAAAATTTCAAGTCTCTAGCTCTTATAGGTTCTGAGATCCTTGCGTTCATACATACGGACGGACGGACGGACGGACGGACAGACAGACGGACATGGCTAGATCGACTCGGCTATTAATGCTGATCAAAAATATATATATACTTTATGGGGTCGGAGATGCTTCCTTCTGCCTGTCACATACATTTGCATTTTGCACAAAAACATAATACCCCTTTTACCCATTTTTAATGGGTTCAGGATATAAAAAAACCCTTAAAGGAACACAATAATTCGCATATTGATATTATAGAACCGTCTGTATCAGAATACAACAGTCCACTCTTACTGATTCCCGAGAAAAATTTACCAGTCTCCACTGACAAAAGATGGCGAAATAGTACAATATCGTCAGATAAATAAAAAATTATGGGTTATTCCGAAAAACACATGAAACACAACCTTAAGCTATCCAGAGAAATGAGCATTTTTTATGAACGAAGTACTTTTCTAGGTCACAAGTGTACTGACAAGGGTATCTTACCAGAAGACAAAAAATACGATTTCATTCAGAAATACCCTGTCCCATGTAAAAAGAATTTAAAATTCGAATGGACAGCTGAAAGCTTTTGAATACCTAAAAAGAGAATTAATTAAGCCATAGTTGCTACAATACCCTGATTTTAGCAAAGAATTTTGCATTAAGCCCGACGCAAGTAAGCAAGAGTGCGGAGCAGTGTTCTTATACAAGAACACCATGATGTACATCTACCAGTAGCATACGCTACAAAAACCTTTACAATAGGCGAGAGTGCAAAATCAACAGAACAAGAGTTAGCAACAATCCACTGGGTAATAAAACATACGAAATACGAAGAAATTTACAGTAGAATATATATATTAAGGGTAAAGATAATTATAATGCAAATGCGTTATCAAGAACAGCGCAGTTTTCGAAATAGATGCAGTTACAGACATCACAAAACGTTCTAAAGTAGGCTTCAAGAATACTGCAGCAAAGTACTTAAGTACCATCAGGGCCCGGTAAGTATACCGAATTAATTGTGTTAAGGTCGCAAGTGGAGAATTTTCAGTAATAAGATGCAGTTTGATGTCTGCAACTGAGGTTTATTATACAGTATAATTTGCTTAGCTGCAGATAGCTGAAATATTACCAGGGTTGATTAGGGACTATAATCCAGAAAATATTTTTAACGGTGACGAAACTGGCCTCTTTTATAAAGCAATGCCGAATGCTACATTTTATACTTGTGGAAATCAGTTAAATAAATACATTATACCCTTTTTACCCATTTTCAATGGGTTCAAACGGTGGAGATGAAAACATCTAAAATGATGTTGACAATGGCGATGAAATGAACACTTTGTGCCATTGTGATGAATTCTTACCAAATCTCGTTTCTTAAGAAAATAAATTGTTTAATTTAAAAATGAATGCGGCAACATCGCAAAAAAAGATAACTGATTACTTCTGAGCAGTTTGATGCATGGTATAGAATTCAAAATCCAACTTAATTTATAATCTTTAAGTAACAGATACTCTTTTCGAGAATACAGATGTGTTGATTTTTGATTTGTTTTTCTTATGTATACAATAAACTGTACTTAAGTTGAATTAAATGTAATTTAAATACATAATGTTAATGGCTGGATCAGTATTCGCACTCTTATCTACAGGTCTAACGATGATAGCAGAATAGATGTATTGCGATTTAGATTGACAAATTTGTAAAATTTCTAAGGATTATGTGAAAACTAAAGGTGACAACGACATAGGTAATCCCTACAGCCTATGGAATTTTGCAAGGAAAAGTTGTATCTGGCAACTGCTTAGCGGAAGAAATCATAGAGAGATACCCCGATTCTTAAAACTCTAATAACACCTTGGCCTCATATATTTTAAACTTCCTAGTTTCCACGAGATATAGCAAGGCCTATCAGACCTCGCTGGGTAATCAAGCGGGACGAAAGAATTACACTAAATTAATTGTACAGTTGCGACCAAACGACTTGCAGAATAAAATTAATGATTATTATTAAAAATCCGCCTTAGGACAACAACCTACATGATCCGCTCATTTCTATGGATCAGGACGCGGAACCGAATGAGAACATCTCATGTAGATCATCAAAAAATTCATGTGACGTGCATGGCAACAGTAGGGTTTTATCCATGGCGATGACCAATCAACATCTGTGAGTGACCAAAAAAAAAAACAAAAGTCCTCATCAGAATGTGGGGAGGAGATTGATTTAATAGCGTTAAGAAGTTTTAGATAAATATTTCGTCTCCCGCATACGGAACTTCAATTTGACAACATAGTAAAACATCTAAGACAGACAGTACTAACAAGTCGTCCAAATAAACTTAGTGCGCTGATATGCGGGTATTGCTTGGTCCATTCGAACGTTTGCGCTTCGTTGCATAGTCCGATAGGCCGGTATTGTTTTGTATTGTTAAACCGGTATTCTGACGCGAAGTATTATCGAGAGTTGTTTGACAATATGCATATTTCATATCCAAGCGGATTTTAAATCTGGCTTCTGCCAAATTATTTAAAATTTCGCAAATATATGGTAAGGGTTACGCAACCTTTTTCTAATTTATTTATTTATAAGATTTTTACCTTATTTACTTGTCGTAAATTTAGACAAAACCAACATGTATCACTGTTCTTTACTAGCACTTTCTGCTTCAGGGACTCGTAGACTCCTTAATTACGTGCAGCCCTAATATGCTGTCTATTTCAGAGAAATTTCCATTGTTTTATAGGTACCTCTGAAACACTAATGAAATGATCTATTTACGATTTACTGGAATGGTCTGCCAACATGATTTCAGGCTGACTTACGAACTTAAAGATATCTATGTTGGAGAATATTCCTTTGCGAGTCCTAGTACGTTTATCTTACCTAATATGAAAAGCAGTAAAGAATAAATGTGGTTTATTTTTACCATCACAATCATTCGGTATTTCTAAATTAATATACTTTGATTATTTAGCTGCCGCTGAATTATGATTCCCTTGGACAATATTAATGGATGTGTCTACTTTTGGGTTTTTAATACATCGACATGGAAGTTTCCCGTGGGCTTATATTTTGGTCGATGACCGCAAACGGCTTAAAAATTTCCTCTGCAACCCTCTGCAACATAACAGAATATGATTCAGGATAATCATCGAATTGGTGAATTGCCACAATTACAAGAGATTGGCCTAGTAGACCTTTTCTGTATGAGGTGTTGGTTTGTGACTGGATTTTGTTACTCAGTGATAACTTAGTTTTATGAGATCGAAGCGTTTGGGGCTAAAACGGTTTAATTTCGACAGAAAATTGCTTCACGTAAATGAGACTTTCACGTAATCTTCAGGTGCAAGAACTCATGATAGAGACTAAGCTTTTCAATTAATATACCTATTATTTGCTCATACAAATTCCTTCCCATCGGTTTCACAAGTAAAATGGGTACGCTTGCAAAAGAACTTCCAGTAACAATCACTTGCCTTACCACTCAAATGAAGATAGACGTCATCCCATAGGATTTGATAATCCCTGCCTAGGTTTTGTCGGGACAATGGGCGAACGAGATAAATAAAATCATCCATGCATACATTTTTGACCCGTCAACCAAATTAGTATCGGTTATAATTGCCCTTTGACTGGTTGGGCTCGGCTTCTAAGTCCACTAAATCTTGTACTCTGTTAAAATTTCCGCTTCAGCAAAAACTTGCTCAGAAAATTTAATCGAGCTGTCAAGAATTTCTGCTTGTGGCCCACCAAAGACATACTTAAACACATATGAAACCCCGTATTAATCACAAATATGACACCGAAGAAAAACCAGGACCCCAAAAGGAAGACGTGCCCGCCAAACTGCGGAGGACCCTTGTACACCCCGGCCTGTGAGATGACCTGCGCCGGCCCGCCCCCAACCAGCTTCGAAGCCAGTGCCAGGGCGACAACCTGGGCCATTTACTATTAATTAACTTATAATAATTCAAAACATTGTGAGGACAACGCGGTTACTTTACTGCAGGTCCCTAGAGTACACGGCCCAAAAAAACCTGTAGAAAGCATTAGGAACTATATTAGGCAAAGTCATAAAAATCTGCAATTCGTAAAATTAATCCAAAATTTTTTTTAATAAAATTAAAAATTATTGCGATTAAATCTAACTGTCCAACTGAAAAAAAAAAAGTTACAACGAGCTAATAGTATAAACAAGCAAATTATACTTATTGCCTCATCGCTCGCCAATGCCAAGCCACAGGAGGCGAAACAGTTCTTGGACGAGCGTCTACATCCAATGATTGAGAGCATGCGTGCCGCACTGGCCGGATAAATCCCTGGCATGTTGCTGGAGATTGATAAATCAGAGCATAAGGAGGCACTCAAGCCAAATTTAGAGGAGTCAGTCGTTGTGCTTCAGGTGCATCGCGTCACAGAGCCTCTAAAATAAATTTTTTCAAATGACTCGAAGCCTAAACATTTTTTCCCACAATCACTTTCAATTAAAAAAAAAAAACCCCTTAAAGGAACACAATAATTCGCATATTGATATTATAGAACCGTCTGTATCAGAATACAACAGTCCACTCTTACTGATTTTCGAGAAAAATTTACCAGGCTCCACTGACAAAAGATGGCGAAATAGTACAATATCGTCAGATAAATAAAAAATTATGGGTTATTCCGAAAAACACATGAAACACAACCTTAAGCTATCCAGAGAAATGAGCATTTTTTATGAACGAAGTACTTTTCTAGGTCACAAGTGTACTGACAAGGGTATCTTACCAGAAGACAAAAAATACGATTTCATTCAGAAATACTCTGTCCCATGTAAAAAGAATTTAAAATTCGAATGGACAGCTGAAAGCTTTTGAATACCTAAAAAGAGAATTAATTAAGCCATAGTTGCTACAATACCCTGATTTTAGCAAAGAATTTTGCATTAAGCCCGACGCAAGTAAGCAAGCGTGCGGAGCAGTGTTCTTATACAAGAACACCATGATGTACATCTACCAGTAGCATACGCTACAAAAACCTTTACAATAGGCGAGAGTGCAAAATCAACAGAACAAGAGTTAGCAACAATCCACTGGGTAATAAAACATACGAAATACGAAGATATTTACAGTAGAATATATATATTAAGGGTAAAGATAATTATAATGCAAATGCGTTATCAAGAACAAGCATCAATGAGTTAAAAGAAATGGCATGCCCAGTCTTAAATGTCACTACAAGACAAAATAAATCCTGCACAGGAGATAATAATAAAATTAAACAAAAAAGCTTGCCAAAGCAAAATCTTGAAAAATGCATGGAAATGCCTGGAAATTAGTGTCCTTGCGATAAACACCTTTCAAATGTTTACTAAAACATTGTAATAAAGTTATAGTTTAGATTGCCGGCTTGTGATAGATTCCTTGACGTCATATCCTTATATGCAACGCACTATATTACATCACCAGCGTAGATTAGTACTTGAGAGTAAGAAAATATCGAGGGAAGGTAATACTCTGAGATTAAGAAGATTCACTGTTAAGTCACAATTTCAAAGTTGTTAAAATCGATATAGAATCGATCTTAAAACCATCAATTACTAGGAAAGTCAACTCAAGAAAGTTAGTGGTCGCAGATCCATGCTTCATGAATCCATGATGGGATGGTGAAATACTAGAACTACATAAATCTTAAAATTGGGGTAGTCCGATTTTTCAAAGGCTTAAGAATTAGCAAACAATTTTGAAATACCTGCGCACTTTTCGAAATAGATGCAGTTACAGACATCACAAAACGTTCTAAAGTAGGCTTCAAGAATACTGCAGCAAAGTACTTAAGTACCATCAGGGCCCGGTAAGTATACCGAATTAATTGTGTTAAGGTCGCAAGTGGAGAATTTTCAGTAATAAGATGCAGTTTGATGTCTGCAACTGAGGTTTATTATACAGTATAATTTGCTTAGCTGCAGATAGCTGAAATTTTTTTTTCGCTGCAATAAGAGCTAATTTTTTGATGAAAATAATAAGTTTAAGTGCATCTTACTTAACAGCCTTTTGCACTTAAGCGGCTTATATCGGCAGTTATTTTTAGCCAATTTCTATGAATATCATGTAATTTAAATGCGCAATCTATGATCAAATTTGGCAAATTATGAAGCCGATATTAATTCGATTTGTAAGTGTTTGTTTGTTCTGCGCATGATTGTTTTTTTTTTGTTTTGATCGTGTCTTTTACCTTTTAGTGCATATAGCCCTTCATTGTTGAGTGTGAAATTTTAAAGCGCGTTGTTGGGTTGACCATTAAAGAAAAAATGAAAATTATTGCAGCTATTAATGACAATGTCAACAAAAATTATGTTTGCATGTACGTACATGCATATAAGTACAAGTGTGACAGGTCAACAACTAACCGCATAATTAAAAAGCAAGCCGAAAACCAACAGTCTGCATCTGCGTCTGACTTAAAACGGAAGTGCCAACGAAAAGGTTCGCACGACTTGGTAGAGGAAGCGTTGTATATGTATATGGTTTGAGCAACAAGAATCAAACAATGTTATACTTGATCGACATATCATTTTAGCTAAGGCAAAGGAGTTTTGTACAAGGTTTAACGACGATTATGAACCGGACGCCAATTGGCTTTGGCGCTGGCGTAAGCGTCACAATATTGAATACGGTAAAATTCATGGCGAAACTGTTGCAAATGATTGTGTATCAGCGAATGAATACATACGTGAAATATTACCAGGGCTGATTAGGGACTATAATCCAGAAAATATTTTTAACGGTGACGAAACTGGCCTCTTTTATAAAGCAATGCCGAATGCTACATTTTATACTTGTGGAAATCAGTTAAATAAATACAATATACCCTTTTTACCCATTTTCAATGGGTTCAGGGCATAAAAAGCGATGAAAACAGTGGAGATGAAGACATCTAAAATGATGTTGACAATGGCGATGAAATTAACACTTTGTGCCATTGTGATGAATTCTTACCAAATCTCGTTTCTTTGGAAAATAAATTGTTTAATTTAAAAATGAATGCGGCAACATCGCAAAAAAAGATAACTGATTACTTCTGAGCAGTTTGATGCATGATATAGAATTCAAAATCCAACTTAATTTATAATCTTTAAGTAACAGATAATTAAATGTAATTTAAATACATAATGTTAATGGCTGGATCAGTATTCGCACTCTTATCTACAGGTCTAACGATGATAGCAGAATAGATGTATTGCGATTTAGATTGACAAATTTGTAAAATTTCTAAGGATTATGTGAAAACTAAAGTTGACAACGACAGAGGTAATCCCTACAGCCTATGGAATTTTGCAAGGAAAAGTTGTATCTGGCAACTGCTTAGCGGAAGAAATCATAGAGAGATACTCCGATTCTTAAAACTCTAATAACACCTTGGCCTCATATATTTTAAACTTCCTAGTTTCCACGAGATATAGCAAGGCCTATCAGACCTCGCTGGGTAATCAAGCGGGACGAAAGAATTACACTAAATTAATTGTACAGTTGCGACCAAACGACTTGCAGAATAAAATTAATGATTATTATTAAAAATCCGCCTTAGGACAACAACCTACATGATCCGCTCATTTCTATGGATCAGGACGCGGAACCGAGTCAATCTGGCGCGCAACACTGCAGAATGAGAACATCTCATGTAGATCATCAAAAAATTCATGTGACGTGCATGGCAACAGTAGGGTTTTTTCCATGGCGATGACCAATCAACATCTGTGAGTGACCAAAAAAAAAAACAAAAGTCCTCATCAGAGTGTGGGGAGGAGATAGATTTAATAGCGTTAAGAAGTTTTAGATAAATATTTCGTCTCCCGCATACGGAACTTCAATTTGCCAACATAGTAAAACATCTAAGACAGACAGTACTAACAAGTCGTCCAAATAAACTTAGTGCGCAGATTTGCGGGTATTGCTTGGTCCATTGGAACGTTTGCTCTTCGTTGCATAGTCCGATAGGCCGGTATTGTTTTGTATTGTTAAACCGGTATTCTGACGCGAAGTATTATCGAGAGTTGTTTGACAATATGCATATTTCATATCCAAGCGGATTTTAAATCTGGCTTCTGCCAAATTATTTAAAATTTCGGAAATATATGGTAAGGGTTACGCAACCTTTTTCTAATTTATTTATTTATAAGATTTTTACCTTATTTACTTGTCGTAAATTTAGACAAAACCAACATGTATCACTGTTCTTTACTAGCACTTTCTGCTTCAGGGACTCGTAGACTCCTTAATTACGTGCAGCCCTAATATGCTGTCTATTTCAGAGAAATTTCCATTGTTTTATAGGTACCTCAGAAACACTAATGAAATGATCTATTTACGATTTACTGGAATGGTCTGCCAACATGATTTCAGGCTGACTAACGAACTTAAAGATATCTATGTTGGAGAATATTCCTTTGCGAGTCCTAGTACGTTTATCTTACCTAATATGAAAAGCAGTAAAGAATAAATGTGGTTTATTTTACCATCACAATCATTCGGTATTTCTAAATTAATATACTTTGATTATTTAGCTGCCGCTGAATTATGATTCCCTTGGACAATATTAATGGATGTGTCTACTTTTGGGTTTTTAATACATCGACATGGAAGTTTCCCGTGGGCTTATATTTTGGTCGATGACCGCAAACGGCTTAAAAATTTCCTCTGCAACCCTCTGCAACATAACAGAATATGATTCAGGATAATCATCGAATTGGTGAATTGCCACAATTACAAGAGATTGGCCTAGTAGACCTTTTCTGTATGAGGTGTTGGTTTGTGACTGGATTTTGTTACTCAGTGATAACTTAGTTTTATGAGATCGAAATGTTTGGGGCTAAAACGGTTTAATTTCGACAGAAAATTGCTCGTGTTTTCGAACCGCTTCACGTAAATGAGACTTTCACGTAATCTTCAGGTGCAAGAACTCATGATAGAGACTAAGCTTTTCAATTAATATACCTATTATTTGCTCATACAAATTCCTTCCCATCGGTTTCACAAGTAAAATGGGTACGCTTGCAAAAGAACTTCCAGTAACAATCACTTGCCTTACCACTCAAATGAAGATAGACCTCATCCCATAGGATTTGATAATCCCTGCCTAGGTTTTGTCGGGACAATGGGCGAACGAGATAAATAAAATCATCCATGCATACATTGTTTTGACCCGTCAACCAAATTAGCTCGGCTTCTAAGTCCACTAAATCTTGTACTCTATTAAAATTTCCGCTTCAGCAAAAACTTGCTCAGAAAATTTAATCGAGCTGTCAAGAATTTCTGCTTGTGGCCCACCAAAGACATACTCACTTAAACACATATGAAACCCCGTATTAATCACAAATATGACACCGAAGAAAAACCAGGACCCCAAAAGGAAGACGTGCCCGCCAAACTGCGGAGGACCCTTGTACACCCCGGCCTGTGAGATGACCTGCGCCGGCCCGCCCCCAACCAGCTTAGAAGCCAGTGCCAGGGCGACAACCTGGGCCATTTACTATTAATTAACTTATAATAATTCAAGAGAGAGTTCTCAGTTGAGAGTGATTGACGTGTTTTACTTGTGCTCCAAGATTTTTATATATTTTTGCGCTTTAATCCTGCTTTTTATTTCTAAATTTTGCACTTTTGGTGCATTATTTAAAAAGCTTTCATAAATTGTGCAAAGTGTTATCTGTTGTGCAGCGTAAGTCTGTTAATTATTGCATTTATAAAACGCGGCGTCAGTTGCGTGTTGGTTGTTATTGCCTGTTTTTGATTCTTTTGCTTTGGTGCTCCCCTGTGCATACACTTGTTTGTGCGTGTGTTCGCTGCTGCATATTTCTGCTTGTGCATCGCGCTCTCGCAAATTTTTGCTATTGCTTTTCGCTCCAAACAATTTGTTTGTGTACGATAATTGTTTTTTGAGTGTTTACTTGCTCTATTTTTGTGCACCGTTTTCGTTTTGCTCTGCGCTCTCACAACTTGCATACTCTTGTAGCAATTATGTCGTGCTGTAAGAAACCTTGCACGTTCAAGCAGGCTGATGATTCTGCACAGCCGCAATTTGTTAATTGCTGGCTGTGTGAGAATATGATGCATGCTAAATGTGCAGGTCTCACTGGGCGTGATTGCGACAAGATCGCTGTAGTTGCCAAGAAGGGCTGCGGTGGCTTGCGTTGGTCGTGCCCAGTTTGCATCGAAAAGCAAAATGATTTCTCCAGGATGTATAATTCTGTGAGAAATAAATTTTTAAAATTGAATAACGTGGCTAAGCAGCTGTCGAGTAATTTTGACTCGAGTTTTGAGTTGCTTGCCAATTATAAATTCGAGTCTCCAACCAATCGCCGGTTGGAGCCTCAACTTTTGCAATTGCCCTCTACGTCTGTTCAGACACCTACGCCTTTCTTGTCCCTACCTAGCAACTTGGATTTATCTCCAATGTTGTCTTTATCGCCTTCTCCAAGCGATTGCCCAAATACCCCCATTTCATCCCCTATAGTAGTTTCAGTAGAGCCCGTACCTGATACTGTCCCAATTATCCAAACTGCCTCAGCCCCGTCAGCTCCTGGCCGCAAAGGTAGACCTACGCGTAATCTTGCCCAGATTGTTAAACACAATCATGGTGCCTCTTTAGCTCCTCCAACTCCTGTATTACCTGCAGCCCCATCAGCACCTACTTTAACGGTTGTTGCCCCTCGTAGGCAAGTTTTTGTGTCTCGACTTTCATCGGACACCACTTCTGAGTCATTGGCAGCCTATATTGCTAGCAAATCTTCTGCTAGCGTGTCAATAACCAAATTTAATTTCTCCACCCCTCGTGAAATATCATCATTCAAAATAAATGTTTCACATGATATGTTCCCAATCATTTGTGATCCCAAATTTTGGCCTCCACACATGATTGTTCACGAGTTCAAGCCAAAAAAGCGTAATCAGCCTGTCACCCTTCCAGTCCCTTCAATACAGGGTACCATTTCTGCCCCAAAAAACTAACTTCATCTTCTGACCAAATCTGTATTCATTATCAGAATGGCAGAGGTCTTATTTCAACGCTTAAAAATCTTTTCATGGCCAGTACTTCCGTCGACTCGGATATAATAGCTTTTTCAGAAACATGGTTAAATTCAACCATATCCGATTTTGAGGTATTTTCGAATAGTTTTATTTTGCATAGAAATGATCGGCCGACTCGAGGTGGTGGGGTGTTAATTGCCGTTAAAGCCACTCTCCAGTCAGAACTTTTCTGTTTTAGTACGCCTACTGACGCTGAGATTATCTCAGTTAAGGTGTCTTTTCCTACACGGAATATCTATATTACATGCTCTTATGTCCCTCCTTCTTCTGATATTCAAGTTTATATGAAACATATTACTTGTATTAAAGAAGTTTCTTCACACGGGCGTGATAATGACCTATTTATGGTGTTGGGAGATTTTAATATGCCGAACATCTCTTGGTCATTATTCACTGCCGAAAATTATCTAGTGCCCTCAGCACAGCATGATTTTACTGACTGCATGCTTGATCTTTCGTTGTTTCAAATCAATTCAATTTCTAATCATTTGAATAGAACACTTGTGCTTGTATTTGTTAACGACTACCTTATTTCTAATGTGTCTAGGTCCCCTCCTTTATCTCTTCCTGAGGATGTGTATCATCCTACTTTAGAGATTACAATGTTCAATTGTAATCGTCTCTTTTCGTGCTCATCAGCCAATAAGCCCCGCCGCTGCTTTCGCAAAGGAAATTATTCATTACTGAATCAGCTTATTTATGCAACCGATTGGTCTTTCTTATATGACTCGGTTGATATGAATACTGCTATTACTTTTTTTTATAGCACCCTAAACTCCCTCTTAGATATGAGTATTCCCAAGTCAATTCCTTCGACTACTTCTTCAAAACCACCCTGGTTTACTCCCAGATTGTCACATCTTAAAAACCTAAAATCTAAATATTTTAAAAAGTTTAAAAAGTCTGGTTCGTGTACAGACTTGGCTAAATATTCCATAGCCAAGTCGAACTTCTTTCTTCTGAATTCTCAATGCTATGAGAATTATCTAACTCGTTGTAAAAGGCAATTTGCCCAAAATCCGAGACAGTTTTACAATTTTGTAAACTTGAAGCGTAAATCTTCAAGTTTGCCAACTTCTTTTTCTTTGGGGATGGATAAAGCTAGTAATGACTCTGATTCTGCTAACCTCTTTGCTAATTTTTTCCAATCAACTTACTCCTCAGTCTGTCCTAATAATAATTCTTACCCTTATACTATTTCTTCCTCTAGTTCTATACCTCCTCCTATTATTTCACACTCCTCTCTCCTTTTAGCTATAAACTCTTTAAAATCTTCTTACTCTCCTGGGCCTGACAATATTCCTAGTTGTCTACTCAAGGAGTGTAGTTCTTCCCTTCTTTATCCATTACAAACGCTTTTTAATCTATCTCTTGAATCTTCTGTCTTTCCATCTCTTTGGAAAGAATCTTATATCATTCCTCTCCACAAGAAAGTTGGAAAGTCTGATATACAAAATTACAGGGGCATTGCAAAACTGTCGGCTATTCCTAAATTATTTGAAAAAATAATCACTTCGAATTTGCAGCATTTCTGCAAATCAGTTGTTTCCCCTGTTCAACATGGATTCGTAAAGAATCGGTCAACTACGACCAATCTGCTTGAGTTTACTTCCTTGGTAAACGATGCTTTTCTTTCGAAAATGCAAACTGATGTCATTTATACTGACTTCAGTAAGGCGTTTGACTCTGTGCACCATGACATTTTACTTTTTAAACTCGACCAAATAGGTTTCCCTCCGTCTCTTTTGCTTTGGATTAATTCTTATTTAAAAGGTAGGACCCAAAGAGTAATGCTGAGGCTGACTACCTCTAAACAAGTTCACGTTACTTCTGGTGTTCCACAAGGTAGTCATCTTGGACCTTTACTCTTTACTCTTTTTATAAATGATCTCCCCTCTGTTATATCACATGCCCGTGTACTCATGTATGCGGATGATGTGAAACTTATTCTATCATACACTAATCCCCTACATAATTCTCGTCTACAAGACGATTTGAACGCTATGCAACTTTGGTGTTCGGCCAATCAATTGCATCTGAATTGTTCAAAGTGTATGTTTATGACATTTAATCGTTCTACACCTTATCTTGTCAGTTATACAATCGACAATACCCCTTTGCAACGTATACTAACAGTTAAGGATCTAGGCGTTCTTTTTGATTCTAAACTCTGTTTCAATCTTCACATAGATACCATCGTTAATGAGGCAAAAGGTGTACTTGGATTCATTAAACGGTGGTCTAAAGAGTTTAACGATCCTTTTATAACGAAACTTCTGTACATCTCTCTTGTTCGCCCTATCCTTGAATACTGCTCTTGCATCTGGTCTCCGCAGTATAACAATAGCCAGGATCGTATTGAATCTGTTCAGAAGCAATTTCTGCTTTTTGCCTTACGAGGCTTAAATTGGGACCCTAATCTTCGGTTGCCATCCTACTCCAGCAGGCTGCTTCTTCTTAACCTTCCGTCGTTAACCAACCGTAGGACAATTCTCGGTGTTGTTCTTCTACATAAGTTGATTATTGGCGATATAGATTCTCCTTTTCTGCTAGGGCGTCTTCAATTCTCTGTTCCGTCTAGACCAACCAGAAATTACCGCCCCTTATTCCTGTCTACGTGCACAACAGACTACGCTATGCACAATCCTTTTCGCGTGCTATGTAAAAATTATAATAGTTTGCATCACGTTTTCTCTACAGAACTTTCTCTACCCCTTATAAAATCGTTGCTTTCAGGATACCTTCGGGAAGTCACTGACCATTCCCAGCTATGAGCAGGGGCATAGCTTGCCGGACAGGCTCTAAAATTCCCCCCACCGGGTCGGTGATTTCCCATTACTTTTCTGTCCTATCTACTTAACACTCTATATATCTAGCTTACATTTCTTTACTTTATTAACAATCTTCTTACTTTATTCTTTTCAATTTATTGCATTTTATTAATTAATATAGCAAACTAAGATTATTTTTAATTTTACTTAAGAACACTTTTTTCCTACTTACACCCTTCTGCTTAGATGTAGGCTCTAATAGCGTCACTGACAAATTTAGCTGTGAAAAGGGGCACAGCTGGCCGGACTGGCAACTAAAACACCTCCATCGGTCGGTGATGCTATTTAGAGAACTGTGTTATCTAACTAGGCTTTTAGCATATAATTGCATTATCTATTGTATGTATAATCTACGAAATAATGAGGAAGACACTCGTTTTGTCGACCTTTAATAAATAAATAAATAAAATAAATAAAATAAAAAATAAATAAAAAACATTGTGAGGACAACGCGGTTACTTTACTGCAGGTCCCTAGAGTACACGGCCCAAAAAAACCTGTAGAAAGCATTAGGAACTATGTTAGGCAAAGTCATAAAAATCTGCAATTCGTAAAATTTATCCAAAATTTTTTTTAATAGCAAAAATTATTGCGATCAAATCTAACTGTCCAACTGAAAAAAAAAGTTACAACGAGCTAATAGTATAAACAAGTAAGAGATTCTAGTCGGGAGCTCCCGACTAGGGGATACCCTGAACCCTCTTATCCCATCACCAAATGCAGCGCGCGCTTATAGATAGAGAGTAGCGGGAAGTTGGCGATATGTATAAAATGAAAGATACTCGATATATATACTTTTCTAGAAGCTACATGTCAAGTTTGGTGACTCTAGCTCTTATTATTTACCAAAATTGCTTAAAAAACAGGATTTCGATATACATTTTTATCGATTACTTGGAAACGGGGCAAGTTATCGTTTATCGGAAACAAACTCGATCTGCGTAGGAACTAGGAGCACCTACATCTAGGTCAAGTCTCTAGCTCTTATAGGTTCTGAGATCCTTGCGTTCATACATACGGACGGACGGACGGACGGACGGACGGACGGACGGACGGACAGACAGACGGATATGGCTAGATCGACTCGGCTATTAATGCTGATCAAGAATATACATACTTTATGGGGTCGGAGATGCTTCCTTATGCCTGTTACATACATTTGGATTTTGCACAAAAACATAATACCCCTTTTACCCATTTTTAAAGGGTTCAGGGTATAATAAACAAAAAAGCTTGCCAAAGCAAAATCTTGAAAAATGCATGGAAATGCCTGGAAATTAGTGTCCTTGCGATAAACACCTTTCAAATGTATACTAAAACATTGTAATAAAGTTATAGTTTAGATTGCCGGCTTGTGATAGATTCCTTGAGGTCATATCCTTATATGCAACGCACTTTATTACATCACCAGCGTAGATTAGTTCTCGAGAGTAAGAAAATATCGAGGGATACTCTGAGATTAAGAAGATTCACTGTTAAGTCACAATTTCAAAGTTGTTAAAATCGATATAGAATCGATCTTAAAACCATCAATTACTAGGAAAGTCAACTCAAGAAAGTTAGTGGTCGCAGATCCATGCTTTATGAATCCATGATGGGATGGTGAAACAATAGAACTACATAAATCTTAAAATGGGGCTAGTCCGATTTTTCAAAGGCTTAAGGATTGGCACACAATTTTGGAATACCTGCGCAGTTTTCGAAATAGATGCAGTTACAGACATCACAAATGTTCTAAAGTAGGCTTCAAGAATACTGCAGCAAAGTACTTAAGTACCATCAGGGCCCGGTAAGTATATCGAATTAATTGTGTTAAGGTCGCAAGTGGAGAATTTTCAGTAGTAAGATGCAGTTTGACGTCTGCAACTAATGTTTATTATACAGTATAATTTGCTTAGCTGCAGATAGCTGAAATTTTTTTACGCTGCAATAAGAGCTAATTTTTTGATGAAAATAATAAGGTTAAGTGCATCTTACTTAACAGCCTTTTGCACTTAAGCGGCTAATATCGGCAGTAATTTTTAGCCAATTTCTATGAATATCATGTAATTTAAATGCGCAATCTATGATCAAATTTGGCAAATTATGAAGCCAATATTAATTCGATTTGTAAGTGTTTGTTTGTTCTGCGCATTATTTTTTTAAAATGAAAGATACTCGATATATATATACTATTCTAGAAGCTACATGTCAAGTTTGGTAACTCTAGCTCTTATTATTTACCAAAATTGCTTAAAAAACGGGATTTCGATATACATTTTTATCGATTACTTTGAAACGGGGCAAGTTATCGTTTATCGGAAACAAACTCGATCTGCGCGGGCACTAGGAGCACCTACATCTAAAATTTCAAGTCTCTAGCTCTTATAGGTTCTGAGATCCTTGCGTTCATACATACGGACGGACGGACAGACAGACGGACATGGCTAGATCGACTCGCCTATTGATGCTGATCAAGAATATATATACTTTATGGGGTCGGAGATGCTTCCTTCTGCCTGTTACATACATTTGCATTTTGCACAAAAACATAATACCCCTTTTACCCATTTTTAATGGGCAAGTCATCGATTATCGGAAACAAACTCGATCTGCGTAGGAACTAGGAGCACCTACGTCTAAAATTTCAGTCTCTAGCTCTTATAGGTTCTGAGATCCTTGCGTTCATACATACGGACGGACGGACAGACAGACGGACATGGCTAGATCGACTCGCCTATTGATGCTGATCAAGAATATATATACTTTATGGGGTCGGAGATGCTTCCTTCTGCCTGTTACACACATTTTCATTTTGCACAAATACAATTTACCCTTTTTACCCATTTTCAATGGGTTCAGGGTATAAAAAGCGATGAAAACAGTGGAGATGAAGACATCTAAAATGATGTTGACAATGGCGATGAAATTAACACTTTGTTCCATTGTGATGAATTCTTACCAAATCTCGTTTCTTTGGAAAATAAATTGTTTAATTTAAAAATGAATGCGGCAACATCGCAAAAAAAGATAACTGATTACTTCTGAGCAGTTTGATGCATGGTATAGAATTCAAAATCCAACTTAATTTATAATCTTTAAGTAACAGATACTCTTTTCAAGAATACAGATGTGTTGATTTTTGATTTGTTTTTCTTATGTCTACAATAAACTGTACTTAAGTTGAATTAAATGTAATTTAAATACATAATGTTAATGGCTGGATCAGTATTCGCACTCTTATCTACAGGTCTAACGATGATAGCAGAATAGATGTATTGCGATTTAGATTGACAAATTTGTAAAATTTCTAAGGATTATGTGAAAACTAAAGGTGACAACGACAGAGGTAATCCCTACAGCCTATGGAATTTTGCAAGGAAAAGTTGTATCTGGCAACTGCTTAGCGGAAGAAATCATAGAGAGATAACCCGATTCTTAAAACTCTAATAACACCTTGGCCTCATATATTTTAAACTTCCTAGTTTCCACGAGATATAGCAAGGCCTATCAGACCTCGCTGGGTAATCAAGCGGGACGAAAGAATTACACTAAATTAATTGTACAGTTGCGACCAAACGACTTGCAGAATAAAATTAATGATTATTATTAAAAATCCGCCTTAGGACAACAACCTACATGATCCGCTCATTTCTATGGATGAGGACTCGGAACCGATTCAATCTGGCGCGCAACACTGCAGAATGAGAACATCTCATGTAGATCATCAAAAAATTCATGTGACGTGCATGGCAACAGTAGGGTTTTATCCATGGCGATGACCAATCAACATCTGTGAGTGACCAAAAAAAAAAACAAAAGTCCTCATCAGAATGTGGGGAGGAGATAGATTTAATAGCGTTAAGAAGTTTTAGATAAATTATAAATATTAGATAGCTTGGGAATATAGGAACGTGAATCGCAAAAGCGATCGCCGAGATGGCAAGCTTAGTCATTTCCTGAGAGTATTTGGAAGTAAATATTGGCGAATCTGAGAGATGTCCGGTTTTAGCCAAGTCTCAATAAAAGCTTGAATATCAAAATTTAAGGCAAGGGATTACGACCTCTAATGTTCTGATAGACAAGCACAAGCGAAGAAGCAAGTATTTTTTAACCCAGCAAGTAAAGTTGAGGCTTCAATAGGTTTAGGTGGAAAAAAATATGGGTCCGATTTTTTTACGTTGAAGCCACTTAAAGTGCGTAAAAAGTATACATATATATTTTTTTTGTTTTGGCAAGTGTATGTAGCAGGCAGAAGGAATCATCTTGGATCCCATAATATACATACACTGCCGATCAACTGAATAGGTTCACATAATTTTGCTTGCATTTTCATGATTTTCTTAATACATATTGAATGTACACATGTTTTTTGTATTTTATTGCAACGTTATATTTGTGCCAATTGGTCGGCGCTTGTAAAGTCAAGTTTGCCAAGTACCGTTACTTTGCACATTCTGTTTTCATATCGCGTTCGTTAAATTCTATGCAATTTTTTGTTTCAAGTGAATAGGTTCAGCTGAATGATTTTGTGTTTGTGATGAAATTCGGCGATATAACGACAACATTTTTTGGTAAATTTATAAATTAATATATTTACTTCATATTTAATGAAAAATGGGTCGCGGAGCGCAATTATCCGACTACGAAAGCCATCGCAAAATCGCTCAAAAAATTGGAAGAAGCCAAAATGTTGTTAGTAATTTTTTAAGAAACAAAGCCGAATATGATAAAAATATGAAGGGCGGAGTCAAATACGCAACCACTGCGACAGACAGGAGGCATATTGTTCGAGCTGGGTCCAATTCGCATCTCTCAGCACCCAAAATTAAAGAAATTTGTGGTATTAAAGCAAGTGTGTCAACAGTTAGACGTGTGATTTTGTCGGCTGATCATTTAAAAAGATTGAAACTTAAAAAAAAGCCACCTTTAAATGATGCACGTAAAGCTTCACGACTGCAATTTGCGCGCAAGCGCATTTCCGTCGTCGCCACTCGTGTGAAGGAGGCGTTATGGTTTGGGGATCGGTATGGCACATGCGACCTTGAATTTGTATCTTCCAGAATGAACGCGATAACCTATAAATCCATAATTCAGAAGGCGTTTCCTCACTATACAAATATTTTCATTATATTCAATGGACTTTCCAACACGATAACGCCCCCATTCATACTGCTAGGGTGGTAAAAGAATGGATTAAGGCTCAAAAGGTGGACTTGCTTGAATGGCCTCCATATTCGCCTGACCTTAATATAATGGAAAATGTGTGGGGCTTGTTATCGCGCAAGGTATATGAAGGAGGCAGACAATTCGACTGCAAAGAAACTTTAGTTGCGGCGATTAAAGCGGCCTGGACAACAATTTCATTGCAAATCCTGGAAAATTTGTATAGCTCCCTACCCAACCGGGTATTTGAAGTTATTTCAACAAAGGGAGGATTCACACACTATTAAAATCTATTGAAATTTCTTTCAAAATATACTAGCCTATAAGTAAACAGCAAAAAATGTGAAAATGAGCTTAAATTTTTAATTAATTTTAATTTTAATATGTTGAACCTATTCAGATGAACGAAAATAAAGCATTAATTTTGTTACTCTTTCAGAAGAAAAAATAAACAAGCAATAAATATTAAGTTTATGAAAATCATACTTTGACATCTAATTAATATAAGACCAGAGAGTTATAGAAAAAAAATTTCATGTAAATCGGAACATTGGTATAGGAATTACAGCCCAATTCTTACCTCGGTGATCATGAACCTATTCAGTTGAACGGCAGTGTATGTATATATAGATATATAGATATATATATAATTAAGTTTTACACGAATAGTTACTTTAAAAAAATATATTTCAATTCTTTATTTTCACTATCGGCTACTACTTATAACGAGTACATTCAGATTTGCCTCCCGAATATGAACTAATTTATCTATCTGTTGCGGTCGCTTAGCAAACTTCGCTTTGAGAGAGCTTGAGTCAAAATTGAGTGAAGTTTGAGCTGCGTCAGCAATTATGCGTGGGATAGTACTCTGATGGGAACATTGACAGTGGCGTGATATTTAGGGTGAATTGTTAATGTCTACCAAAGGGGACAGTTTGATCTTGACCAATGTCGATGTTATCACCAAGCTTTTTGTTTACAATATTAGACATGTTTATAATTATGCTTATACGTATGCTTGTGTGCTAAGTTATGTTAAAGGGTGGGTGGGACTATGGATATGTCACTCCCCCAACCATTAGAAAAGTGCCTGTCCTCAGGTGTTTTAGTTTGGGTATAGTGTAATATTTTCTTCTTTTTTAATTGGTGTATCTTCTACTATTTCAGGTGTTTGTTCTACTTTTGGTTTTTTATATTTTATTATTAATTTCTTAGGTATGCTTTTGAACTTATATGTTAAATATAGTGTTAAACTTATTAATATGATTACAAATATGGTTATTGTAATTATCTGGAATACATTATTAAATTTTGTGTGTTCAATTATAATTTGTTTCGTATGTACAAACGAAAGTGGTTCTAATTTTATAACATCGTTGCTTACATAAATGTTTTGAGTATAATCTAACATGTTGTTTGAAATTGAAATTTCATTAATTTGCAGTGAACAATTAAAGATTTTTATTAAATTGTTTCCTTCTTTTGATATTTCGTTATTTATACAATTTTGGTTTAATATAGTTTTTGGTAAATTCCAAGTTAAAATTATATTTGGTTCTACATAGTTCATTTGAAAATTTTTAAAAGTTTTAGTATAACTACATTCTGAAGTAATTTGGTTTAAAATTCCTGTCATACATTCATTATTAATTAATTTTTTTGTTTCTTTGCTATAAACTTTTTTGTCTTGTGTAAAATATTTTTCATGAGCTATTTCTGTCAAAATGTTATTATTTTCATCTGGGTACTGAATTATTTCAAATACCGGATTTTTTATCATTTCTCGAGGAATATGGGATATTATCAGTATTTCGTTTGTATCTGATTTAAACCAAGTAGAGGTTTTTACATTTAACAATTTCTCAGAATTGACATGCAACAAAAGTCATGTTTTAATAATTTCGGGTTAAAAATACCTAATCTTGTGAGCTGCATTCCCATCTCTATGTCTTCTATATATTCTGTAAAGTGTTGTAAGTTAAATATAAACATATTTAATTTTTTTCCTTTTTCTGTCTCTTGATTTAGTTCGTTCATGATTTCTATTCCATTGTTTATAACTTCTATTATGTGATTTAATTCATTAACCTGAACGGTGTTCTCTGCTAAGCTGCTTATTTTTTGTTCAATTTCTGTTTTGTCTTCTTGGTCTAATGTTCCAAATAAGTATTTGTATGCTGTTCCTACTATGTTTATAAAACCTCTTCTGCTGCGTTTGGCTATTTTTAAGCCGTTTATTTCTCTGTTTAACTTTTCTACTAGGTATTCGATTTGTATTAGGTTATTAAATTCTTTAGATTGTTCGATTAAATTGTTAAAAGTTTCTTCGGTTTTTGTTATGTTAACCGTTAAACAATGGTATTCGTAATTTGTCGGAATGTCTATGGTTCCTGTTTTAAATATGAGATAACCGTTATGGGCTTTAATAGGGTTAATTTCAATGCTTTGTGCATTTATATGGTTTATAGTTATTGATAGTAATATTATAATAATTAGTTTAAGCTGGTGCTTGTATGTTCCGGTCGCTGTCTGTTGTTGACCTGTAATTGTTATATTTACTTTGATTAGTCTTCTTTTTCTTTTTGAATTTGGTTTTGTAGTGTACTGTTTGTTTCCTCAAAATGTTTATCGTCGATTTGTCTTAGTTCTCCTGTTTTCTTGAACGGGGCTGTTGTCTTTGATTTAACTAATGGTGAGTGCTTGTATCTAGTGTCAATTTCATAATTTCGTTTTCGTTTTTTGTTGAGGTTATTTATTAGTTTTTCTTTATTAGCTTGAGTGTCATACTCTGGTGTACCTGCGTATATGAATATGTCCGCTGGTGTTCTGTTAGTCGTTTTGTGTTTCGTCTTATAATTGTATGTGTAAAGTATAGTTTCAAATTTTGTAAGTTTATTTTCGACGTCTGAGTCGCTGTTAATGATTCTTAATTTTTCGTTAACTGTCTTATGAAAGCGTTCTACGTCGGATATGCCATTTTTACTAGTGGTTATATTAATATTTACTGCTTCTGATTTTAGCCATAATTGTAAAGCTGTGCACATAAAGGCTGAGTCTTTGTCTGCTTTTATTTCGATAGGTTTACCCATTTGGTTGAATACTTGTATTATAGCTCGTTTGGTTTCTAACCAGTCTCCACTTTTTATTTCTATTAATGATGCAAATTTTGAATAGATATCAATGCAAGATAAAAATTGTTTATCTCCTATTATGTAAAAATCCATTACATATTTTTCTCGGATATTAGCGATTTCCGGAGTTATTTCGAAAGTTAACTTTGTATCCCTGTGTTCTGTTTTTGCGATGTTACAAATCTCGCAATCGTTTATTAGATTTTGAATTAAATTTTGATAATCTTGAAAATAGTGGGTTTCTTTGAACCAATTGATAGTTTTTTCAATTCCTGGATGTAATAATTCTTTGTGTTTTTTTAATATTAGTTCCTTGAATTCTGCAAATGTTTGAAGATCTATTAATTTTTTACTAGTTTTCATTGCCTTTGTTAAATTATTCGGACTTATTATTTCTAAGTAGGCTTCTTGAAAAATTGGAAAGTCTGCTTCATTGTGGAAGTATAGCACACTTTTCTTTGTGCATAAATATTCTTTTATTAATTCTTTGGCATGTGCGTTAGTCATGTCTTTGTATGTAATTTTTATGTTGGTTTTGTGAAAGTAATTTGTAACTTTTGTTTCGTTCTCGGTTCCTTTTTCAAATTCTATTTGTCTATTATAATAATTAAGAGGTCTTTCTGTGATTTGCAAATGGTTACTGTTGTCTTCCTGAGCACTATGTATAGTTGCTCTTGTGCTAATGGTATCTTCGCCTTAAAAGTTTTCGTTTAATTGAATTCTGGACAGAGCATCTGCCACATAATTTTCTTTTCCTGGGACATATTTAATTTGGAAATCAAACTCATTTAACTTGATTTTCCATCGTTGTAATTTCATGTTAAGTTCTTTCAAGTTATTTAACCAGACGAGTGGTCTGTGATCACTAAGGATTTGAAATTGTCGACAAAAAAGATAGGACCTAAGGTATTTAGTGGCCCAAACGATTGCTAATAGTTCTTTTTCAATCGTTGAATAATTAATCTCATGCTCGTTGAGAGTTCTGCTTGCATAACATATAGGTTTATGCTCTTGCGAAAGGACGGCCCCTATTGCCATATTACTCGCGTCTGTGGTTAAAGAAAATGGTTTTTCGAAATTAGGGTATATTAAAATTGGGTCGGATGTTCTGAGTACTTTTAGCTTTTCAAACGCTGATTCATAGTCTTTGTCTTTTATATTGATGTTTGCTCCTTTTTTTAATTTAAGTGTTAATGGTTTTACTATATTGGCGAAATTTGGTATAAATTTCCTATAGAAACCACATAATCCTAGAAATGATTTAATTTCTTTTGGGGTTTTTGGAATTGGGAATTTGATAATTGCTTGTATTTTGTTGGGATTTGGTTTTATACCCTCAGTTGTGATGATGTGACCGAGAAATTCAGTTTCTTTTCTCAAGAACTCGCATTTATCCAACTGTAGTTTTAAGTTAGCTTCTCTAAGCTTCTCAAATACTTTTTGTAGCGACAAAATGTGTTCCTCCAATGAAGTGGAAAAATTATAATATCGTCTAAGTATACCAGACAATCCTTAAAAATTAAATCTTCTAAGAGATTGTTCATACAACGTTGGAACGTTGCAGGTGCATTCTTAAGATCAAATGGCATGCAAGTGTACTCGTAATGGCCATGTTTAGTCGAAAATGCGGTCTTGGGTATTGAACCAGGATCCATTTGAATTTGGTGGAAGCCTTTGGCTAGATCAATGGTTGTAAAATATTGACATTTTCCAAGTTTGTCTAATATTTCATCCATGATCGGGATAGGGTATTCATCATTAATAGTTAATTCATTGAGATTGCGGTAATCTATGACTAACCGGAACTTTTGCTTTCCAGATGCATCGTTTTTCTTTGGAACGATTATTACTGGTGAGCAGTAAGGGGATTTGGATTTACGTATGATATTTTGTTTTATCATATCGCTTATTTGTTTATTTACTTCCTCATCGTATATTTGAGGATATTTATATGGACGCTTGTAAATTCTGTCCTCATGCTTTGTTAGAATTTTGTTTTTTGTTTTTTTGATTTTTTTCCTTTTCTTCTGAGTTTAAGTGCTCTAGCCTATACTCATTATTTTCTGTTAATTCGTTATTAATAGCGAAGTTAAATGGTCTATCTTCTGTTGAGGGTGGATCAAGGCACTCTTGTGCGGTCATGTCCTCTTCGACCTCTTCGTCATTATATCTAAAACAAAAGTTAAGTTCTCCTAAGGTTACGGATCCTTGTGCATAGTCTATTTTTGCTTGACATGCTTCAAGGTATTCTCTCCCAATCAGAACATCATAATGCTCTGAGATGTCGTGAACATAGAATTTTTGTTTACTCGGACAAATTTTGCTTGCTCCTAATCCTATGCTTTGTTTTAATTCAATAACACCATTTATGGTGTGAACCTTTAGTGTTTCGTTGTATATTGGAAAATTTAAGCGGCTTGTTTTCATAAGGTTTATGGTTGAACCTGTGTCTATGACACATTTTAAAACTTCGTCATTCATAATTAATTTTATGAATGGATTTCTTCTGTTTGTTCCGAGGCTTGCTGATGAAAATTTTCAGATGTGTCCATTTTCATCTGCCCACTGTTACTGTCTCTTTGACGTTTAGTCGGAGGGTTTGGCGCATTCAAGCGTGAATGGGACTGATTTTGATAGTTTAAGGGGTTTTGGGTTCTACCTTGACTTAATTTCTGTTGGAACTCGTGGTGAGCCTTTTGATTGTCTTCGGAATTAGTGTGTTGTTTGTTTTGTACATGATAACTCTGATTCGTGTTGGAATAGCCACTTGAACTGGTGGCTAGGTTAGCGTTCTGCTGATAATTTCCCATGTTTCTACGATTGTTATTTTGATTTCCCTGAACGTTATTAGTTTTAGGTCTATCATTTACGCTATTTTCGTATAATCCTTCTCTTTGTGCTACTTGTTTAAGTTTTTGTGTCGACTTAATGTCGTATCTAGCTAACATCATGAAAAGCCTATCTGGTAATTTTTTTGTAATTACATCTTTAATTGTGTTATTCATGGCATTTGTATAAAGTGTTGTGTTGGCAGGTATATTTTCTAAAGCTAACTTATTTAATATGATATAAGATTTATTTTCGAGATCCTCAATGAACTTACGTTTCCCTGGAAATTCGTGTTGTATAGACGTCGAAGGAGCTCTTCAAATGGTGTTTGCACTTTATATTCTTCGATCAGTGCATTCCTCAACTCCTGCCAAGTGTTGGCCGCTGTCCTTTGTGAAACTCTCTGAGCATCTCCAGCAACTTGTAATTCGATGGCTCCGTATAAGATGCTATGTTGTTTGACATCTCAAGTTGGATACAGATGTAGGATGTAATCGATCCTTTTTATAAAAGCGTTGAGATTTTCTGTTGATCCGTCAAAACTAGGCACCTGTCTCAGTTGTGAGATGGCCTGGTTGAGGTGTTGTTCTGTTAATTCCATAGTCATGGTTTTGTTGTAATTCACGTTTTGGTGGTTGATTATACAATTTTTTTTTTGAGTTAATGGTACTCGAACTTTTTTTTGGTTCTTTGATTTTGCACTTTTACTTCTTTGCACTTGGTTTTTGTACTTTGTACATTTAATTTAGTTTATAGTTTGTGCCTAATTATTTTTGTTTAATTGTTTTTTTTTTGTGTGTGTGTCTTATTGAAAAGACCCAGTAATAACGTATTGCAGGGATCGAAAGATATGCAAAGCCAGTCGTTATTAACTGTTGTAGCTTTATTGCCCGAAGGGTCAATGTTAATAAACTACGAGTGACTCGAAGGTTCTTATGCGGATACGTATTTGAGAAATCGTTAACTACACACCGACAACAAATTCGGTCGCGATTGTGCTTTAGATCTAGGAATTAATTATCCTTTTGCGATCTTTACTTTTTCCCGACGTATCCTACCGGCTGCGCCAATTAAGTTTTACACGAATAGTTACTTTAAAAAATATATTTCAATTCTTTATTTTCACTATCGGCTACTACTTATAACGAGTACATTCAGATTTGCCTCCCGAATATGAACTAATTTATTTATCTGTTGCGGTCGCTTAGCAAACTTCGCTTTGAGAGAGTTTGAGTCAAAATTGAGTGAAGTTTGAGCTGCGTCAGCAATTATGCGTGGGATAGTACTCTGATGGGAACATTGACAGTGGCGTGATATTTAGGGTGAATTGTTTATGTCTACCAAAGGGGACAGTTTGATCTTGACCAATGTCGATGTTATCACCAGGCTTTTTGTTTACAATATTAGACATGTTTATAATTATGCTTATACGTATGATTGTGTGCTAAGTTATGTTAAAGGGTGGGTGCGACTATGGATATGTCACTATATATATATAGATATATATAGATATTCTTTATCAGCATCAATATTCGAGTCGATTGTCATGTCCATTTGTCCGGCTGTCCGTTCGTCCGTCTATCTGTATGTATCAACGCTTCGATCCATTGAGTAATAAACAGAAAGAGACGAAAGACATTCTGAACTTTTTTACCATTTTATAGTTCATGAGCGTCGGATGGGGATGGTCCGCAAACGCAAAATCAACCGCAAAAAATAAAGCTCATTTACCATAGAAAGCAACAACGAATCACTTGCAAAACAACAACAGTGCGCACGAAACCTCATTTGTTTTTCGTCCCCCGTTTTGATCTACAAGAGGTTTGTGAGCGATGATGAGGACATAGGAAACTCAATGTTTGTTGCTGGTTTCTCTGTTCTTCCTACAAGGCAGCGCGTAGAAACAACAACAACACAAGTTGGGTACTGAATTGTTGTTGCAGAGCCGAGTCCCGGCGCAAGTAGGTAGAAAATTTGAATGCCAGCAGGCCATAGCTTTAAAATCAAGAGGTTTGTGAGTTATGATGAGGACATAAGAAACTCAAACTTGCTAGTTTTTCTGCCGTTCCTACAATGCAGCGCGTAGAAACAACAACAACACAATTAGGGTATAAATTGTTGTTGCAGAACCGAGTCCCTTCGCAAGTAGATAGAAAATTTGAATGTTAGCAGGCCATGGCATTGAAATCAAAGTGTTTCGCACACGGCGCGTTAACATAAGAAATTATGACGTCACATTTTATAGAATTTTATTTCTTGTCTTGAGTAGTATATACTTCAACCTTTATTATGTACATTTTAATAATTTATGATTATTATGATTTTATAGTAAATAATTTATTGACATACACATGTAGTACTTTTAAATACGAAATGATCGCACACAAAATGCCTTGTGCTGTGACGTCACATGCGCAACAGATTATTGCAATCTTTTTAAGTTTCATGCAGATTTGCACCAAAATGAGTGAGATGAGAGTCCATTGGAGAACATTTATATATAAGAATGTTAGGTTTTTGGTTACACCACTTATGAATAGTTAAAATACCCTATATTGAGATAGGGTACCTTGCTGGTCGAAAAATGAAAAATTATAAAAATCTACCGGGCTGTTTGCGACTTGGAAGCGAGTGGAGAAGAAGAAGACATGTCTTTGCAAATTATAGGCAAATCAGTGCTTAGGAACCACAACATTGAGTTAGAAAGGTGCAGAAGCTAAGATCATATGCTGTAGATCAAACAAAAAAGGGATAGCAAGGACAGAATTTGTGAGGTGCTTTGTTCATTGAAGAGTCGTTTGATTTGATTATGCTTGTTGTTGGTTCTTATGGAAAATGTTTTGAAGTTGTCATTGAATTTTGGGCATCGGCAGCTACTGCTGCAGACAGCCGGGTGTTGTGTTTGCAATTTGTGTTTGCAACCTCGAAAAGTATTTTGATAAAGAGCTTTTGATCCAAATTCCTGCTCTGTTTTCTTGTTACTCAATGTTTATTACTCAATGCATTATGTCTAGGTATCGTTTAAATGTATGTGTGTATGTGTCCCCACAAGCAAAAATGTGCACAAATTCAATTTTTTCTCAAATGTCGGTGGCATTTCTTCGCTTTTGAAGGAAAGAGTAATATGAAATATTGAACGTCGATGCGAAATTCTTGAATTTTAGCTCGTTATTCGTGGTAAGGGTACCTAAGCGTTGGCATGTGTGCATTTAACACTTGATTTTGGGACTTGCTATAAATGCACAATACAAACGACGCATAAACAAACGATGCAAAATTGGCAAGTTTTGAAGTTTTTGGGATTTCTGATTTTCGACCTCTACACACAGACAGACACACACAAAAGTGAGTGAATGGGCAGAGCGTGAGCGCAACTGAAAATTTCATTATTAGCGCACGTCTGAAGCGCGGCCTTCTTATTTATGATTTCGGGTTTGGATTGCTGAATGAATCTTGACCCCTTATTACCTGTAGTAGCCCGTTGGGCCGAAAGGGTAAACGCTTGGCAAGCACCTGCACTTGCATATGTAGGTTAAGTGACTGATCACTTAAATGATTTTATGGCCGGCGGATCTGTGTACAAAAAATAAAATCTTCAAAATATTCAACCATACGAAAAACAAAATAGTAGCGATAAAATAAATTAAGTATTAATAATTTTTTGGACTTATAAAATTAGGTTTTATACCCTAAGCCCATTGAAAATGAGTAAAAAGGGTATAATGTTTTTGTGCAAATGTATGTAACAGGCAGAAGGAAGCATCTCCGGCATAAAGTATATATATTCTTGATCTAGCCATGTCCTTCCGTCTGTGTGTCCGTCTACCCGTCCGTCCGTCTGTCCGTATGTATGAACGCAAGGATATCAGAACCTATAAGAGCTAGAGACTGAAGGTCTCGCGACAAATTATCGATTATAGGAAACAAACTCGATCTGCGCATGGACTAGGAGGACCTACAACTAAAATGTCTCTAGCTCTTATAGGCTCTGAGATCCTTGCATTCATACATACAGACGGACGGACAGACAGGCTGTTTGTTCATCCTCCTGTCTGTTACATACATTTGCACAAATACATTATACCCTTTTTACCCATTTTCAATGTGTTCAGGGTTCAATTACTGCGTGTTAATTTTTACCCTTAATTTTTATTTGTCCACCCTCCCATTAATCAGAAATGAGGTTCCCAAATCTGCTTGTACTTTCTGCTCTGAACACAAGCTTCCAAGCTTTTTGTTGTTTTTTTTTTCAAATACTCTTTCCCCTACTTCGAACACTCTTTTTTGTCTGGCCTGTGTTCTTTTTACCTTTTCTTCTTTATGGAGTGGTTTTTGGTCTGTGACAGAATGGATTGACCTTCTGTATTCTACTGTCGCCCTCATCATCAACTGTGTTGTATCGTTAGCTTTCCCATCTTATATCAAACTCCTGGCAATCAGTCAGGGTACTGTGAAATCCTTCTACCTGTCCGTTTGAACGACTGTGGAGTAGTGGCGCATTTACGAAATCTATATTGTAGTGGTTTTTTAACAGTGAGACGATTGTTTCCGAGTTGAGCGACGCTTCGTTATCGCAATATATTTCCTTGTTTCCGGGAGCAAGTTGATCAATTGTACTATGGGTATTTTAATGTTTTTTATTGTTCGCGACAGAAGCGGTTGTACGACAGCAAATTTGGAGAATTTGTCTATACAAGTTAGGAATAGTTTTTTGTCAGTGGAAAAATATCAATATGAAATATTTCGCCAGCGTAAGAAGGGATTGGTGTAGTGCCAATTGCCTGTTTTTTAGGGTGTCTATCGTAGTTTGACCTAGTGCACACCTTGCAATTCAGGACGATTTCTTCGGCCAGGGTGCTCATTTTAGGAAGGTAGTAGTCGCGAAGACCTGCTTAACATTTTCCTGAGCGGCCCTGTGTGCGCGGTTATGCTCGGCGACAATTATCTCTATTTGTTAATTTTTGTCAGTGATATCAGACACATATTTTATGCTGTGCCAAAACTTGATTGCAGGAAAATTTGACACCAAATCGTGTTGAAAGCTAGCGTTGGCAACGCAATGGATTGCGTTACCGGTTTAAATGTCTCAATGAGGGAGTTTTTGTCTGTAATCAGGATCAGGTGACGAATTTTCGGACTAAAAATTATACATTTTCGACGTAATGAGAAATGTGCATCTTCTAAAATGATTTGTTTTTTTGGATCAGTTTACTGGTTTCTCAATCGTTTTTATCGCGTAGGTGAGTGACAGTTATGGACTGTCGCGGCGTCAGACTGGGGTTCATTTTCTAAGGCTTTAACGTTTTGCATAGAAAGGGCCACTTTTTCACTGTGTTATTCAGTAAAGGATTTCCACCTTTTGACCGAGTCCCTATCAAGGAATCGGAACTAGCTGAACGTGTCCGTTGATTCCGAAAGGCTGATATTCATAAACTGAATGATCTTATTCTGCAAGTCGACTGGTCCCAACTGTACAATTGTGCAGACATTGATGTTCCGTATCATTTCTCCCGTTATGCAGTTGCGCGATCAAATTTTACCACTCAAAATTCCATCTGCTATAAGAATTACCTTCGGCGTTGTCGCCAATTTAATTTTTTAACTTTCTCAATTCTCAACGAATTGATCACAAGCAACGCTTGTGTGCTTAGATACTGCGCTGCAGCATTATGTAAACCTGTTTTAAAACTTTTTGAATTGTCCGTAAACACTTCATCTTTTCCGACCGTTTGGAAGGATTAATACAATATCTCTCTCCATAAGAAAGGGAGCAAGTCCGATGTCGAAAACTATAGAGGTATTTCCAAATTATCCGCTATACCTAAAGCTTTTGAGAAGATTATAACATCTCAACTGCAACATTTACATATGTAGTTCTATTAATTCACCTTCCCAGCATGGGTTCGTGAAGTGCAGATCTACAACCACTAACCTTTTTGAGTTAACTTCGTTTGTAATTGATGGTTTAAGAAAAGAATGCAGACTGACGATATCTATACTGATTTCACTTAGGCTTTCGACTCTGTCAACCACTCCTTGCTGCTTCATATATTATGCCTTCTCGGCTTCCCAATGAATCTTTTAAACTTTCAGAGTGTTTGCAATATAACCCAAAAGGTGCTCTTCAGAAATTCGTTATCTAAACTTATTCTGGTGACTTCCGGTGTTCCTGAAGGTAGTCATCTTGGCCCGCTACTCTTTTCATCAATGACCTGCCCTCGATACTGTCTCACTCTCGAGTATTAATGTACGCTGATGATGTAAAACTATGCCTTGCATATAAAGATATGGCATAATGTTATCTCTTACAAACTGACATTGATGCGTTTCAGGCTTGGTGTCTAGCCAACCTTTTAAACTTATACTGCTCTAAATGTAAGGTAATGACCTTTTATAGAAGCCGTCCTCAATTGGTCTCTTACATCCTTGATACCTTACCGCTCAAGCGGGTTAACAGTACTTCTAATGGAGTTAATGATCTAGGTTTCATCCTTGATCATAAACTTAAGCTCAACTCTCATATTAAGACCGTGGTCAATAAAGCCAGAATAGTTATGGGTTTCATCAAGCGATGGTCTAAGGAGTTTGACGATCCGCACACGACAAAAACACTTTATATATCCTTTGGTACGACCTATTCTTGAGTATGCCTCATGTATCTGGTCACCCCAATATGCTATCCATCAGGACAGAATTGAATCCGTTCAGAAACAATTCTTGTTGTTTGTATTTAAATTATAAAATGCACAGGCCACAAGCATGCACGCGCGTCAAAATAAAAAATTAACAGAGAAGGCAAACAGAATAATGGAAATATTTTAAATATAAATATTAAAAGGCCGGTGTTTTATTAAAATCAAAACAAAACGGAGAGCACAAAAAACATGTCTGTTCGCTTCAAGTGCGTAGCGCTGATACCCTGAACCCATTGAAAATGGGTAAATAGGGTATAATGTATTTGTGCAAATGTAAGTAACAGGCCGAAGGACGCATCTCCAACCCCATAAAGTATATATATTCTTGATCAGCATCAATTGCCAAGTCGATCTAGACATGTCCGTCATTGAGCATTGAGTAAGAAACAGATACAGATCCGAAAAGTCAGTCCGAGCTTTTATTACCGTTTTATTTGTGAAGCAAGCTCAATATTATTGAGTCAATAAGGTTGGTCCGCGAACTCCAAATCAAACTCCGGAAATAATGCTCATTTACCATAGGAAGCACCAACAAATCAGCTAGAAAACAACAACAGTGCGCAGGAAACCTCATTTTTATTGCAATATTCTAAAATTCACATACTTCCTGTGGATTGGCAGAAACATATAAATTAACAGGTAACCCCTTGCGCTTACATATTAAGGAACCCTCGTACGCACTGACACACAAACCTAGCTGCAACGGTCAACGGCGGTAACCAGATACTCTTGGTATGTTGCAAGAGTTTCTTTCGTTATCGTTTACGAACATGTTGAGTCGGCTTGCCGATCATGACTTTGTAGCGTGTTGTTTATTCCACTCCGTGGCAGTATAATCATTTTAATTTTCTATTGCTGAGCCATAAGGCCAGCGATAGGAAAGCTTTAGCATTCCAAAAATAATCGTCCGTAATCTTCCTTACCTGGACGACACACCACATGCGACGCCAACCGCCCAAAGGAGAGGCCCGCTAGGAACAACTACAACTGCCTAAGAGTCAACACACTTCGAGAAGGAAGACCACTTCAGGCAGACAATTTATTTGGCTCCCAACTACGTTAGAATCTGCGTTAAGTTAGATTAAAAAAATAAAAAACAAAAACAAAAACAAAATAATAAACAACAAAACAAACATAAAGAATTGCTAACAAATTTTAGCTAATCCATTGACAAGTAATATACATTGCAAAACTTTAGAAAAAAAAACACAAACATCTTTGCCGATCGAAATTAATTAGCTGCTATAAAAAAAATATTAAATATTTTTATTACAAAACTAGTAAGAGGCTCTAGTCGGGAGCTAACGACTAGGGGATACCCTGAACCCTCTCCTTTCAACAGCAAATGCAGCACGCGCTACGCGCTCGTTTGTGAAAATAAAGATAAATTACAACAACAAAAAATTTCCTTGCCAAGGTTCGAACTTGGAACGGATTGTTGCACGTGCCGCCGCCACTAATCAACAGCCACGCCAATATTTTTTTTTTATTTATTTATTTTTATTTTTATTTTATTTAGTAATTTTTTTTATACCGTGAACCCATTAAAAATGGGTAAAGAGAATATATTATATTTGTGCAAAATGCAAATGTATGTAACAGGCAGAAGGAAGCATCTCTGACCCCATAAAGTATATATATTCTTGATCAGCATCAATAGCCGAGTCGATCTAGCCATGTCCGTCTGTCTGACCGTCCGTCCGTCTGTCCGTATGTGTGAACGCAAGGATCTGAGAACCTATAAGAGCTAGAGACCTGAAATTAGATGTAAGTCCTCCTAGTGCCTGTTCAGATCGGGTTTGTTTCCGATAATCGATAACTTACTCCGTTTTCAAGTAATCGATACAAATGTATATGTTTTTTAAGCAATTTTGGTAAATAATAAGAGCTAGAGTCACCAAACTTGATATTTTGCTTCTATAATCTTATATATATATCAAGTATCTTTCATTTTATACCTATCGCCACCTCCCCGCTAGCACCCCAAAGCTATAAATCAAGTTAATAACCCAACTTATATTGCCAACCAATCTAAGCCACAATTTAAATGCAATTGACTTTTTGAGAATACACAAATATTCTATGGTACAACAATATATACTGTAGAAAATTTCATTAAGATCGGTTAAGAGAAAACCAAAGTTATATGTAACTGCGCAATTGGATCGCAGAGCTAGCAAAAACATCAAGGCATTCATGCGCGTATGCTTTGCATTGTATCGCATTCTAACAGCATTATAATTGTAATGCTATTTTAGTTCGGTTTTTTCTCAATAATACTTTATTATTGTTGGCGCTGTTGAGTAGAGGCATAGCAACTGTTGCGGCCTGTCGCGAGTTCGAGCCCTACCGGGGAAACTATTTTTTTTTTTTGCTGGTTTGTCTGTTGAGTAGAGTCGTCAGCAAGTAATACGGTCAGTTGCGAGTTCAAAACCTGCCAAGGGAACTTTTTTTTTGTTTTCTTATTTATCTTTATAACTTCAAACGAGCGCGTTGCGCGAACTGCATTTGGTGTTGGAATAAGAGGGTTCAGGGTATTGACTAGTCGGGACTAGAACCTCTTACTTGTTTTTTATTTTATTTATTTATTTATTTTTATTAGCTAATTTATTGATACTATACTTGAGCATCTTAACCTAGCTTTACAAAATTGGATTGAACATACTTAACAGTACATATTAAGTTTTAAATTATTTGCTTTATATTTTCTCTATCTAAGTACTCGGCTTGGGAGGTAGATGGAGTGGATCCTGCGAAGTCTCCGTCGTTTTCTTCTGCAAAGCCTTCTTGCCAGTATTTTGGGGTGGGCAGAAAGGCGGGCCATGCTGGTGGGTTGCTGACGTAAAAGGTCACCCACGAAGGAACCTGTAGGTTTCATGCTAAAGCCCGGTTGCGAATATACCAGGGGGCCCCAGTACTTAGTCTCAGCACCTTGGATTGGAACACACTAATTTTCCTCCAATGGTACTTTGCTGCAATGCAGCAGCACCTTGTTGTTGAGAGAAAGCTTGCCGTTTTTCATAAAGAGCCATGTCATTCATTTTAGTTTTTGTCGTAAACTAGGACATACTGTTGTTATGTGTTTGCTACAAGTGAGGTAGCTACTTCAAGGTAGCGGTGACCGACTTTATGCTCGAGGAGTTCAGCTTGGAGAAACACTCCTGGCGACGTATTTTTGCGGATCGCGAATGTGGAGCATACCGATTTTTGCCTGTTGATGGCAATTCGCCACTTAGATGACCACGTCTCAAAATCGTGTAGGTATTCTTGCAGTTGGTCTGTGGCTTGGTATACACAGCTTTGGAGATTGCTGTGTCATCTGCAAATGTGGCGAAGTTGAAGCCATCGTGATGCTCAAGTGTCGTCGGGACTTCCGTCGGCATGTCGGCTATGTAAACGGTGTATAGCCACGGAGCAAGGACGCTGCCCTGGGGGACTCCAGCTTGGATTTCCTTGACTCCTGAGAACGTACCGTCGAACAGGAGTCCTTTGTGCCACACTCGGTTAAACGCCTGATTGATGTCAACGAATGCTGCGATGCAATATTCGAAGTTCTCGAAGCTGTCAAGGATGAACTCAACTACTCGTTGAAGCTGCTCCGGTGTCCCATGCCGTCTTAGAAATCCGAACTGATGCCTTGGTGTGATCCGTTTAACGCAATCCAGCTCCGACACTCTGGCCAATAATATTCTTTCGAAAATTTTGGAGAGGGTCGGAAGCAGGCTTATTGGTCGATAAGATTCGGCATGCGTGAGCGTTTTTTGGGTTTTGGGATCACGGCGATCAGAGCGCTTTTTCATTGCCTTGGGAAGTGTCCGATTCGAAGCATCGTATTAAATATAAGCACATTGAAGAGTCTGCCTTTGGTGTTGAGCAGCCTTATTGTTCTGCTGTCCAGCTCGTCAGATCCAGAAGCTTTTCTTGTCTTGAGTGCTGGATTTATATTTCGACCTCTTTGAGGGTCACATGGACTGGCCAGGTTGGTGTAATGATGCGAGGGTCCTGTCTATGTAATTTTCCATTCGCAACTGTGGGGAATCGAACGGTTTGAATCGCTCCTCTATATGGATGGCGAAGGTTTAAGCGCGTTCTAAACTCGATTTGGCCCAGGAACCGTCATTTCTTTTAATGGGGCTCTTGCGGACTGGATGTCTTTTTAGGTTTTTTTGTCAACTGCCAGAGACTACTCCGTGCTTGCGTCTGGGCTTACGTCCGTAAGATTTTTGTTGAACTGTTGATTGCTTATGGCCGCGAGTACTTTCTGGAGCTTGTTTAATATGCATCTGTAAATTCTGTTCTTTGCGGAGCCACCTTTTCACTGCCAGCAGTCAGGGCAGCTCAGAATCATGTTGAGGTTGATTGAATTATTGAGTTCTGCCTGGAATCTTTCAACGTCCCCATTTTTCGGCATTAGACTCTTACTTTTTGGATGCTGTAGAGGGTTGGTGTGGACAGTGGCCATAATAGGAAGATGGTCCGAAGAGAGATCATATTTGGCCTCGATGGAGAGTGTATGGCCACTATATAAAAGAAGTCTATAGCGCTAGGAGTGCGTTGTGAGTTGTACGTGTAGTATGTTGCAACTCCGGTTACCAAGGCTTCGCATCTGCAGTCAATGATGGCTTCGTGCAAGCTCTGCCCTCGTACAGTCTCTGTTGTTTCCCCATAATCTGTGCTTCGCATTTCAGTTTCTTCCCGCAATGAACTTTTGTCCAAGGTTCATTAGTAGGAACTCAAAATTGGCTTTGGTCCATGCCACAGTCAGCGGGAGGTAGAGAGAAGCAATTGTGAAATATCCTCTACTGGTACTTATCTTGACTGCGGCCATCTGCAGATGTGGTTGGGATATGTATGCCAGAGGGTAGTGGTTCAGGCTACGGCGAATTGAAATGCCGGCACCTCCTCTACGGTAGTTGCTGGGGTGTTGAGATATATATGCAGTATATCCGGGGACGTATATTTTGGTGCACATGTGCATGTGTGTTTCCGTTAGGAGCATTATGTCGATGTTGTGGGTACCGAGGAAGGTCCTTAGCTCATTCATTTTCCTGTTAAGACCATCCGCATGCCATAATACGATTTTTAATTGGCTCAATTTGATGGGATAAGACGTGAAATCGACATCAGAGTTTTTATGGAGAGTATTATGGATCTGGTCCATTCTTGAGGCAAGCCATAACATAGCACCTTCAAGTGCCGCAATTCCGGAGTTGGTATCGTCGCTCGGTTGGTTTCCGGGAGTATTGTTGGCTACCTTTTGTACGCCTCTTCGTCCGGTATGCGTTGGGTGGTGTCTCTTCGCTGAAAAAAATTACACGGACTTAGCAGCTACCATGGGAAGAGGAATAAATTGCATTGTATTCCTATTTTGTCCAGCGTGGTTATTATGCGCCTTGTGGAGGGGAGCCGAGATATTAGGGGCCGGCTTGCGTACCTTAATTCGGTCAATTTACCATTGTAATTGGCAGAGTGGTTTCCGCCACAATTGGCACAGACTTGGTCGGCTTCCTGGACTGCTTAGCAAGTTAGGAGATCCTGTTGGGTGCTCCTCCGCACATCTACCACAGGCGAGTTGTTTCATGCAGTAATTTTAGGAATGTCCGTAATCGTGGCAGCGGTGGCATTCGACGACGTCAGCAGATCGGCGGGGGTGCTCAACTAAGACTCCTTGACTGCATAGAAGACTTATTTTGAGCGCTTCCTTGTTGTAGGGGGCCGGTTTGAGGTCCAGGAAAAACATATGTGGCCTGCTTTGTTCCGTGCCATTTGAGGCCTTGCCTTTAGGATTATAGATATTAACTACCTTTTGTCCTTTATCTTGCATTTCCTTGATTAAATAGCCTTGGGCCGTAGAGGACGCCATCTGTTTGATGACAATGCGAAAAGGTTTGTCTTCTTGCAGTTGGTAGTGGTAGTTTTGGCATTTGGCTTGTTCCATGAAGGCAACTACTTTGCGGAAGGTTTGAACGTCTCTCGTGTATAGTCTAGTTAGGCCTGAGCCAGTCGTTCGTTTCGAGTAGCTACTAGATGGAATGACTTGGTCCAATTGCCTGGGCAATATTACGCACAGTACCACCTTGCGTGTTGGTGTTACAGGTGCGACAGGAGTTTTGTTGGGCATATCTTGGGCAAGTTAATTTCTGTTTGTTTTCTATTATAATATTAGCTTTTGCAAATTTATGTTGCCGGCAATGCAATAACAGCATTACCCAGAACTGAAACAATGACGCTAAGCGTCAGAAATTATAAGCTGGTATTAGAACGTAGATCACTTTGAATTGATTTTTTTTACGCACTTCCGTCTCGTTCAACTGTCGGAGTGAAACATCTAATCAACAAACAACCAATAATTAAATCTGAGAAAACCACGAATTAAAATATAAGCACAGAAAGCAGTACAGTCGCAAATGCAATGCTAATGATAGAATTCAATGAAGACACGCATCAATGTGTGTGTGCGTGTACATGTATACAAAAATTCATGCAATTTGCGCCTGCAGCCCCGAACTCGAGACCAGCAAAAAACTGTATTATTTAATAACATCTGTGTTTCTTAACCGATCTTAATGACATTTTTTGCATCTTATTGTACTATAGAATATACGTATGTTATCAAAAGTCAATTGATGCTTATCAATAATACTTTATGAAGTCGGAGATGCTTCCATCTGCCTTTTACATATATTTGCACAAATACACTATACCCTTGTTACCCCTTTTTAATGAGTTCAGGGTATAATTAGTGTATATGTGTGAGCTATTAGTTCCGACACAAGCTTATGAGTTAATCAAATCAATACAAAGAAATTAAATTAAAATACGATAGTGACGACGGCTGGGACATAGAGCCCGAAAATAATAACCAACAACCAAGCCAGATAGAAACAATCATGGAAGTGAATTAAGTACAGGCGTCCGCCATTACCCAAGCTTTAGCCCAGCAAGAAGCAAGCTTTTAGCACGCATTAGTGAAATGCAGTCTCATATAACTAATTTGCGTATAGAGGACCAAGAGGTCAATAAGGTTAATAAACTCAGAAATAAGATGCGACATCCAATTAGACATTGTAAAATCTATTACCGATTTAAACAGGACACAAGACGAATATGTTGCATGGCGTTAGTCTTTAATGGCAGTAGCATACACTTTCAGGCAGTGTCAATAATGAGAAATAAAATCAAATGGCCCGCGAGAGCAATTTTAGTATCGCATATCACAGTATTAAACTTCGATGCCATCATAGCGAGGTTGGACTGTACGTATGCTGATAGGACATCGCTACGCCTTCTTCGATAAGGTTTAGAGATGGTCAGGCAGGGAGGCCTAAGCCACTATGATGAAGTCGAACAAACCAAACAAAAAATAACAATGACTCACGACCGCGAAGGCGCTGAGCTCCTTAACAGAGAGGTTAGATCTGATGTATTGCATGCATTCATTTCAGGGCTTAATTAATCTCTCAAGGCGATTGTTTTCCCGGCACAGCCAAAAGATTTGCCGTCTGCTTTGGCTCTAGCCAGAGAAGAGAAGGCAAGCATTGAACGAAGCATAATTGCAAACACATACGCTAAAGCCATCGAAGAGAGGGCACAGACTTCAGAAGCCAATAAGCATCGCGCGCAGTTCAAGCCCGGGAAAAAATGCAGGAAAAAATCTTCACTTCGTCATGCGTAAACATAACAGCAATGGCCAAGAGCAAAATAGGAAGGAAGATTAGGCCAAATCCCAGAGCCCATGGAAGTAGATTCCTCATCAAAGTATAGGCAGCCAACTCAATTTGGGAAAACTCAGACAAATAGTGCACCAGCCCAAAAACAAAGTTACACGTCCGAGCATGACACGCCAAAGGCGTCAGCGGCTGAACAATGTTGTTCAAAGTGCCCCTGACAGCCAAGAGGATAGCTATAAAAACAAAGCTACAGCCGAAGTTGGCGAGATAGAAGACGACAACGACTCGACATGCGACGGCGACTCGTTAAATTTTTTAGTGCACGCTCCCGGCTACGAGTCATTAAGCGACAGCTGGCTGGGAGAACATTAAAAATTTTAATAGATATAGGCGCAACAAAGAATTTTGTAAAGCCCGTAAAGGAGCTGAAAATATAATTCCTGTTGACGACCCCCTCACTGTGAGCTCAATTCATGGCTCCAGTCAAATTAAAAATAAATTTTTGGGCAGACATCTCCATTATTCTTGTTGGACACACTCAGCATCTTTGATGCCATCATAGACTTCGACCTGTTAACACGGGCGGGAATAACTTTGAATTTGATCAATAGCACACTAGAGTACAAGAATGTATCAGAACAGTTCAATACCATAATTGTGACAGCGTTAACTTCACTGACGTTAACGATATAGTGGTGCCGAATTCCATCAAAAGGAATTCAAGAAAATGATTATAGAGAATATTAAAGTTTTTTCGACCTCTAAAGAGGCACTACCTTTTGACACCTCAGTAATCGCCACTGTTCGTACAGAAGATAACGAACCTGTATATTCTAAATTGTACACACACCCCATGGGGTCGTAAACAGCGAAATCAAGCAGTTGTTAAAAGATGGTATAATAAGGATAATAAGTATAATATCAACGTACGGTGAGCCAAAAAACTTGTTAAGTCTTAGATCATTTCTCGGTCTGCCCAGTTACTACAGGAGGTTTGTCAAAGATTTTGTAACAATTGCAAGGCCTCTAACAGAAATATTAAAATGTGAATACGGCTCAGTCAGCAAGCACAGTTCCAGAAAAGTTGCTGTAAAGTTCAACGAAACTCAACGCAATGCATTTGAACGTCTACGGAACATTTTGGCATCAGAAGATGATATCCTCATGTACCCAGACTTCAAGCAGCCTTTTGACCCAACTACCGACGCGTCCACTAATGGTATCGGTGCTGTTCTATCCTAAACTACGCAACGAAAGAGAACTACTAGCCATCGTGTGGGCTCTAGGTAAACTTCAAAACTTCTTATATGGTACCAAAGAAATAAAATTTTTTACTGATCACCAACCTTTAACCTTAGCAGTTTCAGAAAAGAACACGAATGCGAAAATCCTGACAGCTTGATCTCCTGATCATGCTGATTATACTTAATATAATGCTACATGAATCTTACATACATTATTATTATTGCTGTTTTTCTACAATTTTGCTTTCTGATCTTATCTTTATTTGCCTTATTAGCTAACTCTTATTTTATTTTATTTTATTATATTTATTATTTTCATAATCACTTTTTGATTGTTTTCTTACATTTTGTATGCTCCAAGCGCCTTCATATGGATTTCGTGAAATCTGAAATCCTTCTACGTCTTTTAACATAAATCTGTCATTTCGCATTACATTGACTATACGGTCCTTTGTGTTTCGGAATCAATTTTCTGGATGCGCCTATGGTTGCGTCGAATTTTTTTACCATTACATAAACACCTTTTTTTAACTTTTTAGGTTATGTTTTATTTTTGTTATACAGCTTCTCGTATTTTTCCTGGGCTTCTTTTTAATTTTTCTCTGTTCTTTTCTGATTTTTGTTAGGCTTTCTGTTACTGGCGTTGAATTTATTTCGTCTAGCTTTTCCTTTTAACTATCTATGACTGTGACTTTTTCTTGTGTTCCGAAATGCATTTTACTTGGAAACTGTTTAATGCTACGATGTTGTGTGTTGTTGAGTGCGCATTCTACGATTGTGTCTCAAAATATTTTATTTCCCGGTTCTACCAGTTTTGAAATTATTAGACCCGGGCTTCTCTTAATCTTAAAATGCTCGTTCATGTCGTTACTAGCGACTATTATGTCATCCATCTAAACAAACAACTTTATTGTCTTTGATCATAAAGGAAAATATTTTGTTGATGAAACGTTGAAACACTGCAAATGCATTTTTGACTCCCATGAGCGTTCTTAAGTACTCAAACTGTCCTAAAGGGTGACGAACGTTGTATATTTTACCGAATCTTCGTTAACGAATACCTGAAAATCACCATTCATTCACACCACTACATGGCCTTCCTTGATTTTTGAGCCTACCGACAGAATTTCATTAAACTAAGAAAGATCTAACTCTCTGATGTGTTCAATTCTTACCATTTTTAAAGTGTTTGGATCAAACCCTAAATTGCATGCATCTAAAAAAGACTCATAGAATCTGCATCGGGTGTGAAAAACAATGTATGAGGGCCTTATCTTATAAATTGTTTGCTGGAATCCCCTCGATGATTTGTTCGATCAGCTTGTCCGATTCGACGATGACTTTAATTGCTAAACCTTTTTTCGTCGAAATAAGTAGCAGATTTCTTGCCTGGTTGCAAATGAAGATTCTCAAACTTGCGTCGTAGCTCAGATTCCGATTGTTTTCCACCCAATGCTAACTTTACTTGTTCTAGCGCATACCTAAGTCGTCCAGATTGTAGATGCTGTCAATGTTTTGTACCTGCCTTGTCCAAATGTGTGTGTGCATGAGTTGTCATCATAGTCCATCGCTATTTCTTTGGCTTGTGCTAGTGCCATCGCCGGTGATGAGATCGTCGATGTTGTTGGCGTTGCCACTGTGATTGTTTTTTGTGGCGTCATTGACGGCACGTCTGTTTGCGTTTTCAAATTCCGCCAAAATTTGTTGCAACTCCATTTTTCTGGCGTCAATTTATACACGCAGCTGCTGTAAGAAACTGACTGACCTTCGCAAATCGTGTCCGGCTGCTCTTGCGCCCAATGTTTTCTTTTCGATTCTAATGCCCGGCTGTTAGCTTTTCAAAGACTCGAAAGCACTTGCTGTCTCCTGCACGTGCTTTGACGATGTTACAATTTCAAAATGTACCTCGATTGTTGCATCGTGTCTCGCAATTTGGTGTGTCTCCGCAATACTGTGATTGTCTTCGATGTCGCTTACGTCATGGGCTTGGTCGGCGTTGGCTGGGGCACCATGCGTCGCAATTCTGACCAAATTGCGTTGAGGCGCGCCGTTAGGTCGACCTTGGTGCCTGTGGTTGGAAGGTTTAGAGCGCCAACTATTTTTCAGCTGCACGACTGTGAATTGGTCAATATTTATACTATCCGTGTTATGGATTGATGTAGGTTTGTGGATTAGGACCACTTCTGATATTTGTGGAAGACTTTTGCATTACTCTAACAAATAGCAAATTAGAGACAACGTAGTTCTTTTCACTTCTTTATTGTTCGTCGTGCGATACAGAACTAAACTTTCTCGTACACAATAATGATATATAGCGTGATAATATTAATGCTTACGCTTATGCTTATGTTTATGTATGAATGTATATGTATGTTGCTATGTGTTTATCCTGCTACACCACCAACTAAGTTATGGCACTGTAAAAATATTGTATCCGACATTACAAACAAAAACGAACAGATCGAAATAATCACGGCAGAACACAATCGTGCGCACCGTGCTGCGCAAGTAAACGTCAAACAAGTCCTACGTGACTTTTTTTTTCCAAATATGAGCAAGTTAGCAAATGAAGTCGCCGAAAATTGCAAAGTCTGTGCCAAAGCTAAACGTAATAGACACCCAAAAAGACAGGAACTCAGAGTAACACCGATTCCAACATACGCTGGAGAAGTGCTACACATCGATATTTTTTCTACGGACAAAATATAGTTTCTGACTTGCATTGACAAGTTTTCCAAGTTCTCTATCGTCCAACCAATACTGTCAAGAACAATAGTTGATATAAAACCATTCATTTTCCAGTTAGTAAACCTAAACACAAATCACAAATAACCAACATTGACAGATGCAACCCGGATAGGCAAAACAGGGTATTTGAAGTAGGAGAGAAAGTGCTCCTCAAAAGTAATAGGAGACTGGGCAATAAATTAACCCCATTATGCTCGGAGGAAAAAGTACAAGCAGACATGGGAGCGTCTGTTCTTGTTAAGGGGAAGTGGTTCAAAAGGACAACCTTAAATAAAGGTAGCCTTTGGTACCCTGAATAAATAGGCGCAGGTGCAGAAGTTTCATTTTTTCGTTTTTTAAACTGGGAACAGAGGTATTATCTAAGACACTTAAGTCATTTGACTGAGTTTGCAAGCATAGCAGATGAAACAAGAATATTATCAAATTTTATTCTCCAATCGCACAAGCGAAAACTATTAGATGTCGATACAGATCATATCATAAGTCTTTTGTCTATATTAAAGATCCACCATAGATAGCAAGAAGCTTCGACTTTTTAGGCACAAGTTGTTGCACACATCAGATGCCTCAGATTTTGAAAAAATCAGAATGTCCGAATCCAATGTTATCGAGTCAAACAATAGATAGGTGATCTCAGAAACTTAGAAACAGATAAACCAACTTACAGACACTTACATCAAATAATTAAAGCCAAAAGGAACGACTTAGTTGACAGTCCACATTTATATTAGGCTCTTCTAGCAAGAAATATAATGCTAATAACGAAAATATAAAATTTGATACTTACAATCACTCTCGCTAAATCTGACATAATAAACTCAACTGTTTTTAACCAAAACGATTTGAAGTCTCTTGTTGAATTAACCTCAGAAGTCCCTAGAGTAAGCCTAATGGAGGCATATAATATTAAAATCTTACAGTCCGAAAGCATAATTCATATCCTAATTGCATACCCCAGGGTTAAGTTTATATGTTAGAAAATCACCATATTCCCTGTTTCACACCAACACATCGAGCTGCAGCTAACAGAATGCTCTACGACAACTTATGGCCCGTGTTGCAAGTTGGCAACCACGACACCTGCTCTCGAGGTCTTCATGCTGGGGGCACCGCGCTATGTCACACGCAGCACAGCCACCTCAAGCCAATCAAGTTTGTGGATGACGGCATTATGATTATCAACGAGAGCCCAGCACGAATAAGTACAGACGGCGGACCTGAGATATCGACGAACGGTACGCACCTGGACACCTTTGAGCGCTCAGACTATTAACGGTACCAAGTATGTGAATTAGCGCGAGGCCCTAAACAAAACGACGATCATCAGCCACGACCCAGTATTGAGCATGCCACTGCTCCACAGGATGAACAATCAAAACTCACACCATCCAGGAGTTTAAGGAGGAAATGGCATCAACGTGGTCAACCAACCGTGGTTCGCAACTGAAGTGGGAATCAGTCTCATGTGCACTGGCTCATTTTTCCTTTTCCAAGTGCTAAAGAGAATACGAGAATCAAGAAAGAATACGAAAATCACAAAGGGTCATCGACAGCTACAGTATAACCGGTGACGGCCATAATCCTGAGGGGAGAGTAGGTAACAGGTAACCCTCGCGCTTAAATATTAAGCAACCCTCGTACGCGCTGACACACAAACATTTAAGTTCAGCGCCCTAGCTGCAACGGTCAGTGGCCGTAACCAGATATTCTTGGTATGTCGCTAGAGTTTCTTTCGTGCCGACCATGACTTTGTACCGTGTTGTTTAAAGTTAAGCTTTTCATATTACTGTTTTTAGCTTTAGCTGCACAAAACATGTATAGTAAATTCAATGCTGAATAAGCCTCTGTATTGAGTACAAGCAAATATATTCCACTCCGACATAATTGTCCGTAATCTTCATTACCTGGATGACATACCACCGACGCCAACCGACCAAAGGAGAGGCCCGCTAGGAACAACTACAACTGCCTAAGAGTCAACACACCGCGAGAAGGAAGACCACTTCGGGTAGACAATTTATTTTTTTGCCAAAATGTGTGAGATGAATCACACATACAAACAACTATTTGGCGTCGAGGCATTGATACCCTTATTTGTAAAAATTGTATATAATTTTTAAAGAAGACAATTATTATTGATTGTACTAACAGTTGCACACTAAATACGAAATTTCATTTATTGGATAAAAATATATATTTAAGAAGGTTAGTGGTGTTTGGCTACACCACTTATGAATAGTTAAAATACCCTATTTTGAGAATGTGTGCCTTGCTGGTTGAAAAATGAAAAATTATAAAAGTCTGCCGGGCTTCTTGCGGGTTGAAAGCGAGTGGAGAAGAATAAGGCATGACTCTGCGAATCATAGGCATAGCAGTGCTCAGAAACCAAAACAATGAATTAGAAAGGTGCAGCAGCTAAGATCATAGGCTGTAGATCAAATAAAAGAGGGAGGCAAGGACAGAATTTGTGGTTGGTGTGCTTTTTTCATTGCAGAGTCGTTTGTTTTGATTATGGTTGTTGTTGGTACTTAGGGAAAATGTTTTGAAGTTGCCATTGAATTTTGGGTATCGGCAGAAGTAGCTGCAGACAGCCGGGTGTTGTGTTTGAAATTTTTGTTTGCAACCTCGGTATCGCTCATGAAGTATTTTGAAAAAGAGCATTTGATCCAAACGCCTGCTCTGTCTCTTTGTTACTCAATGGCGTCTTAGAACCTATAAGAGCAAAAGACATGAAATTTGGAACGTAGGTCCTTCAAGAGCCCACGCAGTACGAGTTTGTTGCCTATAACCGATAAGTTCCCATTATGTGCACACATTGACTCTCATACATACACACAAATAGAATTGCAATTGCTATTGTGTCGTATGCTGTCCTCTATGTTTAGTTTATTTACTTTTTTTTTGGTGGGACCAAATTCTTAGTATGGCTGTGAGGTATAAGACATAAGCAAGAAGTTCGCTCGGTTGATGGGAATTGCGAGCTCTAATCCGGTACAGTGAACTGAATTTTTATACCCTGAACCCATTGAAAATGGGTAAAAGGGGTATATTGTATTTGTGCAAAATGCAAATGTATGTAACAGGCAGAAGGAAGCATCTCCGACCCCATAAAGTAAATATATTCTTGATCAGCATCAATAGCCGAGTCGATCTAGCCATGTCCGTCTGTCTGTCTGTCCGTCCGTCCGTCCGTATGTATGAACGCAAGGATCTCAGAACCTATAAGAGCTAGAGACTTGAAAAAATTTAGATGTAGGTGCTCCTGGTGCCTGCGCAGATCGAGTTTGTTTCCGATAATCGATAACTTACTCCGTTTCCAAGTAATCGATAAAAATGTATATCGAAATTCTGTTTTTTAAGCAATTTTTGTAAATAATAAGAGCTAGAGTCACCAAACTTGACATGTAACTTCTAGAATAGTATATATATTTGCATTTGGTGTTGGAAGAAGAGGGTTTAGGGTATCCCCTAGTCGGGAGCTCCTGACTAGAACCTCTTACTTGTTTTAAATGTTTTTTTCCAAATGTTTAAGTAAATGAGCGCGTAGCGAGAGCATTTGATGTTGGTAGAAGAACCCTGACATTTTCCTATTAAATTAAATTTTTGATAGTATTGCTCAGAGCATTTGTATACAATAGTGTGTTATGTTTGGAATATTTTCTTAAGTAAAACTTTCTTATTATTACAAAGGACTTATTTTCCATTGAAGTTAGTGTTGGCGTCCTAGCAGTTCCTCATAAGGTGTTTGGGTTTTAAAGCTGATTTCAGGTCTCGCCATGCGTTTTTCGGATCCAATTGTGAGAAGAACAATCCCTCAGAGATCGGCACTATACGGCAGTATACGAATTGCAGGGGTCCGAGAAAATGCAAAAAGACTGTCCGTTAGTCTCTCCGTCTGTCTATATGTATGGTGGCAAGAATCTCAGAATCTATAAGAGCTTGAGCCTTGAAATTTGATAAATAGGTCCTTCTAGTGCCCACGCAGTACGTGTTTGTTTTCGATAATCAATAACTTGCCCAGTTTCCGAGTAATCGATCAAAATCGATATCAAATCTCTTATTTTTGAGAAAATCTCGTAAGTTAAAAAATTTAAATTTTAAATGTAGCTTCTAAAATTGTATATACATATATCTCAAATATCTTTCATTTTATAGCTACCCAGGCGCTGCTTGGGGTCGGCGGTGCCTAGGGCGGATCTGCCTTGTTCTGGTTTCTCTGCTGGAAAGCGTACTGCAGTGTGATAGCAACAGTGGTGCAGTGGTAGCAACACCTATCGTCATCGTCGTAGTGGAAAGCACAAACGTTCTCGCGAAAGAGAAAGAAAAGTGCGTGCAAGTTTCTGATTCGCCGCTTGCTGCTTGCTGGCACTTGCGTGCGAGATGGATGGTCTTTCATCTAAGTCTTCGTCTTTGTTGTTGGCAGCCAGCTCTTCTTCCATGTCCATGAGGCTTTCCTCATCGTCACAGAGGACTGATAACCGGTTTTGACAGACTTTTTTTTTGTCTTCGGTGGTGCTCGCCTTCTTACGAGAAATACTGGGCGAGAGAACACAACCTTTTCTTTTTTTAGCGGCTCCTTTTTGGGCTTGAACGTTGCCTTTTGCCAGCTGGCTATAAGCTTGGGTAGGTAATTGCTCAGAAAGGCATGGAGGTGCGGGTTAGTTGCAGGGTTCAGTTTAGGGAGAGACGGGGTAGTGGGGCATGTGAGCTGATGCCATGTGCAAGGGACGACGTTATCGTTGTCTTTCCATGGAGCAGGCCGTTGTGGTGATGCACGACGTTGTGGGCTGCGTATCGCCCACCAAACAGCGTAATCTAAGATGGTAGAGCTTTATTCGGTGGGTTATATATATATATGTATGGATAGTCGTGATGAGGATAGTTTTGTTGTTGGACGACATAAGTACTAATTATTTTCCAAAAATAACAAATTGCACTTAATTACAAAAATTACCAGTATTTTTGTAAAAAGTGACTGGTGAACAGGAAGCAAAACGGTGACTGCAAAGTGTCAGCAATGTCACGGGCTTTCTATGCTTCTATTGGTACGTGCTTTGCTAGTGTTAGTGAGACTTGGCAAAAGTTCTCTCACGATCAGCTGAGCGCAGTTTGAGCTTAGCTTAAGCTTGCTCTCTTACACTCGCACGCGGTAGCACTTTTGGCAACCAACAAAAATTTAATATTTTAAATTTTTTAAACTCGGCACTTTGGCTGCCAGGGCAACATTTTTATTTTTTTGCGCTCGACAGGTGCGGTTTATTTGTTTACCTCTGGACGGGCATGGTTAGTGACACTGCCACTTTAAGTATTCACTTCTTGCCTGTTATGTACTGAACATACACACACACGAGAATGAGCAAAAACACGAACGATCGCCGCGAAAGTTCAAGGCGAATGACAAAAACTTTAAGGCAGCATTTGCGGCTGTCAATTTTGTGCATATACAATATTTAGCACCATAAAAGCTCATAAAAATTGGAAACACAAATATTGTTAAGGAAAATATTGGTAAGCCAAGTGGCACTAGCGCAAAGCCCTATAATTTTGGTATATGGACACATGAATTTGTAAAGGTGCCATTTTTATACAATGAAATTTTTATACCCTGAACCCATTAAAAATGGGTAAAAGGGGTATTATGTTTTTGTGCAAAATGCAAATGTATGTAACAGGCAGAAGGAAACATCTCCGACCCCATAAAGTATATATATTCTTGATCAGCATCAATAGCCGAGTCGATCTAGCCATGTCCGTCTGTCTGTCCGTCCGTCCGTCCGTCCGTCCTTCCGTATGTATGAACGCAAGGATCTCAGAACCTGTAAGAGGTAGAGACTTGAAATTTTAGCTGTAGGTCCTCCTAGCTCCTACGCAGATCGAGTTTGTTTCCGATAATAGATAAAAATCGATTTCGACATCCTTTTTTGAGCAGTTTTGGTAGATATAAGAGCTAGAATCACCAAACTAAACATGTAGCTTCTAGTATAATATATATATCTGCATTTGGTGTTGGAAGAAGGGAGTTCAGGGTATCGCCTAGTCGGGAGCTCCCAACTAGAACCTCTTGTTTAATTTTATAAATGGAATTGCAGTTGCGATATTATTGTATGTCATTCAGTGTGTATGTGTTGCTATTTAACTTCGGGCGCAGATTCTAGTTTTGGTAGAGGACTAGAGCACTCTTTGCTTTCTTAGTTTTTTGCAAAACAGACAAAGTATGGCCTGCAATGACACTTAAAATTGCCATTTTATTTGAAATGATTAAATTTGATAAATATTAGCAGAGGAGCCGGCCTATGGCAAGTTTATGCCAACTTAATTATTTCCTTCTTCATGTTCAACTAAACGATAGCTTGCACAAAGACTCTGTGAGTTTTTATTTATAAACCAAAAAATTAAAAATGAAGCTTATAATAAAAGCAAACAATTAAATAAATATATAATAGTTATAAGAAACGATACTTTTTGTAATATTAATATTGTCGTTAATACATACTCCTATTAACGTTGCTGGACTTTGTTGAATAGACCGTTTTCTTCGCCGTATTTCTTCAGTACCATCATTTGTGTCAACTGCTTCAGTAGCTTCCATGGGTAGCATCATTAAATTATTACTTTCTTCTTTACTCTGAAAATACATCGAAATTTAGAATCGGCACAATCGAACAAGTAAGACAAAAATATATTATTAATATATATAATAATATAGAGACGGAGATGTCACCATCATTAAAATAATATCAATTTCGCACTTTCCCTTATTTCAAGAATACCCTTGCAGATATCTGGAAGTTTTGTTTGATTTTGAACCAAATTGGTTATAATACTAAAGACTTAACGTTGCAGTAGACCTCTTGATTTCAAAAATGGTAAGCACCAGTTTCTACCTGAATCAACGGTCTGATAGGGGAAAAACGAGTATCGGGCTTACCTAGGCCACATTATGTTGCCACATGTTCCGCTTCTTAGAGAGCTGGTGTCGCGGCTATTCCCCGCCACAACGCTGAGTCAATTTCCTAACCACCTTTCTAGAACTCACCCATTGCTGATTACATAACCGAACCTTGTGTTTCTATATTGAATGATTTTTTATATCCTCAATAGAAACAGTGAGTCCACACTTCAGGAGAATATTAGGAACCGACTACACAACCGCGCTTTGGTCCACTACCTGGAAATCATTACCAGGCGACTATTCAACTGCACTGCAGGCATCCAGAGGTACTATCTATTAGTTTTATTTGTATCAATTAGCTTACCCGCCAGAGATCTTTTATCCACATGACCTGATAACCGAAAACATGGCAACACAATACATAGATGTAACAAGTAAGAGGTTCTAGTCGGGAGCTCCCGACTGGGGGATACCCTGAACCCCCTTCTTCCACCACCAAATGCAAATATATATACTATTCTAGAAGCTACATGTCAAGTTTGGTGAGCACTTATTATTTACCAAAATTGGTAAAAAACAGGATTTCGAAATACATTTTTATCGATTAGTTGGAAACGGAGTAAGTTAAATTTGCATCTCTAGCTCTTATAGGTTCTGAGATCCTTGCGTTCATACATACGGACGGACAGACAGACGGACATGGCTAGATCGACTCGGCTATTGATGCTGATCAAGAATATATATACTTTATGTGGTCAGAGATGCTTCCTTCTGCCTGTTACATACATTTGCATTTTGGACAAATACAATATATCATTTTTACCCATTTTTAATGGGTTCAGGGTATAAAAAGCAAAAATTTGACACCTAACCTTAGAAAGATTTGATTTGACAACAATCTTTTCTGAGTTTGTAACCATACTTTAATATATTGTTCACCTTTACATAAATATCTAATTAGAAATACTTAAAGCTCTAAAGAAAAAAATCAAAAGTGAGAGTTATTTACCATAGTTATGCACATAAGGACCTGCAAAATAAACATTCCGAAAGATAAAAATGCCAGTGTGGTTAAGGCAACGTCTGTGATATCTTTAAGGCTGATTTCCTTAATTTGTTTCGTTGGCTGAGATATTGCATTTGACAGCTCAGATGGAGTTTGGTGGATCCCATAGTCTTCCGAGACAGTTTCATAATCTGCAAGACTTGATATCATCATATAACTCACAGAAAATTCAAAGAATCTTACCAATTTTGTTAATTTGCTTAATTTTAACACCAAACTGTGGATTTTTTAATAATAACCGGGGCATCTGCTTTACCTTATGTGAAACCTATAAAAATAAATTGAACATATATATTCCATTTTCCGTTTTTATTTAAAATCCGTTCAACAAATATATTTTCAAGAAACTGCAATAGATTATATTTCTTTTAAATTTCTATATAATATCAAGTATGTATTAAAAATGGATCGATAAATGGATCGCATCAAAAGACGAACTGTTCTTTCGAGCTGGTATCCGTAAATTGACAGAAAGATGAAAAAAGGTGGAAAAAAGTACGGACATTACCATTTATACTCGGTGGGTATAATTGGTCTGATTTTAATAAATATGAAAAATAGTAATTTTTCTTAAAATGCAAACATTTTTTAAAAGAAAGAAGATCGCCAAAGGCTTTTGCCAATTGACGCGAGGAACAATACTACCAAATAATTATAATTTCAAATTAAGTAGCAATTGGGCCACCTATTGATATGTATATATGTATGTATATTAAATAATGTAGCAATCACAATTAATTAAAATAATCTTGTAGCTAGATAAAGTGAAAAGAAGTTTTTTTAATAGGTGGCTACCGCGTGACTGGGTCTGGGGGCTGCTCGAAACAAACTCACTCGTTTATTTGCCGTCGTTGCCTCGCCAGCTGATACCCTTTGGTCAGTCCTCCTGGGTCGGCGTGGGGGAAAAAACCGTGAATTGGCGCCCTCGGCGTACGTTTGTGGTTTTTCATCATTGTGTGAAGCTTAGAGTCTAATGTCAAATTTTATGTATGTATATTTTATGTTTTGTTGCTATTCATTTATATAATTAAATATGTTAAATTGGCCGCGTTCATCGATTAAATTTATTAAATTTGACTTAAATTATTTTTTTTATACCCTGAACCCATTGAAAATGGGTAAAAAGGGTATATTGTATTTGTGCAAAGTGCAAATGTATGTAACAGGCAGAAGGAAGCATCTCCGACCCTATAAAGTATATATATTCTTGATCAGCATCAATAGCCGAGTCGATCTAGCCATGTCCGTCTGTCTGTCCGTCCGTCCGTCCGTCCGTCCGTCCGTCCGTATGTATGAACGCAAGGATCTCAGAACCTATAAGAGCTACAGACAGAAATTTTAGCTGTAGGTCCTCCTGGTGCCCGCGCAGATCAAGTTTGTTTCCGATAAACGATAACTTAAACCGTTTCCAAGTAATCGATAAAAATGTATATCGAAATCCCGTTTTTAAGCAATTTTGGTAAATAATAAGAGCTAGAGTCACCAAACTTGACATGTAGCTTCTAGAAAAGTATATATATATCAAGTATCTTTCATTTTATACCTATTGCCACCTCCTCGCTACTCTCTTTCTATAGGCGCGCGCTGCATTTGGTGTTGGAATAAGAGGGTTCAGGGTATCCCCTAGCCAACACCAAATGCAGATATATATACTATACTAGAAGCTACATATCTTGTTTGGTGATTCTAGCTCTAATTATTTACCAAAAATGCTAACAAACAAAAAATAGTTTATCGATATCGATTTTTATCGATTGCATGGGAACGGAGTTAGTTATCGATTATCGGAAACAAACTCGATCTGCGTAGGCACTAGGAAGACCTACAGCTATACATTTTAAGTCTTCTGCGTTCATACATACGGTCAGAATAATCATCATACATTGGAATAAGAGGGTTCAGGGTATTCCCTAGTCGGGAGCTCCCGACTAGAACCTCTTACTTGTTTAGATTAATTTAGTCTTTCAACAAGTTTTTTGCTCATATTTCAAGAATTCCTTAACCTTGGTAGTAGTTTGATTTATTCTTGAAACAAGCCCCAATCAGTCTTGAACCAAGATCTCCCATACTAAAATTAAAGCCAAGTGTACTTTTTTGTATTATACCCTGAACCCATTAAAAATGTGTAAAAAGGGTATATTGTATTTGTGCAAAATGCAAATGTATGTAACAGGCAGAAGGAAGCATCTCCGACCCCATAAAGTATATATATTCTTGATCAGCATCAATAGCCGAGTCGATCTAGCCATGTCCGTCTGTCTGTCCGTATGTAGGACCACAAGGAGCTCAGAACCTACAAGAGATAGAGCATTGAAATTTTAGCTGTAGGTCCTCCTAGTGCCTACGCAGATCGAGTTTGTTCGCTAATCGATAACTTACTCCGTTTCCAAGCGATCGATAAAAATCGATATCGATATCCTGTTTTTTTTTTAGCAATTTTGGTAAATAATAAGAGCTAGAGTCACCGAACATGACATGTAGCTTCTAGATTAGTATATATATCTGCATTTGGTGTTGGAAGAAGGGGGTTCAGGAAATCCCCTAGTCGAGAGCTCCCGACTAGAACCTCTTACTTGTATTATATATGTACACAATTATTACCTCGATTTGTCTCCACATGAACAACTTTTCTCGTAATTCAATTCTGTGTCCAAAAGGTGGTATCGCATCCTTAAAAACGTCACCTTTCATATAATTTTAAGTGTCGTATTTAACATGTGGTTTTAAATAACCAATAACCATATTACAGAGATAGTGACGATAGTGTATGTATGTGCTGGTGTGCCCTAAGTATGAAAGGTATGCAAGTTATCAGCCAGCCTGCAAAGCAATTCTTATTAAAATCATAAACATTATTGCGGAATAGGTCAACACCAGGTCAAGAAATATTCGTCAAAGTCAATACCAGATTAGGTACCAAACTATCACCCAGATACAAAAAAGAAATAGTTAAAGAAAATAGGAACACAACCGTACTAACAACAACCGACAAGATAATCCATAAAAGTAATATAAAAAACACATGAAAAATTACAGATTACTATTAATGATGACAGCAAAAGCAACCGAAGGACACTTGGAAATTTTTAACTACACAGACGCACAGACAATCACCATTTTAAAAGGAATAGGGAAATTACAGACATCGACAACCCGAATCGTACAGGTCATAGAACTAGAACAGATCAAAAATGCATTAGATAATCTCCTATTTTACACCGAAAAAGACCTAAGAACCAATACACTATACCACACCTTACGTCACGAAATAACGCAAGCTATTGTCACTTTCGACACAATATCACTTTTCCATAAACGCAAGACTAGAGCAATCAACATTATAGGCACAGCCTGGAAGTATGTAGCCGGCAGCCCGGACAATGATGATTTAATAATGCTTACCGACAACATAAACAAACTTATAGAAAACGACAATAAACAGCTTATTATAAACAGACAATTAGAAGATCGAATTAATAAGCTTACGAAAATCTCAAATGATTTAACCAATAGCATTAGGAAGGAATCTCTCGTAAGTGACGAGATAGCTATAAGCTTACAAAATCAAATTAGGCTCATAAAAGAAGAAATAATTAACATTAAGTACGCCATACAATGGGTTAAATTGAATTTAATTAATACATTCCTACTTGGCGAAAAGGAAATAGAGATAGTAAACGATAATTTTAATAAAAGCAATATGCCACCTTTAAACATTGAAGAAATGCTAGAATTTGCAGATGTGGCCATTTTGCATAATGGAACAACCTTGTTTTATATTGTAAAAATTCCAAATTTAGAAGAAATAGAAGGCAAAAATACCATAATAAAGCCAGTAGTGAAAAATAACAATATTATAAATTTAGAATTTAACGAACTGTTTCATTGTAATAAAACAATTTATGGCATAAACAACAATTGTAAAAGATATCATAATATTAAAATTTGTAACAAATCAAAAATTGTAAAGTTGAACACTAATAACTGTATACCTAAGTTAGTTAGTGGAGAACAAGCGCTCTGTGGCTTTAGCAATGCAGATCATATCCCCGAGATCGAAGAAATCGACGAAGGACTAATACTGGTGAACGACTTCAACGGCACTATTAGATGGCAAGAAGAGAAAAAAATCGTGAGAGGCACCTATATGATCAACTTCTGGAATGAAACTTTATTCATCAATAATCAAGAATTCAGCAACTTGGAGGTCACAGTCATGACCCCAGGGAACCCTATAATACAAATAACCCCAATAGAAAACGAAAGAATTAAGATTCTTTCTCTGGAAGCATTGGAAGAACTCCACCTCAACAACTTCAGACGCACTCTATAGCAAATAGAGTCGGTTTCATTACTCTGTTCACAGTTGCCATCGTTCTTACGTGTGTATTACACGTATTGAAGAGAAAAAAGAAAAATATAATACTGCAACTGAACAAAGAACAAGAAGGCCCCAGAATAGAACCAACGCATATCCAAATACAAAATACAGATGCCAACAACCTCAGGTTCAACAACATACCTTTCTTCTGATGATCGCTTGAGGACAAGCTTAAATCAAAGGGGGAAGAGTTAACAACAAATAAATTCATACAGTCCCAATAAGCATTGCAACACCTCATAAGAAGTGCAGCAAAATGCTGACTTGGTGTCTGTGCCATTTCCTCCACGCGCCGACTGGCAACCGCCGAAAATTCCAAGAAGAATTGCCCAACGGGCCAACAACATCAGCAGCGACGCCGCTGCCAACGCCGCTGCCGCTAAGCCACAGGTTACTAGGGCTAGAATTGATTTAAGTTTATTCAGTTGCAAATTGACATCAATAAAAGGAAGACTTGCTTCCCCTAAAAAAATATATTTTTTTCATCGTTTAATAAACTTTGGAATTAACTTACACAAACGATTTATGTAAGCAATAGTGTAACCCCATAGAGTAATAAACAGACAAAGAAACAACAACAGCACAATTTGGGTATTAAATTGTTGTTGCAGATCCGAGTCTCGGCGCAAGTAGGTAGAAAATTTGAATGCCAGCAGGCCATGGCATTCAGATCAAAGGGTTACGCGCACGGCGCAACAACACCATATATTATGACGTCACATTTCACAGAATTTTATTTCTTGTGATGTTTAGTATATATTTCTACCTTTATTACATACATTTAAATAATTTATGAATAGGGTCCTTTATAGTAAATAATTAATTGACATATGTAATCATTTTAATTACGAAATGATCGCACGGAAAAAGCCTTAGGCTGTGACGTCACATGTGCAAGAGAATATTGCAACCTTCTCAAGTTCGTAGACTTCCCTTGCAGATTTGCACCAATATGTGTGCGATGAGACACACATACAACAACTATAAGGCGCGTCGCGGCATTAATACCCTTAATAATAGAAATGGTATATAATGTTTCAAGAAAAAAATTAATAATAATTGTACCAATAGTTGCACACTAAATACGAAATTATATTATATCATAGACATTGGATATAAATGTATTTATAAGAAGTTTTGTGCTATTTGGTTACATTGCTTATGAATAATTAAAATACCCTCTTTTGAGAAAGGGTGCCTTGCTGGTCGAAAAATGAAAAATTATAAAAATCTGCCGAGCTGCTTGCACGTTGAAAGTGAGTGGAGAAGAAGAAGACATGACTTCGCGAATAATAGGCATAGCAGTGCTTAGAAACCACAACAATGAGTTAGAAGGGTGCAGAAGCTAAGATCATAGGCTGTAGCCTCAAACAAAAAAGGGATAGAATTTGTGGTGTGCTTTTTTCATTGTCGAGTCATTTGTTTTGTTTGTGGTTGTTGTTGGTTCTTATGGAAATTGTTTTGAAGTTGTCTTTGAATTTGCTGCAGACAGCCGGGCGTTGTGTTTGCAACCTCTGTATCTGGCTTCAGAATTTTTGGAAAAGAGCTTTTGATCCAAATGCCTCCTCTTGGTCTGTTTATTACTCTATGTATCAGCGCTGAGCCATTGAGTAATAAAGAGACAGAGCTGAAGGCTTGCTCCGAGCTTTTTTTTACCGTTTTGAAAATCCCGAGAGGTAGATCGGGTTGGTCCGCAAACGCAAAATCAAACCCAAAATTAGAGTTCATTTACTATAGGAAGCAACAACAAATCACTCGCAAAACAACAACAGTGCGCATGAAAACCCATTTGTTTTTTTCGTCGTCCGTCTTGACCACAAGTTTCTGCGCGATGATGAGGACATAGGAAACTCAGTGCAAAGAAAAGGGACAAATAATGCCACTGTGTTTGTTGGTTTCTCTGTCGTTCTAACAAGGCGGCGAGTAGAAACAACAACAGCACAATTTGGGTATTAAATTGTTGTTGCATAGCCGAGTCTCGGCGCAAGTAGGTAGAAAATTTGAATGCCATGCCATTCAACTCAAAGGGTTACGCATACGGCGCGTCAACATCATATACTATTACGTCACGTTTTAAAGAATTTCATTTCTTGTGATGCTTAGAATATGTGACGTCACATGCGCAACAGAATATTGCAATCTTCTTAAATTCATATACTTCCCTTGGCTTCGAAAACACACACATGCGTATTTTTTGCCAATGTGTGAGAGATGAGGCACACATGCCAACATCTATTTGGCGCGTCGAGGCATTGATACCCTTATTTATAGAAATGGTATAGAATGTTTCAAGAAAACAATGCCTTGCTGATCGAAAAATGAAAAATTATAAAATCTGCCGGGCTGCTTGCAAGTTGAAAGCAAGTGGAGAAGAAGAAGGCATGACTTTGTGACTTTGCGAATGATAGGCATAGCAGTATTTAGAAACAACCACAATGAGTAAGAAGGGTGCAGAATCTAAGATCATAGGCTGTAGCCTCATACAAAAAAGGGATAGAATTTGTGGTGCGCTTTTTTCAATGTCGAGTCGTTTGTTTTGATTATTTGTTGTTGGTTCTCCTGGAAAATGTTTTGAAGTTGTCATTGAATTTTGGGCATCGGCAGAAGTAGCTGCAGACAGCCGGGCGTTGTGTTTGCAATTTTTGTTTGCAACCGCGCTATCTCTCGTGAACTGTTTCGAAAAAGAGCTTTTGATCCAAAAGCCTCCTCTGTCTCTTTATTACTCAATGAGGTTGGTCCGCAAACGCAAAATCAAACTCAAGAAATAAAGCTCATTTACCATAGGAAGCAACAACAAATCACTAGCAAAACAACAACATTGCGCACGAAAACCCATTTTTTTTTCGTCCCCCGTTGTGATCTATGAAATTCTGAAGCAAGATTTAGAGGACATAGGAAACTCAGTGCAAAGAATAGGGACAAATAATGCCACTGTGTTCTTTGCGGGTTTCTCTGTCGTTCCTACAAGGCATCGCGTAGAAACAACAACAGCACAATTTGGGTATTAAATTGTTGTTGCAGAGCCAAGTCTCGGCGCAAGTAGGTAGAAAATTTGAATGCCAGCAGGCCATGGCATTCAGATCAAAGGGTTACGCGCACGGCGCGTTAACATAAGAAATTATGACGTCACATTTTATGGAATTCTATTTCTAGTCTTGAGTAATACATATTTCTACCTTTATTTATTTATTTATTTATTTATTTAAGGTCGACAAAACGAGTGTCTTCCTCATTATTCCGTAGATTATACATACAATAGATAGTGGAATTATATGCTAAAAGCCTAGTTAGATAACATAGTTCTCTAAACAGCATCACCGACCGATGGAGGTGTTTTAGTTGCCAGTCCGGCCAGCTGTGCCCCTTTTCACAGCTAAATTTGTCAGTGACGCTATTAGAGCCTACATCTAAGCAGAAGGGTGTAAGTAGGAAAAAAGTGTTCTTAAGTAAAATTAAAAATAATCTTAGTTTGCTATATTAATTAATAAAATACAATAAATAGGAAAAAAGAAAGTAAGAAGAATAATGTTAATAAAGTAAAGAAATGGAGGCTAGATATATAGAGTGTTAAGTAGATAGGACAGAGAGAAAAGTAATGGGAAATCACCGACCCGGTGGGGGAAATTTACAGCCTGTCCGGCAAGCTATGCCCCTGCTCATAGCTGGGAATGGTCAGTGACTTCCCGAAGGTATCCTGAAAGCAACGATTTTATTAGGGGTAGAGAAAGTTCGGTAGAGAAAACGTGATGCAAACTATTATAATTTTTACATAGCACGCGAAAAGGATTGTGCATAGCGTAGTCTGTTGTGCACGTAGACAGGAATAAGGGGCGGTAATTTCTGGTTGGTCTAGACGGAACAGAGAATTGAAGACGCCCTAGCAGAAAAGGAGAATCTATATCGCCAATAATCAACTTATGTAGAAGGACACACCGAGAATTGTCCTACGGTTGGTTAACGACGGAAGGTTAAGAAGAAGCAGCCTGCTGGAGTAGGATGGCAATTTTATTACGTACATTTAAATTATTTATGAATAGGGTCCTTTATATCCTCTATGGGCATAGAGTAATAAACAGACCAAGAGCGGAAGATTCGCTCCGAGCTTTTATTACCGTTTTAATTCTGAAGCCAGGTCGTTAAGGTTGGTCCGCAAACGCAAAATCAAAGTCAAGAAATAAAGCTCATTTACCATAGGAAGCAACAACAAATCACTAGCAAAACAACAACATTGCGCACGAAAACCCATTTTTTCTTCGTCCCCCGTTGTGATCGATGAAATTCTGAAGCAAGATTTAGAGGACACAGGAAACTCAGTGCAAAGAATAGGGACAAATAATGCCACTGTGTTCTTTGCGGGTTTCTCTGTCGTTCCTACAAGGCAGCGCGTAGAAACAACAACAGCACAATTTGGGTATTAAATTGTTGTTGCAGAGCCGAGTCTCGGCGCAAGTAGGTAGAAAATTTGAATGCCAGCAGGCCATGGCATTCAGATCAAAGGGTTACGCGCACGGCGCGTTAACATAAGAAATAATGACGTCACATTTTATAGAATTCTATTTCTAGTCTTGAGTAATATATATTTCTACCTTTATTACGTTCATTTAAATAATTTATGAATAGGGTCCTTTATAGTAAAAAATTGATTGACATATGTAATCATTTTAATTACGAAATGATCGCACGCAAAAAGCCTTAGGCTGTGACGTCACATGCGCAACAGAATATTGCAATCTTCTTAAGTTCATAGACTTCCCTTGGCTTGGCAGACACATACATATGTGCAGATTTGCACCAATATGTGTGCGATGAGACACACATACAACAACTATTTGGCGCGTCGCGGCATTGATACCCTTATTTATAGAAATGGTATATAATGTTTCAAGAAAAAAATTAATAATAATTGTACCAATAGTTGCACACTAAATACGAAATTATATTTTTCATAGACATTGGATAAAAATGTATTTATAAGAAGTTTTGTGCTATTTGGTTACATTACTTATGAATAATTAAAATACCCTATTTTGAGAAAGGGTGCCTTGCTGGTCGAAAAATGAAAAATTATAAAAATCTGCCGAGCTGCTTGCAAGTTGAAGGTGAGTGGAGAAGAAGAAGACATGACTTCGCGAATTATAGGCATAGCAGTGCTTAGAAACCACAACAATGAGTTAGAAGGGTGCAGCAGCTAAGATCATATGCTGTAGCCTCAAACAAAAAAGGGATAGAATTTGTGGTGTGCTTTTTTCATTGTCGAGTCGTTTGTTTTGCTTATGGTTGTTGTTGGTTCTTATGGAAAATGTTTTGAAGTTGTCTATGAATTTTGGACATCGGCAGAAGTAGCTGCAGACAGCCGGGCGTTGTGTTTGCAACCTCTGTATCTGGCTTCAGAATTTTTGAAAAAGAGCTTTTGATCCAAATGCCTCCTCTTTGTCTGTTTATTACTCTATGACTCTATGCGTATGGCCAAACTACATCACTATGAAGTAAAAGTTTTTAGTCTATCCTTATCTACTCTTTGTCTTTTGTTTTTAACGTATGATATTATGATAGTATCGTTTTCTTCTATTTTTTCTATTTTTTATGGTCCTATGTATTTAAAATCTAGCTTATGACCTGTTTCGTTTCTTACTAAAACTTGGTCTCCTATTTTTAATTCTATGTCATTTACTTTCTTATCATATTTAAGTTTATTTTTCTGCTTGTTCTGTTCAAGCATTATTCTAGCTCTTTTATATGCTAACTCTAACCTATATTTTGATTCCTTAGCGTTATCATCTATATTATATAGAGGCATAATGTGCTCATTTACACTATTAAATGCCTTGTTAATATTAGCTTTCTTACGAAAAATAAATTCAAAGGGACAGTAGTCATGCGTTGTGGATGGTGTTGTATTAAAACAATATTCAAAGTATTGTAACCAAACATCCCAATCAGTTTTATCAACTGATATAAGTTAACAACAAATAAATTCATGCAGTCCCAATAAGAAGCATTGCAACACCTCATAAGAAGTGCAGCAAAATGCTGACTTGGTGTCTGTGCCATTTCCTCCACGCGCCGACTGGCAACCGCCGAAAATACCAAGAAGAATTGCCCAACAGGCCAACAACATCAGCAGCGACGCCGCTGCCAACGCCGCTGCCAACGCCGCTGCCGCTAAGCCACAGGTTACTAGGGCTAGAATTGATTTAAGTTTATTTAGTTGCAAATTGACATCAATAAAAGGAAGACTTGCTTCCCAAAAAATTATATTTTTTTCATCGTTTAATAAACTTTGGAATTAACTGGCGCCCGAGCAGGGACCGGCTCGTGCTACAAAAAAAACAAAACGCTTCTACGTGCACGTTAGTCGGTTATACGCAAAAACAAAACTAGTGCAACTCTCGTTAATTAAATTCAACGACTGATGAAATTCGCGAAAGGCAATTGTAACTTAATTGTTTATTTGCCCTTGTAAGGCCCGTCCGCAGGATACTCTCAACGAAGACTGGTCGCAGGATCCCCAGTAGATACCCAAAGGCTTCAAAAAGGATGAAATCCGGACCGGTAGGGGAGGTTGCCACATCAGGAATAGTACTGTTAGTTAGAAATTAAGTGAAAGACAAACAAACAAACAACTAACACAAAAGTGAAATAGAATTATAAGAACAAGAAATACGAAAACATTGTAGAACAATAAGCAAGATAAAAAAGTGTAAAACGATAAACAAACATAAAGACTACAAACGTAGTATAACTAAATTCCAACTTTGCGATTCCCAAGGGACCCTCCAAAGTAGAAGGAAGAAACCAGCCACTGGTGTTAAAAAAGAAAAGAAAAACGATCAAAATCAATCAAACAAAATATAGAATAAGAAAACTAATACTAGATTTAAAAATACTTCAAAAATATCCTAAAATATACAATACTAGTAATATCTCTTCTTTATGGCTAATGAAAGCAATTTAGTTAGGCCCCCAATAGTATCAGATCAACCACAGGTAGGCGGACATAACTTTAACAGACAGCACAAAACGAACAGACAAAACGAACATTTACAAAATAGAGGCATGGCGAATAACGCAGAGCAGGTGATAGCAGCCACGGTTAGCCAGATTCTGGCACAACCATTGCCGACGTTAGTAAAGCAATTGGTCAACCCCTCTAGGGAGTTTAGTGACGTAGACGACCAAACGATAACTGCCAACCACAATTTGAATGACTTGGACAGAGTTCCGGACATAGTTAAAAGCCTCAGAGAATTTTCCGGTAATCCAGCGGAATTTAGCTCATGGAAAAAGAGTGTAGATCGTATACTCTCAGCCTAAGCAGCTGAAGCAGGTTCGCCGAAATACTTCGGCATATTGCATACAGTGAGAAACAAAATCACTGGCAATGCTGACACGGCCCTCGAGTCGTATAATGTTCCCCTTAATTGGAGCGCTATCTCCAAATGTCTCACGCTGCACTACGCAGACAAAAGAGATCCGGGAACATTAGAATATCAGATGACAATGTTAGTGCAGGGTAACAACCAGACAGTAGAAGAATTCTACCAGGTTGTCTACAACCACTTGTCGCTGATACTAAATAAAGTAGGCTGCATGGAATTAAATAGGGAATCGGAAACCCTTATGACAAAAATATACAGAGATAAAGCATTAGACACCTTCATTAGAGGTTTGAAGGGAGATTTAACACGGATCCTTGGAATAAAGGAGCCAGCAGATCTAACTTCAGCCCTTCATTATTGTTTAAAATTAGAGAATCAAAGCTATCGCACTAACATGGCTTTGAATAGGAATCAACAGACACATGTCAGAAACCAGAATAGAAATGTACCACCACCTATATTGCCACCTCGGACAGCCCAGCCTTCTTTCGCCCACACTTTGAGGCCACCACCTATTAGATTCAGGCCCCAACTCCCGATTCATACACCTTGGCCAACCAATACAAACTACGGACCACCGACTTATAACAATAATGGACCGACTCCACAACACCCTAAAAAGAAGCATAACAAGTAAGAGGTTCTAGTCGTGAGCTCTCGACTAGGGGATACCCTGAACCCTCATATTCCAACACCAAATGCAGCGCGCGCTTATAGATAGAGAGTAGCGGGGAGTTGGCGATAGGTATAAAATGAAAGATAATCGATATATATATACTATTCTAGAAGCTACATGTCAAGTTTGGTGACTCTAGCTCTTATTATTTACCAAAATTGCTTAAAAAACGGGATATCGATATACATTTTTGTCGATTACTTGGAAACGGGGCAAGTTATCGTTTATCGGAAACAAACTCGATCTGCGCGGGCACTAGGAGCACCTACATCTAAAATTTCAAGTCTCTAGCTCTTATAGGTTCTGAGATCCTTGCGTTCATACATACGGACGGACGGACGGACGGACGGACGGACGGACAGACAGACGGACATGGCTAGATCGACTCGGCTATTGATGCTGATTAAGAATATATATACTTTATGGGGTCGGAGATGCTTCCTTCTGCCTGTTACATACATTTGCACTTTGCACAAATACAATATACCCCTTTTACCCATTTTCAATGGGTTCAGGGTATAAAAATTACACACCACAAGTTCGCTAATCTCTTTAATAGAAATGATATAAAAATAAAATTCTTTCTCTTACCCACCTTAAAATCATTTGACGCCATATTAGGTAACGACAGTCTAAAAGAATTAGATGCTGTAATACAAAGCAGCAAGAATCTACTAATAATCAAGAATAATATTTGCATACCCATTAAGCAGAAAAGAATCGAGGCAGTAAACACGGTTATACCACCGACAGACCACATGACATACGAACAAAAAAGTAGCCTAAATCAACTTGTTAAAATGCACCCAAGTCTCTTTGCCAATCCGGACGAAAAATTGCCCTAACAACTAATGTTAGAGCAGAAATCAGAACCAAAACCGATTCCCCATTACTGAATTCTACCATTTTCCAATGTGTTTAAAAGACGAGGTAACAACCAAATTAAGGAATTTTAGAGTACGAAATAATCCGACCCTCCCGCTCCCCATATAATTCACCTGTGTGTATTGTCCCCAAAAAACTAGATGCCTCTGGGCAAAAGAAATATCGCATGGTCATAAGCTATAGGAAACTAAATAAAGAAATACGAGATAAATACCCTATACCCGAAATAAACGAGGTATTGGACAGTAGGCAATAATAAAGTACTCTCTGTCTAGATTTGAAAAGTGGATTGACCAAATCCCCTCAAAGAGTCAGACATAGAAAAAACTGCCTTCTCCGTTAACAACGGAAAATACGAGTTTACAAGAATGGCCCTCAATTTCCAGAGAGCCATTGACGACATCCTTGTGAGCATATTGGAAAAATACTTCATTTACTTGACGATATCATTATCTTTAGCAAAGATGATGAATCGCATGCGCGTACCTTAGGCCATATCAGAACTCTACAGGAAGCCAACATGAAATGTCAGTTGGACAAATGCGAGTTCTTTAAAAGAGAGTAGAATTCCTGGGATTTGTATCTCAGATTAAGGTATTGAAACAATCCCAACAAGATAGAGACCATAGGAAAGTACTCACTTCCCAAAACCCTCACAGATTTAAGATCTTTTATTGGCCTTGTCAGCTATTATAGAAGATTCATAAAAGACTTCGCTAAGTTGGCAAAGCCCCTTACATCTCTTTTAAGAGATGTAAGATGGACGTGTGTCCAAAAACCAATCCGCTAAAAAGCTCATTAATCTCAACGAAGAAGCAATTGAAGCATTTAATAAAATAAAAAACGCCATGGTTTCAAACGAGGTAATACTCATTACCCGGACTTCAGGAACCAGTTTCATCTGACAACAGTGCATCTAACATTGCTATTGGCGCTGTTCTATCCAGAATAAGCGACCCATTGTTTTCTTCTATAACTCTCTTTAAAACAGAAGAGAATAGCACAAACGAAAGGGAAATGTTGGCAATAATTTGGGCCCTAAAAGCCCTCAAAAATTACCTTTACGGTAAGGCAAGAGTAACAAGTAAGAGGTTTAGTCGGGAGCTCCCGACTAGGGGATAACCTGAACCCTCATATTCCAATAAAAATGCGTGAGCTAAAAGATAGAGAGTAGCGGGGAGGCGGCGATAGGTATAAAATGAAAGATACTTGATATATATATACTTTTCTAGAAGCTAATGTCAAGTTTGGTGATTAGCTCTTATTTACAAAAATTGCTTAAAAAACAAATTTCGATATACATTTTTATCGATTACTTTGAAACGGAGTAAGTTATCGATTATCGGAAACAAACTCGATCTGCGCAGGCACTAGGAGCACTTACATCTAAATTTCAGTCTCTAGCTCTTATAGGTTCTGAGATCTTGCGTTCATAATACGGACGGACGGACGGACAGACAGACGGACATAGCTAGATCGACTCGGCTATTGATGCTGATCAAGAATATATACACTTTATGGGGTCGGAGTTGCATCCTTCTGCCTGTTACATACATTTGCATTTTGCAAAAAATACAATTTTTTACCCATTTTCAATGGGTTCAGGGTATAAAAATATACACCGACCATCAGCCCTTAACCCACTCTCTTAGCAGTTGGAACGGCAACGCAAGAATAAAAAGGTGGAAAGCTTACCTGGAAGAGTTCGACTATGAACTCCTCTATAAGCCAGGTAGGGATAATATTGTAGCCGATGCGCTATCATGAATCCCTGTAATCAATAATATCGGATCAGTAGCTTCCACCCAGCACAGTGCAGACAGTTCAAGTCACAATTTAATACCAAGCATAGAAGCCCCAATAAATTATTTAAAAACCAGTATTTCTCAGCAAAGCCAACGAAACAGATTACAAGTTCCACATCCCATTCCCAACATTCCACAGACATACAATAACTCGACCAGACTTTACAGAACACGACCTTACACAAATACTGAAAGTCATCTAAACCCATCCGTAATAAACGGATACTCAGAGGAAATAATACCCAAATCAACAGTTATCCCCAACATTTTAGTAACTCAAGATTAGATCACACAGTCTCAAGTAAGAGATAGAAGTTTGGTTACACACAACAGAGCTACGAAACTAGAAAACAAAATGCAATTGTCCGAAGTTTCTATTTCCCAAAAATGAAGAAACGAATAACAGTTTTCAAACAGTGCTCTCGTATTAATAGCTGGTGATCGCGAAAGGCAATTGTAACTTAATTGTTATTTGCCATCGGTGGAAACACATCTTGTAAGGCCCGTCCGCAGGATACTCACAACGAAGACTGGTCGCAGGATCCCAGTAGATACCCAAAGGCTTCAAAAAGGATGAAATCCGGACCGGTAGGGGAGGTTCCACATCAGGAATAGTACTGTTAGTTAGAATTAAGTGAAAGACAAACAAACAAAAACTAACACAAAAGTGAAATAGAATTATAAGAACAAGAAATACGAAAACATTGTAGAACAATAAGCAAGATAAAAAAGTGTAAAACGATAAACAAACATAAAGACTACAAACGTAGTATAACTAAATTCCAACTTTGCGATTCCCAAGGGACCTCCAAAGTAGAAGGAAGAAACCAGCCACTGGTGTTAAAAAAGAAAAGAAAAACGATCAAAATCAATCAAACAAAATATAGAATAAGAAAACTAATACTAGATTTAAAAATACTTCAAAAATATCCTAAAATATACAATACTAGTTATATCTCTTCTTTATGGCTAATGAAAGCAATTTAGTTAGGCCCCCAATAGTATCAGATCAACCACAGGTAGGCGGACATAACTTTAACAGACAGCACAAAACGAACAGACAAAACGAACATTTACAAAATAGAGGCATGGCGAATAACGCAGAGCAGGTGATAGCAGCCACGGTTAGCCAGATTCTGGCACAACAATTGCCGACGTTAGTAAAGCAATTGGTCAACCCCTCTAGGGAGTTTAGTGACGTAGACGACCAAACGATAACTGCCAACCACAATTTGAATGACTTGGACAGAGTTCCGGACATAGTTAAAAGCCTCAGAGAATTTTCCGGTAATCCAGCGGAATTTAGCTCATGGAAAAAGAGTGTAGATCGTATACTCTCAGCCTAAGCAGCTGAAGCAGGTTCGCCGAAATACTTCGGCATATTGCATACAGTGAGAAACAAAATCACTGGCAATGCTGACACGGCCCTCGAGTCGTATAATGTTCCCCTAAATTGGAGCGCTATCTCCAAATGTCTCACGCTGCACTACGCAGACAAAAGAGATCCGGGAACATTAGAATATCAGATGACAATGTTAGTGCAGGGTAACAACCAGACAGTAGAAGAATTCTACCAGGTTGTCTACAACCACTTGTCGCTGATACTAAATAAAGTAGGCTGCATGGAATTAAATAGGGAATCGGAAACCCTTATGACAAAAATATACAGAGATAAAGCATTAGACACCTTCATTAGAGGTTTGAAGGGAGATTTAACACGGATCCTTGGAATAAAGGAGCCAGCAGATCTAACTTCAGCCCTTCATTATTGTTTAAAATTAGAGAATCAAAGCTATCGCACTAACATGGCTTTGAATAGGAATCAACAGACACATGTCAGAAACCAGAATAGAAATGTACCACCACCTATATTGCCACCTCGGACAGCCCAGCCTTCTTTCGCCCACACTTTGAGGCCACCACCTATTAGATTCAGGCCCCAACTCCCGATTCATACACCTTGGCCAACCAATACAAACTACGGACCACCGACTTATAACAATAATGGACCGACTCCACAACACCCTAAAAAGAAGCATAACAAGTAAGAGGTTCTAGTCGGGAGCTCCCGACTAGGGGATACCCTGAACCCTCATATTCCAACACCAAATGCAGCGCGCGCTTATAGATAGAGAGTAGCGGGGAGTTGGCGATAGGTATAAAATGAAAGATAATCGATATATATATACTATTCTAGAAGCTACAAGTCAAGTTTGGTGACTCTAGCTCTTATTATTTACCAAAATTGCTTAAAAAACGGGATATCGATATACATTTTTGTCGATTACTTGGAAACGGGGCAAGTTATCGTTTATCGGAAACAAACTCGATCTGCGCGGGCACTAGGAGCACCTACATCTAAAATTTCAAGTCTCTAGCTCTTATAGGTTCTGAGATCCTTGCGTTCATACATACGGACGGACGGACGGACGGACGGACGGACGGACGGACGGACAGACAGACGGACATGGCTAGATCGACTCGGCTATTGATGCTGATTAAGAATATATATACTTTATGGGGTCGGAGATGCTTCCTTCTGCCTGTTACATACATTTGCACTTTGCACAAATACAATATACCCCTTTTACCCATTTTCAATGGGTTCAGGGTATAAAAATTACACACCACAAGTTCGCTAATCTCTTTAATAGAAATGATATAAAAATAAAATTCTTTCTCTTACCCACCTTAAAATCATTTGACGCCATATTAGGTAACGACAGTCTAAAAGAATTAGATGCTGTAATACAAAGCAGCAAGAATCTACTAATAATCAAGAATAATATTTGCATATCCATTAAGCAGAAAAGAATCGAGGCAGTAAACACGGTTATACCACCGACAGACCACATGACATACGAACAAAAAAGTAGCCTAAATCAACTTGTTAAAATGCACCCAAGTCTCTTTGCCAATCCGGACGGAAAATTGCCCTACACAACTAATGTTAGAGCAGAAATCAGAACCAAAACCGATTCCCCAATATACTCGAAATTCTACCATTTTCCAATGTGTTTAAAAGACGAGGTACACAGCCAAATTAAGGAACTTTTAGAGTACGAAATAATCCGACCCTCCCGCTCCCCATATAATTCACCTGTGTGTATTGTCCCCAAAAAACTAGATGCCTCTGGGCAAAAGAAATATCGCATGGTCATAAGCTATAGGAAACTAAATAAAGAAACTACCGCAGATAAATACCCTATACCCGAAATAAACGAGGTATTGGCACAGCTAGGCAATAATAAAGTACTCTCTGTCTTAGATTTGAAAAGTGGATTGCACCAAATCCCCCTCAAAGAGTCAGACATAGAAAAAACTGCCTTCTCCGTTAACAACGGAAAATACGAGTTTACAAGAATGCGCCCTCAATTTTCCAGAGAGCCATTGACGACATCCTTCGTGAGCATATTGGAAAAATATGCTTCATTTACATTGACGATATCATTATCTTTAGCAAAGATGATGAATCGCATGCGCGTCACCTTAGCGCCATATTCAGAACTCTACAGGAAGCCAACATGAAATGTCAGTTGGACAAATGCGAGTTCTTTAAAAGCAGAGTAGAATTCCTGGGATTTGTCATCTCAGATTAAGGTATGGAAACCAATCCCAACAAGATAGAGACCATAGGAAAGTACTTACTTCCCAAAACCCTCACAGATTTAAGATCTTTTATTGGCCTTGTCAGCTATTATAGAAGATTCATAAAAGACTTCGCTAAGTTGGCAAAGCCCCTTACATCTCTTTTAAGAGATGTAAGATGGACGTGTGTCCAAAAACCAATCCGCTAAAAAGCTCATTAATCTCAACGAAGAAGCAATTGAAGCATTTAATAAAATAAAAAACGCCATGGTTTCAAACGAGGTAATACTCCATTACCCGGACTTCAGCAACCAGTTTCATCTGACAACAGATGCATCTAACATTGCTATTGGCGCTGTTCTATCCCAGAATAAGCGACCCATTTGTTTTCTCTCTAGAACTCTTTTTAAAACAGAAGAGAACTATGCCACAAACGAAAGGGAAATGTTGGCAATAATTTGGGCCCTAAAAGCCCTCAAAAATTACCTTTACGGTAAGGCAAGAGTAACAAGTAAGAGGTTCTAGTCGGGAGCTCCCGACTAGGGGATAACCTGAACCCTCATATTCCAACTAAAAATGCAGCTCGAGCTAATAGATAGAGAGTAGCGGGGAGGCGGCGATAGGTATAAAATGAAAGATACTTGATATATATATACTTTTCTAGAAGCTACATGTCAAGATTGGTGACTCTAGCTCTTATTATTTACAAAAATTGCTTAAAAAACAAGATTTCGATATACATTTTTATCGATTACTTTGAAACGGAGTAAGTTATCGATTATCGGAAACAAACTCGATCTGCGCAGGCACTAGGAGCACCTACATCTAAAATTTCAAGTCTCTAGCTCTTATAGGTTCTGAGATCCTTGCGTTCATACATACGGACGGACGGACGGACAGACAGACGGACATAGCTAGATCGACTCGGCTATTGATGCTGATCAAGAATATATACACTTTATGGGGTCGGAGTTGCATCCTTCTGCCTGTTACATACATTTGCATTTTGCAAAAAACACAATTTTTTACCCATTTTCAATGGGTTCAGGGTATAAAAATATACACCGACCATCAGCCCTTAACCCACTCTCTTAGCAGTTGGAACGGCAACGCAAGAATAAAAAGGTGGAAAGCTTACCTGGAAGAGTTCGACTATGAACTCCTCTATAAGCCAGGTAGGGATAATATTGTAGCCGATGCGCTATCATGAATCCCTGTAATCAATAATATCGGATCAGTAGCTTCCACCCAGCACAGTGCAGACAGTTCAAGTCACAATTTAATACCAAGCATAGAAGCCCCAATAAATGTATTTAAAAACCAGATATTTCTCAGCAAAGCCAACGAAACAGATTACAAGTTCCACATCCCATTCCCAACATTCCACAGACATACAATAACTCGACCAGACTTTACAGAACACGACCTTACACAAATACTGAAAGCTCATCTAAACCCATCCGTAATAAACGGAATAACCTCAGAGGAAATAATGACCCAAATTCAACAGATATATCCCCAACATTTTAGTAACTTCAAGATTAGATTCACACAGTCTCAAGTAAAAGATAGAAGATATTGGTTACACACAACAGAGCTCACCGCAACGCACTAGCAAAATGCAATTGTCCGAAAGTTTCTATTTCCCAAAAATGAAGAAACGAATAACAGAATTATTCAAACAGTGCCAAGTTTGTAAGGAAGAAAAATACGATAGACATCCAACTAACCCAAAACTCAAAGAAACACCAATCCCCGAATACCCAGGACATACAATCCATATCGACATATACACGACAGAAAAGAACTTAGTACTAACAGCAGTAGATAAATTTTCAAAATTAGCCCAGGGACGAATAATCAAATCTAGGGCAATAGAAGACATTGAAAAACCACTTCATGAAATCCTATTTTATTTTGGCGTACCTAAAGCCGTTGTAATAGATAACGAAAAATCCCTTAATTCAGCCTCAATCTCTTTTATGATGCAGGACCAATTAGGTATAGAAGTTTATAAAACACCACCATACAAAAGCGCAGTGAATGGTCAAGTAGAAAGATTTCATTCAACACTATAAGATATTATGAGATGTAATAAAAGAAAACAAGAACTCAGAACATTTGAAGAACTTCTTAACAAATCAATATACGACTACAACTACACTATACATTCGACAACTAACAAGAGACCATTAGACATATTCTTCGGCAGAAACGTGACTTTTTCAATACGAACAAGTAAGAGGCTCTAGTCGGGAGCTCCCGACTAGGGGATACCCTGAACCCTCATATTCCAACACCAAATGCTGCGCGCGCTTATAGATAAAGAGTAGCGGGGAGGTGGCGATAGGTATAAAATGAAAGATAATCGATATATGTATATATACTTTTCTAGAAGCTACATGTCAAGTTTGGTGACTCTAGCTCTTTTTATTTACCAAAATTGCTTAAAAAACAGGATATCGATATACATTTTTATCGATTACTTGGAAACGGGGCAAGTTATCGATTATCGGAAACAAACTCGATCTGCGTAGGAACAAGGAGCACCTACATCTAAAATTTCAAGTCTCTAGCTCTTATAGGTTCTGAGATCCTTGCGTTCATACATACGGACGGACGGACGGACGGACGAACGGACGGACGGACGGACGAACGGACGGACGGACGGACGGACGGACGGACGAACGGACGGACGGACGGACGGACGGACAGACAGACGGACATGGCTAGATTGACTCGGCTATTAATGCTGATCAAAAATATATATATACTTTATGGGGTCGGAGATGCTTCCTTCTGCCTGTTACATACATTTGGATTTTGCACAAAAACATAATACCCCTTTTACCCATTTTTAATGGGTTCAGGGTATAAAAAGCTAGGAAAGAGAACATTGACAGACTCAAACAGAAACAATCGACTGACATGCAGAATCATAACAAAAAACGTAATGACATACGCACCTATACACCAGGCCAAGAAATATTCGTCAAAGTCAATACCAGATTATGTACCAAACTATCACCCAGATACAAAAAAGAAATAGTTAAAGAAAATAGGAACACAACCGTACTAACAACAACCGACAAGATAATCCATAAAAGTAATATAGAAAACACCTAAAAAATTACAGATTACTATTAGTTAAGATAACAAATAGCGATAGTAAACGATAATTTTAATAAAAGCAATATGCCACCTTTAAACATTGAAGAAATGCTACAATTTGCAGATGTATCCATTTTGCAAAATGGAACAGCCTTGTTTTATATTGTAAAAATTCCAAATTTAGAAGAAATAGAATGCAAAAATACCATAATAAAGCCAGTAGTAAAAAATAATAATATCATAAATTTAGAATTTAACGAACTGTTTCATTGTAATAAAACAATTTATGGCATAAACAACAATATAGTGTCTACATAGGTACAACAAAGTCGAAGCTAAAAACAAGGATAAGTCAACATAAATCGGACTTCAAATTAAGACATCAAAATAATATACAGAAAACAGCACTTATGACCCATTGTATGAAAAACAACCACATACCAAATTTTGATGAAACAACAAACTTACAACAAGAACAACACTACAACAAGCGACACACATTGGAAATGCTACACATAATTAACACACCAACCAACAAACGACTAAACTATAAGACAGACACAGAAAATTGCGCTCACTTGTACAGACACCTCTTAAACAGCCAAACAGCCTCAGTAACAATCTCCACGTCAAAGAGCGCAGACGTGTAAAATAATGTATGTAAAATTATCGAAATAATGTTTAATTTATTGTATTATAATTGTTAATTGTTCTTTGTATCTTGGTGTTAGTGCCCTGAAGACGGTTTGCCGATGTGCAACCGAAATATATCGGAAACAAATACTAAATAAAATTGTTTTCATTGCTTGTTTTTACAAACACGGACCTCGAGCCAGCCAACAAATATTTTGAAATATGGAAAGGTCGCCAGAACCATCAATAAACAATTGTAAAAGATATCATAATATTAAAATATGTAACAAATCAAAAATTGTAAACTTGAACACTAATAACAGTATACCTAAGTTAGTTAGTGGAGAACAAGCGCTCTGTGGCTTTAGCAATGCAGATCATACCCCCGAGATCGAAGAAATCGACGATGGACTAATACTGGTGAACGACTTCAACGGCACTATTAGATGGCAAGAAGAGAAGAACAGCGTGAGAGGCACCTATATGATCAACTTCTGGAAAGAAACTCTATTCATCAATAATAAAGAATTCAGCAACTTGGCAACCAGGGAACCCTATAATACAAATAACCCCAATAGAAAAGGAAAGAATTAAGATTCTTTCTCTGGAAGCATTGGAAGAATTGCACATCAACAACATAAAAAACATGCAAAAACTTCAGACGCACTCTATAGCAAATAGAGTCGGTTTCATACCTCTGTTCACAGTTGCCATCCTTCTTACCTGTGTATTACACGTATTGAAGAGAAACAAGTAAGAGGTTCTAGTCGGGAGCTCCCGACTAGGGGATACCCTGAACCCTCCTATTCCAACACCAAATGCAGCGCGCGCTTATAGATAGAGAGTAGCGGGGAGGTGGCGATAGGTATAAAATGAAAGATAATCGATATATATATACTTTTCTAGAAGCTACATGTCAAGTTTGGTAACTCTTGCTCTTATTATTTACCAAAATTGCTTAAAAAACAGGATATCGATATACATTTTTATCGATTACTTGGAAACGGGGCAAGTTATCGATTATCGGAAACAAACTCGATCTGCGTAGGAGCTAGGAGCACCTACATCTAAAATTTCAAGTCTCTAGCTCTTATAAGTTCTGAGATCCTTGCGTTCATACATACATTCCATACATACTTATGGAAACCAATCCCAACAAGATAGAGACCATAGGAAAGTACTTACTTCCCAAAACCCTCACAGATTTAAGATCTTTTATTGGCCTTGTCAGCTATTATAGAAGATTCATAAAAGACTTCGCTAAGTTGGCAAAGCCCCTTACATCTCTTTTAAGAGATGTAAGATGGACGTGTGTCCAAAAACCAATCCGCTAAAAAGCTCATTAATCTCAACGAAGAAGCAATTGAAGCATTTAATAAAATAAAAAACGCCATGGTTTCAAACGAGGTAATACTCCATTACCCGGACTTCAGCAACCAGTTTCATCTGACAACAGATGCATCTAACATTGCTATTGGCGCTGTTCTATCCCAGAATAAGCGACCCATTTGTTTTCTCTCTAGAACTCTTTTTAAAACAGAAGAGAACTATGCCACAAACGAAAGGGAAATGTTGGCAATAATTTGGGCCCTAAAAGCCCTCAAAAATTACCTTTACGGTAAGGCAAGAGTAACAAGTAAGAGGTTCTAGTCGGGAGCTCCCGACTAGGGGATAACCTGAACCCTCATATTCCAACTAAAAATGCAGCTCGAGCTAATAGATAGAGAGTAGCGGGGAGGCGGCGATAGGTATAAAATGAAAGATACTTGATATATATATACTTTTCTAGAAGCTACATGTCAAGATTGGTGACTCTAGCTCTTATTATTTACAAAAATTGCTTAAAAAACAAGATTTCGATATACATTTTTATCGATTACTTTGAAACGGAGTAAGTTATCGATTATCGGAAACAAACTCGATCTGCGCAGGCACTAGGAGCACCTACATCTAAAATTTCAAGTCTCTAGCTCTTATAGGTTCTGAGATCCTTGCGTTCATACATACGGACGGACGGACGGACAGACAGACGGACATAGCTAGATCGACTCGGCTATTGATGCTGATCAAGAATATATACACTTTATGGGGTCGGAGTTGCATCCTTCTGCCTGTTACATACATTTGCATTTTGCAAAAAACACAATTTTTTACCCATTTTCAATGGGTTCAGGGTATAAAAATATACACCGACCATCAGCCCTTAACCCACTCTCTTAGCAGTTGGAACGGCAACGCAAGAATAAAAAGGTGGAAAGCTTACCTGGAAGAGTTCGACTATGAACTCCTCTATAAGCCAGGTAGGGATAATATTGTAGCCGATGCGCTATCATGAATCCCTGTAATCAATAATATCGGATCAGTAGCTTCCACCCAGCACAGTGCAGACAGTTCAAGTCACAATTTAATACCAAGCATAGAAGCCCCAATAAATGTATTTAAAAACCAGATATTTCTCAGCAAAGCCAACGAAACAGATTACAAGTTCCACATCCCATTCCCAACATTCCACAGACATACAATAACTCGACCAGACTTTACAGAACACGACCTTACACAAATACTGAAAGCTCATCTAAACCCATCCGTAATAAACGGAATAACCTCAGAGGAAATAATGACCCAAATTCAACAGATATATCCCCAACATTTTAGTAACTTCAAGATTAGATTCACACAGTCTCAAGTAAAAGATAGAAGATATTGGTTACACACAACAGAGCTCACCGCAACGCACTAGCAAAATGCAATTGTCCGAAAGTTTCTATTTCCCAAAAATGAAGAAACGAATAACAGAATTATTCAAACAGTGCCAAGTTTGTAAGGAAGAAAAATACGATAGACATCCAACTAACCCAAAACTCAAAGAAACACCAATCCCCGAATACCCAGGACATACAATCCATATCGACATATACACGACAGAAAAGAACTTAGTACTAACAGCAGTAGATAAATTTTCAAAATTAGCCCAGGGACGAATAATCAAATCTAGGGCAATAGAAGACATTGAAAAACCACTTCATGAAATCCTATTTTATTTTGGCGTACCTAAAGCCGTTGTAATAGATAACGAAAAATCCCTTAATTCAGCCTCAATCTCTTTTATGATGCAGGACCAATTAGGTATAGAAGTTTATAAAACACCACCATACAAAAGCGCAGTGAATGGTCAAGTAGAAAGATTTCATTCAACACTATAAGATATTATGAGATGTAATAAAAGAAAACAAGAACTCAGAACATTTGAAGAACTTCTTAACAAATCAATATACGACTACAACTACACTATACATTCGACAACTAACAAGAGACCATTAGACATATTCTTCGGCAGAAACGTGACTTTTTCAATACGAACAAGTAAGAGGCTCTAGTCGGGAGCTCCCGACTAGGGGATACCCTGAACCCTCATATTCCAACACCAAATGCTGCGCGCGCTTATAGATAAAGAGTAGCGGGGAGGTGGCGATAGGTATAAAATGAAAGATAATCGATATATGTATATATACTTTTCTAGAAGCTACATGTCAAGTTTGGTGACTCTAGCTCTTTTTATTTACCAAAATTGCTTAAAAAACAGGATATCGATATACATTTTTATCGATTACTTGGAAACGGGGCAAGTTATCGATTATCGGAAACAAACTCGATCTGCGTAGGAACAAGGAGCACCTACATCTAAAATTTCAAGTCTCTAGCTCTTATAGGTTCTGAGATCCTTGCGTTCATACATACGGACGGACGGACGGACGGACGGACGGACGAACGGACGGACGGACGGACGAACGGACGGACGGACGGACGGACGGACGGACGGACGGACGGACGGACGGACGGACGGACGAACGGACGGACGGACGGACGGACGGACAGACAGACGGACATGGCTAGATTGACTCGGCTATTAATGCTGATCAAAAATATATATATACTTTATGGGGTCGGAGATGCTTCCTTCTGCCTGTTACATACATTTGGATTTTGCACAAAAACATAATACCCCTTTTACCCATTTTTAATGGGTTCAGGGTATAAAAAGCTAGGAAAGAGAACATTGACAGACTCAAACAGAAACAATCGACTGACATGCAGAATCATAACAAAAAACGTAATGACATACGCACCTATACACCAGGCCAAGAAATATTCGTCAAAGTCAATACCAGATTATGTACCAAACTATCACCCAGATACAAAAAAAGAAATAGTTAAAGAAAATAGGAACACAACCGTACTAACAACAACCGACAAGATAATCCATAAAAGTAATATAGAAAACACCTAAAAAATTACAGATTACTATTAGTTAAGATAACAAATAGCGATAGTAAACGATAATTTTAATAAAAGCAATATGCCACCTTTAAACATTGAAGAAATGCTACAATTTGCAGATGTATCCATTTTGCAAAATGGAACAGCCTTGTTTTATATTGTAAAAATTCCAAATTTAGAAGAAATAGAATGCAAAAATACCATAATAAAGCCAGTAGTAAAAAATAATAATATCATAAATTTAGAATTTAACGAACTGTTTCATTGTAATAAAACAATTTATGGCATAAACAACAATATAGTGTCTACATAGGTACAACAAAGTCGAAGCTAAAAACAAGGATAAGTCAACATAAATCGGACTTCAAATTAAGACATCAAAATAATATACAGAAAACAGCACTTATGACCCATTGTATGAAAAACAACCACATACCAAATTTTGATGAAACAACAAACTTACAACAAGAACAACACTACAACAAGCGACACACATTGGAAATGCTACACATAATTAACACACCAACCAACAAACGACTAAACTATAAGACAGACACAGAAAATTGCGCTCACTTGTACAGACACCTCTTAAACAGCCAAACAGCCTCAGTAACAATCTCCACGTCAAAGAGCGCAGACGTGTAAAATAATGTATGTAAAATTATCGAAATAATGTTTAATTTATTGTATTATAATTGTTAATTGTTCTTTGTATCTTGGTGTTAGTGCCCTGAAGACGGTTTGCCGATGTGCAACCGAAATATATCGGAAACAAATACTAAATAAAATTGTTTTCATTGCTTGTTTTTACAAACACGGACCTCGAGCCAGCCAACAAATATTTTGAAATATGGAAAGGTCGCCAGAACCATCAATAAACAATTGTAAAAGATATCATAATATTAAAATATGTAACAAATCAAAAATTGTAAACTTGAACACTAATAACAGTATACCTAAGTTAGTTAGTGGAGAACAAGCGCTCTGTGGCTTTAGCAATGCAGATCATACCCCCGAGATCGAAGAAATCGACGATGGACTAATACTGGTGAACGACTTCAACGGCACTATTAGATGGCAAGAAGAGAAGAACAGCGTGAGAGGCACCTATATGATCAACTTCTGGAAAGAAACTCTATTCATCAATAATAAAGAATTCAGCAACTTGGCAACCAGGGAACCCTATAATACAAATAACCCCAATAGAAAAGGAAAGAATTAAGATTCTTTCTCTGGAAGCATTGGAAGAATTGCACATCAACAACATAAAAAACATGCAAAAACTTCAGACGCACTCTATAGCAAATAGAGTCGGTTTCATACCTCTGTTCACAGTTGCCATCCTTCTTACCTGTGTATTACACGTATTGAAGAGAAACAAGTAAGAGGTTCTAGTCGGGAGCTCCCGACTAGGGGATACCCTGAACCCTCCTATTCCAACACCAAATGCAGCGCGCGCTTATAGATAGAGAGTAGCGGGGAGGTGGCGATAGGTATAAAATGAAAGATAATCGATATATATATACTTTTCTAGAAGCTACATGTCAAGTTTGGTAACTCTTGCTCTTATTATTTACCAAAATTGCTTAAAAAACAGGATATCGATATACATTTTTATCGATTACTTGGAAACGGGGCAAGTTATCGATTATCGGAAACAAACTCGATCTGCGTAGGAGCTAGGAGCACCTACATCTAAAATTTCAAGTCTCTAGCTCTTATAAGTTCTGAGATCCTTGCGTTCATACATACGGACGGACGGACGGACGGACGGACGGACGGACGGACGGACGGACGGACGGACAGACAGACGGACATGGCTAGATCGACTCGGCTATTAATGCTGATCAAGAATATATATACTTTATGGGGTCGGAGATGCTTCCTTCTGCCTGTTACATACATTTGGATTTTGCACAAAAACATAATACCCCTTTTACCCATTTTTAATGGGTTCAGGGTATAAAAAGAAAAATATAATACTGCAACTGGACAAAGAACAAGAGGGCCCCAGAATAGAACCAACGCATATCCAAATACAAAATACAGATGCCAACAACCTCAGGTTCAACAACATACCTTTCTTCTGATGATCGCTTGAGGACAAGCTTAAATCAAAGGGGGAAGAGTTAACAACAAATAAATTCATACAGTCCCAATAAGAAGCGTTGCAACACCTCATAAAAAGTGCAGCAAAATGCTGACTTGGTGTCTGTGCCATTTCCTCCACGCGCCGACTGGCAACCGCCGAAAATTCCAAGAAGAATTGCCCAACAGGCCAACAACATCAGCAGCGACGCCGCTGCCAACGCCGCTGCCGCTAAGCCACAGGTTACTAGGGCTAGAATTGATTTAAGTTTATTTAGTTGCAAATTGACATCAATAAAAGGAAGACTTGCTTCCCCAAAAATTATATTTTTTTCATCGTTTAATAAACTTTGGAATTAACTTATAAAAGAACGAATGAATTCGTTTAACCTTCTTTGACTTCGTTCCACTGTTCCTAACGTCTGGTGGTGGTGTGCTGTAGAAGTTATGTTTTTAATACCAAGTACTTACATAAATCTTCTGTAACTGAAAAAGATATTTTGTTAAGTCACATATCAGTGTAACTACATATTCATTGCCTTTCTCAGATTTTGGAAGTGGACGGATCGTGTCTACTACTACTCTATCGGAAGCATTAATTGGGGTTTCCGTAATTATTAAAGGAGTTTTTGTGTGTGGTCACTTTTGATTTTTGGCATTTTTGACATTTTTGTATATACTCAAAACTGCCAAAAATAATGTCTTTTGGCCTTGGTTAAGGTTTCTGTAATGCCAGTGTGACCTTCTTGTATTGGATCATTATGAAATGTAAACAATATAGCTTTTTTTTATGCCCTGAACCCATTAAAAATGGGTAAAAGGGGTATTATGTTTTTGTGCAAAATGCAAATGTATGTAACAGGCCGAAGGAAGCATCTCCGACCCCATAAAGTATATATATTCTTGATCAGCATCAATAGCCGAGTCGATCTAGCCATGTCCGTCTGTCTGTCCGTCTGTCCGTATGTATGAACGCAAGGATCTCAGAACCAATAAGAGCTAGAGACTGAAATTTAAGATGTAGATGCTCCTAGTTCCTACGTAGATCGAGTTTGTTTCCGATAATCGATAACTTAACCCAATTCCAAGTAATCGATAAATGTATATCGAAATCCAGTTTTTTAAGCAATTTTGGTAAATAATAAGAGCTAGAGTCACCAAACTTGACATGTAGCTTCTAGAAAAGTATATATATATCAATTATCTTTCATTTTATACCTATCGCCACCTCCCCGCTACTCTCTATCTATAAGCGCGCGCTGCATTTGGTGTTGGATTATGAGGGTTCAGGGTATCCCCTAGTCGGGAGCTCCCGACTAGAACTTCTTACTTGTTTATTTATTTAATTATTAATGGTCGACAAAACGAGTGTCTTCCTCATTATTCAGTAGATTATACATACAATAGATAATGGAATTATATGCTAAAAGCCTAGTTAGATAACACAGTTCTCTAAAAAGCATCACCGACCGTTGGAGGTGTTTTAGTTGCCAGTCCGGCCAGCTGTGCCCCAACTCACAGCTAAATTTGTCAGTGACGCTATTAGAGCCTACATCTAAGCAGAAGGGTGTAAGTAGGAAAAAAGTGTTCTTAAGTAAAATTAAAAATAATCTTAGTTTGCTATATTCATTAATAAAATACAATAAATAGGAAAAAAGAAAGAAAGAAGATTGTTAATAAAGTAAAGAAATGTAAGCTAGATATATAGAGAGTTAAGTAGATAGGACAGAGAGAAAAGTAATGGGGAATCACTAACCTATGCCCCTGCTCATAGCTGGGAATGGTCAGTGACTTCCCGAATGTATCCTGAAAGCAACGATTTTATTAGGGGTAGAGCAAGTTCGGTAGAGAAAACGTGATGCCAACTATTATAATTTTTACATAGCACGCGAAAAGGATTGTGCATAGCGTAGTCTGTTGTGCACGGAGACAGGAATAAGTGGCGATTATTTCTAGTTGGTCTAGACGGAACAGAGAATTGAAGACGCCCTAGCAGAAAAGGAGAATCTATATCGCCAACAATCAACTTATGTAGGAAGACAACACCGAGAATTGTCCTACGGTTGGTTAACGACGGAAGGTTAAGAAGAAGCAGCCTGCTGGAGTAGGATGGCAACCGAAGATTAGGGTCCCAATTTAAAAATCATAAGGCAAAAAGCAGAAATTGCTTCTGAACAGATTCAATACGATCCAGGCTATTGTTATACTGCGGAGACCAGATGCAAGAGCAGTATTAAAGGATAGAGCGAACAAGAGAGATGAACAGAAGTTTCGTTATAAAAGGATCGTTAAATTCTTTAGACCATCGTTTAATGAATCCAAGTACACCTCATTAACAATGGTATCTATGTGAAGATTGAAGCAGAGCTTAGAATAAAAAACGCCTAGATCCTTAAGAGTAAGAGAGTAAGAAGATTTTAAAGAGTTTCTAGCTAAAAGGAGAGAGGAGTGTGAAATAATAGGAGGAGGTATAGAACTAGAGGAAGAAATAGTATAAGGGTAAGAATTATTATTAGGACAAACTGAGGAGTAAGTTGATTGGAAAAAATTAGCAAAGAGGTTAGCAGAATCAGAGTCATTACTAGCTTTATCCATCCCGAAAGAAAAAGAAGTTGGCAAACTTGAAGATTTACGCTTCAAGTTTACAAAATTGTAAAACTGTCTCGGATTTTGGGCAAATTGCCTTTTACAACGAGTTAGATAATTCTCATAGCATTGAGAATTCAGAAGAAAGAAGTTCGACTTGGCTATGGAATATTTAGCCAAGTCTGTACACGAACCAGACTTTTTAAACTTTTTAAAATATTTAGATTTTCAGTTTTTAAGATGTGACAATCTGGGAGTAAACTAGGGTGATTTTGAAGAAGTAGTCAAAGGAGTTGGCTTGGGAATACTCATATCTAAGAGGGAGTTAAGGGTGCTATAAAAAAAAGTAATAGCAGTATTCATATCAACCGAGTCATATAAGAAAGACCAATCGGTTGCATAAATAAGCAATGAATAATTTCCTTTGCGAAAGCAGCGGCGGGGCTGATTGGCTGATGAGCACGAAATGAGACGAAAGATCAAGCATACAGTCTATAAAATCATGCTGTGCTGAATAATGACCAAGAGATGTTCGGCAAATTAATATAACCCAACACAATAAATAGGTCATTATCACGCACGTGTGAAGAAACTTCTTTAATACAAGTAATATGTTTCATATAAACTTGAATATCAGAAGAAGGAGGGACATTAGAGCATGTAATATAGATATTCCGTGTAGGAAAAGACACCTTAACTGAGACAATCTCAGCGTCAATAGGCTTACTAAAACAGAAAAGTTCTTACTGGAGAGTGGCTTTAACGGCAATTTACACCCCACCACCTCGAGTCGGCCGATCATTTCTATGCAAAATAAAACTATTCGAAAATACCTCAAAATCGGATATGGTTGAATTTAACCATGTTTCTGAAAATGCAATTATAACCGAGTCGAAGGAAGTACTGGCCGTGAAAAGGTTTTTAAGCTTTGAAATGAGACCTCTGACATTCTGATAATGAATACAGATTTGGTCAGAAGATGAAGTTAGTTTTTTGGGGCAGAAATGGTACCCTGTATTGAAGGGACTGGAAGGGTGACAGGCTGGTTACGCTTTTTTGGCTTGAACTCGTTCATCTTTAATGAAACTGCGAGATGCATATGCTACAGGTAATTGAAGACCATTATACTGAGTTAAAACTGCCCCACATGCCTCTTTGCTAGCATCTGTGATTATGCAAAATTCTTTGCTAAAATCGGGGTATTGCAGTGAAGTTGGATTCACTAATGCCGTTTTAAGATGTTCAAAGGCATGCTGGCAATCATCTGTCCATTCGAATTTTACATCCTTTTTACATAATCTTGTTATGTGACGAGAATAATCGGCAAAATGTTTAATGAAACGTCTATAATAGTTACAAAATCCTTAGGCACTGTGTATTTCCTAATAACATCATATTTGGTGCCGTCAGGCAATATACCTTTATCGGTACATTTGTGTACGTGAAAAGTAACCTCCTTCATGAAGAATGGCACTTATCTGCATGTAACTTGATGTTGTTTTTTCTGCATAGATCGAAAACATTTGTGAGATTTTTGGTCATATGCTTTTCAGAACAACCAATAACAATTAAGTCATCCATGTATAGAAATGCTTGAGATTGTTCATGACCAGTGAATGAGATTGTCATCATTCTTTGAAAGGAATTAGGAGCTATTTTTAAACCATAAGGTAATCGTGTAAAACGAATAGAGCCATTGCTCGTAGAAAAAGACTTTATATTTCTTGAATTTTCTTCAAGTTCTATCTGATGAAGCCAGACATTAAATCTAAGCATGAAAAATATTTTGCTATGCCAAATTGGTCAAGAATATCAATTATTCTTGGAAGAGGAAATTTGTCTGCCAATAGTTTTTTATTGATATGACGGTAGTCTATTACTAAACGCCATCGTTTTTCTTGTGAATCCGTAAGGATTTCTTTGGTACTAATAGTAACGGGCTATTATATTCAGACACTGAGGATTCTACTATTTTATCTCTTACAAGTTTTGTTACTTGTTTAGCTATTTCTGCTTGTTGTTAATGAGGAGCTCTATAGTTTTTAATATTGATTAACTTGGTTCATCATCTTTCAATCCAAATTTTTGCTTGTATAAATTATTAGTTGTAATTGGTTCTGTTTCCAATCCAAAGATATCTGAATATTTTGAACATATTTCTGTCATTATTTTCTTATAAGCTGCTTCTTTTTTAGCTTAGTGAGAATTTCGCTCTAGAGAGTCGTGTGAGTCTGCTATTTATTTCCTATATGTTTATTTCCTATATGTTTAGAATGGTATTGCTGTTAGTTGTGTTTAATATTCGCACGTATGCGTTTTTTGAATCTGCAATTGAATTACCAATAAAAATGTACCAATTCCTATCTCCTGATTAGGGACTAGGATTTGGTTATATTTAGTATCTACGTAAATTTTTCTGATTACTTCACAACGTGATGGTATAATTATCTCGTTGTTGTTGATACTATGGAAAATTGGTATTTGTATAGTATGTGTAATACTATTGGGTCTTAAAATGAGACAGTCACTTTCTTGTCTAATTGACAATTGAACTGTTTTATGAAATCTATTCCAATTATTCCGTCTCCTGGGATCGGAAAATCTTTTTCTACTATGTGAAAATTATGTGGTATAATAAAGTAAGAAGTTCGCATTTCGAGGAATGCTAAACCTAATGAGTTTATTGATCCTTTACCATTTCCTGTAATTTGGGGTATGTTATCATGATCAACATCTAAAAATTGATCAGAATTTTCTTTTATGATTGAGATGTCAGCTCCTGTATTTATTAAAAATGTTAATTTCCTACCAGTATGTTCAATTTGTATGTTGATAAATATATGTATTTAAATTAAGATTGATGGTGGGAACTGTTGTTTTCAACAGAGTAATTTTGAGTACTAAGGGGGCCGTTGGTTTTCCGAGTTACTCTGTGTAACTCGGATCTAGTCTTGCTGTCCGTGTCCTCTGTTTGAGCCGCCTCTATATGAGCTGCCTCGAGGATTATCTGTGTTATTATTGTTTCTATTACCATGTCTGTAGACGCCTCTTTTGTATGGTCGGCCTCTATAATTACCTCTGCCGCGGTTTCCACCACGATGAGGGTAATTTTGGTAATAAAGGACAGTGTTTGTTTGTCCAGTTGCAACTATTGACAAATTTCGATATAGCATCATTCATGTTACTGAATGTGCCGGCCTGCATGATAAGTTTTACCTTATCAATGGTACAGTTGTTAGTCATTGCCTTGACAGCCAGCGTTGTGCTGTACTTAGTGGCTAGATCTGGTGATAAGCCATCGCTAATATAGGTTCCATCCAGGGACTTTGGCAACTTTTTCATTGCTTGGACGTATTACGTCTACTGATTCTCCTTTGACTTTAACTGTCAATTATTTGACTAATTGTTTGTTAATGGCTTATTAGATTTCTTGCATGACCATTCAGCTTAGTCTTTATTAGGTTGACTGCTACTGTTTAATGCGCGTCTATGCCCTTCTACCGAACTCGGGTAAGAGCGATGAGGCCAGTTTTAAGAACTCTACAACTGTCAGGGCCATGCTTTCTATTTTAATCTCTTCTTCTTGGTCGGTTTCCGTTGATTTTGTCAAAAGTGACTGATCGAACGTTACCGGTGTGTTTACTGCAGATAGTAAATAAAGCTTGAGATCATACTTTTTATTTAGGTTTACCAGATTATCCATTGTTGTAAAACGTTAGAAGTTTGGACTCTGTGTAAACTTGTCAGTTTATTTTGCCACTCGTTAACTAAAATCCTGATTTCATTGTATTCATATACAAGGATCTCAGTGTGTTTAATTGTGGTGGGTCTCAAAACTGGTGCCCTTTTATTTAGGCACTTATATGATTTGTCAAAATTTAATTATTGGTGGATCCGTTCTCGAAATCCTATTACCATTAATTATTTGTAGATCCAGTTTTTAATTTAAGTATTAAATTTATGAATATAAAAATGTATGTTACTTTTCTGACCATTGTCGTCACTACACTAACAAAAAGGAATTTTCATATTCTTCGCTACTTTCAAATGTATGTTCGCATTGTTTTAGATTTTTCAATTTTTTGTTTAATTGTTATTAATTTCTCAATACCAAAATGCGGTATGCCTCTCGCACTTGTTGCTATCCCTCTGGCAGGTGTACAGGCAATATACGCTGTATAGCGGACCTTCACAGTCTGCTGGGCACTTCTTCTTAACATTGGGATTTGCTGCTTATTTGGAGGAGGATTTTGTATTATTTTTATACTGACATTTCTTATTTTTGAGTTAGAGGTTGTAGAGGGCGTAAGAATTTGTTTTTTTTTTTTTTTTTGAACTGATTAAATGGTCGAGTTCGGACGCTAGTTTGCTTGCGGTGTTCCAATTTAGCTGACTAACAGTCGCATATAGCAGCTTGTGGCGTTCAGATTCTCTTTCTTTTATTCCCTTCTTTTTTTTATTGAAATTTATTTAACAAAAGATAAGTGTGCTGCTACCTGACAAGGCAACTTAAACTAATCAGAAATTAAACTAAAAATAACAAAATAATTTATGAGAGAACATAACAATGAATTAATAATAACTTATAAGGGGGAGGTTTAAGGGGTGATACTGGGGAGATCGTCTAAATTTTAGTATGAGATATTTATGTCAAGACCCGGTTCAGGAGGTCTTGAGGGTGATCTTTATTCTCTTCTGAACTCCGCTGCTTCTCGTTTTCTTTTGTTGTTGCACACTCATAACCTCTACTCACTCAGTATAAAAAGGTTCCGCATTCATTGTTCCTGTTGTTGCAGTTGTTCCCGATAATGTTGTTGTTGCCGTTGTTCTCGATGTTGTTGCGCCATGTAATAATTTGGACGTTATGGTCACCAAGTGATATGTTGGACATCTAATTAATACTCTTGCATAACACTGCTCACTTCAATCATCCATGTCTTTTGAGTTGTCTTTATTCATTGAACTTTAATAATTCAAATCTTATATTGTAAGCCTAAGCTGCGCAACTTCGCTGCCAGTCATAGAGTAATAAACAGACCAAGAGGAGGCATTTGGATCAAAAGCTCTTTTTCAAAAATTCTGAAGCCAGATACAGAGGTTGCAAACACAACGCCCGGCTGTCTGCAGCTACTTCTGCCCGAAATTCAAAGGCAACTTCAAAACATTTTCCATAAGAACCAAGAACAACCATAAGCAAAACAAACGACTCGACAATGAAACAAGTAAGAGGTTCTAGTCGGGAGCTCCCGACTAGGGGATACCCTGAACCCTCATATTCCAACACCAAATGCAGCGCGCGCTTATAGATAGAGAGTAGCGGGGAGGTGGCGATAGGTATAAAATGAAAGATAATCGATATATATATACTTTTCTAGAAGCTACATGTCAAGTTTGGTAACTCTAGCTCTTATTATTTACCAAAATTGCTTAAAAAACAGGATATCGATATACATTTTTATCGATTACTTGGAAACGGGGCAAGTTATCGATTATCGGAAACAAACTCGATCTGCGTAGGAACTAGGAGCACCTACATCTAAAATTTCAAGTCCCTAGCTCTTATAGGTTCTGAGATCCTTGCGTTCATACATACGGACGGACGGACGGACGGACGGACGGACGGACGGACGGACAGACAGACGGACATGGCTAGATCGACTCGGCTATTAATGCTGATCAAGAATATATATACTTTATGGGGTCGGAGATGCTTCCTTCTGCCTGTTACATACATTTGGATTTTGCACAAAAACATAATACCCCTTTTACCCATTTTTAATGGGTTCAGGGTATAAAAAGCACACCAAAAATTCTATCTCTTTTTTGTTTGAGGCTACAGCCTATGATCTTAGCTTCTGCACCCTTCAAACTCATTGTTGTGGTTTCTAAGCACTGCTATGCCTATTATTCGCGAAGTCATGTCTTCTTCTTCTCCACTCACTTTCAACTTGCAAGCAGCTCGGCAGATTTTTATAATTTTTCATTTTTCGACCAGCAAGGCACCCTTTCTCAAAATAGGGTATTTTAATTATTCATAAGCAATGTAACCAAATAGCACAAAACTTCTTATAAATACATTTTTATCCAATGTCTATGAAAAATATAATTTCGTATTTAGTGTGCAACTATTGGAACAATTATTATTAATTTTTTTCATGAAACATTATATACCATTTCTATTATTAAGGGTATCAATGCCGCGACGCGGCTAATAGTTGTTGTATGTGTGTCTCATCGCACACATATTGGTGCAAATCTGCACATATGTATGTGTCTGCCAAGCCAAGGGAAGTCTATGAATTTAAGAAGATTGCAATATTCTGTTGCGCATGTGACGTCACAGCCTAAGGCTTTTTCCGTGCGATCATTTCGTAATTAAAATGATTACATATGTCAATCAATTATTTACTATAAAGGACCCTATTCATAAATAATTTAAATGTACGTAATAAAGGTAGAAATATGTATTACTCAAGGCTAGAAATAGAATTCCATAAAATGTGACGTCATAATTTCTTATGTTAACGCGCCGTGCGCGTAACCCTTTGATCTGAATGCCATGGCCTGCTGGCATTCAAATTTTCTACCTACTTGCGCCGAGACTCGGCTCTGCAACAACAATTTAATACCCAAATTGTGCTGTTGTTGTTTCTACGCGCTGCCTTGTAGGAACGACAGAGAAACCCGCAAAGCATTATTTGTCCCTATTCTTTGCACTGAGTTTCCTATGTCCTCTAAATCTTGCTTCAGAATTTCATAGATCACAACGGGGGACGAAGAAAAAATGGGTTTTCGTGCGCAATGTTGTTGTTTTGCTAGTGATTTGTTGTTGCTTCCTATGGTAAATGAGCTTTATTTCTTGAGTTTGATTTTGCGTTTGCGGACCAACCTTAACGACCTGGCTTCAGAATTAAAACGGTAATAAAAGCTCGGAGCGAATCTTCCGCTCTTGGTCTGTTTATTACTCTATGCTCAATGGCGCTGATAGTAGCGAGAGCGCGAGAGAGAATGTTATATACATAAATAAAGAAGGGACGGTCGCGCATGCCAAGCATGCTGACTCGGTACTTCTACTGCCCATTGCATACTTGTGCGATATTACTTTGTACTTGAATTGTGCTTGGGACTTCGACTTATGTAAACATAGCAGCTAAGTGCTACAATGTGTTTTAATTTAAATGACACTGGGTAAAGTGTGTATTCGATATGTATGTTTATTACAGTATACAAGTCAAGTGTGAACCACCACTTTGCTATACGTAGCTCCCTGACTTTTGTGAATAGTTATACCTTCTGCAGGTACAACTGGAAACTGCCTGTGGTCAGTAGAAACTTGCTCATTTCTTCTATATTGAAAACTTTTAACTATTTTCTGAATTGGGGTCCAGAAAGGTTCTGTACAACGTGTACAATTTGAGCGAGCAAGTACTTCTACGGTATCAATGAAAAATTTCATCAATAAAGTTATGGGAGTGCTGGATGCATCGAAATCTATTTGCATTAACATGCTTGTTGCCCCATTCACTAATCCATCCCCAGTATCTACATTGACCGTTATCATATACTTGGTAGTAGTTTTTAAAAGACGGGACATACACGATCCCTGTGTTTCGGACGAACTAAAGCTACCAACGGCTTGTAAGTTCTCTGTCTACAAGCCGCAGTTAAATGTGTTACTTTAGTAAAATCATCATCATCATCGATTGCTGACAAATGCGGGATCGGTCAAGACTAATATCATCGGCTGTCATATTTCCCGAAGCCATATTATTTAAAGCAGAAGCAAACGATTGGTCCTCCCGTTGTCGCATTATTTCTGTGAGCTCAAAATACTTGAAAAGGTCCCACAGCAATGAAGCATAATTGCACTGTAGGGATCATTAGAGTTGAATTTAAAAATCCAACGGTCACCTACTGGTGATAACTGTCGTAGATCCCCGAAAACAATGACAGAAATACCACCGAATGGAAAAGTAATTTGAAAAATTTGTTTTAAACGGGAGTCCAACTACGAAAACATTTTGGAGCCTACCATAGATATTTCATCTATATTAATAAGTTTAAGGTCTATTAACCTTGAATTCAAAGTATTTACTAAATCACGACTTAAAGCCCTCAAATCGGAACCAGATTGATTAACTGGTAAGGAAAATATAGAATGCAGTGTTAAGCCACTGGTTCCGAAAGCAGCTATACCTGTTGGAGCACACAATAGTATTTTAGAAGAAAGAAAGATTGAAAAAGGGCTAAAATAGGTCGGCTCGTTTCGACACCCCCTCCAACAAATTCGAAGAAGACGGAGTTGTTTTTGGAATTGTGCAAAACATGTGTAAAATATGTTTTCTGCTTTAAATTAAGAGAACTGACTATATCTGCTAAACTTTCAGCTGAAATCTAGATTCTCGTCATTTCCATTAATGCTGAAGACATTTAAATGAGGATATATTTTTGGCAATCCTAATACGCGAAATCTATCTTCTACTACTTCTTAATTTTCTTCATTTTCTGCCTGCACTGCATTTTCAAGAGCATGCTGTATATTTTGGAGAGTACCACATGCCGTTTGCTAAAACTGTAAAAAGCAGCAAAAAAGTAAGGCATAATCTATCTAAAGCGTCGGGGCGCTTAACATAATGGTCTATAAATCCCATTTCTTATATTGCTACTGAGTCATCGGGTAACTTTTTCAACTGTTGCTAAGGCTTCCTTAACCTAACCCGATGCTCTGGTAATGAGGTATTAATAAAAACCACTGCGTTACTGCTTTTGGACAAAGACATATCTAAACAGAAGTAAAGGGCTTCCTTGACGGATATTTCCGTACCCGAAATAAACTTATGCCATATATGCTGTAACCTTTGCTTTAAAGTTACATTGCCCCTGCTAATCTCACTTACAGCTTCACGCATTAGCTTTGAAATGCCTCTCTGGGAATTGTTTTTATAATTAACGACGTTACTGCAGCTAGCATAGGGATCTAATCTAAACTGGACATCTATATTGGCTCGCTGCAGATGGAGGAGTTGAGTATTATAAGCTTTAAGATTAAATGCTTCGAATGATCGCTTTAAATATATTTTGGGCGTTTTTATACTCGACCTGAGTGCATTTATATAACACTATATAACACTCATAACTTAAGTTAAGTTGATCGTGGGACAACAATTTATTGAAATCGGTAAGTTAATCTATTCTATTAATCTATTCTTCTAGATCGCCCTGAATCTTTTCGAAATTTCTGCAATGCACATCTCTATTTTCAGCATCGTCTTCTAATGGGAATAGATTTTCTGTTTGGGGCATGGGAGGGTACGGAATATCAAATTTTTTGTGCCCTAACTTCTCGCCTACATGAGTGCCCGTGATTGTAAGTTTGATACTCCAAAAATGGAGCCACATCAGGGTTATTTGTTTCAGTTGTGATAAACTGATCAATAAAGCAGTTTACAGAAAGAATGCTTGACTCATCAGCCAAGTCAACCTTCGGGGCATCTTTCAGCCAAAACATGCCATGAATGTGGAGGGAGCCTCTTTGCTGAAACTTAACTCACTACTAATCTGCCTAATCATCGCCACGAACTTCTTCTTTTCTCCTTCCCAATGAGCAGGTGAAGTGCGAATATTTTTCAAAACCCTGTAACAATCATCGTGACGTATTAAATTTTCTAAATACTCCTCATTAGTGGCGCTGTGCTTACGTAAGGAAATGGAAGTACTGTTCCTTATATTAATCATTTCTAATTTTTTTTAATTGAGAAATAATTTATCTGTTTTACAACCCCTCCTATCAAAGTTTCTAAGCTCTGACCTAACTATGGTTGAAAAACTCTCTGGACACTTTCTCTTTATGCCAGCAAAAATAGTTGGAAAGGCCAGCTCCTCCGAATCACAATCTTCGATCATGTCTAAAGGCCGCTGACCCTCTCCAGGAGCTATAACTATTCTTTGCATGGCAATATTTTTGACAGGGACGTTTTCTAATAAGGTTTCCTGGCCTCCTGAATTAATGTCTTCTTGCCACTAGCTGCGATACTTAGTCCTTAACGTCAGCAGATGCAACAAACGGAACCTCGTTAGACGAAAACGACGACAATCACTGTTCGTTAACAGTAATTTGATGCTTTCTGTAAAGCTCGGTGTTGACTAGAAATATTATTGCATCAGCTATTTTAGAAGGCCTTATGGTTTCAGCCATGAAATCATGGCGATATTCCATCCTACGTTTGAGATGAATTTGAACTACCTCGTTTTCATTAAACGGCCTCAGAAGGGACGTAACAACATTGACCACATTGAATTGGTACATTGACCACTGCTCCTTTAATTGCATATTGTCGGCCATATCCTAAAGACTTAATAATCATGAAAGGAAGGTGAGGGGAAATCAGTCTTTAGTCTAAAGACTTTAAGCCTTTCCAACAATCTGGCAGATCGCGGAAATCTAGGCCATTTGTTATAAAAGATTTTGGCTTTTTGCCTAATTTAATGCTATGACTACACGTTTTTATATATATCTATATATATATTTATTATTATCAGATGGAAATATAGGGGATAGATATTAAATATTGGAGCTTACTTCTACACTACACTGGCTTTCAATAACCTCACGAGAAATTTTGTCCACTTGATGTGAAAACCATAAGCCTTTGCAACAAAGGCAAGCCTGATCGGGACCCTGCTTAACTGTTCTATTGAATGCAGCTATCAGACCATCTAATTTACTCCTAATAGCTGGAGAAATTCTATCCTCTGGAAAACTATTAGCACGTTCACTCCTGTGCGCCTATTCTCTGCTATCCTATTACCTGTATTACTCCTATACTGGCTAACACGCTGGGTCAAACTGCTATTGGCGTCAAAGGCCTCCTGTCGTGTTTGAATACTACTCGTATTACGTGCTTGCTCAATTATCCTACGATTTGGATTCTCTCTTACCTCTCTTACGATGGTGATTTCGCCAAATATTGTCTCGTTCTTGTTCGTCTTCCCCATAAACTGGGTCCTGTCGACGCCTCTAGGGGTCTTCAGTATTTTCACTCTGTTCGTTTGCCCGATAGATTGGTTTCGTTCGCCCTAAAAACTGGATCTTGTCTGTGAACTTGGTTTCGTTGCCTATTCCTATTTCTCTCATGTTGGCTAATGCCGTTACTTTCTCTACGCTCTCGTTGAGACTCTATATTGTTTATCCTCTCCTGTTCGGCATATTCAGAATTATACCTATGTGGCGATCTGGCAGCACAGAAATTGATACATTTTTAAGTTTTTTTGTCTTTGATAAGTTTGGTTACACTGTTTTGTTATTTCACCATATTACGAAAATTATGTACACTTTCTTCTAGTACGAGCTCTCTACCCATCAACATCTACGCATCTCAATATTCACTTTTTTGATGTCTAATTAATAAAGCTACTATTGCTAAAATCTAAATATTATTACTTGTGTTAATTCGACTTTTAAGTTCCATTCATATAACCAAATTGGTGACCCTCGACAATAATCAAAGTGTGGCTCGAAGCTAAGCCAAACTTTGCGCGCAACTCAAATTACAATCATCACCAAAAGGAATACTCCACGATCATACTGAAGTTCTCGCCAATTCAATTTAGAATTTAAAGCCAAGGGACACACTCATAGCTTTGCTGCGACATACTCACACAAACATAGACTTTTTGCGCAGTTCCACGAAATACATGACGCTTAAAATACAAAATGGAGGACGAAAATAATACTAGCGCTCACATTGAGAACAGCAATGCAGGAGTTGCAGGCAATGTAAATTCTGTTTTCGTCAAGATGCCATTTCCTCAACTACACACGGTTACAAACATTGAAATGTTTTTCACAAAGCTAGAAAGTTGGTTTCTTTTACAAGGCATAGGCTTACGGAAGGAACACGAGAAGTACGCAGCCGTCATTACATATGCGGATCCCAAATATTTAGATCAAGTTCACGATCTTGTTCATAATGAGCCTCAAGCAAATCCATACACTACACTCAAACAGGCCATTCTTGCAAAGTTCGCTGAGTCAGAGATGACACGCCTCGACAAACTTGCCACTGGCATTCAACTCGGTGATGGGCGCCCAAGCCATCTCCTCAGCCAACTACAGCAAACCAATGCTACTAACGACGAATCAGTTGTACGTCGTTATTGGATTAAACGCCTACCTCCTGCAGCTCGCGCCGTCATCGCAGGCATTCTTGAGACTTCCCCAAATACAACATTAACGCAACTTGCAACAGCCGCTGACGCCGTAATGGATACACTCAGTTATAGTGCATGTGATAACGTCGCAGTGCTTTCACGTAACAACACTGCAACTGAGCATCTAATTGACACCCGCATCACTAAGATAGAAAAACGTCTGGATGCCCAGGACATAATGTTACAAAAGCTCAATTCAAAACTTGGTCAGCTGCTCAACAGCAATAACAATAATGGAAATCGACGCACTCGCAGCCGCAATCGATCACAGAGCAACCGCGGCAATACACCGACCGTACAGGCCGATTCAAATCAAAATTGCTGGTATGTAACAAGTATGGCTGCAGTGCCCAACACTGCATTGCACCATGTTCCTTTAATCAAACCAACAATCCAAAAAACTAGCAAACACCGTCGAAGAAAATCAAATTGGCAACTTCGACGGCCAATCTGTTCATGCCATAAAAAATTTGTTCAAGCTTAGTATAAACGTTCACAGTATAACAACCTCTAATCGACTATTTATTCCAGATACAAAGTCTGGTAAAAAGTTTCTTATCGACACTGGCGCAGATGTGTCAGTCATACCTTCTGCAGCCATAAACCGACGTTTCTTAGCCAGCGGCGAAAATCCCCTTTTTGCTGCTAACGGCACTACCATTAAAACATATGGTTCAATCCGCCTCACTCTCGATCTTGGGTTACGTCGTCCATACACATGGAATTTTATCATTGCTGACACAAAATTTCCAATCATTGGATCAGATTTTTTACAGCACTATAACCTTCTTGTCAATATCAAAGCTGGTGAATTAATCGACGCTCAAACTTTGATAACATGTCAAGGTGTTTGCAGCCTTCGATCATCAACAACATTAAAAACGTTTAATGCATCCTCTGAAATCGCCCGACTGCTGGAGGAATTCAAGGACATCACACAACTCAATGCCTTAGCACCGAAGCACACAACATCTAGTGTAACTCACTGCATTGAGACAAAAGGCCCACCAACATTCGCAAGACCTCGTCGACTCACGCCAGATAAATTCAAGGCTGCCAAAATGGAATTCGAGTTCTTGCTTAAAATAGGTGTGTGCCGACCATCAAAAAGTGCATACGCGTCGCCGTTGCACATGGACCGCAAACCAACAGGTGAATGGCGACCATGTGGTGATTACCGCGCCCTTAACGCACAAACTGTTCCGGATCGGTATCCACTTCCACACATACAAGACTGTACGCACATATTTCATGGCAAGAAAATATTCTCAAAAATCGATCTTAACCGTGCATATCACCAGATCCCCATCGAACCAGGGGACGTCCCAAAGACTGCAATAACCACACCATTTGGATTATTTGAGTTTACACACATGACATTTGGATTGTGCAACGCTGCACAAACCTTCCAAAGGTACATGCATTCCGCACTGAGGGACTAAGACTTTGTTTTCGTCTATATTGACGATATCGCCTTTGCATCAGACAATATAAAACAACACCAAATCCACCTTCGGCAAGTGTTTGAACGACTTCGACGTTTTCATCTCAAAATCAACTCTAGCAAATGTTGTTTCGGTCAAACATCAATCGAGTTTCTTGGTCATTTGATCGATCATAGTGGCATCAAACCATTACCAGACAAAGTCAAAACCATCGTCGAGTTTCCCTTGCCCAAAGTCGCAAAAGAACTGAAACGTTTTTTGGCTATGATTAATTTTTATCGAAGATTCCTGCCAAAAGCAATCACTCATCAAGCACCACTTGTAAAATTAATACCGGGTAACAAAAAAAACGACTCAACTCCAATAACTTGGACAGGTGACACGCTAAAACATTTTGAGGAATGCAAGCGTTCCCTAGCTGCAGCAACACTTTTGGTACATCCTGCTCCAGATGCCCAGTTATCACTCAGCACGGACGCAAGCGATACAGCCGTTGGCGCTGTACTGCACCAGATCGTCAACAATGAACTTCAGCCAATGGGGTTTTTTAGCGTTAAACTTACTGACGCACAGTACTTACGATCGGGAGCTTCTTGCAATTTACCTTAGTATCAAGCATTTTCGTTATATGCTCGAAGGTAAAATTTTTGATGTCCACACTGACCATAAACCATTAGTATACGCTTTTACTCAAAAATCAGAAAAAGCTTCTCCACGTCAGCTTCGACAGCTAGATTTTATCGGGCAATTCACGGCATCTATTCTGCACATAGCAGGTGTCGATAACATTACTGCTGATACACTCTCTCGCATCGAAACTATTGAAGCCAACATCATCGACTACAATAAGATTGCTGCTTCACAAGAAAGATGTCCAGAGCTGAAAAAGCTACTTAATGACAAAACAACTTCACTTCAAATCAAATCTATCAACTTACCGCAATCAAGTACTCCAATCTTATGCGATTTTTCTACTTCCACAGTGCGGCCATTCATACCAGCACCACATCGAAAAAATATTATCAGCAAGATACATGGCATTGCCCATAGAGGAGTTGGTTCAACAATTAAACTCATCAAACAGCGCTTTGTGTGGCCTTGTATGCATAAGGATATAGCTCACTTCGTCAAACACTGCATCCCTTGCCAAAAATCTAAAGTCACGCGCCACGTTCATTCACCACTCCAACAATACACTCTGCCTTCACGCAGATTTGAACATATCAATGTAGACCTCATTGGACCATTGCCTCAATCTGGTCAATTTAGATATTGTCTCACGATCATTGATCGCTAAACGAGATGGCCAGATGCAATCCCCATCGAGGATATCCAAGCTGAAACAGTAGCCACAGCACTCATCAACACATGGATTTCTCGCTTTGGAGTTCCAGCACGCATTACCACGGACCAAGGCAGACAATTTGAATCCAGGTTATTTAGCGAGCTATACCGCCTCCTCCGCATCGACCATTTACGAACAACCGCCTACCATCCACAGGCAAACGGAATCATCGAACGTTGGCACCGCACGATTAAGGCAGCTATAATGTGTCACAACAGGATCGGCTGGCCATCCAAATTGCCAATGATTCTCCTCGGCCTACGCTCAGCATATAAGCCCGACATCCAAACAACAGCAGCACAGCTTGTCTACGGCACAACTCTTCGTCTTCCTGGAGAATTTTTCAACAACTCCAGTCAATTTCAACCACACACTGATTTCGCCAAGGATCTAACAGAGATGATGCGCGAAATTCGACCAATTCAAACTTCCAACCACGACTCATCGGAGCCTTTCATCTTCAAGCAATTAGCTGATTCAACTCATGTTTTTCTGCGTAACGACACGGTACGTGGATCGCTTCAGACGCCCTACGACGGCCCATTTGAAGTAAAATCAAAACAAACCAAATTTTTCAACATACTTATCAATGGTCACGATACCAAAGTATCAAATTGATCGCCTCAAACCTGCTTTCATGGAATCACAACAACAATCAATGACAACCAACTCAGAAGCAACATCGTCATCCAAGGATACTCCCAACACACCTATACTGCTTCAGCAATCCACAAGGCCTCACCGCACAATTAGACTCCCCGTTCGTTTCACAACTTGAAGTCTAGAAGGGGGTACTGTGGCGATCTGGCAGCACAGAAATTGATACATTTTTAAGTTTTTTTGTCTTTGATAAGTTTGGTTACACTGTTTTGTTATTTCACCATATTACGAAAATTATGTACACTTTCTTCTAGTACGAGCTCTCTACCCATCAACATCTACGCATCTCAATATTCACTTTTTTGATGTCTAATTAATAAAGCTACTATTGCTAAAATCTAAATATTGTTACTTGTGTTAATGGATGATGAATTCGACTTTTAAGTTCCATTCATATAACCAAACCTATTTATCTGATTTCTAGCTCGTTGTCTCTGAGACCTATTAAGAACTGACAGCTTTTTTGTCCTAGGCATTTTACTATCTAAAAAAATTTTATTAACAATAATTGTGTAGTGTAGTGTGTAATGTTAGAGTTTAATTATTATTTAAAATAATTAATTTAATTTATTTAAATTATATTAAATTAAATTAATTAAAATTAAAAATTTAAATATATATATTTTTAAAGTTTTATAATATTTATTATAATTTTATATAATACAATATTATATTAAATAATAAATAGATTTATTATCATGTAATATGTCTGAAATCAATAAAAAGAAGGTACTAAATGTCTTCAAAAACACTTAAAAAATAAAAATTATAATAATAAACTTGCGATTTTAATTAAAATGGAGCTCCATATGGTAAAACAGCATCCGAGTCCTGAGCAAGATCCAAACAAGTAAGAGGTTCTAGTCGGGAGCTCCGGACTAGGGGATACCCTGAACCCTCATATTCCAACACCAAATACAGCGCGCATTTATAGATAGAGAGTAGCGGGGAGGTGGCGATAGGTATAAAATGAAAGATACTTGATATATATATACTTTTCTAGAAGCTACATGTCAAGTTTGGTGACTCTAGCTCTTATTATTTACATAAATTGCTTAAAAAACGGGATTTCGATATACATTTTTATCGATTACTTTGAAACGGAGTAAGTTATCGATTATCGGAAACAAACTCGATCTGCGCAGGCACTAGGAGCACCTACATCTAAAATTTCAGTCTCTAGCTCTTATGGGTTCTGAGATCCTTGCGTTCATACATACGGACAGACGGACGGACGGCTATTCATATTGATCAAGAATATATATACTTTATGGGGTCGGAGATGCTTCCTTCTGCCTGTTACATACATTTACATTTTGCACAAAAACATTATACCCCTTTTACCCATTTTTAATGGGTTCAGGGTATAAAAATATTTATTTCTGTCCATAAGATTTGAACCCGTAACAGATCTTACAAATTACTAATGCCTTTACTTCGACGGTCACACTAAAAATTAGTTTTCATGGTAAACAAAAATATTAAAATAGTTGATAGAATTCAATAAAGACGCGCATGAATGTGTGTTTGTACATGTATACATAAGTTCTTGCAACTTGCGCTCGCTGCCTTATCCACTTGCGCAGTAAAACACATTTTCTTTACAGACAGACAGACGGACATGGCTAGATCGACTTGGCTGTTGATGCTGATAAGGAATATACTTTTTGGCGTCGGGAAAGCATCCTTCTCCCTTTTTACCCATTTTCAGTGAGTTCAGGGTATAAAAAAAATATTTTCCTCGGTAGGGTTCGAACTCGCAACAGACCGCACTACTAACGGTCGCCTCCACTCAACATCCACACAATAAGGTGTGTCATAATTTAAAGAAAAAAAACCAATTAAAATTAGTAATTTAATTAAAAAACCCATAAAAAAACGTCAAGAAAAACAGTAGAATCGCAATGCTGTTGATAGAATTCGAAGCAGACCCTGCCAAGGGAACTTTTTTTTATACCCTGAACCCATAATGGGTAAAAAGGGTATATTGTATTTGTGCAAAATGCAAATGTATGTAACAGGCAGAAGGAAGCATCTCCGACCCCATAAAGTATATATATTCTTGGTGAGCATCAATAGTCGAGTCGATCTACACACACACACACACAAAAAAATTAAAAATAGTTTCTTGGTTAGGGCTCGAACTCGCGACATACCACACCACTTGCCACCGCGTCTACTTAACAGCCACACCCATAATTGAGTCTTATTGAGAAAAAAACGAATTAAAATAGCAGCACAGAATTTGCAATGCTGTTCATAGAATTCCAGCAGACGCGCATGAATGTGTGTGTGAACATGTATACAGAATTTCTTGGAATTTGCGCCCCATCAAATAGCGCAGTAAATCTTATAACTTTTGGATGTTTGTTAACCAATCTTAATGAAATTTTCTAAAGTATATCTTATTGTACCATATTATATTTGTGTATTCTCAACAAGTAAATTGCAATTGCATTAAAATTGTAGTTAAATATGTTGGGCAATACAAGCTGGGTTATTAACTTGATTTATAGCTATAAGGTAGCAGCGGAAAGGTGGCGTTAGGTATAAAATGAAAGATTCTTGATATATGTATACTATTCTGGAGTAAACATATCACTTTTGATGACTCTAGCTCTTATTATATACCCAATTTGTTAAAAAAACAGGATGTCGATATTGATTGTTATCGATTGCTTGGAAACGGAGTAAGTTATTGATTATCGGAAACAAACTCGATCAGCGCATGGACTAGGAGGACCTACGGACGGACAGACAGACGGACATGGCTAGATCGACTCGGCTATTGATGCTGATCAAGAATATATATACATTATGGGGTCGGAGATGCTTCCTTCTGCATATAGCATTAATACATTATACCCTTTTTACCACTTTTTAATGTGTTCAGGGTATAAAAATGAGCATTGATTAAACCAACTGATATTTTTCATAAATACGCTTGTAAGATGAGAATGTAAATACATTCTTTAATAGGTAAAGGTATAAAAACATAATTTAAACAAAAACAAACAAGTAAGAGCTCCCGACTAGGGGATACCCTAAACCCTCATCTTCCAACACCTAATGCAGATATATATACTATTCTAGAAGCTACATGTCAACTTTGGTGGCTCTAACAGGCAGAAGGAAGCATCTCCGACCCTATATAGTATATATATTCTTGATCAGCATCAATAGCCGAGTCTATCTAGCCATGTCCGTCTGTCTGTCCGTTCGTCCGTCCGTCCGTATGTATGAACGCAAAGATCTCAGACCATATAAGAGCTAGAGGATTTAAAATTTTAGCTGTAGGTCCTCCTAGTGCCTACGCATATCGAGTTTGTTCCGATAATCGATAACTTACTCCGTTTCCAAGCAATCGATAAAATCGATATCGAATTTCTGTTTTTTTGGGCAATTTTGGTAAATAATAAGAGTTAGAGTCACCAAAGTTGACATGTAGCGTCTAGAATAGTATATATATCTGCATTAGGTGTTGGAAGAAAACGGTTCAGGGTATCCCCTGGTCGGGAGCTTGTTATTGTTATTGAGCTTATTATATAGCAAAATTGACCAAAAAACAGGATGTCGATATCGATTTTTATCGATTGCTTGAAAACGGGGAAAGTTATCGTTTATCGGAAAAAACTCGATCCGCGCGCGCACCAGGAAGACCTACAGCTAAAATTTCAAGTCTCTAGCTCTTATAGGTTCTGAGATCCTTGCGTTCATACATACGAACAGACGGACAGACGGACGGCTATTGATGCTGATCAAGAATATATATACTTTATGTGGTCGGAGATGCTTCCTTCTGCCTGTTGCATACATTTACATTTTGCACAAAAACATAATACCCCTTTTACCCATTTTTAATGGGTTCAGGGTATAAAAATATATATATTAAAAATATTAGAATAGTTGATAGAATTTAATAAAGACGCGCATGAATGTGTGTTTGTACATGTATACACAAGTTCTTGCAACTTGCGCTCGCTGCCTTATCCACTTGCGCAGTAAAACACATTTTCTTTACAGACAGACAGACGGACATGGCTAGATCGACTTGGTTGTTGATGCTGATAAGGAATATACTTTATGGCGTCGGGAAAGCATCCTTCTTCCCTTTTTACCCATTTTCAGTGAGTTCAGGGTATAAAAAAAATATTTTCCTCGGTAGGGTTCGAACTCGCAACAGACCGCACTACTAACGGTCGCCTCCACTCAACATCCACACAATAAGGTGTGTCATAATTAAAAAAAAAATACGAATTAAAATTCGTTATTTAACTTAAAAACCCATAAAAAAGCGTCAAAAAAAACATTACAATCGCAATTGCGATGCTGTTGATAGAATTCAAAGCAGACCCTGCCAAGGGAACTTTTTTTTATACCCCGAACCCATTAAAAATGGGTAAAAAGGGTTTATTGTATTTGTGCAAAATTCAAATTTATGTAACAGGCAGAAGGAAGCATCTCCGACCACATAAAGTAGATATATTCTTGATCAACTTCAATAGCCGAGTCGATCTAGCTATGTCCGTCTATGAAATTTCAGATGCAGTTTCTCCTAGCGCCTGCGCAGATCGAGTTTGTTTCCGATAATCGATAATTTCTCCGTTTCCAAGCAATCGATAAAAATCGATATAGACATCCTGTCATTTTTTTTTTAGCAATTTTGGTTAATATTAAGAGCTAGAGTCAACAAACTTGATATGTTGCTGTTAGAATATTATATATATATCAAGTATCTTTCATTTTATACTTATCGCCACCTCCCCGCTAGCACCGCAGAGCTATAAATCAAGTTAATAACCCAATGTATGTAACAGGCAGAAGGAAGCATCTCCGACCCCATAAAGTATATATATTCTTGATCAGCATCAATAGCCGATTCGATCTAGCCATGTCCGTCTGTCCGTATGTATGAACGCAAGGATCTCAGAACCTATAAGAGCTAGAGACCTGAAATTTTAGCTGTTTGTTTCCGATACCGATAACTTGCCCCGTTTTAAAGTAATCGATAAAAATGTATATCGAAATCCCGTTTTTTAAGCAATTTTGGTAAATAATAAGAGCTAGAGACACCAAACTTGACATATAGCTTCTAGAAAAGTATATATATATCAAGTATCTTTCATTCTCCCAGCTACTCTCTATCTATTAGCGCGAGCTGCATTTGGTGTTGGAATAAGAGGGTTCAGGGTATTCCCTAGTCGGGAGCTCCCGACTAAAACCTCTTACTTATCCTTCATAGATCTGTCTGTTATTACTATACAATCTTTATTTTTAACCCGTTCTCAATAAAATGTTTGGTTTTCCATGTTCGGGTATCACAACTAACTTCAATCGTTCGAAATTCTTGCAACGCCTCATACTCCACAACCATAAAAAAAACTTTTCGAACGAAAAGTTACCCATTTTCAATGATCAGCATCAATAACCAAGTCGATTTAGCCATGTCCGTCTGTCTGTCCGTCTGTCCGTATGTATGAACGCAAGGATCTCAGAGCCTATAAGAGCTAGAGACCTGAAATTTAAGACGTAAATATTAAGAGCTAGAGTCACCAATCTTGAAAAGATGCTTCTAGAATATTATATATATATCAAGTATCTTTCATTTTATACCTATCGCCAACTCCCCGCTAGCACCGTAGAGCTATAAATCAAGTTAATAACCCAACTTATATTGCCAACCAATCTAAGCCACAATTTTAATGCAATTGACTTTTTGAGAATACACAAATATTCTATGGTACAACAATATATACTGTAGAAAATTTCATTAAGATCGGTTAAGAGAAAACCAAAGTTATATGTAACTGCGCAATTGGATGGCACAGCTAGCGAAAACATCAAGTGTACACACACACATTCATGCGCGTCTGCTTCGCATTCTATCGCATTCTAACACCATTGTAATTGCGACTTTTTTCTGTAATGCTATTTTAGTTCTTTTTTTCTCAATAATACTTAATAATTGGTGTGGCTGTTGAGTAGAGGCATAGCAAGTGTTGCGGTCTGTCGCGAGTTCGAGCCCTACCGGGGAAACTATTTTTTTTTTTGCTGGTTTGTCTGCTGAGTAGCGTCGTCAGCAAGTAATACGGTCAGTTGCGAGCTCGAACGCAGCCAAGGGAATTTTTTTCTTTAATATATCTATATTACTTCAAACGAGCGCTTTGCGCGAACTGCATTTGGTGTTGCAATAAGAGGGTTCAGGGTATTCCCTAGTTGAAAGCTCCCGACTAGAACCTCTTACTTGTTTTTATTTATCTTTATTAATTCAAACGAGCTGCATTTGGTGTTAGAATAAGAGGGTTCAGGGTATTTTCTAGTCGGGAGCTCCCGACTAAAACCTCTTACTTGTTTCTTTTATTTCCGTCAGCTTTGCATGGGTGTAATATATGTATTTACTATTACAGTATTATATATAAAATGTTTTAGCACGTCTGTGCTGGTTAGGTTATTACATGAGAATGATTTTATTCAATAATTAAGGGCTTATGCTTAGCCTAGAGATACATATGTGTTCTTATGCTGTTATTGGTTAACAGCTACAAAGAGAGGGAGAGTGTGTAGCTTTCATATGCCTGTGTTCGTGAGCATATATATGTTGCTCAAGAAATGCGCTCTGATGGTGCGTGGGATATGCAGCGTAAACATAAACGGTCAGCTAGAAGGCTAGTGAACCGCGCTGCGTAATACGAGCCGGAGCCAATACATAAACTGGCTCTGGGCTTGTTTAATGTATAATTGTTATTGTATGCAACAAAGTGCCGCATACTTTATATTTGTATTTTTTTCTTAAATGATTAAAAATATTTTGAATTTTAAAAATAAAAAAATTTTAAATTAACTAATTATAGTAATTTTTTTTTGGTTTTTTTTTGGTTTTTATGTTGAATAAAAGAACATTTGTGAAAGTAATAAATGTTTTATTTAAAAATGTCATATTTATGTGGTTATATATGTATAGAATATATATATATGTATATATTTTTCTTATTTTTTTTTCGTGTTTGTATGGCCATACTACAAAAATGATTATGTATTAAAAATTTTTAGCCTATCTTTATGGACTTTTTGTTTTTTGTTTAAGTATCTGTTATTACTATATTATCTCTATTTTTATTGCTTCATAGGGTCGTAAATAAATTGGTTCTAATTTATGTCCAGTATCGTGTCGTAATAAAACCTTATCTCCTACTTTTAATTTAAAGTCGATAACCTTTTTATCATAATATTCTTTATTTTTTGCCTTATGTTTTTCTTACATTATTCTAGCTCTTTTATATGCGTGTTCTAGTCTAAACTTTGTTTCATCTATATTATATATAGGATCAATATTATCTATGTTATTAAAATATTTTGGCAAGTTGCTATGTTTGCCGAAAACTAACTCATATGGACAATAATTGTGTGCCATAGAGGTGTCGTGTTGAAACAGTAAACAAAATATTGGAGCCATACATCCCAATCAGTTTTATCAACCGATATATAAGAACGTATGTATTCGTTGAAAGTTCTATGACGTCTTTCTACTGTTCCAACTGTCTGGTGGTGGTGTGCTGTAGACGTTAAATTGTCTATCTTTAGGTATTTGCACAGGTCATTAATAATTGAATTTTTATATTCAGTTCCCATGTCCGAAATGAACGTCTTCATTGGACCGAACTTCAGTATAAAAGATTCAAATATTGCTTTTGCAACTGTATTAGCGGATTTGTTTGGTACTGGAATAGCTTCAAGATATTTTGTTAAATCGCATATCATTGTAATTGCATATTCGTTTCCATTTTCGGATTTTGGTTGTGGACCTATAGTAACCACTATCACTCTATCGAACGCATTTATCGGCGTTTCTGCAATTGTCAGAGGTGTTTTTGTATGGGTCGTCGTTTTCAACTTTTGGCATTTAGGACATCTACGTATGTATTTGGTTATATAACGTGACATATTTTTCCAGTAGTAGTGTCTTTTTATTTTAGCTATCGTTCTTGAAATGCCAGTATGACCTCCTTGTATAGGATCGTCATGATATGTAAACAGTATCGCTTCTTCATCTTTTTCATTTTCTATTCTGGTCACCGGCTTGAGTAGCGCTACTCTTAATGATTTTAATGTTTTGTTGCCCATTTTTTTAAAAGATTCAATTGAAATTAATTCAAATATCTTTTTGCTCGGTGCCAGTTTGAGTTGGCTGATCTCATGTATACCGGCTTCTTTTTCAAGCCTTTGGAAAGACTGACCTAAGTCAAATGTTCCATTGGTGTACAGATTGGTAACTTCAATTCTTGCTATAACTTTCCTTCCATGTTTAAAGAAACATATATTATTTAATATAAGCAAGGCCACTACTTTTCGTACTTCGTCATTACAAATGACTTCATATACGTTGGGCTTTGAAGCGTTCTCAAGAGTTTGCATAGGCAAATCTACTTGACCTTTTCCTGCAGTTTTTAATGACGTCAAATTGTTTGTCGTCTGGCAAGATTCCTTTATCGGTGCATTTGTGTCCCAGAAATGTGACTTCATGTATAAAAAATGAACATTTTTCAGGATGTAACCTAAGGTTGTATTTCCTACATTTCTCAAAAACATCAGTTAAGTTTTTAAGCATATGTTTTTCGGAACAACCTATAACTATTAGATCATCCATATAAAGGAATGCTTGAGAAGGTTCTAGTCCAGAGAATGCAATAGTCATCATTCTCTAAAATGAATTTGGCGCTATTTTTAAACCAAAAGGTAATCGCGTAAAGCGATCTGAGCCATTGCTCGTTGAAAAAGACGTTATATTTCTTGAACTCTCTTCAAGTTCAATTTGGTGAAAACCTGACATTAAGTCAAGGCATGAAAAGTATTTTGCTCTACCTAGTTGATTTAAAATATCATCAATTCTAGGTAGTGGAAACTTATCGGACAACAGTTTTTTATTTATCTGACGATAGTCAATTACTAGTCGCCATTTCTTATTTTCTGAGCCTGGAAGTGCTTTCATCGGGACTAGTAGAAGTGTGCTATTGTATTCTGACACTGATGGTTCGACAATTTTATCGGAGATTAATTTGCCTACTTGTTTTTGAATTTCTTCTACTATGCGGGCTTCGATAGTTTAATATAAATTGGTTCAGTATCCTTCAATCTCAATTTTTGTTTATAAAAATTAATTGTTGTTATTGTTTCGGTTTCAAGTCCGAATACATCACTATACTTGGTGCATAATTCTTTTAATTGTGGTTTAAATTGGTTTGGAAAGTTTTTACTTAATTGAACTAGTACTGTGTTCTTTCTATTTTCTGGAGTGGTTTGAACTAGGTCGTAGTTTGAAAGTGGTTCAAAGTTTAGATTATTTATATTAGTTAATTGGTCTTTATTGGTCGTATTAAGAAATCGGACAAATGTATTTTTTTGTGTTGAAACTGTGTTTGCAACGTAAATACCAGGTTGAATTCCCTGATTTGGAATGAATGTACTATCTTCACTTGAGTTTATTTCAATTTTCGGACAACTTCCGATCTTGCTGGTATAAGTATTGAATTGTTACCAGAACTGTATGTTATTGGAACATAAATTTGGACATTTATATTGTTTGGTCTTATTATAAACCAATCTTCGGACGGTTCTAGGTCTATTTTGCAATTAAGACCTTTTATTAAAATTGAGATATCTGCACCTGTATCTATTAAATATACCAGTTTTTTTTCCTGATTCTACATTATAAAACAAGTAAGAGGTTCTAGTCGGGAGCTCCCGACTAGGGGATACCCTGAACCCTCATATTCCAACACCAAATGCAGCGCGCGCTTATAGATAGAGAGTAGCGGGGAGGTGGCGATAGGTATAAAATGAAAGATAATCGATATATATATACTTTTCTAGAAGCTACATGTCAAGTTTGGTAACTCTAGCTCTTATTATTTACCAAAATTGCTTAAAAAACAGGATTTCGATATACATTTTTATCGATTACTTGGAAACGGGGCAAGTTATCGTTTATCGGAAACAAACTCGATCTGCGTAGGAACAAGGAGCACCTACATCTAAAATTTCAAGTCTCTAGCTCTTATAGGTTCTGAGATCCTTGCGTTCATACATACGGACGGACGGACGGACGGACGGACGGACGGACGGACAGACAGACGGACATGGCTAGATCGACTCGGCTATTAATGCTGATCAAGAATATATATACTTAATGGGGTCGGAGATGCTTCCTTCTGCCTGTTACATACATTTGGATTTTGCACAAAAACATAATACCCCTTTTACCCATTTTTAATGGGTTCAGGGTATAAAGAGACAAAAATATTGATATTGAAGTTTATTGAATGAGTATCTAAAGGGGGTTGTTGGTTTCCCGAATTATGTATTTCGGGCTACCCTAACATTGTTTCTGTTGTTATTGTTGTGGCCTCCGTTCGAGTTGCCACGGCCTCTAGAGTTTCCTCTATTTTGACCTTGTCCTCTGTTGTTATTATTGTAGCCGCCTCTGTTGTATGGTCGGCCTCTATATTTACCTCTGCCGCGGTTTCCACTACGATCAGAGTAATTTTGGTAATAAAGGACAGTATTAGTTTGTCCGGTTGCTTCTGTGCAACTATCAACAAATTTTGATATGGCATCATTCAATGTGCCTGCCTGCATGATAAGTTTTACCTTATCTATAGCGCAGTTCTTTGTCATAGCTTTTACGGCTTGGGCTGTGCTATATTTGGTGGCTAAATCTGAATTTAAGCCATCATTAATATTAGCACCTGCCAGAGCTTTTGCCAGTTGCTCAACTTCTTGTGTATAAATGTTGGCAGTTTTGCTCTTTTGCTAAAGGTTTAGGAGTTTAGCTGATAGCACTTCAACTGATTCTCCTTTTACCGTTCTTGATAATTTTTCATCGCTTATCAAGTTTCGTGCATGGCCTTTTAATTTTGTCTTTATAAGACTGACAGCTGTTGCTTCATGATCTTCTTTTAATGAGTCTATAAGACTCAAAGCATCTTTGAAGCTTTGTAAGTTTTCTGAATTTCCATCAAACTCTGGCAAGAGCGATGAGGCAAGTTTGAGAAAACTTATAACTGTTTGGGCCATTGTGTTGTCAATTGATTGGGTATTGATTTCAGAATCTGATGGTTTAGTATCAGCTGACAATGAAAGTTGTTTCTCATCGAATGACGCTGAAGTGTTAAGAGAATTTGGAAGGAATATTGTTATATTATGCCTTTCCGAAATTCGTCTAATGTTTTCTCTTAACGTGCTTAATACATCAGTTGTCTGTGTTAAATGCAAATCCTTTAGTCTAGTTGCATTGTCACATATAAGTTGGCGGCAGATATTGTAGGAATCTACAAGAATTTTAACTTGTTTTAACTTTGTCTCGTTTGAGACAGGTGCGCTTTTGTTAAGGCACTTGAAAGATTTATTAAATTCCTCACGTTGTTCCCTTATAATGGTAACGATTTGATTCCATTCCATTTATGTAGTCGCTGCACGTTTAGTGCGCGAGTACAAATATCTGGCTCATCTCTATACGTAAGCGCAATGAGTGCGTCTATATCTGGCATATTCAAATTTGTATTTAAGCGGCGGCTTAGACCTTGTCTATATCGTTGGCTCGACTAACGTAACACTTCCTTAGTGATTTTTTATGGAGTTAATAAATCTTCAGAAGGATGTTTACGGAAGCTATTGCAATGAGTATTGTTAGCAGTATATTTGTTAACTGCACATGGGGGGTGGTGACTACATCTTCTACTACGTTAACTACATTGGCAGTGTTATCATCTGCCTTTGATTGTTTCCCCCCCATTTTCCTATGTAATGACTGTTACTATTATTTGATACTACCTATATACTGATATGAATTCTCTATGCCTTTGCAAAATTTGTAAGGCTCGCATACAAAAGTCTGTATAGTCGTTGTATACTTTGTTAATTTTGTCTTCAATCATGACTAATTAATGTACATAATTGTTGAAACACGTAATGAAGCTAACGGGGCATGTATGTATATGAGTTTTCAATTTTTGGAGTGCCCATACAAATACGAAACACACATATATAACTTCATCTAATTTCATTTAGATTACTTTTTCAAATTTTCATTAATTAGATCAATTTGGAAATTTTTATTTAAAAATTTTTTTTTTTATATTATATTTTGGCAGAAGGCCTTTTCGTTTGTGTATATTAATATATAATAATCCTACTTCGATCAACGCAGTGATCGCCTCTCTAATGTGTCGTACAATTTTTCAGGTTGTACTCTACCTTGACGCACACAACAATTATATAAAGTTTAATTATTATCTTAAATAATGTTGTTTCTTCTGCTGCTGCTGATGTCGTGTTGTTCCCCTCTCTTCTTTTTTTTTATTTGGCTGCCTTGGAGCGGTCAGCGTTGCCGGTGCAGGTCGTCGCACAGGCTGGGGCATATAGTGGTCCAGCGCAGTCTGCAGTGCATGTCTTTATCTTCTTGGGCAGCTCCTTTGTCTCTGTTGGTGAGTTGTGTTTTAATAAATTTTTAATCGGGTGAGGAGAAGGTTGTAGTGGCTTGTGCTTTATATTTGCGGTCTTCCGCCTCTAAGAAATCTAACTCATCGGCTAGTTTCTTGGCGTTTTCCCAAGTCGGGGGCTTTGTGTTGTTATATAACACTTTACAAATTTTGGCTTTGCGCTTCTTTATACGCAGCCGGATTCCACCACGATTCTTGGGTTATTTTTTTTGTGTCTTTCACTTCTTTACTATCAGAAACATATATGTGTCTTCTGCATTTGCGCCGTTATTGTAGTTGATGTTAGTCATGTAATATATTCATTCAGTATATTTGTTTTCCACCGCCAGACTAGTTTCCCCCGACGTATTTTGTTGTAAATATTTTGTCGCGTTCCTGTCGTCGCTTTTTATACCCTGAACCCATTAAAAATGGGTAAAAAGGGTTTATTGTATTTGTGCAAAATGCAAATGTATGTAACAGGCAGAAGGAAGCATCTCCGACCACATAAGTAGATATATTCTTGATCAACTTCAATAGCCGAGTCGATCTAGCTATGTCCGTCTATGAAATTTCAGATGTAGTTTCTCCTAGCGCCTGCGCAGATCGAGTTTGTTTCCGATAATCGATAATTTCTCCGTTTCCAAGCAATCGATAAAAATCGATATCGACATCCCGTCATTTTTTTTTTTAGCAATTTTGGTTAATATTAAGAGAGATTAAGAGAGAGTTCTCAGTTGAGAGTGATTGACGTGTTTTACTTGTGCTCCAAGATTTTTATATATTTTTGCGCTTTAATCCTGCTTTTTATTTCTAAATTTTGCATTTTTGGTGCATTATTTAAAAAGCTTTCATAAATTGTGCAGTGTTATCTGTTGTGCAGCGTAAGTCTGTTAATTATTGCATTTATAAAACGCGGCGTCAGTTCCGTGTTTGTTGTTATTGCCTGTTTTTGATTCTTTTGCTTTGGTGCTCCCCCGTGCATACACTTGTTTGTGCGTGTGTTCGCTGCTGCATATTTCTGCTTGTGCATCGCGCTCTCGCAAATTTTTGCTATTGCTTTTCGCTCCAAACAATTTGTTTGTGTACGATAATTGTTTTTTGAGTGTTTACTTGCTCTATTTTTGTGCACCGTTTTCGTTTTGCTCTGCGCTCTCACAACTTGCATACTCTTATAGCAATTATGTCGTGCTGTAAGAAACCTTGCACGTTCAAGCAGGCTGATGATTCTGCACAGCAGCAATTTGTTAATTGCTGGCTGTGTGAGAATATGATGCATGCTAAATGTGCAGGTCTCACTGGGCGTGATTGCGACAAGATCGCTGTAGTTGCCAAGAAGGGCTGCGGTGGCTTGCGTTGGTCGTGCCCAGTTTGCATCGAAAAGCAAATTGATTTCTCCAGGATGTATAATTCTGTGAGTAATTTTGACTCGAGTTTTGAGTTGCTTGCCAATTATAAATTCGAGTCTCCAACCAATCGCCGGTTGGAGCCTCAACTTTTGCAATTGCCCTCTACGTCTGTTCAGACACCTACGCCTTTCTTGTCCCTACCTAGCAACTTGGATTTATCTCCAATGTTGTCTTTATCGCCTTCTCCAAGCGATTGCCCAAATACCCCCATTTCATCCCCTATAGTAGTTTCAGTAGAGCCCGTACCTGATACTGTCCCAATTATCCAAACTGCCTCAGCCCCGTCAGCTCCTGGCCGCAAAGGTAGACCTACGCGTAATCTTGCCCAGATTGTTAAACACAATCATGGTGCCTCTTTAGCTCCTCCAACTCCTGTATTACCTGCAGCCCCATCAGTACCTACTTTAACGGTTGTTGCCCCTCGTAGGCAAGTTTTTGTGTCTCGACTTTCATCGGACACCACTTCTGAGTCATTGGCAGCCTATATTGCTAGCAAATCTTCTGCTAGCGTGTCAATAACCAAATTTAATTTCTCCACCCCTCGTGAAATATCATCATTCAAAATAAATGTTTCACATGATATGTTCCCAATCATTTGTGATCCCAAATTTTGGCCTCCACACATGATTGTTCACGAGTTCAAGCCAAAAAAGCGTAACCAGCCTGTCACCCTTCCAGTCCCTTCAATACAGGGTACCATTTCTGCCCCAAAAAACTAACTTCATCTTCTGACCAAATCTGTATTCATTATCAGAATGTCAGAGGTCTTATTTCAAAGCTTAAAAATCTTTTCATGGCCAGTACTTCCTTCGACTCGGATATAATAGCTTTTTCAGAAACATGGTTAAATTCAACCATATCCGATTCTGAGGTATTTTCAAATAGTTTTATTTTGCATAGAAATGATCGGCCGACTCGAGGTGGTGGGGTGTTAATTGCCGTTAAAGCCACTCTCCAGTCAGAACTTTTCTGTTTTAGTACGCCTACTGACGCTGAGATTATCTCAGTTAAGGTGTCTTTTCCTACACGGAATATCTATATTACATGCTCTTATGTCCCTCCTTCTTCTGATATTCAAGTTTATATGAAACATATTACTTGTATTAAAGAAGTTTCTTCACACGGGCGTGATAATGACCTATTTATGGTGTTGGGTGATTTTAATTTGCCGAACATCTCTTGGTCATTATTCACTGCTGAAAATTATCTAGTGCCCTCAGCACAGCATGATTTTATAGACTGCATGCTTGATCTTTCGTTGTTTCAAATCAATTCAATTTCTAATCATTTGAATAGAACACTTGACCTTGTATTTGTTAACGACTACCTTATTTCTAATGTGTCTAGGTCCCCTGCTTTATCTCTTCCTGAGGATGTATATCATCCTACTTTAGAGATTACAATGTTCAATTGTAATCGTCTCATTTCGTGCTCATCAGCCAATAAGCCCCGCCGCTGCTTTCGCAAAGGAAATTATTCATTGCTGAATCAGCTTATTTATGCAACCGATTGGTCTGTCTTATATGACTCGGTTGATATAAATACTGCTATTACTTTTTTTTATAGCACCCTAAGCTCCCTCTTAGATATGAGTATTCCCAAGTCAATTCCTTCGACTACTTCTTCAAAACCACCCTGGTTTACTCCCAGATTGTCACATATTAAAAACTTAAAATCTAAATATTTTAAAAAGTTTAAAAAGTCTGGTTCGTGTACAGACTTGGCTAAATATTCCATAGCCAAGTCGAACTTCTTTCTTTTGAATTCTCAATGCTATGAGAATTATCTAACTCGTTGTAAAAGGCAATTTGCCCAAAATCCGAGACAGTTTTACAATTTTGTAAACTTGAAGCGTAAATCTTCAAGTTTGCCAACTTCTTTTTCTTTCGGGATGGATAAAGCTAGTAATGACTCTGATTCTGCTAACCTCTTTGCTAATTTTTTCCAATCAACTTACTCCTCAGTCTGTCCTAATAATAATTCTTACCCTTATACTATTTCTTCCACTAGTTCTATACCTCCTCCTATTATTTCACACTCCTCTCTCCTTTTCGCTATAAGCTCTTTAAAATCTTCTTACTCTCCTGGGCCTGATAATATTCCTAGTTGTCTACTCAAGGAGTGTAGTTCTTCCCTTCTTTACCCATTTGCAAAAGCTTTTTAATCTATCTCTTGAATCTTCTGTCTTTCCATCTCTTTGGAAAGAATCTTATATCATTCCTCTCCACAAGAAAGGTGGAAAGTCTGATATACAAAATTACAGGGGCATTGCAAAACTGTCGGCTATTCCTAAATTATTTGAAAAAATAATCACTTCGAATTTGCAGCATTTCTGCAAATCAGTTGTTTCCCCTGTTCAACATGGATTCGTAAAGAATCGGTCAACTACGACCAATCTGCTTGAGTTTACTTCCTTGGTAAACGATGCTTTTCTTTCGAAAATGCGAACTGATGTCATTTATACTGACTTCAGTAGAGCGTTTGACTCTGTGCACCATGACATTTTACTTTTTAAACTTGACCGAATAGGTTTCCCTCCATCTCTTTTGCTTTGGATTAATTCTTATTTAAAAGGTAGGACCCAAAGAGTAATGCTGAGGCTGACTACCTCTAAACAAGTTCACGTTACTTCTGGTGTTCCTCAAGGTAGTCATCTTGGGCCTTTACTCTTTACTCTTTTTATAAATGATCTCCCCTCTGTTATATCACATGCCCGTGTACTCATGTATGCGGATGATGTGAAACTTATTCTATCATACACTAATACCCTACATCATTCTCGTCTACAAGACGATTTGAACGCTATTCAACTTTGGTGTTCGGCCAATCAATTGCATCTGAATTGTTCAAAGTGTATGTTTATGACATTTAATCGAACTACACCTTATCTTGTCAGTTATACAATCGACAATACCCCTTTACAACGTATACTAACAGTTAAGGATCTAGGCGTTCTATTTGATTCTAAACTCTGTGTCAATCTTCACATAGATACCATCGTTAATGAGGCAAAAGGTGTACTTGGATTCATTAAACGATGGTCTAAAGAGTTTAACGATCCTTTTATAACGAAACTTCTGTACATCTCTCTTGTTCGCCCTATCCTTGAATACTGCTCTTGCATCTGGTCTCCGCAGTATAACAATAGCCAGGATCGTATTGAATCTGTTCAGAAGCAATTTCTGCTTTTTGCCTTACGAGGTTTAAATTGGGACCCTAATCTTCGGTTGCCATCCTACTCCAGCAGGCTGCTTCTTCTTAACCTTCCGTCGTTAACCAACCGTAGGACAATTCTCGGTGTTGTCCTTCTACATAAGTTGATTATTGGCGATATAGATTCTCCTTTTCTGCTAGGGCGTCTTCAATTCTCTGTTCCGTCTAGACCAACCAGAAATTACCGCCCCTTATTCCTGTCTATGTGCACAACAGACTACGCTATGCACAATCCTTTTCGCGTGCTATGTAAAAATTATAATAGTTTGCATCACGTTTTCTCTACCGAACTTTCTCTACCCCTAATAAAATCGTTGCTTTCAGGATACCTTCGGGAAGTCACTGACCATTCCCAGCTATGAGCAGGGGCATAGCTTGCCGGACAGGCTGTAAATTTCCCCCACCGGGTCGGTGATTTCCCATTACTTTTCTGTCCCATCTACTTAACACTCTATATATCTAGCTTACATTTCTTTACTTTATTAACAAACTTCTTAGTTTATTTTTTAGTATTTATTGTATTTTATTAATTAATATAGCAAACTAAGATTATTTTTAATTTTACTTAAGAACACTTTTTTCCTACTTACACCCTTCTGATTAGATGTAGGCTCTAATAGCGTCACTGACAAATTTAGCTGTGAAAAGGGGCCCAGCTGGCCGGACTGGCAACTAAAACACCTCCATCGGTCGGTGATGCTATTTAAAGAACGCTTATACCCCTTTTACCCATTCTTAATGGGTCCAGGGTATAAAAACATCCTCCTAATGTTAGTGTTTGAGCTTACACCTCGCCGAGAATATATACATACATATATAATATTATATCCCTTAAACCGTTACTCCGATACATTTTTCATCATAGATCTGTCTGTTATTATTATACAATCTCTTTTTTTTAACCCGTTCTCAATAAAATGTTTGGTTTTCCATGTCCGGTGTGCTTCATACTCCACAACTATACCAAGAACTTTTTTTCGAACGAAAACAACTTAATTAAAATGTTGGCACATACAATGCAATCGAAATTGTAATTTAGATGATAGATTCAATAAAGACGCACATGAATGTGTGTGTGTACATGTAGACAGAAATTCTTTCAGTTTGCGCTAGCTGCCGCACGACATGTAGTCAGCCTAATAGCTTATGTGTATATTAACCGATCTTGATGAAATTTTCAACAGTAGAGTCTCTTTATTATCCTTCTGACCCGTTTTCAAAGGGTGCAGGGTAAAATACAAAATCAAGTAAGAGGTTCTCGTCGAGGGCTCCCGACTAGGGGATACCCTGAACCCTCTTCTTTCAACGCCAAATGCAAATATATACTCTATTCTAGAAGCTACATGTCAAGTTTGGTGACTCTAGCTCTTATTATTTACCAAAATTGTCCAAAAAACAGGATTTCGATATACATTTTTATCGATTACTTGGAAACGGGGCAAGTTATCGATTATCGGAAACAAACTCGATCTGCGCAGGAAGTCCGTATGTATGAACGCAAGGATCTCAGAACCTATAAATGCTAGAGACTTGAAATTTTAGATGTAGGTCCTCCTAGTGCCTGCGCAGATCGAGTTTGTTTCCGATAATCGATAACTTACTACGTTTCCAAGCGATCGATAAAAATCGATATCGACATTCTGTTTTTTTTTTTGAGCAATTTTGGTAAATATTAAGAGCTAGAGTCACCAAACTTGATATGTTGCTTCTGGAATATTATATATATATATCAAGTATCTTTCATTTTATACCTATCGCCACCTCCCCGCTAGCACCGTAGAGCTATAAATCAAGTTAATAACCCAAATTATATTGCCATCCAATCTAAGCCACAATTTTATTGCAATTGACTTTTTGAGAATACAAAAATATTCTATGGTACAATAATATATACTGTAGAAAATTTCATTAAGACCGGCTAAGAGAAAACCAAAGTTATATGTAACTGCGCAATTGGATGGCACAGCTAGCGAAAAATCAAGTGTACACACACACATTCATGCGCGTCTGCTTCGCATTCTATCGCATTCTAACACCATTGTAATTGCTTTTTTCTGTAATGCTATTTTAGTTCGGTTTTTTCTCAATAATTCTTAATTATTGGTGTGGCTGTTGAGTAGAGGTATAGCAAGTGTTGCGGTCTGCCGCGAGTTCGAGTCCAACCGGGGAAACTTTTTTTTTTTTTTTGCTGGTTTGTCTGTTGAGTAGAGTCGTCAGCAAGGAATACGGTCAGTTGCGAGTTTCAACCCTGCCAAGGGAACTTTTTTTTTTTAATTTATCTTTATTACTTCAAATGATCGCGTTGCGCGAACTGCATTTGGTGTTGGAAGAAGAGGGTTCAGGGTATTCTCTAGTCGGGAGTTCCCGACTAGAACCTCTTACTTGTTTTCAAGTGCACCATATTGTATTTGCTTGCCGTTTGATTGCATAGCTGCGAATGCTTTACTTTCTTCATTCGTATCTGCAGATATGCGGTTGAAATTAGCTGTAGGTCCTCCTAGTGCCCGCGCAGATCGAGTTTGTTTCCGATAATCGATAACTTACTCCATATCCAAGCAATCGATAAAAATCGATATCGACATCCTGTTTTTTTGAGCAAATTGAGTAAATAATAAGAGCTAGAGTCACCAAACTTGATATGCTGCTTCTAGAATAGTATACATATATCAAGTATCTTCCATTTTATACCTATCGCCACCTCCCTGCTTCTACCTCAAGTTAATATCCCAACTTGTATTGCACTACAATTATATTGCAATTTCTTTTTTGAGAATACACAAATATTCTATGGTACACTAAGATATACTGTTGAAAATTTCATTAAGATCGGTTCAGAAATGTTACGTTATGTTATGTGTTTTGATTGCCCACGTTTAAGCAGCGGCAAGCGCAAATTCCAAGAATTTCTATATACAAGTACACACACACATTCATGCGCGTCTGCTTCGAATTCTATCAACAGCATTGCAATTGCGATTGTATTGTTTTCTGTGCTGATATTTTAATTCTTTTTTTCTCACTGAGACTTAATTATTAGTGTGGCTGTTGAGTAGAGGCGGTGGCATGCGGTGTGGTCTGTCGCGGATTCGAGCCCTGCCAAGGAATCAATTTTTATTTATTTTTTTTGGCTGTTGTGGCCCTTGAGTAGAGACGGCGGCAAGTAGTGCTGTTAGTTGCGAGTTCGAGCCCTGCCAACTTTTTTTTTTTTTTGTTATCTATCTTTATTGCTACAAACGAGCGCGTAGCGCGAGCTGCATTTGGTGTTGGATTAAGAGGGTTCAGGGTATCACATAGTCGGGAGCTCCCGACTAGAACCTCTTACTTGATTTCTTATTAATTTATAATTCATTTTTATTATTATTAATTAAAATTTAAGAATGCTTTTTCTTATTTTCACATACGTTCATACGTCCTACGCTTAACATGACACACTAAAAAACTAAAATATGTTAAGTTTTATCACAAATGAATATAACCCAAGAAATAGACCCTTTTCAGCACTGTCACTTTCAGCTTGCGTGATTTAAAAATGGTGTTTTATAAACAATTAATACTTCTCTAAATTTATATTGCTTAAATTATGCGACAATTTAAGAACAAGTAAGGAAGGCCATGAAGGAGATGTGTTTCTCATAATAAATCAAGTAGCGCACGCATTTTCATATGTATACTAAATCGTGGAGAGTGAATATTTCCAAACACTCTCTCTTGGAATGTGCTCAGAAGAAGAAGTTATTGATTTAGTTAGTAGCCTGCGATTGCCATCACACTACAGACTTTTGCGTGTTGTCAATTTACGATTGCCGATTTGCGAATTTTGCAATTTTGATTAATTTTGATTTAACAACGATTTTTAATCAAATATACTATTTTAGTCGGTTCCGTGCGATTGAAAATAAATAAATTTCAAATTTAGTTTTCGGCCGTTACTCACAGCTGGTGTTGTGAAATAGACCCCCTCCCCCAGCACCAATCAAGTGTGTGAGATTTTTGACTTGCCCGCGTAAATTCGTGTACACTGTACACTGTATGTATGTATTAATGTTTTGCATAGTGTGACTGGAGAAAAGACTTGTGAGCGGATTGTGACTGTCGTAATAAATATTGTGCCTTTTTTGGATCTTGCTCAGGACTCTGATGCTGTTTTACCATCTGGAGCTCCATTTTAATTAAAATCGCAAGTTTATTATTATAATTTTTATTTTTTAAGTCTTTTTGAAGACTATTCAAACATTTAGTACCTACTTTTTATTAATTTCAGAAATATTACATGATAATAAATCTATTTATTATTTAATATAATATTGTATTAAATTGTATTACTAGCGGGTATAGCCCGGCCTTGCCCGTGGCACGTATGTTATGAAATCAATGTTTTTAAAAAGCTTTCAAAATGACTTTGAAACTGACCGGACGGTAAACAAACTACTTTCATACTAACGTTTTCCGTCATTTTGCCACTGTTGCGAGTGGAATTTCCCAAATCGCTGAAGTACGTAATCATTATATTCTTATGTAGAGCTTTGAAAATACAAACATAAAGTAACTACAGTAAAAATTTCAGCTTCCTAGCTCTTACGGTTTGGGCTGGCGTTGGCGTTGATCACCAATCAGTCAGTCAGTCAGTCAGGACAAACAGTTTTTCATAAAAAGATATATAATTATAATATATATTATAAAATTTTAAAATATATATATTGTAGTAATAATTAGCATGTAAGATTCTACTGTGATATAGCATTAAGTGTCCCACTGTAAATATAACTGTAATCACATCGAAGGCTTCGCTCAGAGAGCGAAACATTCGATGCTCTTACTCTCGCTCTGACACGAGCATAAGAAAAACGAGAACGATGGTGAAATAAAAATGATCTGCGACGGCATTCCAAAAAGTGACGCGCACAAGAACGGTTGCATTTTATTTGCGTCAGGCCATTCCTACAAATTCAGAAGTGGTCACGGAATTAAACCTACAAAATTATTCAAATATTATCAATTCAAACTTGTTAATATTAGTTATTAAATAACTAGATTATGGAGTCGCGTGTGAACATTGGCAATCTAAGCCTATCCGACCTAAAAATGTGGTGCGAAAAACTGGGTTTGCCAACTAGAGGCACCAAAGCTGCTTTATTAGCTCAACTGAATGCTGCATTACCGTCAGCAAGTGCTCCAAACCTCCATTTGGACATGCTAGACTCCAACGAAGAGCTGATCGATTTAACACCAAGCACCAGCAACAACAACAACGGTTCTTGCGGCGCTCAGACAGCCAACAACAACAACAGCTCTGGTGACGAAGAGGCGGCCAGCCATAACGGCTTTTCCATTTCGGCAGAAATTGGCGGCATAGCACATGAGGAAAACGATGACGTACCGGTCTGCGATCTTGGTGGCAACACTCAACACAACATTGAAGTTGCCAATGCTGATCCAAACGCTGATGCTGGCAACGCTCAACACAACATTGAAGTTGCCAATGCTGATCCAAACGTTGATGCTGGCAACGCTCCACATAACATCGAAGTTGCCAATGCTGAGCCAAACATTGATAGTGGCAGCACTGTGAATGAAAATGTAAACAATGCACCTAACAGCAGTGTTTTCCAACAAAATTACGAAGACATGGAGCGTATGGTGTGGAATTTACGGTGCGAAAACATAGACCTGCGTAACCACAAGTCTGAACTAAACCTTAATGCTGTAAAAGAGTTCGTACCAGAATATAATGGTGAAAACAACATCAATGAATGGTTGGTGTTAGTAAAAAATATTCGAGATGTGTTCAAAGTGTCTGATGACGTCATGCGTACACTATTATGTGCTCGCCTCAAGGGCAAAGCAAACATTTGGCTGCTGTCTCGTCCAACACTTCTCTCAGGTAACATCGATAATATTTTAATGCAGTTAAGGATCATCTTTGGCACCAAAGAGAACGTCCTTGAAATTCGCCGCAGGTTTGAAAGCCGAATGTGGAAACCTGATGAAAAATTTGCAGTGTATTATTTTGATAAAATGACCCTGGCAAACGAGTTGAAAATGGGAAACGACGAAATGGTACAATACTTGATTGATGGAATATCCGGTATGCAGCTAAAAAATCAGGCTAAATTACAACGCTTTGCTGCGCCGTCCGAAGTTCTGGATGCTTTCCAAGACGTTGATCAGCCGAGGGCTCATCTTGGCAAGCCCCAAATAAAAAACATGCTGACGTCAACGCGTGGAACCCCGGAACAGAAGGTCAACAAGTGCTTCAATTGCCACAGCTTTGGACATCTGGCCGCAGACTGTCGCAAGCCAAAACGAGCTGAAGGAGCATGCTTTGCTTGTGGCAAACTTGGACATCTGGCTAAAGAGTGCTCCCTTTACAAGAAAAACAAGGCGACCGACGATTATGTAAGATATTTGGATGTAAGTTTTCTTGATAAAAATAATTTAAATGTTACATCCTCCATAGAGTGCCTAATAGATTCTGGTAGCCCAATCACCTTTTTAAGAGAATCAACTGTTCCAAAAGGAGTTAAAACAAATAATGAAAATCTAAATTTATGTTATTATGGAATAAATGGAAGTAAATTAAATATAGTTGGAAAAATATGTTGTGTAATCAAAACTTTAAATAAAAATGTGAAAATTGAATCTCTTGTTGTGAACGATGAATCTACAAGGCACCCAATGGTTTTAGGTAGAGATTTTCTATTTCTTAGTAATTTTAAAATTGTTGAAGTCGAAGAAGTTATGAGCAAAAACGTTGAGCCAACGGTGATGCACAAAGAAAAGTACAATAAAAATACAAAAAATGAAAATGTGAATAATAAAAAAGTAGAGCACAAAGTAGTGGAAAAAGAAGAGAACAAAGTAGTGGAAAAAGTAGAGAGCAAAGTAGTGGAAAAAGAAGAGATCAAAGAAGTGGAAAAAGTAGAGAATAAAGTAAGGGAAAAAGCAGAATGCAATACAGTAAACATAAAAAAGAACGAAATGGATAATAAAGAACAAGGTTACAACGAGCAAAGAGGAGAAAGATACGAGACAGAAAATTTTGAAAAACAAATGTTGGCAATAAACGTAATAGGCGCAGACAAAGAAGAGTACAAAGTAGGAAAGGAAATCTGTCAAAATAGTTTGGAAAGGTTTGAAAAGATATTCGAAAAATATTATGTAGAACCAGACAGACCTGCGGAGCCTAAAATAAAGAACTCAATGAAAATTACTATTGAAAACGAAAAACCGTTTCGCTGTTCCCCAAGAAGGTTATCATATGCAGAAAAGATAGAAGTACAGAAAATACTAGACGAAAACTTAGCTCGAGGATACATACAACCAAGTGAGTCAGAGTATGTGTCACCAATTGTCCTTGTAAAAAAGAAAACAGGAGAGCTCAGAATGTGTGTAGACTATCGTCAGCTTAACAAAGTAACAGTGAAAGATAACTATCCAATTCCACTGATAGATGATCTACTAGAAAGACTAGCGAATAAAAAACTGTTTTCAAAATTAGACTTAAAAAATGGGTTTCACCATGTTTTTATGGATAAAGAATCGGTAAAGTACACATCATTCACTACTCCGCTAGGACAATTTGAATACCTTAGAATGCCATTTGGATTAACGAATGCACCGTCAACGTTTCAAAGATATATTAACAAAATATTTGCAGAAATGGTGAGGACAGGAAAAGTGGTGATCTACCTCGATGACATTATGATTGCTACAAAAGATTTAAATGAGCATTTAGAAATTCTCAGAGAGGTTTTTAAACGTGTTGTAGACAACAAACTAGAACTTAGACTCGATAAGTGTGAATTTTTGCAGTCTTCAGTTGATTATTTAGGTTATACTGTCACTGGAAATGGCATAAAGGCTAATGAAGCTGGGCTAGAAGCAATTCGATCTTTTCCCGTACCTACAAAAGTCCATGAAGTTCAAAGTTTTATCGGCCTATGCTCATACTTTAGGAGGTTTATTCAAGATTTTTCACTAATTGCAAAGCCATTGTATGATCTAACAAAGAAAGATAAAAAGTTTGAGTTTAAAGAAGTAGAATTAGATGCTTTCAATGCACTAAAAAATAAGTTAATAGAAGCACCGATATTAGCAATATATGACCCTAGAGATGAAACGGAATTACACTGCGATGCAAGTTCTCTAGGCTACGGGGCGATTCTGTTACAAAGGAAGAGTGATGGAAAACTCCATCCTGTTTTCTACTTTTCAAAACGAACAACAGAAGTAGAGTCAAGATACCATAGCTTTGAATTAGAGACCCTAGCGATCATAAATGCGCTCAAAAGATTTCGAGTTTATTTACAAGGCATTAAGTTTAAGATAGTAACCGACTGCAATTCATTAACACTAACACTAAATAAAAAAGAATTGAATCCACGTATTGCCAGATGGGCCCTTGAACTGCAAAACTACGATTATGATCTCGAGCACAGGTCAGGGAAGAGAATGCAACATGTAGATGCATTAAGTCGCACCAACAATATCCTAATAATTGAAACTAACACGTTCGAAGAAAATCTTATAGTATGCCAAGGAAAAGATGAAAAAATAAAAAAGCTCAAAGAAATGCTTACAGAAAAAGAAAGTGAACACTATGAAATGCGCAATGGTGTTATATATAAAAAGAAAAGTGATAGACTAGTATTTTGTGTCCCCGAATCCATGGAAGAAAATGTTTTATATAAATACCATGACGAAATGGGTCATGTAGGAGTTGATAAAGTAACTGATTTAATAAAAGCTATTGGTTTCCCAATATAAGGAAAAAAGTAGAAGTTCATGTAAAAAACTGTCTCAAGTGTATAGCCTTTTCTAACAAGTCCGGTAAAACTGAAGGTTTCCTACATTCCATACCAAAGGGAACCAACCCTTTTGAAGTAGTTCACATTGATCACTATGGCCCAGTCAATAGCAAAGACACGAAAAAGAAACATATACTAGTAATAATAGATGCATGCACTAAATTTGTCAGGCTATATGCTACAAAAACAACTAGTTCGAAAGAAGCAATTGAAGCATTAAAGGATTATTTCAAAGCGTATAGTAGGCCAAAAAATATTATATCTGATAGAGGAAGCTGTTTTACGTCCAAAGAATTTGATGAATTCATCGAGGAAAATAATATTGCCATACAAAAATAGCTACAGCCTCACCACAAGCCAATGGACAAGTGGAAAGAGTGAACAGAGATCTAGGCCCAATGATGGCAAAACTAATAAATGTAGAGAATAGTGAACCATGGCATAAGGTGTTGGACAAAGTAGAACACTCGATGAATAACACGAAGAATCGAAGTATCAATGAATACCCCAGCGTTATGTTATTTGGAGTCAAACAGAGAGGAACTAACATAGATAGCTTAAGCGAAAATGTTATAGAAGAAAATCAAGAAACAGCAATAAGAAACTTAAGAGAAATAAGAAAGAAAGCAGAAGTCAACCAACAAAAGACACAAGACTACAATAAAAGCTACATAGATGCAAAACGTCAGAGTCCCAAAATATTCTCAAAAGGAGATTATGTAGTTGTCCGAAACTTCAATTCACAACCTGGAGTATCAAGCAAACTGGTTCCTAAATTCAAAGGACCATATGTAGTATCAAGGGTGTTAGATAATGACAGATACTTTATAGAAGACGTAGAAAATTTTCAACAAACACAAATACCATATTCAGGAATTTGGGCAGTACACAATATGAAACCTTGGCTCAACGGTAGAAAAAATATTGTAAACAACAACACACAAGAAGAAAACAGTTCAGATAGTGATACTGAAGAAATAAATTTAGAAAACAATAATGTAAATAATGTATGTAATGAAAATGACAAAACCAAAAATGAAACCAAGCAAAACAATACCGAAAATAAATTAAGAAAAGAAAATTGTCTAAGTAAATATGGGCAAAGTAATATTGTAACTAGAAGTATGTCAACGAGTATCAGGAGATACTCAACGTCAGAACGGCCGAATTGTAGTAATAATTAGCATGTAAGATTCTACTGTGATATAGCATTAAGTGTCCCACTGTAAATATAACTGTAATCACATCGAAGGCTTCGCTCAGAGAGCGAAACATTCGATGCTCTTACTCTCGCTCTGACACGAGCATAAGAAAAACGAGAACGATGGTGAAATAAAAATGATCTGCGACGGCATTCCAAAAAGTGACGCGCACAAGAACGGTTGCATTTTATTTGCGTCAGGCCATTCCTACAATATTTACATTTTTAAGTAAATAATTTAAATAAATTATTATAATTAATTTAATTTGATTTAATTCATTTCAATTAATTATTTTAAATAATAATTAAACTTTAAAAGATTACATTTTGATTGTTATTAAAATTTTATAGCAAGTAAAATGCCTAGGACAAAAAAGTTGTGAGCTTTAAATAGGTCTCAGAGACCAATCTATTGGGCAAACGAACAGAGTGAAAATACTGAAGACCACTAGAGGCGTCGACAGGACCCAGTTTATAGGGCAGAAGAACAAGAACGAGACAATATTTGGCGAGATCGCCATCGACAACACACAGAGCGACGACTTTTAGAAAGACCTAGGGATACGAATCAAAGATCACAAAGCAAGTGTAGTGCATAAGTAAGCTCCGATATTTTATAAAAATATTAATAAATATAGTTTTTGCAAAACGTGTAGTCATAGCGTTAAATTAGGCAATAAAACAAAAACTTCTATAACAAATGGCCTAGATTTTCCCGATCTGTCAGATTGTTTGAAAGGCTTAACGTCAGTGGTCAATGTACCATTTCCTGTGGCCAATGTTGTTACGTCCCTTCTGAGGGCGGTTAATCAGAGCGAGGTAGTTCAAATTCATCTCAAACGTAGGATGGAATATGGCCATCATGGCTGAAACTTTTAGGCCTTCGAAAGTTGCTGATGCAATAAAATTTCTAGTCAACACCGAGCTTTACAGAAAGTATCAAATTACTGTTAACGAACAGTGATTGTCGTCGTTTTCGTCTAACGAGGTTCCGTTTGTTGCATCTGCTGATACAGTTAGTGGAAAGATCTGCTCAAGCCTCCATGGATGAGCAGAATAATAAAGAAGAAGACAATAATCCAGGAGACCAGGAAACACTATAAGAAAACGAGCTTATAGCTCCTGGAAAGGGTCAGCGGCCTTTAGACATGATCGAAGATTGTGATTCAGAGGAGCTGGCCTTTCCAACTATTTTTGCTGGCATAAAGAGAAAGTGTCCAGAGAGTTTTTCAACCATAGTTAGGTCAGAGCTTAGAAACTTTGATAGGAGGGGTTGTAAAACAGATAAATTATTTCTCAATTAAAAAAAATTAGAAATGATTAATATAAGGAACAGTACTTCCATTTCCTTACGTAAGCACAACGCCACTAATGAGGAGTATTTAGAAAATTTAATACGTCACGATGATGTTATAGGGTTTTGAAAAATATTCGCACTTCACCTGCTCATTGGGAAGGAGAAAAGAAGAAGTTCATGGCGATGATTAGGCAGATTAGTAGTGAGTTAAGTTTCAGCAAAGAGGCTCCCTCCACATTCATGGCATGTTTTGGCTGAAATATGCCCCGATGGTTGACTTGGCTGATGCGTCAAGCATTCCTTCAGTAAACTCCTTTATTGATCAGTTTATCACAACTGAAACAAATAACCCTGATGTGGCTCCATTTTTGGAGAATCAAACTAACAATCACGGGCACTCATGTAGGCGAGAAGTAAGGGCACGTACCCTCCCATGCCCCAAACAGAAAATCTATTCCCATTAGAAGACGATGCTGAAAATAGAGATGTGCATTGCAGAAATTTCGAAAAGATTCAAGGCGATCTAAAATATCCGTTTGATTACCGATTTCAATAACTTTTTGTCACACGATCAACTTAACTTAAGTTATGAGTGTTATATAGTGTTATATAAATGCACTCAGGTCGAGTATAAAAAAACCCAAAATATATTTAAAGCGATCATTCGCAGCAATTAATCTTAAAGCTTATAATACTCAACTCCTCCAACTGCAGCGAGCCAATATAGATGTCCAGTTTATATTAGATCCCTATGCTTGCTGCAGTTACGTCGTTGATTATATTAACAAGTCCCAGAGAGGCATTTCTTTAAGAGCAAAGGTTAAAGCATATATGGCATAAGTTTATTTCGGGTACGGAAATATCCATCAAGGAAGCCGTTTTCTGCTGTTTAGGTATGTCTTTGTCCGAAAGCACTAACGCAGAGGTTTTTATTAATACCTCATTACCAGAGCATCGGGTTGGGTTAAGGAAGCCTTAGCAACAGTTGCAAAATTTACCCGATGACTCAGTAGCAATATTAGAAATGGGATTTATAGACCATTATGTTCAGCGCCCCGACGATTTAGATAGTTTATGCCTTGCTTTTTTGCTGATTTTTACAGTTTTAGCAAACGGCATAGTGGTACTCTCCAAAATATAGATGATGCTAATGACATGGAAACACCCAGGGCTTCCCAGCAAGAGGAGCACTCCCATTATAATTAGGTATTTTTTTATTTATAATTATTTTCGAGATTTGTATATTTGTTGTATGTTGTTGTATGTTCATATAATACTAAAAGCATTCACTGTCATATTGAAGAAATTCGATCAGATAAGTTAATGCTTCCGTCGTCTGTTCTATGTTTTGTTGAGGCGTCAACATACTCAAATGAAAATATTGCGAGGTTGCGAGGTTGCGAGGTTGCGAGGTAATTCCTAATGCACTGCGACCTAAGAGGGGAATCGTCATTTATTTTATGAATTCAATTTTAAACAATATATCTGGATCTGGATCAGTCGATTTTGAGTATGTAATATTTTGTTATAAGTCTGTACGTTTTTTAGTTATTTACAAAAGTCAGTCATATCCGCTTGGGTTGTTTAAAACAGTTAAGTTGTTAAGTTTCTATATATATGTCTAAATAATTAAAATATGTTTAATTTAAACTTTAGAATTATTTTATGAATATAAACTCACAGACTTTCAAACCTACAAAATATTAAGTCTATATATTTTAAAAAGTGTAAAAGGTCTGGTTCGAGTATTGGCCAAATATTCCATAGACAAGTCGAACTTCTTTCTTCTGAATTCTTAATGCTATGAGAATTATCTAACTCTTTGTAAAAGGCAATTTGCCCAAAATCCGAGACAGTTTTACAATTTTGTAAACTTGAAGCGTAAATCTTCAAGTTTGCCAACTTCTTTCACTCTCGGGATGGATAAAGCTAGCAATGAGTCTGAATCTGCTAACCTCTTTGCTAATTTTTTCCTATCAACTTACTCCTCAGTCTGTCCTAATGATAATTCGTACCCTTATACTATTTCTTCCTCTAGTTCTATACCTCCTCCCATAGAGTAATAAACAGACAAAGAGGAGGCATTTGGATCAAAAGCTCTTTTTCAAAAATTCTGAAGCCAGATACAGAGGTTGCAAACACAACGCCCGGCTGTCTGCAGCTACTTCTGCCGATGCCCAAAATTCAAAGACAACTTCAAGACATTTTCCAGGAGAACCAACAACAAATAATCAAAACAAACGACTCGACAATGAAAAAAGCACACCACAAATTCTATCCCTTTTTTGTATGAGGCTACAGCCTATGATCTTAGATTCTGCACCCTTCTAACTCATTGTGGTTGTTTCTAAATACTGCTATGCCTATCATTCGCAAAGTCACAAAGTCATGCCTTCTTCTTCTCCACTTGCTTTCAACTTGCAAGCAGCCCGGCAGATTTTATAATTTTTCATTTTTCGATCAGCAAGGCACCCTTGCTCAAAATAGAGTATTTTAACTATTCATAAGTTCTGTAACCAAGTACCACTAACCTTCTCATATAAACATTTTTATCTAATCTTTGAGAAATATATAATATCGTATTTAGTGTGCAACTATTAGTACAATCAATAATAATTGTTTTCTTGAAACATTCTATACCATTTCTATAAATAAGGGTATCAATGCCTCGACGCGCCAAATAGTTGTTGGCATGTGTGCCTCATCTCACACACATTGGCAAAAAATATGCATGTGTGTGTTTTCGAAGCCAAGGGAAGTATATGAATTTAAGAAGATTGCAATATTCTGTTGCGCATGTGACGTCACATATTCTAAGCATCACAAGAAATGAAATTCTTTAAAACGTGACGTAATAGTATATGATGTTGACGCGCCGTATGCGTAACCCTTTGAGTTGAATGGCATGGCATTCAAATTTTCTACCTACTTGCGCCGAGACTCGGCTATGCAACAACAATTTAATACCCAAATTGTGCTGTTGTTGTTTCTACGCGCCGCCTTGTTAGAACGACAGAGAAACCAACAAACACAGTGGCATTATTTGTCCCTTTTCTTTGCACTGAGTTTCCTATGTCCTCATCATCGCGCAGAAACTTGTGGTCAAGACGGACGACGAAAAAAACAAATGGGTTTTCATGCGCACTGTTGTTGTTTTGCGAGTGATTTGTTGTTGCTTCCTATAGTAAATGAGCTTTATTTTTGGGTTTGATTTTGCGTTTGCGGACCAACCCGATCTACCTCTCGGGATTTTCAAAACGGTAAAAAAAGCTCGGAGCAAGCCTTCAGCTCTGTCTCTTTATTACTCAATGGACCAACCTTAACGACCTGGCTTCAGAATTAAAACGGTAATTAAAGCTCGGAGCGAATCTTCCGCTCTTGGTCTGTTTATTACTCTATGACCTCCTCCTATTATTTCCCATTCCTCTCTCCTTTTAGCTATAAATTCTTTAAAATCTTCTTACTCTCCTGGCCTGACAATATTCCTAGTTGTCTACTCAAGGAGAGTAGTTCTTCTCTTGTTTATCCATTGCTAAAGCATTTCAATCTATCCCTTAAATCTTCTGTCTTTTCATCTCTTTGGAAAGAATCTTATATCATACCTCTCCCCAAGAAAGGTGGAAAGTCTGAAATACAAAATTACTGGGACATTGCAAAACTGTCCGATTTACCAAAATTATTTGAAAAAACAAGAGGTTCCTGTCGGGAGCTCCCGACTAGCGGATACCCTGAACCCTCTTATTCTAACACCAAATGCAGCGCGCGCTTATAGATAGAGAGAAGCGGGGAGGTGGCGATAGGGATAAAATGAAAGATACTCGATATATATATACTTTTCTAGAAGCTACATGTCAAGTTTGGTGACTCTAGCTCTTATTATTTACCAAATTTGCTTAAAAAACGCGATTTCGATATACATTTTTATCGATTACTTGGAAACGGGGCAAGTTATCGTTTATCGGAAACAAACTCGATCTCGGCTCGACGGACGGACGGACGGACCGACAGACGGACATGGCTAGATCGACTCGGCTATTGATGCTGATCAAGAATATATATACTTTATGGGGTCGGAGATGCTTCCTTCTGCCTGTTACATACATTTGCATTTTGCACAAAAACATAATACCCCTTTTACCCATTTTTAATGGGTTCAGGGTATAATAATCACTTCGAATTTGCAGTATTTCTCCAAATTTGTTGTCTCCCCTGTTCACTATAGATTCGTAAAGAATCGGTCAACTGCGACCAATCTGCTAGAGTTTACTTTCTTTGTAAATGATGCTTTCTTTTGAAAATGCAAACTGATGACTCTGTCCAACATGACATTTTACTTTTTAAACTTGACCGATTAGGTTTCCCTTCATCTCTTTTGCTTTGGATTAGTTCTGTTCTGTGAGTAATGCTGACTACCTCTAAACAGATTCACGTAACTTCTGGTGTTCCTCAAGGTACTCATCTTGGGCCTTTACTCTTTACTCTTTTTATAAATGATCTCCCCTCGGTTATATCAGATGCCCGAGTACTTATGTGTGCGGATGATGTGAAACTTATTCTATCATACACTAATCCCCTAAATCATTCTCGTCTACAAGATGATTTGAGCGCTATGCAATTTTGGTGTTCGGCTAATCAGTTGCATCTGTAGAAATAATGTTCCAACATAAACACTTTATTTGTTGGAGCTTCTGCTCCAGCACAATCTTTATTCTTTAGCTCTTTGTTTTCGAATGTATGTTACAATAATTTACTTAGCTACTTCTTAGCTTAGACTGCGCAAACTGCGCTGCCAGCGACGCCGGCAGCGGAGCGGTTATATTATGTACTTATGTATATGTATGCAGCATTGCGAGCCGCGCTGAGAGAGAGTATGTTATGTGCACTTATGTGATGTAGTGCTCAGCAGGCTTGCGTGGGAAACGCTGACGCTGCGTTGTTGCCTTCACGCATATATGTGTGGTCATATTTCAGATGTATGCACTTGAAATGTTCATATGTATGTAAACACTGCAACAAAGTGTTACAGTGTGACAGTTTGATATATTTTGAGTACAGTGTGTACACTATATGTGCGCAAATCACACATCTAAATTGTTCAAATGTATGTTTATGACATTCCATCGCACTACACCTTATCTTGTCAGCTATACAATCGACAATATTCCATTGCAACGTATACTAACAGTTAAGGATCTAGGCGTTCTTTTTGATTCTAAACTCTGCTTCAATCTTCACATAGATGCCATCGTTAATGAGGCAAATGGTGTACTTGATACATTAAACGATGGTCTAAGGAGTTTAACGATCCTTTTATAACGAAACTTCTGTACATCTCTTTTGTTCGCCCTATCCTTGAATATTGCTCTTGCATCTGGTCTCCGCAGTTAACCAATAGCCAAAATCGATCTGTTCAGAAGCAATTTCTGCTTTTTGCCTTACGAGGTTTAAATAGGGATCCTAATCTTCGGGTGCCATCCTACTCCAGCAGGCTGCTTCTTCTTAATCTTCCGTCGTTAACCAACCGTAGGACAATTCTCGGTTTTGTCTTCCTACATAAGTTGATTGTTGGCGACATAGATTCTCCTTTTCTGTTAGGGCGTCTTCAATTCTCTGTTCCGTCCAGACCAACTAGAAATAATCGCCCCTTATTCCTATCTACGTGCACAACAGACTACGCTGTGCACAATTCTTTTCGCGGGCTATGTAAAAATTACAATAGTTTGCATCACGTTTTCTCTACCGAACTCTCTCTACCCCTAATAAAATCGTTGCTTTCAGGATACCTTCGGGAAGTCACTGACCATTCCCAGCTATGAGCAGGGGCATAGCTTGCCCGACAGGCTATAAATCTTCCCCTACCGGGTCGGTGATTTCCCATTACTATCTCTCTATCCTATCCTATCTACAAAACATATATACATATATCTTGTTTAATTCCTTTACTTTTTTAATAACTTCTCTCTTTCTTTTTATATTATAGTAAATTATGATTATTTTATATTTTAACTAAAGAACACACCGGCATAGCTGGCCGGACTGGCAAATAAAACACCTCCATCGGTTGGTGATGCTATTAGAGAATTGCGTACTCTAACTAGGTTTTTAGCATTAAATTTTATTATATATGTAAATTGTATTGAATAATTAGGAAGACATTCGTTTTGTCGACCATTGATAAATAAAATAAAAATAAATAAATAAAATAGGTAAATATATATTTATGTTTAAAATTATTTTTGGGCTCTTATACTTGGGTTCAGGGTATTTTCTAGTCGGGCACCCCCGACTAGAGCACTCTCACATGTTTCAGATGAAAATATATCTAATGCAAGGGCAACAGCAGACTTTATGTAAACTTTTAACAATGACAAACAGACTTTATAAAAACTTTTAAAAACCTTGTGGTGGAACAAATAGGGTTAGGATGCAACTGATTGGTTTTAAATCATATTTAAGTTAATTAATGTCGTAACCCAGAATTATTGCCATAAGGGTTTTATAGTAAAATTGGAAAATATAATAAGCCTTTGCGAAAAATTATTATATGAAAAAAGTATTGATTTTGTGCTTCTGACTCGATTCAATCTAGAAAGCACTGAAAACTTTTTTGGAGCTATTCGCCCGAAGCTCGAAAACAGCTTAAATCCATCAGTGAGAGAAATTCAGCATTAAACTGGACGTCTCTTATCAATGAAATTAATCACAAGATCGCATTTTCAAGGAGAAAACTGTGAAGATGATGAAGATCTGTAGTTAGATTGTGTTTGCCATCCAGATGAATGATTTCAATATTCAAAACTGTGCTCAACTGCCTACGGTCAACACACAACAATCTCTGATTGATGTACGCTTGGCAGTTTCGGTGGAGTAGAATCTCGAAGATCATTTAATGGCTACTTGATAATGAAGCACGAGCTTTTCGATGATGCTCTAACTAATAAAGAAATGCTCCAAAATCATATTTTTTATTCATAAGTGCTGTAACCAAATACCAATAACTTATATACACATTTTTATACAATGTCTGAGAAAAATATAATTTCGTATTTAATGTGCAACAAATAGTATATATACGAACTTTTCAAGCCATACGATGGCAGCAGTGGCTCTAAGACGTTACAATTATCCGCAACAAAATTCGAGGACCAGCAAGACCGTTACTAGTTTCTCACAATACGTTACTAAACTTTGATGCCATCATAGCTAGGCTAGACTCTACCTATGCTGACAAGACATCACTTCGTCTTCTACGACAGAGGCTGGAGATGGTCAGACATGGCGATTTAGGACTCATGGATTTCTATGATGAAGTCGAACGAAAGTTGACTTTGGTAACCAATAAAATTGTCATGTCGAGCGAAACTATAGAAGCGTTCTTACTTAACGAAGAAGTTAGGGCAGACGCATTGCATGTGTTCATTTCGGGTTTGCAAAAATCCCTAAAAGCAATTTTTTTCCGGCACAGCCAAAAGACTTGGCCTCCGATTCTTTGGTCAGAGTCAAAGCGGATGGGCTCTGACCAAAGAAGCGGAGGCCAGCATTGAGCAAAGCGCTTTCCCAGCTTCCTTTGCCAGTGTTATAGAAGAGAAAGCGCAAGCGATGAAAATAATAAGAATCGCTCTCATACGAAGCAGGGCAAAGGTAACTGGGAGGAAAATAAATCCGCATTTTTCAAAAGGCAGCAAAACAATAATGCTAATCAAGAACGTAATGGGAAGGAAGGTCAAGTGGAACCCCCAAGAACCGATGGAGGTTGATGCTTTGTCTAAGTATAGGCAGCGCACTGATTATGGGAACTGCGAAAACAATGGTGCACAGGCCCAAAAGAGACACAACACGTCAGACTGTGTAACAGGGCCAAGATGCCAGCGTGTTAACAACATCGCTCAAAGCGCCAATTCTGACCAAAAACAGAACTATGAGGAGACAACGTCAAACGCTGTAGCCAGTATAGGTGATGACAATGATTCATTGCATTTTTTAGAGAACGTTCCCGACTATCGTTTATTGAACGACAGTTGGCTGGGAGAATTTTAAGAAGCATTTAATATTTTTTTATTTTGATAAACACAGGGGCCGCTAAAAACTACGTTAGGCCCATAAAGGAGTTAAAACAAGAAAGAGGTTCTAGTCGGAAGCTTCCGACTAGGAAATACCCTAAACCCTCGTATGCAGCACGCGCTACACGCTCGTTTGAACTAACAAAGATAAATTAAAATAAAATAGTTCCATTGGCAGGGTTCAAACTATCGCCGATCGCTATCCAATGTCTAGAATTCCTATGATTCTAGCGAACTAAGGAAAGGTAAAATTTTTCACAACCCTCGACTTTAAGTCGGGTTACCATCAAATACATCTTTCGGATCAAGAACTCGAGAAAACATCATCTTCAGAAAACGGCCGGAAATATGAATTCTGTCGTTTACCATTTGGTCTAAAAAATGCGGGAAGCTTTTTCCAAAGGGTCATTGACGACGTGTAAGAGAACAAATAGGGAAAATATGTTACGTATGTGCAGATGACGTAATAATTTTCTCAGAAAATGAAGTCGATCATGTGAAACATATCGACACGGTTTTAAAGATCTGTGTGATGCTAGCATGAGAATATGACAAAAAAGAGTCGAATACTTAGGTTTCGTAGTAAACAGCGACTGGGCCAAAACAGACCCTGAAAAAGGAAGGACCACTCAAGAATATGAAGAGCCAAAAAGCCTGGATAGCCTTAGATCATTCATTGCATTAGCTAGCTATTATAGAGGGTTATAGAAAAGACTTCGAGTCAATAGCAGGGCCCTTGACTAGCATACTTAAGGGAGAAAATGGTACAGTTAACAAACACATGTCAAGAAAACTCAACGCAATGCCTTTTAACGGCTACGAAACATTTAAGCATCAGAAGATATCATGCTAACGTATCCGGGTTTTAGGCAGCCTTTTACCCTGACCACAGATGCTTCCATAAGCGGCATCGAAACTGTCCCATCTTAAGGCGGCAGACCGATCACAATGATATCCAGAACGATTAAGCAAAGTGAATCGCATTATGCGACAAACGAGACGGAATTGTTGGCCATTTAGTGGGCCCATTTAGTGGGCCTAAAATGAACCCCAGTCTGACGCTGCGACAGTCCATAGAAAACTCTCACTTACCTAAACGGTAGAAAATCAAAAATCAAATCATTTTAGAAGTAGCACATTTCTCATTACGTCGAAAATATTAAATTTTCAGTCAGAAAATTCACCACCTGATCCACTTTGCAGACAAAAGCTCCCTAATTGATCTTTCATTTTATACCTATCGCCACCTCCCCGCTACTCTCTATGTATTAGCGCGAGCTGCATTTGGTGTTGGAATAAGAGGGTTTAGGGTATCCCCTAGTCGGGAGCTCCCGACTAGAACATCTTACTTGTTTTCTTTTGTTTCTTAACCGATCTTGATAAAAATTTTAGCAGTACAATGTATTATCAAAATGACAATTGCTTTTAAATTTTGGCTTATATTGATGAGCAATACAAATTATGTTTTTAACTTGATTGATAGCTTTGTGGTTGTAGCGGGGAGGTGGTGATAGGTATAAAATGAAAGATTCTTGATATATGTTTACTAATTTAGAAGCAACATATCAGGTTTTATGACTCTAGCTCCCATTGTTTACCCAATTCGCTCAAAAAATAGGATTTCAATATCGATTTTTATCGATTTCTTGGAAACCCGACAAGTTATCGAATTTCGGAAACAAACTCGATCTGCGTGGGCACTAGGAGGACCTACAGCTAGTTTCAAGTCTCTAGCTATTGTAGGTTGTGAGATCCTTGCGTTCATACATACGGACGGACGGACAGACAGACAGACATGGCTAGATCGACTCGGATATTGATGCTGATCAAGAATATACATACTTTATGTGGTCGGAGATGCTTCTTTCTGCCTGTTACATACATTTGCACGAATACATTATACCGTTTTTACCCATTTTCAACGGGTTCAGGGTATAAATAAGAGTAAAAATTAAGGCAGTAATTTCTATAGTTTACCATTCCTTTATTCAGGCTTAAGCTTACGTTTTGAGCCCTCCTAGCGGTAGTAGACTCAAATTACATTTATTTTTGAATGGAAAATTAAAATGGAAACAAAGGGTTTTATTAGTCACTCTAGCTATTAAACAGACCTAACCAATATGGTAGATGAAACAGAGAAATTGTCCGAAATGTTTCCACAGTCGCATATGCGAAAAATTTTAGGCGCTGATTACAATCACGTTTGAAGACTATTGTCCGTTGTTAAAGTGCACCATAGGATGGCAAGAAGTTCTGACTTCTTGGGCACTGCCCTAAAAGTAGTTGCAGGCACACCAGACGCGTCCAATTTCGAAAGGCTAAGAATGTCCGAGTCAAGGCTAATTAAATCAAACACGCTCACGCTCGATAATTCAGGTAAAGTAAACCACACCATTTTCGACCACAACGACTTGAATTCGAAAGCTGTGCTCAAGCGCTAAGCCCTGGTGTGACAGCTAACTGCCATTCTCAGCCCAGCGACCTAAGACCAATCACTCAAGTGGACGACGGCGTGATAATCATAAATGAAAGCACAGCGAAAATCAGCGCTGACGACGGTCCAGAAATCGAAATCAATGGAACTATCTCGTCATATTTGAGCATTTTGCCGTGGTCAACGGAACCAATTTCAGCAACAAAAAAGAAGAGCTGGAGTCGACTAGGTCACACGCAAACTCGCTCATCATCGTTATCGCTTTAAGTGCCGCCTGCAGTTGTTCCGAAGAAGCTTCGAAGAAACTACAAGAACCCATCAACAAATATAATTTTACCGGGGACGCTCACGAACTTAGTGGGGGGATAGTAAATCAAATAGCTCTCGCTTGCTAAGTCCCTTATGTTTATAGCTACCCTCGCTTGGACATACTGCTGACGAATCAGTGCATTGCGCAGCTACAAGTAGTCGCTTGTAACATGTCAGTTGCCTATGGCGCAAGTTGAATTGTTTATCAGTTAAGGCTATGACTTCGGCAGCTTATCCTTCTGGTTTTGGCTTAACTTTAGTTTTTGACCCAACAATATTTTAGTTCTGTTCAAGTAAGCAAGCATACCGCCTGTTCAAATTCATTGCTCCGACTGTTGCCGCAAATATTACCATTTGTTTCATTGCTGCGCCACAAGGCCAACGATAGGAGCTACCGTAGCTACCGTACCATCCCTGCACACCCACATATTTGCCAGCGACAACGACACATGGAAAAGTGACGGCGCGCGCAGGCATTACGAACCCGTCGCCAACTCTTCTACTCATACCCTTAGAGTAATTTTATCTCAGAGCATGTAAGGACAAAGTTTGATTTCATATTGCAAATTTGTGAGATAAATTTCGAAAAGTAAAATTTTCTATTTGAGCAAAAATTGAATTAGAGATCTATACGCAAGCTGATAGTAGCCAAGTTAGTGCGAGTATTTTTACCATTCGAAAATAATCCAATACACGAACCTGATAGTGATCTTTTAACTCTTGCCAAGTAAAAACAAGTGAGAGTGCTATAGTCGCAGGTGCCCGACTAAAAAATACCCTGAACCCAAGTATAAGAGCCCAAAAATAATTTTATATATAAATATAGGATATTTATTTACTTATATATTTATATTCATAAAATAATTGTTAGGTTTAAATTAAACATATTTTAATTATATAGACATATAAATATAAAACTTTATTTACCCTATCCTGAACTGTGGCAACTATACACTGTCTCGAATGTCCTATCGCTCAGTTCCTCATTGGAGAGATTGTAAAAAGCTCAATCAATGTGAGAGTCACAATTGGTAGTGGTCGTTTTTAAATCTAATAGACGCCCAAATCTATTCCTGATCAATTCATCGTAAAGGCTCCTACATCTATCAAATTTGCGCAAGCATAAATTAAAATCTCCTTAAAATATGCAACTGTCCCTTAAAAATAAATGTTGCTGAAATAAATCCTCAAATTCTGTTTTAAATAAACCAAGCGGATATGACGGACTTTTGTAAGTAAGACTTATAAAAAAATATTGCATACTCAAAAACGACTGATCCAGATATTTTCCTACCGCTTAAGCAATGAGATATATTGTTTAAAATTGAATTCTTAAAATAAATGACGATTCCCCGCTTAGGTCGCAGTGCATTAGGAATTACCTCGCAATCAAGACGGACAACAACAGTAAGCTCTGGAACTTAAATATTTTCATTTGAGTATGTTGAGGCCACAGCGAAACGTAGAACAGACGACTGAAGCATAAACTTATCTGATCTAATTTCTTCAATATGACAGTGAATGCTTTTAGTATTATAAAAAAAAATGTCTAGGGCTGTTACCTAAAAGATCATAATGTGTTCGAAGTAGTTTTCCAGTCCGCAATTTTTCTTTCTCATTTTGGACCTTGTCGTCATTTATCGGAGGTTAAGTAGGAACAAAATCTCCTATTATAAACAAACCGGAAGCAGTTTTACGCTGTATATGAGAGCATATGACTTTTGTGAATAGTTATACCTTCTGCAGGTACAACTGGAAACTGCCTGCGGTCAATAGAGACTTCCTCATTTCTTCTATATTGAAAACTTTTAACTATTTTCTGAATTGGGGTCCAGAAAGGTTCTGTACAATGTGTACACTTTGAGCGAGCAAGTACTTCTACGGTATCATCTAAAAATGTTATCCATAAAGTTATGATGGATGCATCGAAATCTATTTGCATTAACATGCTTGTTGCCCCATTCACTAATCCATCCCCAGTATCTACATTGACCGTAATCATATACTTGGTAGTAGTTTTTAAAAGACGGGACATACACGATCCCTGTGTTTCGGACGACCTAAAGCTACTAACGGCTTGTAAGTTCTGTCTACAAGCCGCAGTTATATGTGTTACTTTAGTAAAATCATCAGCCGTATAAATAAATTGACCGGTCGGAATTGAGCTTAGCTTTATCGTGTTATAACTATCTGTCGCACATTTGTACTAAATAGATGCATAGCATCATCGGGCACACCCGATTGCTGACAAACGCGGGATCGGACAAAACTAATATCATCGGCTGCCATGTTTCCCGAAGCCATATTATTTAAAGCAGAAGCAAACGATTGGTCCTCCTGTTGTCGCATTATTTCTGTGAGCTCAAAATACTTGAAAAGGTCCCACAGCAATGAAGCTTAAATTGCACTGTAGGGATCATTAGAGTTAAATTCAAAAATCAAATCACCTACTGGTGATAACTGTCGTAGATCCCCGAAAACAATGACAGAAATACCACCGAATGGAAAAGTAATTTGAAAAATTTGTTTTAAACGGGAGTCCAACTACGAAAACATTTTGGAGCCTACCATAGATATTTCATCTATATTAATAAGTTTAAGGTCTATTAACCTAGAATTCAGATTGATTAACTGGTAAGGAAAATAAGGAATGTAGTGTTAAGCCACTGGTTCCGAAAGCAGCTTTACCTGTTGGAGCACACAATAGTATTTTAGAAGAAGTTGTATCACTTCCTGACCTACTATTGTACATTGCAGACAAAGATTGAAAAAGGGCTAAAATAAGTCGGCTCTTTTCGACACCCGCACCACCTCCAACAAATTCGAAGAAGACGGAGTTGTTTTTGGCATTGTGCAAAACATGTGTAAAATATGTTTTCTGCTTTAAATTAAGAGAACTGACTATATCTGCTAAACTTTCAGCTGAAACTATAGATGGAAGTTTTAATAATCGGACATTGTTATCTTCTGAATCTAGATTCTCGTCATTTCCATTGATGCTTAAGACATTTAAATGAGGATATATTTTTGGCAATCCTAATACGCGAAATCTATCTTCTACTACTTCTTAATTTTCTTCATTTTCTGCCTGCACTGCATTTTCAAGAGCATGCTGAAGCTCACTGTCATCTTAGCTATTATATTTCCTACGATTACTCTCAATAAACTCCTGATTCTGGCAGCAAAACGATTCGCAATCTCTTGCTACTAGTTCTACCTTTTCATTCCTCCATGGGACATACAACATAACCAACTCTTGAAAATAATTGCTCCTATCGGTATTAATATAAAATCTCCTTTACCTAATGATAATGGGAGTGCTCCTCTTCTTTATGAAGCCACTACCTTCGCGAAGTGCGTAAACTAATTTCTGGGAAGCCCTGGGTGTTTCCATGTCATCAGCATCATCTATATTTTGGAGAGTACCACTATGCCGTTTGCTAAAACTGTAAAAAGCAGCAAAAAAGTAAGGCATAAACTATCGAAAGCGTCGGGGCGCTGAACATAATGGTCTATAAATCCCATTTCTTATATTGCTACTGAGTCATCGGGTAAATTTTGCAACTGTTGCTAAGGCTTCCTTAACCCAACCCGATGCTCTGGTAATGAGGTATTAATAAAAACCTCTGCGTTAGTGCTTTCGGACAAAGACATACCTAAACAGCAGTAAACGGCTTCCTTGATGGATATTTCCGTACCCGAAATAAACTTATGCCATATATGCTGTAACCTTTGCTTTAAAGTTACATTGCCCCTGCTAATCTCACTTACAGCTTCACGCATTAGCTTTGAAATGCCTCTCTGGGACTTGTTATACCCTGAACCCATTGAAAATGGGTAAAAAGGGTATATTGTATTTGTGCAAAATGCAAATGTATGTAACAGGCAGAAGGAAGCATCTCCGACCCCATAAAGTATATATATTCTTGATCAGCATTAATAGACGAGTCGATCTAGCCATGTCCGTCTGTCTGTCCGTCCGTCCGTCCGTCCGTCCGTATGTATGAACGCAAGGATCTCAGAACCTATAAGAGCTAGAGACTTGAAATTTAAGCTGTAGGTCCTCCTGGTGCCCGCGCAGATCAAGTTTGTTTCCGATAAACGATAACTTGCCCCGTTTCTAAGTAATCGATAAAAATGTATATCGAAATCCCGTTTTTTAAGCAATTTTGGTAAATATTAAGAGCTAGAGTCACCAAACTTGACATGTAGCTTCTAGAAAAGTATATATATATCAAGTATCTTTGATTTTATACCTATCGCCACCTCCCCGCTACTCACTATCTATTAGCGCGAGCTGCATTTGGTGTTGGAATATGAGGGTTCAGGGTATCCCCTAGTCGGGAGCCCCCGACTAGAACCTCTTACTTGTTTTTATACCCTGAACCCATTAAAAATGGGTAAAAGGGGTATTATGTTTTTGTGCAAAATCCAAATGTATGTAACAGGCAGAAGGAAGCATCTCCGACCCCATAAAGTATATATATTCTTGATCAGCATCAATAGCCGAGTCGATCTAGCCATGTCCGTCTGTCTGTGTGTCCGTCCGTCCGTCCGTCCGTATGTATGAACGCAAGGATCTCAGAACCTATAAGAGCTAGGGACTTGAAATTTTAGATGTAGGTGCTCCTATCGAAATCCCGTTTTTTAAGCAATTTTGGTAAATAATAAGAGCTAGAGTTACCAAACTTGACATGTAGCTTCTAGAATAGTATATATATATCGATTATCTTTCATTTTATACCTATCGCCACCTCCCCGCTACTCTGTATCTATAAGCGCGCGCTGCATTTGGTGATGGAATAAGAGGGTTCAGGTATCCCCTAGTCGGGAGCTCCCGACTAGAACCTCTAACTTGTTATAATTAACGACGTTACTGCAGCAAGCACAGGGATCTGAAATATACTGAATAACTATATTGGCTCGCTGCAGTTGGAGGAGGTGAGTATTATAAGCTTTAAGATTAATTGCTGCGAATGATCGCTTTAAATATATTTTGGGCTTTTTATACCCTGAACCCATTGAAAATGGGTAAAAGGGGTATATTGTATTTGTGCAAAGTGCAAATGAATGTAACAGGCAGAAGGAAGCATCTCCGACCCCATAAAGTATATATATTCTTGATCAGCATCAATAGCCGAGTCGATCTAGCCATGTCCGTCTGTCTGTCCGTCCGTCCGTCCGTCCGTCCGTCCGTCCGTCCGTCCGTATGTATGAACGCAAGAATCTCAGAACCTATAAGAGCTAGAGACTTGAAATTTTAGATGTAGGTGCTCCTAGTGCCCGCGCAGATCGAGTTTGTTTCCGATAAACGATAACTTGCCCCGTTTCCAAGTAATCGATAAAAATGTATATCGATATCCCGTTTTTTAAGCAATTTTGGTAAATAATAAGAGCTAGAGTCACCAAACTTGACATGTAGCTTCTAGAATAGTATATATATATCGATTATCTTTCATTTTATACCTATCGCCAACTCCCCGCTACTCTCTATCTATAAGCGCGCGCTGCATTTGGTGTTGGAATATGAGGGTTCAGGGTATCCCCTAGTCGGGAGCTCCCGACTAGAACCTCTTACTTGTTTATACTCGACCTGAGTGCATTTATATAACACTATTTAACACTCATAACTTAAGTTAACTCATAACTCGTCAATAATACTTATTAACTTTGTGACTAACAAAAACACCGCCTTCCTTTTTCATTAGTTTTAAAACCTGCCTAACGAACATCAAAATACCTAGCGCAAGTAACATGGTCGGCCAAAATAGACGGGCTTTATAGTCAAAACTTAAATTAGCTGCCAGTTCTTCTGAAATTTCTAACCTATCTACATTCTTAGTAAGTGAAACTAACAGCTCCTATCTAGTGTCTGCTGCCGAAAAGGTTATAAAAACGGTCGGAAGACTTATCTGCCTAATCATCGCCATGACCTTCTACTTTTCTCCTTCCCAAAGAGCAGGAAGTGCGAATATTTTTCAAAACCCTATAACAATCATCGTGACGTATTAAATTTTCTAAATACTCCTCATTAGTGGCGCTGTGCTTACGTAAGGAAATGGAAGTACTTTTCCTTATATTAATCATTTTCATTTTTTTAAAATTGAGAAATAATTATCTGTTCTACAAACTCTCCTTTCAAAGTTTCTAAGCTCTGACCTAACTATGGTTGTAAAACTTTCTGGACACTTTCTCTTAATGACAGCAAAAAAAGTTGGGTAGACCAGCTCCTCTGAATTACAATCTGCGATCATGTCTTAAGGCCGCTGACCCTCTTCAGGAGCTATAACTATTCTTTGCATGGCAATATTTTTGACAGGGACGTTTTCTAATAATGTGGCCTCCTCGATTAATGTCTTCTTGCCACTAACTGCGATACTTAGTCCTTAACGTCAGCAGATGCAATGAACGGAAGCTCGTTAGACGAAAACGACGGCCTCAGAAGGGACGTAACAACATTGACCACATTGAATTGGTAAATTGACCACTGCTCCTTTAATCGCATATTGTCGGCCATATCCTAAAGACATAATAATCATGAAAGGAAGGCGAGGGGAAATTAGCCTTTCGTCTAAAGACGTTAAGCCTTTCAAACAATCTGGCAGATCGGGAAAATCAAGGCTATTTGTTATAGAAAATTTTGGTTTTTTGCCTAATTTAATGCTTCGACTACACGTTTTGCATAAACTATATTTATTATTATCAGAGGGAAATATAGGGGATTGATATTAAATATTGGAGCTTACTTCTACACTACACTGGCTTTCAATAACCTCACGAGAAATTTTGTCCACTTGATGTGGAAACCATAAGCCTTTGCAACAAAGGCAAGCTTGATCGGGACCCTGGTTAACTGTTCTATTGAATGCAGCTATCAGACCATCTAAGTTACTCCTAATAGCTGGAGAAATTCTATCCTCTGAAAAACTATTCCTACTCCTGTTTCTAATAGCAATGCGCCTATTCTCTGCTATCTTATTCCCTGTATTACTCCTATACTGGCTAACACGCTGGGTCAAACTGCTATTGGCGTTAAAGGAATCCTGTCGTGCTTGAATACGAGCACTTCGCCTTGTCCTCTCTACCCTGTGATTTTTGATTCCTATCCCTATGTGTTCTATGTGTTGTCGACGGCGAGCTCACCAAATATTGTCTCGTTCTTGTTCGTCTGCCCTATAAACAGGGTCCGTCTCGAGTGGTCTTCAGTATTTGTTTCTGTTCGTTTGCACGATAGATTGGTTTCGTTTGCCCTAAAAACTGGATCTTGTCTGCGAACTTGGTTTCGTTGCCTATTCCTATTTCTCTCATTTTGGCTCAAACCGTTACTTTCTCTACGCTCTCGTTGAGACTATAATATAATCTATAAAAGTTTAATTATTATTAAAAATAATTAATTAAAATTAGTTAAAATTAAATTCAGTATAATAATTTATTTTAAATTTAAAATTTAAATATTTATTTTTAAAGTTTTATAATATTTATTATAAATTGGCATTCGCATAAATACGGTTATTAATAAGTGTCTATCACACACTTGCGCATACATACCAAATAGTAGCGGCCGAAAACTAAATTTGAAATTTATTTATTTTCAATCGCTCGGAACCGACTAAAATAGTTTTTTTGCTTAAAAATCGTTGTTAAATCAATCAAAATCGCAAAATACGCAAATCGGCAATCGTAAATTGACAACACGCAAAAGTCTGTAGTGTGATAGCAATTGCAGACTACAGACTAAACCAATTACTTCTTCTTCTGAGCACATTTCAAGAGAGAGTGTTGGGAAATACTCCCCCTTCTACCACCATGATTTAGTATACATATAAAAATTCGCGCGCTACTTAATTTATTATGAGAAACACATGTCTTTCAGCATTAATCTAAAAATAATATTATTTTTTTTTGTCAATTACTTGTTCTTAATATATGTAAATTTAGAGGAATATTAATTGTTTATAAAACACAATTTTTAAATCACGCGCGCTAAAAGTGACAGTGCTGAAAAGGGTCCATTTCGTGAGTTTCTATTCATTTGTGATCAAAAATGAACATATTTCAATTCTATATTCATTTTCAAAGGTTTAATTAATAGTAATAATAATTAAGTATAAATGAATAAGAAAACAAGTAAGAGGTTCTAGTAGGGAGCTCCCGACTATGGGATACCCTGAACCATTTTATTCCAACACCAAATGCAGCTCGGGCTACGCGCTCGTTTGTACCAATAAAGATAAATTACAAAAAAAGTTTCCTTGGCAGGGCTTGAACCCGCGACAGACACACTTGTTGAAATTTTTAACAGTATATTCTCTTCATTATCCTTCTTACCCGTTTTCAAAAGGTTCAGGGTAAAATAATGTATACAAATATTTAGTTCTGTCCATAAGACTTGAACCCTTAACAGATCGCACAAATTACTAATGCCTTTACTTCGTCGGTCACACTAAAAATTAGTTTCCATGGGAAACAAAAATATTAAAATAGTTGATAGAATTCAATAAAGACGCGCATGAATGTGTGTTTGAACATGTATACATAAGTTCTTGCAACTTGCGCCAGCGGCCGCATCCACGCAGCAAACACACATTTTCTTTACAGACAGACAGAAGGACATGGCTAGATCGACTCGGCTGTTGATGCTGATCAATAATTTATATACTTAATGGGGTCGGAGATGCTTCCTTCTGCCTGTTACAAACATTTGCAAAATACTTTATACCCTTTAATTTAGTAAGTAATTAATAAAATTGTCATGTCGAGCGAAACTATAAAAGCGTCCTTACTTAACGTAGAAGTTAGGACATATGTATTGCATGTGTTTATTTCGGGATTGAAAAAATCCCAAAAAGCATTTTTTTCCGGCACAGCCAAAAGACTTGGCCTCCGCTTCTGTGGTCAGAGCCAACCCGGATGGGCTCTGACCAGAGAAGCGGAGGCCAGCATTGAGCAAAGCGCTTTCCCAGCTTCCTTTGCCAGTGTTATAGAAGAGAAAGCGCAAGCGATGAAAATTATAAGAATCGCTCTCATACCAAGCAGGGCAAAGGTAACTGGGAGGAAAAAAAATCCGAATTTTTTCAAAAGGCAGCAAAACAATAATGCTAATCAAGAACGTAATGGGAAGGAAGGTCAAGTGGAACCCCCAAGAACCGATGGAGGTTGATTCTTCGTCTAAGTATAGACAGCGTACTGATCATGGAAAATCCCAAAACAATGGTGCACAGGCCCAAAAGAGACACAACACGTCAGACTGTGTAACAGTGCCAAGATGCCAGCTTGTTAACAACATCGCTCAAAGCGCCCCTGCTGACCAAAAACAGAGCTAAGAGGAGACAGCGTCAGACGCTGTAGCCAGTATAGGCGATGACAATGAGTCCATTGACGACTATGATTCATTGAATTTTTTAGAGAACGTTCCCGACTAACGGGGAGAATTTTAAGAAGAATTTTAAATTTTTTTATTTTGATAAACACAGGGGCCGCTAAAAACTACATAAGGCCCATAAAGGAGTTAAAACAAGAAAGAGATTCTAGTCGGAAGCTTCCGACTAGGAAATACCCTAAACCCTCGTATGCAGCACGCGCTACACGCTCGTTTGAACTAACAAAGATAAATTAAAAGAAAATAGTTCTATTGGCAGGGTTCGAACTATCGCCGATCGCTATCCAATGTCTAGAATTCCTATGATTCTAGCGAACTAAGGAAAGGTAAAAATTTTCACAACCCTCGACATTAAGTCGGGTTACCATCAAATATATCTTTCTGATCAAGAACTCGAGAAAACATCATCTTCAGAAAACGGCCGGAAATATGAATTCTGTCGTTTACCATTTGGTCTAAAAAATGCGGGAAGCTTTTTCCAAAGGGCCATAGACGACGTTGTAAGAGAACAAATAGGGAAAATATGTTACGTATGTGTAGATGACGTAATAATTTTCTCAGAAAATGAAGTCGATCATGTGAAACATATCGACACGGTTCTAAAGACCTGTGTGATGCTAACATGAGAATATGACAAAAAAGAGTCGAATACTTAGGTTTCGTAGTAACCAGCGACTGGGCCAAAACAGACCCTGAAAAAGGAAGGACCACTCAAGAATATGAAGAGCCAAAAAGCCTGGATAGCCTTAGATCATTCATTGCATTAGCTAGCTATTATAGAGGATTATAGAAAAGACTTCGAGTCAATAGCAGGGCCCTTGACTAACATACTTAAGGGAGAAAATGGTACAGTTAACAAGCACATGTCAAGAAAGGTTAAGGTTGAATTTAACGAAACTCAACGCAATGCCTTTTTACGGCTACGATACATTTTAGCATCAGAAGATGTCAAGCTAATGTATCCGGATTTTAGTCAGCCTTTTAACCTGACCACAGATGCTTTCATAAGCGGCATCGAGGCTGTCCCAGCTCAAGGCGGCAGACCGATCACAATGATCTCCAGAACGATTAAGCAAAGTGAATCGCATTATGCGACAAACGAGACGGAATTGTTGTCCATTGTGTGAGCCTTAGGGAAGCTACAAAATTATTTATATGGAACCAAAGAAATTAATATTTTCACGGACCATCAACCCCTGACTTTCGCCGTATCTGACAGGAATACGAACGCAAAAATCAAAAGGTGGAAATCCTTTATTAAAGAACACAGTGAAAAAGTATTCTATGAACCGGGTAAAGAAAATTTCGTGGCTGATGCCCTTTCTAGGCAAAACGTGAACGCCTTAGAAAATGAACCCCAGTCTGACGCTGCGACAGTCCATGGAGAACTGTCACTCACCCACACGGTAGAGACGATTGAGAAACCAGTAAACTGCTTCAAAAATCATATCATTTTAGAAGTAGCACATTTCTCATTACGTCGAAAATATTAAATTTTCAGTCAGAAAATTCGCCACCTGATCCATTTTGCAGACAAAAGCTCCATACTTGATTGACCACCCTGGCCAAAGAAATCCTCATGATTTTCAAAGTGGGCCCTAGGTCAAGTTATGATAGAAATACTTCACATTGATATTTTTCCATTATTTTTATACCCTGAACCCATTAAAAATGGGTAAAAAGGGTATATTGAATTTGTGCAAAATGCAAATGTATGTAACAGGCAGAAGGAAGCATCTCCGACCCCATAAAGTATATATATTCTTGATCAGCATCAATAGCCTAGTCGATCTAGCCATGTCCGTCTATCTGACCGTCCGTCCGTCCGTCCGTATGTATGAACGCAAGGATCTCAGAACCTTTAAGAGCTAGAGAAATTTTAGATGTAGGTCCTTCTAGTGCCTGCGCAGATCGAGTTTGTTTCCGATAATCGATAACTTATTCCGTTTCCAAGCAATCGATAAAAATCGATATCGACATACTGTTTTTTTTAGCAATTTTGGAAAGGGTATATTGTATTTGTGCAAAGTGCAAATGTATATAACAGAAAGAATGCTTCCAGAAGGAAGCATCTCTGACCCCATAAAGTATATATATTCTTGATCAGCATCAATAGCCGAGTCGATCTAGCCATGTCCGTCTGTTTGTCCGTCCGTCTGTCCGTATGTATGAACGCAAGGATATCAGAACCTATATGTAGGTCCTCTTAGTTCCTACGCAGATCGAATATGTTTTCGATAATCGATAACTTACTTCGTCTCCAAGCAATCGATGTTTTTTGAGCAAATTGGATAAATAATAAGAGCTAGAGTCACCAAACTTGATATGTTGTTTCTAGAATATTATATATATATCAAGTATCTTTCATTTTATACCTATCGCCACCTCCCCGCTAGCACCGTAGAGCTATAAATCAATTTAATAACCCAAATTATATTGCCAACCAATCTAAGCCACAATTTTAATGCAATTGAATTTTTGAGAATACAAAAATATTCTATGGTACAACAATATATACTGTAGAAAATTTCATTAAGATCGGTTAAGAGAAAACCAAAGTTATATGTAAATGCGCAATTGGATGGCACAGCTAGCGAAAACATCAAGTGTACACACACACATTTATGCGCGTCTGCTTCGCATTCTATCGCATTCTATCGCATTCTAACAGCATTGTAATTGCGAATTTTTTCTGTAATGCTATTTTAGTTCGGTTTTATCTCAATAATTCTTAATTATTGGTGTGGCTGTTGAGTAGAGGCATAGCAAGTGTTGCGGTCTGCCGCGAGTTCGAGCCTCACCGGGGCAACTATTTTTTTTTTTTGCTGGTTTGTCTGTTGGGTAGAGTCGTCAGCAAGTAATACAGTCAGTTGCGAGTTTGAGCCCTGCCAATAGAACTTTCTTTTTTTTTAATTTATCTTTATTACTTCAAATGAGCGCGTTGCGCGAACTGCATTTGGTGTTGGAAGAAGAGGTCGGGAGCTCCCGACTAGAACCTCTTACTTGTTTACTCTGAGTTCTTCAAATTTGCTGTCGTACAACCGCTTCTGTCGCAAGCAATAAAAGACATTAAAATACCCATTATACATATTGCGATAACGATGCGTCGCTCAACTCAGAAAAAATCGAATCACTGTTAAAAAAACAGATACAATATAGAAATCGTAAATGCGCTACCCTTCGACAGTAGTTTAAACGGCCAGGTAGAAGGGTTTCACAGTACCCTGACAGAAATTGCCAGGAGATTGAAATTAGATGGGAAAGCTAAGGATACAACAGAGTTGGTCATGAGGGCGACAATAGAATACAGTAGGTCAATCCATTGACGTCATATACGCCTCGTCAACCGAATTTAAACACTCCATAAAGAAAACAAGTAAGAGGTTCTAGTCGGGAGCTCCCGACTAGGGGATACCCTTAACCCTCTTCTTCCAACACCAAATGCAAATATATATACTATTCTCGAAGCTACATGTCAAGTTTGGTGACTCTAGCTCTTATTATTTACCAAAACTGCTTAAAAACAGGATTTCGATATACATTTTTATCGATTTCTTGGAAAACGGAGTAAGTTATCGATTATCGGAAACAAACTCGATCAGCGCAGGCACTAGGAGCACCTACATCTAAAATTTCAAGTCTCTAGCTCTTTAAGGTTCTGAGATCCTTGCGTTCATACATACGAACAGACGGACAGACGGACGAACAGACGGACGGCTATTGATGCTGATCAAGAATATACATACATTATGTGGTCGGAGATGCTTCCTTCTTCCTGTTACATACATTACCATTTTGCACAAATACAACATATACAATTCAGGGTATAAAAAGAGTGTTCGATGTAGGGGGAAGAGTATTTGAACCTTAACACTCTTATTCCAACACCAAATGCAGTAGTAATAAAGATAATTAAAAAAAAAAATTCCTTTGGCAGGGTTCGAACTCGCAACTGACCGCATTGCCTGTCGCCGCCTCTACCCAACAGACACACCAATTGCTAATTCTCCTAATTCTCAATGAGAAAAAAAAACCGATTAATATAGCAGCCCAGAAAACAAGACAATCGCAATTACAATGTTGTTGACAGAATTCGAAGAAGACGCGCATGCATTTTTTTCTTACATACATCTCATAGTACTATAAAATATTTGTGTATTATCAAAATGACAATTTCATTTAAAATTAAGCTAATATTGATGAGCAATACAAATTATGTTATTAACTTGATTGATAACTTTGTGGGGGTAGCGGGGAGGTGGTGATAGGTATAAAATGAAAGGTATTTGATATATGTATACTAATTCAGAAGCACCATATCAGGTTTTATGACTCTAGCTCCCATTGTTTACCCAATTTGCTCAAAAAACAGGATTTCAATATCGATTTTTATCGATTTCTTGGAAACGCGATAAGTTATCGAATATCGGAAACAAACTCGATCTGCGTGGGCACTAGGAGGACCTACAGCTAATTTCAAGTCTCTAGCTATTATAGGCTCTGAGATCCTTGCGTTCATACATACATACATACGGACAGACAGACAGACATACGGACATACAGACAGACAGACGGACAGACAGACAGACATGGCTAGATCGACTCGGATATTGATGCTGATCAAGAATATATATATATAGTTTATGTGGTCGGAGATGCTTCCTTCTGCCTGTTACATACATTTGCACAAATACATTATACCCTTTTTACCCATTTTCAACGGGCTCAGGGTATAAATAAGAGTAAAAATTAAGGCAGTAATTTCTATAGTTTACCATTCCTTTATTCAGACTTAAGCTTACGTTTTGAGCCCTCCTAGCGGTAGTAGACTCAAATTACATTTATTTTTGAATGGAAATGAATCAAAATGGGAACAAAGGGTTTTATAAGTCACTCTAGCTATTAAACAGATCTAACCAATATGGTAGATGAAACAGAAAAATTGTCCGAAATGTTTCCACAGTCGCATATGCGAAAAATGTTAGACGCTGATTATAATCACGTTTGAAGCCTATTGTCCGTTGTAAAAGTGCACCATAGGATGGCAAGAAGTTTCGGCTTCTTGGACACTGCCCTAAAAGTAGTTGCAGGCACACCAGACGCGTCCAATTTCGAAAGGCTAAGAATGTCCGAGTCAAGGCTAATTAAATCAAACACGCTCACGCTCGATAATTCAGGTAAAGTAAACCCCACCATTTTCGACCACAACGACTTGAATTCGAAAGCTGTGCTCAAGCGCTAAGCCCTGGTGTGACAGCTATCTTCCATTCTCAGCCCAGCGACCTAAGACCCATCACTCAAGTGGACAACGGCGTGATAATCATAATTGAAAGCACAGCGAAAATCAGCGCTGACGACGGTCCAGAAATTGAAATCAATGGCACCTATCTTGTCACATTTCAGCATTTCGCCGTGGTCAACGGAACCAATTTCAGCAACAAAAAAGAATAGCTGGAGTCGACTAGGTCACACGCAAACTCGCTTACCATCGTTATCGCTTTGAGTGCCGCCTGCAGTTGTTTTAGCCTAGCCTATCATCTCCTGAAGCGGCGACAAGTTTCGAAGAAACTACAAGAACCCATCAACAAATAAAACGTTAACGGATAGTTAACAAATAACTCTCGCTTGCTAAGTCCCTTATGTTTATATCTACCCTCGCTTGAACATTCTGCTGACGAATCAGTGCAATGCGCAGCTACAAGTAGTCGCTGGTAACATGACAGTTGCCTATGCCGCAAGTTGAATTGTTTATCAGTTAAGCTAAGTCTTATGCTGAGTCGGCATTGCCGGCTATGAATTCGGCAGCTTATCCTTCTGGTTTTGGCGCTAGCTTTAGTTTTTGACCCAACAATATTTTAGTTCTGTTCAAGTAAGCAAGCATACCGCCTGTTCAAAATACATTGCTCCGGCTGTTGCCGCAAATAGTACCATTTGTTTCATTGCTGCGCGACAAGACCAGCGATTGGATTGCTATAAGCTATCCCAACCTAACCTCCAGAGATCCTGCAATGGGACTTCTCCTGGATAACCTGCTCTCCAGAGATCCTGCAATTGGACTACTGGACAGCCTAATCTTCAGGGATCCCGCTACCGTACCATCCCTGCACACCCACATATTTGCCAGCGACAACGACACATGAAATAGTGATGGCGCGCGGAGGCATTACGAACCCGTCGCCAACTCTTCTACTCATACGCCTAGAGTAGTTGTATCTCGGAACATGTAAGTTCAAAGTTTAATTTCAAGTTGCAAATTTAAGAGATAAATTTCGAAGAGTAAAATTTTCTATTTGAACAAAATTTAAAAATGAATAAGAGATCTATATGCAAGTTGATAGCAGCCGAGTGCGAGTATTTTTACCATTCAAAAATAATCCAATGTACGAGCCTGATAGTGATCTTTTAACTCTTGCCAAGTAAAACAAGTAAGAGGTTCTAGTCGGTGGCTCCCGACTAGGGAATACCCTGAACCCTCTTATTGCAACACCAAATGCAGCTCGCGCTAATAGATAGAGAGTAGCGGGGAGGTGGCGATAGGTATAAAATGAAAGATACTTGATATATATATACTTTTCTAGAAGCTACATGTCAAGTTTGGTGACAAATACTGTAGAAAATTTCATTAAGATCGGTTAAGAGAAAACCAAAGTTATATGTAAATGCGCAATTGGATGGCACAGCTAGCGAAAACATCAAGTGAACACACACACATTTATGCGCGTCTGCTTCGCATTCTATCGCATTCTATCGCATTCTAACAGCATTTTTTCTGTAATGCTATTTTAGTTCGGTTTTTTCTCAATAATTCTTAATTATTGGTGTGGCTGTTGAGTAGAGGCATAGCAAGTGTTGCGGTCTGCCGCGAGTTCGAGCCTCACCGGGGCAACTATTTTTTTTTTTGCTGGTTTGTCTGTTGAGTAGAGTCGTCAGCAAGTAATACGGTCAGTTGCGAGTTTGAACCCTGCCAATAGAACTTTTTTTGTTATACCCTGAACCCATTAAAAATGGGTAAAAGGGGTATTATGTTTTTGTGCAAAATGCAAATGTATGTAACAGGCAAAAGGGAGCATCTCCGACCCCATAAAGTATATATATTCTTGATCAGCATCAATAGCCGAGTCGATCTAGCCATGTCCGTCTGTCTGTCTGTCTGTCCGTCCGTCCGTCCGTCCGTCCGTATGTATGAACGCAAGGATCTCAGAACCTATAAGAGCTAGAGACTTGAAATTTTAGATGTACGTGCTCCTAGTGCCCGCGCAGATCTAGTTTGTTTCCGATAAACGATAACTTTCCCCGTTTCCAAGTAATCGATAAAAATGTATATCGAAATCCCGTTTTTTAAGCAATTTTGGTAAATAATAAGCCAACTCCCCGCTACTCTATATCTATAAGCGCGCGCTGCATTTGGTGATGGAATAAGAGGGTTCAGGGTATCCCCTAGGAGCTCCCGACTAGAACCTCTTACTTGTTTTAATTTATCTTTATTACTTCAAATGAGCGCGTTGCGCGAACTGCATTTGGTGTTGGAAGAAGAGGTCGGGAGCTCCCGACTAGAACCTCTTACTTGTTTACTCTGAGTTCTTCAAATTTGCTGTCGTACAACCGCTTCTGTCGCAAGCAATAAAAGACATTAAAATACCCATTATACATATTGCGATAACGATGCGTCGCTCAACTCAGAAAAAATCGAATCACTGTTAAAAAAACAGATACAATATAGAAATCGTAAATGCGCTACCCTTCGACAGTAGTTTAAACGGCCAGGTAGAAGGGTTTCACAGTACCCTGACAGAAATAGCCAGGAGATTGAAATTAGATGGGAAAGCTAAGGATACAACAGAGTTGGTCATGAGGGCGACAATAGAATACAGTAGGTCAATCCATTGACGTCATATACGCCTCGTCAACCGAATTTAAACACTCCATAAAGAAAACAAGTAAGAGGTTCTAGTCGGGAGCTCCCGACTAGGGGATACCCTTAACCCTCTTCTTCCAACACCAAATGCAAATATATATACTATTCTCGAAGCTACATGTCAAGTTTGGTGACTCTAGCTCTTATTTACCAAAACTGATTAAAAACAGGATTTCGATATACATTTTTATCGATTTCTTGGAAAACGGAGTAAGTTATCGATTATCGGAAACAAACTCGATCAGCGCAGGCACTAGGAGCACCTACATCTAAAATTTCAAGTCTCTAGCTCTTTAAGGTTCTGAGATCCTTGCGTTCATACATACGAACAGACGGACAGACGGACGAACAGACGGACGGCTATTGATGCTGATCAAGAATATACATACATTATGTGGTCGGAGATGCTTCCTTCTTCCTGTTACATACATTACCATTTTGCACAAATACAACATATACAATTCAGGGTATAAAAAGAGTGTTCGATGTAGGGGGAAGAGTATTTGAACCTTAACACTCTTATTCCAACACCAAATGCAGTAGTAATAAAGATAATTAAAAAAAAAAAATTCCCTTGGCAGGGTTCGAACTCGCAACTGACCGCATTGCCTGTCGCCGCCTCTACCCAACAGACACACCAATTGCTAATTCTCCTAATTCTCAATGAGAAAAAAAAACCGATTAATATAGCAGCCCAGAAAACAAGACAATCGCAATTGCAATGTTGTTGACAGAATTCGAAGAAGACGCGCATGCATTTTTTTCTTACATACATCTCATTGTACTATAAAATATTTGTGTATTATCAAAATGACAATTTCATTTAAAATTAAGCTAATATTGATGAGCAATACAAATTATGTTATTAACTTGATTGATAACTTTGTGGGGGTAGCGGGGAGGTGGTGATAGGTATAAAATGAAAGGTATTTGATATATGTATACGAATTTAGAAGCACCATATCAGGTTTTATGACTCTAGCTCCCATTGTTTACCCAATTTGCTCAAAAAACAGGATTTCAATATCGATTTTTATCGATTTCTTGGAAACGCGATAAGTTATCGAATATCGGAAACAAACTCGATCTGCGTGGACACTAGGAGGACCTACAGCTAATTTCAAGTCTCTAGCTATTATAGGCTCTGAGATCCTTGCGTTCATACATACATACATACGGACAGACAGACAAACAGACGGACAGACAGACAGACATGGCTAGATCGACTCGGATATTGATGCTGATCAAGAATATATATATATAGTTTATGTGGTCGGAGATGCTTCCTTCTTCCTGTTACATACATTTGCACGAATACATTATACCCTTTTTACCCATTTTCAACGGGTTCAGGGTATAAATAAGAGTAAAAATTAAGGCAGTAATTTCTATAGTTTACCATTCCTTTATTCAGGCTTAAGCTTACGGTTTGAGCCCTCCTAGCGGTAGTAGACTCAAATTACATTTATTTTTGAATGACAAAGGGTTTTATAAGTCACTCTAGCTATTAAACAGACCTAACCAATATGGTAGATGAAACAGAAAAATTGTCCGAAATGTTTCCACAGTCGCATATGCGATAAATGTTAGACGCTGATTATAATCACGTTTGAAGCCTATTGTCCGTTGTAAAAGTGCACCATAGGATGGCAAGAAGTTCTGACTTCTTGGGCACTGCCCTAAAAGTAGTTGCAGGCACACCAGACGCGTCCAATTTCGAAAAGCTAAGAATGTCCGAGTCAAGGCTAATTTAATCAAACACGCTCACGCTCGATAATTCGGGTAAAGTAAACCCCACCATTTTCGACCACAACGACTTGAATTCGAAAGCTGTGCTCAAGCGCTAAACCCTGGTGTGACAGCTATCTTCCATTCTCAGCCCAGCGACCTAAGACCCATCACTCAAGTGGACAACGGCGTGATAATCATAATTGAAAGCACAGCGAAAATCAGCGCTGACGACGGTCCAGAAATTGAAATCAATGGCACCTATCTTGTCACATTTCAGCATTTCGCCGTGGTCAACGGGACCAATTTCAGCAACAAACAAGTAAGAGGTTCTAGTCGGGAGCTCCCGACTAGGGGATACCCTGAACCCTCATATTCCAACACCAAATGCAGCGCGCGCTTATAGATAGAGAGTAGCGGGGAGGTGGCGATAGGTATAAAATGAAAGATAATCGATATATATATACTTTTCTAAAAGCTACATGTCAAGTTTGGTGACTCTAGCTCTTATTATTTACCAAAATTGCTTAAAAAACAAGATTTCGATATACATTTTTATCGATTACTTGGAAACGGGGCAAGTTATCGTTTATCGGAAACAAACTCGATCTGCGTAGGAACTAGGAGCAGCTACATCTAAAATTACAAGTCTCTAGCTCTTATAGGTTCTGAGATCCTTGCGTTCATACATACGGACGGACGGACGGACGGACGGACGGACGGACGGACGGACAGACAGACGGACATGGCTAGATCGACTCGGCTATTGATGCTGATCAAGAATATATATACTTTATGGGGTCGGAGATGCTTCCTTCTGCTGGTTACATACATTTACATTTTTCACAAAAACATAATACCCCTTTTACCCATTTTTAATGGGTTCAGGGTATAAAAAGAAGAGCTGGAGTCGACTAGGTCACACGCAAACTCGCTTACCATCGTTATCGCTTTGAGTGCCGCCTGCAGTTGTTTTAGCCTAGCCTTTCATCTCCTGAAGCGGCGACAAGTTTCGAAGAAACTACAAGATCCCATCAACAAATATAACGTTACCGGGGACGCTCACGAACTTAGTGGGGGGATAGTTAACAAATAACTCTCGCTTGCTAAGTCCCTCATGTTTATATCTACCCTCGCTTGGACATTCTGCTGACGAATCAGTGCAATGCGCAGCTACAAGAAGTCGCTGGTAACATGACAGTTGCCTATGCCGCAAGTTGAATTGTTTATCAGTTAAGCTAAGTCTTATGTTGAGTCGGCATTGCCGGCTATGAATTCGGCAGCTTATCCTTCTGGTTTTGGCGCTAGCTTTAGTTTTTGACCCAACAATATTTTAGTTCTGTTCAAGTAAGCAAGCATACCGCCTGTTCAAAATACATTGCTCCGGCTGTTGCCGCAAATAGTACCATTTGTTTCATTGCTGCGCGACAAGACCAGCGATTGGATTGCTATTAGCTATCCCAACCTAACCTCCAGAGATCCTGCAATGGGACTTCTCCTGGATAACCTGCTCTCCAGAGATCCTGCAATTGGACTACTTCTGGACAGCCTAATCTTCAGGGATCCCGCTACCGTACTATCCCTGCACACCCACATATTTGCCAGCGACAACGACACATGAAATAGTGATGGCGCGCGGAGGCATTACGAACCCGTCGCCAACTCTTCTACTCATACGCCTAGAGTAGTTGTATCTCGGAACATGTAAGTTCAAAGTTTAAATTCAAGTTGCAAATTTAAGAGATAAATTTCGAAGAGTAAAATTTTCTATTTGAACAAAATTTAAAAATGAATAAGAGATCTATATGCAAGTTGATAGCAGCCGAGTGCGAGTATTTTTACCATTCAAAAATAATCCAATGTATGAGCCTAATAGTGATCTTTTAACTCTTGCCAAGTAAAACAAGTAAGAGGTTCTAGTCGGTGGCTCCCGACTAGGGGATACCCTGGACCCTCTTATTGCAACACCAAATGCAGCTCGCTCTAATAGATAGAGAGTAGCGGGGAGGTGGCGATAGGTATAATATTAAAGATACTTGATATATATATACTTTTCTAGAAGCTACATGTTAAGTTTGGTGACTCTAGCTCTTATTATTTACCAAAATTGCTTACAAAACGGGATTTCGATATACATTTTTATCGATTACTTGGAAACGGGGACAGTTATCGTTTATCGGAATCAAACTCGATCTGCGCGGGCACCAGGAGGACCTACAGCTAAAATTTCAAGTCTCTAGCTCTTATAGGTTCTGAGATCCTTGCGTTCATACATACGGACGGACGGACGGACGGACAGACAGACGGACATGGCTAGATCGACTCGGCTATTGATGCTGATCAAGAATATATATACTTTATGGGGTCGGAGATGCTTCCTTCTGCCTGTTACATACATTTGCACTTTGCACAAATACAATATACCCTTTTTACCCATTTTCAATGGGTTCAGGGTATAAAAAGGTAATTGGCCCCCCAAGCTTAAACCTATCAGAGAATATCTGTTGGAGCAGATATAGATATAGTAAAATCGGAACTCGATTTTTATGATGTTGCAGACGAATACGTAGTACGGAGGCAATCCGCCACAGATGCTTATGAACTTTTCAAGTCATACGATGGCAGAGGTGGCCATTACCGCTCAAAGCCGTTACAATTATCCAAAATAAAATTCGAGGACCAGCAATAGCATTACTTGTTTCTCACAATACGGTAATAAACTTTGATGCCATCATAGCTAGGTTAGACTGTACCTATGCTGACAAGACATTACTATGCCTTCTACCACAGAGGCTAGAGATGGTCAGACATGGAGATTTAGGTCTCATGGATTACTATGATGAAGTCAAAAAAATCTTGACTTTAGTAACCAATAAAATTTTCATGTCGAGCGAAATTATAGAAGCGTTCTTACTTAACGAAGAAGTTAGGGCAGACGCATTGCATGTGTTCATTTCGGGTTTGAAAAAACCCCAAAAAGCAATTGTTTTTTCGGCACAGCCAAAAGACTTGCCATTCGCTTTGGGTCTGGCCCTGTTACACAGTCTGACGTGTTGTGTCTCTTTTGGGCCTGTGCACTATTGGTTTGGGATTTCCCATGATCAGTGCGCTGACTATACTAAGACGGTTCTTGGGGGTTCCACTTGACCTTCCGTCCCATTATGTTCTAGATTAGGATTATTGTTTTGCTTTTTAAAAAAAATGTGGGTTCTTTACCGCCCTGTTACCTTTGCCCTGCTTGGTATGCGAGCGATTCTTATTATTTTCGTTCGCTTGCGCTTTCTCTTCTATAACGCTGGCATAGGAAGCTGAAAGCACTTCGCTCAATGCTGGCCTCCGCTTCTTTGGTCAGAGCCCATCCGCTTTGGCTCTGACCAAAGAAACGGAGACCAAGTCTTTTTGCTGTGCGGGAAAAAAATTGTTTTTAATGATTTTTTCAAACCCGAAATGAACACATGCAATGCGTCTGCCCTTACTTCTTCATGACAATTTTATTGGTTACCAAAGTCAACTTTCGTTCGACTTCATCATAGAAATCCATGAGTCCTGTCGTAGAAGACATAGTGATGTCTTGTCAGCATAGGTACAGTCTAACCTAGCTATGATGGCATAAAAGCTAACTAACGTATTGTGAGAAACTAATAATGGTCTTGCTGGTCCTCGAATTTTGTTGCGGATAGTTGTAACGACTTTGAGCGGTAATGGCCACTGCTGCCATCGTATGGCTTGAAAGTTCGTAAGCATCTGTGGCGGTTGCCTCCATGCCAAGTATTCGTCCGCAAATTTTACTATATCTAACGGTATATCCTACGTTACGTCTGGCCCAACAGATATTCTCTGATAGGTTTCAACTTTGGGGGTCTCTATGCGTAAACTGTTAACCTGCGCCTTTATTTGATTAAACTGCCTCTGGAATCTAAGCTCTTGCTTCCCCAAGGCAAGGGAAACTGCGCTTTCTATTAAGGTTTGGATTTGATTCGGGTCTATAATTCTTTCGGTTTGTACTTGACTAACCTCGTGTTCAGCTCCCTAGCTGTCTTCACTATCGTATTCAATTTATATCTGCCTTGACCGGCAAGAGTTAAAAGATCACTATCAGGTTCGTGTATTGGATTTTTTTTGAATAGTAAAAACGCTCGCCCTCACTTGGCTGCTATCAGCTTGCATATAGATCTCTAATTAATTCTTACACCCTGAACCCATTGAAAATGGTTAAAAAGGGTATTATGTATTTGTGCAAATGTATGTAACAGGCAGAAGGAAGCATCTCCGACCCCATTAAGTATATAAATTATTGATCAGCATCAACAGCCGTGTCGATCTAGCCATGTCCGTCTGTCTGTCTGTCTGTCGAGCGAAAAATATTGAGAAAAGTGGAAAAAATCCCCAAATTTATATCAGGAACATTTCACGGGATCTTGGGCAAGAAATCGGTGTCATTGCTTCCCGCGAAATAATAAGAAAGGTTCTGAAATCCAATGCCGATACATCGCGCGTTGCACGTAAGAAGCCCCAGCTTTTAAATATTAATATTGAAAAGAGGCTTTCATTCGCGCAAATGCACCTGGAGAAGCCAGCAGGGTATTGGGATGACTTTATATTCTGTGACGAAACTAAAATTATGCTTTTTCATAATGATGGACCATCCTGAGTCTGTCGGAAGCCCTTAAAGCCATTGGAAACCCGGAACAAAATACCGATAGTAAAGTTTGGAAAGCTTTCCGTGACAGGGCGTTGGTGTCTTGGCTTTTCCTGCACTATGAATGATGTTAAATATTTGGAAATATTATAGACTTATTTAATAAGTAGTGCAAATTTCAAATTTTACCAAGATAATGACCCCAAGCATAAGGCTCATATGGTGAAGATCTGGTTGCTATCCACAGCACAGAGTCCTGACATAAATCCAATCGAAAATTTTTGGTCCTTTTTACTGAAAAAGGTGACAAAAAGGAGTCCGAAATCTTGCGACGAATTAAAAGCTGTTATTCTTGAAGAATGGATAAAGATTCCTGAATCTTATAACATGGATAACCTGGTTAAGACTATGAACCGGAGATTGCAGGCTGTATGTGCTGCTTAGGGCCGTCATACAAAGTATTAGCTTCTTTTTTATACTTATTTCCATAAATATTGTAGGTCTAAATCGTTTTGTCAGAACAATTTCTTGACACCATTAACAATGGATACTTTTTTAGTTTTTTTTTTTTAAATTGTTTGGAGCAATGGATCGCAATATGTATTTTTTTTTTAAATATTTCTAAGAAAAATAATTTATCGATATAAAATATGTAAAAAATAAAAACTTTAAAACTATAAATCTGGAAAATATGAGGTTTTCGCACATAAAAAATAAAAACTTTAAAAGTTTGTGGTTTAAATTGCATAAAAATCTGGGAAATATGCGTTTTTCGCTTTGTCAAAATAATTTCTTGACATACTGTACATATCAAGTATCTTTCATTTTATTCCTATCGCCACCCCCCGCTTTTACCACATAGCTATAAATCATGTTAATAACCCAACTTGTATTGCCCACCAATTTAAGCTACAATTTTAATGCAATTTACTTTGGGAGAATATACAAATATGCTGAAAATTGCATCAAGATTGGTTAAGAAACACAAAGGAAATTGTGTTTTTGCTTCCCACGTGTTTGCGGCAAATTGCAAGCATTTCTGTATTCATGAACACATACACTCATTCATGCGCGTCTTCATTGAATTATATCAACTGCTTTGCAATAGCGATTGTATTGTTTTCTGTGCTACTATTTTTTAATTCTTTTCTTCTAATTAAGACTCAATAGTTGGTGCTTTTGGGTAGAGGCGGCGGCAAGCAGAGCGGTTTTGTCGTGAAATGTCTGACGCATAGAAGGACACATCTCCGACCCCATAAAGTATATATATTCTTGATCAGTATTAACAGCCGAGTCGATATAGCCATGTCCGTCTTTCCGTCTGTCTTTTTCTATGTCTCAGTTTTAAAGCTATCTTTATGAAACTTTGCAGAAGTCCCTCTTTCTGTTGCACGCAGCACATATGTCAAAACCAGCTGGATCGGACAACTATATCATATAGATGCCATAGGAACGATCGGTCGAAAACTAGGTTTTTGATTAAAAATCTGTTTTGTTTAGCAAGATATCTTGACCAAACTCGGCATGAACTATTTTCCCTGTGCTTCTTAGATACGGGCAAAGCACTATGAGCATTATGAAAAGGTTGGGTCTGCAGGGGTATTAGATCTTGGCCGTGCCGAAGATAGCCTTTCTTTCTCGTTTTCAATTTATTTATATTACCACGAAAGCAAACGAGACGTAGCGCGCACTGCATTTGGTGTTAGAAGACTACGGTTCAGGGTATCTCCTAGTCGGGGGCTCCCGACTAGAACCTCTTACTTGTTTCTTTTTAGAATCATTTCTTTAAACTGTTTTTTGACCGAGGTCCGCACCACTATTTCATTGACATTAGTAAAGCTTACACTCTCACAGTCGTGGTTCTCCAATTTTTCTCTCCTATCTAGATATGTTAAGGTGCTGTCATGCAGATTTAACGTAACACCAGCCTGCGTTATCAGGTCAAAGCTTATGATAGCGTCAAATAAGATCAGCGTGTCTAGAATGCAAAAGGAAAGAATGGCCAAATATCTTCAAAAGGCATTTGTTTTGAAGTTTACTGGAGCCATGAACAGAGCTCACAGTGAAAGGTTAGCGGCTGGCACTACTTTTTTCTAACTCATTTATGGACCTAACGTCGTTTTTAGCCGCCCCCGAGTCTATCAAAGTTTTTAAAATTCTCCTAGCCAACTGTTGTTTAATAAACAATAGGCCATAAATGGCATCTTACTAGCGTGTTAACAACATCGCTCAAAGCGTCCCTGCTGACCAAAAACAGAGCTTTGAGGAGAAAGCGTCAAACGCTGTAGCCAGTATAGGCGATGACAATGACTCATTGCATTTTTTAGAGAACGTTCCCGACTATCGTTTATTCAACGACAGTTGGCTGGGAGAATTTTAAGAAGAATTTAAGATTTTTTTATTTTGATAAACACAGGGGCCGCTAAAAACTACGTTAGGCCCATAAAGGAGTTAAATCAAGAAAGAGGTTCTAGTCGGAAGCTTCCGACTAGGAAATACCCTAAACCCTCTTATGCAGCACGCGCTACACGCTCGTTTGAACTAACAAAGATAAATTAAAAGAAAATAGTTCCATTGGCAGGGTTCAAACTATCGCCGATCGCTATCCAATGTCTAGAATTCCTATGATTCTAGCGAACTAAGGAAAGGTAAAAATTTTCACAACCCTCGACTTTTAGTCGGGTTACCATCAAATATATCTTTCTGATCAAGAACTCGAGAAAACATCATCTTCAGAAAACGGCGGAAAATATGAATTCTGTCGTTTACCATTTGGTCTAAAAAATGCGGAAAGCTTTTTCCAAAGGGCCATAGACGACGTTGTAAGAGAACAAATAGGGAAAATATGTTACGTATGTGTAGATGACGTAATAATTTTCTCAGAAAATGAAGTCGATCATGTGAAACTTATCGACCCGGTTCTAAAGACCTGTGTGATGCTAATATGAGAATATGACAAAAAAAGAGTCGAATACTTAGGTTTCGTAGTAACCAACAACTGGTCCAAAACAGACCCTGAAAAAGGAAGGACCACTCAACAATCTGAAGACCCAAAAAGCCTTGAAAGCCTTACATCATTCCTTGGATTAGCTAGCTTTTATAGAGGATTATAGAAAAGACTTCGAGTCAATAGCAGGGCCCTTGAGTTTACATACTTAAGGGAGAAAATTGAACAGTTAACAAACACATGTCAAGAAAGGTTAAGGTTGAATTTAACTAAACTCAACGCAATGCCTTTTTACGGCTACGAAACATTTTAGCACCAGAAGATGTCAAGCTAATGTATACGGATTTTAGTCAGCCTTTTAACCTGACCACAGATGCTTCCATAAGCGGCATCGAAGTTGTCCCATCTTAAGGCGGCAGACCGATTACAATGATCTCCAGAACGATTAAGCAAAGTGAATCGCATTATGCGACAAACGAGAGGGAATTGTTGGCCATTGTGTGGGCCTTAGGGAAGCTACAAAATTACTTATATGGAACCAAAGAAATTAATATTTTGACGGACCATCAACCCCTGACTTTCGCCGTATCTGACAGAAATACGAACGCAAAAATCAAAAGGTGGAAATCCTTTACTGAATAACACAGTGAAAAAGTGTTCTATAAACCGGGTAAAGAAAATTTCGTGGCTGATGCCCTTTCTAGGCAAAACGTTAAAGCCTTAGAAAATGAACCCCAGTCTGACGCTGCGACAGTCCATAACTGTCACTCACCTACACGGTAGAGACGACTGAGAAACCAGTAAACTGATCCAAAAAAACAAATCATTTTAGAAGATGCACATTTCTCATTACGTCTAAAATTTATAATTTTCAGTCAGAAAATTCGCCACCTGATCCACTTTACAGACAAAAACTCCCTCATTGAGACATTAAAACCGGTCATCATTCCGGACGCGGACGCAATCCATTGCGTTGCCAACGCTATCCAGCTTTCAACACGATTTGGTGTAAAATCCTGCAATCAAGTTTTGGCACAGCATAAACTATGTGTCAGATACCACTGACAAAAATTAACAAATAGAGATAATTGTCGCCCAGCATAACCGCGCACACAGGGTCGCTCAGGAATATGTTAAGCAAGTTCTTCGCGACTACTACCTTCCTAAAATGAGCACCCTGGCCTATGAAATCGTCCTGAATTGCAAGGTGTGCAGTAGGTCAAACTACGATAGTCACCCTAAAAAACAGGCAGTTGGCACTACACCAATCCTTTCTTACGCTGGCGAAATACTTCATATTGATATTTTTCCATTGACAAAAAACTATTCCTAACTTGTATAGACAAATTATCCAAATTTGTTGTCGTACAACCGCTTCTGTCGCGAACAATGAAAAACTTTAAAATACCCATAATAGAATTGATCAACTTGTTCCCGGAAACAAGGAAATATATTGCGATAACGAAGCGTCGCTCAACTCGAAAACAATCGTATCACTGTTAATTAACAACTACAATATAGATTTCGTAAATGCGCTACCACTCCACAGTCGTTCAAACGGACAGGTAGAATGGTTTCACAGTACCCTGACGGATTGCCAGGAGTTTGAAATAAGATGGGAAAGCTAACGATACAACACAGTTGATGATGAGGGCGACAGTAGAATACAGAAGGTCAATCCATTCTGTCACAGACCAAACACCCGTTGACGTCATATACGCCTCGTCAACCGAATTAAGACACTCCATAAAGAAAAAAAATGTAAAAAGCACAACAGGCCATGTTTGAAAGATGCAACGCAACCAGACAAAATAGAGTGTTCGAAGTAGGGGAAAGAGTATTTGAAAAAAAAAAACAACAAACAGCAAACTGACTCCGTTGTGTTCAGAACAGAAAGTACAAGCAGATTTGGGAACCTCGGTTCAGATTAATGGGAGGGTGGTCAAATAAAAATTAAGGGTAAAAATGAACACGCAGTAATTGAACCCTGAACCCATTGAAAATGGGTATAATGTATTTGTGCAAATGTATGTAACAGACAGAAGGAAGAATAAACAGCCTGTCTGTCCGTCCGTCTGTGTGTATGAATGCAAGGATCTCAGCGCCTATAAGAGCTAGAGACATTTTAGTTGTAGGTCCTCCTAGTCCATGCGCAGATCGAGTTTGTTTCCTATAATCGATAATTTGTCGCGAGACCTTCAGTCTCTAGCTCTTATAGGTTCTGATATCCTTGCGCTCATACATACGGACAGACGGACAAACGGGCAGACGGGCACACAGACAGAAGAGCATGGCTAGATCGACTCGTCTATTGATGCTGATCAAGAATATATATACTTTTTGGGGCCGGAGATGCTTCCTTCGGCCTGTTGCATACATTCGCACAAAAACATGATACCCTTTTTACTCATTTTCAATGGGCTTAGGGTATAAAACCCAATTTTATAAGTCCAAAAACTTATTAATACTTAATTTATTTTATCGCTCCTATTTTCTTTTTCGTATGGTTGAACATTTTGAAGATTTTATTTTTTGTTCAAAGATCCGCTGGCCATAAAATCATTTAAGTGATCAGTCACTTGACCTACATATGCAAGTGCAGGTGCTTGCCAAGCGTTTACCCTTTCGGCCCAACGGGCTACTACAGGTAATAAGGGGTTAAGATTCATTCAGCAATCCAAACCCGAAATCATAAATAAGAAGGACGCGCTTCAGACGTGTGCTAATAATGAAATTTTCATTTGCGCTCATGCTCTGCCCATTCACTCACTTTTGTGTGTGTCTGTCTGTGGGTAGAGGTCGAAAATCAGAAATCCCAAAAACTTCAAAACTTGCCAAATTTGCATCGTTTGTTTGTGCGTCGTTTGTATTGTGCATGTATAGCAAGTCCAAAAATTGTTAATTGCTAAGGTACCCTTACAAAGAATAACGAGGCAAAATTCAAGAATTTCGCATCGACGTTCATTATTTCATATTACTCTTTCCTTCAAAAGCGAAGAAATGCCTCCGAAATTTGAGAAATTTTGGGGACACATACACACATACATTTAAACGATTCCTAGACATAATGCCCATAGAGCATAAAGTAATAAACAGACCAAGAGGAGGCATTTGGATCAAAAGCTCTTTTTCAAAAATTCTGAAGCCAGATACAGAGGTTGCAAATACAACGCCCGGCTGTCTGCAGCGAATTCAAAGACAACTCCAAAACATTTTCCATAAGAACCAACAACAACCATAAGCAAAACAAACGACTCGACAATGAAAAAAGCACACCACAAATTCTGTCCCTTTTTTGTTTGAGGCTACAGCCCATTGAGTAATAAAGAGACAGAGCTGAAGGCTTGCTCCGAGCTTTTTTTACCGTTTTGAAAATCCCGAGAGGTAGATCGGGTTGGTCCGCAAACGCAAAATCAAACCCAAAAATAAAGCTCATTTACTATAGGAAGCAACAACAAATCACTCGCAAAACAACAACAGTGCGTATGAAAACCCATTTGTTTTTTTCGTCGTCCGTCTTGACCACAAGTTTCTGCGCGATGATGAGGACATAGGAAACTCAGTGCAAAGAAAAGGGACAAATAATGCCACTGTGTTTGTTGGTTTCTCTGTCGTTCTAACAAGGCGGCGCGTAGAAACAACAACAGCACAATTTGGGTATTAAATTGTTGTTGCATAGCCGAGTCTCGGCGCAAGTAGGTAGAAAATTTGAATGCCATGCCAGTCAACTCAAAGGGTTACGCATACGGCGCGTCAACATCATATACTATTACGTCACGTTTTAAAGAATTTCATTTCTTGTGATGCTTAGAATATGTGACGTCACATGCGCAACAGAATATTGCAATCTTCTTAAATTCATATACTTCCCTTGGCTTCGAAAACACACACATGCATATTTTTTGCCAATGTGTGTGAGATGAGGCACACATGCCAACAACTATTTGGCGCGTCGAAGCATTGATGCCCTTATTTATAGAAATGGTATAGAATGTTTCAAGAAAACAATTATTATTGATTGTACTAATAGTTGCACACTAAATACGATATTATATATTTCTCAAAGATTAGATAAAAATGTTTATATGAGAAGGTTAGTGGTACTTGGTTACAGAACTTATGAATAGTTAAAATACCCTATTTTGAGCAAGGGTGCCTTGCTGATCGAAAAATGAAAAATTATAAAATCTGCCGGGCTGCTTTCAAGTTGAAAGCAAGTGGAGAAGAAGAAGGCATGGCTTTGTGACTTTGCGAATGATAGGCATAGCAGTATTTAGAAACAACCACAATGAGTTAGAAGGGTGCAGAATCTAAGATCATAGGCTGTAGCCTCATACAAAAAAGGGATAGAATTTGTGGTGTGCTTTTTTCATTGTCGAGTCGTTTGTTTTGCTTATGGTTGTTGTTGGTTCTTATGGAAAATGTTTTGAAGTTGTCTTTGAATTTTGGGCATCGGCAGAAGTAGCTGCAGACAGCCGGGCGTTGTGTTTGCAACCTCTGTATCTGGCTTCAGAATTTTTGAAAAAGAGCTTTTGATCCAAATGCCTCCTCTTTGTCTGTTTATTACTCTATGGCCATAGAGTTATAAACAGACCATAGAGTAATAAACAGACCAAGAGGAGGCATTTGGATCAAAAGCTCTTTTCCAAAAATTCTGAAGCCAGATACAGAGGTTGCAAACACAACGCCCGGCTGTCTGCAGCAAATTCAAAGACAACTTCAAAACAATTTCCATAAGAACCAACAACAACCATAAGCAAAACAAACGACTCGACAATGAAAAAAGCACACCAAAAATTCTATCTCTTTTTTGTTTGAGGCTACAGCCTATGATCTTAGCTTCTGCACCCTTCTAACTCATTGTTGTGGTTTCTAAGCACTGCAATGCCTATTATTCGCGAAGTCATGTCTTCTTCTTCTCCACTCACTTTCAACTTGCAAGCAGCTCAGCAGATTTTTATAATTTTTCATTTTTCGACCAGCAAGGCACCCTTTCTCAAAATAGGGTATTTTAATTATTCATAAGCAATGTAACCAAATAGCACAAAACTTCTTATAAATACATTTTTATCCAATGTCTATGATATAATATAATTTCCTATTTAGTGTGCAACTATTGGTACAATTATTATTAATTTTTTTCTTGAAACATTATATACCATTTCTATAAATAAGGGTATTAATGCCGCGACGCGCCTAATAGTTGTTGTATGTGTGTCTCATCGCACACATATGGTGCAAATCTGCAAGGGAAGTCTATGAACTTAAGAAGGTTGCAATATTCTGTTCGCATGTGACGTCACAGCCTACGGCTTTTTCCGTGCGATCATTTCGTAATTAAAATGATTACATATGTCAATCAATTATTTACTATAAAGGACCCTATTCATAAATTATTTAAATGTACGTAATAAAGGTAGAAATATATACTAAACATCACAAGAAATGAAATTCTGTGAAATGTGACGTCATAATATATGATGTTGCGCCGTGCGCGTAACCCTTTGATCTGAATGCCATGGCCTGCTGGCATTCAAATTTTCTACCTACTTGCGCCGAGACTGGCTCTGCACAACAATTTAATACCCAAATTGTGCTGTTGTTGTTTCTACGCGCTGCCTTGTAGGAACGACAGAGAAACCCGCAAAGAACACAGTGGCATTATTTGTCCTATTCTTTGCACTGAGTTTCCTATGTCCTCTAAATCTTGCTTCAGAATTTCATAGATCACAACGGGGGACGAAGAAAAAATGGGTTTTCGTGCGCAATGTTGCTCAATGGCATAGAGTAATAAACAGACCAAGAGCGGAAGATTCGCTCCGAGCTTTTATTACCGTTTTAATTCTGAAGCCAGGTCGTTAAGGTTGGTCCGCAAACGCAAAATCAAACTCAAGAAATAAAGCTCATTTACCATAGGAAGCAACAACAAATCACTAGCAAAACAACAACATTGCGCACGAAAACCCATTTTTCTTCGTCCCCCGTTGTGATCTTGAAATTCTGAAGCAAGATTTAGAGGACATAGGAAACTCAGTGCAAAGAATAGGGACAAATATGCCACTGTGTTCTTTGCGGGTTTCTCTGTCGTTCCTACAAGGCAGCGCGTAGAAACAACAACAGCACAATTTGGGTCTAATTTGTTGTTGCAGAGCCGAGTCTCGGCGCAAGTAGGTAGAAAATTTGAATCCCAGCAAGCCATGGCATTCAAATCAAAGGGTTACGCGCACGGCGCGCTAACATAAGAATTTGACGTCACTTTTATGGAATTCTATTTCTAGTCTTGAGTATTTATTTCTACCTTTATTACGTACATTTAATAATTTTATAGGGTCCTTTTAGTAATTTGATTGACATTGTATCATTTTTTAATTACGAAATGATGCACGGAAAAGCCTTAGGCTGTGACGTCACATGCGCAACAGAATTTGCAATCTTCTTAAGTCCATAGAGTTCCCTTGGCTTGGCAGACACTCTATGTGCCGATTTGCACCAATTTGTGCCATGAGACACACATACAACAACTATTAGGCGCGTCGCGGCATTGATACCCTTATTTATAGAAATGGTATTAATGTTTCAAGAAAAAATTAATATAATTTACCAATAGTTGCACAGTAAATACGAAAATATATTTTTCATAGACATTGGATAAAAATGTTTTATAAGAAGTTTTGTGCTATTTGGTTACATTGTTTATGAATATTAAATACCCTATTTTAAGAAAGGGTGCCTTGCGGTCGAAAATGAAAAATTATAAATCTGCCGAGCTGCTTGCAAGTGAAAGTGAGTGGAGAAGAAGAAGACATGACTATGCGAATTTAGGCATACAGTGCTTAGAAACCACAACAATGAGTTAGAAGGGTGCGCAGCTAAGATATAGGCTGTAGCCCCAAACAGAAAAGGGATAGAATTTGTGGTGTGCTTTTTTCATTGTCGGTCGGTTGTTGTTGGTTCTTTGGAAAATGTTTTGAAGTTGTCTTTGAATTTGCTGCAGACAGCCGGGCGTTGTGTTTGCAACCTCTGTTCTGGCTTCAGAATTTTTGGAAAAGAGCTTTTGATCCAATGCCTCCTCTTGTCTGTTTTTACTCTTGGCTCATGGTAAACAGACAAAGAGCGAAAGATTCGCTCCGAGCTTTTTTACCGTTTTAATTCTAAGCCAGTCCTTGAGTAATAAAGAGCAGAGCTGAAGCAAGATGTTAAACACTAAGTGAGTAACGCCGTTAACAAATGCTCTTGCGGCTTGATTTTTTGAAAATTGAGAACGAAAACGAACTCTGTTCATTGCGCTCTCACAGCCGAGAGAACGAAAAAGCTAAAATAGAATGTGCTCTCAGCTTCGGCTCTTGAGGGCCGTGCAAGCAATTTGTTTGTTGCGTGTGATTCTACTAACGGCTATTTGAATGTGTTGTTATCCACTGCTCTGGCAAAGTCTCTGGCTGGCAAAGAAACAATTTTGTTAGTTTTCAGCGCGATCACGACCTACCCCATTTGTGTTGATTTGAATGCATTTTGTGTACTGAGGTTGGCTCGTCATTGTTTTTTAAGTCCATCATATTTTTATTTTTTTTTTGAAATTTATTAAATATTAATTTTAGTAATACAAATAATTAAGGAAATAAAAGTGCAATTTGTTGTTTTCAGATACTTTAATAATTTTTATTTTTTTTTTTTATTATTTTGTTAGATTATAAGAACAAAGTCGCCGCTCAATTAGCTACCGATGGTCGGTACCCAGGGAACACCGCGAGGAGGCAGGAGGAAACTAATTGAGCCGACTTGAAATGCTTTAATTTTTTTATTTTTAATTGGGGAATAAAATATTTAATTTAATTTAAAGAAATTTTACAATTTTGCTCGACTTAAAATACTATTTTCTACGGAGCCAACCTCAGTACACACTGCACTCTTGTGAATCAAATTGGGGTAGGTCGTGATCAGCGCTAGAAAATAACAAATTCATTTCTTGCCAGCTAAGCCAGCGTAGTGAAGAACAACACATCTCTCTTTAAAGTTCTTTGCTGCTAATTCCGCTACAACCCAAGGTGCTTGCACGCCATTGGCTGAGACAAGAACTTTTCTCGAGCTCACTGTTCAAAAACAAAAGTGAATCAATCTTTGTGATTTTTCTTTGTGTTTTGCACAAGTGCGCCTTGTGAAAAATTTTTTATTCTTAAATTTTCCTGAAATTTCGTTAGTTTAGAGTTTTTTTTTTAAAGCTGCTTTCTGGATAAGCACAAGCACTTTGCGTCGATCGTGTTTTAAACTTTTTCGCTCATGTACTTCGAAACGAAGCGACGCAAAGCACCATCGACCAGCTTTGCTGAAGGCAGGCTGGCGACTAACTTCGTTGCTCGTGTCAGCATCAGCAGCCACGACTTCGGCATTCGTTCGACTGGTCTTTGGAGACGAACAGTCAGTCGGCAGGCTGTCGTCGAAGCCTCAAAGGCCAGATCATAGAGTATAAACAGACCAAGAGGAGGCATTTGGATCAAAAGCTCTTTTCATTCTGAAGCCAGTACAGAGGTTGCAACACACGCCCGGCTGTCTGCAGCAAATTCAAGCAACTTCAATCATTTTCCATAAGACCAACAACACCATGCAAACAACGACTCGACAATGAAAGCCACCACAATTCTTCCCTTTTTTGTTTGAGGCTACAGCCTATGATTTAGCTGCTGCACCCTTCTAACTCTTGTTGTGGTTTCTAGCACTGCTTGCCTTATTCGCGAAGTCATGTCTTCTTCTTTCCACTCACTTTCAACTTGCAAGCAGCTCGGCAGATTTTTTTTTTTCATTTCGACCAGCAAGGCACCCTTTCTCAATAGGGTTTATTTTCTAGTTAAGTACACAAAATTTATACTTTTTTTTTTTTCATGAATTTGGCATTTTTTAATTTTTTTCTGAAACATTATATACCATTTCTATAAATAAGGGTATTAATGCCGCGACGCGCCTAATAGTTGTTGTATGTGTGTCTCATCGCACACATATTGGTGCGAATCTGCAAGGGAAGTCTATGAACTTAAGAAGGTTGCAATATTCTGTTGCGCATGTGACGTCACAGCCTACTGCTTTTTCCGTGCGATCATTTCGTAATTAATATGATTACATATGTCAATCAATTATTTACTATAAAGGACCCTATTCATAAATTATTTAAATGTACGTAATAAAGGTAGAAATATATACTAAACATCACAAGAAATAAAATTCTGTGAAATGTGACGTCATAATATATGATGTTGCGCCGTGCGCGTAACCCTTTGATTTGAATGCCATGGCTTGCTGGGATTCAAATTTTCTACCTACTTGCGCCGAGACTCGGCTCTGCAACAACAATTTAATACCCAAATTGTGCTGTTGTTGTTTCTACGCACTGCCTTGTAGGAACGACAGAGAAACCCGCAAAGAACACAGTGGCATTATTTGTCCCTATTCTTTGCACTGAGTTTCCTATGTCCTCTAAATCTTGCTTCAGAATTTCATAGATCACAACGGGGGACGAAGAAAAAATGGGTTTTCGTGCGCAATGTTGTTGTTTTGCTAGTGATTTGTTGTTGCTTCCTATGGTAAATGAGCTTTATTTCTTGAGTTTGATTTTGCGTTTGCGGACCAACCTTAACGACCTGGCTTCAGAATTAAAACGGTAATAAAAGCTCGGAGCGAATCTTCCGCTCTTGGTCTGTTTATTACTCTATGGGCCAGATCAAAGGCCAGGCTAGAAATTTTGCGTCGCATTAAAATGTATAGGCGTTACTCATCTTAGTGTTTATACAGTCTTTGGCTGAAGGCTTGCTCCGAGCTTTTTTTACCGTTTTGAAAATCCCGAGAGGTAGATCGGGTTGGTCCGCAAACGCAAAATCAAACCCAAAAATAAAGCTCATTTACTATAGGAAGCAACAACAAATCACTCGCAAAACAACAACAGTGCGCATGAAAACCCATTATTTTTAATGCGCACGGCGCATTAACATAAGAAATTATGACGTCACATTTCATAGAATTTTATTTTTTGTGATGTTAAGTATATATTTCTACCTTTCTACCCTATTTTGAGAAAGGGTGCCTTGCTGGTGGAAAAATGAAAAAATATAAAAATCTGCCGAGCTGCTTGCAAGTTGAAAGTGAGTGGAGAAGAAGAAGACATGACTTCGCGAATTATAGGCATAGCAGTGCTTAGAAACCACAACAATGAGTTAGAAGGGTGCAGCAGCTAAGATCATAGGCTGTAGCCTCAAACAAAAAAGGGATAGAATTTGTGGTGTTCTTTTTATACTCTGAACCCATTAAAAATGGGTAAAGGGGTATTATGTTTTTGTGCAAAATCCAAATGTATGTAACAGGCAAAGGAAGCATCTCCGACCCCATAAAGTATATATATTCTTGATCAGCATTAATAGCCGAGTCGATCTAGCCATGTCCGTCTGTCTGTCCGTTAGTCCGTCCGTCCGTCCGTATGTATGAACGCAAGGATCTCAGAACCTATAAGAGCTAGAGACTTGAAATTTGAAAATAGATGTAGGTGCTCCTAGAGCCTGCGCAGATCGAGTTTGTTTCCGATAATCGATAACTTACTCCGTTTCAAAGTAATCGATAAAAATGTATATCGAAATCCTGTTTTTTAAGCAATTTTGGTAAATAATAAGAGCTAGAGTCACCAAACTTGACTTGTAGCTTCTAGAAAAGTATATATATAACAAGTATCTTTCATTTTATACGCGCCACCTCCCCGCTACTCTCTATCTATTAGCGCGAGCTGCATTTGGTGTTGGAATATGAGGGTTCAGGGTATCCCCTAGTCGGGAGCTCCCGACTAGAACCTCTTACTTGTTTTATTGTCGAGTCGTTTGTTTTGATTATTTGTTGTTGGTTCTCATGGAAAATGTTTTGAAGTTGTCATTGAATTTTGGGCATCGGCAGAAGTAGCTGCAGACAGCCGGGCGTTGTGTTTGCAATTTTTGTTTGCAACCTCGTTTTCGCTCCGGAAGTATTTCTTAAAAGAGCTTTTGATCCAAACGCCACCTCTTTCTCTTTATTACTCAATGGTTCCTGGGGTATTTAATTTAAATCTTTTTATTTTGTTGCATTGTCACATGTAAGTTGAAGGCTGGTATTGTAGGAATCTACACAAATTTTAACGTGTTTTAACTTTGTATCGTTTGTAATCGGTGCACTTTTGCTAAGACACTTGAAAGATTAATCAAACTCGGCACGTTGTTCTTTAAGAATGGTAACGATTTGTATCCATTCCATTTATTGACATTTTGAATTTATTAACATATTAATTTAATAATATTTGGTGAGCCTATTAATTGTTTCTATATCTGTCATAGTTATATTATACGATTATTATTAAAAGTGTGTTAGTTAATCCTAAATCTACGCTACTTGATTCTACTTTGTCCGTCTTTGTGTCTATATATATATTCTGGTGTATAATATATATTCTGTGTTTGTGATGTGCTATTTGTTCTAATTTTTAATATAGTATAGTTTAATAGGAGTTGTTCTGCTGATACTGGAACTTGAAACGGTCATCGTTGCCGGTGCAGGTCATCGCACAGGTCGGGGCGTTGAGCGGTCCAGCGCAGTCGTCAGAGCATCTTTTCGTCATCTTGGGTAGCGGCTTTTCTTCTGTTGGTTTATAAGCTTTTAATAAATTTCTTATTGGGTGAGCAGCAGGTATATCGGCTTGTGCTTGCGCTCTTCTGCGTCTAAAAGATCTAGTGCATTGGCTAGTTTCTTGGGGATTTCCCATGTTGGAGACTTCGAGTTATTATATAACACTTTACAAATTTCGGCTTTGCGCTTCTTTATGCGCAGCCGTATGCCACCAGAATATCTTGGTTTCTTTTTCTTTTCCTCAACTTCTTTGCTAACCGCTTCGTGGCGCGCCCTTTACTCATCAAGAATGATGCGTAAGGACATGCTATGCACAAAAGCTACACCATACTCACACAGAAATGTATGCTTGTTTTATTTTCCGCCACTTTTGTTGTAGTTGTCGTTGTGCTGCTGCGCCTGCCACTGTTGTAGTAGTTGTTGTCGTCTGGTGACTGCCTTTGGTTGGAGTTGCCCGATAACCGGTATATAGTTATCACCGGGCTGATACTTTCATGCACCATAAGTATGTAAAATTTGGTATTTATTTTCAATTGTTCTTGAATTGCAGTGACACCGTGACGACAACCATTTCACGGTCGCCATGTAATATATGTAAATTTCATAAAACAGTTGCACGTCAGTGCAGTTTTGCATGGTTATTTAAAATGACTTTATTTCAATTTAAAGATTCATGCTTAGTTTATGGGTACATATACATACAGAGGTGGTCAAAAGTATTTACACAACATGCATTATTTCGCCTTTTTAACTTTGAAAGCTTCTTGATGTTGTTATTGGAAGTCAGATGCAAAAATAACGGTTACTGTCGCGTTTCTTGATCTATGCAGAAGCGAATGAAAGAAGAATTGGAAATGATAGCTGTTCATAGACTAAAAATAGATGCATGCGAACTGATGCTTATCAGTTGTCAAAAGTATTTACACACATTTTCTTTGCGTCAAAATTATTTACACAATGCAAATTCGAGATTAGACCTTGATTTGCATTGAGTAAGTGAAGTTCTAGTTGATGTTGATCTCTTCATTGGAATTTAAGCTAACTGTTAACAGTTAAGTTAATAGAAAAATGAACGCATTTTATAAGTAATATGCCAAAAATAAAGGAACTATCAGTTGAGCATCGAGCCGAGATTGTAACTAAATTTAAAACTGGTACTTCTGCATCTGAATTGGCGGATTTTTACAAAATATCGCGAAAAACGGTGTACAATTTAGTTAAAAAGAAGGACACACTCGGAAATTTGGAAAATAAAACAAGAACTGGCCGAAACCCTGTGTTGAACCCAAGAGAATGCAGACAAATAATACGAGTTGTACTAACCAATCCCAATATAAGTCCTGTTAAAATTGCCGAAGCTTCGAAAATGTTAACTGGAAAACATATTAGCGATAGTACACTGCGTCGCAGATTGAAGGAAGTTGACATAAACACCTATGTTGTTCGTAAAGTAGTTGACATTACCCCAACAAACAAGGAAAAACGTCTCGCATTTGCCTTGGAGTACATAGAGAAGCCTCTCGAGTTCTGGTTTGATATTTTATGGACAGATGAAGTTGCGTTTCAGTTTCAGGGATCCTTTGGCAAGCAATTTATGCATCTCCCAAAACAACTAAAGGGTAAAGCAGCTCAGCCAATCAACAGGTTTGGTGGTGGCACGGTGATGTTCTGGGGCTGTTTGAGTTATTATGGATTTGGAGACTTGGTACCGATAGAGGGTACACTAGATCAAACTGGATACCTCCATATCTTAAATGATCACGCATTCACCTCGGCAAACAGACTATTCTCCACGTATGACTGGATCCTACAGCAGGACAATGCTCCATGCCACAAGGGTCGAGTACCAACCAAGTTCCTGAAAGACCTAAATCAGGCGGTACTTCCCTGGCCCCCACAAAGCCCCGATCTGAACATTATCAAATATATATGGGCTTTCGTTAAGAGTCAGAGGACCGTTGATAGAGATCGGCGGCGCGACGAAACTATAGCAGAAATTAAGGAAATTTGGTCCAAATTAACTCTTGAGTTATCGCGCAACTTAGTCCTGTCCATACCAGCAAGACTCCAAGCAGTCATTGATGCCAAAGGCGGTGTAACTAGATATTAGTTGATTTAATTATATGTTTATAAAATATTTTGTTTAAATTGAATATTAAACACAAAAATCAATAAAAGAAACTGTGTGTAAATAATTTTGACAACTGATAAGCCTCAGTTCAGTGCTTATATTTTAAGCCCATGAACAGTTATAATTTCTAATTTTTTTTTCATTTGATTCTGCATAGATGTAGAAACACGACAATAACCGTTTTTTTGGTATCTGAGAACCGAAGCAGCATCAATAAGCAATTAAAGTTGAAAGCTCAAAAAAATGCACGTTGTGTAAATACTTTTGACCACCTCTGTATATACCTATGCTGTTATTGGTTAACCGCTACAAAGAGAGGGAGAGTGTGTAGCTTGCATATGCCTGTGCTAGTGAGCATATATGTATGTATATGTTGCTCATGTAATGCGCTTAGACGGAGCGTGGGATATGCAGCACAAACGGTCAGCTAGAGAGGTTAGTGAACCGCGCTGCGTAATATTAGCCAGAGCCAATCCATAAAGTGGCTGTGGACTTGTTTAATGGCATATACACACTACACTAACAAATTGTTAAGTGCTCACCATAAGATGCAATCAGCAAGACAGGAAACCAATTTACCCTCTTACATAGGAGAAGTAAAAGAAATACCCAAAGTTATGTGGGATCACTTTTTTTGACCCTCCGCAGAATGTTTACAAATGAACACGCTACACCGAGTGTCTCTTAGACCCCCGGTAAAATTATACCACACCATGTTGAACCAAACTGCAGGTAGCTGCATAAATAGCGCACATGTGGTCGCTTAAGATTCTAAAAGTGACCAACGCTTAGAAATATCATGTTAAAATATAAGCAGCAAGGGTGAGAAAAAGATCCTAATTAAAAACAAGAGTTAATGACCTCTGCTGCCAATAATGCATCGACAGCAGACCTGAAATAAGAAACTCAGTTAGTATATAAGACCTATGATTTGTAAGAATAAATCAGTATCTAGCAAGTACTCACGTTGAACCTACAATTGTTTAAATACAACGTTTTAAGATGGAGTTCATTATAAAAAAATAATAGCAATATTCATATCAACCGAGTCATATATAATCGGTTGCATGAATACGTTGATTCCTTTGCGAAAGCAACGGCGGGGCTTATTGGTAGCTGGTGAATGAGAAATAAGAAGTTTGCAATTGACCATTGCAACCTCTAATGTAGGATAATGCACATACTATGGAAGAGGTAAAGAAGGGAACCTGGACACATTAGCAGTAAGGTAATTGTTAACAAAAATAGCATGAAGTGTTCTATTCAAATGATTAGAAATTAAATTGATTTGAAACAACAAACGGTCTAGTTTGGAAAATTTTAAGATGTAAAGTCATGCTGTGCTGTGTGGGTACAATATAATTTTCGGCAGTGAATAATGACCGAGAGATGTTCGATACATTAAAATCACCTAACATTATAAATAGGTTATTATCACGCACGTGTAATGAAACTTCTTTAATACAGGAATTGTGCTTCATATAAACTTGAATATCAGATGAAGGAGCAATATAGGAGCATATAATATAGTTATCGCATGATGAAAAGACACCTTAACTAAGACAACCGTCGGTAGGCGTAGTTAAACAGAAAGGTTCTGACTGGAAAGTGGATTTAACGGCAATTAATACCCCACCACATCGACTCGACTGATCATTTCTATGCAAAATAAAATTGTTCGAAAAAACTTCAAAATCAGATATGGTTAAACTTAACCATGTTTCTGAAAATGTAATTATATCCGAATCGAACGAAGTGCTAGCGATATATGTGTATCGTTTTTTACTTTTCTTCACTACAGCTTTAAGAAAATTTTATATTTCTTTTCGCAACCTCACCTAGAACGGTTATTGGGAAACTCAAGGTCGAGGGTACCAGCACATCCGTCCGCAACCCTGTCAGTCCGATTCCAACAAGAACTATTACCCCAAAAATTACCCGTTCGACTCGCAAAAGATGCAGAAGCCTAGCGATATGACACTGAATGACTTCGTTTCGATAACTGACCGACTAAGCCAGTTTCAAGTAAAGATCAATGACGCAGCGGACAGTGACGTGTCACTGTTCACTCTCCAAGTCCGACGAGATCAGATTAAGACCTTATGGGAAAAGGTAGAACGCGACTACGAGTTATGTTCCAAAGCTCTCAACCAAGGCGCTTACAGCAGCAGGGACCTTGTGGCTATGCAAGCCAAATATGATTACTCGTACTCCGTTTACGAGCAATGTGCGGCTCAACTAAGTGAAAAAATAGAAAGAGCCATTGCCTTAAAAAGACAAGCTGCGCAACCCCCTTCCAACTTCTCCATGTCCAGGGGTTGCAGTTTACGGCGGTCTATATAAATAATCCAAGGCTGGTGAAAAAAATTGTTCCACCTAAATTCCAAAACCAGCGGCGAAGCAAGGGCAATTGTCTCCAAGTCCCCGCTCACGAATGACGGCTTTCAGTCAGCGTGGGCGAGCCTGACGGAGAGATTTGAAAATAACCGACTGATAGTCAATATTCAATTGAAAATTCTTTACAATCTCCCCTCAGTAACACAAGATCTGGAGCCGCCCTTAAAGAGCTTCAGGGCACTATCCATGGGTTTAACGGCTGTTGACTTGTCCAAGGTAAGCACTGCTCCTCTAAATTTCCCAAGCTTACGCTGTCATTAAAAATCGGTCTGGGACTCTAGTTCCGTGTCGTGCTGTATTGGATGGTGGATCACAGCTGCATTTAATTACATCCCGATTCGCTCAACAGCTTCAGTTGAAGAAAAATCCATCTTCAGCGGCAGTTGTGGGCCTGGGAAACGCAAGGCGGCACATCTCATTTGGCCAATCGTGTATCGTCTGATGCCCAAACTGAGTCCAATGGCCGAACAGATGAGTTAATTCAACGATTTTGGGAAGTAGAAAGTTTTCCAGAGCCTGTTGCTAAAGCAACAATGGAAGAGCTTGACTGAGAGGAGCATTTTGTTGAGAATTTTCAAAGATTGCCAACAGGAGCATATTCCGTGCGACTTCCTCTCAAACTAAGTCTGGATCAATTAGGTGAATCTTTTTTTTTTTTTTTTTTTTTTAACGCGAATCCCGATGCAGCCGAATGTAACCGATGCAACTACTGCATCCCACCTCCCGCCCAACCGACCATGGGGCGCAGTCGTGTAACGTACGACACGAAATGCAAAGTAAATATGAAAAAAAAAAATATATTAAAAAAAAATCGATACAAACTACGAGTATGTGTACAAATACAATTACAAATAAAAATAGGACTATCTACTTGCTAAATAGTTTAGAATAGAAGACTTTATACGAGGAAGAGAAGCTTCCGAGCAGAATACTCTGTAATGCTTGTTATAGTCGTCACAGAGAACCCTGAACGGTTCATGCAAGGCATAATTAGTTGAGCAAAATTGAAGCGATAAAGGTACATAATTACGTGTTAGTCTAGTAGGGATAAAGAAATTTAATTGGCTAGTCAACACAGAAGAGTCGATTTCACTAGTAATTAATTTATGAATAAATATTACACCCAGCGTGGTTCAACGATTAATTAAAAAAGGAAGGTTAATCATCAGAAGTCTACTGGAGTATGACGGTAACCGCACACGAGGATCCCAATTTAAACCACTAAAGGCAAACAACAAGAATTGTTTCTGAACGGATTCAATTCTGTCCTGATGGGTAGCATATTGAGGTGACCAGATACATGAGGCATACTCAAGAATAGGTCGTACCAAAGATATATAAAGTGTTTTTGTCGTGTACGGATCATCAAACTCCTTCGACCATCGCTTGATGAAACCCATAACTATTCTGGCCTTATTGACCACGGTATTAACATGAGAGTCGAATTTAAGTTTATGATCAACGATGACAGTTAGATCATTAACTTCATTAGAAGTACTATTAACACGCTCGAGCGGTATGCTATTAAGGATGTAAGAAACCAATTGAGGAGGGCTTCTATAGAAGGTCATTACCTTACATTTAGAGCAGTTTAAGTTTAACAGGTTGGCTAGGCACCAAGCCTGAAACGCATCAATGTCCGCTTGTAAGAGATAACATGATGCCATATCCTTATATGCAAGGCATAATTTTACATCATCAGCATACATTAATACTCGAGAGTGAGACAGTATCGAGGGAAGGTCATTGATGAAAAGAGTAAAGAGTAGCGGGCCAAAATGACTGCCTTGAGGAACACCGGAAGTCACCAGAATACGTATAGAAAATGAATTTCTGAAAAGAACCTTTTGGGTTCTGTCACGCAAATACTCTGAAATCCAGTCCAAAAGATTGACTGGGAAGCCGAGAAGGCTTAATTAATGAAGCAGCAAGGAATGGTTGACAGAGTCGAAAGCCTTACTGAAATCAGTATAGATGACGTCAGTCTGCTTTCTTTTTTTAAGCCCATCAATTACAAACGAAGTAAACTCAAGAAGGTTAGTGGTTGTAGATCTGCGCTTCACGAGCCCATGCTGGGAAGGTGAAATAATAGAACTACATAAATGCTGCAGTTGAGATGTTATAATTCTCTCAAAAGCTTTAGGTATAGCGGATAATTTGGAAAAAACTCTATAGTTTTCGACATCGGACTTACTCCCTTTCTTATGGAGAGGGATAATGTATGATTCCTTCCAAATGGTCGGAAAAGATGAAGTGTTAACGGACAATTGAACAAGTTTTAAAACAGGTTTACATAATGCTGCAGCGCAGTATCTAAGCACGCAGGCAGGAACACCATCAGGGCCCGGTGAGTAAACCGGCTTGATAGTTTTAAGGTCGCTAAGAAGCGAACTTTCGGTAATAATGGGATTAAAGATGCAGTTTGACCTCTGTAACTGATAAGGATAAGGCTGATTTTTATTACACCTAGAGGAGGAGTAGGTAGTTTGAAAAAAGTTTGCGAACAGATCGGCTATGCCTGGATCAGTGTTCGCGCTCTCATCTGCAAACTTAACCGAAGAATGCAAAGTAGATGTCTTTCCTTTAGAATTGACAAAGTTAAAAAATTGCTTAGGATTATGTGAAAATTGAAGGCGTCAACGCCGAAGGTAATTCTTATAGCAGATGGAATTTTGGGTGGAAAAATTTGATCGGGCAACTGCATAGCGGGAGAAATCAGAGTGATTTCCCGATTTCTTAAAACTTTTTATAACACCTCATTTGAGAACCAGGGAGGCCTATCAGGCCTCGCTGGGTGATCAAGAGGAACGCAGACATCAAAAATCGTCAACAAGGTGTCTTAAAAAAGTTTCAAGGCAACATCAATGTCTGTACAATTGTACAGTTGGGACCAGTCGACTTGCAGAATAAGATCATTTAGCTTATGAAAATCAGCCTTTCGGAAACAACGCATACGTTCAGCTAATTCCGGTTCCTTGATAGGGACTCGGGCTGGTAAATCAATGACCATTTCCAGAGTTGGATGAAAAGGGTCTTCAGGAAGTGTAAGCGGATTGATCCTGTGCATAACACTGTTGAACAAATCCAACACGAAAATTAGATCAAGAGATCTGTTTCTTGAATTGCGCACACGATTAACCTGCCGTAAGTACAATTCATGTAGACCATCAATAAATTAGTTTGACGATGACGGCAACAGAAAGTTTGAGTCTGATGGCGATGACCACTCGACAACAGGAAGATTAAAGTCCCCAAGAACTACTAAAAGGTCTCTATCAGAAAGTAGGGAGGAGAGAGATTTAATAGCATTAAGATGGGTTTGATAGGTAGACAAATTAGATAGAGGAGGTAAATATGAACATGTAATAAAGATAGAAAAAGTACCAAATACAACTCTTACAGCCACCAACTCAATCTCTGAGATGGGAAGATCAATGCGTTCCGACGAAAGAGCAGACTCGACAGCTATAAGTACTCCTCCTCCGATACGGGGCGCTCGATCGCATCTATAAGTGGTGTATTTGGAGGTAAAAATTGAAGAGTCTGAGATGTCCGGCTTCAGCCAGGTCTCAGTAAAAGCGATAATTTGAAAATTAAAAGCAAGAGAATATATATACAGTTTAGCGAGTTTAGATTTAAGACCTCTAACATTTTGGTAGGCAAGCTCGAAAAATGAAATTAGTTTTTTGACGCAGCAACTAAAGTTGATGCGCCATTAGAAATAGGTGGTAATAAAATCGAAGTCCGATTTTTCTTTTTGGCCTTATATTCTTTTACTATTAAGTGCTCCGGCCAAAACTCTTTACAACAAATATCAGTAAATATTTCTGGCGGAACACTTATTTTAAAGGACGCAATATCCCTTTCATAAGCGAACTTAAATTTCTCCACCAGTATACCTGGGGCTTGAATTTTTGCCTGTATAAAGGCTTTTACCTCATCTGATGAAAAGTGAGGGGCAAGCCTAGAAACAAAAATAAGTCTCTTCGGTGGAACACCGACTAGAGGCTTAGGTGGCACAGGTAGGACAGTGGGAACACTATTAACTATGGTACCTAAAACAGCCGGTAGTCCGGACGACGAGCCTTCTAGCGGCTGTTGTAAATTTAATTGTTGCTGTCGCCCTTTCGGAACACCCACGACAGCGGACGACACGGATAATTCGACTGGTTTTTTGTCGTACCGATGTCACACTTTTCGGAACAGAATCAGTGTCCACAGCAGACCTCACAGCTACCGGAGTAACAAACGAGATGAGCTGCTGTGTAATCGGTGTAGTAGGCTGCTGAATAGCAGTCGGAGGCTGAAGGGTATTAGGCAACGGCAGATCACAAGGAGTGGGCTTTTTAGGCCCCGGAGACTCATCTAACAGTTTAAGGCTATTAAATTGGGTGTCCAGGGCTGTGAGCTGATCGTTAAGTTTACGAAAACCAACAATCAGACCCCTAAAGCCACTCCTGGTCTGACGCATAAACGCCCCCATTTCACCATCAATCTCCCTACACGAGTCGCAACTATAGTGCAAACCATTTCGTTTGGCAACAGCATCCCCCACAAGACCAGTGTAACCCGCACATTTAGAATGCACGACATTATTACACAGCCAACAAGGTATGCTGGATTGACTTGCCGTAAGTGGCATTTGACAAGTTTTTATAAAACAGACTATTTTATGGTCCATTATTATGGGTCTCTACTGTAATAACGCAGCCAAATGTAAAAAGAGAGTTATTTAGATTAGATTAATAGCGTATGGAGCACCAACAAGCGGCAGAAAGTAGAAAAAGATCAAAGCGCAAGTTGAAAAAAAAGGAGAGAGAGCGCGAGAGTGCGAGAGTCGTCTATTTATAGATTGCTTGCTTGCCCACGAAATCTTGCACACTAGAGAGGCGATGTGCAGTTAAACATAAACAACAAACAACAACAAGAAGCTAACCCACAGAGCTAATAGCGCAAGCGCACAAACAAAAATTCACAAGAACACAAGTTTAAAAGAAACAATATTTAAATAGCAAAAATGCACAGACCACAAGCATGCACTCGCGATAAATAAACAAGTAAGAGGTTCTAGTCGGGAGCTCCCGACTAGGGGATACCCTGAACCCTCATACTCCAACACCAAATGCAGCGCGCGCTTATAGATAGAGAGTAGCGGGGAGGTGGCGATAGGTATAAAATGAAAGATAATCGATATATATATACTTTTCTAGAAGCAACATGTCAAGTTTGGTAACTCTAGCTCTTATTATTTACCAAAATTGCTTAAAAAATAGTATATCGATATACATTTTTATCGATTACTTGGAAACGGGGCAAGTTATCGATTATCGGATACAAACTCGATCTGCGTAGGAACTAGGAGCATCTACATCTAAAAAGACATTTCAAGTCTCTAGCTCTTATAGGTTCTGAGATCCTTGCGTTCATACATACGGACGGACGGACGGACGGACGGACGGACGGACGGACGGACAGACAGACGGACATGGCTAGATCGACTCGGCTATTAATGCTGATCAAGAATATATATACTTTATGGGGTCGGAGATGCTTCCTTCTGCCTGTTACATACATTTGGATTTTGCACAAAAACATAATACCCCTTTTACCCATTTTTAATGGGTTCAGGGTATAAAAATAAACCGAGAAGGCGAACAGAATAGTAGAAACATATAAAATATAAATAATTAAAGCGCCGATGTTTTATTAAATCTAAAACAAAACGAAGAGCACAAAAAAAACACGTCTGTTCGCTTCAAGTGGAGAACCTGCGACAACAGGCATTTCGCAGATTTATATCGCTTGAGAGAAAGTTGCATCGTCATCCTATTATACTGCCTAGACAACATCCAGTTACCATCTCCACTGTCACTCACTTTCATGAGCGGGATCTCCATGCTGGACCACGAGCCTTGTTGGGAGCAAATCGTCTGCAATATTGGCCGATTGGTGGCCGTAAAATATTTTCTGGCATAGTAAACAAATGCATCAGATGTTTTCAGAATAAGCCCTGCTTGGTGGAGCACGTATTGGCTAATCTTCCAAAGGAGCGATTTGTTGAAACTCGCGCGTTTGATATAACTGGTGTGGACTTTTGCGGACCATTCTTCTACAAGCCAGATACTCGAAACAAAGCTCCTATAAAATACTACATCAGCGTATTTATTTGCATCGCCACGAAAACCATTCATTTGGAGTTGGTCAATCGGGTTCTAGACCACTGTTTCCCGTTTCAGAAGATCCAGAAGACCTTCATGTTCTTACTCCAGCTCATTTTTTGGATCGTCTGGATAGCTGGCAGCGAGTGTCCCACATGCACCAAGTCTTTTGGTCTCGCTGGCGAGAAGAATAGTTTCTGTTATCTCGCTCTTTTACCTTTTGAACCTTTTCTTAAGTGGCTAGCGCATCAATGCTATAAGAATATAAATAAATCAACTGTTGCAAGAATTTATAAAAAAAAAGCGGAATTTTTATAACAGTCTAAACTGCTCGCTATTAAGCGGTAATAAAAAAGCTTGTTAGCCCAACAAATAGATCAAACTGTTGGCTGGACAAATGCATGCACGATAGAGCATTTGAATATGTGTGCCTTTTGCTACTACAGGCACAAAGAGTACACATTTGAAGAAAATATCTCTGGCTCGCGACAAGCGCCCTGATCAACTTGTGCGCACATCAACATAACACAAACATATGTATGTATGTGTGTAGATCTCGTAGTGAGTGACTGCGAGGCACATGCGTATACACATATGTATTTAAGCTGTAGGATTTAAAACTGACTTACATATATTGATAAAAAGCATCAGCCGCAGCGACGTCGTGCGCTGAGCGAGTCGCGGCTTTATACTGAACGTTCGGCTTTCGAGCCCGGCGCTCGGCTGCCACGCTCAAAAGTCTTCCTCTTTCTGGGCACACTACACTGTTTCGATTAAAATGCTATTCGGTGTATCTATGGCATTGTATGATTAGTGCTAAAAGCTATTATATAACAAGTAGGAGGTTCTAGTCGGGAGCGCCCGACTAGGGGATACCCTGAACCCTCTTATTCCAAGGTGGCGATAGGTATAAAATGAAAGATACTTGATATATATATACTTTTCTAGAAGCTACATGTGAAGTTTGGTGACTCTAGCACTTATTATTTTCCAAAATTGCTTATAAAACGGGATTTCGATATACATTTTTATCGAGTACATTGAAACGGGGCAAGTTAACGTTTATCGGAAACAAACTCGATCTGCGCGGGCACCAGGAGGACCTACAGCTAAAATTTCTGTAGCTCTTATAGGTTCTGAGATCCTTGCGTTCATACATACGGACGGACAGACAGACGGACATGGCTAGATCGACTCGGCTATTGATGCTGATCAAGAATATATATACTTTATGGGGTCGGAGCTGCTTCCTTCTGCCTGTTACATACATTTTCACTTTGCACAAATACATTTTCAATGGGTTCAGGGTATAAAAACAGGGAAGAGGTTCTAGTCGGGAGCTCGCGACTAGGGGATATCCTGAGACCTCTTCTTCCAACACCAAATGCAGCTCGCGCAACGCGCTCGTTTTGAAAAATAAAGATAAATTAAAAAAAAAAAAAAGTTCCCTTGGCAGGGTTCGAACTCGCAACAGACCGCTCCACTTGCCGCCGTCTCTAATCAACAGCCACGCCAATAATGAAGTCTTACTAAGAAAACAACATATTAAAATAGCAGCACAGAAAATGCCCATGAGTGTGAGTGTGTGTACATGGCTACTGAAATTCTTGCAAATTGCGCTTTCTGCCCAAACTCGAGGCCAGCAAAAACATCTTTTGTTTAATAACTTCTGTGTTTTTAACCGATCTTGATGAAATTTTCTGCATCTTATTGTACTATAGAATATTCGCGTATTATAAAAAGTCAATTGCATTTAGATTGTGGCTTTTATTGGTGGGCAGCATAAATTGGTTTATTTACTTGGTTTATAGCTATGAGATACTTGATACATATATTATTCTGGAGCTACATGACATATTTGCTTACTATAGCTCTTATAATTTACCAAAATTGCTTAAAAAACAGGATTTCGCTATAGATTTTTATCGAATGCTTGAGAGCGGAGTAAATTAGAGATGATCGGAAACAAACTCGATCTGCGCGGGCACCAGGAAGACCTACAGCTAAAATTTCTGTAGCTCTTATAGGTTCTGAGATCCTTGCGTTCATACATACGGACGGACAAACAGACGGACATGGCTAGATCGACTCGGCTATTGATGCTGATCAAGAATATATATAATTTATAGGGTCGGAGATCCTTCCGTCTGCCTGTTACATACATTTGCACATATACATTATACCCTTTTTACCCATTTTTAATGGGTTCAGGGTATAAAAAAGAAAAGAAATAACATTCGTTTTACATGTAAAATTAACGAGGATGAAAGGCTATCTTCTTCACGCCGAAGATCTAATACCCTTGCAGACCCATCCTTTTCATAATGCTACTTTTCGACCGATCGTTCCTATGGCAGATATATTTTTATTTTATTTTATTTATTTATTTATTTAAGGTCGACAAAACGAGTGTCTTCCTCATTATTCCGTAGATTATACATACAAAAGATAATAGAATTATATGCTAAAAGCCTAGTTAGATAACATAGTTCTCTAAATAGCTTCACCGACCGATGGAGGTGTTTTAGTTGCCAGTCCGGCAAGCTGTGCCCCTTTTCACAGCTAAATTTGTCAGTGACGCTATTAGAGCCTACATCTAATCAGAAGGGTGTAAGTAGGAAAAAAGTGTTCTTAAGTAAAATTAAAAATAATCTTAGTTTGCTATATTAATTAATAAAATACAATAAATAGGAAAAAAGAAAGTAAGAAGAATAATGTTAATAAAGTAAAGAAATGGAGGCTAGATATATAGAGTGTTAAATAGATAGGACAGAGAGAAAAGTAATGGGAAATCACCGACCCGGTGGGGGAAATTTACAGCCTGTCCGGCAAGCTATGCCCCTGCTCATAGCTGGGAATGGTCAGTGACTTCCCGAAGGTATCCTGAAAGCAACGATTTTATTAGGGGTAGAGAAAGTTCGGTAGAGAAAACGTGATGCAAACTATTATAATTTTTACATAGCACGCGAAGAGGATTGTGCATAGCGTAGTCTGTTGTGCACGTAGACAGGAATAAGGGGCGGTAATTTCTGGTTGGTCTAGACGGAACAGAGAATTGAAGACGCCCTAGCAGAAAAGGAGAATCTATATCGCCAATAATCAACTTATGTAGAAGGACAACACCGAGAATTGTCCTACGGTTGGTTAACGACGGAAGGTTGAGAAGAAGCAGCCTGCTGGAGTAGGATGGCAACCGAAGATTAGGGTCCCAATTTAAACCTCGTAAGGCAAAAAGCAGAAATTGCTTCTGAACAGATTCAATACGATCCTGGCTATTGTTATACTGCGGAGACCAGACGCAAGAGCAGTATTCAAGGATAGGGCGAACAAGAGAGATGTACAGAAGTTTCGTTATAAAAGGATCGTTAAACTCTTTAGACCATCGTTTAATGAATCCAAGTACACCTTTTGCCTCATTAGCGATGGTATCTATGTGAAGATTGAAACAGAGTTTAGAATCAAATAGAACGCCAAGATCCTTAACTGTTAGTATACGTTGCAAAGGGGTATTGTCGATTGTATAACTGACAAGATAAGGTGTAGTACGATTAAATGTCATAAACATACACTTTCAACAATTCAGATGCAATTGATTGGCCGAACACCAAAGTTGCATAGCGTTCAAATCGTCTTGTAGACGAGAATGATGTAGGGGATTAGTGTATGATAGAATAAGTTTCACATCATCCGCACACATGAGTACACGGGCGTGTGATATAACAGAGGGGAGATCATTTATAAAAAGAGTAAAGAGTAAAGGTCCAAGATGACTACCTTGAGGAACACCAGAAGTAACGTGAACTTGTTTAGAGGTAGTCAGCCTCAGCATTACTCTTTGGGTCCTACCTTTTAAATAAGAATTAATCCAAAGCAAAAGAGACGGAGGGAAACCTATTCGGTCAAGTTTAAAAAGTAAAATGTCATGGTGCACAGAGTCAAACGCTTTACTGAAGTCAGTATAAATAACATCAGTTTGCATTTTCGAAAGAAAATCATCGTTTACCAAGGAAGTAAACTCAAGCAGATTGGTCGTAGTTGACCGATTCTTTACGAATCCATGTTGAACAGGGGAAACAACTGATTTGCAGAAATGCTGCAAATTCGAAGTGATTATTTTTTCAAATAATTTAGGAATAGCGGACAGTTTTGCAATGCCCCTGTAATTTTGTATATCAGACTTTCCACCTTTCTTGTGGAGAGGAATGATATAAGATTCTTTCCAAAGAGATGGAAAGACAGAAGATTCAAGAGATAGATTAAAAAGCTTTTGCAATGGGTAAAGAATGGAAGAACTACACTCCTTGAGTAGACAACTAGGAATATTTTCAGGCCCAGGAGAGTAAGAAGATTTTAAAGAGTTTATAGCGAAAAGGAGAGAGGAGTGTGAAATAATAGGAGGAGGTATAGTACTAGAGGAAGAAATAGTATAAGGGTAAGAATTATTATTAGGACAGACTGACGAGTAAGTTGATTGGAAAAAATTAGCAAAGAGGTTAGCAGAATCAGAGTCATTACTAGCTTTATCCATCCCGAAAGAAAAAGAAGTTGGCAAACTTGAAGATTTACGCTTCAAGTTTACAAAATTGTAAAACTGTCTCGGATTTTGGGCAAATTGCCTTTTACAACGAGTTAGATAATTCTCATAGCATTGAGAGTTCAAAAGAAAGAAGTTCGACTTGGCTATGGAATATTTAGCCAAGTCTGTACACGAACCAGACTTTTTAAACTTTTTAAAATATTTAGATTTTAAGTTTTTAATATGTGACAATCTGGGAGTAAACCAGGGTGGTTTTGAAGAAGTAGTCGAAGGAATTGACTTGGGAATACTCATATCTAAGAGGGAGTTAAGGGTGCTATAAAAAAAAGTAATAGCAGTATTTATATCAACCGAGTCATATAAGACAGACCAATCGGTTGCATAAATAAGCTGATTCAGTAATGAATAATTTCCTTTGCGAAAGCAGCGGCGGGGCTTATTGGCTGATGAGCACGAAATGAGACGATTACAATTGAACATTGTAATCTCTAAAGTAGGATGATATACATCCTCAGGAAGAGATAAAGGAGGGGACCTAGACACATTAGAAATAAGGTAGTTGTTAACAAATACAAGGTCAAGTGTTCTATTCAAATGATTAGAAATTGAATTGATTTGAAACAACGAAAGATCAAGCATGCAGTCTATAAAATCATGCTGTGCTGAGGGCACTAGATAATTTTCGGCAGTGAATAATGACCAACAGATGTTCGGCAAATTAAAATCACCCAACACCATAAATAGGTCATTATCACGCACGTGTGAAGAAACTTCTTTAATACAAGTAATATGTTTCATATAAACTTGAATATCAGAAGAAGGAGGGACATAAGAGCATGTAATATAGATATTCCGTGTAGGAAAAGACACCTTAACTGAGATAATCTCAGCGTCAGTAGGCGAACTAAAACAGAAAAGTTCTGACTGGAGAGTGGCTTTAACGGCAATTAACACCCCACCACCTCGAGTCGGCCGATCATTTCTATGCAAAATAAAACTATTTGAAAATACCTCAGAATCGGATATGGTTGAATTTAACCATGTTTCTGAAAAAGCTATTATATCCGAGTCGAAGGAAGTACTGGCCATGAAAAGATTTTTAAGCTTTGAAATAAGACCTCTGACATTCTGATAATGAATACAGATTTGGTCAGAAGATGAAGTTAGTTTTTTGGGGCAGAAATGGTACCCTGTATTGAAGGGACTGGAAGGGTGACAGGCTGGTTACGCTTTTTTGGCTTGAACTCGTGAACAATCATGTGTGGAGGCCAAAATTTGGGATCACAAATGATTGGGAACATATCATGTGAAACATTTATTTTGAATGATGATATTTCACGAGGGGTGGAGAAATTAAATTTGGTTATTGCCAATGACTCAGAAGTGGTGTCCGATGAAAGTCGAGACACAAAAACTTGCCTACGAGGGGCAACAACCGTTAAAGTAGGTACTGATGGAGCTGCAGGTAATACAGGAGTTGGAGGAGCTAAAGAGGCACCATGATTGTGTTTAACAATCTGGGCAAGATTACGCGTAGGTCTACCTTTGCGGCCAGGAGCTGACGGGGCTGAGGCAGTTTGGATAATTGGGACAGTATCAGGTACGGGCTCTACTGAAACTACAATAGGGGATGAAATGGGGGTATTTGGGCAATCGCTTGGAGAAGGCGATAAAGACAACATTGGAGATAAATCCAAGTTGCTAGGTAGGGACAAGAAAGGCGTAGGTGTCTGAACAGACGTAGAGGGCAATTGCAAAAGTTGAGGCTCCAACCGGCGATCGGTTGGAGACTCGAATTTATAATTGGCAAGCAACTCAAAACTCGAGTCAAAATTACTCGACAGCTGCTTAGCCACGTTATTCAGCAGTTATTGAGAAATCAATTTGCTTATCGATGCAAACTGGGCACGACCAACGCAAGCCACCGCAGCCCTTCTTGGCAACTACAGCGATCTTGTCGCAATCACGCCCAGTGAGACCTGCACATTTAGCATGCATCATATTCTCACACAGCCAGCAATTAACAAATTGCTGCTGTGCAGAATCATCAGCCTGCTTGAACGTGCAAGGTTTCTTACAGCACGACATAATTGCTACAAGAGTATGCAAGTTGTGAGAGCGCAGAGCAAAACGAAAACGGTGCACAAAAAATAGAGCAAGTAAACACTCAAAAAACAATTATCGTACACAAACAAATTGTTTGGAGCGAAAAGCAATAGCAAAAATTTGCGAGAGCGCGATGCACAAGCAGAAATATGCAGCAGCGAACACACGCACAAACAAGTGTATGCACGGGGGAGCACCAAAGCAAAAGAATCAAAAGCAGGCAATAACAACAAACACGGAACTGACGCCGCGTTTTATAAATGCAATAATTAACAGACTTACGCTGCACAACAGATAACACTTTGCACAATTTATGAAAGCTTTTTAAATAATGCACCAAAAATGCAAAATTTAGAAATAAAAAGCAGGATTAAAGCGCAAAAATATATAAAAATCTTGGAGCACTCTCATCTGAGAACTCTCTCTATGCTATAGAAGTCCGATGTAAATAAGATTTTGCATAAATGAATGGAGCATAGTGAATTGTTTAAACGACGTGTTTAGTGGTCCGATATTAATAGAATTTTTCATTTATATGAGGCGCATTGTAAAACTAAGAAATGCCGAGTTTGGTCAAGATATCGTGATAAACAAAATTTTTTTTCATACAACAACTTATATTTTGACCGATCGTTCCTATGGCAGCTATATGATATAGTGGTCCGATCGAGCTGGTTTTCACATATGTGCTACGTGCAACAGAAAGAGGGACTTCTGCATAGTTTCATGAAGATAGCTGGATAACAGACAGACGGACAGACGGACATGGCTATATTGACTCGGCTGTTGATACTGATCAAGAATATATATACTTTATGGGGTTGGAGATGTCTCCTTCTATGCGTTACACATTTCACGACAAAATTAAAATACCCTCTGCAAGGGTATAATAAGAGGTTTTAATCGGGAGTTCCCGACTAGGGGATACACCAAATGATACGCGCTCGTTTGTAGTAATAAAGATGTGAGTACTGTGAGGCGGCTACTAGGATTAGCCCCCCCACAGTTCTGAACTCACGGCAAGGAGCCGCCGTTCGCATCGCCAAGGCCATGGCAAGGAGCTATTGGCAGTATTGTTTGTTAATTTTTATAGTTTATAAGCACCAAATGTAGTAATAAAAGATAATAGATTCGTAAGAGGCAAGAAGCTGCTGACATTATAATTAAGTAAAAGGCAAGAAGCCGCTGACATTATAATTAAGTAACAAGTAAGAGGTTCTAGTCGGGAGCTCCCGACTAGGGGATACCCTGAACCCTCTTATTCCATCATGCATAATGCAGCGCGCGCTTATAGATAGAGAGTAGCGGGGAGTTGGCGATAGGTATAAAATGAAAGATAATCGATATATATATACTATTCTAGAAGCTACATGTCAAGTTTGGTGACTCTAGCTCTTATTATTTACCAAAATTGCTTAAAAAACAGGATTTCGATATACATTTTTTTCGATTACTTTGAAACGGAGTAAGTTATCGATTATCGGAAACAAACTCGATCTGCGCGGGCACTAGGAGCACCTACATCTAAAATTTCAAGTCCTAGCTCTTATAGGTTCTGAGATCCTTGCGTTCATACATACGCACGGACGGACGGACGGACGGACGGACGGACGGACGGACGGACTGACAGACGGACATGGCTAGATCGACTCGGCTATTGATGCTGATCAAGAATATATGTACTTTATGGGGTCGGAGATGCTTCCTTCTGCCTGTTACATACATTTGCATTTTGCACAAAAACATAATACCCCTTTTACCCATTTTTAATGGGTTCAGGGTATAAAAAGGCAAGGAGCCGTTAACCGCATAGTCTGTGTATTATTAGAATAAGTGCATAGTTTGGGCAAGTAGCCGCTCATAGTTTGAATTTAACCGCCGGCCGCCGCAGCAACCGTGCGTTGCTGATCGGTTGTTCAACACCGCCTGCGAGAGCGCAGCTTCCATTCGGCGGCGAAGAGCGAAAGCTCCGAAGCTCGCGGTGAAGTCGGGCGGACGAGGCAAGCGCATGGCTCGCTAGCGAGCGAGCCGGCACTTTTGGAGTAACGATCAGGGTGAGTATACGTGCCAAAAAAGTGAGTGCGAGCAAAACGGTGAAGTGTACAGCGAAGCGCTAGGGCTCCAAGACAGTGCGGCAGGGCCTTAGTCTAGGAAGTTTAGTAGGGTAGAATATAACAAAGTTAGCAAATAAAGTGAATACAGTGGTGATAATTAAGTGAAATGGTGATCTTTGTATTCTCTGGCGGTCATACTTGTGCTAAACATCGGAAATAGCCGATGTTCACCCTAACCTAGTGGAGGATAGTGTAGGTGGCGCGTGGCTGAGGCCCGATAGTGCAGTAGCTTCTTCAGTAGCTCGGCGTGGCCAAGGCCCGGTAGCGTAGGTGGCGCGTGGCTGAGGCCCGATAGTGCAGTAGCTTCTTCAGTAGCTCGGCGTGGCCAAGGCCCGATAGCGTAGGCGGCGCATGGCTGAGGCCCGATAGTGCAGTAGCTTCTTCAGTAGCTCGGCGTGGCCAAGGCCCGATAGCGTAGTTGGTGCGTGGCTCCGGCCTGCTAAAATAGGTATCACGAGGCCGCGGCCCCGCAGGGTAGGTAGGATAGCAGTAGTGCGAGGTATACTTTGGTCGGAGCATTCACTCCCCCTCCCTTTAAGCCCTCTGTCCCAGCGAACTTATAAATGTGTTGTAACTCGCTAGACCTGGTAAGACTGGGATATGTACCCCGGTCAGTAGCTTCTTTACAGTACATGTATACAGAAATTTTTGGAATTTGCGCTAGCTGCCGCAAACACGTGGGCAAGCAAACATATATTCTTTTGTATTGTACCATAGAATATTTGTGTATTCTACAAAGTAAATTGCATTAAAATTGTGGCTTAAATTGGTGGGCAATACAAGTTAATAGCCCAACTTTATTTATAGCTATGAAGTAGTAGCGGGGAGGTGGCGATAGGTATAAAATGAAAGTAATTTGATATATACATACATATATACTATTCTAGAATAAACATATCACTTTTGGTGACTCTAGCTCATATTATATACAAAATTTGCTCAAAAACTGGATTTCGTCATCGATTTTTATCGATTGATTGGAAACAAAGTAAGTTATCGATTATCGGAAAAAAACTCGATCTGCGCATGGACTAGGAGGCCCTAGACCGATTCGGCTGTTGATGCTGATCAAGAATATATAAACTTTATGGGGTCGGAGATGCTTCCTTCTGCCTGTTACATACATTTGTACAAATACGTTATCCCCAATACCCTATAGTAGTCCGATGTTCATAATATTTTGCATAAATGAAGGGAGCGTAGTGAATTATTTAAATGCCGTGTTTAGTGGTCCGACATTAATAGGATTTATAAATGATTTATAAACTAATAAATTCCGAGTTTGGTCAAGATATTTAGCTTAACAAGATTTTTTTATACAACAACTTAATTTTCGACCGATCGTTCCTATGGCAGCTATATGATATAGTAGTCCGATCTTAATACGATTCTGCGTATATATGAGAAGCATAGTAAAACTAATAAATGCCGAGTTTGGTCAAGATATATTGATAGACAACATTTTCTTTTATACAACAACTTAATTTTCGACCGATCGTGCCTATGGCAGCTATATGATATAGTGGTCCGCTCTTAATACGATTTTGCGTATATATGAGAAGCATAGTAAAACTAATAAATGCCGAGTTTGGTCAAGTATATTGATAAACAAGATTTTTTTATACAACAACTTAATTTTCGACCGATCGTTCCTATGGCAGCTATATGATATAGTGGTCCGATCTTAATAGGATTTTGCATATATATAAGAAGCATAGTAAAACTAATAAATGCCGAGTTTGGTCAAGATATTTAAATAAACAAGATTTTTTTATACGACAACTTAATTTTCGACCGATCGTTCCTATGGCAGCTATATGATATAGTGGTCCGATGTTAATACGATTTTGCGTATATATGAGAAGCATAGTAAAACTAATAAATGCCGAGTTTGGTCAAGTATCTTAATAAACAAGATTTTTTTTCATACAACAACTTAATTTTTGACCGATCGTTCCTAGGCGGCTATATGATATAGTGGTCCGATCTTAATAGGATTTTGCATATATATGAGGAGCACAGTAAAACTAATAAATGCCGAGTTTGTTTAAGATATTTTGATAAATACGATTTTTTTATACAACAACTATGGCAGCTATATGATATAGTGGTCCGATCTTAATAGGATTTGCATATATATGAGAAGCATAGTAAAACTAATAAATGTCGAGATTGGTCAAGTATCTTGATAAAAAAAATTTTTTTATACAACAACTTAATTTTCGATCGATTGTTCCTATGGCAGCTATTTGAAATAGTGGTCCGATCTTAATAGTATTTTGTATATATATGAGGAACATGGTAAAACTTATAAATGCCGAGTTTGTTTAAGATATCATGAAAAACAAAATGTTTTTCATCCAAGATCTTACTTATCGACCGATCGTTCCTTTGGCAGCTATATGATATAGTGGTCCGATCCAGCTGGATTTCCCATATGTGCTGCGTGCAGCAGAAAGAGGGACTTCTGCAATGTTTGATAAATATAGCTTTAAAACTGAGAGACTAGTTTGCATTGAAACAGACAGAAACAGACCGTCATGGATATATCGACACGGCTGTTGATACTGATCAAGAATATATATACTTTATGGGGTCAAAGACGTTTCCTTGTATGCGTTTCACATTTCACGATAAAATTATAAAACCCTCTGCAAGGGTATAAAAATTTCGAAATTTAGATTAAATGAAAAATACAACTCTTATGTAAAGTAAAAACAAACGAGAAAGAAATGCTATATTCGGCACGTCGAATATCTTATACCCTTGCAGACCACACTTTGAACTCGGCAGAAATGCCGAGTTTCGTCAAGATATCTTGATACCCAAAATTTTTCTTCATACAATAACTTAATTTTCGACCGATCGTTCCGTTGGCAGCTATATGATATATATCCGATCTATAAAGGATTTTGCATATATATGAGGAGCATAATTAAACTAATAAATGCCGAGTTTGTTTAAGATATTTTGATAAATGAGATTTTTTTATACAACAACTTCATTTTCGACCGATCGTTCCTATGGCAGCTATATCCTATTAAGTGGTCCGATCTTAATAGGATTTTGCATATATATAAGGAGCACAGTAAAACTTATAAATGCCGAGTTTGTTTAAGATATTTCCTATGGCAGCTATATGATATAGTGGTCCGATCTTAATAGGATTTAACATTTATATGAGGAGCATAGTAAAACTAATAAATGCCGAGTTTGGTCAAGATATATTGATAGACAACATTTTCTTTTATACAACAACTTAATTTTCGACCGATCGTTCCTATGGCAACTATATGATATAGTGGTCCGATCTTAATACGATTTTGCGTATATATGAGAAGCATAGTAAAACTAATAAACGCCGAGTTTGGTCAAGTATCTTGATAAACAAGATTTTTTTCATACAACAACTTAATTTTCGACCGATCGTTCCTATGGCAGCTATATGATATAGTGGTCTGATCTTAATAGGATTCTGCATATATATGAGGAGCATAGTGAAACTAATAAATGCCGAGTTTGGTCAAGATATATTGATAGACAACATTTTCTTTTATACAACAACTTAATTTTCGACCGATCGTTCCTATGGCAACTATATGATATAGTGGTCCGATCTTAATACGATTTTGCGTATATATGAGAAGCATAGTAAAACTAATAAACGCCGAGTTTGGTCAAGTATCTTGATAAACAAGATTTTTTTCATACAACAACTTAATTTTCGACCGATCGTTCCTATGACAGCTATATGATATAGTGGTCCGATCTTAACAGGATTTTGCATTTATATGAGGGGCATAGTAAAACTAATAAATGCCGAGATTGGTCAAGATATTTTGATAAACAAGATTTTTTTAATTTTCGACCGATCGTTCCTATGGCAGCTATATGATATAGTGGTCCGATCTTAATACGATTTTGCGTATATATGAGAAGCATAGTAAAACTAATAAATGCCGAGTTTGGTCAAGTATCTTGATAAACAAGATTTTTTTTCATACAACAACTTCATTTTCGACCGATCGTTCCTATGGCAGCTATATCCTATTAAGTGGTCCGAACTTAATAGGATTTTGCATATATATGAGGAGCACAGTAAAACTAATAAATGCCGAGTTTGTTTAGGATATTTTGATAAATAGGATTTTTTTATACAACAACTTCATTTTCGACCGATCTTTCCTATTGCAGCTATATGATATAGTGGTCCGATCTTAATAGGATTTAACATTTATATGAGAAGCATAGTAAAACTAATAAATGCCGAGTTTGGTCAAGTATCTTGATAAACAAGATTTTTTTTCATACAACAACTTCATTTTCGACCGATCTTTCCTATGGCAGCTATATGATAAAGTGGTCAGATCTTAATAGGATTTAAGATTTATATGAGGAGCATAGTAAAACTAATAAATGCCGAGTTTGGTCAAGTATCTTGAAAAACAAGATTTTTTTCTTAATAAACAAGATGTTTTTTCATACAACAACTTAATTTTCGACCAATCATTCCTATGGCAGCTATATGATAAAGTGGTCCGCTCTTAATAGGATTTGCATATATATGAGAAGCATAGTAAAACTAATAAATGCCGAGTTTGGTCAAGTATCTTGATAAACAAGATTTTTTTTCATACAACAACTTAATTTCGACCAATCATTCCTATGGCAGCTATATGATATAGTGGTCCGATCTTAATAGGATTTGCATATATATGAGAAGCATAGTAAAACTAATAAATGCCGAGTTTGGTCAAGTATCTTAATAAACAAGATTTTTTTTCATACAACAACTTAATTTCGACCAATCATTCCTATGGCAGCTATATGATATAGTGGTCAGATCTTAATAGGATTTAACATCAATATGAGGAGCATAGTAAAACTAATAAATGCCGAGTTTGTTTAAGATATTTTGATAAATACGATTTTTGTATTCAACAACTATGGCAGCTATATGATATAGTGGTACGATCTTAATAGGATTTGCATATATATGAGAAGCATAGTAAAACTTATAACTGCCGAGTTTGTTTAAGATATTTTGATAAATACGATTTTTGTATACAACAACTATGGCTGCTATATGATATAGTGGTTCGATCTTAATAGGATTTGCATATATATGAGGAGCATAGTAAAACTAATAAATGCCGAGTTTGGTCAAGTATCTTGATAAACAAGATTTTTTTTCATACAACAACTTCATTTTCGACCGATCGTTCCTTTGGCAGCTATATGATATAGTGGTCTGATCTTAATAGGATTCTGCATATATATGAGGAGCATAGTGAAACTATTCATAATGCTCATAGTGCTTTGCCCGTATCTATATAATCTATAATACCGACTTTGGTCAAGGTATCTTGATAAACATAAACGGTTATTATCAAAAACCTAGTTTTCGACCGATCGTTTCTATGGCAGATATATGATATAGTGGTCCGATCTTAAAAGGATTTTGAATATTTATGAAGAGCATAGCGAAACTAAGAAATGCCGAGTTTCGTCAAGATATATTGATAGACAACATTTTCTTTTATACAACAACTTAATTTTCGACCGATCGTTCCATGGCAGCTATATGATATAGTGCTCCGATCTTAATACGATTTTGCGTATATATGAGAAGCATAGTAAAACTAATAAATGCCGAGTTTGGTCAAGATATATTGATAGACAACATTTTCTTTTATACAACAACTTAATTTTCGACCGATCGTTCCTATGGCAGCTATATGATATAGTGCTCCGATCTTAATACGATTTTGCGTATATATGAGAAGCATAGTAAAACTAATAAATGCCCAGTTTGGTCAAGATATTTTGATAAACAAGATTTTTTTAATTTTCGACCGATCGTTCCTATGGCAGCTATATGATATAGTGGTCCGATCTAAATAGGATTTTGCATATATGTGAGGAGCATAGTAAAACTAATAAATGCCGAGTTTGTTTAAGATATTTTGATAAATGAGATTTTTTTATACAACTTAATATTCGACCGATCTTTCCTATGGCAGCTATATGATATAGTGGTCCGATCTTAATAGGATTTAACATTTATATGAGGAGCATAGTAAAACTAATAAATGCCGAGTTTGGTCAAGTATCTTGATAAACAAGATTTTTTTCATACAACAACTTAATTTTCGACCGATCGTATCTATGACAGCTATATGATATAGTGGTCCGCTCTTAACAGGATTTTGCATTTATATGAGGGACATAGTAAAACTAATAAATGCCGAGTTTGTTTAAGATATTTTGATAAATGAGATTTTTTTAATTTTCGACCGATCTTTCCTATGGCAGCTATATGATATAGTGGTCCGATCTTAATAGGATTTAACATTTATATGAGGAGCATAGTAAAACTAATAAATGCCGAGTTTGGTCAAGTATCTTGATAAACAAGATTTATTTTCATACAACAACTTCATTTTCGACCGATCTTTCCTATGGCAGCTATATGATAAAGTGGTCAGATCTTAATAGGATTTAAGATTTATATGAGGAGCATAGTAAAACTAATAAATGCCGAGTTTGGTCAAGTATCTTGAAAAACAAGATTTTTTTCTTAATAAACAAGATGTTTTTTCATACAACAACTTAATTTCGACCGATCGTTCCTATGGCAGCTATATGATATAGTGGTCCGATCTAAAAAGGATTTTGCATATATATGAGGAGCATAGTAAAACTAATAAATGCCGAGTTTGTTTAAGATATTTTGATAAATGAGATTTTTTTATACAACTTAATTTTCGACCGATCTTTCCTATGGCAGCTATATGATATAGTGGTCCGATCTTAATACGATTTTGCGTATATATGAGAAGCATAGTAAAACTAATAAATGCCGAGTTTGGTCAAGTATCTTGATAAACAAGATTTTTTTTCATACAACAACTTCATTTTCGACCGATCTTTCCTATGGCAGCTATATGATAAAGTGGTCAGATCTTAATAGGATTTAAGATTTATATGAGGAGCATAGTAAAACTAATAAATGCCGCGTTTGGTCAAGTATCTTGATAAACAAGATTTTTTTTTCATACAACAACTTAATTTTCGACCGATTATTCCTATGGCAGCTATGTGATAAAGTGGTCCGCTCTTAATAGGATTTGCATATATATGAGAAGCATAGTAAAACTAATAAATGCCGAGTTTGGTCAAGTATCTTGATAAACAAGATTTTTTTTCATACAACAACTTCATTTTCGACCGATCGTTCCTATGGCAGCTATATGATAAAGTGGTCCGATCTTAATAGGATTTTGCATATATATGAGGAGCACAGTAAAACTAATAAATGCCGAGTTTGTTTAAGATATTTTGATAAACAAGATTTTTTTAATTTTCGACCGATCGTTCCTATGGCAGCTATATGATATAGTGGTCCGATCTTAATACGATTTTGCGTATATATGAGAAGCATAGTAAAACTAATAAGTGCCAAGTTTGGTCAAGTATCTTGATAAATAAGATTTTTTTTCATACAACAACTTCATTTTCGACCGATCGTTCCTTTGGCAGCTATATGATATAGTGGTCTGATCTTAATAGGATTCTGCATATATATGAGGAGCATAGTGAAACTATTCATAATGCTCATAGTGCTTTGCCCGTATCTATATAATCTATAATACCGACTTTGGTCAAGGTATCTTGATAAACATAAACGGTTATTATCAAAAACCTAGTTTTCGACCGATCGTTTCTATGGCAGATATATGATATAGTGGTCCGATCTTAAAAGGATTTTGAATATTTATGAAGAGCATAGCGAAACTAAGAAATGCCGAGTTTCGTCAAGATATATTGATAGACAACATTTTCTTTTATACAACAACTTAATTTTCGACCGATCGTTCCATGGCAGCTATATGATATAGTGCTCCGATCTTAATACGATTTTGCGTATATATGAGAAGCATAGTAAAACTAATAAATGCCGCGTTTGGTCAAGATATATTGATAGACAACATTTTCTTTTATACAACAACTTAATTTTCGACCGATCGTTCCTATGGCAGCTATATGATATAGTGCTCCGATCTTAATACGATTTTGCGTATATATGAGAAGCATAGTAAAACTAATAAATGCCCAGTTTGGTCAAGATATTTTGATAAACAAGATTTTTTTAATTTTCGACCGATCGTTCCTATGGCAGCTATATGATATAGTGGTCCGATCTAAATAGGATTTTGCATATATGTGAGGAGCATAGTAAAACTAATAAATGCCGAGTTTGTTTAAGATATTTTGATAAATGAGATTTTTTATACAACTTAATATTCGACCGATCTTTCCTATGGCAGCTATATGATATAGTGGTCCGATCTTAATAGGATTTAACATTTATATGAGGAGCATAGTAAAACTAATAAATGCCGAGTTTGGTCAAGTATCTTGATAAACAAGATTTTTTTCATACAACAACTTAATTTTCGACCGATCGTATCTATGACAGCTATATGATATAGTGGTCCGCTCTTAACAGGATTTTGCATTTATATGAGGGACATAGTAAAACTAATAAATGCCGAGTTTGTTTAAAATATTTTGATAAATGAGATTTTTTTAATTTTCGACCGATCTTTCCTATGGCAGCTATATGATATAGTGGTCCGATCTTAATAGGATTTAACATTTATATGAGGAGCATAGTAAAACTAATAAATGCCGAGTTTGGTCAAGTATCTTGATAAACAAGATTTATTTTCATACAACAACTTCATTTTCGACCGATCTTTCCTATGGCAGCTATATGATAAAGTGGTCAGATCTTAATAGGATTTAAGATTTATATGAGGAGCATAGTAAAACTAATAAATGCCGAGTTTGGTCAAGTATCTTGAAAAACAAGATTTTTTTCTTAATAAACAAGATGTTTTTTCATACAACAACTTAATTTCGACCGATCGTTCCTATGGCAGCTATATGATATAGTGGTCCGATCTAAAAAGGATTTTGCATATATATGAGGAGCATAGTAAAACTAATAAATGCCGAGTTTGTTTAAGATATTTTGATAAATGAGATTTTTTTATACAACTTAATTTTCGACCGATCTTGCCTATGGCAGCTATATGATATAGTGGTCCGATCTTAATACGATTTTGCGTATATATGAGAAGCATAGTAAAACTAATAAATGCCGAGTTTGGTCAAGTATCTTGATAAACAAGATTTTTTTTCATACAACAACTTCATTTTCGACCGATCTTTCCTATGGCAGCTATATGATAAAGTGGTCAGATCTTAATAGGATTTAAGATTTATATGAGGAGCATAGTAAAACTTATAAATGCCGCGTTTGGTCAAGTATCTTGATAAACAAGATTTTTTTTTCATACAACAACTTAATTTTCGACCAATCATTCCTATGGCAGCTATGTGATAAAGTGGTCCGCTCTTAATAGGATTTGCATATATATGAGAAGCATAGTAAAACTAATAAATGCCGAGTTTGGTCAAGTATCTTGATAAACAAGATTTTTTTTCATACAACAACTTAATTTCGACCAATCATTCCTATGGCAGCTATATGATATAGTGGTACGATCTTAATAGGATTTGCATATATATGAGAAGCATAGTAAAACTAATAAATGCCGAGTTTGGTCAAGTATCTTGATAAACAAGATTTTTTTTCATACAACAACTTCATTTTCGACCGATCGTTCCTATGGCAGCTATATGATAAAGTGGTCCGATCTTAATAGGATTTTGCATATATATGAGGAGCACAGTAAAACTAATAAATGCCGAGTTTGTTTAAGATATTTTGATAAACAAGATTTTTTTAATTTTCGACCGATCGTTCCTATGGCAGCTATATGATATAGTGGTCCGATCTTAATACGATTTTGCGTATATATGAGAAGCATAGTAAAACTAATAAGTGCCAAGTTTGGTCAAGTATCTTGATAAATAAGATTTTTTTTCATACAACAACTTCATTTTCGACCGATCGTTCCTATGGCAGCTATATCCTATTAAGTGGTCCGATCTTAATAGGATTTTGCATATATATGAGGAGCACAGTAAAACTAATAAATGCCGAGTTTGTTTAAGATATTCTGATAAATAAGATTTTTTTATACAACAACTTCATTTTCGACCGATCTTTCCTATGGCAGCTATGTATATGATATAGTGGTCCGATCTTAATAGGATTTAACATTTATATGAGGAGCATAGTTAAACTAATAAATGCCGAATTTGGTCAAGCATCATACAACAACTTCATTTTCGACCGATCTTTCCTATGGCAGCTATATGATAAAGTGGTCAGATCTTAATAGGATTTAAGATTTATATGAGGAGCATAGTAAAACTAATAAATGCCGCGTTTGGTCAAGTATCTTGAAAAACAAGATTTTTTTTTCATACAACAACTTAATTTCGACCAATCATTCCTATGGCAGCTATGTGATATAGTGGTCCGATCTTAATATGATTTGCATATATATGAGAAGCATAGTAAAACTAATAAATGCCGAGTTTGGTCAAGTATCTTAATAAACAAGATTTTTTTTCATACAACAACTTAATTTCGACCAATCATTCCTATGGCAGCTATATTTTTATTTATTTATTTATTTATTTAAGGTCGACAAAACGAGTGTCTTCCTCATTATTCCGTAGATTATACATACAATAGATAATAGAATTATATGCTAAAAGCCTAGTTAGATAACATAGTTCTCTAAATAGCATCACCGACCGATGGAGGTGTTTTAGTTGCCAGTCCGGCCAGCTGTGCCCCTTTTCACAGCTAAATTTGTCAGTGACGCTATTAGAGCCTACATCTAATCAGAAGGGTGTAAGTAGGAAAAAAGTGTTCTTAAGTAAAATTAAAAATAGTCTTAGTTTGCTATATTAATTAATAAAATACAATAAATAGGAAAAAAGAAAGTAAGAAGAATAATGTTAATAAAGTAAAGAAATGGAGGCTAGATATATAGAGTGTTAAGTAGATAGGACAGAGAGAAATGTAATGGGAAATCACCGACCCGGTGGGGGAAATTTACAGCCTGTCCGGCAAGCTATGCCCCTGCTCATAGCTGGGAATGGTCAGTGACTTCCCGAAGGTATCCTGAAAGCAACGATTTTATTAGGGGTAGAGAAAGTTCGGTAGAGAAAACGTGATGCAAACTATTATAATTTTTACATAGCACGCGAAAAGGATTGTGCATTGTCTGGTTGGTCTAGACGGAACAGAGAATTGAAGACGCCCTAGCAGAAAAGGAGAATCTATATCGCCAATAATCAACTTATGTAGAAGGACAACACCGAGAATTGTCCTACGGTTGGTTAGCGACGGAAGGTTAAGAAGAAGCAGCCTGCTGGAGTAGGATGGCAACCGAAGATTAGGGTCCCAATTTAAACCTCGTAAGGCAAAAAGCAGAAATTGCTTCTGAACAGATTCAATACGATCCTGGCTATTGTTATACTGCGGAGACCAGATGCAAGAGCAGTATTCAAGGATAGGGCGAACAAGAGAGATGTACAGAAGTTTCGTTATAAAAGGATCGTTAAACTCTTTAGACCATCGTTTAATGAATCCAAGTACACCTTTTGCCTCATTAACGATGGTATCTATGTGAAGATTGAAACAGAGTTTAGAATCAAATAGAACGCCTAGATCCTTAACTGTTAGTATACGTTGTAAAGGGGTATTGTCGATTGTATAACTGACAAGATAAGGTGTAGTACGATTAAATGTCATAAACATACACTTTGAACAATTCAGATGCAATTGATTGGCCGAACACCAAAGTTGCATAGCGTTCAAATCGTCTTGTAGACGAGAATGATGTAGGGCATTAGTGTATGATAGAATAAGTTTCACATCATCCGCATACATGAGTACACGGGCATGATATAACAGAGGGGAGATCATTTATAAAAAGAGTAAAGAGTAAAGGTCCAAGATGACTACCTTGAGGAACACCAGAAGTAACGTGAACTTGTTTTGAGGTAGTCAGCCTCAGCATTACTCTTTGGGTCCTACCTTTTAAATAAGAATTAATCCAAAGCAAAAGAGACGGAGGGAAACCTATTCGGTCAAGTTTAAAAAGTAAAATGTCATGGTGCACAGAGTCAAACGCTTTACTGAAGTCAGTATAAATGACATCAGTTTGCATTTTCGAAAGAAAAGCATCGTTTACCAAGGAAGTAAACTCAAGCAGATTGGTCGTAGTTGACCGATTCTTTACGAATCCATGTTGAACAGGGGAAACAACTGATTTGCAGAAATGCTGCAAATTCGAAGTGATTATTTTTTCAAATAATTTAGGAATAGCCGACAGTTTTGCAATGCCCCTGTAATTTTGTATATCAGACTTTCCACCTTTCTTGTGGAGAGGAATGATATAAGATTCTTTCCAAAGAGATGGAAAGACAGAAGATTCAAGAGATAGATTAAAAAGCTTATGCAATGGGTAAAGAAGGGAAGAACTACACTCCTTGAGTAGACAACTAGGAATATTATCAGGCCCAGGAGAGTAAGAAGATTTTAAAGAGTTTATAGCGAAAAGGAGAGAGGAGTGTGAAATAATAGGAGGAGGTATAGAACTAGAGGAAGAAATAGTATAAGGGTAAGAATTATTATTAGGACAGACTGAGGAATAAGTTGATTGGAAAAAATTAGCAAAGAGGTTAGCAGAATCAGAGTCATTACTAGCTTTATCCATCCCGAAAGAAAAAGAAGTTGGCAAACTTGAAGATTTACGCTTCAAGTTTACAAAATTGTAAAACTGTCTCGGATTTTGGGCAAATTGCCTTTTACAACGAGTTAGATAATTCTCATAGCATTGAGAATTCAAACGAAAGAAGTTCGACTTGGCTATGGAATATTTAGCCAAGTCTGTACACGAACCAGACTTTTTAAACTTTTTAAAATATTTAGATTTTAAGTTTTTAATATGTGACAATCTGGGAGTAAACCAGGGTGGTTTTGAAGAAATAGTCGAAGGAATTGACTTGGGAATACTCATATCTAAGAGGGTGATATAGTGCTCCGATCTTAATACGATTTTGCGTATATATGAGAAGCATAGTAAAACTAATAAATGCCGAGTTTGGTCAAGATATATTGATAGACAACATTTTCTTTTATACAACAACTTAATTTTCGACCGATCGTTCCTATGGCAGCTATATGATATAGTGCTCCGATCTTAATACGATTTTGCGTATATATGAGAGGCATAGTAAAACTAATAAATGCCCAGTTTGGTCAAGATATTTTGATAAACAAGATTTTTTTAATTTTCGACCGATCGTTCCTATGGCAGCTATATGATATAGTGGTCCGATCTAAAAAGGATTTTGCATATATATGAGGAGCATAGTAAAACTAATAAATGCCGAGTTTGTTTAAGATATTTTGATAAATGAGATTTTTTTATACAACTTAATTTTCGACCGATCTTTCCTATGGCAGCTATATGATATAGTGGTCCGATCTTAATACGATTTTGCGTATATATGAGAAGCATAGTAAAACTAATAAATGCCGAGTTTGGTCAAGTATCTTGATAAACAAGATTTTTTTTCATACAACAACTTCATTTTCGACCGATCTTTCCTATGGCAGCTATATGATAAAGTGGTCAGATCTTAATAGGATTTAAGATTTATATGAGGAGCATAGTAAAACTAATAAATGCCGCGTTTGGTCAAGTACCTTGATAAACAAGATTTTTTTTTCATACAACAACTTAATTTTCGACCGATTATTCCTATGGCAGCTATGTGATAAAGTGGTCCGCTCTTAATAGGATTTGCATATATATGAGAAGCATAGTAAAACTAATAAATGCCGAGTTTGGTCAAGTATCTTGATAAACAAGATTTTTTTTCATACAACAACTTCATTTTCGACCGATCGTTCCTATGGCAGCTATATGATAAAGTGGTCCGATCTTAATAGGATTTTGCATATATATGAGGAGCACAGTAAAACTAATAAATGCCGAGTTTGTTTAAGATATTTTGATAAACAAGATTTTTTTAATTTTCGACCGATCGTTCCTATGGCAGCTATATGATATAGTGGTCCGATCTTAATACGATTTTGCGTATATATGAGAAGCATAGTAAAACTAATAAGTGCCAAGTTTGGTCAAGTATCTTGATAAATAAGATTTTTTTTCATACAACAACTTCATTTTCGACCGATCGTTCCTTTGGCAGCTATATGATATAGTGGTCTGATCTTAATAGGATTCTGCATATATATGAGGAGCATAGTGAAACTATTCATAATGCTCATAGTGCTTTGCCCGTATCTATATAATCTATAATACCGACTTTGGTCAAGGTATCTTGATAAACATAAACGGTTATTATCAAAAACCTAGTTTTCGACCGATCGTTTCTATGGCAGATATATGATATAGTGGTCCGATCTTAAAAGGATTTTGAATATTTATGAAGAGCATAGCGAAACTAAGAAATGCCGAGTTTCGTCAAGATATATTGATAGACAACATTTTCTTTTATACAACAACTTAATTTTCGACCGATCGTTCCATGGCAGCTATATGATATAGTGCTCCGATCTTAATACGATTTTGCGTATATATGAGAAGCATAGTAAAACTAATAAATGCCGCGTTTGGTCAAGATATATTGATAGACAACATTTTCTTTTATACAACAACTTAATTTTCGACCGATCGTTCCTATGGCAGCTATATGATATAGTGCTCCGATCTTAATACGATTTTGCGTATATATGAGAAGCATAGTAAAACTAATAAATGCCCAGTTTGGTCAAGATATTTTGATAAACAAGATTTTTTTAATTTTCGACCGATCGTTCCTATGGCAGCTATATGATATAGTGGTCCGATCTAAATAGGATTTTGCATATATGTGAGGAGCATAGTAAAACTAATAAATGCCGAGTTTGTTTAAGATATTTTGATAAATGAGATTTTTTATACAACTTAATATTCGACCGATCTTTCCTATGGCAGCTATATGATATAGTGGTCCGATCTTAATAGGATTTAACATTTATATGAGGAGCATAGTAAAACTAATAAATGCCGAGTTTGGTCAAGTATCTTGATAAACAAGATTTTTTTCATACAACAACTTAATTTTCGACCGATCGTATCTATGACAGCTATATGATATAGTGGTCCGCTCTTAACAGGATTTTGCATTTATATGAGGGACATAGTAAAACTAATAAATGCCGAGTTTGTTTAAAATATTTTGATAAATGAGATTTTTTTAATTTTCGACCGATCTTTCCTATGGCAGCTATATGATATAGTGGTCCGATCTTAATAGGATTTAACATTTATATGAGGAGCATAGTAAAACTAATAAATGCCGAGTTTGGTCAAGTATCTTGATAAACAAGATTTATTTTCATACAACAACTTCATTTTCGACCGATCTTTCCTATGGCAGCTATATGATAAAGTGGTCAGATCTTAATAGGATTTAAGATTTATATGAGGAGCATAGTAAAACTAATAAATGCCGAGTTTGGTCAAGTATCTTGAAAAACAAGATTTTTTTCTTAATAAACAAGATGTTTTTTCATACAACAACTTAATTTCGACCGATCGTTCCTATGGCAGCTATATGATATAGTGGTCCGATCTAAAAAGGATTTTGCATATATATGAGGAGCATAGTAAAACTAATAAATGCCGAGTTTGTTTAAGATATTTTGATAAATGAGATTTTTTTATACAACTTAATTTTCGACCGATCTTTCCTATGGCAGCTATATGATATAGTGGTCCGATCTTAATACGATTTTGCGTATATATGAGAAGCATAGTAAAACTAATAAATGCCGAGTTTGGTCAAGTATCTTGATAAACAAGATTTTTTTTCATACAACAACTTCATTTTCGACCGATCTTTCCTATGGCAGCTATATGATAAAGTGGTCAGATCTTAATAGGATTTAAGATTTATATGAGGAGCATAGTAAAACTAATAAATGCCGCGTTTGGTCAAGTATCTTGATAAACAAGATTTTTTTTTCATACAACAACTTAATTTTCGACCAATCATTCCTATGGCAGCTATGTGATAAAGTGGTCCGCTCTTAATAGGATTTGCATATATATGAGAAGCATAGTAAAACTAATAAATGCCGAGTTTGGTCAAGTATCTTGATAAACAAGATTTTTTTTCATACAACAACTTAATTTCGACCAATCATTCCTATGGCAGCTATATGATATAGTGGTACGATCTTAATAGGATTTGCATATATATGAGAAGCATAGTAAAACTAATAAATGCCGAGTTTGGTCAAGTATCTTGATAAACAAGATTTTTTTTCATACAACAACTTCATTTTCGACCGATCGTTCCTATGGCAGCTATATGATAAAGTGGTCCGATCTTAATAGGATTTTGCATATATATGAGGAGCACAGTAAAACTAATAAATGCCGAGTTTGTTTAAGATATTTTGATAAACAAGATTTTTTTAATTTTCGACCGATCGTTCCTATGGCAGCTATATGATATAGTGGTCCGATCTTAATACGATTTTGCGTATATATGAGAAGCATAGTAAAACTAATAAGTGCCAAGTTTGGTCAAGTATCTTGATAAATAAGATTTATTTTCATACAACAACTTCATTTTCGACCGATCGTTCCTATGGCAGCTATATCCTATTAAGTGGTCCGATCTTAATAGGATTTTGCATATATATGAGGAGCACAGTAAAACTAATAAATGCCGAGTTTGTTTAAGATATTCTGATAAATAAGATTTTTTTATACAACAACTTCATTTTCGACCGATCTTTCCTATGGCAGCTATGTATATGATATAGTGGTCCGATCTTAATAGGATTTAACATTTATATGAGGAGCATAGTTAAACTAATAAATGCCGAATTTGGTCAAGCATCATACAACAACTTCATTTTCGACCGATCTTTCCTATGGCAGCTATATGATAAAGTGGTCAGATCTTAATAGGATTTAAGATTTATATGAGGAGCATAGTAAAACTAATAAATGCCGCGTTTGGTCAAGTATCTTGAAAAACAAGATTTTTTTTTCATACAACAACTTAATTTCGACCAATCATTCCTATGGCAGCTATGTGATATAGTGGTCCGATCTTAATATGATTTGCATATATATGAGAAGCATAGTAAAACTAATAAATGCCGAGTTTGGTCAAGTATCTTAATAAACAAGATTTTTTTTCATACAACAACTTAATTTCGACCAATCATTCCTATGGCAGCTATATTTTTATTTATTTATTTATTTATTTAAGGTCGACAAAACGAGTGTCTTCCTCATTATTCCGTAGATTATACATACAATAGATAATAGAATTATATGCTAAAAGCCTAGTTAGATAACATAGTTCTCTAAATAGCATCACCGACCGATGGAGGTGTTTTAGTTGCCAGTCCGGCCAGCTGTGCCCCTTTTCACAGCTAAATTTGTCAGTGACGCTATTAGAGCCTACATCTAATCAGAAGGGTGTAAGTAGGAAAAAAGTGTTCTTAAGTAAAATTAAAAATAGTCTTAGTTTGCTATATTAATTAATAAAATACAATAAATAGGAAAAAAGAAAGTAAGAAGAATAATGTTAATAAAGTAAAGAAATGGAGGCTAGATATATAGAGTGTTAAGTAGATAGGACAGAGAGAAATGTAATGGGAAATCACCGACCCGGTGGGGGAAATTTACAGCCTGTCCGGCAAGCTATGCCCCTGCTCATAGCTGGGAATGGTCAGTGACTTCCCGAAGGTATCCTGAAAGCAACGATTTTATTAGGGGTAGAGAAAGTTCGGTAGAGAAAACGTGATGCAAACTATTATAATTTTTACATAGCACGCGAAAAGGATTGTGCATTGTCTGGTTGGTCTAGACGGAACAGAGAATTGAAGACGCCCTAGCAGAAAAGGAGAATCTATATCGCCAATAATCAACTTATGTAGAAGGACAACACCGAGAATTGTCCTACGGTTGGTTAGCGACGGAAGGTTAAGAAGAAGCAGCCTGCTGGAGTAGGATGGCAACCGAAGATTAGGGTCCCAATTTAAACCTCGTAAGGCAAAAAGCAGAAATTGCTTCTGAACAGATTCAATACGATCCTGGCTATTGTTATACTGCGGAGACCAGATGCAAGAGCAGTATTCAAGGATAGGGCGAACAAGAGAGATGTACAGAAGTTTCGTTATAAAAGGATCGTTAAACTCTTTAGACCATCGTTTAATGAATCCAAGTACACCTTTTGCCTCATTAACGATGGTATCTATGTGAAGATTGAAACAGAGTTTAGAATCAAATAGAACGCCTAGATCCTTAACTGTTAGTATACGTTGTAAAGGGGTATTGTCGATTGTATAACTGACAAGATAAGGTGTAGTACGATTAAATGTCATAAACATACACTTTGAACAATTCAGATGCAATTGATTGGCCGAACACCAAAGTTGCATAGCGTTCAAATCGTCTTGTAGACGAGAATGATGTAGGGCATTAGTGTATGATAGAATAAGTTTCACATCATCCGCATACATGAGTACACGGGCATGATATAACAGAGGGGAGATCATTTATAAAAAGAGTAAAGAGTAAAGGTCCAAGATGACTACCTTGAGGAACACCAGAAGTAACGTGAACTTGTTTTGAGGTAGTCAGCCTCAGCATTACTCTTTGGGTCCTACCTTTTAAATAAGAATTAATCCAAAGCAAAAGAGACGGAGGGAAACCTATTCGGTCAAGTTTAAAAAGTAAAATGTCATGGTGCACAGAGTCAAACGCTTTACTGAAGTCAGTATAAATGACATCAGTTTGCATTTTCGAAAGAAAAGCATCGTTTACCAAGGAAGTAAACTCAAGCAGATTGGTCGTAGTTGACCGATTCTTTACGAATCCATGTTGAACAGGGGAAACAACTGATTTGCAGAAATGCTGCAAATTCGAAGTGATTATTTTTTCAAATAATTTAGGAATAGCCGACAGTTTTGCAATGCCCCTGTAATTTTGTATATCAGACTTTCCACCTTTCTTGTGGAGAGGAATGATATAAGATTCTTTCCAAAGAGATGGAAAGACAGAAGATTCAAGAGATAGATTAAAAAGCTTATGCAATGGGTAAAGAAGGGAAGAACTACACTCCTTGAGTAGACAACTAGGAATATTATCAGGCCCAGGAGAGTAAGAAGATTTTAAAGAGTTTATAGCGAAAAGGAGAGAGGAGTGTGAAATAATAGGAGGAGGTATAGAACTAGAGGAAGAAATAGTATAAGGGTAAGAATTATTATTAGGACAGACTGAGGAATAAGTTGATTGGAAAAAATTAGCAAAGAGGTTAGCAGAATCAGAGTCATTACTAGCTTTATCCATCCCGAAAGAAAAAGAAGTTGGCAAACTTGAAGATTTACGCTTCAAGTTTACAAAATTGTAAAACTGTCTCGGATTTTGGGCAAATTGCCTTTTACAACGAGTTAGATAATTCTCATAGCATTGAGAATTCAAACGAAAGAAGTTCGACTTGGCTATGGAATATTTAGCCAAGTCTGTACACGAACCAGACTTTTTAAACTTTTTAAAATATTTAGATTTTAAGTTTTTAATATGTGACAATCTGGGAGTAAACCAGGGTGGTTTTGAAGAAATAGTCGAAGGAATTGACTTGGGAATACTCATATCTAAGAGGGTGATATAGTGCTCCGATCTTAATACGATTTTGCGTATATATGAGAAGCATAGTAAAACTAATAAATGCCGAGTTTGGTCAAGATATATTGATAGACAACATTTTCTTTTATACAACAACTTAATTTTCGACCGATCGTTCCTATGGCAGCTATATGATATAGTGCTCCGATCTTAATACGATTTTGCGTATATATGAGAGGCATAGTAAAACTAATAAATGCCCAGTTTGGTCAAGATATTTTGATAAACATGGCAGCTATATGATATAGTGGTCCGATCTAAAAAGGATTTTGCATATATGTGAGGAGCATAGTAAAACTAATAAATGCCGAGTTTGTTTAAGATATTTTGATAAATGAGATTTTTTTATACAACTTAATATTCGACCGATCTTTCCTATGGCAGCTATATGATATAGTGGTCCGATCATAATACGATTTGGCGTATATATGAGAAGCATAGTAAAACTAATAAATGCCGAGTTTGGTCAAGTATATTGATAAACAAGATTTTTTTTCATACAACAACTTCATTTTCGACCGATCGTTCCTATGGCAACAATATGATATAGTGGTCCGATCTTAATACGATTTTGCGTATATATGAGAAGCATAGTAAAACTAATAAATGCCGAGATTGGTCAAGATATTTTGATAAACAAGATTTTTTTAATTTTCGACCGATCGTTCCTATGGCAGCTATATGATATAGTGGTCCGATCTTAATACGATTTTGCGTATATATGAGAAGCATAGTAAAACTAATAAATGCCGAGTTTGGTCAAGTATCTTGATAAACAAGATTTTTTTCATACAACAACTTCATTTTCGACCGATCGTTCCTATGGCAGCTATATCCTATTAAGTGGTCCGAACTTAATAGGATTTTGCATATATATGAGGAGCACAGTAAAACTAATAAATGCCGAGTTTGTTTAGGATATTTTGATAAATAAGATTTTTTTATACAACAACTTCATTTTCGACCGATCGTTCCTATGGCAACTATATGATATAGTGGTCCGATCTTAATACGATTTTGCGTATATATGAGAAGCATAGTAAAACTAATAAATGCCGAGATTGGTCAAGATATTTTGATAAACAAGATTTTTTTAATTTTCGACCGATCGTTCCTATGGCAGCTATATGATATAGTGGTCCGATCTTAATAGGATTTAACATTTATATGAGAAGCATAGTAAAACTAATAAATGCCGAGTTTGGTCAAGTATCTTGATAAACAAGATTTTTTTTCATACAACAACTTCATTTTCGACCGATCTTTCCTATGGCAGCTATATGATAAAGTGGTCAGATCTTAATAGGATTTAAGATTTATATGAGGAGCATAGTAAAACTAATAAATGCCGAGTTTGGTCAAGTATCTTGAAAAACAAGATTTTTTTCTTAATAAACAAGATGTTTTTTCATACAACAACTTAATTTCGACCGATCGTTCCTATGGCAGCTATATGATATAGTGGTCCGATCTAAAAAGGATTTTGCATATATATGAGGAGCATAGTAAAACTAATAAATGCCGAGTTTGTTTAAGATATTTTGATAAATGAGATTTTTTTATACAACTTAATTTTCGACCGATCTTTCCTATGGCAGCTATATAATATAGTGGTCCGATCTTAATACGATTTTGCGTATATATGAGAAGCATAGTAAAACTAATAAATGCCGAGTTTGGTCAAGTATATTGATAAACAAGATTTTTTTTCATACAACAACTTCATTTTCGACCGATCGTTCCTATGGCAGCTATATCCTATTAAGTGATCCGATCTTAATAGGATTTTGCATATATATGAGGAGCACAGTAAAACTAATAAATGCCGAGTTTGGTCAAGTATCTTGATAAACAAGATTTTTTTCATACAACAACTTCATTTTCGACCGATCTTTCCTATGGCAGCTATATGATAAAGTGGTCAGATCTTAATAGGATTTAAGATTTATATGAGGAGCATAGTAAAACTAATAAATGCCGCGTTTGGTCAAGTATCTTGATAAACAAGATTTTTTTTTCATACAAAAACTTAATTTTCGACCAATCATTCCTATGGCAGCTATATGATAAAGTGGTCCGCTCTTAATAGGATTTGCATATATATGAGAAGCATAGTAAAACTAATAAATGCCGAGTTTGGTCAAGTATCTTGATAAACAAGATTTTTTTTATACAACAACTTAATTTCGACCAATCATTCCTATGGCAGCTATATGATATAGTGGTCCGATCTTAATAGGATTTGCATATATATGAGAAGCATAGTAAAACTAATAAATGCCGAGTTTGGTCAAGTATCTTAATAAACAAGATTTTTTTTCATACAACAACTTAATTTCGACCAATCATTCCTATGGCAGCTTTATGATATAGTGGTCAGATCTTAATAGGATTTAACATCTATATGAGGAGCATAGTAAAACTAATAAATGCCGAGTTTGTTTAAGATATTTTTATAAATACGATTTTTGTATTCAACAACAATGGCAGCTATATGATATAGTGGTACGATCTTAATAGGATTTGCATATATATGAGAAGCATAGTAAAACTAATAAATGCCGAGTTTGTTTAAGATATTTTGATAAACAAGATTTTTTTAATTTTCGACCGATCGTTCCTATGGCAGCTATATGATATAGTGGTCCGATCTTAATACGATTTTGCGTATATATGAGAAGCATAGTAAAACTAATAAATGCCAAGTTTGGTCAAGTATCTTGATAAATAAGATTTTTTTTCATACAACAACTTCATTTTCGACCGATCGTTCCTATGGCAGCTATATCCTATTAAGTGGTCCGATCTTAATAGGATTTTGCATATATATGAGGAGCACAGTAAAACTAATAAATGCCAAGTTTGTTTAAGATATTCTGATAAATAAGATTTTTTTATACAACAACTTCATTTTCGACCGATCTTTCCTATGGCAGCTATGTATATGATATAGTGGTCCGATCTTAATAGGATTTAACATTTATATGAGGAGCATAGTTAAACTAATAAATGCCGAATTTGGTCAAGCATCATACAACAACTTCATTTTCGACCGATCTTTCCTATGGCAGCTATATGATAAAGTGGTCAGATCTTAATAGGATTTAACATTTATATGAGGAGCATAGTAAAACTAATAAATGCCGCGTTTGGTCAAGTATCTTGAAAAACAAGATTTTTTTTTCATACAACAACTTAATTTTCGACCAATCATTCCTATGGCAGCTATATGATTTAGTGGTCCGATCTTTATAGGATTTGCATATATATGAGAAGCATAGTAAAACTAATAAATGCCGAGTTTGGTCAAGTATCTTAATAAACAAGATTTTTTTTCATACAACAACTTAATTTTGACCAATCATTCCTATGGCAGCTATATGATATAGTGGTCCGATCTTAATATGATTTGCATATATATGAGAAGCATAGTAAAACTAATAAATGCCGAGTTTGGTCAAGTGTCTTAATAAACAAGATTTTTTTTCATACAACAACTTAATTTCGACCAATCATTCCTATGGCAGCTATATGATATAGTGGTCAGATCTTAATAGGATTTTGCATATACATATATGAGGAGCACAGTTAAACTAATAAATGCCGAGTTTGTTTAAGATATTTTGATAAATACGATTTTTGTATACAACAACTATGGCAGCTATATGATATAGTGGTCCGATCTTTATAGGATTTGCATATATATGAGAAGCATAGTAAAACTAATAAATGCCGAGTTTGGTCAAGTATCTTAATAAACAAGATTTTTTTTCATACAACAACTTAATTTCGACCAATCATTCCTATGGCAGCTATATGATATAGTGGTCCGATCTTTATAGGATTTGCATATATATGAGAGCATAGTAAAACTAATAAATGCCGAGTTTGGTCAAGTATCTTAATAAAAAAGATTTTTTTTCATAAAACAACTTAATTTCGACCAATCATTCCTATGGCAGCTATATGATATAGTGGTCCGATCTTAATATGATTTGCATATATATGAGAAGCATAGTAAAACTAATAAATGCCGAGTTTGGTCAAGTATCTTAATAAACAAGATTTTTTTTCATACAACAACTTAATTTCGACCAATCATTCCTATGGCAGCTATATGATATAGTGGTCCAATCTTAATAGGATTTTGCATTTATATGAGGAGCATAGTAAAACTAATAAATGCCGAGTTTGGCAGCTATATGATATAGTGGTCCAATCTTAATAGGATTTGCATATATATGAGAAGCATAGTAAAACTAATAAATGTCGAGATTGGTCAAGTATCTTGATCAAAAAAATTTTGTTATACAACAACTTAATTTTCGATCGATTGTTCCTTTGGCAACTATATGATATAGTGGTCTGATCCAGCTGGATTTCCCATATGTGCTGCGTGCAGCAGAAAGAGGGACTTCTGCAATGTTTGATAAATATAACTTTAAAACTGAGAGACTAGTTTGCATTGAAACAGACAGACGGACAGACCGTCATGGATATATCGACACGGCTGTTGATACTGATCAAGAATATATATACTTTATGGGGTCAGAGACGTCTCCTTGTATGAGTTTCACATTTCACGATAAAATTATAAAACCCTCTGCAAGGGTATAAACATTTCGAAATTTAGATTAAATGAAAAATACAACTCTTATGTAAAGTAAAAACAAACGAGGAAGAAAGGCTATATTCGGCACACCGAATATCTTATACCCTTGCAGACCCAACTTTTCATAATGCACATAGTGCTTTGCCCGTATCTATATAATCTATAATACCGAGTTTGGTGAAGGTATCTTGATAAACATAAACGGTTATTATCAAAAACCTAGTTTTCGACCGATCGTTTCTATGGCAGATATATGATACAGTGGTCCGATCTTAAAACGATTTTGAATATATATGAAGAGCATAGTGAAACTAAGAAATGTCGAGTTTGGTCAAGATATATTGATAGACAACATTTTCTTTTATACAACAACTTAATTTTCGACCGATCGTTCCTATGGCAGCTATATGATATAGTGCTCCGATCTTAATACGATTTTGCGTATATATGAGAAGCATAGTAAAACTAATAAATGCCCAGTTTGGTCAAGATATTTTGATAAACAAGATTTTTTTAATTTTCGACCGATCGTTCCTATGGCAGCTATATGATATAGTGGTCCGATCTAAAAAGGATTTTGCATATATGTGAGGAGCATAGTAAAACTAATAAATGACGAGTTTGTTTAAGATATTTTGATAAATGAGATTTTTTTATACAACTTAATATTCGACCGATCTTTCCTATGGCAGCTATATGATATAGTGGTCCAATCTTAATACGATTTTGCGTATATATGAGAAGCATAGTAAAACTAATAAATGCCGAGTTTGGTCAAGTATATTGATAAACAAGATTTTTTTTCATACAACAACTTAATTTTCGACCGATCGTTCCTATGGCAGCTTTATCCAATTAAGTGATCCGATCTTAATAGGATTTTGCATATATATGAGGAGCACAGTAAAACTAATAAATGCCGAGTTTGGTCAAGTATCTTGATAAACAAGATTTTTTTTCATACAACAACTTCATTTTCGACCGATCTTTCCTATGGCAGCTATGTGATAAAGTGGTCAGATCTTAATAGGATTTAAGATTTATATGAGGAGCATAGTAAAACTAATAAATGCCGAGTTTGGTCAAGTATCTTGATAAACAAGATTTTTTTTTCATACAACAACTTAATTTTCGACTAATCATTCCTATGGCAGCTATATGATAAAGTGGTCCGATCTTAATAGGATTTGCATATATATGAGAAGCATAGTAAAACTAATAAATGCCGAGTTTGGTCAAGTATCTTGATAAACAAGATTTTTTTTCATACAACAACTTAATTTCGACCAATCATTCCTATGGCAGCTATATGATATAGTGGTCAGATCTTAATAGGATCTAACATCTATACGAGGAGCATAGTAAAACTAATAAATGCCGAGTTTGTTTAAGATATTTTGATAAATAAGATTTTTGTATTCAACAACTATGGCAGCTATATGATATAGTGGTCCGATCTTAATAGGATTTGCATATATATGAGAAGCATAGTAAAACTAATAAATGTCGAGATTGGTCAAGTATCTTGATACAAAAAAATTTTGTTATACAACCACTTAATTTTCGATCGATTGTTCCTATGGCAGCTATTTGAAATAGTGGTCCGATCTTAATAGTATTTTGCATATATATGAGGAACATGGTAAATCTTATAAATGCCGAGTTTGTTTAAGATATCATGAAAAACAAAATGTTTTTCATCCACGATCCTACTTATCGACCGATCGTTCCTTTGGTAGCTATATGAAATAGTGGTCCGATCCAGCTGGATTTCCCATATGTGCTGCGTGCAGCAGAAAGAGGGACTTCTGCAATGTTTGATAAATATAACTTTAAAACTGAGAGACTAGTTTGCATTGAAACAGACAGACGGACAGACCGTCATGGATATATCGACACGGCTGTTGATACTGATCTGGAATATATATACTTTATGGGGTCAGAGACGTCTCCTTGTATGAGTTTCACATTTCACGATAAAATTATAAAACCCTCTGCAAGGGTATACAAATTTCGAAATTTAGATTAAATGAAAAATACAACTCTTATGTAAAGTAAAAACAAACGAGAAAGAAAGGCTATATTCGGCACACCGAATATCTTATACCCTTGCAGACCCAACTTTTCATAATGCTCATAGTGCTTTGCCCGTATCTATATAATCTATAATACCGAGTTTGGTCAAGGTATCTTGATAAACATAAACGGTTATTATCAAAAACCTAGTTTTCGACCGATCGTTTCTATGGCAGATATATGATATAGTGGTCCGATCTTAAAAGGATTTTGAATATATATGAAGAGCATAGCGAAACTAAGAAATGCCGAGTTTCGTCAAGATATCTTGATAACCAAAATTTTTCTTCATACAATAACTTAATTTTCGACCGATCGTTCCTTTGGCAGCTATATGATATAGTGGTCTGATCTTAATAGGATTTTGCATATATATGAGGAGCATAGTGAAACTAATAAATGCCGAGTTTGGTCAAGATATATTGATAGACAACATTTTCTTTTATACAACAACTTAATTTTCGACCGATCGTTCCTATGGCAGCTATATGATATAGTGCTCCGATCTTAATACGATTTTGCGTATATATGAGAAGCATAGTAAAACTAATAAATGCCGAGTGTGGTCAAGTATCTTGATAAACAAGTTTTTTTTCATACAACAACTTAATTTTCGACCGATCGTATCAATGACAGCTATATGATATAGTGGTCCGATCTTAATAAAATTTTGCATTTATATGAGGAGCATAGTAAAACTAATAAATGCCGAGTTTGGTCAAGATATTTTGATAAACAAGATTTTTTTAATTTTCGACCGATCGATCCTATGGCAGCTATATGATATAGTGGTCCGATCTAAAAAGGATTTTGCATATATATGAGGAGCATAGTAAAACTAATAAATGCCGAGTTTGTTTAAGATATTTTGATATATGAGATTTTTTTATACAACTTAATATTCGACCGATCTTTCCTATGGCAGCTATATGATATAGTGGTCCAATCTTAATACGATTTTGCGTATATATGAGAAGCATAGTAAAACTAATAAATGCCGAGTTTGGTCAAGTATATTGATAAACAAGATTTTTTTTCATACAACAACTTCATTTTCGACCGATCGTTCCTATGGCAGCTTTATCCAATTAAGTGATCCGATCTTAATAGGATTTTGCATATATATGAGGAGCACAGTAAAACTAATAAATGCCGAGTTTGGTCAAGTATCTTGATAAACAAGATTTTTTTTCATACAACAACTTCATTTTCGACCGATCTTTCCTATGAAACAGACAGACGGACAGACCGTCATGGATATATCGACACGGCTGTTGATACTGATCAAGAATATATATACTTTATGGGGTCAGAGACGTCTCCTTGTATGCGTTTCACATTTCACGATAAAATTATAAAACCCTCTGCAAGGGTATACAAATTTCGAAATTTAGATTAAATGAAAAATATAACTCTTATGTAAAGTAAAAAACAAACGAGAAAGAAAGGCTATATTCGGCACGCCGAATATCTTATACCCTTGCAGACCCAACTTTTCATAATGCTCATAGTGCTTTGCCCGTATCTATATAATCTATAATACCGACTTTGGTCAAGGTATCTTGATAAACATAAACGGTTATTATCAAAAACCTAGTTTTCGACCGATCGTTTCTATGGCAGATATATGATATAGTGGTCCGATCTTAAAAGGATTTTGAATATTTATGAAGAGCATAGCGAAACTAAGATATGCCGAGTTTCGTCAAGATATATTGATAGACAACATTTTCTTTTATACAACAACTTAATTTTCGACCGATCGTTCCATGGCAGCTATATGATATAGTGCTCCGATCTTAATACGATTTTGCGTATATATGAGAAGCATAGTAAAACTAATAAATGCCGAGTTTGGTCAAGATATATTGATAGACAACATTTTCTTTTATACAACAACTTAATTTTCGACCGATCGTTCCTATGGCAGCTATATGATATAGTGCTCCGATCTTAATACGATTTTGCGTATATATGAGAAGCATAGTAAAACTAATAAATGCCCAGTTTGGTCAAGATATTTTGATAAACAAGATTTTTTTAATTTTCGACCGATCGTTCCTATGGCAGCTATATGATATAGTGGTCCGATCTAAAAAGGATTTTGCATATATGTGAGGAGCATAGTAAAACTAATAAATGCCGAGTTTGTTTAAGATATTTTGATAAATGAGATTTTTTTATACAACTTAATATTCGACCGATCTTTCCTATGGCAGCTATATGATATAGTGGTCCAATCTTAATACGATTTTGCGTATATATGAGAAGCATAGTAAAACTAATAAATGCCGAGTTTGGTCAAGTATATTGATAAACAAGATTTTTTTTCATACAACAACTTCATTTTCGACCGATCGTTCCTATGGCAGCTTTATCCAATTAAGTGATCCGATCTTAATAGGATTTTGCATATATATGAGGAGCACAGTAAAACTAATAAATGCCGAGTTTGGTCAAGTATCTTGATAAACAAGATTTTTTTTCATACAACAACTTCATTTTCGACCGATCTTTCCTATGGCAGCTATGTGATAAAGTGGTCAGATCTTAATAGGATTTAAGATTTATATGAGGAGCATAGTAAAACTAATAAATGCCGAGTTTGGTCAAGTATCTTGATAAACAAGATTTTTTTTTCATACAACAACTTAATTTTCGACTAATCATTCCTATGGCAGCTATATGATAAAGTGGTCCGATCTTAATAGGATTTGCATATATATGAGAAGCATAGTAAAACTAATAAATGCCGAGTTTGGTCAAGTATCTTGATAAACAAGATTTTTTTTCATACAACAACTTAATTTCGACCAATCATTCCTATGGCAGCTATATGATATAGTGGTCAGATCTTAATAGGATCTAACATCTATACGAGGAGCATAGTAAAACTAATAAATGCCGAGTTTGTTTAAGATATTTTGATAAATAAGATTTTTGTATTCAACAACTATGGCAGCTATATGATATAGTGGTCCGATCTTAATAGGATTTGCATATATATGAGAAGCATAGTAAAACTAATAAATGTCGAGATTGGTCAAGTATCTTGATACAAAAAAATTTTGTTATACAACCACTTAATTTTCGATCGATTGTTCCTATGGCAGCTATTTGAAATAGTGGTCCGATCTTAATAGTATTTTGCATATATATGAGGAACATGGTAAATCTTATAAATGCCGAGTTTGTTTAAGATATCATGAAAAACAAAATGTTTTTCATCCACGATCCTACTTATCGACCGATCGTTCCTTTGGTAGCTATATGAAATAGTGGTCCGATCCAGCTGGATTTCCCATATGTGCTGCGTGCAGCAGAAAGAGGGACTTCTGCAATGTTTGATAAATATAACTTTAAAACTGAGAGACTAGTTTGCATTGAAACAGACAGACGGACAGACCGTCATGGATATATCGACACGGCTGTTGATACTGATCTGGAATATATATACTTTATGGGGTCAGAGACGTCTCCTTGTATGAGTTTCACATTTCACGATAAAATTATAAAACCCTCTGCAAGGGTATACAAATTTCGAAATTTAGATTAAATGAAAAATACAACTCTTATGTAAAGTAAAAACAAACGAGAAAGAAAGGCTATATTCGGCACACCGAATATCTTATACCCTTGCAGACCCAACTTTTCATAATGCTCATAGTGCTTTGCCCGTATCTATATAATCTATAATACCGAGTTTGGTCAAGGTATCTTGATAAACATAAACGGTTATTATCAAAAACCTAGTTTTCGACCGATCGTTTCTATGGCAGATATATGATATAGTGGTCCGATCTTAAAAGGATTTTGAATATATATGAAGAGCATAGCGAAACTAAGAAATGCCGAGTTTCGTCAAGATATCTTGATAACCAAAATTTTTCTTCATACAATAACTTAATTTTCGACCGATCGTTCCTTTGGCAGCTATATGATATAGTGGTCTGATCTTAATAGGATTTTGCATATATATGAGGAGCATAGTGAAACTAATAAATGCCGAGTTTGGTCAAGATATATTGATAGACAACATTTTCTTTTATACAACAACTTAATTTTCGACCGATCGTTCCTATGGCAGCTATATGATATAGTGCTCCGATCTTAATACGATTTTGCGTATATATGAGAAGCATAGTAAAACTAATAAATGCCGAGTGTGGTCAAGTATCTTGATAAACAAGTTTTTTTTTCATACAACAACTTAATTTTCGACCGATCGTATCAATGACAGCTATATGATATAGTGGTCCGATCTTAATAAAATTTTGCATTTATATGAGGAGCATAGTAAAACTAATAAATGCCGAGTTTGGTCAAGATATTTTGATAAACAAGATTTTTTTAATTTTCGACCGATCGATCCTATGGCAGCTATATGATATAGTGGTCCGATCTAAAAAGGATTTTGCATATATATGAGGAGCATAGTAAAACTAATAAATGCCGAGTTTGTTTAAGATATTTTGATATATGAGATTTTTTTATACAACTTAATATTCGACCGATCTTTCCTATGGCAGCTATATGATATAGTGGTCCAATCTTAATACGATTTTGCGTATATATGAGAAGCATAGTAAAACTAATAAATGCCGAGTTTGGTCAAGTATATTGATAAACAAGATTTTTTTTCATACAACAACTTCATTTTCGACCGATCGTTCCTATGGCAGCTTTATCCAATTAAGTGATCCGATCTTAATAGGATTTTGCATATATATGAGGAGCACAGTAAAACTAATAAATGCCGAGTTTGGTCAAGTATCTTGATAAACAAGATTTTTTTTCATACAACAACTTCATTTTCGACCGATCTTTCCTATGGCAGCTATGTGATAAAGTGGTCAGATCTTAATAGGATTTAAGATTTATATGAGGAGCATAGTAAAACTAATAAATGCCGCGTTTGGTCAAGTATCTTGATAAACAAGATTTTTTTTTTCATACAACAACTTAATTTTCGACTAATCATTCCTATGGCAGCTATATGATAAAGTGGTCCGATCTTAATAGGATTTGCATATATATGAGAAGCATAGTAAAACTAATAAATGCCGAGTTTGGTCAAGTATCTTGATAAACAAGATTTTTTTTCATACAACAACTTAATTTCGACCAATCATTCCTATGGCAGCTATATGATATAGTGGTCAGATCTTAATAGGATCTAACATCTATACGAGGAGCATAGTAAAACTAATAAATGCCGAGTTTGTTTAAGATATTTTGATAAATAAGATTTTTGTATTCAACAACTATGGCAGCTATATGATATAGTGGTCCGATCTTAATAGGATTTGCATATATATGAGAAGCATAGTAAAACTAATAAATGTCGAGATTGGTCAAGTATCTTGATACAAAAAAATTTTGTTATACAACCACTTAATTTTCGATCGATTGTTCCTATGGCAGCTATTTGAAATAGTGGTCCGATCTTAATAGTATTTTGCATATATATGAGGAACATGGTAAATCTTATAAATGCCGAGTTTGTTTAAGATATCATGAAAAACAAAATGTTTTTCATCCACGATCCTACTTATCGACCGATCGTTCCTTTGGCAGCTATATGATATAGTGGTCCGATCCAGCTGGATTTCCCATATGTGCTGCGTGCAGCAGAAAGAGGGACTTCTGCAATGTTTGATAAATATAACTTTAAAACTGAGAGACTAGTTTGCATTGAAACAGACAGACGGACAGACCGTCATGGATATATCGACACGGCTGTTGATACTGATCTGGAATATATATACTTTATGGGGTCAGAGACGTCTCCTTGTATGCGTTTCACATTTCACGATAAAATTATAAAACCCTCTGCAAGGGTATAAAAATTTCGAAATTTAGATTAAATGAAAAATACAACTCTTATGTAAAGTAAAAACAAACGAGAAAGAAAGGCTATATTCGGCACACCGAATATCTTATACCCTTGCAGACCCAACTTTTCATAATGCTCATAGTGCTTTGCCCGTATCTATATAATCTATAATACCGAGTTTGGTCAAGGTATCTTGATAAACATAAACGGTTATTATCAAAAACCTAGTTTTCGACCGATCGTTTCTATGGCAGATATATGATATAGTGGTCCGATCTTAAAAGGATTTTGAATATATATGAAGAGCATAGCGAAACTAAGAAATGCCGAGTTTCGTCAAGATATCTTGATAACCAAAATTTTTCTTCATACAATAACTTAATTTTCGACCGATCGTTCCTTTGGCAGCTATATGATATAGTGGTCTGATCTTAATAGGATTCTGCATATATATGAGGAGCATAGTGAAACTAATAAATGCCGAGTTTGGTCAAGATATATTGATAGACAACATTTTCTTTTATACAACAACTTAATTTTCGACCGATCGTTCCTATGGCAGCTATATGATATAGTGCTCCGATCTTAATACGATTTTGCGTATATATGAGAAGCATAGTAAAACTAATAAATGCCGAGTGTGGTCAAGTATCTTGATAAACAAGATTTTTTTTCATACAACAACTTAATTTTCGACCGATCGTATCTATGACAGCTATATGATATAGTGGTCCGATCTTAATAAAATTTTGCATTTATATGAGGAGCATAGTAAAACTAATAAATGCCGAGTTTGGTCAAGATATTTTGATAAACAAGATTTTTTTAATTTTCGACCGATCGATCCTATGGCAGCTATATGATATAGTGGTCCGATCTAAAAAGGATTTTGCATATATATGAGGAGCATAGTAAAACTAATAAATGCCGAGTTTGTTTAAGATATCTTGAAAAACAAAATGTTTTTCATACAAGATTCTACTTATCGACCGATCGTTCCTTTGGCAGCTTTATGATATAGTGGTCCGATCCAGCTGGATTTCCCATATGTGCTGCGTGCAGCAGAAGGAGGGACTTCTGCAATGTTTGATAAATATGGCTTTAAAACTGAGAGACTAGTTTGCATTGAAACAGACAGACGGACAGACCGTCATGGATATATCGACTCGGCTGATACTGATCAAGAATATATCTACTTTATGGGGTCGGAGATGTCTCCTTCTATGCGTTTCACATTTCACAATAAAATTATAATACCCTCTGCAAGGGTATAAACATTTCGAAATTTAGATTAAATGAAAAATACAACTCTTATGTAAAGTAAAAACAAACGAGGAAGAAAGGCTATATTCGGCACACCGAATATCTTATACCCTTGCAGACCCAACTTTTCATAATGCACATAGTGCTTTGCCCGTATCTATATAATCTATAATACCGAGTTTGGTGAAGGTATCTTGATAAACATAAACGGTTATTATCAAAAACCTAGTTTTCGACCGATCGTTTCTATGGCAGATATATGATACAGTGGTCCGATCTTAAAACGATTTTGAATATATATGAAGAGCATAGTGAAACTAAGAAATGTCGAGTTTCGTCAAGATATCTTTATAACCAAAATTTTTCTTCATACAATAACTTAATTTTCGACCTATCGTTCCTATGGCAGCTATATGATATAGTGGTCTGATCTTAATAGGATTCTGCATATATATGAGGAGCATAGTAAAACTAATAAATGCCGAGTTTGGTCAGGTATCTTAATAAACAAGATTTTTTTTCATACAACAACTTAATTTTCGACCAATCTTTCCTATGGCAGCTATATGATAAAGTGGTCCGATCTTAATAGGATTTGCATATATATGAGAAGCATAGTAAAACTAATAAATGCCGAGTTTGGTCAAGATATTTTGATAAACAAGATTTTTTTTAAATTTCGACCGATCGTTCCTATGGCAGCTATATGATATAGTGGTCCGATCTTAAAAGGATTTTGCATATACATATATGAGGAGCATAGTAAAACTAATAAATGCCGAGTTTGTTTAAGATATTTTGATAAATGTGATTTTTTTATACAACAACTTAATTTTCGACCGATCTTTCCTATGGCAGCTATATGATATAGTGGTCCGATCTTAATACGATTTTGCGTATATATGAGAAGCATAGTAAAACTAATAAATGCCGAGTTTGGTCAAGTATCTTAATAAACAAGATTTTCTTTTATACAACAACTTAATTTTCGACCGATCGTTCCTATGGCAGCTATATGATATAGTGGTCCGATCTTAATAGGATTTGCATATATATGATAAGCATAGTAAAACTAATAAATGCCGAGTTTGGTCAAGTATCTTAATAAACAAGATTTTTTTTCATACAACAACTTAATTTCGACCAATCATTCCTATGGCAGCTATATGATATAGTTTTCAGATCTTAATAGGATTTTACATCTATATGAGGAGCATAGTAAAACTAATAAATGCCGAGTTTGGTCAAGTATCTTGATAAACAAGATTTTTTTTCATACAATAACTTAATTTTCGACCGATCGTTCTTATGGCAGCTATATGATATAGTGGTCCGATCGAGCTGGTTTTCACATATATGCTGCGTGCAATAAAAAGAGGGACTTCTGCATAGTTTCATGAAGATAGCTTGAGAGACTAGTTCGCATAGAAACAGCCAGACGGACAGACGGACATGGCTATATCGACTCGGCTGTTGATACTGATCAAGAATATATATACTTTATGGGGTCGCAGATGCCTCCTTCTATGCGTTACACATTTCACGTCAAAATTATAATACCCTCTGCAAGGGTATAATAAGAGGTTTTAGTCGGGAGTTCCCGACTAGGGGATACTCTGAACCCTTTTATCCCAACACCAAATGATACGCGCTCGTTTGTAGTAATAAAGATGTGAGTACATGTATACAGAAATATTTGGAATTTGCGCTAGCTGCCGCAAACACGTGTGCAAGCAAACATATATTCTTTTTTATTTTACCATAGAATATTTGTGTATTCTCAAAAGTAAATTGCATTAAAATTGTGGCTTAATTTTATTGGTGGGCAATACAAGTTAATAGCCCAACTTGATTTATAGCTATGAAGAAGCGGGGAGGTGGCGATAGGTATAAAATGAAAGATACTTGATATATATATACTATTCTGGAATAAACATATCACTTTTGGTGACTCTAGCTCATATTATATACAAAATTTGCTCAAAAAACTGGATTTCGTCATCGACTTTTATCGGTTGCTTGGAAACGGAGTAAGTTATCGATTATCGGAAACAAACTCGATCTGCGCATGGACTAGGAGGACCTAGACCGATTCGGCTGTTGATGCTGATCAAGAATATATAAGCTTTATGGGGTCGGAGATGCTTCCTTCTGCCTGTTACATACATTTGCACAAATACGTTATACCCTTTTTTCCCAATTTCAATGGGGTCAGGGTATAAAAAAACTTGTATATATGAGGCGGCTATTTGAGTCAGCCACCCCACAGTTTTGATCCACGGCAAGGAGCCGTCGTGTTTATAGCCCAAAGTCACGGCAAGCCGTTGACGTTATAATTTAGCTGGTTTTGTTAGTTTATAAGCATTAATTGTATTAGAATAAGATTGAAGCTAAAAAAGAGGCAATAAGTCATTATTATTATAATTGAGTTTTGTTAGTTGTAAGTGTAATTAGAGGAAGAGATTACTTAACTAAAGGCAAGAAGCCGTTAAGCTTATAGTTCGTTAGTATTATGGGAAAAGCAAATGGTTAAGGGCAAGGAGCCCCTCATAACAACAAGCTAACCTAGGACGGTACAGCCCATGGGGGGACACCTCAACCCATTCGGGTCTACTCCCATCGCCAGAATTGACCGCTGCGAAAGTGGCCCATCAGATGATGGGCCAAGAGGCCGGAACTGGGTATGATCCTCGCATGCCGCAGGAGGGGCACTTCGCCAGGGAATGTCCCAACGCACGCTTCTCGTTCTGTTGGGTATGTGGGAACCGGAGCAGAAGTAGCCGGGATTGTTGTCGCCGCATGGAGGCACAGGATCAGGTCGGTACCGACACACTCGGGACTCGGTATTACGGCACCCACTGAAGGTGGATGGTAGCCGGATCGTGGCGGGTGAACGCAACGGGCACCACAATGCACTGCCGCAAGGCGGAACTGGTCTTAGAGACGATAACGTTACCGGTCGTGGGGCCTGGGACAAGAGATGAGCCGAAAGAAGGCCTCACGCGTCGAGAAACGGAAGCGACTGCCGGGCAACCAACGGAAAAGGATACGAGCGAGGAGCCGAACGAAGGCCTCCCAGGTCATGGAAGGGGAGCACCTGCTCGGCAACACAAGGAAGAGGACACCAAGAGGGAACCGAAGGAAGGCCTCTCAGTCAGGAAAGGGAAGCACCTGCTCGGCAACAGAATAGAGAAAATATGAAGAAGGAACCAAAGGAAGGCCTCCCACGACAGGGAAAGGGAGCACCTGCTCGGCAACAGGATGAAGAGAACCCGAAACGGGAACCGAAAGAAGGCTTCCCACGCCAGAAAACTGGATCGCTTTCTAGGCAACCAACGGGAAAGACACGCAAGAGGGAGCGAAGAAGGGGCCTCACTCGGGATCGGACCGAGCGCATTAAAAGCCCAAAAAGCGGCGTGTAGAGCTGCAGCGACAGATCTACGCTGATCATAGATGCGGCACGGCGGAAATGTGGAGGAGGAGGCGAGGCGCAGGGCGAGCCCAGCATCGAAAAGGCAGAGTAGCCAGCGGATCTGGATCCGGCTGAAGGATGACAAACCGCTGAAGCAAAGGTATTATCCAAAGAATCCAGCCATGAAAAGGGTGATTGCCAAACAGGTGGATGCGCTGATCCAAGCAGGTGCCATCAAGCCTCGTGGTCCGCACAGCGCCCCGATCGTCTTAGTCGACTACCGGCAACTCAATGCGCATTCCATTCCGGATGCTTATCCTGTCCCCCAGATTAATCACATCCATGGGCGGTTGCGTCATGCCCGGTTCATCTCCATTCTGGATTTGGAGCACGGGTACTGGCAGATACCGATGGCAGCCGATAGTCGGGAATGCATGCCAATCACAGTCCCAGGAAGAGGTCTTTTCCAATGGCGGGTGATGCCATTTGGCTTGCATTCGGCGTGTGCGACCTTCCAGCGACCCTTAGACACGGTCATAGGGCCGGAAATGGAGACTCATGCTTCCGCCTACCTAGACGACATCGTGGTAATAGGGGCAACGAAAGAGCAACATGTAGAGAGCTTGAGGGAGGTGTTCCGCCGGTTAAGGGCGGCTAATCTCAGGCTGAATAGGAAGAATTGCAGCTTCTTCAGGGAGAGATTGGTCTATCTGGGACTTGTCATTTGCGTGGAAGGAATACGTACCGATTCAGAGAAGGTGGAGGCGATACGTAACTTAAGGGCCCCGATCAATTGTATGGAGATGTGGCAGTGTCTGGGGATGGCGTCATGGTACAGGCGCTTCGTTCCTAACTTCACGACTTAGGTACAGTCGCTCACAGCGCTCTTAAAGAAGGGACGGAAATGGGCATGGGATGAAGAACAGGAGGAGGCATTGCGTCAACTGAAGGATAGATTGACCACTGCTCCTGTGTTGGCTTATCCGGACTTTTCCGCCAAATTTATCTCAGAGACTGTCGCGAGTGGGAATGGCCTCGGCGCAGTACTGACGCAGACGATAGAGGGGCAGGAGCGGGTGATAGCGTACGCAAGTCAGAAGTTGCTGAAGGCTGAGGTGAACTATTCCGAGAAAGAGTGCCTGGCAATCGTATGATCGATCCGGAAGTTTCGTTGCTACCTAGAGGGTAGCGATTCGAAGTAATAACGGATCATCTGGCACTCAAGTGGCTCAATTCTATCGAGAGCCCTTCAAGAAGGATTGCGCCATGGGCACTGGAACTGCAACAGTTCCAATTTGACGTTCACTACCGTCAAGGGAAGCTCAACGTCGTGGCCGACGCACTATCGAGGCATCCTCTAGCGACCTGTCGGCAAGCAGTGGTGGCCGAGGCCCCCTGCAAATGGGTCGCGAGTATGCGTGCCAGGATCGCCGAAAAGCCAGCCAAGTTCCCGGAATACTCAGAAGAAAATGGGCAGTTATATAGGCATTTGGGCCGTCGGTCGGACGTGAGGATAACATTCCCTGGAAGCTATGTGTGGCTAGTAGTCAGCGACAAAGGGTATTGCACGAACGCCATGATGCTCCCAAGGAGCAGCAGATCAGAGACGAGGGCGCGATGCTCCCTCTCGTGCCAATAACACGCGCACAGGGACCCGGTACTACTTCCCGGAAGGAGATGGAGGATGCATGGTTCGGCCAGGAAGACGCGATGCCACCGTTAGTGCCCGTTACATGCGATGAGGCGCCCGTCACCGTCCACCGGGCGTCCACCATTTCTGACTTCACCCCCTGGGGATGGAGGGTGTTTCCCCAAGGGACGGCAAGGATCCGTTGACTGTATAATTAAGTTGGTTTTGTTCATTATAAGCACTAATTGTATTAGAATAAAATCTTAGCTAAATAAGAGGCAAGGAGCCATTAGTATTATAATTAAGTTTTATTAGTTGTAAGAATTATTAGGTGAAGAGACTACTAAACTAAAGGGAAGAAGCCGTTAAGCTTATAATTCGGTAGTATTATAAGTAAAGTTCAAATTTAACCACCGGTCGCTGCAGCAACCGTGCGTTGTTTATTGGTTGCTTAACACCGTCTTCGTGAGCGCAACTTCAATTCGGTGGCGATGAGTGAGGCGAAGTTGCGAAAGCTCGCGGTGAAGTTGAGCAGCCTAGGCAAGCGCACGGCTCGCTAGCTAGCGAGCCGGCACTTTGCGATCGACTGTCAGGGTGAGTAGTTGCTTGTCAACGAAAAGTAAGGAAAGGAGACTTAGAGTGTGCAGCGGAGCGCTAAGCTAGCTAGCTAGCGAGCCGGCACTTTGCGATCGACTGTCAGGGTGAGTAGTTGCTTGTCAACGAAAAGTAAGGAAAGGAGACTTAGAGTGTGCAGGGGAGCGCTAAGAATCCGAAAAGTGCGGCAGGGTCTTAGCTTATTGAAATCGTGTAGGGGATCGCGTAGTAAGTGAATGTGAATAAAAATGAAGTTAGTGAGCATGAGCAATCCCGGCCATGTATATGCACTTCCCCAATATATCTCGGTTGCACCTCGGCAAACCGCCTTCAGGGCACTAACAACAAGATACAGAAAACAATAAACATAAAAATTCATTCAGTTAAACAATAATTTGAACATTGTTGATTTATATTATTTTACACGTCAGCGTTTTTTGACGTGTAGATTGCCGGAAGGATTCTGAACAAGTGGGCGCAATTTTCCGTGTCTGTCTTGTAGTTAAGTTCTATGTTGGTTAGTGTGTTAATTATGTGTACCATTTTCAAGATTGTTTGCGTCAAGATTGTTGTTGCGTATAGATTTGGTGTGTGGTTGCTTCTCATACAGTTTTCTGTATATTATTTTGATGTCTTAATTTGTAGTCCGATTTATGTTGACTGATCCTTGTTATACCCTGAACCCATTGAAAATGGGTAAAAGGGGTATATTTTGTGCAAAATGCAAATGTATGTAACAGGCAGAAGGAAGCAGCTCCGACCCCATAAAGTATATATAATCTTGATCAGCATCAATAGCCGAGTCAATCTAGCCATCTCCGTCTGTCTGTCGTTCTGTCCGTCCGTCCGTCCGTATGTATGAACGCAAGGATCTTAGAACCTATAAGAGCTAGAGACTTGAAATTTTAGCTGTAGGGGTTCCTAGTGGTTGCGCAGATCAATAATTCGGATAATCGATAACTTATTCCGCTTCCAAGCAATCGATAAAAATTGATAACGACATTCTGTTTTTTTGAGCAAATTGGATAAATAATAAGAGCTGGAGTCACCAAACATGATATGTTGCTTCTAGAATATTATATATATATATATCAAGTATCTTCCATTTTATACTTATCGCCACCTCCCCGCTTCAACCTCATAGCCATAATTCATGTCAATAACCCAACTTGTATTGCACACCAATTTAAGCCACAATTTAAATGCAATTGACTTTTTGAGAATACACAAATTTTCTATGGTACATTAAGATATACTGTAGAAAATTTCATTAAAATCGGTTTTTCTTTTGTTTTTCGGTATTTTGACTGCGCACGTGTTTGCGACGCAAATTCAACGAATTTCTGTATACATGTACACGTTCACATTCATGCGCGTCTGCTTCGAATTCTGTCAACAGTATTGCAATTCCGATTGTTTCCTGTACTCCCATTTTAATTGGTTTTTTTCTCAATAGGACTCAGTTATTAGTGTGGCTGTAAAGTAGAGGCAGTGGCAAGTAGTTCGGTCTGTCGCGAGTTCAAGCTCTACCGGGAAAACTATTTTTTTTTTTGGCTGGTTTAATGCGGTCAGTTGCGTTTTGAACCCTGCCAATGGAACATTTTTTTTTAATTTAACTTTATTAATTCAAACGAGCATTTGGTGTTGGAATAGGAGGGTTTAGGGTATTCCCTAGTCGGGAGCTTCCGACTAGAACCTCTTACTTGTTAATAATACAATTTCTTTTTATTCTTTTCATATAGCCTAATGCTGTATTGGTAATCATACTCTTTGGGTGGTTTGAATTGAAGTTGAGTATTCGTCCGATGGCTATGGGTTTCTTATACCACTTTATTTTGTGTGTGTTGTCATATATGCTTATTATAGAGTCTAAAAATGGTAATTTCCCGTCCTTTTATTATTCAATTGCAAATTTAATATGTTTGTGGAACAAATTCCTATTTCCTTGTCCTGTTCGAATTTTATGTACTTCTGTTTTGACCGTTATGGCAAAAAGGTCATTTACATATTTAGTTAAAAGTCTTGGTTTGATTGTCAATTTATCTGTAATATTGTCCAACAGTTCCTCCATTAATATATCTGCGATTACTGGGGAGGTGATCCCATTGGCAGTCCTTTTAGTTATTAGGACTTGCCACAATTAGACCTAAACAGACCAAATTAGATGAACACACAAGGTTACCCAAACAATTATTTATAGACATACTAAAATTGTGCATTAAGGAAAACTACAACTACATAAGCTGTCAAAGCAATATTAACAAGTAAGAGGTTCTAGTCGGGAGCTCTCGACTAGGGAATAAGAAAGAAGAAAGCATCTCCGACCCCATAAAGGGGGTTTCCGATCAAGAAAGAGTTCTCAGTTGAGAGTGATTGACGTGTTTTACTTGTGCTCCAAGATTTTTATATATTTTTGCGCTTTAATCCTGCTTTTTATTTCTAAATTTTGCATTTTTGGTGCATTATTTAAAAAGCTTTCATAAATTGTGCAAAGTGTTATCTGTTGTGCAGCGTAAGTCTGTTAATTATTGCATTTATAAAACGCGGCGTCAGTTCCGTGTTTGTTGTTATTGCCTGTTTTTGATTCTTTTGCTTTGGTGCTCCCCCGTGCATACACTTGTTTGTGCGTGTGTTCGCTGCTGCATATTTCTGCTTGTGCATCGCGCTCTCGCAAATTTTTGCTATTGCTTTTCGCTCCAAACAATTTGTTTGTGTACGATAATTGTTTTTTGAGTGTTTACTTGCTCTATTTTTGTGCACCGTTTTCGTTTTGCTCTGCGCTCTCACAACTTGCATACTCTTGTAGCAATTATGTCGTGCTGTAAGAAACCTTGCACGTTCAAGCAGGCTGATGATTCTGCACAGCCGCAATTTGTTAATTGCTGGCTGTGTGAGAATATGATGCATGCTAAATGTGCAGGTCTCACTGGGCGTGATTGCGACAAGATCGCTGTAGTTGCCAAGAAGGGCTGCGGTGGCTTGCGTTGGTCGTGCCCAGTTTGCATCGAAAAGCAAATTAATTTCTCCAGGATGTATAGTTCTGTGAGAAATCAATTTTTAAAATTGAATAACGTGGCTAAGCAGCTGTCGAGTAATTTTGACTCGAGTTTTGAGTTGCTTGCCAATTATAAATTCACGTCTCCAACCAATCGCCGGTTGGAGCCTCAACTTTTGCAATTGCCCTCTACGTCTGTTCAGACACCTACGCCTTTCTTGTCCCTACCTAGCAACTTAGATTTATCTCCAATGTTGTCTTTATCGCCTTCTCCAAGCGATTGCCCAAATACCCCCATTTCATCCCCTATAGTAGTTTCAGTAGAGCCCGGACCTGATACTGTCCCAGTTATCCAAACTGCCTCAGCCCCGTCAGCTCCTGGCCGCAAAGGTAGACCTACGCGTAATCTTGCCCAGATTGTTAAACACAATCATGGTGCCTCTTTAGCTCCTCCAACTCCTGTATTACCTGCAGCCCCATCAGTACCTACTTTAACGGTTGTTGCCTTTCGTAGGCACGTTTTTGTGTCTCGACATTCCTCGGACACCACTTCTGAGTCATTGGCAGCCTATATTGCTAGCAAATCTTCTGCTAGCGTGTCAATAACCAAATTTAATTTCTCCACCCCTCGTGAAATATCATCATTCAAAATAAATGTTTCACATGATATGTTCCCAATCATTTGTGATCCCAAATTTTGGCCTCCACACATGATTGTTCACGAGTTCAAGCCAAAAAAGCGTAACCAGCCTGTCACCCTTCCAGTCCCTTCAATACAGGGTACCATTTCTGCCCCAAAAAACTAACTTCATCTTCTGACCAAATCTGTATTCATTATCAGAATGTCAGAGGTCTTATTTCAAAGCTTAAAAATCTTTTCATGGCCAGTACTTCCTTCGACTCGGATATAATAGCTTTTTCAGAAACATGGTTAAATTCAACCATATCCGATTTTGAGGTATTTTCGAATAGTTTTATTTTGCATAGAAATGATCGGCCGACTCGAGGTGGTGGGGTGTTAATTGCCGTTAAAGCCACTCTCCAGTCAGAAGTTTTCTGTTTTAGTTCGCCTACTGACGCTGAGATTATCTCAGTTAAGGTGTCTTTTCCTACACGGAATATCTATATTACATGCTCTTATGTCCCTCCTTCTTCTGATATTCAAGTTTATATGAAACATATTACTTGTATTAAAGAAGTTTCTTCATACGTGCGTGATAATGACCTATTTATTATGTTGGGTGATTTTAATTTGCCTAACATCTCTTGGTCATTATTCACTGCCGAAAATTATCTAGTGCCCTCAGCACAGCATGATTTTATAGACTGCATGCTTGATCTTTCGTTGTTTCAAATCAATTCAATTTCTAATCATTCGAATAGAACACTTGACCTTGTATTTGTTAACGACTACCTTATTTCTAATGTGTCTAGGTCCAATCCTTTATCTCTTCCTGAGGATGTGTATCATCCTACTTTAGAGATTACAATGTTCAATTGTAATCGTCTCTTTTCGTGCTCATCAGCCAATAAGCCCCGCCGCTGCTTTCGCAAAGGAAATTATTCATTACTGAATCAGCTTATTTATGCAACCAATTGGTCTTTCTTATATGACTCGGTTGATATGAATACTGCTATTACTTTTTTTTATAGCACCCTAAACTCCCTCTTAGATATGAGTATTCCCAAGTCAATTCCTTTGACTACTTCTTCAAAACCACCCTGGTTTACTCCCATCTTAAAACTTAAAATCTAAATATTTTAAAAAGTTTAAAAAGTCTGGTTCGTGTACAGACTTGGCTAAATATTCCATAGCCAAGTCGAACTTCTTTCTTCTGAATTCTCAATGCTATGAGAATTATCTAACTCGTTGTAAAAGGCAATTTGCCCAAAATCCGAGACAGTTTTACAATTTTGTAAACTTGAAGCGTAAATCTTCAAGTTTGCCAAATTCTTTTTCTTTCGGGATGGATAAAGCTAGTAATGACTCTGGTTCTGCTAACCTCTTTGCTAACTTTTTCCAATCAACTTACTCCTCAGTCTGTCCTAATAATAATTCTTACCCTTATACTATTTCTTCCTCTAGTTCTATACCTCCTCCTAATATTTCACACTCCTCTCTCCTTTTAGCTATAAACTCTTTAAAATCTTCTTACTCTCCTGGGCCTGAAAATATTCCTAGTTGTCTACTCAAGGAGTGTAGTTCTTCCCTTCTTTATCCATTGCAAAAGCTTTTTAATCTATCTCTTGAATCTTCTGTCTTTCCATCTCTTTGGAAAGAATCTTATATCATTCCTCTCCACAAGAAAGGTGGAAAGTCTGATATACAAAATTACAGGGGCATTGCAAAACTGTCCGCTATTCCTAAATTATTTGAAAAAATAATCACTTCGAATTTGCAGCATTTCTGCAAATCAGTTGTTTCCCCTGTTCAACATGGATTCGTAAAGAATCGGTCAACTACGACCAATCTGCTTGAGTTTACTTCCTTGGTAAACGATGCTTTTCTTTCGAAAATGCAAACTGATGTCATTTATACTGACTTCAGTAAGGCGTTTGACTCTGTGCACCATGATATTTTACTTTTTAAACTTGACCAAATAGGTTTCCCTCCGTCTCTTTTGCTTTGGATTAATTCTTATTTAAAAGGTAGGACCCAAAGAGTAATGCTGAGGCTGACTACCTCTAAACAAGTTCACGTTACTTCTGGTGTTCCACAAGGTAGTCATCTTGGACCTTTACTCTTTACTCTTTTTATAAATGATCTCCCCTCTGTTATATCACATGCCCGTGTACTCATGTATGCGGATGATGTGAAACTTATTCTATCATACACTAATTCTCTACATCATTCTCGTCTACAAGACGATTTGAACGCTATGCAACTTTGGTGTTCGGCCAATCAATTGCATCTGAATTGTTCAAAGTGTATGTTTATGACATTTAATCGTACTACACCTTATCTTGTCAGTTATACAATCGACAAAGCCCCTTTGCAACGTATACTAACAGTTAAGGATCTAGGCGTTCTTTTTGATTCTAAACTCTGTTTCAATCTTCACATAGATACCATCGTTAATGAGGCAAAAGGTGTACTTGGATTCATTAAACGATGGTCTAAAGAGTTTAACGATCCTTTTATAACGAAACTTCTGTACATCTCTCTTGTTCGCCCTATCCTTGAATACTGCTCTTGCGTCTGGTCTCCGCAGTATAAAAATAGCCAGGATCGTATTGAATCTGTTCAGAAGCAATTTCTGCTTTTTGCCTTACGAGGTTTAAATTGGGACCCTAATCTTCGGTTGCCATCCTACTCCAGCAGGCTTCTTCTTCTTAACCTTCCGTCGTTAACCAACCGTAGGACAATTCTCGGTGTTGTTCTTCTACATAAGTTGATTATTGGCGATATAGATTCTCCTTTTCTGCTAGGGCGTCTTCAATTCTCTGTTCCGTCCAGACCAACCAGAAATTACCGCCCCTTATTCCTGTCTACGTGCACAACAGACTACGCTATGCACAATCCTTTTCGCGTGCTATGTAAAAATTATAATAGTTTGCATCACGTTTTCTCTACAGAACTTTCTCTACCCCTTATAAAATCGTTGCTTTCAGGATACCTTCGGGAAGTCACTGACCATTCCCAGCTATGAGCAGGGGCATAGCTTGCCGGACAGTGTTCTGTCGGGAACTCCCGACTAGGGGATACCCTGAACCCTCTTATTCCATCACCAAATGCAGCGCGCGCTTATAGATAGAGAGTAGCGGGGAGTTGGCGATAGGTATAAAATGAAAGATGATCGATATATATACTATTCTAGAAGCTACATGTCAAGTTTGGTGACTCTAGCTCTTATTATTTACCAAATTTGCTTAAAAAACGGGATTTCGATATACATTTATCGATTACTTAGAAACGGGGCAAGTTATCGTTTATCGGAAACAAACTTGATCTGCGCGGGCACTAGGAGCACCTACATCTAAAATTTCAAGTCTCTAGCTCTTATCGGTTCTGAGATCCTTGCGTTCATACATACGGACGGACGGACGGACGGACAGACAGACGGACATGGCTAGATCGACTCGGCTATTGATGCTGATCAAGAATATATATACTTTATGGGGTCGGAGATGCTTCCTTCTGCCTGGTACATATATTTGCATTTTGCACAAAAACATAACACCCCTTTTACCCATTTTTAATGGGTTCAGGGTATAAAAACAGAGAAAGAAAGGCTATCTTCGGCACGCCGAAGATTTAATACCCTTGCAGACCCAACCTTTTCATAATGCTCATAGTGCTTTGCCCATATCTAAGAAGCACAGGGAAAATATTTAATGCCGAGTATGGTTAAGATATCTTGAAAAACAAAGAAGTTTTCCATACAACACTTCAGTTTTCAACCGATCGTTCCTATGGCAGTTATATGACCTAGTAGTTCGATGTAAATACGATTTTGCATAAATGGAGAGAGCATAAACTAAGGCCGAGTTTGGTCAAGATATCGTTAAAAACAAAAAAAAAGTTCCATACAACAACTTTATTTTTGCCCGATCGTTTCTATGGCAGCTATCTCATATATCGGTCTGATCTTAATGGGATTTTGGATATACATATATGGGGAGCACAGTAAAACTAATAAATGCCGAGCTTAGTCAAGATATCTTGAAAAGTAAAAAAAAAATTTCTATCCAACATCTTAATTTTCGACCGATGGCAGCTATATGCTATAGTTGTCCGATGAAAATATGATTTTGTATAAATGGAAGGAGCATAGTAAAACTAATAAATGCCTAGTTTGGTCTAGATATCTTGAAAAACAAATAAAAATTTCCATACAACAACTTAATTTTCGACCGATCGTTCCTATGACAGCTATATGATATATACATGGGGAGCATAGTAAAACTAATAAATGCCGAGTTTGGTCAAAATCGTTCCTATGACAGCTATATGATATATTGTTCTAATCTTAATAGGATTTTGCATATACATATATGGGGAGCACATTCCAAACAACTAATTATCGACCTTTCGTTCCTATGACAGCTATATGATAGTGGTTCGATCTTAATAGGATTTTGCATATATATGGGGAACATAGTAAAACTTATAAATGCCGAGTTTGGTCAAGATATCTAAATAAACAATATATGTAGAGTAGTAAATAAACAATTTGATATAGGTCCGAGCCACCTGGCTCCGACATATGTATATACTACTTGCAACAGAAAGAGGCACTTCTGCTAAGTTTCATAAAAATAGCTTTAAAACTGAGAGACTAGTTCGTATAGAAAGAGACAGACGGACAGACGGAGATGTCTATATTGACTCGGCTGTTCATACTTATCAAGAATACATATACTTTATGGGATCGGAGATGTCTCCTTCTATGCGTTACACATTTCACGACCAAACTTTAATACCCTCTGCAAGGGTATGAAAATTCGAAATTTTTTTCTATTCGAAAAATGTAGTCTACTAAAATTGTACCCCTATCCCAGGGCCTCCTCAAGAACGGCATAACCAGAATGTCCGTAAAACATGTCCGTTGTGGGCGGTAGACAAAAAAGGCACAGATTTGTTGGGCAATAGAAATTAGCTTCTAGTGATCGATTTAAGGAAGCTCAACCCCAAAACGTATCCAATGCCAAGCATAATATTGGCTAATCTGGGTAGGGCCAAATACTTTACGACGCTCGACCTGAAATCGGGTTATCACCAGATTAGTATGGCAGAGCAAGATTGCGAAAAAACGGCTTTTTCGATTAACGGTGGGAAGTACGAATGACGTTCTTCGCGAGCAGATTGGAAAATCATGCTATGTTTACGTCGATTACGTCATCGGATTTTCGGAAAACGAGTCGGATCATGTCAGGCATGTCGAATGGGTTTTATAAAAGCCTTTTAGACGCGAACATGCGCGTGGCACACGAGAAGTCACAATTTTTTAAAGAAAGCGCCGAGTATCTCGGTTTTATAGTGACTAAGGATGCCGGCCCGTAACGGTCTTTAAAAGATAGTGAACCAAACTGCGCTACTAACGAGCAAGAATTGCTTGCCATCATCTGGGCATTGGGCAAACCCCGAAATTTTCTTTACGGGGCTCGGGATATAAACATTTTCACTGACCATCAGCCTCTCACGTTCTCGGTATCCGAGAGCAATCCCATTGCAAAAATAAAGCGCTGAAAAACGCGCATTGATTAAACAGGAGCTAAGCCTCTAAACTGCTTCCGGAACCAGGAGAATGTGAAACAGGTCATGTCGAATTACTATTTCCTTAAAATGACCAAATTGGCTATCAAGGCTGTCATGAATTGTAAAATTTGCACAAAAGCAAAATACGACAGACACCCGAAAAAGCAGGTACTTGGCCAAACGCCAGCCCCCTCAAAAACTGGAGAAATGTTACATATCGACATTTTCTCCACAGACAAAAGATTCTTTTGGACTTGTGTAGACAAATTCTCAAAGTTTGCGGTGGTCTAGCCAATCGCATCTCAAACGATAGAAGACACGCGACCGCCTCTGCTGGTTTTTATGAAGCAGGTGTGTTGCGACAATGAGCTCGCATTCAAATCAGAGACCGTTTAGTCTCTGCTATTGAATAATTACGGTGTGAGCGTGGTTAAAGCGCCGCCCCTTCATAGCACGTCCAATGGGCAGGTAGAACGCTATCACAGCACCCTACTGAAAAGGTGTTTAAAGCTCCAAAGGGGTATAGTTGACATAGTCGGCCTCATCCTGCAGGCCACTATTGAGTATAGGAGCTCAATCTACTAAATAGTTGAGATGAGGCCTAAGGACATCTTGCTTAACTCTTCACCGGAAGGTACCCACGAAGTTAGGGGTAAGATAGAAGAGGCCAAAATTCAGCAGAACGCCAGGTTATTATATAATTCTCCCAGTCGCCCACAATGGTTCCGTACTACAACTCTACGGCAATTTGGTGGCTGATCCAGGCGATCCAAATTTTAACTGTGGCAAATTGTCCGAGAGCAGCAGCTGCGTGCAAGGTCTCCATGCAGGAGGCACGGCTCATTGCCAAACGCAGCCGAGTCACCCCGACTCTGTCATCGTAGTGGACGACGGTATCATCATCATCAACGATCGCAGCGGAATACTTAGCTATGACGACTACGCCGCAATGAAATTAGATGCGACAACCCTTTTCACCTTCACGTCCTTTGCCGCTGTAAATGGTACGCGATACTTCAATAGCATGAACGTGCAAAATCGGTTCCCGGCAGTAGCTGTATCCCCGTTACTTAACATCAACGGTCACGACACTGTGCTCAGCCTTCCCTACATTCATCGTCTGAGTGAGGAGAACTTTAACTACATCAAAGGTGTTAGAGACAGTGTTGCAGTCGGAAACTAATCGGCAATTTCCTTCGGCATAATGTTGTTAGCTTGTGGTATAGGAGCTAAAGTCTACTGGTTTCATCAGCGGAAAAAAGAACACTTCAATATATACTTTAATAATTATGGGCAAAAACTAATCGAAGATAGTAGCGGATCGTATCAGATAGAGAATAAGAAGCTATATTGTCTACATTTCTCTTCCTTAAAAGACATTAATACTGGAAAAATATGACACGTCATGGTACAGAGTACGTACGTAAATGTCAGAATATTCAAAAAGCTAAAATAACAAAGCACACTAAGACTCCATTAACTATTACAGACACACCAATAAGCGTTTTCGACGAAGTACTTGTCGACACAATTGGTCGATTACCGATTATTAAAAGCTCTATTCATTTTATTTTAAAGTACGGTCCAAAGAAAACGTTCATTAAGGACAAGGGTACAGAATACATGAATTCCATAATTAATTAATCATGTGAATATCTTAAAATAAACAACAGTACATATGTATACTGCACACCATCACTAGATGTTAGGAACTCTTTTACGAAGTCACAGAACATTAAAGGAGTACATACGTTTACACATATCAGTTGATAAAACTGTTTTGGACGTATTGCTTCAATATTTTGTTTATTGCTACATACGACCCTTGGTACATGATTATTGTCCATATGAACTAGTTTTTAGCAACAGATAAAATAAACAAGTAAGAGGTTCTAGTCGGGAGCTCCCGACTAGGGGATACCCTGAACCCTCATATTCCAACACCAAATGCAGCTCGCGCTAATAAATAGAGAGTAGCGGGCAGGTGGCGATAAGTAAAAAATGAAAGATACTTGATATATATATACTTTTCTAGAAGCTACAAGTTTGGTGACTCTAGCTCTTATTATTTACAAAAATTGCTTAAAAAACAGGATTTCGATGTACATTTTTATCGATTATTTTGAAACGGAGTAAGTTATCGGTTATCGGAAACAAACTCGATCTGCGCGGGCACCTGGAGGACCTACAGCTAAGATTTCAAGTCTCTAGCTCTTATAGGTTCTGAGATCCTTGCGTTCATACATACGGACGGACGGACGGACGGACAGACAGACATGACTAGATCGACTCGGCTATTGATGCTGATCAAGAATATATATACTTTATGGGGTCGGAGATGCTTCCTTCTGCCTGTTACATACATTTGCATTTTGCAAATTTTGGGTTCAGGGTATAAAAAACAGGAGTTAAAGCGAGCTGATCAACGGTGCAAAGAGTGCTTAAGAAAGCAGAAAACTTAAAAACACTGAAACTGAAAGAAATAAACACCGCTTAATATGCTTAGAAAAGAAATGAGCTTAAATTTCGCTCGAACTCACATGTCGTGGTCTTCTGAGTGGTACTCACTTGTCTTTTTAGATTTGACTTTGACTTCCAAAATGTATTTTAGTATCTGAAATGGCATTCCCTGCATGATGGTGCCCCAATTCGTACTGCGCATTCCCTGAAAACGTGGATTCAGAGCCAAAAAGTGGATGTCCTTGAGTGGCTACCATACTCACCTGACCTAAATGTGATCGACAACTTTTGGGGATAGATGGCTCAATCGGCTTAATCAAAGTCAAACACGCTTGGTCTACCATATCTATAAACTACATTGAGTAAGTTACCAATCGAATTCACGAAGTGATTATCAACAAAGGCGAGACGACAAATTTGTTTAAAAATGTTAAAAATAAAAGTAAAAATAACCACTATCGTTGTCCAAATATTTTGGAAAAAACTACAATATATGTATGCTGAAAATTATCTAGTGCCCTCAGCACAGCATGATTTTATAGACTGCATGCTTGATCTTTCGTTGTTTCAAATCAATTCAATTTCTAATCATTTGAATAGAACACTTGACCTTGTATTTGTTAACAACTACCTTATTTCTAATGTGTCTAGGTCCCCTCCTTTATCTCTTCCTGAGGATGTATATCATCCTACTTTAGAGATTACAATGTTCAATTGTAATCGTCTCATTTCGTGCTCATCAGCCAATAAGCCCCGCCGCTGCTTTCGCAAAGGAAATTATTCATTGCTGAATCAGCTTATTTATGCAACCGATTGGTCGGTCTTATATGACTCGGTTGATATAAATACTGCTATTACTTTTTTTTATAGCACCCTAAACTCCCTCTTAGATATGAGTATTCCCAAGTCAATTCCTTTGACTACTTCTTCAAAACCACCCTGGTTTACTCCCAGATTGTCACATATTAAAAACTTAAAATCTAAATATTTTAAAAAGTTTAAAAAGTCTGGTTCGTGTACAGACTTGGCTAAATATTCCATTGCCAAGTCGAACTTCTTTCTTTTGAATTCTCAATGCTATGAGAATTATCTAACTCGTTGTAAAAGGCAATTTGCCCAAAATCCGAGACAGTTTTACAGTTTTGTAAACTTGAAGCGTAAATCTTCAAGTTTGCCAACTTCTTTTTCTTTCGGGATGGATAAAGCTAGTAATGACTCTGATTCCGCTAACCTCTTTGCTAATTTTTTCCAATCAAATTACTCCTCAGTCTGTCCTAATAATAATTCTTACCCTTATACTATTTCTTCCTCTAGTACTATACCTCCTCCTATTATTTCACACTCCTCTCTCCTTTTCGCTATAAACTCTTTAAAATCTTCTTACTCTCCTGGGCCTGATAATATTCCTAGTTGTCTACTCAAGGAGTGTAGTTCTTCCCTTCTTTACCCATTGCAAAAGCTTTTTAATCTATCTCTTGAATCTTCTGTCTTTCCATCTCTTTGGAAAGAATCTTATATCATTCCTCTCCACAAGAAAGGTGGAAAGTCTGATATACAAAATTACAGGGGCATTGCAAAACTGTCCGCTATTTCTAAATTATTTGAAAAAATAATCACTTCGAATTTGCAGCATTTCTGCAAATCAGTTGTTTCCCCTGTTCAACATGGATTCGTAAAGAATCGGTCAACTACGACCAATCTGCTTGAGTTTACTTCCTTGGTAAACGATGCTTTTCTTTCGAAAATGCAAACTGATGTCATTTATACTGACTTCAGTAAAGCGTTTGACTCTGTGCACCATGACATTTTACTTTTTAAACTTGACCGAATAGGTTTCCCTCCGTCTCTTTTGCTTTGGATTAATTCTTATTTAAAAGGTAGGACCCAAAGAGTAATGCTGAGGCTGACTACCTCTAAACAAGTTCACGTTACTTCTGGTGTTCCTCAAGGTAGTCATCTTGGACCTTTACTCTTTACTCTTTTTATAAATGATCTCCCCTCTGTTATATCACATGCCCGTGTACTCATGTATGCGGATGATGTGAAACTTATTCTATCATACACTAATCCCCTACATCATTCTCGTCTACAAGACGATTTGAACGCTATGCAACTTTGGTGTTCGGCCAATCAATTGCATCTGAATTGTTCAAAGTGTATGTTTATGACATTTAATCGTACTACACCTTATCTTGTCAGTTATACAATCGACAATACCCCTTTACAACGTATACTAACAGTTAAGGATCTAGGCGTTCTATTTGATTCTAAACTCTGTTTCAATCTTCACATAGATACCATCGTTAATGAGGCAAAAGGTGTACTTGGATTCATTAAACGATGGTCTAAAGAGTTTAACGATCCTTTTATAACGAAACTTCTGTACATCTCTCTTGTTCGCCCTATCCTTGAATACTGCTCTTGCGTCTGGTCTCCGCAGTATAACAATAGCCAGGATCGTATTGAATCTGTTCAGAAGCAATTTCTGCTTTTTGCCTTACGAGGTTTAAATTGGGACCCTAATCTTCGGTTGCCATCCTACTCCAGCAGGCTGCTTCTTCTCAACCTTCCGTCGTTAACCAACCGTAGGACAATTCTCGGTGTTGTCCTTCTACATAAGTTGATTATTGGCGATATAGATTCTCCTTTTCTGCTAGGGCGTCTTCAATTCTCTGTTCCGTCTAGACCAACCAGAAATTACCGCCCCGAATTCCTGTCTACGTGCACAACAGACTACGCTATGCACAATCCTTTTCGCGTGCTATGTAAAAATTATAATAGTTTGCATCACGTTTTCTCTACCGAACTTTCTCTACCCCTAATAAAATCGTTGCTTTCAGGATACCTTCGGGAAGTCACTGACCATTCCCAGCTATGAGCAGGGGCATAGCTTGCCGGACAGGCTGTAAATTTCCCCCACCGGGTCGTTGATTTCCCATTACTTTTCTCTCTGTCCTATCTATTTAACACTCTATATATCTAGCCTCCATTTCTTTACTTTATTAACATTATTCTTTTTACTTTCTTTTTTCCTATTTATTGTATTTTATTAATTAATATAGCAAACTAAGATTATTTTTAATTTTACTTAAGAACACTTTTTTCCTACTTACACCCTTCTGATTAGATGTAGGCTTTAATAGCGTCACTGACAAATTTAGCTATGAAAAGGGGCACAGCTTGCCGGACTGGCAACTAAAACACCTCCATCGGTCGGTGATGCTATTTAGAGAACTATGTTATCTAACTAGGCTTTTAGCATATAACTCTATTATCTTTTGTATGTATAATCTACGGAATAATGAGGAAGACACTCGTTTTGTCGACCTTAAATAAATAAATAAATAAATAAAATAAACAATTTGATATAGGTCCGAGCCACCTGGCTCCGATATATGTATGTACTACTTGCAACAGAAAGAGGCACTTCTGCTAAGTTTCATAAAAATAGCTTTAAAACTGAGAGACTAGTTCGTATAGAAAGAGACAGACGGACAGAAGGAGATGTCTATATCGACTCGGCTGTTCATACTGATCAAGAATATATACATATACTTTATGGGATCGGAGATGTCTCCTTCTATGCGTTACACATTTCATGACAAAACTATAATACCCTCTGCAAGGGTATAAAAATTCGAAATTTTTTTTCTATTCGAAAAAAGTGGTCTACTTAAAATTATACCCCTATCCCAGGGTTGTGAAGGATTTTGTCGCCTCAGATGTCAACGACCTCCTCAAGAACGGCATTATCAGAAAGTCCGTAAAACAATCCGTTGTGGGCGGTAGACAAAAAAGGCACAGATTTGTTGGGCAATAGAAATTAACTTCTAGTGATCGATTTTAGGAAGCTCAACCTCAAAACGTATCCAATGCCAAGCATCACCATGATATTGGCTAATCTGGGTAGGGCCAAATACTTTACGACCAGATTACTCTGGCAGAGCAACATCGTGAAAAACGGCTTTTTCGATTAAAGGTTGGAAGTACGAAGTTTTCAAAGATAGATGACGATTTTCGCGAGCAGATTGAAAAATCATGCTATGTTTACGTCGATGACGTCATCGTATTTTCGGAAAACGAGTCGGATCATATCAGGCATGTCGTCTGGGTTTTATAAAAGCCGTTTAGACGTGAACATGCGCGTGGCACACGAGAAGTCACAATTCTTTCAAGAAAGCGTCGAGTATCTCGGTTTTATAGTGACTAAGGATGGTGCGAATTGAGCCGACTACAATATTCGGAGCAAGATCTTTTTTGGGTTTGGCAAGCTATTACCGCTGCTTTATCAAAGACTTTGCTGCAATAGCAAAACCAACTCCGATATCCTGAAGGGAGAAAACGGTTCCATTAGCAAGTACAAGTCTAGAAAGGTACTATTGTACCCGGACTACAAGAAACCGAGAGCGAGAGTTGCTTGCCATCGTCTGGGCATTGGGCAAACTCCGACATTTTCTTTACGGGGCTAGGGATATAAACATTTTCACTGACCATCAGCCTCTCACGTTCTCGGTATCCGAGAGCAATCCTATTGCAAATATAAAGCGCTGGAAAGCGCGCATTGATTAAACAGGAGCTAAGCCTCTAAGCTGCTTCCGGAACCAGATTTTATTAGAGGTGGCAAGCTTTCCTCTAAAGATGATTGAAACACTAAAGACCGTCATTAACCCATACGTGTTTAATGCATTTCACTGTACTCTTTTAGCTTTGGCCAGTTTCCAACACAAGTTGGTAAGGGCCTTCCCAACTACGAGGCTTTGGTATTGCAAAAACTTCGTAGCCGATGTGGTCGACGTCCCAAAGGGCGGCCCAGGAGAATGTGAAACAGGTCATATTGAAATACTATTTCCTTAAAATGACAAAATTGGCTAACGAGGCTGTCATGATTTGTAAAATTTGCACAAAAGCAAAATACGACAGACACCCGAAAAACCAGGTACTTGGTACTGCATTGGCGAAACGCCAGTCCCCTCAAAAACTGGAGAAATGTTAGATATCGACATTTTCTCCACAGACAAAAGATTCTTTTGGACTTGTGTAGACAAATTCTCAAAGTTTGCGGTGGTCTAGCCAATCGCATCTCAAACGATAGAAGACACGCGACCGCCTCTGCTGGTTTTAATGAAGCAGGTGTACTGCGACAATGAGCTCGCATTCAAGTCAGAGACCGTTAAGTCTCTGCTATTGAATAATTACGGTGTGAGCGTGGTTAAAGCGCCGCCCCTTCATAGCACGTCCAATGGGCAGGTAGAACGCTATCACAGCACCCTGCTAAAAAGTTGTTTAAAGCTCCAAAGGGGTATAGTTGACATAGTCGGCCTCATCCTGCAGGCCACTATTGAGTATAAGAGCTCAATGCACTAAATAGTTGAGAAAAGGCCTAAGGACATCTTGCCTAACTCTTCACCGGAAGGTACCCACGAGGTTAGGGGTAAGATAGAAGAGGCCAAAATTCAGCAGAACATCCGAGTTAACCAAAGGGGTGTGAACAGAGTCTTTGAAGTAGGTGCGAAGGTCCTGGTAAAGATAAACCTCAGATTAGGAAACAGGCTATCGCGTGTGTCGAAAAAAACGTTAAAGCGGACTTGGGGACAACGGTCCTCATTGAGGGGATTGTGGTCCACAAGGACAACCTTCGTTGATGTTTTAAAAAACGAGAGAACAATTTTCATTACCTTTTTATTAATATTCGTTTCAACATTTTAGGTTTACGTTTACGTTTATCATACTTTTAATCATGACCCTGACGACGGCATGGATGACTGACTTTACGCACGCGGACTACATACCGAACACGGACGGGCATCTTACTATGGGACAGCTACGGGTACTTACGTCACACTACCAACCTCACGGACTACGAGACGATGACTGAAAAGATTATGAAACTAACGGGACTATTTCCACATTCCCATATGAGGAAATTGCTGGAAGTTGACACTGGAAATGTACTGGACATTTTGTCCGCACTCGATGTGCACCATCGGAAGGTAAGAAGCCTTGACATCTTGAGAACAGCCCTTAAGGTTGTTGCGGGCACTCCGGACGCAAACGCAATAGTCAAATTTCCATAAACTTCAAAGTACAAGAAACGATTAACCAACTTACCAACACCGTAAACAAAATTTTCAAATCCTCAAAAGATATGCAGGCCGACACAGGTCACCTTTTTGAAACCCTATGCACACGCAACAGAATGATTATTACAGAAATAGGAAACCTTATGCTTACTTTAACCTTAGAGAAAATATATGTAATAAGCCCAAAAATAATTGATCACACTGATTTAATGAATATTTTCACTGACCAAGTCACAGGGACAGACATTTTGAAAGTATCTAATATTAAAGTAGAACATAAGAACAATGTAATAACTTTCATAATTCAGTTCCCTATAATAAGCATGCAATGCAGGAAGATAACCATTCTCCCAGTCGCCCACAATGGTTCCGTACTTCAACTCTACGGCAATTTGGTGGCTGATTGCGATCCAAATTTTAGCTGTGGCAAATTGTCCGAGAGCAGCAGCTGCGTGCAAGGTCTCCATGCAGGAGGCACGGCTCATTGCCAAACGCAGCCGAGTCACCCCGACTCTGTCATCGTAGTGGACGACGGTATCATCATCATCAACGATCGCAGCGGAATACTTAGCTATGACGACTACGCCGCAATGAAATTAGATGCGACAACCCTTTTCACCTTCACGTCCTTTGCCGCTGTAAATGGTACGCGATACTTCAATAGCATGAACGTGCGAAATCGGTTCCCGGCAGTAGCAGTACCCCGTTACTTAACATCAACGGTCACGACACTGTGCTCAGCCTTCCCTACATTCATTGTCTGAGTGAGGAGAACTTTAACTACATCAAAGGTGTTAGAGACAGTGTTGCAGTCGGAAACTAATCGGCAATTTCCTTCGGCATAATGTTGTTAGCTTGTGGTATAGGAGCTAAAGTCTACTGGTTTCATCAGCGGAAAAAAGAACACTTCAATATATACTTTAATAATTATGGGCAAAAACTAATCGAAGATAGTAGCGGATCGTATCAGATAGAGAACAAAAAGATATATTGTCTACATTTCTCTTCCTTAAAAGACATTAATACTGGAAAAATATGACACGTCATAGTACAGAGTAAGTACGTAAATGTCGTAAATGAATATTCAACAAGTAAGAGGTTCTAGTCGGGAGCTCCCGGCTAGGGGATACCCCAAACCCTCTTATTCTTATACACCAAATGCAGATCGCTCTAATAGATAAAGAGTAGCGGGGAGGTGGCGATAGGTGAAAAATGAAAGATACTTGATATATACATATACTATTCTAGAAGCTACATGTCAAGTTTGGTAACTCTAGCTCTTATTATTTACCAAAATTGCTTATCGATTACTTAGAAACGGGGCAAGTTATCGTTTATCGGAAACAAACTCGATCTGCGCGGGCACCTGTAGGACCTACAGCTAAAACTTCAAGTCTCTAGCTCTTATAGGTTCTGAGATCCTTGCGTTCATACATACGGACGGACGGACGGACGGACGGACGGACAGACAGACGGACATGGCTAGATCGACTCGGCTATCGATGCTGATCAAGAATATATATACTTTATGGGGTCGGAGATGCTTCCTTCTGCCTGTTACATACATTTTCACTTTGCACAAATACAATATACCCTTTTTACCCTATAAAATGAAAGATGTGCATTTATGCACATTAATATTAGTTAAACACGTAAAAAATGTCTTGAGTTCATTGCATTTTCAGCGAAAAGTGGTAGGCAAGAAGGCATTCTTCGGCATTCGCCTTGGTTCAATAAGTAGGATTGAATCACGCAAATTACGTCTAAAATGAAAAGAAGAGTCCCACTAAACAGATTATCGACAACAAGGAAACTAGGTAAGCAACTGGACCAGGAGGGCGGGACCATAAGTACTCAAATGAAGAGTTAATTTTTTTAACGCAGAGACGTAGTGAGGCTGTAACGGTAGACACAAAGCTCCAGTCCAAGCGCACAGAGTCCCTGCTACCGTTTGCACAAAAAGGACTAGCAGAGGTAACGAGGGAGTTTCTGATCTATAAGGAGGCGCCAAACAATTATATCAAGGTCTGCAAGCGGCTAACAAACGTGACCCCTATCAAACAAACTGTTTACCGCGCATTTCATACACCCATGTTAGGGGCAACAACACCATTTTCTCTGTTAAGTGGTCTTTCGACATTTGTCGGAATATTCGGTCTCGATTTGTCAACGAAGGTTGGAGCTATGTATAACCCGATAGGGGTAGTTGACAAATAGGGCACCGACGAGTCGGGGAAAAAATGCTGACAGATACCCTCAAAGCTAAGTACTTCACGACTCTAGATCTAAAGTCCGCCTACTATCAGATTATTTAAGCGAAACGAGGAAGACAAATAACAGGAGAGTACGAATTTTTTGGGATTTCTTTCGGATTAATGAATGTGGGCTGTATCTTTCAGCAAGCCATCTTCGATCTTTTGCGCGAACAAATCGCCAGATCATGCTACGCTTACGTCGACGATGTAATCGACGACTGGCTGTCGAAAAGACTTCCAGAAACAAGCATGAGGAAAGCGCAAGAGAAGATACGTTTTCTCAACAAAACATTCTTGAATATGTTGATCCAGAAAACCTTTACACAGCACGGTCCTTCCTAGGACTGGCAATCTACTACTCCGATATCCTTAAAGAGAAACGGTTCGGTAAGTAGGCATGAGTCAAAAAAAAGTACCGATTGAGCTGAACGAAACACAGCAGCATGCTTTCGAAAATCAACGATAAATCTTAGCTTTAGCAGACGTCATCCTTCTATACCCGGACTACAAGAAACCATACAATTAAATGCCAGATGCTTTGGCCTATGGTATAGGTGCGGCTCTTTCACAGAACCCTTATTATTATTATTATATTTAACAATTAAATCGAGAACGCTTAAAGATAGGGAGGTAAACTATGCGACAAACGAGAGAGAGAGACTCGCGATTGTTTGGACCTCAACGGGGTAAAATGATGAGTTCAAGCTAGCTCACATTCAGAACGACCACGTACAAACTTTCAAGCAACAAAGTTTTGGCATTGTGTACAGTAATTTTCGATTAAACCGAATTATCAAAGATAGTTACAACAATATAACAATATTAAACAAATAATAGAAGACTATTACTTCCCAAAAATTTCCTAAAACAAACAAGCCAGACACCAAATAGGAGAGATTTTACACGTCGACATATACTCGACGAATAAGAAATGCTTCTTTACTTATGTAGACAAGCTCTTCAAGTTCGCGGTGGTCCAACCGAAAGCGTCTCGCTACTGCGAAGACGTAAAAATCGCTTATGATACTCTTTCCCCATCGCAATACAATAAACTGCTACAACGAACCGTCACTGAACTCATATACCATAAAAATAATGCTGCCAGCACCCACACAACTTTTACTCCCGCTCTGATAACATTCCGATAGAAGATGGAGAGGTGCTCCTCTGGGAGCAGTACGGGTACATGTGACTTACGGCCAATGTGTCCGTTGTTACTGGAGATAGACACCACCCACTTAAGAACCCGGTTTTTTGCTTTAACTGTACACCATAGGGTGGTGAGAAGTTTAGATTTCCTGGGCCGTACTAAAAACTTGACGACTTACAACAGATTAAAATAACTGAGTCCCAGCTGGCAGAGTCGTATAAATGACAGATAATTTAACATAAAGACAGAATAATTACAGACACAAGAGCAAATTAATCGGTTGATAGACTCTGTACACTAAATTTTGAAATACACCAAATTGAATGAAATAGATACTGGTCACCTGTCACAAGAATTATAGAATAAGCAACCATTAAGGTTTTATAATACAACAATCGTACTAATAAACGACCGCCGGCGAATGTTAGCATTTACAACAGTCCAGAGCTGGATGTCTTCGGTATCTATCTTGTGTCCATCGATTGCATTGCCTTCATCAATGGTATTAAACATAAGCGGCCATCTTCTGAGTTTACCATTCCCACAACATCTGAACACCAAGAATCTGGAGCTTACGGCTCACGGCTGACCCATCAAAGAAGTCCGTTTCGTAACGGATACTTAAATAATCAGAGGTATTCTCCTCCTCAAACGGTATTTGAATGGCAAGATTGGCATGCAAGAGGACGGACATGTCTCCAAGGTGGGAGCAGTGTAGTATGCATATATATTGAATATCTACTGTACCAAGAGTACTTAAAGTGAACACACTGTAACACTTTGTTGCAGTGTTTATATAAACAAAACCCCGGTCATAAACCAAGTGGCCGAAATATGACTCGATCGGCTCGCTCACAGAATGTGCAAGTGTCAGCATTCTGTTAGACGCGCCGACCACTTGACCGAACTCAAGGGTATGCATATACCCTAGCGCTCCAGTTTAAGAGAGCATAATTACATACATAAACAATTAGAATATACATAACCGTCTCTCTGCTGTCCAACTGTGGGCAGCGCAGCGATGAGACTTAGGCTTCCTTAGAACCTAAGGAAAAATGTAAAAATCAGATTCAACTGAACGTTGGAAGCGGCACCTTCGCTGCTCCCAAAATAAATAAAAAGATTATACAATTAAATAAAAGTATATCATTCACAACATGGCGACCGTGACATGGTCCTAAAAAAAAAAAACAACAACTATGAAAAGTGTTACAAGTGATGACCAGCAGTCTACAAGTACGAGTGGCAGTCCGTCAACGATGGAATAAAACACAAGAGTGAGAGGGCTGGATGACAACAACAACAAGCAACAAGTGTGAGAGGCAATCCGTCCCTTACGCCACCGCGGGAGACCTAGAGATTGAAAGAGAAAAAAAAAACTGAAAGTCTGAGTGAGTAGAGTGCGAGTAATGGGCAAACGCGTAGGCCAGGAAAACAAAATAAATAAAAGAATAGCACACATTAAGTGGATATTATACACGAATACGCCGCCCACATGGGCAACGGCACAAAAATTAACTGCCGAACTTGATTTTCTGAAAGAAAGCCTCCTCGCAAAGAAAGCCAAATACCGCAACTCACTCAGCAAATATCAAAGTTATAAATGAAAAACTAATTAAAAAACCACCATCTCCAAAGCCGTTGCCGAAAAAACCTGCCCTGGACCACTATACGCTTCAGCATGCAAATCCACATGCTTGGGACCAAAGACCAGTGCGAAGACCGGCACCGGCCCCGCCTGAGCCAATAGGCCACGGACATCAGCAGCAGTGAAGACAACAGCGCGAGGGGCACTCCGCCACTTTCGCCTACGAAGGAGCGTCAGCGTAGCCAAACCGGCGACGACCAGCCTGGACATCTGGAGCAACAGTTAACATTATTATAACAAAATTTGTAAAATTGTGCGGAACCATCTCCGCTCAATTAGAAGTATAGCCCGTAAAGCTATACAAAACAATAGGTAGAAAAACTTGTTAACGTAAATGCAAAGCAATGCAATAGTAAAATTTACTGAAGATACAACAAATAGTTATAAATACACTTTAAAACAAGTAAGAGGTTCTAGTCGGGAGCTCCCGACTAGGGGATACCCTGAACCAAAGACCATATAATCACTAAGATGAGTAACGCCTATACATTTGAATGCGACGCAAAATTTCTAGCCTGGCCTTTGATCTGGCCCTTGAGGCTTCGTACGACATGCCTGCCGACTGACTGTTCGTTCTCCAAAGACCAGTCGAACGAATGCCGAAGTCGCGGCTTGCTGATGCTGACACGAGCAACGAAGTTAGTCAGTTAGCCAGCCTGCCTTCAGCAAAGCTGGTCGATGGTGCTTTGCGTCGCTTCGTTTTCGAAGTACATTGAGCGAAAATGTTTAAAACTTACGATCGACGCAAAGTGCTTGTTCTTTATCCATGAAATGCATGCTTTAATAAAATTATATATTACTCTAGATACTAACGATTAATTTTACAGGAAAATTTAAGAATAAAATAATTTTTACACAATGCGCATCTTGTGCAATAACTACGATAAGAAAATAGCACACATAGATTGATTTCACTTTTGTTTTTGAACAGTGTATGCTCGAGAAAAGTTCTTGTCTCAGCCAATGGCGTGCAAGCACCTTTGGTTGTATGCGTGAATTATGCATGCATAAGAACTTTAAAGTATGTATGTATGTGTTGTTATTCACTACTCTGGCTTTAGCTGGCAAGAAATGAATTTTGTTAGTTTTCTAGCGCTGATCACGACCTACCCCAAATTTGTGTTGATATATGAGTGCATGTTGTGTACTGAGGTTGGCTCCGTACAAAATATGTATTTTTAAGTCGATGCAAAATTTTTATATAATTTCTTTAAATTAAATTAATATTATTTTTATTCCCCAATTAAAAAATAAAAGTTATTTAAATGTATCTTTGAAAACAACAAATTTGCACTTTTATTTCCTTAATTTATTTTGTATTACTTAAAAATAATAATTTAATTAATAATTTCAAATATAAAAAATAACATAAATATTTGCATCGACTTAAAAATACATATTTTGTACGGAGCCAACCTCAGTACACAAAATGCATTCATATATCAACACAAATTTGGGGTAGGTCGTGATCTGCGCTAGAAAACTAACAAAATTGTTTCTTTGCCAGCCAGAGACTTTGCCAGAGCAGTGGATAACAACACATTCAAATATGCCGTTATGTATGTATATTCACACGCATACAAACATAATTGCTTGCACGGCCCTCATAGAGCCGAAGCTGAGAGCACATTCTATTTTTAGCTTTTTCGTTCTCTCGGCTGTGAGAGCGCAATGATACAGAGTTCGTTTTCGTTCTCAATTTTCAAAAAATCAAGCTGCATAGTAGCATTTCGTTATACGGCGTTACTCATCTTAGTGTTTATATAGTCTTTGCCTGAACCCTCTTATTCCAACACCAAATGCAGCGCGCGCTTATAGATAGAGAGTAGCGAGGAGGTGGCGATAGGTAAAAATGAAATATACTTGATACATATATACTTTTCTAGAAGCTACATGTCAAGTTTGGTGACTCTAGCTCTTATTATTTACCAAAATTGCTTAAAAAACGGGATTTCCATATACATTTTTATCGTTTACTTGGAAATGGGGCAAGTTATCGTTTATCGGAACAAACTCGATCTGCGCGGGCACCAGGAGGACCTACAGCTAAAATTTCAAGTCTCTAGCTCTTATAGGTTCTGCGATCCTTGCGTTCATACATACGGACGGACGGACGGACGGACGGACAGACAGACGGACATGGCTAGATCGACTCGGCTATTAATGCTGATCAAGAATATATATACTTTATGGGGTCGGAGATGCTTCCTTCTGCCTGTTACATACATTTGCATTTTGCACAAAAACATAATACCCCTTTTACCCATTTTTAATGGGTTCAGGGTATAAATATATACGCCCAAAATGGCAATAGTAGACGTTAAGTCAGTGGACTCCACTGCTAATGTCATTAATAAAGTAGAGTCAAATAATAATGACTTAGAACTAATACACACACTGTTAATAATAATTGTTGCTATAATGTGCGCAAATTGTTTTTATAAACTATATAAATTACATAACAAATGTTTAAAAAAGAAATATATGAGCCAGGCAAATGACCTAGACAAAATTTAATAAAAAAAAAAAGAGCACAAACAACATTGAAAAAAAATAACCCTATAATTAATTTTGTAACTTTAAGAAACTGAAATAAAACAAATATAATGAATTACAAATAAAAAAAATATATTAATAAAAATATGGCTACACTAAAGACAATTAGAGCAACATATGATAGAGTTCAGTTTACCCTTATTTTAAAGAAAGATATCCATAATATAATGGAATGGAATGAATTATATAAAGAAATTTGATAAATCATATAAGTCACTTACACAAAACAGGCAAATTCAAAAAAATACTATTAAGAAACATGTAGAAATAATAGTAGAATGCTTTAATGAAGCACGTATACTAATACATGGCCAGAGAGAAAAATTAAATCAAGATCATTGGTCCCAAGTATCAAAATTTTTAATTAGACTACGATCTCATTTAATATCAATTTAACTTAACTTAACACTTCTCTAACAGTTGAAACTGGTGATGAACCGGAATCAACAGAACAAACTGACACTGACCAAATAGAGTCAGAAGAGCTTGCGAAGACAAACCCTAAAATAGAAGAGCAAGATTTAAATAATCTTACTATTCCAGCTGTTTTGATGTCAGATCTGGATAATTCTACAGATTCTGATACTGGTACAGGAATAATAGAGAATAAATAAAGCAGCAATATCACAATGGCGCAAACTAATATTGATTTAATTAATACAGCATCCAAGCTTATACCAGTTTTTGATGGTAAAGCTGAAAACTTAACAAGTTTTATTGATGCATTACAAATATTAGAATTAATAAAAGGCGAACACGAACAATTAGCAGTTTCTATAATAAAATCAAGGCTAAAAGGTGTCGCCAGAAATCTAGTCGGAAATGAAACAACAATAACTGAAGTCATTTCCAAATTAAAAAGCAACGTCAAAGGTGAAACTGTAGAAGTATTGTCAGCAAAACTGATGGACCTACAGCAACGCAATAAAACTGCTAACCAGTACAGTACCAGTTTCGGGAGCTCCCGACTAGGGGATACCCTGAACCCTCATATTTCAACACCAAATGCAGCGCGCGCTTATAGATAGAGAGTAGCGGGGAGGTGGCGATAGGTATAAAATGAAAGATAATCGATGTATATATACTTTTCTAGAAGCTACATGTCAAGTTTGGTAACTCTAGCTTTTATTATTTACCAAAATTGCTTAAAAAACAGGATATCGATATACATTTTTATCGATTACTTGGAAACGGGGCAAGTTATCGATTATCGGAAACAAACTCGATCTGCGTAGGAACTAGGAGCACCTACATCTAAAATTTCAAGTCTCTAGCTCTTATAGGTTCTGAGATCCTTGCGTTCATACATACGGACGGACGGACGGACGGACGGACGGACGGACGGACAGACAGACGGACATGGCTAGATCGACTCGGCTATTAATGCTGATCAAGAATATATATACTTTATGGGGTCGGAGATGCTTCCTTCTGCCTGTTACATACATTTGGATTTTGCACAAAAACATAATACCCCTTTTACCCATTTTTAATGGGTTCAGGGTATAAAAATTACCCACAGCGCGGCGGAAACCGCGGACGTGGAAATCATAGAGGTAACTTTCGCAGTCGCAACAATAATTACAACAATAGTACCCAATACAATAATGGACGAGGGCAATATAGAGGAAACTCAAGAGGCCGTGGCAACTCGAGTCGAGGCCAGTAATGTCAGAGTAACCCATAATACATCGGAAAACTCGCAAAACCCTTTAGATACTCAACAATAGAAAATGCAAAGGTTCATACCATTAATCTCAGTCAGAATATATTTGTATCATTCAACCATGTGGCTACAGGAAAACAACTTGTCTTTTTAGTAGACACAGGTGCAGACATTTCAATAGTTAAAGAAAATTCTGATGTCTTTCATGACATACAAGATAATTATATTATAGAAATAAAAGAAATAAGTCAAGAGGTAATCAAATCCAAGGGGTTAACTTCTATTGAGATACAGACCACTAAGTACATAATCCAACACGATTTTCATATCGTGGATTTACATTTCGCTATTCCTTGTGATGGCATATTAGGAATCGATTTTATTAAAAAATACAACTGTCAATTAGACTTCAAGCCATCTGAAGATTGGCTTATAATTAGACCTAATAACTTAAAATTTCCAATTTATGTTCCAATAACATACAGTTCTGGCAACAACTCAATACTTCTGCCAGCCAGATCCCAAGTTATTAGAAAAATCCAACTAAATTCAAAAGAAGACAGTGTATTGATTCCAAATCAATAAATTAAGCATGGTAATTACATAGGAAGTACCATAGCAACATCTAAAAACGCTTTTATAAGACTACTCAAAACAACAAATAAAGATCAAGTAGTCAGTACAAATAATTTAGCGTATGAATCACTTTCGAGCTACGAAGTAGTCAAAACTAATCTTGAAAATAAAGAAAAGTCTGTATTATCTCAACTTTCAAAAAACTTTCCTCCACAATTCAAGTTACAGCTTTCAAGCTTATGCACCCAATATAATCAAATATTCGGAATGGAAACTGAACCAATAAGCAAAAATAATTTTTATAAACAAAAACTGAGATTAAAAGATGATGAACCAGTGTATATAAAAAATTACAGAAGCCCACACAGTCAGGTGAACGAAATACAGAAACAAGTCGGAAAATTGATCACCGACGGGATTGTTGAACCATCTGTATCTGAATATAATAGCCCATTATTACTTGTCCCTAAAAAACCATCTCCAGGTTCAGAGCAAAAGAAATGGCGATTAGTGATTGACTATCGTCAAATTAATAAAAAATTACTGTCCGACAAATTTCCACTCCCAAGAATTGATGATATTTTGGATCAACTTGGAAGAGCAAAATATTTTTCATGTCTTGACTTAATGTCAGGACTTCATCAAATTGAACTCGAAAAAAGTTCAAGAGATATAACGTCATTTTCAACGAGCAATGGCTCGTATCGCTTCACGCGATTACCTTTCGGACTAAAAAAAGCGCCTAATTCATTTCAGAGAATGATGACTATAGAATTCTCTGGATTAGAACCTTCACAAGCATTCCTTTATATGGATGACTTAATAGTTATAGGTTGTTCCGAAAAACATATGCTTAAAAACTTAACAGACGTTTTTGAGAAATGTAGGAAATACAATCTAAAGTTACATCCAGAAAAATGTTCATATTTTATGCAGGAGGTGACTTTTCTCGGTCATAAATGCACAGATAAAGGAATACTTCCGGACGACAAGAAATATGATGTCATTATGAATTACCCTACGCCGCACAATGCGGACAGCGCTAGACGTTTCATAGCATTTTGCAATTATTATAGACGTTTCATAAAAAATTTCGCCGAATATTCACGGCACATAACAAGATTATGTAAAAAGAATGTTCCTTTTGAATGGACAGATGAATGCCAAAACGCATTCCAATATTTAAAAACAAAACTGATGGAACCTACTTTGCTCCAATATCCTGATTTCAGCAAAGAATTTTGTATAATTACTGATGCAAGTAAGCAAGCGTGTGGAGCGGTTTTAACTCAAAACCATAACGGACTCCAACTTCCCATTGCATACGCATCAAGAGCTTTCACTAAGGAGAAAGTAATAAGTGTACAACTGAGCAGGAATTAGCTGCAATTCACTGGGCAATATTACATTTCCGACCATATATTTATGGAATACACTTTACAATCAAAACGGATCACAGAACATTAATATATTTATTTTCAATGATCAATCCGAGTTCTAAACTGACACGTATGAGGCTAGAATTAGAAGAGAATGATTTCACAGTTGAATATCTAAAGGGAAAAGACAATTATGTAGCTGATGCGTTATCAAGAATAACCATTAAAGATCTACAAAACATTACTGGAAATATAATGAAAGTCACTACTAGATATCAAAATAGACAGAAAATCCGAGCGGATAACAAAGAAATAGAATTGCCTACGCAATCTATAGAGAAAGCTTCTAAGCCCAACGGATATGAAGTCATAAACAATGACGAAGTACGTAAAGTAGTGACCTTGCATGTTAAAGATACGCTATGTTTATTTAAACATGGTAGAAAAATTACTGCAAGATACGATGTTAGCGATTTATATACCAATGGAATTCTAGACTTAGGTCAATTTTTCCAAAGGCTTGAAACGCAAGCCGGTATAAACAAAATCAGCCAACTCAAAATGGCACCGTGGGAAAATATCTTTGAACATGTTTCAATAGATAATTTCAAACAAATGGGCAATAAGATATTGAATACATTAAGAGTAGCGCTAATCAACCCGGTGACCCTTATAGAAAAACAAAAAGAGAAAGAAGCTATACTGTCTGAATTCCATGACGATCCAATACAAGGAGGTCATAGCGGCATTGCAAAATCCTTGGCCAAGGTCAAAAGATATTATTTTTGGAAAGGTATGACTCGAGATATTACTGAGTACATACGAAAATGTCAAAAATGCCAAAAGGCTAGTGTGATAGTAGACACTATTGCTCCACTACCAAAATCAGAAAATGACAATGAATATGCAGTCACTCTAATATGTGATCTAACTAAATATTTAGTTGCCATACCAGTTCCAAATTAGAATGCGAACACTGTCGCTAAAGCAATTTTTGAATCATTTATTCTGAAGTACGGTCCAATGAAGACGTTCATTACGGACATGGGAGCAGAATATAAGAATTCAATTATAAATGATTTATGCAAATACCTAAAAATTGAAAATATAACATCTACGGCACACCACCATCAGTTGGAACAATAGAACGTAGTCATAGAACTTTTAATGAATACATACGCTCATATATATCGGTTGATAAAGCTGATTGGGACGTATGGCTTCAATATTTCGTTTTCTGTTTCAACACGACCCCCTCAATGGCACATAATTACTGTCCATATGAGTTAGTATTTGGTAAAACAAATAATTTACCAAAACAATTTAATAGTATAGATAATATAGAAACCATATATAATATAGATGACTATGCTAAGGAAAGTAAATATAGACTAGAAGTAGCATACAAAAGAGCCAGAATAATGATAGAAGAAAATAAGGAAAAAAATAAGATACTATATGATCAGAAAACAAACAACATATAGGTGATAAAGTCTTATTAAGAAATGAAACAGGTCATAAGCTAGATTATAAATATACTGGTCCGTATAAAGTAACGGAAATAGGAGATAGAAATAACATTATAATAACGAATAATTAAAACAAAAAACAAACAGTTCATAAGGGTAGGTTAAAAATGTTTATATCATAATTGTACTTAGTATGGCCATGCTAAGAAAAAAAAATTTCTTCTTTACATACGAATATTATTTGTAATTTCATTTTCTTGGAATATATATATATATAATTAAATAAGTCACTACGCGTTGTTGGAAAAAAATATAACTTTATTTCGACAAGCGCGACTTAAGTGGAATTTACAGTTCTTTGCACGATGCAACTTGACGGTTTGGTGTCCTCAGTAAAACTCAACTTCTATAATTTTGTCAACGCTTAGCAAACCTCGGCTGAGGGCTCAAGATCATGAGCTCGCTCTCTTTAAACAATGCTCTCATTCTTTTAATGAGTTTCTGGAATATTCTAAGAGCCTGAATTTGAGCTGCGTTGGCAATTTGGGCATTTGGTGGGAATAACGATTGTGGCGGATGTTTATGTCTAATGGTTTTTGATTTTATGATCGGTCCCACGCCAGAATTGTTATTGTCACCAAGAATTTATAATTTTGGGGCTCTGGGGTTTATTGTTTACAAATTAGGGTGTCTCGTGTTACATATGTGGTGCGCTTAGTTGCTAGGGCTTATGTGTAAGGGGTTGGCATTAGGTGCTGTGGACATATGTTATATATGCTGTATTAGGATACATGAGTGTGTGTGTACTTATAGTATATGTTGTGGGTGTGGTACATATGTCACTTCCCCATCCCTAAGAAATTAGCCTGTCCTCAGGCGGACATTTTTGGGTATAAGGTTGGATTATTACTAGTTACAATAGTTTCATTTAAATTGCTATTATTTATGATATTTTCTTGTGGTTGTACATTGATTGGTTCTATTGCTTGTGGCTCTTCTTTTTGTTTCTTATATTTGACAATTATTCTTTGGGGTAGTGCTTTGAACTTATAGATAATATACAATATTATAACGATTATGATTATACAAAGTGTGGTTAACGTTACAATTTGGAAAGTATTGTGCATTTTTGTTTGGTCTTTTACTATTTCTTTGGCTTGAATATATGACAGTGGTTCTAATTTAGTAACGTTATTACTTACATAGATTGTTTGCGTATAATCTAATAATGTGCTTGTGATTATTATTTCGTCTAATTGGATTGTACAGTTTGACGCTTTTATAAGGTTGTTGCCTTCAACTATTATTTCTCTATTGTTGCAATCTTGTTTTAAAAGTGTTTTGGGTAGGTTCCAAGTAATGAGCATGTTAGGCTCAATGTAATTAATTTCAAAATTTTTTCTTGTTTTTGTGTAACTACATTCGGTTGCGGCTTGATTTAAAATTCCTGTTATGCATTTATTTGTGGTTAATTCTTTTGTGCTTGCCGTGTAGGCTTGTTTGTTTTGAATGAAGTACTTGTCGTGGATAACTTCTGTTAGTATGTTATTATCATTATCTGGATAAGGCAATATCTCAAAAATTGGTGTTTTGATTATTTCTCTTGGAATATGTGAAATGATTAAAATTTCGTTGGTGTCTGTTTTTAACCAAGTTGAGGTTTTGATGTTTAATATTTTTTCTGAATTGATATGCTGTAAAGTGTCATGTTTTAGTAATTTCGGGTTGAAAATTCCCAGTCTAGTGAGTTGCATACCTAACTCTATGTCCTCTATGTATTCAGTGAATTCTTGGAGATTAAATATGAGGAGTGCTAGCCTTTGGTTTTCCTCGTCTGCCTGATTTAAAAAATTTATAGTTTCTATGCCTGTATTGACTGCTTCTATTACCTGGTTTAGTTCATTTGCTTGTACGCTGTTTTCTGCTAGATTGTTCATTTTGGATTCTAATTCTTCTTTATCCTGTTGATCTAATGTGCCAAATAGATATTTATAGATTGTACCCATAAAGTTAGCAAGACCGCGTTTGCTGCGTTTTACTATCCTTATGCCGTTCATTTCTCTTTCTAATTTTTCTTTTAAGTATTTTATTTGTGAGTATGTTGCAAATTCTTCGGTTTGTTTGATTAATTTGTTGTAAGTTTGTTCTGTTTTAGTTATATTGACTGATAGATAATGGTATTCATAGTTTACGGGTAGTTGTATTTCTCCTATCTTAAAGATTAAGTAACCATTTTTGGCTTGGGTTGGGTTGATTTCTATGCTTTGGAGTTGGGCTTCTCGGACGAAAGTGCTTATTATGAATAGCATTAAATATGTTGTCAGTTTAAGTTGGGCTTTCTTGGCCATTTGATCTGGACTTATCGTATTTACTTATGTTAATTTTCTTTTTCTTTTTAAATTTAGATTTGTAGTGTGTGATTTTTCTACCTCTGTTAGTTTCTTCGAAATGCTTATCATCTACCTGTCTGAGGTTTCCCGTTTTTTTAAAAGGGGTTGTCGTTTTAGATCTTACTAAAGGTGATTCCTTAAATCTAGTGTCTATTTCAAAATCTTGGCGCTTTTCGTTTAGATTTGTTATTTTGTTGAGTTTGTTTTCTTGGGTATTATATGCGGGGGTTCCGGCATATATAAAGATATCGGCTGGTGTTCTACCAGTTGTATTATGTTTTGTCTTATGGTTATACGTATAAAGTATCACTTCGAATTTCGTTAATTTGTTTTCAGGATCGGACTCGCTGTTTATTATTCTCAGTTTTTCATTAACTGTTTTGTGAAATCTCTCAATGTCAGAAATTCCGTTTTTACTAGTGGTTATACTTATTTGGACGTTTTCGGACTGTAACCATAATTGGAGTGCTGCGCACATGAATGCTGAATCTTTGTCTGCTTTGATTTCTATTGGTTTACCCATTAGGTTGAAAATTTGGAGGATTGCTCGCTTTGTTTCGAGCCAATCTCTACTGTTTATCTCTATTAATGCTGCGTATTTGGAATAAATGTCTATACAAGATAGGAACTGTCTGTTGTCAATGATATAAAAATCCATGACGTATTTCTCTCGGGGGTTAAACGTTTCTGGAGTCGTTTGAAAGGAGAGTTTAGTATTTCTGTGCTCCGTTTTAGCTATGTTGCAAATTTCGCATTCATTTATTATATTTTGTATCAACTTTTGGTGATCAGGGTAGTAGTATTTTTCCTTGAAAAAGGCTGTGACTTTCTCTATACCTGGAAGCAATAAGTCTTTATGATTTTTAAGGATAATTTCCTTGAAGTGTGCGTAAGTTTGGATATCTATGACTTGTTTGACCGATTTCATTACCTTTGTTAGGTTACTGGGATTAATTATTTCAATGTAGGCTTTTTGGAAAGTTATGAAGTCTGCTTCATTATGGAAGTAAATTACACTTTTCTTAGTACATAGATATTCTTTGATTAATTCTTTAGCGTATTCGTGGGTCATTTCTTGATAAGAGATTTTAATTTTTAGTTTATGGAAGTAGCGTGTTGTTTCTACTTGGTTGTTATTGGTTTTTATGAATTCTAGTTGCCTGTTATAATAGTTAATGGGTCTTTCGGTAATAGGAATATGATTTTCGTTATCTTCCTGTGCACTATGGATTGTTACGGCTAAGCTATCTGGAGTTTCGCCTAATAGATTTTCTTCTATTTTGATTCGCGATAAAGCGTCTGCTACATAATTTTCCTTTCCAGGGACATATTTGATATGGTAATCAAACTCATTTAGCTTGATTTTCCATCTTTGTAGCTTCATGTTGGGTTCTTTCATGCTGCTTAGCCAAACTAAGGGTTTGTGATCACTAAGGATCTCGAATTTTCTTCCGAATAGATAGGACCTGAAATATTTGGTGGCCCAGACAATAGCTAACAGTTCTTTTTCTATTGCCGAATAATTAATTTCGTGTTCGTTTAATGTCCTGCTTGCATAGCAGATTGGTTTTTGATCTTGTGATAATACCGCTCCTATAGCAATATTACTGGCATCTGTGGTTAGTGAGAATTGTTTCTCGAAATTGGGATATACTAGTATCGGATCGGACATTATGAGTAATTTTAACTTTTCAAACGCGTCACTATATTGTTTGTCTTTTATATTTATGACTGCACCCTTTTTTAATTTTGCTGTCATTGGTTTTGCTATTTTGGCAAAATTTGGGATGAACTTTCGGTAGAAACCGCAAAGTCCTAAAAATGATTTGATTCCCTTTGTTGATTTAGGTATTGGGAATTTTTGGATTGCTTCGATTTTGGCTGGGTTAGGTTTTATACCTTCTGTTGTTATTATATGGCCTAGGAATTCAGTTTGCTTTTTCATGAATTCGCATTTATCTAATTGCAATTTTAGATTGGCTTCCCTTAATTTTGTGAATACCCTCCTCAGTGACAATATATGTTCCTCCAATGAAGTGGAGTATACAATAATGTCATCCATGTAGACAAGACAATCCGTGTAGATTAAATCTTCAAGGAGATTGTTCATGCAGCGTTGAAACGTTGCAGGTGCATTTTTCAGACCAAACGGCATTCGAGTGTACTCGTAATGTCCATTTTTAGTTGAAAACGCTGTCTTAGGAATAGAACTTTCATCCATTTGAATTTGGTGAAAGCCTTTTGCGAGGTCAATGGTAGTAAAATACTGACATTTACCAAGTTTGTCTAGTATATCATCCATTGCTGGTATAGGGTATTTGTCATCAACTGTGACTTCATTAAGGCTTCGATAGTCAATGACTATCCTAAATTTTTGTTTGCCGGATGCATCCCTCTTCTTGGGTATGATCCAAATAGGCGAACAGTAAGGGGATTTCGACTTGCGAATTATCCCTTGTTTGATCATATCTTTGATCTGGGCTTCGACTTCTTGGTCGAATGTTTGGGCGTATTTGTACGGTTTTTTGTAAACCGGGTCTTCATGTTTAGTTTGGATGACATGTTTAACAGTACTTGTGAAAGTCAAATTTTCACCTTCTCGGTACTGGATGTCACTAAATTCATGTAAGACTTTTGTTAATTTGCCTCTCTCTTCATCGTTCAGATGATCTAGGCGGAATTCGTTGAACTCTGAGAGTTCATTGTTGATGGCGAACACAAATTGTTCGTCATCAGACGGGGGTGGAACGAGATATTTAGTTTTTGTTTCGTTCGCTGGCAACTCAATTTCTGAATTGTTTTGCATTGTGAATGTGTATTCATTTATTCTGATTGTTTTGTTTCTGTAATCTATTAGGGCTTGAGTACTCTCTAAGAAGTCTCTACCTAGTAGCAAGTCATAATTTTCTGAAAAATTATGTAGATAAAATTTCTGATGTGTGGGGCACAGTTTGCTGGGTTTCAGCGAAATGCTTCGATTTAATACTATTGTACCATTGATCGTATGAACTTCTAATTTGCAAGTTTTAATGGGGAAATTTAAAAAGTTTTCTTTCATTAAATTAATAGACGACCCCGTGTCTATTACACATTTTAATATCTTATTATTCATATTTAGTCTGATAAACGGGTTGGTTCTTCTTCGGTTTCTGATTCCGAGGCAGTTTGAAGAAAATTTTCGGACGTATCCATTTTTATTTGACCGCTACCGCTTTCGCGTTGCCTTTTTGTTGGTGGATTTGGGGCGGAAGAATTTTTGTGTTGGGGTTGATAATTAAGGGGGTTTTGTGCCCTGCTTTGGTTTAACTTCTGACTAAACTCCTGGTTTATCTGCGGACTATAGTCAACTTGGGATTTTGGTTTTTGTGTTGTATTACTATAATTTTGGTTTTTCTTGTATTCGTAGTGATCATTGTTACTCCGGTTTTTATTAGAAGTAGTCGGATTATTCTGGTTATTTGGATTTTTGCTTCTATCGGACCATGCTAAATCGTAAACACCTTCTCTCTGTGCTACCTGTTTTAGCTTTGAAATTGTTGTTATATCATGACGGGCTAATGTCATGAACAACCTATCGGGTAACTTCCTCATAATCACGTCTTTAACTGTATTATTTAATGCGTTTGTGTACAACAGAGTGTTCATTTGGTTTTCTTCTAGTATTAACTTATTAGATATAACATAAGATTTATATTCTAATTCTTCTACGAACTTACGAATACTTCCGGTAAAAGGCGTATTGTAGATTCTTCTCAGTAGTTCTTCACAAGGCGTTTGTGTTTTGAATTCCGTGATGAGCGCCGACCGTAATTCTGTCCAAGTGTTGGCAGCGGATAGCTGCGTGACCCTCTGCGCGTCTCCTCCTATTTGCATCTCTATAGCTCCGAACAGGACGCTGTGTTGGCGAATGTCTCTTGTTGGATATAGTTGCATTATGAAATCAATGCGTCTTATGAATGCGCTTAATTCCTCTGTGGCTCCATTGAAGTTGGGCACTTGCCTAATTTGGCCTAGTGCTTGCGAAAGGTGTTGCTCGCTTAATTGCAATACTGGCTCGTTGGGTTGTGCCATGTTGTTCACTTTTCACTTTTGTTGTTGTTATTGTTCTTGGTGTGTATTTTTTGTTTAGGCATGGCGTTATTTCGCGCGCGTTACCAATGAGTGCGATTTGCAGGGATCAAAAGATATGCAAAACCAAGGGCACACTCACTGTTATGAAGTGAATAAAATTCACTACCTAGTAACTCTGATTGTCCAAAGGATCAATACTTAATTGAGTACTAGTTAATTGCAATGGAATTGCAATGTCGGGTTTTTTGATTGACCTGGGATTAATAAGATCCTTGAACGGTCAATAGGCACTCGCGGCAAGTTTCGCGTGTGTCCTTTTGCGGATACGATTTAGAATGATTGTGCGTTCGAGTCGATCATCAGCGCCGACTACGATTTGCTTTAAGGCCTGGGACTACAATTGTCCTTTAATGGTCTTATATCACTCGCGTATCCTACCGGCTGCGCCAATTAAATAAGTCACTACGCGTTGTTGGAAAAAAATATAACTTTATTTCGACAAGCGCGACTTAAGTGGAATTTACAGTTCTTTGCACGATGCAACTTGACGGTTTGGTGTCCTCAGTAAAACTCAACTTCTATAATTTTGTCAACGCTTAGCAAACCTCGGCTGAGGGCTCAAGATCATGAGCTCGCTCTCTTTAAACAATGCTCTCATTCTTTTAATGAGTTTCTGGAATATTCTAAGAGCCTGAATTTGAGCTGCGTTGGCAATTTGGGCATTTGGTGGGAATAACGATTGTGGAGGATGTTTATGTCTAATGGTTTTTGATTTTATGATCGGTCCCACGCCAGAATTGTTATTGTCACCAAGAATTTATAATTTTGGGGCTCTGGGGTTTATTGTTTACAAATTAGGGTGTCTCGTGTTACATATGTGGTGCGCTTAGTTGCTAGGGCTTATGTGTAAGGGGTTGGCATTAGGTGCTGTGGACATATGTTATATATGCTGTATTAGGATACATGAGTGTGTGTGTACTTATAGTATATGTTGTGGGTGTGGTACATATGTCACTATATATATTTATATTTATATATATATATATATAAATATATATATATATATATATATATATATATATATATATATATATATATATATATATATATAAAAACAAAAAAAAAAAAAAAACATTTTTTTTTTTAAGAAAATTTTTCTTCGTTAATTAAAAATTATTCTTTTAAGCAAAGTATACTTATAAAATAACTTCATAATATTACGTTATTTTTCAAAAGGAGGGAGATGTAGTATGCATATATATTGAATATCTACTGTACCAAGAGTACTTAAAGTGAACACACTGTAACACTTTGTTGCAGTGTTTATATAAACAAAACCCCGGTCATAAACCAAGTGGCCGAAATATGACTCGATCGGCGCGCTCACAGAATGTGCAAGTGTCAGCATTCTGTTAGACGCGCCGACCACTTGACCGAACTCAAGGGTATGCATATACCCTAGCGGTCCAGTTTAAGAGAGCATAATTACATACATAAACAATTAGAATATACATAACCGTCTCTTTGCTGTCCAACTGTGGGCAGCGCAGCGATGAGACTTAGGCTTCCTTAGAACCTAAGGAAAAATGTAAAAATCAGATTCAACTGAACGTTGGAAGCGGCACCTTCGCTGCTCCCAAAATAAATAAAAAGATTATACAATTAAATAAAAGTATATCATTCACAACAGCAGCTAACTGTTGATACCATCCGCGATGACAAAGGCAACGCAGCAGTATAGACCTCATTGCGTTAGAACTGACAAAACATAAACAACGGTCAGCAATACGGCGGTCAGCCAGCATGCCTGCGGTGGGCTTGCGGCTGCAAATGGCAACCAACACGCACACAAACCCATTTATGCTTCCATCCTTATAGAAAAGTGTGTAAGTGTGCGTGCTTGACCGGCCCAAAAAGTAGTAATCCAATATTTGGTCTTTTCTTAAAATTCTTCGACAAGCCGACGATGTATTACCCATGCAGAATTACGATTTTTGTTTTATTTTAAGCAAAATAGGTCCCCACAGTAAACATAACAAGTAAGAGGTGCTAATCGGGAGTTCCCGACTAGGGGATACCCTGAACCCTTTTGTGCTCGTTTGTAGTAATAAAGATAAACTAAAAAACAAAAAAAAAAGTTTCCCTAGCAGTGGTCGAACTTGCAACTAACCGCACAACAGCCACATCAGCCAAAAAAAAAAAAAAAATAGTTTCCTCGGTAGGGCTCGAGCTCGCGACATACCACACTAATTGTCACCGCCTCTACTTCCGTCATTAAGTCATAATGGGGGGGGAAAAAAAAATTATAATAGCAGCACAGAAAACAATACAATCGCAATTGCAATGCTGTTGATTGAATTCGAAGCAGACGCGCATGAATGAGTGTGTGGACATGTATACAGGAATTCTTGGAATTCGCGCTAGCTGCCGCAAACACGTTTTTTAACCAATCTTAATGAAATTTTGCACAGTATATCTTATTGTACCATAGAATATTTGTGTATTCTCAAAAAGTAAATTGCATTACAATTGTAGCTTAAATTGATGGGCAATACAAGTTGGATTATTAACTTGAATTATTGCTGTGAGTTAGTAGCGGCGAGGTGGCGATAGGTATAAAATGAAAGATACTTGATATATGTATACTATTCTAGAAGCAACATATAAAGTATGGTGACTCTAACTCTTATTATACACCCAATTTGCTCAACAAACAGGATTTCGATATCGATTTTTATCGATCGCTTGGAAACGGAGTAAGTTATTGACTATCGGAAACAAACTCAATCTGCGCATGGACTGGGAGGACCTACAGCTAGTAGCTCTAAGAGTCTCTAGCTCTTATAGGTTCTAGGATCCTTGCGTTCATACATACGGACGGACGGGCAGACAGACGGACATGGCTAAATCAAAGACTGTATAAACACTAAGATGAGTAACGCCGTATAACAAAATGCTACTATGCGGCTTGATTTTTTGAAAATTGAGAACGAAAACGAACTCTGTATCATTGCGCTCTCACAGCCGAGAGAACGAAAAAGCTAAAAATAGAATGTGTTCTCAGCTTCGGCTCTATGAGGGCCGTGCAAGCAATTATGTTTGTATGCGTGTGAATATACATACATAACAGCATATTTGAATGTGTTGTTATCCACTGCTCTGGCAAAGTCTCTGGCTGGCAAAGAAACAATTTTCTTAGTTTTCTAGCGCAGATCACGACCTACCCCAAATTTGTGTTGATATATGAATGCATTTTGTGTACTGAGGTTGGCTCCGTACAAAATATGTATTTTTAAGTCGATGCAAACATTCATGTAATTTTTTATATTTGAAATTATAAATTAAATTATTAATTTTAAGTAATACAAAATAAATTAAGGAAATAAAAGTGCAAATTTGTTGTTTTCAAAGATACATTTAAATAATTTTTATTTTTTTATATTTTATTATTTTTGTTAGAATTATAAAGAACAAAGTCGCCGCTCAAATTAGCTACCGATGGTCGGTACCCAGGGAACACCGCGAGGAGGCAGGAGGAAACTAAATATGAGCCGACTTGAAATGCTTTAATTTTTTTTATTTTATAATTGGGGAATAAAAATAATATTAATTTAATTTAAAGAAATTATATAACAATTTTGCATCGACTTAAAAATACATATTTTCTACGGAGCCAACCTCAGTACACAACATGCACTCATATGTGAATACAAAATTGGGGTAGGTCGTGATCAGCGCTAGAAAAATAACAAAATTCATTTCTTGCCAGCTAAAGCCAGAGTAGTGAATAACAACACATACATACATACTTTAAAGTTCTTATGCATGCATAATTCACGCATACAACCAAAGGTGCTTGCACGCCATTGGCTGAGACAAGAACTTTTCTCGAGCATACACTGTTCAAAAACAAAAGTGAAATCAATCTATGTGTGCTATTTTCTTATCGTAGTTATTGCACAAGATGCGCATTGTGTAAAAATTATTTTATTCTTAAATTTTCCTGTAAAATTAATCGTTAGTATCTAGAGTAATATATAATTTTATTAAAGCATGCATTTCATGTATAAAGAACAAGCACTTTGCGTCGATCGTAAGTTTTAAACTTTTTCGCTCAATGTACTTCGAAAACGAAGCGACGCAAAGCACCATCGACCAGCTTTGCTGAAGGCAGGCTGGCGACTAACTTCGTTGCTCGTGTCAGCATCAGCAAGCCGCGACTTCGGCATTCGTTCGACTGGTCTTTGGAGAACGAACAGTCAGTCGGCAGGCATGTCGTACGAAGCCTCAAAGGCCAGATCAAAGGCCAGGCTAGAAATTTTGCGTCGCATTCAAATGTATAGGCGTTACTCATCTTAGTGTTTATACAGTCTTTGGCTAAATCGACTCGGCTGTTGTGCTGATCAAAAGTATATATACTTAATGGGGTTGGAAATGCTTATTTTTTACCCATTTTCAATGAGTTTAGGGTATAAAAATTAGAATATAAAATATAAATATTTAATTGAAGTCGTTTAAGTTTTTATTAAATAAAAATAGATCAGATCAATTCTCATTATGCCTGACTGAACGAAGAATACAAATGATAGAGCATTTGAATGTGTATGCCTTTTGCTACCACAGTCACAAAAGGCACAATTGAATAAAAAACCTCTGGCTCGCGATAAACGCCGTGATCTGCTTGTACGCACATCCACACAACACAAACATATGTATGTTTTTAGATCTCGGGGTTTTCTGGGAAGCTATTCAGGGAAAAAGAGAGGCACACAAGTGCGCAATGAGCAATGAGTAAACACATATGTATGTATGGGCTGTAGGATTTAAAACTAAAATACAGTATGTCAATAAAGTGTTGTGACTAGCGAAAAAAAACACATTTTTTACGTTTATTTGTACATAAATGTACCTTAACCTTGGAATATTTTGTCATATCTAATTTATTTCGATTCGCTATTTTTCCTAGAACATAACGCCAGAAAAATTATTGAAATAACTTTATCCAAACATTTTACAGAATTAAAAAACTAAAAACATTCAAATTTTATGCTGTCAATAAAGTGTTTTTACACGAAGCTTTATTACTAAATAACAATGTAAGGAGACCGGAATAAGTTTTATTTAATATTTTGTGTGGCGGCCATTAGCATCACATACAGCCTGCATTCGCCGTTCCATTGATACAATAAGGTTTTGTATATAGTTTTCTAAAATCTTCTGCCATTCTTCCAGTACAGCAGCTTTTAAATCAGTTTTTGATTTAGGACTTCGCTTTGCGACTTTTTTTTTCAAGTATGACCACACATTTTCTATTGGATTCATATCCGGACTTTGTGGTGGAGTGTCCAATACCTTTCCACAGTTGTACAACAGCCACACCCTCACCATATGAGCTTTATGCTTCGGGTCATTGTCCTGGTAAAATTTAAAAATTGGCTTATTGCCCTCATAAAATCCAAATTTACGTGCACTGCTGACTAGGTGTGTCTGTAAAATGCTCAGATATTGACTAGCATCCATAGTATTTTCAATGAAGGTTAAATCTCCCACACCCTTGCTTGAAATACACCCCCACACCATCACTGACAGTTTTCCGAATTTTACTGTTGGAATAATATTGCGGTTTTCCAATGCTGTTAGTGGCTTTCTCCAGACTCTGGATGGCCCATCATTGTAGAATAGCATCATTTTGCTTTCGTCACAGAATATGACGTTATCCCAAAACTCAATCGACCTATTTACATGGGCTTGAGCGAATGATAGCCGCTTCATAATGTTGGCCGCCGAAAGCAGTGGTTTTTTCCTGGCAACTCGTGATGTGTAGTCATTTGAATTTAGCAATTATCGGACAGTTTCATGTGAAACATCCAAACCACTTTCTTCCTTAAACTCCTGAGCAATATCCCAAAGCGAAAATTGTGGATTTTTCTCAATTTTTCTAAGAATTTTTCGCTTATCTCGGTCAGAAATTTTGCAGGGACGACCACTTACTGGCTTTGCCTCTAGCCTATCCTCCTTACTGGCTCTGTTTGATATGTTGTATATCGTTGCTTTGGATAAATTAAACATATCAGCCAGCTCCGAGACTTGACGTCCCATCTGATGGTTATAATACACCAGCTGAGCGACTTCAAAAGTTATTCTTTTTCCTGGCATTTTAATTTTCGCAAAACTGAGGCCAAACGTTTCAAATTTCAATAGAAAATGACTAGAAAAGTCGAAGACACAAGAGAAGCAAAAATGCATGGGACTAAATCTAACGGGATCGCCCAAAAGCGAACTGCAAAACGATTTACCGTAGCTGTAAAAACACTTTATTGACAGCATAAAATTTGAATGTTTTTAGTTTTTTAATTCTATAAAATGTTTGGATAAAGTTATTTCAATAATTTTTCTGGCGTTATGTTCTAGGAAAAATAGCGAATCGAAATAAATTAGATATGACAAAATATTCCAACGTTAAGGTATATCTATGTACAAATATTCGAAATTTACATCTTTTTCATATACTACAGCTCTGGCAGAGCTTGCAGCACATTGTGCGTATTCGTTGCCGGAGACAAATGGATGGAGCCCGTCACTAACTTCAGCTGGTGATGTTTTTTTTTTGCAGCAGCTGCATGATGTCTTATTTAAGAGTTATTGGTAAGAAGAGTCTGTCTTCTTAATTTGGTTGTAATATTTAAATATTGTAATGCGAAGCTTTTTCTAAAACTCTTGTATAGGTGTCTTATCTGCGTAGGTATATTTGAGTCTGGCAATAATTTTAGAGCTATAAAATATGCGAATAGAGCCACTTCTCGCCAAGCAACGTAGTTCTGCTTGCTCAATGATTTTAGCCTTTTGGTATTCTACTATTAACAACTACCTTAATCTGCTCTGTAATGTCTTCTATTTTTCATCCATGCTCTCATCAATACGTCATTCCATTTCTGCAGCCTAGTGGATAAGTTCCGAGTGTGCAGCTGCGTCCATTACTTCAATCCATTTTATTTCTTACATAAGCCAAACAGCAGTTTGCGCTTCACCTACGCTGCAACAACCGAAGAAAAATCAAATCTATAAAAGGCTTGCCAACCGTCTACAAAAGGTCATAAATAGGTACAAGAAGTATCAAATTCTGGACGACGCAGGAACAGATGCATCCACAAGCTATTCGCTCTGGAAACTGGCAAGCCGCTTTAAGAGACAAGCTATCAGCTATATATCCCATCCCAACCACTAGCAAGGCGCCTTACTTCTTCTGGAAGAACAAGAACAAGGTGCCCTGTTCTCTAGGGCAACAAAGAGAAGACTTAAACGGTGCCATACAATGGATCTACCTGATAGGGTTCTATAAGACATATCTGATTGATAAAATATATAATATATAATTAGTAGTAAGTCTTGTTAAATTTTTCCCCCATATATAACTAGCTTAAGCTGCCATAAGCTGGTCGCACTAACCAAACAACATATAGATAAGACATGCACTACAATTAATGTGGCCATTCAAAATTGTTGACATCTGTGTGTGTATGTGTCCGCACAAGCATAAATCCGTAATCTTTTATTTATATCATTAAACTCTCGACTTAATAATAATTATGAACTGGAGGAACCTTTTCTACATTAGAGGCCACATTACAAGGCACTAAAAGGAAGTCAACTGTAGTGTGAATATGCCAAAAAATAACACCCAGTATGCATATATAAAGTATGTAGCACTTTGTTGCATACAATAACAAATATACATTAAACAAACCCAGAGCCACTTTATGTATTGGCTCTGGCTCATATTACGCAGCGCGATTCCCTAGCCCCGCTAGCTGACCGTTTATGTTTACGCTGCATATCCCACGCTCCGTCTGAGCGCATTTCATGAGCAACATATATGTTCACTAACACAGGCTTATGCAAGCTACTCACTCTCCCTCTCTTTGTAGCTATTAACCAATAACAGCATTAGTGCATACATGTATCCATAGGCTAAGTGCATTATATTTACTTTGAATAAAGACAATTCTAAAACCGAAGTCAAAAGGCACTGACGTGCTATGTGCCGCAAATATTATCAAATATGTTATTACATGGCGACCGTGCCGCATATATTATTCAATATATTATTACATGGCGACCGTGACATGGTCACGAATCCCTGCCTGGAGGCAGTAGACCAAATGGAAATGGAACTTCATGGTCAACAAAGAGGCTATCTATAACACCTGCCGTCATAACTTGGACATTGAGCATCCCGTATTCTGAGTGAGTAGAGAGTGAGTGTTATGGTTCATAAACGCGGTGGCTTAAAAAATAAAATTAATAAAAGAATAGCGCACCTAAGGTTGCTGCTATACACAAAAAAGCCAACACCCGCGTGGTCGACAGCTCAGAAGTTACAAACTGAGCTCGACTATCTGCAAAACGAAATTAAGCAGAGAAAACCAAACACCACTACTCACTCAAATATAAAAGCTATAATAAACCAAACAACTAATAAAGTTAAACCCATTGCCGCAACCAGCCTGCCAAAAGTAAAACGAATGTGCCTACAGGATTGCGAAGGCCCATTCGAAAGCCCCTTCTGCGAATATACGTGCAGACACTGCACAGCCGGCACCTCCAACAAATAAACACCTGTGCGAAGACCAGCACCGGTACCGCAAGCGCAACAAGCTGTGCCATCGGAATAAGTGCGAGAGGCACACCGCCACTTGCGCAGACGAGGGAGCATCAGCGTGCCACATCCGGCGACGCCCAGCTGATGCAACGGATGAACAACAGATGCAGTTATATCCTTAATTACTTTTAGTTATCAAAAAATTTTTTTTATAAGATTGAGCGGAAACACCTTCGCTCTATTAGCAGCATAGGCCGTAAAGCTATGGGAAACGCTAGGCAGTATTTTGTATCATTAGCAATATTGGCATTTGAAACTAAAAACATTATATGTTAAATAAAAACATTATATGAATATATGAAAAACATATGAATATATGAAAAACATTATATGGCAAAACATATTACATTATATATAAATATATATAAGAAATTTTAATTAAAATGGGTTCGAACGAATCCAAGGTTGAAAAATCAGCCCCAAATGTTATAAATAACGTAAAAGTAATTAACCATAAAGAAAATTTAGAAAATATTACTATATTGCTAATTATAATTACTACAGTATCTCTTGTATCACTAGCATTGAAGGTGTATGCAATGCATACAAAGAAAATTAAGAAACGCTATAGCAGTAGAGCAGACGGACTAGATAAGGTATGAACATATTTGAATATGTCAGATATAGAGGCAATCATTAGGTTTACGTATAGAGATGAGCCAGACTTTCGTACACGCGCACTAAACGTACTGCGATTACATAGAGATTTCATAAAAGTGTGTGATTTCGAATACGAATACACGGACATGTTCAATAATCATATGGGTCCATTGATACATTGTTCAAAAATCGAAAAGGGAATTATACTAAGTACGTTGCCATATGTCTCAGTAAAACTAGTAACTGAAGAACACCCAATTTTGGGACCAGCAACGATACCAATGGTGCGACTGCATCGATAGATATCTATTATAATAATATGGAATGGAGTATTTTAGTGAAAAATATCAATGACTTCAAAGACCAATTTGACAAGTCATATAAATGCATCAATAAAGGCATACCTATAAAGGTAGAAACACTACTATACCATGTACAAATATTAATAAAACAATATAACAATATAGTACATGCAGTAAATTCAAAGACCATATAAACACTAAGATGAGTAACGCCATACAACAAAATGCTACTATGCAGCTTGATTTTTTGAAAATTGAGAACGAAAACGAAATCTGTATCATTGCGCTCTCACAGCCGAGAGAACGAAAAAGCTAAAAATAGAATGTGCGCTCAGCTTCGGCTCTATGAGGGCCGTGCAAGCAATTATGTTTGTATGCGTGTGAATATACATACATAACAGCATATTTGAATGTGTTGTTATCCACTGCTCTGGCAAAGTCTCTGGCTGGCAAAGAAACAATTTTCTTAGTTTTCTAGCGCAGATCACGACCTACCCCAAATTTGTGTTGATATATGAATGCATTTTGTGTACTGAGGTTGGCTCCGTACAAAATATGTATTTTGAAGTCGATGCAAATATTCATGTAATTTATTAGTATTATTTATTTATACAAATAAATATGTAATTGTTTTTTAGCACTCTTTTATTTCTTAATTGGAGAATAAAAATAATATTATTTAATTTAATGAAATAATGTTAATATTTGCATCGACTTAGAAATACATATCTGCGCTAGAAAACTAACAAAATTAATTTCTTGCCAGTTAAAACAAGAACAGTGAATAACAACACGTACATACATACTTTAAAGTTCTAATGCATGCATAATTCACGCATACAACCAAAGGTGCTTGCACGCCATTGGCTGAGACAAGAACTTTTCTCGAGCATACACTGTTCAAAAACAAAAGTGAAATCAATCTGTGTGTGCAATTTTCTTATTTAAAAATTATTTAATTCTTAAATTTTCCTGTAAAATTAATCGTTAGTATCTAGAGTAATATATTATTTAAATAAAGCATGCATATCATGGATAAAGCACAAACACTTTGCGTCGATCGTAAGTTTTAAACTTTTTCGCTCAATGTACTTCGAAAACGAAGCGACGCAAAGCACCATCGACCAGCTTCGTTGCTCGTGTCAGCATCAGCAAGCCGCGACTTCGGCATTCGTTCGACTGGTCTTTGGAGAACGAACAGTCAGTCGGCAGGCATGTCGTACGAAGCCTCAAAGGCCAGATGAAAGGCCAGGCTAGAAATTTTGCGTGGCATTCAAATGTATGGGCGTTACTCATCTTAGTGTTCATATGGTCTTTGTAAAATTCCATTAAAGATAAACTAACACAAGAACATGCCAAACAATTCCTTAATGTCATACAATCTCTAAATACAAGATTGAAAAACATTGGCATTTGACAGAATATCATAATAAATTTTCCAGAAGATCTATTTTTACCAGCAAAGTTTGAACCAAACCAGCTGCAAGATCTGAATGAGTCGAAGCCAATTACCTATATAAATATCGATATCGACATTGAGACACTGGACGATACAGAATGCAACATGCCAGACCAGGTAGCCTTAGATAGGGAATATGTAAGACAAATTTCGTCTACAGTCCCTGAATTTGACGGTAAACGTTTTTAAACGGCCTTAAGGCTTGTTGAAAGAACAAAGAGCAACCAAGAGGATTTGGCTGTAGAAGTCATAAAATCAAAACTAATTGGCACAATACTATATAAATGCCAAGACGAGACTACGATCTATGGCATTATTAATAAATTAAAAAGTAGCGTCAAAGGTGAATCTATTGACGTGATTAAGGCAAAGCTGTTAAACGCCCAACAAAAAGGCAAAACAGCAGCTCAAATCACAGCTGAAATCGATAACTTGCGTAAGCAACTCGAGGCAGCTTATATTGACGATGGCCTAGACTCGGATCATGCAGAGAAATTCTCTACTAAAGAATCAATATCTGCAATGACCAAAAATTGTGAATATGAAAAACTTCGCATAATACTAGAAGCTGGAAACTTCAGCACATTTAATGATGCAATGAGTTAATACATTCTTTGCAGCACTAAAATGACTGTGCCAGCACAGTATTATATCAGCGAGGCAGACACAATAGAGGCAATGATTATCGCAATTACCAAAGAGGTAGAGGCAATGGCCGCGGTAATCATAACGCAAACTATACTAACAATAGCAATGGCAGAGGACATTATAGAGGTAATGCCCGTGGTAATAACCGAGGAAGGAATAATTCCAACCAGGGTAACAACCAAAACAATAACAATGGCAACTATTGAGAGAGTTCTCAGTTGAGAGTGATTGACGTGTTTTACTTGTGCTCCAAGATTTTTATATATTTTTTCGCTTTAATCCTGCTTTTTATTTCTAAATTTTGCATTTTTGGTGCATTATATAAAAAGCTTTTATAAATTGTGCAAAGTGTTATCTGTTGTGCAGCGTAAGTCTGTTTATTATTGCATTGGTGCTCTCCCGTGCATACACTTGTTTGTGCGTGTGTTCGCTGCTGCATATTTCTGCTTGTGCATCGCGCTCTCGCAAATTTTTGCTATTGCTTTTCGCTCCAAACAATTTGTTTGTGTACGATAATTGTTTTTTGAGTGTTTACTTGCTCTATTTTTGTGCACCGTTTTCGTTTTGCTCTGCGCTCTTACAACTTGCATACTCTTGTAGCAATTATGTCGTGCTGTAAGAAACCTTGCACGTTCAAGCAGGCTGATGATTCTGCACAGCCGCAATTTGTTAATTGCTGGCTGTGTGAGAATATGATGCATGCTAAATGTGCAGGTCTCACTGGGCGTGATTGCGACAAGATCGCTGTAGTTGCCAAGAAGGGCTGCGGTGGCTTGCGTTGGTCGTGCCCAGATTGCATCGAAAAGCAAATTGATTTCTCCAGGATGTATAATTCTGTGAGAAATCAATTTTTAAAATTGAATAATGTGGCTAAGCAGCTGTCGAGAATTTTGACTCGAGTTTTGAGTTGCTTGCCAATTATAAATTCGAGTCTCCAACCAATCGCCGGTTGGAGCCTCAACTTTTGCAATTGCCCTCTACGTCTGTTCAGACACCTACGCTTTTCTTGTCCCTACCTAGCAACTTGGATTTATCTCCAATGTTGTCTTTATCGCCTTTTCCAAGCGATTGCCCAATTACCCCCATTTCATCCCCTATAGTAGTTCCAGTAGAGCCCGTACCTGATACTGTCCCAGTTATCCAAACTGGCTCAGCCCCGTCAGCTCCTGTCCGCAAAGGTAGACCTGCGCGTAATCTTGCCCAGATTGTTAAACACAATCATGTTGCCTCTTTAGCTCCTCCAACTCCTGTATTACCTGCAGCCCCATCAGCGCCTACCTTAACGGTTGTTGCCCCTCGTAGGCAAGTTTTTGTGTCTCGACTTTCGTCGGACACCACTCCTGAGTCATTGGCAGCCTATATTGCTGGCAAATCTTCTGCTAACGTGTCAATAACCAAATTTAATTTCTCCACCCCTCGTGAAATATCATCATTCAAAATAAATGTTTCACATGATATGTTCCCAATCATTTGTGATCCCAAATTTTGGCCTCCACACATGATTGTTCACGAGTTCAAGCCAAAAAAGCGTAACCAGCCTGTCACCCTTCCAGTCCCTTCAATACAGGGTACCATTTCTGCCCCAAAAAACTAACTTCATCTTCTGACCAAATCTGTATTCATTATCAGAATGTCAGAGGTCTTATTTCAAAGCTTAAAAATCTTTTCATGGCCAGTACTTCCATCGACTCGGATATAATAGCTTTTTCAGAAACATGGTTAAATTCAACCATATCCGATTTTGAGGTATTTTCGAATAGTTTTATTTTGCATAGAAATGATCGGCCGACTCGAGGTGGTGGGGTGTTAATTGCCGTTAAAGCCACTCTCCAATCAGAACTTTTGACTGACGCTGAGATTGTCTCAGTTAAGGTGTCTTTTCCTACACGGAATATCTATATTACATGCTCTTATGTCCCTCCTTCTTCTGATATTCAAGTTTATATGAAACATATTACTTGTATTAAAGAAGTTTCTTCACACGTACGTGAAGTTCACTGCCGAAAATTTTCTAGTGCCCTCAGCACAGCATGATTTTATAGACTGCATGCTTGATCTTTCGTTGTTTCAAATCAATTCAATTTCTAATCATTTGAATAGAACACTTGACCTTGTATTTGCTAACGACTACCTTATTTCTAATGTGTCTAGGTCCCCTCCTGTATCTCTTCCTGAGGATGTATATCATCCTACTTTAGAGATTACAATGTTCAATTGTAATCGTCTCTTTTCGTGCTCATCAGCCAATAAGCCCCGCCGCTGCTTTCGCAAACGAAATTATTCATTACTGAATCAGCTTATTTATGCAACCGATTGGTCTTTCTTATATGACTCGGTTGATATGAATACTGCTATTACTTTTTTTTATAGCACCCTAAACTCCCTCTTAGATATGAGTATTCCCAAGCCAATTCCTTCGACTACTTCTTCAAAACCACCCTGGTTTACTCCCATCTTAAAAACTTAAAATCTAAATATTTTAAAAAGTTTAAAAAGTCTGGTTCGTATACAGACTTGGCTAAATATTCCATAGCCAAGTCGAACTTCTTTCTTCTGAATTCTCAATGCTATGAGAATTATCTAACTCATTGTAAAAGGCAATTTGCCCAAAATCCGAGACAGTTTTACAATTTTGTAAACTTGAAGCGTAAATCTTCAAGTTTGCCAACTTCTTTTTCTTTCGGGATGGATAAAGCTAGTAATGACTCTGATTCTGCTAACCTCTTTGCTAACTTTTTCCAATCAACTTACTCCTCAGTCTGTCCTAATAATAATTCTTACCCTTATACTATTTCTTCCTCTAGTTCTATACCTCCTCCTATTATTTCACACTCCTCTCTCCTTTTAGCTATAAACTCTTTAAAATCTTCTTACTCTCCTGGGCCTGACAATATTCCTAGTTGTCTACTCAAGGAGTGTAGTTCTTCTCTTCTTTATCCATTGCATAAGCTTTTTAATCTATCTCTTGAATCTTCTGTCTTTCCATCTCTTTGGAAAGAATCTTATATCATTCCTCTCCACAAGAAAGGTGGAAAGTCTGATATACAAAATTACAGGGGCATTGCAAAGCTGTCCGCTATTCCTAAATTATTTGAAAAAATAATCCCTTCGAATTTGCAGCATTTCTGCAAATCAGTTGTTTCCCCTGTTCAACATGGATTCGTAAAGAATCGGTCAACTACGACCAATCTGCTTGAGTTTACTTCCTTGGTAAACGATGCTTTTCTTTCGAAAATGCAAACTGATGTCATTTATACTGACTTTAGTAAGGCGTTTGACTCTGTGCACCATGACATTTTACTTTTTAAACTTGACCAAATAGGTTTCCCTCCGTCTCTTTTGCTTTGGATTAATTCTTATTTAAAAGGTAGGACCCAAAGAGTAATGCTGAGGCTGACTACCTCTAAACAAGTTCACGTTACTTCTGGTGTTCCACAAGGTAGTCATCTTGGACCTTTACTCTTTACTCTTTTTATAAATGATCTCCCCTCTGTTATATCACATGCCCGTGTACTCATGTATGCGGATGATGTGAAACTTATTCTATCATACACTAATCCCCTACATCATTCTCGTCTACAAGACGATTTGAACGCTATGCAACTTTGGTGTTCGGCCAATCAATTGCATCTGAATTGTTCAAAGTGTATGTTTATGACATTTAATCGTACTACACCTTATCTTGTCAGTTATACAATCGACAATACCCCTTTGCAACGTATACTTACAGTTAAGGATCTAGGCGTTATTTTTGATTCTAAACTCTGTTTCAATCTTCACATAGATACCATCGTTAATGAGGCAAAAGGTGTACTTGGATTCATTAAACGATGGTCTAAAGAGTTTAACGATCCTTTTATAACGAAACTTCTGTACATCTCTCTTGTTCGCCCTATCCTTGAATACTGCTCTTGCGTCTGGTCTCCGCAGTATAACAATAGCCAGGATCGTATTGAATCTGTTCAGAAGCAATTTCTGCTTTTTGCCTTACGAGGTTTAAATTGGGACCCTAATCTTCGGTTGCCATCCTACTCCAGCAGGCTGCTTCTTCTTAACCTTCCGTCGTTAACCAACCGTAGGACAATTCTCGGTGTTGTCTTCCTACATAAGTTGATTGTTGGCGATATAGATTCTCCTTTTCTGCTAGGGCGTCTTCAATTCTCTGTTCCGTCCAGACCAACCAGAAACTACCGCCCCTTATTCCTGTCTACGTGCACAACAGACTACGCTATGCACAATCCTTTTCGCGTGCTATGTAAAAATTATAATAGTTTGCATCACGTTTTCTCTACCGAACTTTCTCTACCCCTTATAAAATCGTTGCTTTCAGAATACCTACGGGAAGTCACTGACCATTCCCAGCTATGAGCAGCGGCATAGCTTGCCGGACAGGCTGTAAATTTCCCCCCACCGGGTCGGGGATTTCGCATTACTTTTCTCTATGTCCTATCTACTTAACTCTCTATATATCTAGCTTACATTTCTTTACTTTATTAACAATCTTCTTACTTTATTTTTTTCAATTTATTGCATTTTATTACTTAATATAGCAAACTAAGACTATTTTTAATTTTATTTAAGAACACTTTTTTCCTACTTACACCCTTCTGCATAGATGTAGGCTCTAATAGCGTCACTGACAAATTTAGCTGTGAAAAGGGGCACAGCTGGCCGGACTGGCAACTAAAACACCTCCATCGGTCGGTGATGCTATTTATAGAACTGTGTTATCTAACTAGGCTTTTAGCATATAATTGCATTGTCTATTGTATGTATAATCTACGGAATAATGAGGAAGACACTCGTTTTGTCGACCTTAAATAAATAAATAAATAAAATAAAAAAAAAATAAATAATGGCAATAATAATGTTCGAGTTACTCAGACTAACTCGGAAAACCAACAAAACCCTTAAGATATGCACCAAGAAACACCAAAGTACACACAGTCAATCCAAACCTCAGTATCTTCATTCAAATAAATAACGAAAAAACAGGTCAAACATTAACCCTATTGCTAGATACTGGTGCAGACATATTACTATTAAAAGAAGATGTTGATGCATTTGAAAACATTAATTCAAACATATCAACTCAAATATCTGGAAACGGTGAAGGTTCAATTTTTTCTAAAGGCATTTAGGCATTAGCATTCGTAGAATTATCTAACGGAAAATATGTCATTCCACACGACTTTCATATAGTCGGACACGATTTCCCAATACCCAGCGATGGCATTATTGGTATAGACTTCTTTAAAAAGTATAATTGCCAATTAGATTTCACACAAACATGTGATTCTCTAATTCTTCCAATAACTCACGCTTGTGATAATAATGCCACAATACTTCTAGCTCGATCTGAAGTAATCCTTCAAATCAATATTGTTTCGCCAGAAAACAATATTTTCATTCCAAATCAAGAGATTGATAAAGGAATATTCATTGGAAATACTATTTCCAAAATTCAACAAACATTTGTCCGAATTTTAAATACAACAAATTCATTAAAAGTAATAAATCTTAACGACATTAAAAAAGAAAAGCTAAGTGACTATGAAACAGTCCATGAAATTAGCAAAGATCGCCAAGAAACGGTGATGAAAAAACTAAAAAAGAACTTTCTCCCATTATTTAAACACAATTAAAAGATCTCTGCACCAAGTATACAGACATATTCGGACTCGAAACCGAATCCATAACAACCAATAATTTTTATAAACAGAGACTAAGACTAAAAGATACTGAGCCAGTGTACATTAAAAACTACAGAATTCCTCATACCTCAAGTCGAAAAATTATCTCGGATAATATTGTAGAACCGTCTGTATCGGAATATAAGAGCCCTATACTTCTTGTCCAAAAAAAGGGATTACCTGGTTCCGATACCAAGAGATGGCGATTAGTTATAGACTATCGTCAAATTAACAAATGAAATTGACAAATTTCCACTCCCAAGAATAGATGATATTCTTATCCAACTAGGCAGAAAAATATTTCTCATGCTTAGATTTAATGTCCGGTTTTCACCAAATAGAATTAGAAGAAAATTCTAGAAATATAACGTCTTTTTCAACGAGCAATGGCTCCTATCGTTTTACACGATTACCATATGGTTTAAAAATAGCGCCTAATTCTTTTCAAAGAATGATGACCATCGCTTTTTTGGATTATAACCTTCACAAGCTTTCTTGTACATGGACGACTTAATCGTCATCGGTTGTTCCGAAAACCACATGATCAAAAACTTAACAAACGTTTTTGACTTGTGTGGGCAACACAACCTTAAATTACATCCAAAAAAAATGTTCATTTTTCATGCACGAAGTGACTTTTCTATGTCAAAAGTATTTTGCCAGATGACAAAAAATATGATGTCATTGAAAAATATCCAGTCCCTACGGACGCTGATAGCGCTAGAAGATTCATTGCATTTTGCAATTATTACAGACGTTTTATAAAAAACTTTGCAGATTATTTACGTCACATAACAAGATTATGTAAAAAGACTGTAAAGTTTGAGTGGTCCGATGAATGCCAAAAAGCTTTCGATTATTTAAAAAAAGCTCTTATGAAGACTTCTTTACTAAAATACCCAGATTTTAGCAAAGAATTTTGCATCATAACAGATGCCAGTAAACTAGCCTGCGGAGCAGTTTTAACTCAAACGTATGGAGATACACAATTGCCCGTAGCATATGCTTCTCGTTCATTTACAAAAGGAGAAAGCAATAAAAGTACAAAAGAACAAGAGTTGGCAGCAATCCACTGGGCAATAACGCATTTTCGACCATACATATATGGTCAACATTTCACAATTAAAACACACCATAGACCATTGACATATCTGTTTTCAATGGTAAATCCAAGTTCAAAATTAACGATAATGAGATTAGATTTAGAAAAGTATGAGTTCACTGTAGAATACCTTAAGGGAAAAGATAATTTTGTTGCAGAACGCATCAAGAATAACCATCAAAGAATTAAAAAGTACTAATACAAATGTCTTTAAAGTCACTACAAGAATCAGCCAACTCAAAGTGGTACCGAGCGAAAAGATCTTTGAAACATTCAATAGATATTTTCAAAAATAGGGGCAATATATATTTAATGAACTTAAGAGTAGCGCTACTCAAGCCGGTAAACCAAATAAATAAAGAAACAGAAAAAGAAGCAATAATGTCTACATTCCATGATGATCCTATTCAAGGTGGTCGGTCACACAGGCATTTCAAAAACGATAGCAAAAATCAAAAGACATTACTATTGGAAAAATATGACACGTCATATAACAAAGTACATACGTAATTGTCCGAAATGTCAAAAAGCTAAAACAACAAAGCACACTAAGACAACTATGACTATAACTGAAACACCAACAAACCAAGATTACCAAGATCAGAGAATGGTAACGAGTATGCAGTTATACTAATTTGTGGTTTAACAAAATACCTAGTTGCCATTCCGATCCAAAATAAAAGTGCAAAAACTGTCGCTAAAGCAATATTCGAATGTTTCATTCTGAAGTACGGTCCAATGAAGGCGTTCATAAATTGCTCAGCTTTGTTCTTTGTTGGAAACCAGCTACTCTTTATACCCTGAACCCATTGAAAATGGGTAAAAAGGGTATATTGTATTTGTGCAAAATGCAAATGTATGTAACAGGCAGAAGGAAGCATCTCCGACCCCATAAAGTATATATATTCTTGATCAGCATCAATAGCCGAGTCGATCTAGCCATGTCCGTCTGTCCGTCCGTCCGTCCGTCCGTCCGTCCGTACGTCCGTCCGTCCGTATTTATGAACGCAAGGAGATCAGAACCTATAAGAGCTAGAGAGTGCTAGATGTAGGTGCTCCTAGGGCCCGCGCAGATCGAGTTTGTTTCCGATAATCGATAACTTACTCCGTTTCAAAGAAATCGATAAAAATGTATATCGAAATCCTGTTTTTTAAGCAATTTTGGTAAATAATAAGAGCTAGAGTCACCAAACATGACATGTAGCTTCTAGAAAAGTATATATATATCAAGTATCTTTCATTTTATACCTATCGCCACCTCCCCGCTACTCTCTATCTAGAAGCGCGAGCTGCATTTGGTGTTGGAATATGAGGGTTCAGGGTATCCCCTAGTCGGGAGCTCCCGACTAGAACCTCTTACTTGTTTTATTCTGTTTTTGTCATCTTCGTATGCTCTCTCAATGACAAAAAGAGCATGCGATGAAAAAATCCCGTTATATGATTTTTGCTATTGTCTTTTATTTTCGATCGAAAATTGTGCTTCGTTTTTGCGTCATCAGGTTAGCACATGCAAATTCATTTTGGTTTAATTTCAATATTTGGACACGCACGTGCACCAAATTTCTTTTGCAGCTCAAGTATTTTATTACCATTAATATGAGCAGGGGTAAATCATTATCCGCGCTTGAAAAGGCGAAAATTGAAGCTTATAAGGATGCAGGTCTCTCAATAAGTGAAATAGCAAAAAAAATAATTAGAAGCCGAAAAGTCATATCCGTATTCCTGCGAAATAAGTCAGGCTATGGTAAAAATAATAAAGGCGGTAATAATAGAGTGATTACCAATGTGGATAAAAGAGCTATTTTGAGAGAAGCGTCCAACTCCCATGACTCAGCCGCAAGGATCAGGGCAAATGTTGGCGTTACAGCGAGCTTATCAACCATTCATCGAGTAATAAGAAATGCTCCACATTTAAAGAGACTCAAACTAAAGAAAAAGCCGCCTCTTAACGTAGCTCGAAAGAAAATGCGCTTGAATTTTGCACGAGCGCACATGACGTGGAACTCTGATTGGCGCTATGTTGTCTTTTCGGATGAAAAAAAATGTAATTTGGAAGGCCCAGATGGATACAACTACTACTTCCATGATATACGTAAGGATGAACACTAGTTGGATCGGCTTCATAGCCGAGTGGGAGGTGTGATGGTGTGGGGAGCCATCTCCTATTATGGGACATGCGAGTTACAGTTTTTCACGTCAAATATGAACGCAAAAACTTACAATGACGTACTTAAAACCGCTTTTCCCCATTTTCAAAACATTTTTGGAGATTTGCAATGGCATTTTCAACATGATAATGCTCCGATTCATACTGCCCGGGTGGTTAAGTCATGGATTCAGCTCTAAAATGTCAGCTTAATGCAGTGGCCGCCTTACTCACCCGACTTAAACGTAATAGAAAACGTTTGGGGATGGCTTGTTCGGAATGTTTACTAATCTGGAAAACAGTATTCTAGCAAAACAGATCTTATTGAAGGTATCAAGCGCGCTTGGTCTTCCATTTCCTTGGATTTCATTGAAAATTTGTAAAAGTCGCTTCCCAATCGGATCTTTGAGGTCATACTCAACAATGGTGGATCGACCCATTATTAAATGTGTGGCAAGACCTTAATATTATTAAATGTAAGAGCTAAAAATAAATGCATGGCTTAAAAGCTTTAAAAATGGAAATATAGTGGGATGTGCTAACCTGATGACCAAAGTTAAACTGTCTTTTTTATTTGATATTTTTCAAAACATTTTTAAAATATAATTAAAATTAATGAGAATAACCATTTTTGTTTTTGACAGGGGTGTGCTAACCTGATGACACGCAGTGTATGTAAATACCTAAAAATATATAATATAAAAATCAATCCTTAAAAAAAAACAAATTATTATAATGAATTTTAAATTTTTAGATTTTTATATTTTGAAATTTTTACATTTTTATATTTTCATATATCTTAAATATTTTTTTTAAATTCATATTATTTTAATCATTTTTACAACATTTTACTATTTTATACAAAAAAAAAAATAAGAAAATAAAAAAAAATGTTGTTCACAATAATAAAGTTCATTTAATAACCACCTATTCATAATGTTACGCTATTTCTTTAAAAAGGGAGGTGTAGTGTGTATATGCCTAAAAATAACACCCAGTATTCATATATAAAGTATGTAGCACTTTGTTGCATACAATAACAAGTATACATTAAACAAACCCAGAGCCACTTTATGTATTGGCTCTGGCTCATATTACGCAGCGCGATTCACTAGCCCCGCTAGCTGACCGTTTATGTTTACACTGCATATCCCACGCTCCGTCTGAGCGCATTTCATGAGCAACATATATGTTCACTAACACAGGCTTATGCAAGCTACTCACTCTCCCTCTCTTTGTAGCTATTAACCAATAACAGCATTAGTGCATACATGTATCCATAGGCTAAGTGCATTATATTATCAAATATTATCAAATATATTATTATATGGCGACCGTGCCGCATATATTATCAAATATATTATTACACACCTTTAACATTGGACAAGGTTATCCTCTGGTAACTGGCGCAGCCGGATTCGGACCAACAATGATAGCAACAGCTATTATTATACCAATGTGAACAAGAAAACAGATACGTAAATTAGAAAAAAAGTACACAAAAGAATGAATACAACACCAACGAAAAGTGAAATGGTAGTGATACAAATAAAAAGAAAAACGAGTGTGTATAAAAAAGATTATAAAAAAGAGAGAAAAAAACAAATAATAATAAATGCAAAATACAGTTATTGATATGACGTATGTGACGTATTAAGTGATGCGACAAGTGGCGGACTACGTAATATTGTGCGACGTAGCTGCAGTGGTTCTATTCGGACTCAGGCGCAACATGTTGGAAGGGAGCAAGTGAACGTTTGCGCCCGTTCAATCTTTGCAATGCAAAGTTCGAACGAACTACTGCGGCGTGGCCAACACGATAGACGTTGGTATTGAACTATATACGTAACAAAGTCAAAAGCAACGACATAAACGAAGGCATAGACAAATAATTAAGGGTGGGATCGAACTGCGTTGTAAGGATAGTTGGACGCAAACCAATTTCGGTTGGTTTGAACAGGTCACTGAAACATGCTGCACTCCGTAACGTTCGATGTTGAATAGAAAAAAAGTCATGCGCTTCAAGGTGAAGAAAGAACCATTGCAGAAAAGCAATATTAAAAAGATTAATAATGTGATCTCAAATTTGGCCACAGACTAAAGAATATGTCGAATCGCACTGACGGTGGAAATTGAATCGCTCAAGTTCCATGCGTCGAATTCAACCTATGCGCAGTCGAACCAAATTAGGGTGAACACAATAATGGGGTGGTTACAAGTACCATTGCCAAAAAGCAAAAAAAAAAATGATAAATAAATAAGTGACAATATATATATATATAAAAACCAAAAAAAAAAACAAATAAGAGGTTCTAGTCGGGAGCTCCCGACTAGGGGATACCCTGAACCCTCATATTCCAATACCAAATGCAGCGCGCTTATAGATAGAGAGAAGCGGGGAGGTTGCGATAGGTATAAAATGAAAGATACTCGATATATATATACTATTCTAGAAGCTACATGTCAAGTTTGGTGACTCTAGCTCTTATAGGTTCTGAGATCCTTGCGTTCATACATACGGACGGACGGACGGGCGGACAGACAGACGGACATGGCTAGATCGACTCGGCTATTGATGCTGATCAAGAATATATATACTTTATGGGGTCGGAGATGCTTCCTTCTGCCTGTTACATACATTTGCATTTTGCACAAAAACATAATACCCCTTTTACCCATTTTTAATGGGTTCAGGGTATAAAAAGAATATGAAATTAACAAAAAAAAAAAAAATTAATTTTATAAAAATTATATGTGCACATATACACAAAAATCCATCTTTTCAAATCCAAAGCTACAAATTCACAATATATAAGTTAAGATTCTAAATTAGGAAAAGTTAAGCAAACCTTAACAAGAAATAGAACAAGAATAGGTGCTAGCTTGTCCGATATAACAGAAGTTACTGCTCGAAAAACCATATCTAGACCCAGGACTACTAGAAAATAAACAGCGATAACAATGGCATTGACTTCAAACACACCACCACCTTCACCAACCAACAATGACTAACCCCCAAGACGTGTTTGCAGCTATGCGCATCCTAGATGCAATTCGCTACCTACCACCCTTTAACGGGAACATTAAGGCACTTAACGAATTCATTGCAAAGGTAGAAGAAATCATACTATTAATTAGAGGCACAGACTAGGGATGATCGATAGTGTTATTTCTGTGTCACAGTGACAACTGTGACAGTTAAAACAAGTAAGAGGTTCTAGTCGGGAGCTCCCGACTAGGGGATACCCTGAACCCTCATATTCCAGCACCAAATGCAGCTTGCACTAATAGATAGAGAGTAGCGGGGAGTTGGCGATAGGTATAAAATGAAAGATAATCGATATATATATACTATTCTAGAAGCTACATGTCAAGTTTGGTGACTCTAGCTCTTATTATTTACCAAAATTGCTTAAAAAACGGGATATCGATATACATTTTTATCGATTACTTGGAAACGGGGCAAGTTATCGTTTATCGGAAACAAACTCGATCTGCGCGGGCACTTGGAGCACCTACATCTAAAAGAAAAAACTTCGCGCCTAAAAGTCAAGTAACAGTCGCTGTTATTTGTCACTGGTACTTTTTATACCCTGAACCCATTGAAAATGGGTAAAAGGATATATTGTATTTGTGCAAAGTGCAAATGTATGTAACAGGCAGAAGGAAGCATCTCCGACCCCATAAAGTATATATATTCTTGATCAGCATCAATAGCCGAGTCGATCTAGCCATGTCCGTCTGTCTGTGTGTCCGTCCGTCCGTCCGTCCGTATGTATGAACGTAAGGATCTCAGAACCTATAAGAGCTAGAGACTTGAAATTAGCTGTAGGTCCTCCTGGTGCCCGCGCAGATCGAGTTTGTTTCCGATAAACGATAACTTGTCCCGTTTCCAAGTAATCGATAAAAATGTATATCGAAATCCCGTTTTTTAAGCAAATTTGGTAAATAATAAGAGCTAGAGTCACCAAACTTGACATGTAGCTTCTAGAAAAGTATATATATATCAAGTATCTTTCATTTTATACCTATCGCCACCTCCCCGCTACTCTCTATCTAGAAGCGAGAGCTGCATTTGGTGTTGGAATATGAGGGTTCAGGGTATCCCCTAGTCGGGAGCTCCCGACTAGAACCTCTTACTTGTTTTATTCTGTTGTTGTCATCTTCGTATGCTCTCTCAATGACAAAAAGAGCATGCGATGAAAAAATCCCGTTATATGATTTTTGCTATTGTCTTTTATTTTCGATCGAAAATTGTGCTTCGTTTTTGCGTCATCAGGTTAGCACATGCAAATTCATTTTGGTTTAATTTCAATATTTGGACACGCACGTGCACCAAATTTCTTTTGCAGCTCAAGTATTTTATTACCATTAATATGAGCAGGGGTAAATCAATATCCGCGCATGAAAAGGCGAAAATTGAAGCTTATAAGGATGCAGGTCTCTCAATAAGTGAAATAGCAAAAAAAAATAATTAGAAGCCGAAAAGTCATATCCGTATTCCTGCGAAATAAGTCAGGCTATGGTAAAAATAATAAAGGCGGTAATAATAGAGTGATTACCAATGTGGATAAAAGAGCTATTTTGAGAGAAGCGTCCAACTCCCATGACTCAGCCGCAAGGATCAGGGCAAATGTTGGCGTTACAGCGAGCTTATCAATCATTCATCGAGTGATAAGAAATGCTCCACATTTAAAGAGACTCAAACTAAAGAAAAAGCCGCCTCATAACGTAGCTCGAAAGAAAATGCGCTTGAATTTTGCACGAGCGCACATGACGTGGAACTCTGATTGGCGCTATGTTGTCTTTTCGGATGAAAAAAAAATGTAATTTGGAAGGCCCAGATGAATACAACTACTACTTCCATGATATACGTAAGGATGAACACTAGTTGGATCGGCTTCATAGCCGAGTGGGAGGTGTGATGGTGTGGGGAGCCATCTCCTATTATGGGACATGCGAGTTACAGTTTTTCACGTCAAATATGAACGCAAAAACTTACAATGACGTACTTAAAACCGCTTTTCCCCATTTTCAAAACATTTTTGGAGATTTGCAATGGCATTTTCAACATGATAATGCTCCGATTCATACTGCCCGGGTGGTTAAGTCATGGATTCAGCTCTAAAATGTCAGCTTAATGCAGTGGCCGCCTTACTCACCCGACTTAAACGTAATAGAAAACGTTTGGGGATGGCTTGTTCGGAATGTTTACTAATCTGGAAAACAGTATTCTAGCAAAACAGATCTTATTGAAGGTATCAAGCGCGCTTGGTCATCCATTTCCTTGGATTTCATTGAAAATTTGTAAAAGTCGCTTCCCAATCGGATCTTTGAGGTCATACTCAACAATGGTGGATCGACCCATTATTAAATGTGTGGCAAGACCTTAATATTATTAAATGTAAGAGCTAAAAATAAATGCATGGCTTAAAAGCTTTAAAAATGGATATATAGTGGGACGTGCTAACCTGATGACCAAAGTTAAACTGTCTTTTTTATTTGATATTTTTCAAAACATTTTTAAAATATAATTAAAATTAATGAGAATAACCATTTTTGTTTTTGACAGGGGTGTGCTAACCTGATGACGCGCAGTGTATGTAAATACCTAAAAATAGATAATATAACATCAACAGCACACCATCAGCAAACAGTTGGTACTGTTGAAAGAAGCCACAGAACGTTTAATAAGTACATACGTTCCTACATATCATTTGATAAAAATGATTGTGACACATGGCTTCAATACTTCGTTTATTGTTACAATACAACCCCATCAATGGATCAAATAGACCCCCTTTATAATGAAGAAGACTATGCTAAGGAATCTAAATGTAGACTAGAATTAGCATATAAAAGAGCTAGAATTATGATAGATAAACATAAGCAGAAAAATAAGGGAACTATATGATACACTAGAATTAAATTTGAATATAGGAGACAAAGTACTTTTAAAAAATTAAGTAGGTTATAAATTAGAAAAAAAATACTTAGGACCATATACGGTAGTAAGCATAAAAGATAAAGACAATGCTATAATAAAAGATACAAAAGGTAAAGAACAAAAAGTTTATAAGGATAGACTAAACATTTTTAACGATAAAACATATAAATTTTCTTTATGAATTCGAATTTTTATATTTTCATATATCTTAAATAATTTTTTTAAATTCATATTATTTTAATCATTTTTACAACATTTTACTATTTTATACAAAAAAAAAAAATAAGAAAATAAAAAAAAAATGTGGTTCACAATAATAAAGTTTATTTAATAACTACCCATTCATAATGTTACGCTATTTCTTTAAAAAGGGAGGTGTAGTGTGTATATGCCTAAAAATAACACCCAGTATTCATATATAAAGTATTTAGCACTTTGTTGCATACAATAACAAATATACATTAAACAAACCCAGAGCCACTTTATGTATTGGCTCTGGCTCATATTACGCAGCGCGATTCCCTAGCCCCGCTAGCTGACCGTTTATGTTTACGCTGCATATCCCACGCTCCGTCTGAGCGCATTTCATGAGCAACATATATGTTCACTAACACAGGCTTATGCAAGCTACTCACTCTCCCTCTCTTTGTAGCTATTAACCAATAACAGCATTAGTGCATACATGTATCCATAGGCTAAGTGCATTATATTATCAAATATTATCAAATATATTATTATATGGCGACCGTGCCGCATATATTATCAAATATATTATTACACACCTTTAACATTGGACAAGGTTATCCTCTGGTAACTGGCGCAGCCGGATTCGGACCAACAATGATAGCAACAGCTATTATTATACCAATGTGAACAAGAAACAAGTAAGAGGTTCTAGTCGGGAGCTCCCGACTAGGGGATACCCTGAACCCTCTTATTCCATCACCAAATGCAGCGCGCGCTTATAGATAGAGAGTAGCGGGGAGTTGGCGATAGGTATAAAATGAAAGATAATCGATATATATAATACTTTTCTAGAAGCTACATGTCAAGTTCGGTGACTCTAGCTCTTATTATTTATCAAAATTGCTTAAAAAACAGGATTTCGATATACATTTTTATCGATTACTTGGAAACGGGGCAAGTTATCGATTATCGGAAACAAACTCGATCTGCGTAGGAACTAGGACCACCTACATCTAAAATTCCTCTTATTCCATCACCAAATGCAGCGCGCGCTTATAGATAGAGAGTAGCGGGGAGGTGGCGATAGGTATAAAATGAAAGATAATCGATATATATAATACTTTTCTAGAAGCTACATGTCAAGTTCGGTGACTCTAGCTCTTATTATTTACCAAAATTGCTTAAAAAACAGGATTTCGATATACATTTTTATCGATTACTTGGAATCGGGGCAAGTTATCGATTATCGGAAACAAACTCGATCTGCGTAGGAACTAGGACCACCTACATCTAAAATTTTCATACATAAGGACGGACGGACGGACGGACGGACGGACAGACAGACGGACATGGCTAGATCGACTCGGCTATTGATGCTGATCAAGAATATATATACTTTATGGGGTCGGAGATGCTTCCTTCTGCCTGTTACATACATTTGCACTTTGCACAAATACAATATACCCCTTTTACCCATTTTCAATGGGTTCAGGGTATAAAAAGTACCAGTGACAAATAACAGCGACTGTTACTTGACTTTTAGGCGCGAAGTTTTTTTTTTAAATATATATAAACAAACCAATTAAAATGTAATATTGTAATGCTCTTCAATAATCGCTTTTGAAAGAGGTGACTTTTTTGGCCTGGGCGCCTGTGGAATTGCGCTAAAGAGACTATATGAAACCTCTTCAGAGTTGGCTTCAATCTGGCTCTGTTCGATCGCAGGTGGTGCATTTTTTTCCTTAAAGGACGAAATTAAAAGTTTTGCAAGAGTAGATTTAACTCTCTCCGCCGTGCTCGGATCCTTGAAATAAATATCTTGGATCTAACAATGTTGCAGTTGGTAACGTGTTGCTTTGCTCCAAGCTACCCAGTCGCCTATTCATTTCATCAATAAGGGAGTTGATACCTACAATATACAATTAAAAAATCTGAGCATATACATATGTACATATTTATAAAAAAGTACCAAACAAACATACCTTTACAATGCTATCGGGGAAATCAAGCTTTTTAAATCTATCGAATACTTTGAAAATCTCAGCAGTGATAGGAATTGCCAGAGATCAAGAGCAATATTTTTGGCCACTTATCTTTTTAGTTGCTTCTTAAAAAGGCCGCAAAATACAAACAACGTGTTTGATTATAGCCCAGTCACTGCTTTTAATAGCAGGCAAGGCCTTATCGCATAGTGCCATTGTGCTTTTCACAGCATCCTCACTCTTTAGGAAGAAAATGTAAGATATTAATATAATAAGGATAAGATATTAATATATAAAACTAAATCCAAAACAATCAACATAATGTACCTTTAAAAAAAATTCCAGCATATAAAATGTGGAATTCCACCTGGTTTCAATGCGTTGTATTAAGCGCAAAGGCTCGATTCCGTCGTTACGCGGGTAAGCCAAGAATTTGTTGTTTGCTGTAGAGCCTTTTTTAAAATGGCTTACAATGCGTTTGACGTTATCAATAATACCTTGCACAGTCTCATTTTTTAGTGCGTCCTTTACCACCAAGTTGAATGAGTGCGCCAAACAACCAAAATGTTTCCATTTTACATGGTCAATTATGGCACTTTTTATACCCTGAACCCATTAAAAATGGGTAAAAGGGGTATTATGTTTTTGTGCAAAATGCAAATGTATGTAACAGGCAGAAAGAAGCATCTCCGACCCCATAAAGTATATATATTCTTGATCAGCATCAATAGCCGAGTCGAACTAGCCATGTCCGTCTGTCTGTCCGTCCGTCCGTCCGCCCGTCCGTCCGTCCGTATGTATGAACGCAAGGATCTCAGAACCTATAAGAGCTAGAGACAAATTTTAGATGTAGGTGCTCCTAGTGCCTTTGTATTGCCTTTGTTTTGGCGTAAGCTCTTGAGCACCAAATAGAGCTTTGATTGTTCGTTGACGACACATTTGCTCTTGCTCTGCACAATCTTCTTCTTCCTTGTTTTCGGGATCTTCATTTTCTTCATTTGAATTGATTTGAACCATTTCAAACGCAGGATTTGCTGCTGCAGCTACATTTGCCTTCTAATAAATATATTTTTGAAAATGTTTTTATAATAAGTTATCAATATAAACATGTGCGCAAGTACGTACCTTTTTTGGCACAACACATGTTGGATGCTTGCGCATAATGTGTTTGTGCAAATTACTTTTTGAAGTTTTATAGGAGTACTTTTCCTTGCAAATATTGCATTTTGCAAATTTGTCGTCGACAGCCTCAAAAAGGGACCAAATTACGCACAAATTTAAACGGTTTTTGTAAGTGAAGCCGTATAGTTGCAAGTTCAAAATAACAGCCAAATACACATCATTTTCATAGTTCTTAGCTTTGTAGCCACTACGAAAGTAACAGCCTGAGTACAGGCCTGTGACAGAGTACTCAGGTCTTCGACGAGTACGAATGTAATAGCCTGAGTACAGGCCTGTGACACAGTACTCAGCTTCTCAGAGAGACCTTGATCCGATACTTACCCAAGGAACATATAGAATAAAGTTGAAAAGGCCAGTTCAAATCAAAACAGTTTTAAACGAACATTAACTTTATGAAAAAATTGAATTCCCCACATTCCAAGAATTCAAAAACAATGGGAAATTAACATGCCTCAAGTTTCATGATTTTTTCGACGGCATAATAGGCATCGACATTCTACAACAACTAAAAGCAAAACTAGATTTAGAAAAACTACATCTACATACACCCCATTCTAACTTAGCAATCTTTTTTAAAGTAATAAAATCACACAAATTTATACAAAAGAGGAAAATTTAAAAGCCATAGTACCACTCCCGGTAAACATCGACAGCGGAACGTTTTTAGAAACTGAAATTCAAATAACAGAAAAAGTATATATTACCCAAGTGCTTTACCAAGCCAAAGAAAACATAAGTTTTATGGAAGTTGTCAACTATTCAGACAAACCTCAAAAAATTTACCTAGACTACTTGCCGGTAAGACAGTTTAAGAGTTTTAGAAACAGCCATTCACCCTGGAGTGCTCCTGTTTGGTTGGTACCAAAAAAACAAGATTTGTAGACTTTAGGAAACTAATCGAAAAAACTATTAAAGATAAATACCCCATGCCCAATGTTAACGACGTACTTGACAGAATAGGAAGGACACAATATTTTTCAATTCTCGACTTAGCAAGTGGCTGCCATCAGAAAGAGATGGCACTGCAAGACACAGCAAATACTGCATTTTCGGCCGAAGGCGGACACTACGAGTTCACCAAAATGCCTTTTGGACTAACAAATTTACTAGCGACATTTCAAAAAGTTATGGATAATATCTAACAAGACGTAATAGGGAAATTTTGTCTAGTAGACAACAATATTATATTGTCAAAATCGCTCCAAGAACACATTGAACACCTAAAACAAGTATTTAACAAGCTTACAAATGCAAAACTAAAATTACAACCGGACAAATCTGATTTTTAAAAAAAGATATAGATTTTCTAGGATACATTGTAACTAGTAACGGTATAAAACCAAACTCTAAAAAGATTAACACAATCAAGAAATTCCCACTCCCCAAAAACAAGAAAAGAAATAAAATCCTTTTTAGGATTATTGGGTTACTACAGAAAATTTATTAGGGACCTCTCTAAAATTACAAAACCTTTTACTGCCCAACTAAAAGCAAACAAATCTCCAAAAACAAATCTCCAATACCCGGATTTTTCGAAACAATTTATTTTAACTACCGATGCTAGCAATGTAGCGATAGGAGCAGTCCTCTCATAGGGCACATTAGGAAAAGACCATCCAGTGTCGTTAGCTAGCAGAACATTGTCCGAGACAGAACAAAATTACTCAACTGACGAAAAAGAGATGCTAGCAATGATTTGGGCGACTAAATACTATAGACTATCTTTATGGTAATAAATTCACATTTATAACAGACCATCGACCATTAACTTGCTCATGAGCTGGTTCGCCGGATACTCCAGTTACTAGAATACGATTTTGAAGTAATCTATAAAAAAGGATCACAGAACGTAGTGGCAAACGCATTAAGTACAATTCAGAAAGAAGCTCGCATTAACGATCACGAATCGGTAATTGCTAACACAGGAGACACTATACATTCAAACTTAGAAGAACTCAATGATCACATTTAAATATCGGAAAAATCGATAAACGACCACAATATCAATATCCAAATAATATAATAATAGACAAAAACTACAAAATTCTCACGACTATGCCTTTTAGGAACAAAGTTAGACGAAATATTACCGAACCCGAATTTACCGAACAACAAGTAAGAGGTTCTAGTCGGGAGCTCCCGACTAGGGGATACCCTGAACCCTCATATTCCTACACCAAATGCAGCGCGCGCTTATAGATAGAGAATAGCGGGGAGGTGGCGATAGGTATAAAAGGAAAGATAATCGATATATATATACGTTTCTAGAAGCTACATGTCAAGTTTGGTAACTCTAGCTCTTATTATTTACCAAAATTGCTTAAAAAACAGGATATCGATATACATTTTTATCGATTACTTGGAAACGGAGCAAGTTATCGATTATCGGAAACAAACTCGATCTGCGTAGGACCTAGGAGCACCTACATCTCAAATTTCAAGTCTCTAGCTCTTATAGGTTCTGAGATCCTTGCGTTCATACATACGGACGGACGGACGGACGGACGGACGGACGGACGGACGGACGGACAGACAGACGGACATGGCTAGATCGACTCGGCTATTAATGCTGATCAAGAATATATATACTTTATGGGGTCGGATATGCTTCCTTCTGCCTGTTACATACATTTGGATTTTGCACAAAAACATAATACCCCTTTTACCCATTTTTAATGGGTTCAGGGTATAAAAAACGACAGAAATTCTAAAAAACATACAACATAAAAACAAAACAAAACTTAAAAATAAAACTTCTGCAATTTACGCACCACACGAAATTTTTAAAACAATTCAGAAAAGTTAGGCGAGATTTTTCGCATACAGCAACATTTATAAATGAGTAATAAGTTAATAGACCTGACAACGGCAGACACTCAAGAATGAGAAATCCGTAAACAACACATTTCGTCCAATCATAGGGGCATTGAAGAAGTCACTGATATTGATATTGATAAATTTTCACGATTTGCAACAGGCTTCACAATCCCGATTTCAAGTCTCTAGCTCTTATAGGTTCTGAGATCCTTGCGTTCATACATAAGGACGGACGGACGGACGGACGGACGGACAGACAGACGGACATGGCTAGATCGACTCGGCTATTGATGCTGATCAAGAATATATATACTTTATGGGGTCGGAGATGCTTCCTTCTGCCTGTTACATACATTTGCACTTTGCACAAATACAATATACCCCTTTTACCCATTTTCAATGGGTTCAGGGTATAAAAAGTACCAGTGACAAATAACAGCGACTGTTACTTGACTTTTAGGCGCGAAGTTTTTTTTAAATATATATAAACAAACCAATTAAAATGTAATATTGTAATGCTCTTCAATAATCGCTTTTGAAAGAGGTGACTTTTTTGGCCTGGGCGCCTGTGGAATTGCGCTAAAGAGACTATATGAAACCTCTTCAGAGTTGGCTTCAATCTGGCTCTGTTCGATCGCAGGTGGTGCATTTTTTTCCTTAAAGGACGAAATTAAAAGTTTTGCAAGAGTAGATTTAACTCTCTCCGCCGTGCTCGGATCCTTGAAATAAATATCTTGGATCTAACAATGTTGCAGTTGGTAACGTGTTGCTTTGCTCCAAGCTACCCAGTCGCCTATTCATTTCATCAATAAGGGAGTTGATACCTACAATATACAATTAAAAAATCTGAGCATATACATATGTACATATTTATAAAAAAGTACCAAACAAACATACCTTTACAATGCTATCGGGGAAATCAAGCTTTTTAAATCTATCGAATACTTTGAAAATCTCAGCAGTGATTGGAATTGCCAGAGATCAAGAGCAATATTTTTGGCCACTTATATTTTTAGTTGCTTCTTAAAAAGGCCGCAAAATACAAACAACGTGTTTGATTATAGCCCAGTCACTGCTTTTAATAGCAGGCAAGGCCTTATCGCATAGTGCCATTGTGCTTTTCACAGCATCCTCACTCTTTAGGAAGAAAATGTAAGATATTAATATAATAAGGATAAGATATTAATATATAAAACTAAATACAAAACAATCAACATAATGTACCTTTAAAAAAAATTCCAGCATATAAAATGTGGAATTCCACCTGGTTTCAATGCGTTGTATTAAGCGCAAAGGCTCGATTCCGTCGTTACGCGGGTAAGCCAAGAATTTGTTGTTTGCTGTAGAGCCTTTTTTAAAATGGCTTACAATGCGTTTGACGTTATCAATAATACCTTGCACAGTCTCATTTTTTAGTGCGTCCTTTACCACCAAGTTGAATGAGTGCGCCAAACAACCAAAATGTTTCCATTTTACATGGTCAATTATGACACTTTTTATACCCTGAACCCATTAAAAATGGGTAAAAGGGGTATTATGTTTTTGTGCAAAATGCAAATGTATGTAACAGGCAGAAAGAAGCATCTCCGACCCCATAAAGTATATATATTCTTGATCAGCATCAATAGCCGAGTCGAACTAGCCATGTCCGTCTGTCTGTCCGTCCGTCCGTCCGCCCGTCCGTCCGTCCGTATGTATGAACGCAAGGATCTCAGAACCTATAAGAGCTAGAGACAAATTTTAGATGTAGGTGCTCCTAGTGCCTTTGTATTGCCTTTGTTTTGGCGTAAGCTCTTGAGCACCAAATAGAGCTTTGATTGTTCGTTGACGACACATTTGCTCTTGCTCTGCACAATCTTCTTCTTCCTTGTTTTCGGGATCTTCATTTTCTTCATTTGAATTGATTTGAACCATTTCAAACGCAGGATTTGCTGCTGCAGCTACATTTGCCTTCTAATAAATATATTTTTGAAAATGTTTTTATAATAAGTTATCAATATAAACATGTGCGCAAGTACGTACCTTTTTTGGCACAACACATGTTGGATGCTTGCGCATAATGTGTTTGTGCAAATTACTTTTTGAAGTTTTATAGGAGTACTTTTCCTTGCAAATATTGCATTTTGCAAATTTGTCGTCGACAGCCTCAAAAAGGGACCAAATTACGCACAAATTTAAACGGTTTTTGTAAGTGAAGCCGTATAGTTGCAAGTTCAAAATAACAGCCAAATACACATCATTTTCATAGTTCTTAGCTTTGTAGCCACTACGAAAGTAACAGCCTGAGTACAGGCCTGTGACAGAGTACTCAGGTCTTCGACGAGTACGAATGTAATAGCCTGAGTACAGGCCTGTGACACAGTACTCAGCTTCTCAGAGAGACCTTGATCCGATACTTACCCAAGGAACATATAGAATAAAGTTGAAAAGGCCAGTTCAAATCAAAACAGTTTTAAACGAACATTAACTTTATGAAAAAATTGAATTCCCCACATTCCAAGAATTCAAAAACAATGGGAAATTAACATGCCTCAAGTTTCATGATTTTTTCGACGGCATAATAGGCATCGACATTCTACAACAACTAAAAGCAAAACTAGATTTAGAAAAACTACATCTACATACACCCCATTCTAACTTAGCAATCTTTTTTAAAGTAATAAAATCACACAAATTTATACAAAAGAGGAAAATTTAAAAGCCATAGTACCACTCCCGGTAAACATCGACAGCGGAACGTTTTTAGAAACTGAAATTCAAATAACAGAAAAAGTATATATTACCCAAGTGCTTTACCAAGCCAAAGAAAACATAAGTTTTATGGAAGTTGTCAACTATTCAGACAAACCTCAAAAAATTTACCTAGACTACTTGCCGGTAAGACAGTTTAAGAGTTTTAGAAACAGCCATTCACCCTGGAGTGCTCCTGTTTGGTTGGTACCAAAAAAACAAGATTTGTAGACTTTAGGAAACTAATCGAAAAAACTATTAAAGATAAATACCCCATGCCCAATGTTAACGACGTACTTGACAGAATAGGAAGGACACAATATTTTTCAATTCTCGACTTAGCAAGTGGCTGCCATCAGAAAGAGATGGCACTGCAAGACACAGCAAATACTGCATTTTCGGCCGAAGGCGGACACTACGAGTTCACCAAAATGCCTTTTGGACTAACAAATTTACTAGCGACATTTCAAAAAGTTATGGATAATATCTAACAAGACGTAATAGGGAAATTTTGTCTAGTAGACAACAATATTATATTGTCAAAATCGCTCCAAGAACACATTGAACACCTAAAACAAGTATTTAACAAGCTTACAAATGCAAAACTAAAATTACAACCGGACAAATCTGATTTTTAAAAAAAGATATAGATTTTCTAGGATACATTGTAACTAGTAACGGTATAAAACCAAACTCTAAAAAGATTAACACAATCAAGAAATTCCCACTCCCCAAAAACAAGAAAAGAAATAAAATCCTTTTTAGGATTATTGGGTTACTACAGAAAATTTATTAGGGACCTCTCTAAAATTACAAAACCTTTTACTGCCCAACTAAAAGCAAACAAATCTCCAAAAACAAATCTCCAATACCCGGATTTTTCGAAACAATTTATTTTAACTACCGATGCTAGCAATGTAGCGATAGGAGCAGTCCTCTCATAGGGCACATTAAGAAAAGACCATCCAGTGTCGTTAGCTAGCAGAACATTGTCCGAGACAGAACAAAATTACTCAACTGACGAAAAAGAGATGCTAGCAATGATTTGGGCGACTAAATACTATAGACTATCTTTATGGTAATAAATTCACATTTATAACAGACCATCGACCATTAACTTGCTCATGAGCTGGTTCGCCGGATACTCCAGTTACTAGAATACAATTTTGAAGTAATCTATAAAAAAGGATCACAGAACGTAGTGGCAAACGCATTAAGTACAATTCAGAAAGAAGCTCGCATTAACGATCACGAATCGGTAATTGCTAACACAGGAGACACTATACATTCAAACTTAGAAGAACTCAATGATCACATTTAAATATCGGAAAAATCTATAAACGACCACAATATCAATATCCAAATAATATAATAATAGACAAAAACTACAAAATTCTCACGACTATGCCTTTTAGGAACAAAGTTAGACGAAATATTACCGAACCCGAATTTACCGAACAAAAAACGACAGAAATTCTAAAAAACATACAACATAAAAACAAAACAAAACTTAAAAATAAAACTTCTGCAATTTACGCACCACACGAAATTTTTAAAACAATTCAGAAAAGTTAGGCGAGATTTTTCGCATACAGCAACATTTATAAATGAGTAATAAGTTAATAGACCTGACAACGGCAGACACTCAAGAATGAGAAATCCGTAAACAACACATTTCGTCCAATCATAGGGGCATTGAAGAAGTCACTGATATTGATATTGATAAATTTTCACGATTTGCAACAGGCTTCACAATCCCGATACTGGAAAGCACAAATGTTGTAAAAACAGTCCAACTCTTTATACAATTATTCGGTATACCTAGAAAAATTATTTGTGACCAAGGAGCAACAATTTTTTCAAAAATTTTTGTAAACAGTACAATTTACAACTCCACGTGACATCATTCCAACAGTCATCGAGCAACGCCCCCGTCGAAAGACTATATTCGACAATGACGGAAATATATAGAATCATAAAAGAAAAGAAAAAGAAAACCAACACGCCAATAAACCATAAGGAAGTGTTGGCAGATAAATTGATTACCAACAATAACGCGATTCACTCTGTTACGAACTTTTCGGAAGAACACACGTATTCAACGATTACCTTAGAAAACTAAACAGATTTAGACAAGAATTATAGCCAAAAATCCAGGAACACGTCTCACAAGAAAACATCTTAGGATAGAAAAACTAAACATAGGTAGGAATACATATAGAATAGACCTAAAGAATACGAGACAGAAGAAACGGTATTCAGAAAAGAAAACCAACAAAACAAAATGACACCAAGATTAAGCAAACAAAAAGTCTTAAGAGATTCAGGAGTAACACTAATCCCGATTAGAAACCAAACAATACAGAAGTCTAAACTTAGGGGAATAAAAAGAAAATAAATGACAAAATAATAAATCAGCAAACTTTACAGATTGACCACGGGCACTGGAGGACATATTGAATTTCATTCAATTACCGGACAACAAGCTATTGCAAAGATCAACCTAGGATTGACAAGAAAAGTAAACTCTTTCAAAACCATATCACACCTAGGCACGGTAATTAAAACCATAACGGGGAACATGGATGCCGAAGACAACAGTAGAATAGACAAGGACATTAAGAAACTATAAGAAAACAAGTAAGAGGTTCTAGTCGGGAGCTCCCGACTAGGGGATACCCTGAACCCTCATATTCCAACACCAAATGCAGCGCGCGCTTTTAGATAAAGAGTGGCGGGGAGGTGGCGATAGGTATAAAATGAAAGATAATCGATATATATATACTTTTCTAGAAGCTACATGTCAAGTTTGGTGACTCTAGCTCTTATTATTTACCAAAATTGCTTAAAAAACAGGATTTCGATATACATTTTTATCGATTACTTGGAAACGGGGCAAGTTATCGATTATCGGAAACAAACTCGATCTGCGTAGGAACTAGGAGCACCTACATAAATACCCCATGCCCAATGTTAACGACGTACTTGACAGAATAGGAAGGACACAATATTTTTCAATTCTCGACTTAGCAAGTGGCTGCCATCAGAAAGAGATGGCACTGCAAGACACAGCAAATACTGCATTTTCGGCCGAAGGCGGACACTACGAGTTCACCAAAATGCCTTTTGGACTAACAAATTTACTAGCGACATTTCAAAAAGTTATGGATAATATCTAACAAGACGTAATAGGGAAATTTTGTCTAGTAGACAACAATATTATATTGTCAAAATCGCTCCAAGAACACATTGAACACCTAAAACAAGTATTTAACAAGCTTACAAATGCAAAACTAAAATTACAACCGGACAAATCTGATTTTTAAAAAAAGATATAGATTTTCTAGGATACATTGTAACTAGTAACGGTATAAAACCAAACTCTAAAAAGATTAACACAATCAAGAAATTCCCACTCCCCAAAAACAAGAAAAGAAATAAAATCCTTTTTAGGATTATTGGGTTACTACAGAAAATTTATTAGGGACCTCTCTAAAATTACAAAACCTTTTACTGCCCAACTAAAAGCAAACAAATCTCCAAAAACAAATCTCCAATACCCGGATTTTTCGAAACAATTTATTTTAACTACCGATGCTAGCAATGTAGCGATAGGAGCAGTCCTCTCATAGGGCACATTAGGAAAAGACCATCCAGTGTCGTTAGCTAGCAGAACATTGTCCGAGACAGAACAAAATTACTCAACTGACGAAAAAGAGATGCTAGCAATGATTTGGGCGACTAAATACTATAGACTATCTTTATGGTAATAAATTCACATTTATAACAGACCATCGACCATTAACTTGCTCATGAGCTGGTTCGCCGGATACTCCAGTTACTAGAATACGATTTTGAAGTAATCTATAAAAAAGGATCACAGAACGTAGTGGCAAACGCATTAAGTACAATTCAGAAAGAAGCTCGCATTAACGATCACGAATCGGTAATTGCTAACACAGGAGACACTATACATTCAAACTTAGAAGAACTCAATGATCACATTTAAATATCGGAAAAATCGATAAACGACCACAATATCAATATCCAAATAATATAATAATAGACAAAAACTACAAAATTCTCACGACTATGCCTTTTAGGAACAAAGTTAGACGAAATATTACCGAACCCGAATTTACCGAACAAAAAACGACAGAAATTCTAAAAAACATACAACATAAAAACAAAACAAAACTTAAAAATAAAACTTCTGCAATTTACGCACCACACGAAATTTTTAAAACAATTCAGAAAAGTTAGGCGAGATTTTTCGCATACAGCAACATTTATAAATGAGTAATAAGTTAATAGACCTGACAACGGCAGACACTCAAGAATGAGAAATCCGTAAACAACACATTTCGTCCAATCATAGGGGCATTGAAGAAGTCACTGATATTGATATTGATAAATTTTCACGATTTGCAACAGGCTTCACAATCCCGATACTGGAAAGCACAAATGTTGTAAAAACAGTCCAACTCTTTATACAATTATTCGGTATACCTAGAAAAATTATTTGTGACCAAGGAGCAACAATTTTTTTCAAAAATTTTTGTAAACAGTACAATTTACAACTCCACGTGACATCATTCCAACAGTCATCGAGCAACGCCCCCGTCGAAAGACTATATTCGACAATGACGGAAATATATAGAATCATAAAAGAAAAGAAAAAGAAAACCAACACGCCAATAAACCATAAGGAAGTGTTGGCAGATAAATTGATTACCAACAATAACGCGATTCACTCTGTTACGAACTTTTCGGAAGAACACACGTATTCAACGATTACCTTAGAAAACTAAACAGATTTAGACAAGAATTATAGCCAAAAATCCAGGAACACGTCTCACAAGAAAACATCTTAGGATAGAAAAACTAAACATAGGTAGGAATACATATAGAATAGACCTAAAGAATACGAGACAGAAGAAACGGTATTCAGAAAAGAAAACCAACAAAACAAAATGACACCAAGATTAAGCAAACAAAAAGTCTTAAGAGATTCAGGAGTAACACTAATCCCGATTAGAAACCAAACAATACAGAAGTCTAAACTTAGGGGAATAAAAAGAAAATAAATGACAAAATAATAAATCAGCAAACTTTACAGATTGACCACGGGCACTGGAGGACATATTGAATTTCATTCAATTACCGGACAACAAGCTATTGCAAAGATCAACCTAGGATTGACAAGAAAAGTAAACTCTTTCAAAACCATATCACACCTAGGCACGGTAATTAAAACCATAACGGGGAACATGGATGCCGAAGACAACAGTAGAATAGACAAGGACATTAAGAAACTATAAGAAAACAAGTAAGAGGTTCTAGTCGGGAGCTCCCGACTAGGGGATACCCTGAACCCTCATATTCCAACACCAAATGCAGCGCGCGCTTTTAGATAAAGAGTGGCGGGGAGGTGGCGATAGGTATAAAATGAAAGATAATCGATATATATATACTTTTCTAGAAGCTACATGTCAAGTTTGGTGACTCTAGCTCTTATTATTTACCAATATTGCTTAAAAAACAGGATTTCGATATACATTTTTATCGATTACTTGGAAACGGGGCAAGTTATCGATTATCGGAAACAAACTCGATCTGCGTAGGAACTAGGAGCACCTACATCTAAAATTTCAAGTCTCTAGCTCTTATAGGTTCTGAGATCCTTGCGTTCATACATACGGACGGACGGACGGACGGACGGACGGACGGACGGACGGACAGACAGACGGACATGGCTAGATCGACTCGGCTATTGATGCTGATCAAGAATATATATACTTTATGGGGTCGGATATGCTTCCTTCTGCCTGTTACATACATTTGGATTTTGCACAAAAACATAATACCCCTTTTACTCATTTTTAATGGGTTCAGGGTATAAAAATAAGAATCATACAAATAATATAAAAATACAAGAAGAATTTAAAAATGGGATACTAATAAGATTTACAAATATATCAACACTCATTAACGAAGAACAAGAAACAATAAATTCCTTTTAAAAATATTATCAAAATTTAATATACAAAGATCTAAGCCTAGAAAGTAAACAAATCGCATTATTACAATATATGCATAGAAAAAGTTTCAATATAGACATACTATACAATCATTTGAACAATATTGCAGAGAGTATCTTACTCTCCAAATAAAAAATCCTCCTTAAATTTATATTAACTAACGCAGAAGTTGAGAAAATAACAAAAATTATAGAAATGCTAAACATCAAAATACAATCTGTAGAACACTTGTACAGACTATTAACACTAGAAACAATTCAACAAGACCAAACTATCATATTCCTAATAAAAATACCTATACTAAGCAATGACGAATTTCAAATGTACCGAATCATACCATTACCCGTAAATGAAACGTAGTTTGTAATACAACCAAAATATGTATTATGCAATAAGAATAGCATAAGACAAATTAACGCACTGTGTCGCAGGATACACAAACTAAATATTTGCGAGCCCTCAGAAATGGACGAAATCGCAATAAATAAATTCTGTATAAGCAACATCTTGGAACAAAGCACAAGTAGTAGCAATACCACGAACCTAGGCAAACACCAACAAATATTCGAGCCAAAAAAATGAGTCATATTTATATTCACCGCACCAGCAACAAAAATTGAATCAGATTGCGGAGAAAAAAGATCCATTGAAGGATCAATTATTATCAAATACGAAAATTGCACCGTAAAAATCAACAACTTTCGTTACGACGACTCGAAAATTACCATGGAAGATAAAAAAGACATCAGCATTCCGCAAACTGAAGGAATCAGGATCAACACGATAATAGAAGAAATTAACTTACATAAACTCCAACTCCAAAATAAAGAAAGAATCCAAATCACATCTGATGGCAATATATTCGATGATGCTACTAATAAACGTCGTAACAGCAACAATCTTTTACATCCGAAAGAAACAGAGCACTTATCCCATAAAGGACGCGGAAACAATGTCCGTTCAGGCCATACCTTCGATGTGGCCCTCACTTCGCTCCAGTGGGGGAGGAATTACCATTTCATCTAATCTCGAGATGGCACCCCCAAGCATGTACGAGGCAAGCCAACATAACAAAATTTCACTGTGTGGGCGACTCTAAGACACCATGTACTTGACCAAAAGTGCCCACACAGCATTGTAGCACCTTGTTGCTACATCAACCCAAAATAGCAACATTAGCAATAGACAGGATGTTGATGTTACGTCACATATAGAAATGGAACACCATTGACGTTTAGCTTGGCAGCTTGTAGACATTAAGATATATACATACTTCTGTTAAGAAAGAATATTCAGTTTGGTTTGAACTTCAACACATAGCGGTTGTAATCTTTTATTTATATTATTAAACTCTACTTAATAATAATCTCGAACTGGAGGAACCTTTTCAACATCAGAGGCCACATTACAAGGCACTAAAAGGAATGTCTGTCAGGCCAAGGGAAGTGTATGAATTTAAGCAAAATATCGGCCCGCATATGACGTTAATACAGTTAATTAGTACATTTTGTAAAGATAAGAATATAAACGTTCACTACAAGAAAAAAAAATCCTATGAAATTTGACCTCATAGCTTATGATGGTGACATGTAGTGTGCAAATTATTAATTAATGTATGTCCTGCGATGTAACACAATGTTATTTTGGGTAAGTTGCGTTGATCCCGCGCTGCCCTTGATCCAAATATGTTCTCCTTAAACCAGTAATATTACTGAAGATTATGTTTTGAAGTTGACTTCTATTGCTGGCCTTGGGCTCAGACAATAATGAAAGATATGTTTTATCGGCAATGCCGGAGCAGTATATTTATTTCAGCGACTTATGTGTTGCGCGATTCATATAAAACTCAACTATTGGGGTTTACAATAAGTACGATTTTGCCCTAAGCGACAATGCATCACGCCAAAAAGTCATGGTCGGCAAGCCGACTCAGCATTCCATACAGCGCAGCGCTTCACTTCGAATATGAAGTGTCAGCATACCACTGTTGGTCGTTCGTAGCGCAGAGCGCTGCACTCAAATGTGGCGCTTACTCATGCAAAGCTACTTAATAACAAGGGCAATACATTGTGCAATATTTAACTTAGTTGTTAACTTGCATAACCTTTAAATTTGAATGCCATGGCCTGATGACATTCAGATTTTCTACCTACTTGGTCCGGTACTCGGCTCTGTAACAACAACATTTGTGCTCAATATTTATTTATGTTGTCTCTACAGCAACAGACATATTGGCATTATTTGTCCCTTTTCTTTGCACTTAGTTTCCTATGTCCTCGAAACCTTGCTTCAATATCTCGGCGATCAAGACAGACGACGAAACAAAAATGGGGTTTGATACGCTCTGTTGTTGTTTTCCAAGTAATTTGTTGTTTTTTTCTTTGGTAAATGAGCTTGATTTTTCGTGTTTGATTTTGAGTTTACAGACAAACCCAATGTACCATGGTTGAGATTTAAAACGGTAATAAAAGCAAAGAGTAACTTTTCCTCTCCTTCTATGTATTACTTAATGATTCTTATAAACTGATTGTACAATATTCATGTAAGTAGTTAAGGGGCCGCGGCATAACGCTAATTCATCGCCTTGTGCCGTTCTTCAGCGGCCACTCAGCGAGCACAAGCAGAAGTCGGCCACTCAGCGCGCACATGCATAAGATCGAATTACATTCATGCACTGGCAGTTGACCGGTCGTAGTGCAGAGATAATAATATATTATTGTATATTGAATATATTCTGTGTATAAGGGAACAGGCAAACAAGATCGGGATAGGTTGAACCACAGCAAACTTAGAAAATGTATCGACCCACTTCAGAACGTCAACGTGTATCAATCGCCCAGCATTTGGTTTTTTGAATGTCTGTCATATATTTTTAGTGAACAGATTTGGCTAATCTTCTCATACTTGGAAAAACAAATCGCTCACTATTTATTTATTGCGCTGCTCGGTAAGCTCTGTTGTGCTCAGCCGTTACTATTTCTATCTGCTCGGTCTTTTCTGGCATGATGATATTAAATGATGCCCCTACGTTGATCATATCATGTAATGATTGCAACAGTGTTTTCCGATCTGGGGATATAATATGCCTCATTTTACTCTGAAAAAACACGATCGTTCCGACAGAGGGAAAACCTACTTCCTCAATTATAATTTGATTCCTTAAGCAATTAACCGTCTCGATCGTATATTTTAGCGATTCCTCAATGTGAGTTGTAGCATTGTCCGAGCTTTTAGAGTCTAGGAAATTTATGTTTTGATGCATTTGACTATGCGTCACATTCTTTTCTTAGTTGGCTTGTAACTCATTATGCTCGTCAATAAAATTGTATTTGTTACGGAACTGCTTGTTTCTCAGTGGTCCGCGCCGGCTGGCTCATCGGATTCTCTGGGTGTAGTCCCATCCCTGGCCCGCAGTCCGCACAATCGATAACAACAAAGCTACACGTCTGTAGCAAAACAGACTCACACAACACTATTCAAAAACGAACCTAATAATCGATAACCAATAATCGGAACTGCTAACTCATGAACAAAATAAACAGCTGTAACAGCTATGGAAATGTAAACAACAAAGGTGAGACACTCACTATAAATTAACACAAAACACTATTAATCCACTTTACTCTTCCAGATCGGGGCCCTGTTCCGGACCCAGCGTACCCGCCCTACCATGAGACGATCACCTCTACTCGTCTCTCTCATTTTGGCCACTAAATGGCCTACATTAGCCCGTGTCGGCCATCATGCCCACTCTCCCCAACAAATTTAACTTTAGCCGGACATGCTTTCTTCAATATGTGCGTATAATTGGTTGCGTTTTCTTTAAATTTATAACAATTATAATCATTGCATATGGCATTTATCTTTACAGCTATTTGGAATCTCATGCAAGTGGATATTTCGTTAACTTCACAGGTGCGTATAATGGTTTGTGGATTCTTATAATTTTTTTTTTTTATTTTTTTTATTTTTAACGCGAATCCCGATGCAACGTACTGCATCCCACCTCCCGCCCAACCGACCGAGGGGCGCAGTCGTGTAACGTACGACACGAAATTCAAAGTAAATTTAAAAAAAAAAAAATTTAAAAATCGATACAAACTACGAGTATGTGTACAAATACAATTACAAATAAAAATAGGACTATCTACTTGATAAATAGTTTAGAATAGAAGACTTTATACGAGGAAGAGAAGCTTCCGAGCAGAATACTCTGTAATGCTTGTTATAGTCGTCACAGAGAACCCTAAACGGTTCATGCAAGGCATAGTTAGTTGAGCAAAATTGAAGCGATAAAGGTACAAAATTACGTGTTAGTCTAGTAGGGATAGAGAAATTTAATTGGCTAGTCAACACAGAAGAGTCGATTTCACCAGTAATTAATTTATGAATAAATATTACACCCAGCATGGTTCTACGATTAATTAAGGAAGGAAGGTTAATCATCAGAAGTCTACTGGAGTATGACGGTAACCGCACACGAGGATCCCAATTTAAACCACTAAGGGCAAACAACAAGAATTGTTTCTGAACGGATTCAATTCTGTCCTGATGGGTAGCATATTGTGGTGACCAGATACATGAGGCATACTCAAGAATAGGTCGTACCAAAGATATATAAAGTGTTTTTGTCGTGTACGGATCGTTAAACTCCTTCGACCATCGCTTGATGAAACCCATAACTATTCTGGCCTTATTGACCACGGTATTAACATGAGAGTCGAATTTAAGTTTATGATCAAGGATGACACCTAGATCATTAACTTCATTAGAAGTACTATTAACACGCTCGAGCGGTATGCTATCAAGGATGTAAGATACCAATTGAGGAGGGCTTCTATAGAAGGTCATTACCTTACATTTAGAGCAGTTTAAGTTTAAGAGGTTGGCTAGGCACCAAGCCTGAAACGCATCAATGTCCGCTTGTAAGAGATGACATGATGCCATATCCTTATATGCAAGGCATAATTTTACATCATCAGAATACATTAATACTCGAGAGTGAGACAGTATCGAGGGAAGGTCATTGATGAAAAGAGTAAAGAGTAGCGGGCCAAGATGACTACCTTGAGGAACACCGGAAGTCACCAGAATACGTATAGAAAATGAATTTCTGAAAAGAACCTTTTGGGTTCTGTCACGCAAATACTCTGAAATCCAGTCCAAAAGATTGACTGGGAAGCCGAGAAGGCTTAATTTATGAAGCAGCAAGGAATGGTTGACAGAGTCGAAAGCCTTACTGAAATCAGTATAGATGACGTCAGTCTGCTTTCTTTTTTTAAGCCCATCAATTACAAACGAAGTAAACTCAAGAAGGTTAGTGGTTGTAGATCTGCGCTTCACGCTTCACCCATGCTGGGAAGGTGAAATAATAGAACTACATAAATGCTGCGGTTGAGATGTTATAATTCTCTCAAAAGCTTTAGGTATAGCTCTATACTATACCTCTATAGTTTTCGACATCGGACTTACTCCCTTTCTTATGGAGAGGGATAATGTATGATTCATTCCAAATGGTCGGAAAAGATGAAGTGTTAACGGACAATTCAAAAAGTTTTAGAACAGGTTTACATAATGCTGCAGCGCAGTATCTAAGCACGCAGGCAGGAACACCATCAGGGCCCGGTGAGTAAACCGGCTTGATAGTTTTAAGGTCGCTAAGAAACGAACTTTCGGTAATAATGGGATTAAAGATGCAGATTGACCTCTGTAACTGATAAGGATAAGGCTGATTTGTATTATACCTAGAGGAGGAGTAGGTAGTTTGAAAAAAGTTTGCGAACAGATCGGCTATGCCTGGATCAGTGTTCGCACACTCATCTGCAAACTTAACCGAAGAAGGCAAAGTAGATGTCTTTCGTTTAGAATTGACAAAGTTAAAAAATTGCTTAGGATTATGTGAAAATTGAAGGCGACAACGTCGAAGGTAATTCTTATAGCAGATGGAATTTTGGGTGGAAAAATTTGATCGGGCAACTGCATAGCGGGAGAAATCAGAGTGATTTCCCGATTTCTTAAACTTTTTATTACACCTCGACTTCACGTTTTTTAACCTCATCAGTTCATTTGAGAACCAGGGAGGCCTATCAGGCCTCGCTGGGTGATCAAGAGGAACGCAGACATCAAAAATCGAGTACAAGGTGTCATAAAAAAGTTTCAAGGCAACATCAATGTCTGCACAATTGTACAGTTGGGACCAGTCGACTTGCAGAATAAGATCATTTAGCTTATGAAAATCAGCCTTTCTGAAACAACGCATACGTACAGCAAATTCCGGTTCCTTTATAGGAACTCGGGCTGGTAAATCAATGACCAGTTCCAGAGTTGGATGAAAAGGGTCTTCAGGAAGTGTGAGCGGATTGATCCTGTGCACAACACTGTTGAACGAATCCAACACGAAAATTAGATCAAGAGATCTGTTTCTTGAATTGCGCACACGATTAACCTGCCGTAAGGACAATTCATGTAGACCATCAATAAATTCGTTTGACGATGACGGCAACAGAAAGTTTGAGTCTGATGGCGATGACCACTCGACAACAGGAAGATTAAAGTCACCAAGAACGACTAAAAGGTCTCTATCAGAAAGTAGGGAGGAGACAGATTTAATAGCATTAAGATGGGTTTGATAGGTAGACAAATCAGATAGAGGAGGTAAATATGAACATGTAATGAAGATAGAGAAAGTACCAAATACAACTCTTACAGCCACCAACTCAATCTCTGAGATGGGAAGATCAATGCGTTCCGACGAAAGAGCAGACTCGACAGCTATAAGTACTCCTCCTTCGATACGGGGCGCTCGATCGCATCTATGTCTGAGATGTCCGCCTTCAGCCAGGTCTCAGTAAAAGCGATAATTTGAAAGTTAAAAGCAAGAGAGTCTAAATACAGTTTAGCGAGTTTAGATTTAAGACCTCTAACATTCTGGTAGGCAAGCTCGAAAGATGGAATTAGTTTTTTGACGCAGCAACAAAAGTTGATGCGCCATTTGAAATAGGTGGTAATAAAATCGGAGTCCGATTTTTCTTTTTGGCCTTATATTCTTTTACTATTAAGTGCTCCGGCCAAAACTCTTTACAACAAATATCAGTAAATATTTCTGGCGGAACACTTATTTTAAAGGACGCAATATCCCTTTCATAAGCGAACTTAAATTTCTCCACCAGTATACCTGGGGCTTGAATTTTTGCCTGTATAAAGGCTTTTACCTCATCTGATGAAAAGTGAGGGGCAAGCCTAGAAACAAAAATAAGTCTCTTCGGTGGAACACCGACTAGAGGCTTAGGTGGCACAGGTAGGACAGTGGGAACACTATTAACTATGGTACCTAAAACAGCCGGTAGTCCGGACGACGAGCCTTCTAGCGGCTGTTGTAAATTTAATTGTTGCTGTCGCCCTTTCGGAACACCCACGACAGCGGACGACACGGATAATTCGACTGGTTTTTCTCGTGCCGATGTCACACTTTTCGGGACAGAATCAGTGTCCACAGCAGACCTCACAGCTACCGGAGTAACAAACGAGATGAGCTGCTGTGTAATCGGTGTAGTAGGCTGTTGAATAGCAGTCGGAGGCTGAAGGGTATTAGGCAACGGCAGATCACAAGGAGTGGGCTTTTTAGGCCCCGGAGACTCATCTAACAGTTTAAGGCTATTAAATTGGGTGTCCAGGGCTGTGAGCTGATCGTTAAGTTTACGAAAACCAACAATCAGACCCCTAAAGCCACTCCTGGTCTGACGCATAAACGCCCGCATTTCACCATCAATCTCCCTACACGAGTCGCAACTATAGTGCAAACCAGTTCGTTTGGCAACAGCATCCCCCACAAGACCAGTGTAACCCGCACATTTAGAATGCACGACATTATCACACAGCCAACAAGGTATGCTGGATTGACTTGCCGTAATTGGCATTTGGCAAGTTTTTATAAAACAGACAATTTTATGGTCCATTATTAAGGGTAACTACTGTAATAACGCAGCCAAATGTAAAAAGAGAGTTATTTAGATTAGATTAATAGCGTATGGAGCACCAACAAGCGGCAGAAAGTAGAAAACGATCAAAGCGCAAGTTGAAAAAAGGAGAGAGAGCGCGAGAGTGCGAGAGTAGTATATTTATAGATTGCTTGCTTGCCCACGAAATCTTGCACACCAGAGAGGCGATGTGCAGTTAAACATAAACAACAAACAACAACAAGAAGCTTACCCACAGAGCTAATAGCGCAAGCGCACAAACAAAAATGCACAAGAACACAAGTTTAAAAGAAACAATATTTAAGTAACAAAAATGCACAGACCACAAGCATGCACTCGCGATAAATAAAAAAATAAACCGAGAAGGCGAACAGAATAGTAGAAATATATAAAATATAAATAATTAAAACGCCGATGTTCTATTAAATCAAAAGCAAAACGGAGAGCACAAAAAAACACGTCTGTTCGCTTCAAGTACGCAATACTTAATATTTGCCACTAATATTTCTTTTATTTCTTTCTAGTTTGCACGAGGTCCCCATTCACATAAATTAGTATTAATGCACATGAACATTTCTTCTCCGGGTGCGTATTAATGTAGCATATATTTATACTTATGGACAAAGTGTATTAATTCCCAAATTTTTCTCTTATCTTATAGAATTCAATTATTTATTTTGACAGCACTAAATGGAACAGGCGACGAAACACTACAAAGATATTGCTAGTCGCCGCAAAAGAAACACGCAAGGTGGCAATTTAAAGGCAATCGTTGCGCCGATTTAGGAACAATGTGCCCACACAGATACTTAAAACTGGGTATGTCACGATAATCAGTCGTGCAACAGGTAGGTGATATAAGTAGGTAGTTTATAAGAGTTCTGCGCCAATTTTGCGGTTTAACCGCAAAACCGCAACCGCAAAACCCGCAACCGCAAAAACCGCAACCGCAAAACCCGCAACCGCAACCGCAAAGGTCGCAACCGCAAAGGTCGCAACCGCAAAGCCGCAACCGCAAAGAAAAACCGCAATCTGATAAAGCGTGATCGCAGAAGCCGCAACCGCAAAAGCCTAAATCGCAATCTCCAAAAGCGTAAGCCGCAACACCGTAATCTGAAAAAAGCGTGATCGCAAAAGTCGCAACCGCAAAAAGCTGTGTGTGGTGTGTTTGGGGGGGGGGGGGGGGGGGGGGTTACTTAAAATAAAAACCAAAAACTTTTTTTAATGATATTTTAAATATTTATTTATTTATATAAAATTATTTGTAGATTACAACTCAGTTGTTGTTGCTGTTGTACGCTTCACCTTCAGTTGTTGATACAACTTCTAATAATTTATAAAGAAATATTCCCTCGCCGGACGCATAAACGTTGAAGGTATTTTCTCGGATGCTTATGTCCAGCGATGAGTGATAGAAATCTATCGTTTGCTCTGGAATGTATATATAGCACGAAATTGTATACGTGTCCCAATTATACATCCAGTTGTAAATGTGTTTGTTATTTATTAGCGTCCCATACATTTTTAGGAAAATGAAATCTATCTCGTCTGATAGATGTGATTGCATGACGTTTACCGTGGAGTTGTTGGTGAACATGCTTTTCCACAGGCTGAATCCATAGCCGAGCTCTTCACTGATTGTGTAACGTTCATTCGCTCCAGGAACCAGTCGAGAGAATGTTGATCCATTTTTTCACTTTTTGTTGTAATGTTAGATGTTAGATGTCAAGCTGACTATTTATTGTTAATTTTTCACTTAAGCGACTTGTATGGTGAACGAAACTTTTCATATTAAATAGCTTTCTATTCTCATTCTAGAATATATGTATATATTTATCACATTTTTGTGTAAGCGTTGTGGTTATATATATATATATATATATATGTATATATTCTAAGTATACGTTTTGTATTGTGAGACATGTTTTCTGGTTTTTATGTCGATATAACCCTTATCATGCGAAATTGTTTTCTATTTGTATTCTACATATTCTAGTTGTGGTTAAACATATTTATATTTGTTAAATATATTCTAAGTATACGTTTGGTAATATGTATACAGAGGCATAATGTTTTACGGTTTTTATGTTGATATAACCCTTATCATCATGTGAAATTGAAATTGTTTTATATTTTTTTCTAGTTGTGGTTATACATTTTATTATATAAATAGTACGTATTCGCATTGCAAATCTAGTCAGAATTCAAATTTTATGCATATACATACATAAAACAACAATTTTAAAAAAAAATGGATCGTAATGAAAAACAACATATTGAAGAACCAGATTATGAGATGATTCCACAGTCTCAACCATTTGAAGTCTGCAAATATTGTAAGGATTACGATTGTTATGATAATCGTTGCAACACCGATGATGTTTCTACTGACGAAAGGTGTGACTCTTCTTCTGACGAGGATTCTACCGATGATAATTTCATTGTACTTAAAAATGTTTCATAGTTTATAAAGCGATTTGAATATGGTATACATTTTTGAGAAATAAAGAACTAAAAAATAAATAATTGATGGATTTTTAATTTTTATTATAAAAACAATTTTGCTTTATTCACAACAGTTTATAATAGAAATTTTTGAGAAATAAAGAACAAAAAAATAAAATAATTGATGGTTTTTTTATTTTTTTTTATTATAAAAATTTTGGATGATATTTTTTTCTCTTTTCAACAATCGTTCATAACAGTTCATAATATTCAAACATTTTACAATCATTTTACTTAAAAATTTATCAATATAAAAAGTATTAGCTTCATCCTCATGAATTTGTTTTAATTCCATATATATTCGAAGTAATAATATTGAATGTTGAAGATATTCAACATCACTATCAAACAAAATTAGCTCATTAATATACAAAAATTGTTCTATTTTCGCAATTGTCTTAACCACTTCAGTCATGATCATTAGAGATCCAAACGGTTACTAAAAAATTTATTGGTCTGAAAAAATTGAGGTGGTCGCTAATTGAAGATAATTGTTATACAACAACATTCCTGTGGTTAAAAAAATTATAAGAATTGTAGATATTTTCGTTATCAGTTTTCTAACCACAACAAAGGTTTTCTTTGTTCCTTACTGTTTTATGTAATAAAAAATTTAAAAAATGATATAAATAGGCTTTATAATGATATAGAGAATTCATAAAATTTGACTTTACTAAAATCAAGTTGCATTGCATTCTTATAAAAAGTAATGGAAAACAAGTTCAATAAGGAGTGGAAGCTACGCTACCAAGTATTCAAGACCAATCATGAGTATAAAGGACTTACCTTTTGACAAGCCTTTGGATATTAAAGCTGTCAGTCGGAAATTAACAAAATATGGAGAGAAGATTATGTTAACATGCGAGTCCTGTGTTGTCTTTCTACCTGAACGTTTCAACACATTGAGCGATGAAGCCCTACAACACTTTTCGTTGGAAAAAACCAATTATAAAATTTGCCTAAGTGATAATTCTTATGTACTCAAGTTATTGGTGATGAGGAAAAATAAATAAATTTAAATACAAACAGAAATCAAAATGAATTTTATTTTTTGTGTATATTGCGGTCAACGCTTTCAACATAATACATCCTTAAGACGACATTTAAGATGTAAACATAACATAAACAATACGACAGTTGACAATACACGATATTGTGATTTATGTGATGTATATGTTGCAACCGTTAAATGGTCTCACCATTTACGTACTAACTTACACAAACAGTTATCTAGTGTTCATATAAATGATAATTGAGATGTATAAGAAGTGCATTTAAAAATCGTTTGAAGCATACGTAATTGAAAATCCTAACAAATACTGTTTAAATATAACAACATTTTTCCAATTGATCAACAAACAAGTGTATGAATTACTAAGAGATGCTTTACAAAAGCATATTAATATAAAGTTTAATTTTGAACTATACTGCAATTATGTGTTAATCAAAGAAAGTGAAGACTACTATAAAACGGATCTAAAATCAATCAAACGAAAATGAAATATTGCATGCTACAATGGATGATTGGAGCTGAATGGGATAATTAATGAACTATATGATTATATAAAAAATGAAATGAGTGAATTTCAAGAACGAGACAGCGGTTGGTCTTTATTGAAATAGCACATTTAGAAGTGAATATTAATAAATATAACCGTAAAGGGTACAAATTTCATTTGTTTACCGCGAAAAATAATGAATAAAAAAGCGTGTGTTAATGTTCAAAACAAAGATATATATTGTTTTAAATGGGCATTAATATCAGTCTTCTTTAATAACAATGATAATGTTGAGCGTCACTATCGTGTTTCTTTATATAAAAAACAAATTCATGACATTACCGCTGATAAAATTATAATAAATAATAAAACTTAAATTTTGTGGGAGTTGAGTTTCCAACACCGGTTACCTCCATTAAAAATTTGAAGCTAATAATCCTGAAATAAGTATAACTGTTTTGGGATTGGATGATGATGATTCTACAATAATCGGACCTTACTATTTTACTAATAATAAAACTAGTAAAGTATTACATATATATACTTGCTACTTCTCGAAAAGGAGGATAAATATATATGTTTGGATTAAAAACATATCAAGGTATATATATATATATATATATATATATATATATATATATATAGAAATTTCTAAACTTAATTCTTTTTTATTTCAACAGATTGTTGTGTAATAATTGAAAAATGTCATGGGAAAACCTATTTATGCAACACATGTCTACTACATTTCTGCGATATCAACAAACTGGAACGACATAGGATTGAATGAATAAAATAGTTACAGAAATGCAGAAATAAAGGATTCGGTATTAAGGTTTAAAAATTTTAAGAAGCAAATGAATGTTCCGTTTGTAGTATATGTGATTTTGAATGTATATTAGAAGAGTTAGATATAAAACAGTAGATAATATAAGAGTAGTTCAAAAGATATACCCTATGATATAGTATTTTATAAAATGTTCATGATATAACTTAAATATATATAGAATATATTGGTGAAGACTTACTGAATTTTATACAGAGTTTACACAAGATTGTATAATGTTATACAAAAATATTTACGTTTAGTTAAACCAGTACAGGATTAACAACTGAAAATTAAATTATTTAATTCAGAACAAATTGTATATATGTGGAGGTTTATTTATGAAAATGATAAAGTTTTAGATATTGTATTTAAGTGGAAATTATGAGGTGTGTATAATCCTGAACTTAAATTATAAATTACTAATTTTTTCCCCATATTTTTTCATAATTTAGATACGATTTATTATCGTAAAAGAATTATAAAATTGAAGGTGATGTTAGTTAATCTTAAACAAAGAATTTTATATATTATATCAAAGAAAATTTTTATAGGAAAAAATGAGTTTATTGAACTTAAATTTTTAGATTATTTAGATTTATGCCATCAAGTTAGATAGCTTAGAAGTTATTTATCAGATTCAGATTTATGTATGTAAAATTATTTTTTGAGAAACTGAAGAATTTAATTGGTTAAACGTAAAGGTATATTTCCCTACGACTATTTAAATTAATTATCGTCTGATGAACAAATTACCAAATCGCGAAGAGTTTTACAATAAATTAACTGATAAATATGTTGTGAAGCTAACTATGAACACGACAGAAAGTATGGAATGTATTGAATGTGTAAATTTATTAGATTATTATTATAATTTAAAGATAGATGTGCTTTTGTTATGCGATATTTTTGAGAATTTTAGAAAAGTATGTAAAAAAATTTATAATTTAGATCCGTGTCAGTACTATACAACGCCAGGTTTATCTTGGGAGAATGTTAAAGACAACACAAATAGAATTAGAATGTTCACCAAATTGATATGTAAATTTTATAATGAAGGGTATTAGAGGTGGTCTTGTTCAATGTAGTAAACGACATTAATTGCAAATAACAAATATTTAAAAGATTGATGTAGCAAAGAATCAATTATATTATTTTTAGATGTTTAATTTATATGGATACGAATGTCACAAGCTATTCCTTATAAAAATTTTAATGGTGGATGAAAATTTAGAAAATTGAATTAAAAAATATTAAGATTATATTGGGTTATTTTAGAGGTAGACTTGGAATATAGAAAATCTATAAATTTTTACAGTGTAAAACAAAAAAACAAAATAACAAATAAATACGTTTACAATAAATATTTTTATAATATAGATTTAAAATGTTTAAAATGGTTGATTTTGAGATTTAGTTGAATTGATATTATGGCTTAAAAAATTGATGTATAAAAGAACGTTAGAGTTATATTTTGAAAAAATTTTTTCAAATATTAATAACGAGTGTATGGTAAAATATGAAAATTAGATAAGCGAAAAATTTAAATTAGTATGTAGTTGGGAAAGTAAAGGCAGAAATGACTAGAGATAATTTCAAAATTTAATTTATAGTTATATTCTTGAAATTTGAATCCAAATGAAGCATTCTCACGTTGTTTATATAAACCAGTTTACTGGTTTCAAATCTTAGAATTATAAAATATAAATTACAGTTTTCATATATATATGAAACAGAATATGGTGAATTTATTTTAAATTATTGGACACAGATTCTTTATTTGATTTAAGACAAACATTTTTATGATGATATTGTTTTGAAATTGAAAAATATTTTGATAATCAGAATATGCAAAGGATAATGTTTACAATTTTCCACTGTTAAATAAAAAAATTGGGACTAATGAAAGATGAGTGTAAGGGAAACTTAATTAAAGAATTTATAGGATTAAGAGCGAAAATTACTATTACGTGTTGAGTGTTATGAAATGATGAAAAATAGAAATAAAAAAATTAAAGAATAAGAAGAGTATAACTTCAAAATGACTATAAACGATTTTCGGATTGTTTGTATAAAAAACAAAAACGAATTGGAAAATTACTTATTTAAATCAAAATTACATCAAATCTATACTCAAGAATATATAAAAGTTGATTAAACTATTTAGATGATAAGCGTTATGTAAAAGATGATAATGTAAACACCCTTGATGGGGCATAAAGATATAATATTATAGTTTAGACTAAATAAATAAAACGAATATTTTAAAAAATTATTATATATTATTTTTTCTTAATAAAAACTTTAAGATAAATGTCGCAGTTAAAAGTGTTGAATTTTTGTTCATTTACATAATTATATTCAATGGGTGGTTTTAGATAATTTACTAATTCGGTTGGCGGCCGCAAATCACCAAAACTATCAAAGTACTCTTTATAATTTCCATTTTTAAAATATACCAATGTGTACATACGCTTTCATATCTAAATTTACTATACCAATTCGTGGATATGGTTTTTTGGGTAAAGATCGCGCATAAAAAACCTGAAAATTTTAAGATGTTTTCAAAATAATTAAATATTCGGTGAGTGGTCTTTTAGGTAGTGTCTATCAGTTTTTTGGATATGGTTTATAAAATATCCATAACCCTGCTTATACGGTTTCAAAAAAAGTCCCTTTCCCATAGAATTGATTCCATTAACGATTATGACGTGTTGCTTCCGATAGTTGTTGTTTTCCATTTTTAATATATTTACAGCTTTAGAATAGTGACGAGTTGAAGACACAAGTGTGAATGGCATAATTGGTATAAAGGTAGAATCACAATTTTTGGTATTGGTATACTCTCGGTGATGTGTAGATATCTCCTTGTCGTCGGCTTCGAAAACTTGTTGGCATTGATTTTTGTGTTATCTGATTGCTTCCTTCATATTCATCGGATTTTTTTGTTTTAAAATTCGTGTTGTTTGTCGCACAAAGTTTGTGAATGATTTTTTATTGCAGCCTGCCGGTTTTGAGTAGACGACGACGAGGTTAATCGGTTTCCTCTACGACGTTGACGCAATTTGTTATTGTTTTCCAGCCCAGACCGAATTTAACTTTTGTTTTCATTGCGTTTGTCACAAACCAAGCGGTGCACGTTCTTGATATATATTAAATGCTTTATACGTTCCCAGGCTTTATCAGCTAATATAGGTCAGCTGATGACGATTTTCCAAGTCTTTGATTGGAATATGCGATATCGTGTTCTTTATCTGAATCTAATGGATTAATTCCTTCATCTCCACGTTTCAAACGTTCATCAAGTTTTGTGTGGTCACAAAATGATTCCAGGTATATGAAGTTCAATGGGTATTTGTTATTAGTTGTTAACGATCGCTGCCAGTTTTAACTGTCTTGTGATGACTTTTCGTTTATTTATACTCGTTTTCATATAGTGGTGTGTGGTGTGTGTGTTTTGTCGAAAAAGTGGATGTTATGAAACAATCAATTTAAATAAAAGGTTTTTTAGTTTTTTTATCAGTTGATAAAATGCGGTTAATAAAGAAACAAAAAATAAAATAGAAGGTACGAGTGGTGAACGGGATGGGAGTGAAAAATTGTGTAGTCCGTTGTTACCCAATCGATAGTGTATTGTGGGAATTTGTGGAAAGTTGTATTAGCTTATAGAAGTCCCAATATTAATTTCAATTTATCCAAGTGTATACCAAATATATTTAATGTTGTCATTAAGGGATACAGCTGTCGTTTTAGAAAAGAAAATTTTGTAGTAAGCTAGACCATTAATAATGATATTATATTAATTGTGATAAGAAATAATTAGAGATTATTTTTGTATGGGTGAATAAACATATCGATTCTTTCATATGTAAACTAACAAAATACCAAAATTTATAGCGAAATATAATTAATTATTTTTAAACAAGTGATGAATTTAAATATTATTTTATAGGCGTTATTTAAGAATTTTGGAATTTGTAGATTTGGAGTAATGAGTTTGTTGTTATAAGTAAAGATGTGAATAGAATGGACGTTATAGAAAAGGTTTTGATAATTATAATTTTTTTGAACAGCTTTTGATCAGCTTTCAATCAGCTTCTGATAGCTTCTGATCAGCTTTCGATAGCTTTGATCAGCTTCTAATTATATATATAAATGTAATTGAATATTTATAGTTTAAGATGATTTTAAATGAACAAGAACAACAACAACAACAACAACAAATACAATAGAACAATGAAAACAACTAAGAAAAAATAATTTTGAAGATTGATTAAACAGTTAGTGTTAAATAAAAGCTAAAAAGTCTAAAATTAATAATGATGTGAATTGTAGAAAATAATAAACCAATTACAAATCATTAATGAATGTGAAATATGAATCAAAATAATTTTAAGTGAAATATATAACAACAAAAACAAGAGTAGAAGGTGAAGAAAAAGACGAAGAAGAACGGTTATATATGAAAGATGGGGGATAATAAAAAAGAAAAAAATATAAAGATAGGAGACAAATAAAAAAGAAAAATATATAAAGATAGGAGACAAATAAAAAAGAAAAATTAAAGATGAAATAGTGAAGGTGAAGCGAAAAGTAGGTAAATAATTCAATGTATATAGAATAAAGTTAATAAAATATGAGTAGATATTATAATACAAAGGTAAGAAGGAAACGGAATATAATGGTGATGTTGATGATGTTATTTTAGTTCAAAAAAAATGAAATTTGTTTTTATTTTTATAGATTTTTTAGATAAATGGAAATCAAATATCGAGTAGATAGATATCTCCAATCGAGACAAGAAACAACTTTTTTCTTATATATTAAACTTTTTCGAACAAATGGAAAAACAACCACACCTTATCTAGAACATTACCTTCAAACATTAGCTTAAAACGAAAAGACAGATTAAGCGATTTTTTGAGTGTGAGGAAGACGGTGTACAAACAAAGAAAAATTAAGGTTTAATATTAGTTTAGTTCCACTAATTTTACAAAATTTTAAACATGGTTTGTCTTCCCAGAAGAAATTTAGATATATGATCTAAGTTATGTTAGTAGAGTAATAATATATAGTTTGAAAAACAAATAAATAAAAAATAATAAAGAAAAATTATTGGATCATACGGCATATCTAAAAAAATATCCAAATATCAAAAAAATATGACCACGGTAACAACAAATAAATTTCGTTACAAATTGTGAAAGAAGAATTGGTTGTATAAATTAAAGAATGATTGGTTTTGGAGTATAAATTTTATTTGATTATGTTGAGGTTATTCACTGTTTCCATTCAAACCATACTTACTCAAAGAAAGTGTTTTGATAGAATATAGACGATTTTAATTATTAAAGGAAGTTTTTTCGTTTATTCACCAAAGATTTCGGAAGAGGCGTTTAACAAAATTCTTAAAAAGGTAAAGGATTTTTGGGATGATTAATATTAGTATAGATTACGTTTACTTAGCATCTGTGAGTGCCGGTTAAGATCTAAAAACGAATATTTTTAGAAGAACTTAAAGAAGCGAATTTAAATGAGTAGTTAATTGGTGAAAGCTATGCTCAGGTTAACAAACTTTAGTTATTTTCATCAAATTGTGTTTTGTTGGGAGTGTTTTATAGTTGATAATTTAAAAGAGGTGGTGTTTTTTTTTTTTGTGAATTTCAGTTATTTATAATTTAGATTTCAATTAAACTTGAAGTTTTTTTTGTTAAACTGATGATTGGAAATTTATTTAATTTTAATCTAATATTATACAAATAAGGAAAAGGATAAGTTGATGATATGAGTAGTTGTTGAGGATATAAGAAGCGCGTTAGACGTCGTGTTTAGTCAAAGGTTTATTTTGGAAGTATTGTTTTTTTTTTATAGGGTTATCGTTATCTTAACTGTATACACATCGAAAGAGGTGGGGCAGCTATTAAAAACAAAACGGAGACAGTGTTACGAAAAGCATGAAAAGCATTTTCAATGATGCACAACGAAAACCAAAAAACTTACAAACCGATGATGGCAAAGAATTTTATAATAAATCATTTCAAAATCTAATGAAATCAAATCATATTAATCATTACTCTACATATAGCGTTCTAAAAGCAAGTTAATCGAACGATTTAACAGAACATTAAAAAATTGATGTGGAAGGAATTTAGTTATCAAGGCACTTATAAATGGATTAATATTTATAAGGAACTAGTTGATAAATTATATACATATCATAGAACAATAAAGATGACACCATACGATGTAAATTTAGGAAATGAAAAGTTGCTTCTGGATACGGTTTACAATCATTTAAAATTACACATAACCCAAAATTCAAAATAGACGATTTTGCGTTAGTAAATACAAACTTTTTGAAAAAGTTTATACACCAAACTGGACAACAGAGATATTTAAAATAAAAACAATTCAAAATACTAATCCTTTACATATATTTTGAAAGATTTGGGATTCTTTAAAGGTGGATTTTTGATTGAGTTTTAAAACAAAATTTCCTGAAACATATCTAGTTGAAAAGGTTATTAGACAACGAAATGGCAGAGCATTTGTCAAATGGTTGGGATTCTCATCAGAACACAATTCATGGATTAACTTGTAAACAAAAAGGATTTAAACTATATACATAAACTATTCACACATCATTCGTTGTCGAGACCTTAAGATGTCAATAACTTAACTCTAACGGGTGTTGCACCCATCTTGTTGCAAATTATTTTCCACATTGAACTTATAAAATTGTTGTGGTTTATCAGCTTAGATACTACATTGATTCTAACGTGGATGTGGTTATTTTTTGTGGTGTGATAACATTCGGTTGGTTATATGAGTATATTAAGTGTATTTAGTGATTAAAAACTTAAAACAAACAAAAAAACTGGAAAAACAGAAATTAACTTATATACAACCGAACTCAACACTCTACAAACAGAAATTTTTTCATCAAAAGACGTTCAATTTTATAAAAATCGAACAATTGGATCATTATTGGGTTTCACATCAAAATATACAACCTAATAAAAGACTACTTCAGATAAGGCAATTGATTTACAAAATCAATAAATTGCGTGTTTTTTTGGAATTTTTGATGACACAATACTCAGTTGCTCTTGTGTTGCCGGGTCAATACTAGCACCGTGATTTTTTTACCAGTGAACACATACATTTTTTTTAAGTTGTTGATAAAACGGAATCTATTTTTTCGCGGTGAAAGAATTACAATAAGTTCTTTAAAACCGATAAAGATGATTTTTAATTAAACAATTTTCTAATTCGTCTTACTTGCTTTGTAAGTTGAACAGTGGACGGAGGGGCTCACATATTTAATCAAAAGAAAGAAAAATTCTTAAGGATACAAAACAGCAACAACAAAACATTAACAAATTTACAATAATAGATGGGTTCAATTTGAGTTTTTTTTTTGGAAAAACCTACTATTGATAACTCAATAATAAAAAAGATTATTAGTTATACATCTTATTTGAGATCATTTGATAACAATGATGAAATTCGGATTTCAATACAAAATCAAGATTTTTTCTTACCAAGCGAAAGTTTTCTATAATTAATTATTTAGTGTGTGGTTAGTTACAGTAAAGTAGCTTTATTGATTTTTTATTTTTTTAATCATTGATTAAACGGTTTGAAATTGATCGAACACGACATTTGGGTGTAAGACTGACTAAAATTCTTATCCATTCCACATTTTCAACAACCTCTATATGAGAATTATGGATGGTCAATAGATGAAAATTTAAAAATTGAAAAGGGAAATTTTTGCTTTTGCGTTCCATTAAACATGTTACTTGGATTTGCTGAAGACTATAACAGATTTATGAATGGAAAACATAACTAATTCTTTACGTTCAAAGGATAATGAAGATGTTTATAAAACTATCAACGCTACATTACCAATGTCGAAAACGCAGATGAAAATTTATAGCATTGTTTGGAAAATACCACATTCAATTGTTGATGCATTATTATTTTTAAAGTTATAAACAAACACCGTTAGTGTTTCCTTAGGAGTTGGGATATTTACTATATCTGTAGTTCGGAGAGTACCACATTTGGTTGGAATGTTAAATTAGCAGTTGAAACTGAACGACCTCGCTATATCATCATCGCATTTAAAAACAAGGATAAGAAATACATTCATTGTGATTTAAATGATGTTAAAGTTTTTCTAAATTCTGAAGTATATCCATATGATGGATTAAATCAAAATTTTACTTTAAATAATTCGCTTTTTGTTGATTTTTAATTTTCAAAAAAGTTATTATGGACGTGAGCCGCAACCATTATTATCGTTGGAGAAATTCAAAGATAAAGCCCCCCTTATTGTTTTAGATGTAACTCATCAAAATGAAACAGTGAAGAACGGACCTATTGATATAAGAATTGAAGTTAAAACATTAAATATTTGCTGCTAACACATGCGCATTTGTTTATATTCATGATATTATTTGAATTCACCACTAACAAGCGAGGTTCGGAAAATAATTAAAACAAGATATTAATTTTATCATTCAGTCGTGAATCATACTTCATCATAATAAACTATAAAAGAAAGGATTCAAAAAAACGAAAAAAAATGAAACAAATAATAATTTTTATACTTATTTTATTGTTATTGTTCAACTTTAATTTTGGAAACTGTAATCCAATCTTGAATATTGTTAATTTTTCATGCGAATGAAAATAGTTTAGAATTTAATATTACATTATCGAACAATGATTTGATAAAAGTGAACCTTACATTTGAATTTATGAGAGAAAGACGAAAACCCTATTTCAGGAAACTATTATTTATCACCTATAAGTACAACTACGACAAAAGGAACAACAACTAATCTTTTTTTGATGATGAATTTGATGGATTTACCGCAGACGATGCAATCGAATTGTTTCAATCAAATCTTATAGAGAAAGAGAGAAATTTTGGTGGTATATTGAATGCATCAGAACCATTTTATAGACACTTTAATCTAAAATATAAATCTACTCTTTATTCGTATATATAAGCAATTACGAAAGAAAAACTCTAAATTAAAATTACACAATATTATAAACAACAATTTGAACGAATTTGGCAAACGGAGAGATTGAAAAAACTGTAGTAAACAAAGATCCCAATGACTTGCCACACATCATACTCAACGAAAACATCAACAGCTACACACAAACTTACGAAATATAATATTGAGAGTGAACACATTAGGTATTTTAATGAGAATAACATATAAATAAATCTATAATATATATAAGAATGATTATTTAATAAAATAATAGTTGTTAAGTGATTGTTGAAGGAGAAGAAAGAAAATAAATAAACAAAAAAGAAAAAAATGAAAATACTTATTTTTTTTTATTATCTTGTTATCTATTTTTGTAAAAAGTCAATACAATAATGGATTTCTATATGAAACTGATATTAAAATCTCTAGATTTAATATTATTCTAAACGAAACGTTTATTATCAAAGTAATTAATTTTGAATTGGATCCTGAATACTAAATATTATAAAAAGCACACATCAACAAAAACAACAAAGAAATTTAGATATAAACGATTTTCAAATGAAAGATGTCATATCATTTTCCCACGGTTGATGATGCTGTTGAAAATTTTCGTCAAAACTTAATTGATAAGGAAAAGAATTTGCTGGTATAATTGAATCATCAAATGTGTTTTATCGTTATTTCAAATTAAATACTTGAGAAGTGTTATTGATATTCGTTGTACTTATTAGTGACTATATAAATAAAATTGAAATTACTTGTTGTCATTATAATATATATGGTAACAATAATCAGATATTATTTGTTTGAAAGAGATCCAAATAATTTAAATAACAACAATCATCAACATGTTGATCAGTCAGAGAGAAACATCGGAACATACAACATTAATGATTATTCAAGTTTTGCATATGGATATTCAGTAAAAGGATATAACATACAAAAAATTTTTACAACAAAAATTATACATTTTATTCAAAAATATCTAAACATTATGTCGCCTGATGACAAAGAAAAACTTTAAATATACTATGCGGTTAGAACATTTGAAAATTTGAATATAACTTATAATCAAAATACTATGAATGCATCACAAAAAGACAATACTTTGAAAATAATGATGAATTAGATGACTGTAAACGTTGTTATACATACAACAAAAATTGATTGATGAACTATGCAATTCAATATGAATTCTTATTATGTAGTGTATATTAAAGAAATAATAAAATAAAACAAAAAAACTTTTTTTTTTTTATTTCAAGGTCTACGCCGTCAACGATTGTTTGTAATATACTAATACATTTCTTAGTTTGATACGGCTTCATACGATTGTTTGTAATATACAAATACAGTTTTATAGTTTTGATAAAACTATATGCATATGTAATGTATAAAAACATATATAACCACAGCTCAACAGTGAATGCAACTCAGTGTGTTAAAAGCTGTCGCGAAAATAAAATGAAATCTGTTACATTTTTTATTTATTCTTTGTTAATGTATTATACATTAACAAAGTTTAAAGTTGTATCAACAACAACAACAACTGAAGGTGAAGCGTCAACAACAACAGCAACAACAACTGAAGGTGAAGCAGCAACAACGAGAACAACAAATTATACAGGCATATTATTCATCAAGATATTTGGAATGGTTAACGATGTTTCAACTCAAACATCAATAACCGAAGATGATGTTACAATTGATAATTAGATCTTATAAGAACTCCAGTTATTCCAAAACTGGTTCTTACAGTAAATATTTTATTTCTAATAATGTTGTTTCTTATAATTTTATAGCTATAATTTTGCAATAAATATTACACATCGGACAGTACGTGAATTTTTATACGACTGTACTGATAATAATAATAATAACGATAATAGTTCTAATATTGATAATTATAATTAGAAATGTTTCTAGAACTTTGTATGTAATCTACAAATAATTTTATATAAATAAATAAATTTTAAAATATCATTAAAAAAAGTTTTTGGTTTTTATTTTAAGTAACCTGGCTGGTGTGCGCCGCTTAGCCGAATCCTGGCCTTTGGAATGTTTCGTGGGCCTCTCTGGTGGGAGCGCTGGTCCCTTTGTTGCCGGAGCCGTTAATTTTTGTTTTTTTATTTGTTCGTCTCTCGTCGCACTTAAGTTTTCAGTTTTTCCTTTTTTTATGTTTATATATTTTGTGATTCGAGCGGTTTAATTAACATATATTTATTAAATTGCAAAAAAAAAACAAAACCAAAATTCTTATTTGTCTGTTAAGTTATTGCGCGCCGGCTTCTTGCCAGATGGGAAAAAATTCGAATCTTTTGAGCCGATATGCAATATACGAATTTTTATTTTATTTTATTTTATTTTTTATACTTCGAGCTGGCACGCCCGCCGTTAACCGCTGATCAAATCGAAGTCTCCTTGCATTTGGGCAGCAACATCATCGGTGCCGAATTTCGGCACACGCATAAATTGGCGAGGTGGGCACCGTTGCTGCACATCTGCACAGCTGAATTTTTTTGGGTCAATGGCCCAAATGAAGGCCAAGGGCATATCGAAGGGCATGCGATCCACTCTCCTCCTAGTCTCTTTAAGAGCGAACCGGGCGGCCAATAGCAATCGTCGCTTTTGGCGCCGTGGATCGCAAGTCTGGCGTTGCCACCCTTCAAAATTTTGGGCTCCGCCGTGGGCCCAGCTTCACCCCGCATACTCTGACCATATGACAAAAAGATATCGGCGTGGCCGATAATATCGCACGCAACCAACTAATCAAACCCTCGGTGCTGCCGATAACGTCAAATGCAACATCACCACGCAGATTATTGTAACGACATGAATGACCGTTACAAGGAATCTGCGTGCGCATTTCATGGATTGACCCAGCCGGCTAATAACGATGCCCAACGTAGGCCACACCCACGACAAGTAATCTATATTTCCGGCACTGACCCAAAAAAAAAAACAAAAGGAGGACGGGCGCTGCCGCCGCCATTGCCTGTCAGGGAGATGAGCAAATTACGATTATGTTCGTATATCTTTTGCGTGGAAGACGCCTTGAACGCGTCCCTGGAGATCTTCTAACTCGTAGGCGTTGGTGCCCACGGCTCGGACGACTCGGCTCTTCAAGAATTTCCGGGCGAACTTGGCATTGAAGGCTTTGCCGAAGCTGCTTAGTGCGAAGTTGCGCCTCCACACTTCCTGTCCCGGTTCCAGATGGAGCTGGCGCGCGCGGTGGTCGTATCGTTGGCGACTTCGCTCGTATGCGGTGTGCAGGTGGTCCTTGACTTGGCTTCGGATTACAGCCAGTCTGTCCTTCGCGTCCAGGTCAGAAATACTGTGATCGGCCAATGATCTCAGCTTTCTGGCCAGTTTGTAACTGGAACCATTCAGGTACATCTGCTGTCCAAAGACCGCGAAGAACGGAGTCACTCCCGTAGCGCTGTGGACCGCATTCCGGATCGCCACTTCCACCTCTGGTAGGTACGCGTCCCAATCCCGATGATCCTGACCCAGGTAGGTTCTGATTGCAGACAGCACTGTGCGGTTCACGCGTTGCTCTGAGGCGAATACACTGGTGTACGCAGGTGGGTAATGCCAAACGCCTTGACCATCGCATCGAACGACTTCGACACGAATTGTCGTCCATTATCCGAATGGATCACTTCCGGCACGCCAAATTTGAAGAACACCTCATGCACTAGGAAGCTCACGACATCCGCGGCGGTGGCTTCCCTCATGGCCTTCAGGAAGGTAAATTTCGAGAAGTGGTCCACGACGACGAATATCCACGCATGCCCTCGTTTCGACCGTGGATACTTCCCCAAGAAGTCGATATATTTTATTTATTTATTAATTTATTTAAGGTCGACAAAACGAGTGTCTTCCTCATTATTCCGTAGATTATACATACAATAGATAATGCAATTATATGCTAAAAGCCTAGTTAGATAACACAGTTCTCTAAATAGCATCACCGACCGATGGAGGTGTTTTAGTTGCCAGTCCGGCCAGCTGTGCCCCTTTTCACAGCTAAATTTGTCAGTGACGCTATTAGAGCCTACATTTAAGTAGAAGGGTGTAAGTAGGAAAAAAGTGTTCTTAAATAAAATTAAAAATAATCTTAGTTTGCTATATTAATTAATAAAATGCAATAAATTGAAAAAAATAAAGTAAGAAGATTGTTAATAAAGTAAAGAAATGTAAGCTAGATATATAGAGTGTTAAGTAGATAGGACATAGAGAAAAGTAATGCGAAATCACCGACCCGGTGGGGGGAAATTTACAGCCTGTCCGGCAAGCTATGCCCCTGCTCATAGCTGAGAATGGTCAGTGACTTCCCGAAGGTATCCTAAAAGCAACGATTTTATAAGGGGTAGAGAAAGTTCTGTAGAGAAAACGTGATGCAAACTATTATAATTTTTACATAGCACGCGAAAAGGATTGTGCATAGCGTAGTCTGTTGTGCACGTAGACAGGAATAAGGGGCGGTAATTTCTGGTTGGTCTGGACGGAACAGAGAATTGAAGACGCCCTAGCAGAAAAGGAGAATCTATATCGCCAATAATCAACTTAAGTAGAAGAACAACACCGAGAATTGTCCTACGGTTGGTTAACGACGGAAGGTTAAGAAGAAGCAGCCTGCTGGAGTAGGATGGCAACCGAAGATTAGGGTCCCAATTTAAACCTCGTAAGGCAAAAAGCAGAAATTGCTTCTGAACAGATTCAATACGATCCTGGCTATTGTTATACTGCGGAGACCAGATGCAAGAGCAGTATTCAAGGATAGGGCGAACAAGAGAGATGTACAGAAGTTTCGTTATAAAAGGATCGTTAAACTCTTAAGACCATCGTTTAATGAATCCAAGTACACCTTTTGCCTCATTAACGATGGTATCTATGTGAAGATTGAAACAGAGTTTAGAATCAAAAAGAACGCCTAGATCCTTAACTGTTAGTATACGTTGCAAAGGGGTATTGTCGATTGTATAACTGACAAGATAAGGTGTAGAACGATTAAATGTCATAAACATACACTTTGAACAATTCAGATGCAATTGATTGGCCGAACACCAAAGTTGCATAGCGTTCAAATCGTCTTGTAGACGAGAATGATGTAGGGGATTAGTGTATGATAGAATAAGTTTCACATCATCCGCATACATGAGTACGAGGGGAGATCATTTATAAAAAGAGTAAAGAGTAAAGGTCCAAGATGACTACCTTGTGGAACACCAGAAGTAACGTGAACTTGTTTAGAGGTAGTCAGCCTCAGCATTACTCTTTGGGTCCTACCTTTTAAATAAGAATTAATCCAAAGCAAAAGAGACGGAGGGAAACCTATTTGGTCAAGTTTAAAAAGTAAAATGTCATGGTGCACAGAGTCAAACGCCTTACTGAAGTCAGTATAAATGACATCAGTTTGCATTTTCGAAAGAAAAGCATCGTTTACCAAGGAAGTAAACTCAAGCGGATTGGTCGTAGTTGACCGATTCTTTACGAATCCATGTTGAACAGGGGAAACAACTGATTTGCAGAAATGCTGCAAATTCGAAGTGATTATTTTTTCAAATAATTTAGGAATAGCGGACAGTTTTGCAATGCCCCTGTAATTTTGTATATCAGACTTTCCACCTTTCTTGTGGAGAGGAATGATATAAGATTCTTTCCAAAGAGATGGAAAGACAGAAGATTCAAGAGATAGATTAAAAAGCTTTTGCAATGGATAAACAAGGGAAGAACTACACTCCTTGAGTAGACAACTAGGAATATTGTCAGGCCCAGGAGAGTAAGAAGATTTTAAAGAGTTTATAGCTAAAAGGAGAGAGGAGTGTGAAATAATAGGAGGAGGTATAGAACTAGAGGAAGAAATAGTATAAGGGTAAGAATTATTATTAGGACAGACTGAGGAGTAAGTTGATTGGAAAAAATTAGCAAAGAGGTTAGCAGAATCAGAGTCATTACTAGCTTTATCCATCCCGAAAGAAAAAGAAGTTGGCAAACTTGAAGATTTACGCTTCAAGTTTACAAAATTGTAAAACTGTCTCGGATTTTGGGCAAATTGCCTTTTACAACGAGTTAGATAATTCTCATAGCATTGAGAATTCAGAAGAAAGAAGTTCGACTTGGCTATGGAATATTTAGCCAAGTCTGTATACGAACCAGACTTTTTAAACTTTTTAAAATATTTAGATTTTAAGTTTTTAAGATGTGACAATCTGGGAGTAAACCAGGGTGGTTTTGAAGAAGTAGTCGGAGGAATTGACTTGGGAATACTCATATCTAAGAGGGAGTTTAGGGTGCTATAAAAAAAAGTAATAGCAGTATTCATATCAACCGAGTCATATAAGAAAGACCAATCGGTTGCATAAATAAACTGATTCAGTAATGAATAATTTCCTTTGCGAAAGCAGCGGCGGGGCTTATTGGCTGATGAGCACGAATAGAGACGATTACAATTGAACATTGTAATCTCTAAAGTAGGATGATACACATCCTCAGGAAGAGATAAAGGAGGGGACCTAGACACATTAGAAATAAGGTAGTCGTTAGCAAATACAAGGTCAAGTGTTCTATTCAAATGATTAGAAATTGAATTGATTTGAAACAACGAAAGATCAAGCATGCAGTCTATAAAATCATGCTGTGCTGAGGGCACTAGATAATTTTCGGCAGTGAATAATGACCAAATTAAAATCACCCAACACCATAAATAGGTCATTATCACGCACGTGTGAAGAAACTTCTTTAATACAAGTAATATGTTTCATATAAACTTGAATATCAGAAGAAGGAGGGACATAAGAGCATGTAATATAGATATTCCGTGTAGGAAAAGACACCTTAACTGAGACAATCTCAGCGTCAGTAGGCGTACTAAAACAGAAAACTTCTGACTGGAGAGTGGCTTTAACGGCAATTAACACCCCACCACCTCGAGTCGGCCGATCATTTCTTTGCAGTATAAAACTTTTCTAAAATACCTCAAAATCGGATATGGTTGAATTTAACCATGTTTCGGAAAAAGCTATTATGTCCGAGTCGAAGGAAGTACTGGCCATGAAAAGATTTTTAAGCGTTGAAATAAGACCTCTGACATTCTGATAATGAATACAGATTTGGTCAGAAGATGAAGTTAGTTTTTTGGGGCAGAAATGGTACCCTGTATTGAAGGGACTGGAAGGGTGACAGGCTGGTTACGCTTTTTATACCCTGAACCCATTAAAAATGGGTAAAAGGGGTATTATGTTTTTGTGCAAAATGCAAATGTATGTAACAGGCAAAAGGGAGCATCTCCGACCCCATAAAGTATATATATTCTTGATCAGCATCAATAGCCGAGTCGATCTAGCCATGTCCGTCTGTCTGTCCGTCCGTCCGTCCGTCCGTATGTATGAACGCAAGGATCTCAGAACCTATAAGAGCTAGAGACTTGAAATTTTAGATGTAGGTGCTCCTAGTGCCCGCGCAGATCGAGTTTGTTTCCGATAAACGATAACTTTCCCCGTTTCCAAGTAATCGATAAAAATGTATATCGAAATCCCGTTTTTTAAGCAATTTTGGTAAATAATAAGAGCTAGAGTCACCAAACTTGACATGTAGCTTCTAGAAAAGTATATATATATCAAGTATCTTTCATTTTATACCTATCGCCAACTTCCCGCTACTCTCTATCTATAAGCGCGCGCTGCATTTGGTGATGGAATAAGAGGGTTCAGGGTATCCCCTAGTCGGGAGCTCCCGACTAGAACCTCTTACTTGTTTGGCTTGAACTCGTGAACAATCATGTGTGGAGGCCAAAATTTGGGATCACAAATGATTGGGAACATATCATGTGAAACATTTATTTTGAATGATGATATTTCACGAGGGGTGGAGAAATTAAATTTGGTTATTGACACGCTAGCAGAAGATTTGCTAGCAATATAAGCTGCCAATGACTCAGAAGTGGTGTCCGATGAAAGTCGAGACACAAAAACTTGCCTACGAGGGGCAACAACCGTTAAAGTAGGTGCTGATGGGGCTGCAGGTAATACAGGAGTTGGAGGAGCTAAAGAGGCACCATGATTGTGTTTAACAATCTGGGCAAGATTACGCGCAGGTCTACCTTTGCGGCCAGGAGCTGACGGGGCTGAGGCAGTTTGGATAACTGGGACAGTATCAGGTACGGGCTCTACTGGAACTACTATAGGGGATGAAATGGGGGTAATTGGGCAGTCGCTTGGAGAAGGCGATAAAGACAACATTAGAGATAAATTGAAGTTGCTAGGTAGAGACAAGAAAGGCATAGGTGTCTGAACAGACGTAGAGGGCAATTGCAAAAGTTGAGGCTCCAACCGGCGATTGATTGGAGACTCGAATTTATAATTGGCAAGCAACTCAAAACACGAGTCAAAATTACTCGACAGCTGCTTAGCCACATTATTCAATTTTAAAAATTGATTTCTCACAGAATTATACATCCTGGAGAAATCAATTTGCTTTTCGATGCAATCTGGGCACGAACAACGCAAGCCACCGCAGCCCTTCTTGGCAACTACAGCGATCTTGTCGCAATCACGCCCAGTGAGACCTGCACATTTAGCATGCATCATATTCTCACACAGCCAGCAATTAACAAATTGCGGCTGTGCAGAATCATCAGCCTGCTGGAACGTGCAAGGTTTCTTACAGCACGACATAATTGCTACAAGAGTATGCAAGTTGTGAGAGCGCAGAGCAAAACGAAAACGGTGCACAAAAATAGAGCAAGTAAACACTCAAAAAACAATTATCGTACACAAACAAATTGTTTGGAGCGAAAAGCAATAGCAAAAATTTGCGAGAGCGCGATGCACAAGCAGAAATATGCAGCAGCGAACACACGCACAAACAAATTTATGCACGGGGGAGCACCAAAGCAAAAGAATCAAAAACAGGCAGTAACAACAACACGGAACTGACGCCGTTTTTTATAAATGCAATAATTAACAGACTTACGCTGCACAACAGATAACACTTTGCACAATTTATGAAAGCTTTTTAAATAATGCACCAAAAATGCAAAATTTAGAAATAAAAAGCAGGATTAAAGCGAAAAAATATATAAAAATCTTGGAGCACAAGTAAAACACGTCAATCTCTCAACTGAGAACTCTCTCTATGTATATAGCTTCTGGAAGGGGCGGTCGGTGCGCACTTCTTCCCCAATTACGACCTGCATCCGGTAGTTTTGTGCCTTGGTCTCCTTACACGTATCGCATTTCCGTACATAGTCCCTGACTTGTATGGCCATGTTGGGCCAATAATATCGCCTGCGCAGCGCGTGCAGCGTTTTCCTCATGCCTCCATGGGCTGACGTCTCGTCCGCGTGTGCTTGTTGGATGAGTCCTGCAGTCAACGACTTCGGCACCCAGAGCTTCCAACTTGTGCCTTCGACCTCATCCTCCAAGCTCTCGTGCACGGTCCTCTTGAACAGAAGTCCGTCCTGCACTCTAAGATCCGGCAACTTCCCTTGTTGGCTCATCACCTCTTTTATTAGCTCTCGAACTCCGGGGTCTAAAATCCCAACAGATCCTCCGGGGTCAGTTCGACCTCTTCCACGCTTCGGGACAACGTGTCTGCGACGACGTTGTCGGCTCCCTTGCGGTACTGCATGGAGAAAGGGAACGCTTGCAGCTCTTGGAACCACTTGGCTAATCTCCCGCTCAAGTCTTTGAGATTCATAAGCCACTGCAGGCTCGCATGATCGGTGATTACCGTGAACGGCATCATCTCCACGTACGACCGGAATCGATGTATGGTCAGTTTGGCGGCTGGGCATTCCTTCTCGGTCACCGAATAGTTGATCTGATGTTTGTTGAGTTTGGTCGAGAAGAATGCGATCGGCCTTTCCTGTTGCTCGTCGTCTAGCTGGAACAACACGGCTCCTACTCCGTAGTGAGATGCGTCGCATTGGATGAAGAATGGTCTTCGAAAATCCGCGTGAACTAACACTGGGGCTGTGGTGAGGGCTAACTTCAAGCTTTCTATGGCATTTATGGCCTCGTCACTCAACACAAATCTACCCGTTCTCTTCTTAAGGGCATCAGTCAACGGTACCGAGATCTCGGCGAAGTTCTTTATGAATCGGCGATACCACTCCGCTGTACCTAAGAAACTTCGTAGCTCCTTGACCGTCCTCGGATTCGGGATGTTCCGGATCGCTTCTACTCTTCCCGGATCCATGCGCAGCGTCCCGCCGCCTATGATGAAACCCAGGTAGCTTAGGTTGCGGAAGCAGAATTTTGACTTCGCCATGCCTATGGTGAGGTTCGCGTTCCTCAGACACTCGGCCACCAATTCCAAGTATTTTAGGTGCGTTGGAAAATCTGCCGATATTATCAGCAAATCGTCCAGGTATACGAACACGTTGGACCTCAGTTTCGCCGGGATTACTTTGTTCATGAGCCTGCAAAGTTGTTGAGCGGCGTTGCAGAGCCCGAACGGCATGTGGCGGAACTGGTACAGCGGCCTCCCTGGTACAGTAAACGCCGTATACGCCCTGCTCTTCTCCTCCATCTCGATTTGCCAGAACGCGAACTTAAGGTCGACGCTAGAGATAAAATGAGTCTCGTCGATTCGCGATAGGATGCCCTCGATGCATGGAAGTGGGTAAGCGTCCTTTACCGTCACACGGTTTAATTTCCTGGCGTCTAAGCAAAACCTGTTCTTCCCAGGCCTCATCACCACCGTCGTCCGGTTGCTCCAGGGGCTGTCACTCTCCTCGATGATGCCTAACATTAGCATTTTGTCCACCTCGGCCCACACGATCTCCTGTTTGGCCGGAGACAGCGGGTAATGTCTGTCCTTCACGGGTTCTGCTCACTCGATCAGCTGAATTCGGTGCTGCAGCAGGTGAGTTTTCCCTAGGCCATCCTTCTCGAATTGGAGAAATCTACGCTTCACGCTTTCCAACTGACTCCTCTGATCGTTGTCCCGGTAATAAGCCACCTCTGGGTTGGCTACCGTTACCTCAGATGCCTCTGGTGGTGTTTCGGACTTTTTGGCCGGACCGAGCAGCTCTGGTGCAATCTCGAAGGCTCGCCAGAAGTCGATTCCCGGGCACATGTAAAATACGATGTTTTCCTTTCTATTCCCGTATTTCACAGGCAGAACAACGCGACCTAAAATTGGGCGATTGGCACCCGCCGCTGTCCTCACCATCGATTCGTATGGCCGCGCTTCCCATCCCAGTTCCTCCACTAACTCCCGGCATCCTCGTCCCAACAGACTACTGAGCCCCGTGTCCAGCAACCCTTTCATCTTGGCCCCAGCGACTTCCACTTCGGCGAATACGCGTGGGTCTATACTATCCTCCCGTCTCACCGCTTCGACGACCTGGCGCCGGGTAATCCTGCGTCTGCGGAAGCGCGCACTGCCTTCACCACTCTCCGGGTGGCTAGTGTCATCCCTTCCAGCTGTCGCTCACCAAAAATTCTATTTCGGGCCGACATGTATGCCCGAACACGTTCTTCATATGGTAAGCCCCTAAGTGTTCCTCCTTTGCTTATATTATTATTATAATTAGCCTTATCCTGATCCTTATCACAAATCTCCGTCTCCTTTCCAATGATTATTGGCTTTGGTAGGTACCCCTCTCCTGCTTCCCCGCGGTCGCCGTCCCGGAACGCGTCTGTCCCGCCATCACCGCGCTCCCTCTGGGGTTTCCCGGACAGTTTTCACACTGGGAGCAGAAAGTGTCCGGCTTTCCACACCTGTAGCAGAATATTTTCCGCTCCTTGGACAGGCAGTCTCTAAAGACGTGATCGAACTGTCTGCAGTTCCAGCATACCAGTCGGGGTGAGTTCCTGCCTCGCACGAATGCTTCCTCCAGTTCTCCCGGCGGCGTTTCTGTACGATGTGGTGGTACTTCAACCTCGTGGACTACGGGCCTCGTCGACCCTAGAATGCCGCACGTGCATCCAATACCACTCGCGGGCGCGGCCGGTCAGGAGCAGGTGAAAACCGCGCAGGACGTCCTTCCACGGGCATTGATACTGCCTCTGCAGGAACTCCAGGCGGAACACGAAGTCCTCGACCGAATTGATCGCGTCCTCGCCGTCAAACTTGACGTTCCACCGCTCGAGCTTCATGTACGCCGTTTCTCGTACGTTGGCGTACGCCTCCTCCGGTTGAAAATCATCCGCTCTCCGGTCCTCTACTCGGAAATGGCGGTTATTCGGGTTACGCCAGTTCCTCGACTGAGCATCTGCAACGTAAACTGGGCTGCTGGAAGAATACTCCGCCCCTTGTGCGCCTTGTCTATGTGGCTTCGGTGGCACCGGTGGTGGAAATGCTGCCGATTTGAGCACTGAGTCTTTCGGGGCTTTTGGGAACTCCAGGTTCCGTGGAGGTTTATCTTGTTGCGCCAATTCTTTCTCCAAGTCTACCAGGTGACCCTCTTCCGGGATCTGTCTCTCTGGAAGTCCCCGGAAATTCATTGGCGTTCGCACCAGCCCTCCAGCCGGGCGCGGCGGTGGCAGAGCCGACGCCCCATCAGCGTCAGAAGCCCAATCAGACACCTGTTCCTCAGCCATACTTATTCCTTCTGAGAACTTTACCCCTCTCTTCTACAAGGCTTACTACCCTTATAAAAAAACTTTACCAATATTCCTAATAAATTAATAAATTAATAAACACCCACTAACAAATCTTACTAATAAAGAATAATAAATTAATATACATCGACCACAAAAACACTCACAAAAATAAATTTTTTTCTTTCTAATTAATTTCAAATACTTGGGGGAGAGAAGACAAATCCTAACACAGGCTAACTAATCTACGCATAATCTGGACAGTGGACAACACTTAAGCATTCGTCAAATGCTCAGTTCGTCAGTTTGACTGACGAACGGCATTCAAGGAACGCTACCTTGAAGGCTATTTGGTTTCTGTCGCACTTCTGGGCACCTTTAAGGTATGCTGTGTGACAGGTGCGGCGCAGGATCGGCTCTATATCGTCCTGGGTCACCTGTCTCCGAAGCTCATTTAACTACGGCCAGCACACCTCAAACGTTAACACAGAGTGGGACAAAACAAATAGAAAACATTTAACAAACTCTAATAAGACCTACCCTAATATCACATTCTATCACAAGTTATTTTGTCGAGGCGGCTACCACCAGGCTACTATAAACGGTCGCGAACGTTTCGCCAACATTCGAACGTGACTTACCGTCATCAACCATCGCTGCGCGATTATGAGCTACCTACTCGTGCCACATAAGACTTCAGCGGTGTGGGTCCTGAAGCCAAGGGAGTCCTTTTCTCTGTACCTTCATTTATATCGTATTTATTTTTCTATGATTACACACCGACTTCAAAGAAGCCGAGTGCTTCTTCAAAATTGGGCGCCATATTGTTACGGAACTGCTTGTTTCTCAGTGGTCCGCGCCGGCTGGCTCATCGGATTCTCTGGGTGTAGTCCCATCCCTGGCCCGCAGTCCGCACAATCGATAACAACAAAGCTACACGTCTGTAGCAAAACAGACTCACACAACACTATTCAAAAACGAACCTAATAATCGATAACCAATAATCGGAACTGCTAACTCATGAACAAAATAAACAGCTGTAACAGCTATGGAAATGTAAACAACAAAGGTGAGACACTCACTATAAATTAACACAAAACACTATTAATCCACCTTACTCTTCCAGATCGGGCCCCGGTTCCGGACCCAGCGTACCCGCCCTACCATGAGGGCCTATACTCGTCTCCCTCATTTTGGCCACTAAATGGCCTACATTAGCCCGTGTCGGCCATCATGCCCACTCTCCCCAACAAATTTAACTTTAGCCGGACATGCTTTCTTCAATATGTGCGTATAATTGGTTGCGTTTTCTTTAAATTTATAACAATTATAATCATTGCATATGGCATTTATCTTTACAGCTATTTGGAATCTCATGCAAGTGGATATTTCGTTAACTTCACAGGTGCGTATAATGGTTTGTGGATTCTTATAATTATTGACACTAATATTTCATTTATTTCTTTCTAGTTTGCACGAGGTCCCCATTCACATAAATTAGTATTCATGCACGTGAACATTTCTTCTCCGGGTGCGTATTAATGTTGCATATATTTATACTTATGGACAAAGTGTATTAATTCCAAAATTTTTCTCTTATCTTATAGAATTCAATTATTTATTTTGACAGCACTAAATGGAACAGGCGACGAAACACTACAAAGATATTGCTAGTCGCCGCAAAAGAAACACGCAAGGTGGCAAAAAAAAAAATCTGCTCCTTTTCAGGGAGTGCGATCAGGAGTCTTCATCTGACTCTGCCAAGGGCTCGAACGAGGATGGGCGATATGGAAAGGACTCACTCGGAGGATGTGGGCGTGGTCTCGCCTGTGGCCGCTTCTTCGCTGTTAGAGCCCGGTCGTCGGTGGCTCGTCTCGTCGCCTTCAGGGTTGCGCCGACGCTTGGCTGGCGGCGTCGCGGATATGGCTGGTGTGCGCCGCTTAGCCGAATCCTGGCCTTTGGAATGTTTCGTGGGCCTTTCTGGTGCGGGCGCTGGTCCCTTTGTTGCCGGAGCCGTTAATTTTTGTTTTTTTATTTGTTCGTCTCTCGTCGCACTTAAGTTTTAAGTTTTTTCTTTTTTTATGTTTATATATTTTGTGATTCGAGCGGTTTAATTAACATATATTTATTAAATTGCAAAAAAAAACAAAACCAAAATTCTTATTTGTCTGTTAAGTTATTGCGCGCCGGCTTCTTGCCAGATGGGAAAAAATTCGAATCTTTTGAGCCGATATGCAATATACGAATTTTTATGCTCACTTCGAGCTGGCACGCCCGCCGTTAACCGCTGATCAAATCGAAGTCTCCTTACATTTGGGCAGCAACATCATCGGTGCCGAATTTCGGCACACGCATACATTGGCGAGGTGGGCACCGTTGCTGCACATCTGCACAGCTGCATTTTTTTGGGTCAATGGCCCAAAAGAAGGCCAAGGGCATATCCAAGGGCATGCGATCCACTCTCCTCCTAGTCTCTTTAAGAGCGAACCGGGCGGCCAATAGCAATCGTCGCTTTTGGCGCCGTGGATCGCAAGTCTGGCGTTGCCACCCTTCAAAATTTTGGGCTCCGCCGTGGGCCCAGCTTCACCCCGCATACTCTGACCATATGACAAAAAGATATTGGCGTGGCCGATAATATCGCACGCAACCAACTAATCAAACCCTCGGTGCTGCCGATAACGTCAAATGCAACATATTTTAGCATTTGGGCTGCAATCAGGTACCGGAAATGTCAAGGGTTGGTGATCGGTAAACATGTACAGCTCCGGTAATTCCGGAAGCTCATTAGAGACCAAACAATTGCTACGATATCTCGCAAATTAAGCGCAAAATTAGCTTGCTTTCCCGCAACGTTCTTGAGATCATCTGATCGACGGACCTTCTTGGGACAACACAGCTCCCAGAACCTGTGCTGAGGCGTCAGTTGTCAGATGAATAGGTTTTGCGAAGTCAGGGTTTCATAGCATCACATCCTTGGATATCGGGATGTTTTTTAATTTGTTAAATATTTCCATATGTTTTACTGTCATTTCGATTTTAACCTTTCCATTGTCACCTCTCAGTAACTCTGTAAGAGGTTTAGATATATAGATCGTTTTTTTTGAAACGCCTTTAATAGCTAGACAACCCCAAAAATGATCTGAGACCGATAAAAGTTGGGGGTGGCTTAAAGTTTTGTATTGCATATATATTTTTACCTTCTCTAATTACAATAAAGCCCAAGTACTCCACGTTTTTCTTGAAAAATTTGGATTCTTCTTCAGATACCTTCATACCAGCGTCGTACAACTTCTTCAGGACCCAGTCAATGCTCTCTTACAACATCGTCTTTTACCCTTTGAAATATACTTTACTAAGTTGTTTCCCCTTTGTCTCTCAGCGATTTAAATATGATGATAACCTAATTTGAGGTCCAATGTGTACAAGGTCCACATTGAGCTTTACCCATGCTTGGTAGTACTGTCGAAATTGAAGGTATGCGGTACTTGTCGCTCACGGGTTTCTGGTCAAGCTTCCCAAAGTCTATAACTAGTCTTTTCTTTTTATGGCCGAGCTCCTCGTTGCATGGCAATTAAGGTGGTCGGCGGATAACGTTTCCTAGAAGAAAGAAGTCGGGATAGCCGGTTTAAGGCAATTAATCTCACATTCGAATGCAGAAAAAATGGTCAAGGTGTCGCTGGAAACCCCATTCCAAATGCCTCTGCTCTCTAACCCAGTTACTCTGCCGGAGTTAAAAAACTTTAAGGTAAAAAAACCCCAGCCGAGGAACTTTTGGACAGTAGGACTATAAAACTTCTTTCTACTAGAGCGCTGCTCTTAATAGTTCTTTTGCTCAACAGCATTTTACGATTAGAACACTTTCCAAAGATCTGGAACTCTGCACTGATCACGATTATCCCTTAGCCAGGAAACAGCTCACAGGCGTAGACGCGTACAGACCAATTAGTCTCCTCCCCTGCCCTTGCGAATATGTTGGAAATGGTTTTTCTCAACCGGATCTTGCAGCTTTCAAGCGTGACACAGGCAGTTTAGCTTTCGAAAACGTCACGGAAGCCCGGAGCACCTAAACCGAGTGGTCAATTTTGCACTGGAAGCCATGGGAACAAAATTTTGTGTAGTCGTCGATGGTGAGTCAACCGTATGCGCCGGAGTCCCACATGGCAGTGTCATCGGTCCCACTCTTAACACAATATACACAGCTGACATGCCAACAACCATCTCGGTTACAGCAGTGGACAGGGAGGATGTCCTGATTGCCACGTATGACCGGGAGTCCTCTAAAAAGAGCTGCCACAGAGGCGTTACAATACCTGGGTAGCTTCAAAACATGGGCCTTAGAATATCAGCATCAATAGTAGAAAATGCGTAGTTGTCACATTTGCTACTAGGAGAGAGTCCGGTTGGTCGGCCCCACTTTAAAGCATGAGCCCGCACACAAATACCTCGGAGTAATTTTGGACAGAAAGCTCACGTTCAGCAGACTTGTCACATGGTTCAACAAACAGTTTTGTCAGAAGCTACAAAGATGACTTGGCTACTTTCTACTAAAAACAAGCTTTCGCTTAAAAAAAAAGTAAGGATATTCAAATCAATACTGACTTTTATATGGACCTATGCACTACAAATGTACTGTCTCTCTAGGACTAAAAAGAGAAGACTTAAACGGGGACATCCACTAGATTTACCTTACAGGGTATATAAGAAATAACTCTTTAATAAAATATATAATATAAAAAGAGGAGAGAAGTAAGAGGTTCTAGTCGGGAGCTCCCGAACCCTGAACCCTCTTATTCCAACAACAAATGCAGCGCGCGCTTATAGATAGAGAGAAGCGGGGAGGTGGCGATAGGTATAAAATGAAAGATACTCGATATATATATACTATTCTAGAAGCTACATGTCAAGTTTGGTGACTCTAGCTCTTATTATTTACCAAATTTGCTTAAAAAACGGGATTTCGATATACATTTTTATCGATTACTTGGAAACGGGACAAGTTATCGTTTATCGGAAACAAACTCGATCTGCGCGGGCACCAGGAGGACCTACAGCTAATTTCAAGTCTCTAGCTCTTATAGGTTCTGAGATCCTTGCGTTCATACATACGGACGGACGGACGGACGGACACACAGACAGACGGACATGGCTAGATCGACTCGGCTATTGATGCTGATCAAGAATATATATACTTTACGGCGTCGGAGATGCTTCCTTCTGCCTGTTACATACATTTGCATTTTGCACAAAAACATAATACACCTTTTACCCATTTTTAATGGGCTCAGGGTATAATAAATAATCTGCAGAATATAAAAATAAAACTATATATGCTTTATAGCTTTATAGTAAATCTTGTTTCCCCCCTATATAACTGCTTAAGTTGCTATATTAGGTAGTAGTGATCTTGTCAACAATAAAATATATATACATTTAAAAAACAAATAAAAAAATCATGTCATCCGAGTCATATAAAAAAAACTACTCGGTTGCATGAATACATTAATTAAGCAAGGAATAGTTTCTTTGCGAAAACAACGGCTGAGCGAATTGGCAGCTGGCGAATACGTAATAAGAGGACTGCAATTAAAATTGCAATCCCTAAAATGGGAAGATATATATCCTCAGGAATAGATAAAGGAGGGGACCTGGACACATGAGCAATAAGGAAATCGCTGAAAAATACAAGATCAAGTGTTCTATTCAAATGATTAGAAATTTAATTGATTTGAAACAACGAATGGTCTAGCATGCAATCTGTAAGGTATATTATATATTATATTATATTATACCCCACCACCTCATTTATATGCACAATTAATTTGTCCGACAAAACTTCCACTCAGATTTGGTTGATTTTAACCATGTTTCTGAAAACGCTATTATATCCGAATCGAAGGAAGTGCCATCTATTAAAAGATTAAGACCTCTCTCTGACAGTCTCATAAAGAATAGAAACTACATCGGAAGACGAAGTTAGTTTTTTTCAGCAATAACGGTAGGAGCTTGGGTGACAGGGAAGGCTGGTTTCACTCTTCTTTGCTTAAAATCGTTAGCAATCATATCAGATGGCCAAAATTTAGGATCGCAACTGTCGGAATCATGTGAAAAAAAATTTTTTGAATGATGCTATTTCACGAGGAGTGGACAATGTTAAATTATACACGAAATCGCTGGGCCGATGTGCCTCAGTGAAAGTCGAATTAAAAACTAAATTTACAAAAGATTGATCAAACATACCTAAGCTATTGTGTGCTTTCACAACGGCCGCTAGAATGCTTAGCTTGCGCCTCGTGCGCTGCCGTCGTGCAAGAACATCCGGCCCAGAGCTATGTCAGCATCTGCGGCTGGTGTTATATTGCATTTTGTTGACCCCTGTTAGCTCGTAAGAACATCCGGCCCAGTGCTATATCAGCATCTGGAGCTGGTGTCGTTGGCCTCTGTTAACTTATATATCTCCTCCCTACTTTCTGATAAAGACCTTTTAGAAGTAGTTCTTGTAGACTTTAATCTTCCAGATGTCGAGTGGTCATCGCCATCTGACTCAAGCTTTCTGTTGCCGTCAAACTAATTTATTGATGGTCTACATGAAATGTCCTTACGGCAGCTCAATCGTGTGCGCAATTCAGGAAACAGATCTCTTGATCTAATTTTCGTGTTGGATTCGTTCGACAGTGTTGTGCACAGGATTGATCCGCTTACCCTTCCTGAAGACCCTTTTCATCCAACTCTGGAAATGGTCATTGATTTACCAGCCCGAGTCCCTATCAAGGAACCGGAATTAGCTGAACGTATGCGTTGTTTCCGAAAGGCTGATTTTCATAAGCTAAATGATCTTATTCTGCAAGTCGACTGGTCCTAACTGTACAATTGAGCAGACTTTGACGTTGCCATTAAACTTTTTTATGATACCTTGTACTCGATTTTTGATGTCTGCGAGCCTCTTGATTACCCTGCGAGGCCTGATAGGCCTGCCTGGCTCTCAAGTGAACTTATGAGGTTAAAAAATGTGAAGTCGAGGTGTTATAAAAAGTTTAAGAAATCGGGAAATCACTCTGATCTCTCCCGTTATGCAGTTGTCCGATCAAACTTTTCAACTCGAAATTCCACCTGTTATAAGGATTACCTTCGGCGTTGTTGCCTTCAATTTTCACATAATCCTAAGCAATTTTTTAACTTTGTCAATTCTAAACGAAAGACATCTATTTTGACTTCTTCGGTTAAGTTTTCAGATTAGAGCGCGAACACTGATCCTACTCCTCCTCTAGGTATAATAAAAATCAGCCTTATCCTTATCAGTTACGGACGTCAAACTGCATCTTAAATCCCATTATTACTGAAGGTTCGCTTCTTAGCGACCTTAACACTATCACCGGGCCCTGATGGTGTTCCTGCCTGCGTGCTTAGATACTGCGCTGCAGCATTATGTAAACCTGTTTTAAAAATTTTTGAATTCTCCGTAAATCTTTTCTTCATATTTTCCGACCATTTGGAAGGAATCATACATTATCCCTCTCCATAAGAAAGGGAGTAAGTCCGATGTCGAAAACTATAGAGGTATGTCCAAATTATCCGCTATACCTAAAGCTTTTGAGAGAATTATAACATCTCAACTGCATTTATGTAGTTCTATTATTTCACCTTCCCAGCATGGGTTCGTGAAGCGCAGATCTACAACCACTAACCTTCTTGAGTTTACTTCGTTTGTAATTGATGGGTTTAAAAAAAGAAAGCAGACTGACGTCATCTATACTGATTTCAGTAAGGCTTTCGACTCTATCAACCATTCCTTGCTGCTTCATAAATTAAGCCTTCTCGGCTTCCCAGTCAATCTTTTGAACTGGATTTCAGAATAATTGCGTGACAGAACCCAAAAGGTTCTTTTCAGAAATTCGTTTTCTAAACGTATCCTGGTGACTTCCGGTGTTCCTCAAGGTAGTCATATTGGCCCGCTACTCTTTACTCTTTTCATCAATGACCTTCCCTCGATACGGTCTCACTCTCGAGTATTAATGTATGCTGATGATGTAAAATTATGCATTGCATATAAAGATATGGCATCATGTTATCTCTTACAAGCGGACATTGATGCGTTTCAAGCTTGGTGCCTAGCCAACCTGTTAAACTTAAACTGTTCTAAACTTAAACTGTTCTAAAAGCATCGGGATTCGCGTTTAAAAAAAAGAAAAGAAAACCAATAAAATCATTCCTAAGCGTTATAGATACAAAAGTTGTCAAAGTTTCTATTTACATCCCTCAGAAGTTGTGGCTTGAGTTAATTGCATTCTGTTTTATATTTCCATTATTCATTTCGTCCGGCTGCAGGACCTCAGCCTCCACTGATACAAGCCGTCCCGCGAGATGGAAACTGCCAACGAAGCTCCGCTAGTTCTAGCCGAACCTCAAGCTGCACAAAATGTCCCCAAGGCCAGCCCCATAAGTTCCTGGAGCTAAAAACATTCTCGCAATGGAACAGACCCTTAGCCTGGCAGTTGATCAGATGACTACGAGTTCGAGGTTTTTCCCTCTGGCGGACTGAGGATCTACATGAAAAATTCTGACACAGGGTCCAATTCACGCACTCTTGGCTCAGGGAGGCCGCTTATACTCACAGGAACCAAATCGAAGGTGCCTTTGCAACACACGAGCACGTTGTGGCAAAGCTTTACAACCTGGGAACCAGGCTACCCTCAAGTGACGCCAGTGCTGACCCCACCAACGATTCGCCAATTTGCAACTACTGGTATGTAGACCTTAAGTAGGCTTCTAATAATAGGTACACGCTTTGCATTAGAAAGGTTGGTCCAACTTGACGAGCTCAGATCAGTGCCAGGCCAAAATGGAGGCAAGCCCGCGATGCTCAAACTTAAGCGGAGCCATGCTGCTCCCTATAATAGATGCAAAGCATACCATCAGCGCTTGAATGCCAGACGGCCGGCCATTAATGTTGCCCCTCTGGCACGACAGAGCCAACAGTAACCTGCACGGCGCATCAACTCGCAGTTCGTACCCTCCTGAATCGTGTAACATCGTATGCTAATGTTGACGTTGTGACCAGTACGCAACACTCAGAAACCCACCTACACGCAGGCCTGTAACTAGCCATGGAGGGGTATGATTGCTACCAGCAGGTCGTGCCAGAGGAGGCGCTGCGGTGCTTGTCAAGCAGGACTTGGTGCACTACCAACTACATCCAGTGACCTCCAGCGCTACACAGATGGCCACCATTATGGTGGGAACCCCTTTTGGCGAAATACCTGTAACTGCAGTGTATCTACCACCAAACCTTTCCTGGAGCCGACCTGGATTCGATTCTCTTCTTGACAAACTTGGCCATAAAGTCATCGTTGGAGGCGATTTCAATGCCAAACACAGGCTGTGGGGAAGCTACAGAGCTGACAGTAGAGGCATTGCGCTGCATGAAGCGCTAGCTGCTCAGCCCAGATCCTGGCCACAGGGAGACCAACTCATTTCTCGTTAAGCGGGCAAAGTACTCCTTCGTGTATAGACTTCATTATATACAAGCGGAATTATCGGTTCGCGAAAAGTGTGAGCTTTCATCCGACCATATGCCAGGCTTTTCCCTTTCCAGTCGGACATACAATGCTTCAAGGCTGAACTAAATGCCATGATAGATCTAAACACGCAGATGTTGACAGCCGAAGATGCTGACGCCGCAGGTCAAACTGCACAGCACAAATGTACCCTACGCTTACAAGCCAACTTACAATGACGCTTCCCCCCTTCTATCCATGAAAAAGCGACTAAAGAGGGAGTACGTCCGTACCCAGGACCCCAGGATCGACAAGATCTATCGCCGTATCGGCAACAGGGTCAGGAAGGAGTTGACCATTATGAAAAGAAAAGCCACAGACAACTTGCTGGAGGAAGCAACGGGAAAAAATTACCAGTCGTCAACGTTCCCCGTCCGACATCCCGATGGCACCTGGCCTAGATCGTCAATGCACAGAGCAGAAGCCTTCGCCTGCAACCTGGAGGGGGGTTTCAAGCCCTTTGAGACCGCATCGCGAGGCAGAATACAGCGTGTCGCGCAAATTCTAGAGGCGCCACTCTAAATGTCAGTCCATGTATCACCAATCACTTCCATGATGTGAAACAGGAGATAAAGAGCTAAAAAACAACAAAGCCCCTGAGGAAGATCGATTGGACAACCAGACAATAAAGGTGCTTCCATACAAGCTTGCTTTTTCTCGTCGCCATTTTTAATGCAGCCCTTCGGGTAGGTCACTTACTAGTGGCCTGGAAGAAGGCACTTATCCTTATGTTGCAGAAGAGCGGAAAGCCCCTTAATCAATTGGAATCCTATCGTCCCATCAGACTTATGCTTTCCTTCGGCAAGATTCTGGAAAAGTGCATCCTTAGACTGATGCTGGATAACCCGGAGAGAATTGCGTTTGTAGGTAAAATATTTTGGAGACCCCGAAAAATGTGCTACGCGCAAGCACTCTTGCTCCGGACTACTTCTACATGGCGCGTCCGTAGAGCAGGTGCCGGACTATAAATACCTAGGGATCACAATCGACAGGTGACGTTATCAAAACCAAACAGCGAGTACCCAATTAAGCTCCGCAACCACCCTAACGTCCTGGCAAGGAACCTGCTAAGGAGACGAAGAAGAAGGAGGCTTAAAAAGACCAGCTGGATCAGACCACTACATCATAGCTGCCATAGGAACGTTCGGTCGGAAATTAGGTTGTTGTATGGAACACTTTTTTGTTTTTCAAGATATCTTGACCAAACTCGGCATTTATAAGTTTTACTATGGGGAGCATATATGCATATATGTAATTCTATCAAGATCGGACCACTTTATCATATAGCTGCCATAAAAACGATCGGTCGAAAACTAAGGTGTTGTATGTAAAACTTCTTTGTTTTTCAAGATAGCTTGAGCATACTCGGCATTAACTATTTTACCTGTGCTTCTTAGATACGGGCAAAGCACTATGAGCATTATGAAAAGCTTGGGTCTGCAAGGGTATTAAATCTTCGAAGCGCCTGAGAAAGCCTTTCTTTCTCGTTTTAAATATAATTATTATTTAGGACTTACTTAAAATTTTAAGTACTCAATTCATGTATTCGATAGTCTTATATTCAAAACCCTTCATACCCCACTCTTCCCTTGTGGAAATACCACCCGTAACTGTGCGAAAGTTTATCACAAAACTTGCCACAGTTAATGCCGGTAAATACTCACCAGTTTATTATATTTAATATGCAGGCGCTATTTTCAAACAAACCAATTCCTTATGGTTATTTTGCTGTTTCTTATTTGTTTTTTCTATTTCGTCAGGTAAAATAATTAAAGACTTAAGAACAATTATCGAGTGCTCATCGAGTAATGCCTCCAATTCAGCATCTTCAAACTTCTTCGGCAGTCCTGGACGTTCATTGTCTTCCACATCAAAATCACCACTTCTGAAACGCACAAACTGCCTCTCGCACGTTGAAACCGAAAGAGGACACTCCGGATAAGCTTCGGAGAGTAATCGATGCGATTCAGCTGCACTTTTCTCCAAATTAACGAAGTAAATCAAAACTTCCCGCAAATGCTGTTTTGTTATTGAGAGCCAAAAAATTATGTTGTTAACACTCCGGGCAAATGACACATATTGAAAATTAAAGCTATGGAATGAGGTTATGACATGAATATAGTTTCAGAATTGTCTGATGCGTATATCCCGAACTACGCCATCTGTTGTCAATCCCGCATTTTTAATTTGCGCTAATATAAAAAAGTTCTTATACATTCGTCAATTCAATAGATTTAAATATTTCGTTAATATCTATTCGTCAAAGTAATTCATTATTAACGTTGATAATTCCATTTGAACTTTGAAAGAAACAAATATTTAATTCTGAAAAAATATAGGGCAGTGCTGCCGATTAAATGGGCAGCAGCCTATGAATTGTGGCTTAACTTATCACCCACATGGAACCCATGTTATACGCTGCAACCAAGAAAAAGCTGTCGAAATTTTCAAAAGCTGATAGATATGAAATTACGTGTGGTGATTTAAGTACAATTAAGCTGAGGCAAAAAGGATAGAGTTACTCTTTAAATTTAAGAGAGATGAGTTTGTATGTGATTTTTTTTTTTTTTTTAACGCGAATCCCGATGCAACGTACTGCATCCCACCTCCCGCGCAACCGACCGAGGGGCGCAGTGGTGTAACGTAACGACACGAAATACAAATTATATATGAAAAAAAAAAATTATATTAAAAAAAAATCAATACAAACTACGAGTATGTGTACAAATACAATTACAAATAAAAATAGGACTATCTACATGCTAAATAGTTTAGAATAGAAGACTTTATACGAGGAAGAGAAGCTTCCGAGCAGAATACTCTGTAATGCTTGTTATAGTCGTCACAGAGAAACCTGAACGGTTCATGCAAGGCATAATTAGTTGAGCAAAATTGAAGCGATAAAGGTACAAAATTACGTGTTAGTCTAGTAGGGATAGAGAAATTTAATTGGCTAGTCAACACAGAAGAGTCGATTTCACCAGTAATTAATTTATGAATAAATATTACACCCAGCATGGTTCTACGATTAATTAAGGAAGGAAGGTTAATCATCAGAAGTCTACTGGAGTAAGACGGTAACCGCCCACGAGGATCCCAATTTAAACCACTAAGGGCAAACAACAAGAATTGTTTCTGAACGAATTCAATTCTGTCCTGATGGGTAGCATATTGTGGTGATCAGATACATGAGGCATACTCAAGAATAGGTCGTACCAAAGATATATAAAGTGTTTTTGTCGTGTGCGGATCGTCAAACTCCTTCGACCATCGCTTGATGAAACCCATAACTATTCTGGCCTTATTGACCACATGATTATTAACATGAGAGTCGAATTTAAGTTTCTGATCAAGGATGACACCTAGATCATTAACTTCATTAGAAGTACTATTAACACGCTCGAGCGGTATGCTATCAAGGATGTAAGAAACCAATTGAGGAGGGCTTCTATAGAAGGTCATTACCTTACATTTAGAGCAGTTTAAGTTTAACAGGTTGGCTAGGCACCAAGCTTGAAACGCATCAATGTCCGCTTGTAAGAGATAACATGATGCCATATGCTTATATGCAAGGAATAATTTTACATCATCAGCATACATTAATACTCGAGAGTGAGACAGTATCGAGGGAAGGTCATTGATGAAAAGAGTAAAGAGTAGCGGGCCAAGATGACTACCTTGAGGAACACCGGAAGTCACCAGAATACGTATAGAAAATGAATTTCTGAAAAGAACCTTTTGGGTTCTGTCACGCAAATACTCTGAAATCCAGTCCAAAAGATTGACTGGGAAGCCGAGAAGGCTTAATTTATGAAGCAGCAAGGAATGGTTGATAGAGTCGAAAGCCTTACTGAAATCAGTATAGATGACGTCAGTCTGCTTTCTTTTTTTAAACCCATCAATTACAAACGAAGTAGACTCAAGAAGGTTAGTGGTTGTAGATCTGCGCTTCACGAACCCATGCTGGGAAGGTGAAATAATAGAACTACATAAATGCAGTTGAGATGTTATAATTCTCTCAAAAGCTTTAGGTATAGCGGATAATTTGGACATACCTCTATAGTTTTCGACATCGGACTTACTCCCTTTCTTATGGAGAGGGATAATGTATGATTCCTTCCAAATGGTCGGAAAAGATGAAGAAAAGATTTACGGAGAATTCAAAAATTTTTAAAACAGGTTTACATAATGCTGCAGCGCAGTATCTAAGCACGCAGGCAGGAACACCATCAGGGCCCGGTGAGTAAACCGGCTTGATAGTTTTAAGGTCGCTAAGAAGCGAACTTTCGGTAATAGTTTGACCTCTGTAACTGATAAGAATAAGGCTGATTTTTAATATACCTAGAGGAGGAGTAGGTAGTTTGAAAAAAGTTTGCGAACAGATCGGCTATGCCTGGATCAGTGTTCGCGCTCTAATCTGCAAACTTAACCGAAGAAGGCAAAGTAGATGTCTTTCGTTTAGAATTGACAAAGTTAAAAAATTGCTTAGGATTATGTAAAAATTGAAGGCGACAACGCCGAAGGTAATTCTTATAGCAGATGGAATTTTGGGTGGAAGAATTTGATCGGGCGACTGCATAGCGGGAGAAATCAGAGTGATTTCCCGATTTCTTAAACTTTTTATAACACCTCGACTTCACGTTTTTTAACCTCATCAGTTCATTTGAGAACCAGGGAGGCCTATCAGGCCTCGGTGGGTGATCAAGAGGAACGCAGACATCAAAAATCGATTACAAGGTGTCATAAAAAAGTTTCAAGGCAACATCAATGTCTGCACAATTGTACAGTTGGGACCAGTCGACTTGCAGAATAAGATCATTTAGCTTATGAAAATCAGCCTTTCGGAAACAACGCATACGTTCAGATAATTCCGGTTCCTTGATAGGGACTCGGGCTGGTAAATCAATGACCATTTCCAGAGTTGGATGAAAAGGGTCTTCAGGAAGGGTAAGCGGATTGATCCTGTGCACAACACTGTTGAACGAATCCAACACGAAAATTAGATCAAGAGATCTGTTTCTTGAATTGCGCACACGATTAACCTGCCGTAAGGACAATTCATGTAGACCATCAATAAATATATATATACCCTGAACCCATTGAAAATGGGTAAAAAGGGTATATTGTACTTGTGCAAAATGCAAATGTACACATGTAACAGGCAGAAGGAAGCATCTCCAACCCCATAAAGTATATATATTCTTGATCAGCATCAATAGCCGAGTCGATCTAGCCATGTCCGTCTGTCTGTCCGTCCGTCCATCCGTCTGTCCGTATGTATGAACGAAAGGCTATCAGAAACTATAAGAGCTAGAGAAATTTTAGCTGTAAGTCCTCCTAGTGCCTTCGCAGATCGAGTTTATTTCCGATATTCGATAACTTACCGTTTTCAAGTAATCGATATATTATAATCGAAATCTATATCGACATCCTGTTTTTTTGAGCAAATTGAGTAAATAATAAGAGCTAGAGTCACCAAACTGGATAGCTTGCTTCTAGAATATTATATATGCATCAAGTATCTTTTATTTTATACCTATCGCCACCTCCCCGCTACCACCGCAGAGCTATAAATCAAGTTGATAACCCAATTTGTATTGCCAACTTAAGCCACAATTTAAATGCAATTGACTTTTTGAGAATACACAAATATTCTATGGTACAATAAGATATACTTTACAAAATTCATTAAGAGGGTTCAGAGTATTCCCTCGTCGGGAGCTCCCGAATAGAACCTCTTACTTGTTTGTATTTCTTTCTTGTTATTTAGTTATATAATTTTAAACTATTTTGTTTGTTGATGTGGTTTTTGAGGTTTATGTATAGAAAAAGATTTGGCCCTAACGACAAAAGCAACATCATTTTTGTAAACGATCTAAGGTGGAACTATCTTATTTTCTTGGTTGGACTCACCAACCATTACGAAGAAATAAAAAATACAGATGTATAAACGGACGGATAGTAAGGCAACAGTGCCGAAAACCAATACACTTCTCAATTTTTGAACAGAGTATACAAATGTCAACATGATCGAAAGCTCGTTACCCATATTACAAAAATGAATTGCACATTGCAAATATATAAATTGATATAAATCCTTACTTACATTAAAAATTTTTTTATCATCACGTGACCCTTTGTATGCGTAGCCGGTAATATCGCCAGAGTCTTCGTCTTCTATTTCGTCATAAGTCATCAGAGTTGGTGTTGTAACTGGAGTCATTATTTTTCTTCGAATTGGATTCTGGTTGCTTTTTAAATGATTTGTAGCATAATTCAATTGATTTTGAATATCATCAAGTGTTGTTGTCCTATAAAGAAAAAAACTTTTATGGTTTAATTAAAAACTTTATAAGGGAAGCAAGCCCTAACGTACAGAGGTTATGCTTAAAGCGCATATTTCGTTGCATGGGTGTTAGTGTAAAAGTTAAGATATTTTATCAAATACGGAATTGGGTAAAGGACATTTTCCTTTTGCACAATCCCACTTAAGCTTTCCTAAGAGTCTACAAATAACCTTATTTTGTGTATCTAATAGTCTGCTTCTATTGAATTTTTACCAGGCTTAACCAGGTAGCGCAACGAAGCTTTTGATAGGTTATTATAGTGAAGATAGCAAGAAAGCGCAGCATAATGATGCAAAACGCTCTCATTTGCCGCTTCACCTTGTAGTGTACGTCGGCCACGCTAGTGCAGTTGCATTGATCAGCATCTTACTCAAAAAACATTACTTAAAAGCGTAGAGAATAATAAGCAAATAAACCGTTAAGTTTAAATTGCTTAAAAACGACAGTTTTCGTGATCTATTTATTTCAATTGTAGATCGGTTTAACTATTGCATTGTTTTTGCTTACTCAGCCTAAGGTTCTTTACTAATCGTGAATTACTAGTTTATAATTTAACACAAAAGGTTAAGCTTGCTTAAATTAGTTGTAGTCTTGATAGACGCAGCTTTACTACTCGTCGTCGTGCTAGCGACTCACTAATCCTAATTATCGATATCGGTATCGGTATCGATGACTCCAAGCTCAATGCGATATTCCCATAGCTACCCCCACTTTAATGACCAAGTCGGGAGCGAACCTAAGCTTGTGGTTATTTGAGTAGGTACACAACACTTTCAGTTGGTGAAAATCGTTAAGAGCAGAATGGACCTTCAGTATAAAAGCCTGCATCAGGCAGTCAAAAAAAACGGCCACATTTTTCGCATTTATTTTAAGGATAAATATCCCATCTGTTGAGCGTTCGACAACTTCATAGGGGCCTGATTATGGTAGTTCTAATGGCTGTCTTACTGAATCAGTTCTCAACATGACATCCTAGCAGTTATACATATGTTTGCGCACAAACATGCTCTTGCTGTGCAAGTGGTGTGGTCGAAGCTGGACGGACAATGCACATATACTCCCTGGTCGTTTCGGTAGAATCCTTTGGATGAAACGGCGTAGATATATCGTCATCAAACTATTTCGGATATGTATACCGTAAGCCATTTCCGCCGTGGAAGAAGATGGGTTTTTTGTTAGCACGTTCGCAGTGCGAGCAATACTGTAGGCAGCAGTTCAGTCCAAGGTGTCGCTGGGGTACACATTAGTGCAGCTTTGAATAAACGATGCCATCTTTCAACCATGCCACTTGAATTGGGGTGATATGCTGTAGTGTGTATTCGTTTGCTTCCATCGTTCCAAATAGTGCTGATCCAAATTGTGTGTTATCTGTAGTTATTATTTTTGAGCATCCAAACCGTGTGATCTTGTTCGATCGGAACTTCGAAGCAGCAGTGCAGGAGACATGTCTTTCATCGGAACAGCCTCGGGCCATCTCAAAAATTGGTCAATCATACTAAGACATACTTCCAGAATTACATAATTTTATGGCGATGGAATACGATGTCACATCCTTCATTATAAATGGCCATATGTATGTGCGTCGTATTCGTTGATTGGTAGATCTGCTGCTGATGTGAGACACACCGTGAATGGCAGGTGCATGACGAATATAACGACGATAATAGTTAACAATACCAAGGAATCAGCCGAGTTCGCACACGGCAGCTGATTGAAGTTTTTGAAGATCTTCTGGTAGCCGTTGCATTTTTGTCAATGGTGTCGCTCAAGAATTTAACTTCGTACTAGGTTACCTGATAATTTATTATTTAAATGAATAAGTTATATTTGGAGAGCAGCTCAGCGATTATGAAAAAGAGCCACCTAAGTGAACAACGCATTGAGAAACAAAACGTGCTTGCCATAAGTGTGTTTTGTCGATTGATTTGCGAATAGATTAAGATTTTTCACTGCGGTTTTAAAACTGATTATTAAGTTTGCTATTACGGATACTACTGAGGCAGAGTCGACAATGAAGTGTGTTGAAATGTGTAGGCGAGGTTCAATTGGTGAACTTGCTTTATCATGCAACGAGTGAGAGTACATGCAGCGAGGGCGACACTTACGTGCAGCTGTACCAAACTCTTGGTAAAACCTGCATATATTTCGTTGCCGAGCTCTATTATCTTTGCACTTTGCAAAAACCGCGTTAGGTGGGAGTTAATATCTCCATTCCGTCTCCTAGTCCACTGCTTCAGGTTGGGAATAAGCTGGTGGGTCCAGGGGGCTTGAGCAGCTATGCAGTGGTTATGGTTTTGCGTACTGCATCGCGGTACGTCGGACTCTAAAAGCTGCCTGCAGCGTAGTCCGCTGACTTTTTGCCTTTTCGTGTGCAAAGGTGTAGCCTTTTTTGGTGGCTTGGACCAATTCCTTGCTTCGTGGCCGTATCCCCGCATCTGAAGCATGCGCCTTTTAGGTTATCTCCGCTGGTACAGTTCTCCGCAATGTTCCCGAAACCCTGGCATTTTAAGCATCGCTTTGGTTGGTCGATTGCAAGAATTCGGCAGAACACCTAACCAACCTTCAGCTTACCCATCTTGACTACCGTCCTGTGGCCCGAGAGTCATTGTGGCTCTTTGCTAACCGCAAAATGCTGGTCGCAGCGATTTGATCGCTTCACTCGACACAACACCCCGTGTCCAGTAAAAACTGCGTTAGGAGGAAGTTCATTTCTCCTTTTCGTCTGTTGGTCCATTGCTCTAGGTTGGGAATAAGCTGGTATCTCCAAATCCCTTTGTTCGCCGCATTCCATCTTTCCTGCCGAGTCGCCATTGATACTGCTCTCTTCGATCTCCGGATGACGTCCATTGAGACAGCATCATCCATCGCTATTCTACCTGCGTATATTTTCGCATTTCCCTCGCAGGTATATCCACTGGCGTCATTCCCGCCAATACTGTGGCTGCCTCATCCGACACCGTCCGGAATCCAGAGATATCGCGGAGTGCGCTGAGTCTGTATGGGGTTGCAAGCTTCCTTCGGTGGCGTTCCTGTCTTGCTACCGCTGATGCCCATAACAGTGCTGCATACAGTAGAATCGAGGCTACAACTCTTGCGAGAAGTAGAAGTCTGCCTGCTCTTGGTCCTCCAATGTTGGGTAGCATCCTCGAAAGGGCCACCTGCACTTTGGCTGCTATCTAGCTAATATAGTCATTGCGGCATTGCGGATGTCCACCGTAACCACCGCGCAATATCCCATGTCTCCCCACCTCCATCAGCTTCCCTCTATTGCTTTGGCTGGAATATCAAGCAGTAGACCGTAGACCTTACCTTGCGAAATCCATATTGCTGTTTGGACAGGGCCTCTTTCTCTTCAACAACACTCAGCGGCTTGGCACACCATCTGGTCCTGGGACCATTTTGTCGCCTAGTTTTTTGCTTGCCACTACCACTTCGTCTGCCGACAACTGCTGCACAAGCTCCGAGCTGACGGTCTTAAATCGTGGGTTTTGGGAGAACAGTGCCTTAACTATAGTGGCAAGTGCGGAGGGACAAGTGCGGGGGCAACGTGTTACATCGGCCTCATTGTATTTTTGGTGAAAGCAGCTGGACTTGCTTTGTTTAATAGTTCTCTTAAGGTCTCGCCTGGATTCCTGCAGGTATTCCAAACTAGATGCAAAGTCTGGGAAGCCTCGTAACAAGGTGACAAGGCCACCACTAACAAGGTGTTCCTCTTTTGATTGGCTTCCACCTGGGCATAGATAAGTCGCACGCATCCGAGATATTTACCATGAGCTGCCGTCCATGTCTTCTGCTGACTCCGTGGTCCAGGTCCTTTGAAAATGGCGTAGGGAATACGTTTAAGTTTCCTTGTTTAGGCAGTTGTCCTTCTATTTGGGGCCAGTTGTTTTGGGCTGCTGCTCCGTCCTCTCCCATCTTAAAATGTGCTGCTTGGTGGTCGCTGAATGTAAATTCATCGCTGACTTTGAATGTGGTTAGCCTATGAAGTGAGCTGCTGAGCAGGATGAAGTCCATAAAAGTGCGTCTACCGGCCTAGCAGTATGTAAGCTCATGCCCGGCATCGCTGTCTTTTATCTCTCTCATTACGTTAATGGATTGTTTTAATGTGTGTGTGTGTGTATGTGTCCGTACAAGCAAAAATGCTCACAAATTCAATTTTTGTCAAATGTCGGAAGCATTTCATCCCTTTTAAAGGGGTGAAATTCTTGCATTTTAGATCGTTATCGTTGGTAAAGGTACCTAAGCGTTGACATGTGTGCATTTACAATTGTTGGACTTGCTATTCACGCATACACACTTATTTTGTATATGAATAAAAGCATTTATGCCTGTCGCTTGCAAATTTGACAAGATTTAAAGTTTTTATGATTTCTGAATTTCGAGCTCTAAACACAGACATACAATTACAAATGTATGTGAATGCGCAGATCCTGGGCGCAAATGAAAATTTCATTATTGGCACGCATGTCCATCTGTCTGTCCGTCCGTCCGCCCGTCCGACCGTCCGTATGTCCGTATGTATGAACGCAACGATATCAGAACCTATAAGAGCTAGAGACTTGAAATTAGCTGTAGGTCCTCCTAGTGCCCGCGCAGATCGAGTTTGTTTCCGATAATCGATAACTTACTCCGTTTCCAAGCAATCGATAAAAATCGATATCGACATCCTGTTTTTTGAGCAAATTGGATAAATAATAAGAGCTAGAGTCACAAAAATTGCTATCTTGCTTCTAGAATATTATATATATATATCAAGTATCTTTCATTGTATACCTATTGCCACGTCCCCGCTAACACCGCAGAGCTATGAATCAAGTTAATAACCCAGCTTATATTGCCAACCAATCTAAGCCACAATTTTAATGTAATTGACTTTTTGAGAATACACAAATATTCTATGGTACAATAATATATATTGTAGAAAATTTCATTATGATCGTTTAAGAGAAAAGCAAAGTTATACCTTACTGCGCAATTGGATGGCACAGCTAGCGAAAACATCAAGAATTTGTGTACACACACATTCATGCGCGTCTGCTTCGCATTCTATCGCATTCTAACAGCATTGTAATTGCGACTTTTTTCTGTAATGCTATTTTAGTTCGACTTTTTCTCAATAATACTTAATTATTGTTGTGGCTGTTGAGTAGAGGCATAGCAAGTGTTGCGGTCTGTCGCGACTTCGAGCCCTACCTGAGAAACTATTTTTTTTTTTTGCTGGTTTGTCTGTTGAGTAGAGTCGTCAGCAAGTAATACGGTCAGTTGCGAGTTCGAACTCTGTCAAGGGAACTTTTTTTTTTAAATTTATCTTTATTACTTCAAACGAGCGCGTCGCGCGAACTGCATTTGGTGTTGGAATAAGAGGGTTCAGGGTATTCCTTAGTCGGGAGCTCCCGACTAGAGGTTCTACTTGTTTATGATTTCGGGCATGAATTGATGAATGAATACCAGCAGTAGCCCCTTAGGCCGAAAGGGTAAACGTTTCGCACGCACCTGCATATGTAGGTCAAGTGACTGATCACTTAAATGATTTTATGACCACCTGCACGTTCATCATTTGTTTAGAAATTTCGCCCGTGAAATTCAATAAAATCTATGAAATCCATTGACAGTTTAAAAAAACAGAAATAAGTTCGTATTCGAAAATGTATTTGATTATTAGAATTATATATATTTTGCAATACTTCATTTATCTTGCTTATTCTATTTTCATTGGATATGTTTGTGAATACTTTTTTAGAATTAATCAATCGAATTTCAGATATAAAGGCTTCTTCAAATATTTTAACTCATTCAACCTCCCTATTTGCCATTATCCTTTCAGCTTCGTATTCATGATATTCCAAACAGGTAATTTTCTGATAATTCATAATTACTGTTACAAGTACACCTTATTGTTAAGACATAGTCATTATATAAAAGCTAAAAGTGTCTTCAAAATGGTTCATTGCTCTCAAAAATTCCAGAAATGTTTGCTTCTTTCTGTATTAGCTCTTGCCTACACATCTTTTGCGCTTAAATTCTCATCAATTTAAAGTCGAGTTGGAAGCGTATTAAAACATTAAGTTACTATAATTAATATATAAAATTTTAATAGATGAGTGCTCTTCATATTTTCAGAGCAAACGATAAACTAAAATTGATTGCAATATTCATTTCATCTCAAATCTATAACAAAAACAAATAGTTTCAAAAGAAAACAATTTCATAAAAAAAACTTTATTTTTCATTTTATTTTATTACACAAAGTTTTTCATTGAAATGACTTTTCTTATTTATTATTTGAATACTGAAACAAATATAATGTTAAATACAATAAATCTTCCTTTTTCGTTTATCCAGGAGTTGGGCTCATCCAGTTGTGCCAACCATTTACGATATACCTTATCACCGTTTTTTTTTAATACTTCTCAATAGGTATCTCTGATAGGTATCGGAAAAGCAAGTTTTGTTTAATTCGTGAGAATGCGTACATTATCACCAATATGAAATCGTGAGCCGGTAAATATTTTTTTGCTGTAGACCGTGCTAAACAACTCATTATCATTCCATAAACTTATTTTGATTTGTGATATTTTGATCGTTCATGATATCTTCTATTATATTCATCAATTAGATGTTGATAAATTCCAATCCATTGATATGTACCATTAACACTTAATTCTTTCCACATCATATCTTTGAGTGTTCTGTAAGTAAATTCTAAAGAATACGACCCAATTTAAAAATATTTAACATCGCCTTTGTAACGTCCTTAGCATTTTTGCTTTTGAGTGCTACAAACCATGCATATTTGGAAAATGTATCGATAAGAGTTAATCGAAATCGAAACTTGTTATTTGATGATGTATAATTTCCCATTTCCACCAAATCTGCCTACCAATGATCATCGATTCCTTTTCATTTAATAATAAACCTTCTACGCTCAAAGTTCTTTTAGCTTCTTCTCGTTATTAGAAGACTGAGTGATAATACTCTTTTCTAGACTTAAGTTTTCTTTTCTAATGAGCAATCGCAAGTCTTTTGTTTTCACTTATAAAAAATTCTCTCAATTCATAATTTTCACTTTTGATATATGACGGATCAAACAGTTCGCACACATCTTAGGAAATATAACCTAAAAGACTGCAAGCCAAGAAAGGTACAACCTTTAAATGCGACTCCTATTATTAAGCACGTCAAGTTTGCCGGGGATCATGCAAATTGGACATCCCAACAATGGAGGAATATTCTATGGTCAGATGTCCAAAGTGGTTATGTTTGGTGGAAAGGGATCTCGATCATACGTTAGACGTCCAAGGAACACAGAATACAAACTCCAGTACACCACAAAAAGCATTAAGCATGGAGGGTGTAGTGTAATGGTATGGGCCTGCTTCTCCTACTATGGAGTAGGTCTAATATATTGGATAAAAACCATCATGGATGGATACGTAGAATACGAAATGCCCCTCGTACGGGTGTTTCATCAGGACAATTATCCCAAACACACCAGCAAAAAAGCAAAGGAGTGGTTCAGGGCAAACTCTGGGAACGATTTGGTGTGACGTGCTCCGTCGCCTGACCTGAATCCCATCCAAAATCTGTGGTCCGACGTCAAGGAGGAAGTTGGTGCTTCCAAACCAACCACTATCGGATCACTTTGGGAAGAAATTAATGAGTCCTGGTGCAAAATTCCCCTAAACGATGCCAGGACATAGTTGATTGCATGCCAAGACGCTGCGCAGCTGTTATTTCCAATTAAGGACACTGTACTAAATATTAAATGATAAATATAGATTAAGTTTTAATAGTTCAAAATTGTTAACTAACGAATGCCTCACTTATTGGCAATTTTTATACCCTGAACCCATTGAAAATGGTTAAAAAGGGTATAATGTATTTGTGTATTTGTGTACGTAACAGGCAGAAGAAAGCATCCCCGGCCCCATAAAGTGTATATATTCTTGATCAGCATCAATAGCCGAGTCGAGCTAGCCATGTCCGTCTGTCTGTCCGTCCGTCCGTATGTATGAACGCAAGGATCTCAGAACCTATAAGAGCTAGAGATGTAGGTCCTCCTAGTGCCTGCGCAGATCGAGTTTGTTTCCGATTATCGATAACTTACTCCGTTTTCAAGTAATCGATAAGAATCGATATCGACAACCTGTTTTTTGAGCATTTTTGGTAAATAATAAGAGCTAGAGTCACCAAGCTAGACATGTAGCTTCTAGAATAGTATATATATATCTGAATTTGGTGTCAGAAGAAGAGGGTTCAGGTTTTCCCCTAGTCGGGAGCTCCCGACCGCATATTTAATTTCCTCGGTAGGGCTCGAACTCGCGACAGACCGCACCACTTTCCACTGCCTCTACTCAACAGCCACACTAATAATTGAGTCTTATTGAGAAAAAAACCAATTAAAATAGCAGCCCAGAAAACAATCGCAGTGAAGACAGAATTCGAACCAGACGCACATGAATGTATGTGTGTACAATGCACACTGTACACTGTACATGTATATAGAAATTATTAAAAGTTACTTCGCAAAGAGTTCTCAGTTGAGAGTGATTGACGTGTTTTACTTGTGCTCCAAAATTTTTATATATTTTTGCGCTTTAATCCTGCTTTTTATTTCTAAATTTTGCATTTTTGGTGCGTTATTTAAAATGCTTTCATAAATTGTGCAAAGTGTTATCTGTTGTGCAGCGAAAGTCTGTTAATTATTGCATTTAAAAAACGCGGCGTCAGTTCTGTGTTGTTGTTATTGCCTGTTTTTGATTCTTCAGCTTTGGTGCTCCCCCGTGCATATACTTGTTTGTGCTTGTGTTCGCTGCTGCATATTTCTGCTTGTGCATCGCGCTCTCGCAATTGCTATTGCTTTTCGCTCCAAGCAATTTGTTTGTGTACGATAATTGTTTTTTGAGTGTTTACTTGCTCTATTTTTGTGCACCGTTTTCGTTTTGCTCTGCGCTCTCACAGCTTGCATACTCTTGTAGCAATTATGTCGTGCTGTAAGAAACCTTGCACGTTCAAGCAGGCTGATGATTCTGCACAGCCGCAATTTGTTAATTGCTGGCTGTGTGAGAATATGATGCATGCTAAATGTGCAGGTCTCACTGGGCGTGATTGCGACAAGATCGCTGTAGTTGCCAAGAAGGACTGCGGTGGCTTGCGTTGGTCGTGCCCAGATTGCATCGAAAAGCAAATTGATTTCTCCAGGATGTATAATTCTGTGAGAAACCAATTTTTAAAATTAAATATTGTGGCTAAGCAGCTGTCGAGTAATTTTGACTCGAGTTTTGAGTTGCTTGCCAATTATAAATTCGAGTCTCCAATCAATCGCCGGTTGGAGCCTCAACTTTTGCAATTGCCCTCTACGTCTGTTCAGACACCTACGCTTTTCTTGTCCCTACCTAGCAACTTGGATTTATCTCCAATGTTGTCTTTATCGCCTTCTCCAAGCGACTGCCCAATTACCCCCATTTCATCCCCTATAGTAGTTCCAGTAGAGCCCGTACCTGATACTGTCCCAGTTATCCAAACTGCCTCAGCCCCGTCAGCTCCTGGCCGCAAAGGTAGACCTACGCGTAATCTTTCCCAGATTGTTAAACACAATCATGGTGCCTCTTTAGCTCCTCCAACTCCTGTATTACCTGCAGCCCCATCAGCACCTACTTTAACGGTTGTTGCCCCTCGTAGGCAAGTTTTTGTGTCTCGACTTTCATCGGACACCACTTCTGAGTCATTGGCAGCTTATATTGCTAGCAAATCTTCTGCTAGCGTGTCAATAACCAAATTTAATTTCTCCACCCCTCGTGAAATATCATCATTCAAAATAAATGTTTCACATGATATGTTCCCAATCATTTGTGATCCCAAATTTTGGCCTCCACACATGATTGTTCACAAGTTCAAGCCAAAAAAGCGTAACCAGCCTGTCACCCTTCAAGTCCCTTCAATACAGGGTACCATTTCTGCCCCAAAAAACTAATTTCATCTTCTGACCAAATCTGTATTCATTATCAGAATGTCAGAGGTCTTATTTCAAAGCTTAAAAATCTTTTCATGGCCAGTACTTCCTTCGACTCGGATATAATAGCTTTTTCAGAAACATGGTTAAATTCAACCATATCCGATTTTGAGGTATTTTCGAATAGTTTTATTTTGCATAAAAATGATTGGCCGACTCGAGGTGGTGGGGTGTTAATTGCCGTTAAAGCCACTCTCCAGTCAGAACTTTTCTGTTTTAGTAAGCCTACTGACGCTGAGATTGTCTCAGTTAAGGTGTCTTCCTACACGGAATATCTATATTACATGCTCTTATGTCCCTCCTTCTTCTGATATTCAAGTTTATATGAAACATATTACTTGTATTAAAGAAGTTTCTTCACACGTGCGTGATAATGACCTATTTATGGTGTTCGGTGATTTTAATTTGCCGAACATCTCTTGGTCAATATTCACTGCCGAAAATTATCTAGTGCCCTCAGCACAGCATGATTTTATAGACTGCATGCTTGATCTTTCGTTGTTTCAAATCAATTCAATTTCTAATCATTTGAATAGAACACTTGACCTTGTATTTGTTAACGACTACCTTATTTCTAATGTGTCTAGGTCCCCTCCTTACAATGTTCAATTGTAATCGTCTCTTTTCGTGCTCATCAGCCAATAAGCCCCGCCGCTGCTTTCGCAAAGGAAATTATTCATTACTGAATCAGCTTATTTATGCAACCGATTGGTCTTTCTTATATGACTCGGTTGATATGAATACTGCTATTACTTTTTTTATAGCACCCTAAACTCCCTCTTAGATATGAGTATTCCCAAGTCAATTCCTTCGACTACTTCTTCAAAACCACCCTGGTTTACTCCCAGATTGTCACATCTTAAAAACTTAAAATCTAAATATTTTAAAAAGTTTAAAAAGTCTGGTTCGTGTACAGACTTGGCTAAATATTCCATAGCCAAGTCGAACTTCTTTCTTTTGAATTCTCAATGCTTTGAGAATTATCTAAATAAAATGGATAAAGCTAGTAATGACTCTGATTCTGCTAACCTCTTTGCTAATTTTTTCCAATCAACTTACTCCTCAGTCTGTCCTAATAATAATTCTTACCCTTATACTATTTCTTCCTCTAGTTCTATACCTCCTCCTATTATTTCACACTCCTCTCTCCTTTTAGCTATAAACTCTTTAAAATCTTCTTACTCTCCTGGGCCTGACAATATTCCTAGTTGTCTACTCAAGGAGTGTAGTTCTTCCCTTCTTTATCCATTGCAAAAGCTTTTTAATCTATCTCTCGAATCTTCTGTCTTTCCATCTCTTTGGAAAGAATCTTATATCATTCCTCTCCACAAGAAAGGTGGAAAGTCTGATATACAAAATTACAGGGGCATTGCAAAACTGTCCGCTATTCCTAAATTATTTGAAAAAATAATCACTTCGAATTTGCAGCATTTCTGCACATCAGTTGTTTCCCCTGTTCAACATGGATTCGTAAAGAATCGGTCAACTACGACCAATCTGCTTGAGTTTACTTCCTTGGTAAACGACGCTTTTCTTTCGAACAAGTTCACGTTACTTCTGGTGTTCCACAAGGTAATCATCTTGGACCTTAACTCTTTACTCTTTTTATAAATGATCTCCCCTCTGTTATATCACATGCCCGTGTACTCATGTATGCGGATGATGTGAAACTTATTCTATCATACACTAATCCCCTACATCATTCTCGTCTACAAGACGATTTGAACGCTATACAACTTTGGTTTTCGGCCAATCAATTGCATCTGAATTGTTCAAAGTGTATGTTTATGACATTTAATCGTACTACACCTTATCTTGTCAGTTATACAATCGACAATACCCCTTTGCAACGTATACTAACAGTTAAGGATCTAGGCGTTCTTTTTGATTCTAAACTCTGTTTCAATCTTCACATAGATACCATCGTTAATGAGGCAAAAGGTGTGCTTGGATTCATTAAACGATGGTCTTAAGAGTTTAACGATCCTTTTATAACGAAACTTCTGTACATCTCTCTTGTTCGCCCTATCCTTGAATACTGCTCTTGCATCTGGTCTCCGCAGTATAACAATAGCCAGGATCGTATTGAATCTGTTCAGAAGCAATTGTTGCTTTTTGCCTTACGAGGTTTAAATTGGGACCCTAATCTTCGGTTGTCATCCTACTCCAGCAGGCTGCTTCTTCTTAACCTTCCGTCGTTAACCAACCGTAGGACAATTCTCGGTGTTGTCTTCCTACATAAGTTGATTGTTGGCGATATAGATTCTCCTTTTCTGCTAGGGCGTCTTCAATTCTCTGTTCCGTCCAGACCAACCAGAAATTACCGCCCCTTATTCCTGTCTACGTGCACAACAGACTACGCTATGTACAATCCTTTCCGGTGGTATGTAAAAATTATAATAGTTTGCATCACGTTTTCTCTACCGAACTTTCTCTACCCCTTATAAAATCAGTGCTTTCAGAATACCTTCAGGAAGTCACTGACCATTCCCAGCTATGAGCAGGGGCATAGCTTGCCGGACAGGCTGTAAATTTCCCCCCACCAGGTCGGTGATTTCGCATTACTTTTCTCTATGTCCTATCTACTTAACACTCTATATATCTAGCTTACATTTCTTTACTTTATTAACAATCTTCTTACATTATTTTTTTCAATTTATTGCATTTTATTTATTAATATAGCAATTAATATAGCAATTATTTTTAATTTTACTTAAGAACACTTTTTTCCTACTTACACCCTTCTGCTTAGATGTAGGCTCTAATAGCGTCACTGACAAATTTAGCTGTGAAAAGGGACACAGCTGGCCGGACTGGAAACTAAAACACCTCCATCGGTCGGTGATGCTATTTAGAGAACTGTGTTATCTAACTAGGCTTTTAGCATATAATTGCATTATCTATTGTATGTATAATCTACGGAATAATGAGGAAGACACTCGTTTTGTCGACCTTAAATAAATAAATAAACACGTGCGCAGTAGTGCCCAAAATACCGAAAAACAAAACAAAAACCGATCTTAATGAAATTGTCTACAGTATATCTTATTGTACCATAGAATCCTTGTGTATTCTCAAATTGGTAGGCAATACAAGTTGGGCTATTTACTAGATTAATAGCTCTGCGGTGGTAGCGAGGAGGTGGCGACAGGTATAAAATGAAAGATACTTGATATATATACAACATTCTAGAAGCAACATATCAAGTTTGGTGACTCTAGCTCTTAAAATTAACCCAATTTGCTCTAAAAACAGGATGTCACTATCGATTTTTATCGATTGCTTTAAAACTGAGTAAGTTATCGATTATCGGAAAAAAAAAATCGTATATCATATTTTCTTCCAGAGTTATTATATTTAAAATGGGTTTCGCCCTGCTGCTGCTGCTGCTGATGCTCCAGCTGTCTGGGAGATTCAGTGACCACTTGGTATAAATTTGAAAACGAAGACGATGATGCTGCCATAGTTTCTTACTTGATGAAATAATACTCTGAGCTGAACGCTGGAATTATATTGAGGAACAGCGTTTTGTGGAGTGGAATTTTCAAATTTTAGTTTTTTAAACAGCTCGATCGATTCTAAGTGTTGAAATAATACTCTGAGCTGCGCTGATTTTATAGTCCTGCCTTTGAACGCTGAAATTTTTTTTGAAGCAATATTTTTGAGGTGCTGCATTTTGTGAAGTGGGGAATCCATTCTTTTTTAGAGTTTTTAGTTATCAATTATTAATTTTTCAAACATCTATAGGGATTCTCAATATCAAGCCCGTTGAGTAATATAATGAGTTTAAATTGCGAGCATTCATTGGTAAATTTTCTGCATCAGGTTGAGAAAATATAAGAGTTTTCTGTTTATTTTTAGGTGTAGCATACACCTGTAGTAATGGGGCAATAGCTTGCGGTTGTGTAAAACGAAAGATTGCTCATCCTCGATGGTACGAGGTGCCTACGCAGATCGAGATTGCTTACGATAACCGATAACTTACTCCTTTTCCAAGCAATTGATAAAAATCGATATCGACAGCCTGTTATTTGAGAAAATTGGGTTAATATTAAGACCAAGAATCACCAAACTTGATATGTTTACTCTTGAATAGTATATATATATGAAGAATCTTTCATTTTATACCTATCCCCAACTCCCCGCTACTACCACAAAGCTATAAATCAAGTGCATAGCCCAACTTGTATTGCACACCAATTGAAGCCACAATTTAAATGCAATTTACTTTTTGAGAATACAGAAATATTCGATGGTACATGAAAGTCAGTGGGCTTTACGAGAGCACCTGCCACGATGGCGTAATCTCACGTTTCCTAGTATAGGATTAATTTGGGCGTCAATCACCGCCCCTTGGAACATCAATTCCGCAGGTAGCAATTAAAGACACGAGTGTTTGGTTGTGACTTCTACCTTGGTTTGGAACGAGGCCCATCTAAACCTCTTCCGATCTCTGGATCACGGAACCCGGTTGTATAACGCAACTCCACGACGAGTAATGCTCTACCTGCATTTGTGTGTTAAACCACAACCACCACAATACTCCCCGAAAGGCCGCACCAATTAACCAGGACGGAACAAGTTCCGTGGGCTCCTGATTACCCGTGGTACCAGATTAAAAGCCTCTGGTCGGGCCTCGTACCCTAAAAGGATACTTCTAATTTAAACTCAAAACATTTAAGGGTTAGTGGCCCCAAAAATAATTAAAACACTGCTGCAGGGAATAGATCGCAATTGATGTAAAAAAGCAATTGACAGGTGGAACAGTATACACCATGTTCATGGCATGGTTTTCTCACTGTGACTAGCGAGGCTTATTCCTGCTTCTTCCGCAAACGACGGCATTTACAAGTTGATCATAGATCAAACCGCTAGGCGGCAAGGTAGAGTCCCCATCAAGTCCCAAAAGACTATGGCGGAGAGAGCAGAGAGCCGAGACCGCCTCTGTGTTCCCTAGCGCCCGTGGTACCAGATCAATCCTCTGGTCAGAACTCTTACCCTAAAAGGATACTTCAAGTTTTAGCTCCATGATGCTTGGGACAGACACAATGTTCAACGAGATGCCTATTCAAACACACCCCCCACGTTCGTATCCCACCATTCGTACCCCCACATTTGTACATCTACCATCCATCATCATTCATACAATTCCTTCCTGCAATTGCAAACGTCGCCTGGAAAATGCAGCTTGAGCAAACTCACTCATTCTTCTAACCCTATCACTAGTGTAGAGTGATTGACTTACATCAAACCCGCCACTAACCTCACATATGCCCATCCCCCTCAGATCTCGAAGATCTGCATTCCTTGTGCACTCACAGAGAACATGCTCCCATGTCTCTGCAGCCGAGCCACAACGGCATTCTGGACTGTCGCAAAGGCTCCTCAAATCCAAGAATGCATGGAGGGAACCGTGACCAGTCAACAGGAATCCAAGAATCAGGCAGAACCCAAAGTCTGATCGACTGCCGACAAATGTAACCTCCCGTATAAACCGATGAGTGACACGTCCATTCACACTTGTGTCCCACCTGACTTGCCAGTCAGACAGAACACACTCCTTCACCAACCTCTTGCACTCACTAAGCCCTAAACTCTAAACATCCCTATCCGCTAGCCAATCATTCTGCAGCAATGGCAGCCGCCTCTTGATCCTGTACATCAAGGCCCGCCGCCTGATCTCCAAGTCAAGAGGGGCTACTCCTAACAGTACCTGCATTGCCTCCGTGGAGACAGTGCGGCACACAGGCAAACAACCTAACAGAATAACTCTCTGGCAAGCCAGAACTTTCTTTCTGCCAACCACAGTCGTGACCGCCTTACACCATACAGACGACCCATATGCTGCACACAGGCCCCAGTCAGTCCTCAAAATACGACGCACTTGCCCCACCAAACCAAGTAGCCGGGCCTTGAGACCAGCGATATGAGGTGTGAAACACATCCTCTCGCTGAAGGTTATGCCGAGGTATTTCACCTCATTCACTCCATTTAGTCTGACAATGGGTGGTCGACTAGTTGCCAATCTGCCCTTGAGCAGCATTGACACTGTCTTGTCCATTGCTAGAGCAATGGACCCAGCACTTTCACCCCACTCATACACAGTGCGCAAGCACATACCCGCATTCGCCTCGATCTCAAGACGCAACCGACCCTCAATCAAGACGAGCAGGTCGTCCGCATACGCACAACACTAACACATCTGCTCGAGCTGCCCCAGCAAGGGGTCCATCATGAAGTTCCAAATGAATGGGCCACAGATAGATCCCTGCGAACAGCCACAAACCACATCGACGCTCACACATTCGCACCGCGATACAGCACACGCACGTCTGTCAGAGAATTAGTTCTTCCAGAGAGCTATGGTACAGTAAGATATACTGTAGAAAATTTCATTAAGATCGGTTCAGAAATTTTGTGTTATGCTAGGTGTTTTGATTGCCCATGTGTCAGCGACATGCGCAAATTCCAAGAATTTTTGTATATATGTGCACACACATAATCATGCGCGTCTGCTTTGAATTCTATTAACAGCATTGCAATTGCGATTGTTTTCAGTCGGGAGCTCCCGACTAGAACATCTTACTTGTTTTTTTATACCCTAAACCCATTAAAAATGGGTAAAAAAGGGTATATTGTATTTGTGCAAAATGTAAATGTGTGTAACTGGCAAAAGGAAGCATCTCCGACCCCATAAAGTATATATATTCTTGATCAGCATCAATAGCCGAGTCGATCTAGCCATGTCCGTCTGTCTGTCCGTATTTATGAACGCAAGGATATCAGAACCTATAAGAGCTAGAGACTTGATTTTAGCTGTGGGTCCTCCTAGTGACTACGCAGATCGAGCTTGTTTCCGATAGTCGATAACTTACTCCGTTTCCAAGCAATCGATAAGAATCAATAACGACATCCTGTTTTTTGAGCAATTTTGGTAAATAATAAGAGCTAGAGTCATCAAACTTTATATGTAGCTTCTAGAATAGTATATATATTTGCATTTGGTGTTGGAAGAAGAGGTTTCAGGGCATCCCCTAGTTGGGAGCTCCCGACTAGAACCTCTTACTTGTTCTTTGTATATATGTGTATACATAATACATGAATAATGAATTAGTTAAAAATACATATATGAATTTATAAGACTAAATGATAATACAATAGATGAATATATAAGTAAACAAGTAAGAGGTTCTAGTCGGGAGCTCCCGACTAGGGGATACCCTGAACCCTCATATTCCTACACCAAATGCAGCGCGCGCTTATAGATAGAGAGTAGCGGGGAGGTGGCGATAGGTATAAAATGAAAGATAATCGATATATATATACTTTTCTAGAAGCTACATGTCAAGTTTGGTAACTCTAGCTCTTATTATTTACCAAAATTGCTTAAAAAACAGGATATCGATATACATTTTTATCGATTACTTGGAAACGGGGCAAGTTATCGATTATCGGAAACAAACTCGATCTGCGTAGGACCTAGGAGCACCTACATCTAAAATTTCAAGTCTCTAGCTCTTATAGGTTCTGAGATCCTTGCGTTCATACATACGGACGGACGGACGGACGGACGGACAGACAGACAGACGGACATGGCTAGATCGACTCGGCTATTAATGCTGATCAAGAATATATATACTTTAGATGGTCGGAGATGCTTCCTTCTGCCTGTTACATACATTTGGATTTTGCACAAAAACATAATACCCCTTTTACCCATTTTTAATGGGTTCAGGGTATAAAAATACATAGAAGAAAACGTGCTTTAGAGAATCAAATGCTGTCCCAGCTCTCGTCTAAGAAGAGTTCTCTGGAATTAAAGAATTGCTTTTGGAGTTTTAAAGTTCATTTTGGTAAATTTACGTTTAATGGGTATGCTTTATTTTGTCTGCTGTTTGGAAAAGGGGGCGTGTGTCAAATGTGAGGGGCTCTGCTAGAGTCTGCCGTTTATCTTCATTATCATTCGCTCTGCGCCTGGACCAAGGTCATTTATTTATTTATATATTTATATATTTATTGTTTATTGCACTATTGACAGCCACCAGCTCGGGCACTGATGAGGCTCCGGCAATGCTCTGGCTGACAGTGCACGCATGGTCCTACAAATGGTTTCCGATCGCTGCTGCTGCAGCTGCCGCTGAGACCGACGCCGATATTGGCGGAGATGTGGCAGCACCAGCTGTTGCTGCGGCTGCTACTGCATGTTTTCTTTGAATTCTATCACAAGCATTGCAATTGCGATTGTGTTGTTTTCTTTTTAATTCGTTTTTTTCTCATTAAGAATTAAAACCTGGTGTGGCTGTTGAGTAGAAGCAGTCGCAAGTGTTGCGGTCAGTCGCGAGCTCGAGCCCTACCAAGAAAACTATTTTTATAGCCTGAACCCATTGAAAATGGGTATAAAGGGTATAATGGTTTTGTGCAAATGTCAACGTATGTAACAGGCAGAGGGAAGCATCTCCGACTCCATAAAGTATATATATTCTTGATCAGCATCAGTAGCCAAGTCGATCTATCCATGTATGCCCATGTCTGTCTGTCCGTATGTATGAACGCAGGGATATTAGAATCTATAAGAGCTAGAAACTTGATTGATTTTAGTTGTTGGTCCTCCAAGTGCCCGCGCAGATCGAGTTTGTTTCCGATAATCGATAACTTACTCCGCTTCCAAGCAATCGATAAAAATGGATATGGACATCCTCTTTTTTGAGCAAATTGGGAAAATATTAAGAGCTAGAGTCACCAAACTTGATATGTTTATTCTAGAATAGTATATATATATCAAGTATCTTTCATTTTATACCTATCGCCAGGTATATTATTAACCCAACTTGTATTGCCCACCAACTTAAGCCACAATTTTAATGCAATTTACTTTTTGAGAATACACAAATATTCTATGGCACAATAAGATGTACAAACTGAACGGAGCTCCCGACTAGAACCTCTTACTTGTATTCATTTCTTCTAGTGATTTAGTTTTTTTTTTTCATTGCGTTCGTAACGAAATATGCAGTAGCTTTTTCTCTAATATTGCTATCAGACGCGTTGACTCTCTCCCAAGCCTTATAAGCTTAATTTACATCAGCTATGTGCTTTTCAGCTAATTCTTTGTTTTCTGAATATGCTAAGCTGCGCCTAATGGGTTAATGCCTTTATCACCCCGCTGTAGGCGTTCTGTTAGGTTTCTGCCTGGTCCACAAAATTGATAGCCAGGTAAATGCACTTCAATCGGGAGGCTATTAATTATTTTATTAACTAGACTAGCTCCACAATAGGCTTTTGGTTTGCGACTGAATCTTTTATAAAAACAAAAAGGTCATAGCATTGAATGATATTCATTTGCGAGACTAAATTCATTAAATATGCGTTTAAAGTAGCAAACAAAGAAAATAGAACTGAGAAATATTAATTTTTTACCCAATTAAAGTAATATTCGACACAGTTTGCTATTACATAACTCAATAAGAGGATTAATTGTAGGTCCATCTAATTACGGAAAGTCAAATCTCATGATCAGCTAAAGAAAGAGTCCAAATGGATAATAATTAAAAAAATATTTACTTATTATCAAAATCAATATATCAATCGAAATATAATTCTTAAAAAATCTGGTTGCTCGAATAAAAGGAATGGGATATTTCACCTTTTCTGAGAACGAAGCTGTTAAGGATAGCTCGATAATGGTATTTGCTGATGTAGCATGTGAAAAATAAGATAATATATGTTCATATTTTTGTATGGGTCGACAAAAAAACAACGACCCATTTTATTTATACCAAACGTATACACGCATGCCAAAGCATCTTGAGCGCGATAATGCTTTATTAATAACAGTGTTCAATCAAGATCAACCTATTAAGGAGCACATTTATCGAGATCATGTGGGTGTCGATATGAATTTCAAAACATTTATACAAATTTGTCAAATATGTTGGAAAAATAAACATGGGTTCCTTTTGATTAGCAAGGATACCGCAATAGCCAATGGAAGATAAGGAATAGGATTTGATACATTTATTATAATTTAAATATTTCCATACGATAAAGTTATATTATAAATCTGTTAAATCAAGGAAACATTCGTTTCTCAAATTTTTCCAACAGTAACTTTAACTGGGAAAGAGGAAATTTACTTTTCTCCCATTGAATTGTCAACACAATACGAATGCTGTCACAACCATGCATTGCATAGACATGTCAAACAGTAGAATATTCGTATCCCGATTATTAGGAACGAGGGAACCCCAAGGGTGCCTGCGACAATTTTAGAGTGCCCGGATAGAGTAAGACTGCTGATAGTGGCAGCCGAACGCCGGCCTCAAAAGCCGAACGTTCTGTATGAAGCCGCATCTCGCTCAGCGTACAACGTCGCTGCGGCTGATGCTATTTCTTAATATATGTATGTATGTAGCTTTAAATCCTTACATCCCAAAAACATATGTGTGTAAGTTATCACCCAGCCCGCAAGGCAATTCTTATTGCAATCATAAACAACATTTCAGTATAAGTCGCTATCCCAATTACTTAGCCCTTTCAGGCTTATTAGACCCGTTTCAATCACTACGTCCACTTAACGCACAGCTGCGGCTCTGCTAACATAGATATCCAGATTCACGGCTCTAACATAAACATAACAGCGCAACCACTTATCATAAAGATTCATATTCTCATGCGCAATTCATAACGTAAACTAAAGACCCAGTCTCTAGAGCGAAACTGCTAACGTAAACAAACAGCGCAACCACTTATCATAAAGATTCATATTCTCATGCACAATTCATAACGTAAACTAAAGACCCAGTCTCTAGAGCGCAATTGCTAACGTAAACATGACTCAAAGCGTCTAGCTTACGCAAGCCACCCCCGCGAGCTTTTAAACTTTAAGGAAAGAAGCTTTAGCATAAACACAGCTGATTCGCAGCATAAGATCACCGCGAGCTTTTGAGCTTTAAGAGAATAGGCTTTATCATAACCCATTGAGCATAGAGTAATAAACAGACCAAGAGCGGAAGATTCGCTCCGAGCTTTTATTTCCGATTTAATTCTGAAGCCAGGTCGTTAAGGTTGGTCCGCAAACGCAAAATCAAACTCAAGAAATAAAGCTCATTTACCATAGGAAGCAACAACAAATCACTAGCAAAACAACAACATTGCGCACGAAAACCCATTTTTTCTTCGTCCCCCGTTGTGATCTATGAAATTCTGAAGCAAGATTTAGAGGACCTAGGAAACTCAGTGCAAAGAATAGGGACAAATAATGCCACTGTGTTCTTTGCGGGTTTCTCTGTCGTTCCTACAAGGCAGCGCGTAGAAACAACAACAGCACAATTTGGGTATTTAATTGTTGTTGCAGAGCCGAGTCTCGGCGCAAGTAGGTAGAAAATTTGAATCCCAGCAAGCCATGGCATTCAAATCAAAGGGTTACGCGCACGGCGCGTTAACATAAGAAATTATGACGTCACATTTTATGGAATTCTATTTCTAGTCTTGAGTAATATATATTTCTACCTTTATTACGTACATTTAAATTATTTATGAATAGGGTCCTTTATAATAAATAATTGATTGACATATGTAATCATTTTAATTACGAAATGATCGCACGGGAAAAGCCTTAGGCTGTGACGTCACATGCGCAACAGAATATTGCAATCTTCTTAAGTTCATAGACTTCCCTTGGCTTGGCAGACACATACATATGTGCAGATTTGCACCAATATGTGTGCGATGAGACACACATACAACAACTATTTGGCGCGTCGCGGCATTGATACCCTTATTTATAGAAATGGTATATAATGTTTCAAGAAAACAATTATTATTGATTGTACTAATAGTTGCACACTAAATACGATATTATATATACATATGAGAAGGTTAGTGGTACTTAGTTACAGAACTTATGAATAGTTAAAATACCCTATTTTGAGCAAGAGTGCCTTGCTGATTGAAAAATGAAAAATTATAAAATCTGCCGGGCTGCTTGCAAGTTGAAAGCAAGTGGAGAAGAAGAAGGCATGACTTTGTGACTTTGCGAATAATAGGCATAGCAGTGTTTAGAAACAACCACAATGAGTTAGAAGGGTGCAGAATCTAAGATCATAGGCTGTAGCCTCATACAAAAAAGGGATAGAATTTGTGGTGTGCTTTTTTCATTGTCGAGTCGTTTGTTTTGATTATTTGTTGTTGGTTCTCCTGGAAAATTTTTTGAAGTTGTCATTGAATTTTGGGCATCGGCAGAAGTAGCTGCAGACAGCCGGGCGTTGTGTTTGCAATTTTTGTTTGCAACCTCGCTATCGCTCTGTTTCGAAAAAGAGCTTTTGATCCAAAAGCCTCCTCTGTCTCTTTATTACTCAATGACTTGCAGCATAAGTTCACAATTGTACTTTAGTTCTAATCTTGGATTCAAATAAATCGGAAGCCTTCGGCCTCCCACTTAAAAAAAATATTTTTTTCAATTAGTAGCCACTAATCGGTTAATTAGCGCCCAACGTGGGGCTCGCGATTATAAACACAAAAAAAGGATAGTTAAAAGAAACAAAATCCTTAGTGATTCGCGAGTGAGCAAAAGTGCCGATTTATCAGTCCAAGATTGTCTCAAAAGAGCATTAAAAATTTTCTAAGAACGAAAATATCGAGTGCCTCTAAAAGAAACATTAAAAATTTCCGACGAACGGAAATACCCTGTTTCTGAAAACTTGAAGAGTAGTGAAAATACCCTGAGCTGGAAATATTGATTATTCACAAGACTTAAAAATGAAATCAAATTTTCCCATTCAAGTTAAATGAAAACATTCCAAAAAATTAATCGATCAAAGAAGCGAAACAAATATTTTCGCCAACAAAATTTTTTTTTCACCAATCAAAAACTTTTAACCTAATAAAAAATATCACGTCAACCTGAGACCCCCATAAAAGAAGACCCTAAAACCCAGAAGGAAGGAAGAAAGGAAGGAAGGACGACTTGAACGACATATGTATAATCACCCATAAAGAAAGACCTTTTAAGTGAGCCATCATCATTTACTTTAAAAAGAAATTTTTTTTACTTAAGTAATGAGAGTTTAAATTTGTGTAAGCATTTGTTAGAATAATAAGTGTTATAAACTGGATAACCATATAGAAAGTTTAATTGAAGATTTTCAAAATTTAAAAATGGCTAACAATAATAACTTGACAGCTGATTTGGTAACTCAGTTGATTGCAACTCAGACCAGAGCGCTTCAAGAGCAAATTGCAGAATTGAAGTTACAAATCACTCTCTCATCTAATAATGAACAAGAATATAAGATTACTGAAATAAATGACCTAATTCGTTGCGATGAATCTTTTGATGTTATCAAGTCCATACCAGAATTCTCAGGCAGCTATAATGCATATGTTAGTTGGCGCGAAGCCGCTTGCTGTGCCACGCGAATGTATATAGAAGGAAGTAGAAAGTACGTAGGTGCTTTAACAATATTAAGAAATAAAATAACAGGTAAAGCTAATGACACATTGACTAATCACGGTACCGTTCTTAATTTTGAGGCTATACTTGCAAGGTTGGATTTCGCCTACAGTGATAGACGATCAATCTATATAATAGAACAGAAGCTAAGTATTTTACGACAGGGTAACTTATCCGTTCTCGAATACTACAATTTAGTTAATAAAAAACTAACCCTTTTGATAAACAAAACTATTATGACGTATGGTGACAAAGCCCACATCATTACAGAAATGAATAAGAAAAACAGAGACAACGCTTTAAGAATTTTCATCACAGGTCTTAACGGTTCTTTATCAGAGGTTTTGTTCTCCCTTAAACCTGAAAATTTGCCTAATGCTTTGGCAAAAGCTCAGGAACTGGAAGCGAATTACCAAAGAGCTAACTTCGCTTACCACCATCTCGCAAATACCCATCAACGTAACAATCTAAACCCAGGGCATAACAATCAGCAAAAGAAAGCTGAATCCCCAAAACAACCTAATAAAAGATATGACAATCACTTAAGGTTCAATCAAGTTCCACAAAATCAAATTTTTGCGCAAAGCAACAAGACTCCTCAACCTCCACCGGAGCCCATGGATGTAGACAAATCCATACAACTACAGAATACACCTTATCCGTATCCCCAAAATCGAAATTCGGCTCATCTAAAGAAACGGGAATACGCTCCCCCTTCGGTTCAGCAACCTAACAAACTCATGCGTATCAATAATCTCGAGGAAGACCATTTTTTAGAAGAAGAGGGGGAGAACTCCCCTACATTTTCAGAATAGACAAAAAAATAAATAAAATTTTAAAAATATTAATTGACACCGGTGCCACCGCTTGTTATATAAACAAGTAAGAGGTTCTAGTCGGGAGCTCCCGACTAGGGGATACCCTGAACCCTCATACTCCAACACCAAATGCAGCGCGCGCTTATAGATATAGAGTAGCGGGGAGGTGGCGATAGGTATAAAATGAAAGATAATCGATATATATATACTTTTCTAGAAGCAACATGTCAAGTTTGGTAACTCTAGCTCTTATTATTTACCAAAATTGCTTAAAAAACAGGATATCGATATACATTTTTATCGATTACTTGGAAACGGGGCAAGTTATCGATTATCGGAAACAAACTCGATCTGCGTAGGATCTAGGAGCATCTACATCTAAAATTTCAAGTCTCTAGCTCTTATAGGTTCTGAGATCCTTGCGTTCATACATACGGACGGACGGACGGACGGACGGACGGACGGACGGACGGACGGACAGACAGACGGACATGGCTAGATCGACTCGGCTATTAATGCTGATCAAGAATATATATACTTTATGGGGTCGGAGATGCTTCCTTCTGCCTGTTACATACATTTGGATTTTGCACAAAAACATAATACCCCTTTTACCCATTTTTAATGGGTTCAGGGTATAAAAAGGGTATATACGATAACGCAGAAGAATTAGTTATAAAAAAAAGAATTAAAACTGTAAATGGCTACAGTATCATAACTCATTTTCATAACATAAACATATTTGGCAAACGCCACAGATTTTATGAAATTAATAATCTAGACGCGGATCTATTAGTCGGTTATAATCTACTGAAGGAGATTAAGGCAGTAATCGACTTGTCAAAGGGAACTTTGTTTTATAATAACAAAAAGGAAAATATTAATTTTACAAAACATGTCCAAGAAACGGTTGGCCATTTTAAAAGTTCAGACGAAGCCTATAACGTTGCTTCGTATTTGAACTACCAAAGTGGGAAATGTAAATCATTTTCTTTATTTAATGTATCCGATACAGAATCATCGTCTTTAAGTGACGCTGATAACCCACGTATCGAAAAAACTAAAGTTGACGATATTCTTAATGAAGGAAAGCTAAAGAAATTAAAACTCAAAAAGAGCAGACGTCGAAAGATGTCGGTATCCTCTACAACAAGTTCTTCTTTAAGCAAAATAAATCATTCCATTAATGAAATGGATAATTTGAATATCCTTGAGCAACAAGTCGTTCAACAAATAGAAACAAAGCATTCTCAGATTCAAACATGTCTCCCTTTTAGAACAGATATTAGAGGAGAGATAAGAACATTAAACGAAAATGCAATTTACAGTAAACAATATCCTTATCCTCATTCAGCTAACAATTTTGTTAGTCACGAAATAAACAGGATGTTAAATGAAAATATAATAAGGCCCAGCAGAAGTCCTTATAATGCCCCGGTATGGGTAGTAGGAAAAAAAGGTTTTAATGAAGATGGAACGCCTAAGAATCGATTGGTAATAGATTTTAAGAAACTGAATAACGATACAATCCCCGATAGGTATCCAATGCCTGATCCTTCAGTCATTCTATCCAACCTAGGCAAAGCTAAAATGTTTTCGACAATTGACTTAGAATCGGGATTTCATCAGATTCTAATGAAAGAAGAAGACATCGAAAAAACAGCTTTTTCCATTAACAATGGAAAATATGAATTTCTTCGCTTGCCATTTGGGCTTGCGAACGCGCCAAGCATCTTTCAGAGAGCAGTGGACAACATATTACGTGAAAAAATCGGAAAAACTTGTCACATTTATATGGACGACATAATAGTTTTTTCGAATACTCCGCAACAACATTTTAATGATTTACAAGAAATCATTGAAATTCTATTCAAAGCAAACATGAAAATATCCTTGGAAAAATCAAAATTCTTTAGAAAAGAAATAGAATTTTTAGGATACATAGTATCATACAATATCATTAAAACTGATCCGAAAAAAATAGAATCAATCATGAAATACCCTCCTCCTAATAATTTAAGGGAATTACGAGGTTTTCTTGGCTTAACAGGCTACTACAGGAAGTTTGTAAAAAACTACGCGACTATAGCAAAACCACTCACTATATTGTTACAGGGACAGAACGGTATGGTTTCAAAACAAATGTCCAAAAAAACAGAAATATCTCTAGACGAAGAAGCAATCTCTGCGTTTGAAAATTTAAAATCACACTTGATTGCAAACATCGAACTAACCCAGCCAGATTATACAAAAAAGTTCGTCCTCACCACAGACGCTTCCGACATCGCCATAGGCGCATTCCTTTCACAGGAAAACAAACCAATCACCTTTGTTTCAAAAACCTTAAATAAAACAGAAAGAAATTACGCCACAAATGAAAGGGAACTATACGCCATTGTATGGGCATTAAAAAACCTTAGGAACTACTTGTATGGTGTTACAAATTTAGAAATCCAAACAGACCATCAACCACTTTCTTTTGCAGTTTCTGCACGAAACCCTAACTCAAAAATGAAAAGATGGCATGCTTTCATAGAAGAATTTTCCCCTAAAATATTTTACAAACCAGGATCTACCAATGTCGTCCCTGACGCGTTATCAAGGGTAATGATCAATCATATTTCCAATGAAAGTAATCTCGTGTCCGAAGAAGAACCGTCGTCCGATAATGAAACTATCCATTCAGCCGACAGTAGTTATAAAAGCGTAATTGAAGAAACACACAAACCATTGAACCAATTTAAACAACAATTACTCGTTTCTAAAAACAACATAACAGTTCATGAAAAATATGAAGTTTTCAACAAAACAAGACATATTATAGAATACGACACAGTACACAATTTAATAATCATACTTAAAGAATTTCTTCAACCAAACCTGACTACAGGAGTTCATTGCAGTCTCGAAGATTTATACGAAATCCAAAACTCATTAAAAAACACTTTCAACAACAAATTTTTATTTACTAAAAAGTTTGTCCTAGACATCAAAAACAAAAATGACCAAGAAATTATAATAGAAGAAATACATGCTCGTGCTCATAGAGGCTTGGACGAAAATTTTAAGCAAATTCTCAAATACTATTATTGGCCAACACTATATAAAACCCTTAAGCAACACATACGCTACTGCGAAATTTGTAATAAAAATAAACATAACAGAAACCCTAAGCAAATTCCTATTTCTAAAGCCCCTATTCCGGAGAGAGAAGGTGAACAATTACATATTGACATTTTTTATGCTCAAAAATTAACATTCTTGACATGCCTAGACGCATATTCTAAATTTATAGTGATTAAGGAAATCAATGACAAATCAGATATGGCAAACAAAGTGTTGGAGCTTATCCAAACTTTTCCTTTCGCTAAATCCATAATGATGGACGACGAACCTACGTTTTCTTCGACACAATTCAAATCGTCAATGTCTCGTTCAGGTATAGCGATTTATCATGCAGACCCCAGACACAGTTTAAGCAACGGTCAGGTAGAAAGAGTGCATTCAACAATTATCGAAATTTCTCGTTGTATTTAAGAAGAATACAATATAATGGATCATTCCGAAGTCGTATACCGAGCAGTAAAAGAGTATAACAACTCAATTCAATCGACAACTCAACAAAAACCATGTGACATAATATTTAACAAAATAGAACACCCAAAATTGTCAGAAAAATTAAAATCAGCCGAAGCCAAAATGTTAGAGTACCATAATAAAAAGAGGTCACCAAAAAATTACCAAGTAGGTGAAAAAATTTATGAGAAAAAACATGGCGAACGAAACAAACTACAACCTAGATTTAAAAAACAGGTAGCTAAAGAAGACTTAGGAAATAAAGTCAACATAAACAATAGGGATCGTATTATTCACAAAGACAATATCAAATTCTAACCTATTTTATGTTTTTTTTTAATGTATTTTTAGAATGCACATTTTATGTATCTTATCTGTTTTACTGCCGTTTTGCGGTGCAGACATTATTAATTATTCAAATGATGACTATGTCCTACTTGAGGATGCAGATAATCTTTTTTTATACGAAGCATACGGAGAAGTTTTTCACGTTACTAATCTAAGTTTTTATAACGATATTTTTGAAAAAGAATTAAATTTTTTTAAAAACAAAAACAATACAATTGATTGGGAAGTAACCTTGGAATTGCATTTAATCAAAACACTCCTTTCTGAACTTACACCTCACAAAATTGCCAAACGTAGTATCAATGAACTAGGCACAATTTTTAAATGGATCACAGGAACACCAGACCATGATGACATGATAACTATTCAAACTAAAATCAATGAACTTGTTCAAAACAATAATAAGCAAAATCAAATCAATTCTGCAATTTTCAAAGAAGTCACTAAAATCGAAAATCTTTTAAGAGATATTAAATTTAATCAGGAATTATTTATAAAAAAATATCGACTTAAGTTGTTATCACTTGACCTACAAAATCTGCTGGATACTATCACATTTTCCAAAGCCAGAATATTGAATCCAAAAATCTTAAATAAACAAGACATGATAAATATATTTAATCACGAAACACTCAATATCACCCTAATCGATCTTTTAGACATTTCCTCTTTTTCGATCGTTTCATACCAAGGTTTAATCATAGTTTATATAAAATACCCTACAATCAATTACAATTGTAAGTTATACCACGCTAAAGCCATATCCCAAACAGATGGAAAATTGTTCGTTAACGACAAAATTGCTAAATGTAATAACACGTTTTACCTCATTGACAACTTTAAATGAGAAATTTATAATAGTTTTGCCCACATTAATTTTGAACCAAACTGTTTTGTAAATCTCCTTAATAAAAAATTTACAAGTTGTATAAAATTATCCGAAAAAAATAAACCAATAGAATTTATAACAGACGGCGCTATTTTAGTATCAGGCACAAACTCTATTAACGAAACCTGGCTTACAGGCATTTACCTTGTTACATTTAAAACCATAGTAACCATAAACAATGTTTTTTACACCAATGTAAAAGAAAAAATTCTTAATTATGTAAAACTCAATAAATTCACAAACTACTTAGTTAGTGAATATCAAGTTACTAATAATACTGAACTCCAATTAGAAAATACAAATATACTATCAAAAATTGTTATAAAATATATTGTTATAAATCCCCTCAAAATTCTGAAATTGAAATCGTCAAGTAATCAAAAGTACCATAACACTCAAACTACAGAAACAGAGCTTGACATATTAAACCAATTAAACGAACAAATTCAATCTTTAAAAAGAAATCATTAAGAATCGGGGACGATTCTTTTTAAGAAAGGGAGGAGTTATCACCCAGCCCGCAAGGCAATTCTTATTGCAATCATAAACAACATTTCAGTATAAGTCGCTATCCCAATTACTTAGCCCTTTCAGGCTTATTAGACCCGTTTCAATCACTACGTCCACTTAACGCACAGCTGCGGCTCTGCTAACATAAATATCCAGATTCCCGGCTCTAACATAAACATAACAGCGCAACCACTTATCATAAAGATTCATATTCTCATGCGCAATTCATAACGTAAACTAAAGACCCAGTCTCTAGAGCGCAATTGCTAACGTAAACATGACTCAAAGCGTCTAGCCATTGAGTAATAAAGAGACAGAGGAGGCTTTTGGATCAAAAGCTTTTTTTTTGAAACAGTTCTCGAGCGATAGCGAGGTTGCAAACAAAAATTGCAAACACAACTCCCGGCTGTCTGCAGCTACTTCTGCCGATGCCCAAAATTCAATGACAACTTCAAATCATTTTCCAGGAGAACCAACAACAAATAATCAAAACAAACGACTCGACAATGAAAAAAGCACACCACAAATTCTATCCCTTTTTTGTATGAGGCTACAGCCTATGATCTAAGATTCTGCACCCTTCTAACTCATTGTGGTTGTTTCTAAACACTGCTATGCCTATCATTCGCAAAGTCACAAAATCATGCCTTCTTCTTCTCCACTTGCTTTCAACTTGCAAGCTGCCCGGCAGATTTTATAATTTTTCATTTTTCGATCAGCAAGGCACCCTTGCTCAAAAAAGGGTATTTTAACTATTCATAAGTTCTGTAACCAAGTACCACTAACCTTCTCATATAAACATTTTTATCTAATCTCTGAGAAATATATAATATCGTATTTAGTGTGCAACTATTAGTGCAATCAATAATAATTGTTTTCTTGAAACATTCTATACCATATCTATAAATAAGGGTATCAATGCCTCGACGCGCCAAATAGTTTTTGGCATGTGTGCCTCATCTCACACACATTGGCAAAAAATATGCATGTTTGTGTTTTCGAAGCCAAGGGAAGTATATGAATTTAAGAAGATTGCAATATTCTGTTGCGCATGTGACGTCACATATTCTAAGCATCACAAGAAATGAAATTCTTTAAAACGTGACGTAATAGTATATGATGTTGACGCGCCGTATGCGTAACCCTTTGAGTTGAATGGCATGGCATTCAAATTTTCTACCTACTTGCGCCGAGACTCGGCTATGCAACAACAATTTAATACCCAAATTGTGCTGTTGTTGTTTCTACGCGCTGCCTTGTAGGAACGACAGAGAAACCCGCAAAGAACACAGTGGCATTATTTGTCCCTATTCTTTGCATTGAGTTTCCTATGTCCTCTAAATCTTGCTTCAGAATTTCATAGATCACAACGGGGGACGAAGAAAAAATGGGTTTTCGTGCGCAATGTTGTTGTTTTGCTAGTGATTTGTTGTTGCTTCCTATGGTAAATGAGCTTTATTTCTGGAATTTGATTTTGCGTTTGCGGACCAACCTTAACGACCTGGCTTCAGAATTAAAACGGTAATAAAAGCTCGGAGCGAATCTTCCGCTCTTGGTCTGTTTATTACTCTATGGCATAAACCCATTGAGTAATAAAGAGACAGAGGAGGCTTTTGGACCAAAAGCTCTTTTTCGAAACAGTTCACGAGCGATAGCGAGGTTGCAAACAAAAATTGCAAACACAACGCCCGGCTGTCTTCAGCTACTTCTGCCGATGCCCAAAATTCAATGACAACTTCAAAACATTTTCCAGGAGAACCAACAACAAATAATCAAAACAAACGACTCGACAATGAAAAAAGCACACCACAAATTCTATCCCTTTTTTGTATGAGGCTACAGCCTATGATCTTAGATTCTGCACCCTTCTAACTCATTGTGGTTGTTTCTAAATACTGCTATGCCTATCATTCGCAAAGTCACAAAGTCATGCCTTCTTCTTCTCCACTTGCTTTCAACTTGCACGCAGCCCGGCAGATTTTATAATTTTTCATTTTTCGATCAGCAAGGCACCCTTGCTCAAAATAGGGTATTTTAACTATTCATAAGTTCTGTAACCAAGTACCACTAACCTTCTCATATGTATATATAATATCGTATTTAGTGTGCAACTATTAGTACAATCAATAATAATTGTTTTCTTGAAACATTCTATACCATTTCTATAAATAAGGGTATCAATGCCTCGACGCGCCAAATAGTTGTTGGTATGTGTGCCTCATCTCACACACATTGGCAAAAAATATGCATGTGTGTGTTTTCGAAGCCAAGGGAAGTATATGAATTTAAGAAGATTGCAATATTCTGTTGCGCATGTGACGTCACATATTCTAAGCATCACAAGAAATGAAATTCTTTAAAACGTGACGTAATAGTATATGATGTTGACGCGCCGTATGCGTAACCCTTTGAGTTGAATGGCATGGCATTCAAATTTTCTACCTACTTGCGCCGAGACTCGGCTATGCAACAACAACATTAGAACCCAAATTGTGTTGTTGTTGTTTCTACGCGCCGCCTTGTTAGAACGACAGAGAAACCAGCAACAAACACAGTGGCATTATTTGTCCCTTTTCTTTGCACTGAGCTTCGTATGTCCTCATCATCGCGCAGAAACTTTTGATCAAGACGGACGACGAAAAAAAAAAATGGGTTTTCATGCGCACTGTTGTTGTTTTGCGAGTGATTTGTTGTTGCTTCCTATAGTAAATGGTGAAGGCCCATTGAGTAATAAAGAGACAGAGCTGAAAGCGTGCTCCGAGCTTTTTTTACCGTTTTGAAAACCCCGAGAGGTACATCGGGTTGGTCCGCAAACGCAAAATCAAACCCAAAAATAAAGCTCATTTACTATAGGAAGCAACAACAAATCACTCGCAAAACAACAACAGTGCGCATGAAAACCCATTTTTTTTTTCGTCGTCCGTCTTGATCAAAAGTTTCTGCGCGATGATGAGGACATACGAAGCTCAGTGCAAAGAAAAGGGACAAATAATGCCACTGTGTTCTTTGCGGGTTTCTCTGTCGTTCCTACAAGGCAGCGCGTAGAAACAACAACAGCACAATTTGGGTACTAATGTTGTTGTTGCAGAGCCGAGTCTCGGCGCAAGTAGGTAGAAAATTTGAATCCCAGCAAGCCATGGCATTCAAATCAAAGGGTTACGCGCACGGCGCATTAACATAACAAATTATGACGTCACATTTTATGGAATTCTATTTCTAGTCTTGAGTAATATATATTTCTACCTTTATAACTTACATTTAAATAATTTATTAATAGGGTCCTTTATAGTAAATAATTTATTGACATATGTAATCATTTTAATTACGAAATGATCGCACGGAAAAAGCCTTAGGCTGTGACGTCACATGCGCAACAGAATATTGCAATCTTCTTAAGTCCATAGAGTTCCCTTGGCTTGGCAGACACATACATATGTGCCGATTTGCACCAATATGTGTGCGATGAGACACACATACAACAACGATTAGGCGCGTCGCGGCATTGATACCCTTATTTATAGAAATGGTATATAATGTTTCAAGAAAAAAATTAATAATAATTGTACCAATAGTTGCACAGTAAATACGAAATTATATTTTTCATAGACATTGGATAAAAATGTATTTATAAGAAGTTTCCAATTAGTAGCCACTAATCGGTTAATTTGTATGCATGTGCCTCACTCTCACTCATTGCTTTGCGCAGTTCTCAGAAAACCACGAGATCTACACACATACTTATATATGTTTGTGTTATGTTGATGTGCGCAAAGTATATCGCGAGCCCGATATATTTTCTTCAATTGTGTGCCCTTTGTGCAGTGGTAGCAAAAGGCACACAAATTCAAATGCTTTATCATGTATTTCTTCGTCCAGTTAGACAAAATGAGAAGAATTTGATCTATTTTTATTTGTTGAACAATTAATTGACCAAAATAATATATTTGTATTTATTTCTTGTTTACTGTGTGGACCTTTTTTTCTTAAAATAAAAAAATATCTAAGTCGTATTTCTGCAAAAATTCTACGAACAGGCCAAAAATTGAACATTCTCAAATTTTGCGACTTGCTGCTTGTGCACATGCACACTCTTTAGAGGAAGCAGTCGTGTGATATTACAAAAGGGTTTGGCATGTTCATGTGCAAAATTGCTAATTTCCATGCTTGTTGTTGGTAAGGGTACTTGAACGTTGGCATGTGTGCATGAAAACTGTTTGGGCCTGGCAAGCACACACACGAACACACTTTTCTTGGTTGCTTGACTGTTCGATGCGAATTTGGGAAGATTTGAAGTTTTTGATATTTCTGAATTTCGAGCTCCACACACACACACAAATGTCTCCGACTGAAACTTCCGATCGATAAAAGTATCATCGGCTTCGCGGACGACGTGGCTCTTGTATCCGTCGGCAAGGAATTGAAGTACGTAGAGGAATCGTGCAACCACAGCATCGATGGTGTACACCAATGGCTGGCAGCAGCTGGACTCAAGCTGGCGGCCCATAAAACAGAAGCGGTGTTAGTCAGGGCCGGAAGAAGGTAGATCTAGCGCACATAAGAGTCGGCAGCGCTGTAATAGAATCAGCGAGGGCGTTAAAATACCTGGGCGTCATGCTAGACACAAGGATGTCGTTCAGAGAGCACATGGAGTGTGTGCACAAAAAAGCAGCAGAATCCTGTCGAGCGCTATCCAGGGTTATGCTGAACACCCGAGGAGCAAAACAGCAGAGACGCCGTCTTTTCATGACCGTATATAAAGCGGTAATGATTTACGCGTCCCCCATCTGGAACAGAGCAATAGCTGTTCCTAGCTACAGCCGGGCGTACATTCTATATATCTCCTGAGCACTATAAGGGTCAGCTGCACATTCCGGATGGTATCAGACGAAGCAGCGCTGGTTATCGCAGGGATGGTCCCGCTTAATGAACTGGCAACCGAAGCGGTAGTTTGCTACTGAGATCTTAATGGAAACAGCACAGCATACTCGGTTCGCACTGCACCAAGGATGCAGAGCATGGAACGATGGCAAGCGTTGGGATCGCTCAAGTAAAGGACGCTGGACACATAGGTTTATCCCAAACTTGGAGCCTGCAGAAACCGCAAGTATGAAAACACTAAAAACTTGACGCAGCTCCCATCTGGCCATGGATGCTTCAGGAGCTACTTGAATCGTAGAGGACGCCACAAAACATAATTCTGATGAAAGAATAAGGAAAAAGGAATATCATACTAATACACCCTATTTTCAATCAATTAATGTTTGTCGAACTACAATTCAAAACCAAGATTCATATGCTTTACCACATGAAAGTTTCATCAGCATAGAAGGTTCGGTTACTACGGCTGCCAATATATCAGCTGCTACCGGTAAAGTTTAAAATAACTGGATGGCATATTCATTTGATGAAATTTGATATGAGCTAAATGAAACTGAAAATGGATTGCACTCGATTGCTTGGAGTTATTTCAACCATAAAATACTATTACCTTTAAATAATTTAGAGAGTGCTTGAGAACGCTGGATGGGATAGAGGCGGAACTCGCTAAACCCTTAGTGATAAGGTTTTTTTTAATATTTTTATGTACTTCTTAAATGTTTACTTTGCCTTGCTGAAAATTGTTTTATTTTTTTTTTATTTATTTATTTATTAATGGTCGACAAAACGAGTGTATTATGAAAATGTAATGTTAAAAGCCTAGTTAGAGTAAAATAAGGAGAGAAGTTATTAATAAAGTAAAGGAATTTAAACAAGATTTATAGAATGTAGATAGGATAGAGAGATAATAATAGGAAATTCACCGACCCGGTGGGGGAAAATTTATAGACGGTCCGGCAAGCTATGCAAAATATTATAAAAAAATTCTATTATATAATGACCGACTGAATAGCTCAACGAGTGAACTAAATGACCGATTTATTTTACTAATCACTGATAAAATTCAGAATTTCATTTTATTGACCCGCTTAATCGAACTTGGTCTGAACAAAACGACACAACTCTACCCCACACACTTGGAATGTTAAGCTAGCACCTAATAGAACATCCTCGATTTGCATTAAAAGTTCATTTGAACTCAGAAATATATCTATACGATGGTTTAAATTTAATTTTTGAGCGCTTAATTTCAGATTTTTTATGAAAGAGTCTCAACTACCGCTAACGTCTCAAGAATTTGAGCACAATGCCCCATTGTTGTTGTCGACTTATCATATCATATTCTCAGTTGAGAGTGATTGACGTGTTTTACTTGTGCTCCAAGATTTTTATATATTTTTGCGCTTCAATCCTGTTTTTTATTTCTTAATTTTGCATTTTTTGTGTATTATTTAAAAAGCTTTTATAAATTGTGCAAAGTGTTATCTGTTGTGCAGCGTAAGTTTGTTTATTATTGCATTTATAAAAGGCGGCGTCAGTTCCGTGTTGTTGTTATTGCCTGTTTTTGATTCTTTTGCTTTAGTGCTTCCCTGTGCATACACTTGTATGTGCGTGTGTTCGCTGCTGCATATTTCTGCTTGTGCATCGCGCTCTCGCAATTGCTATTGCTTTTCGCTCCAAGCAATTTGTTTGTGTACGATAATTGTTTTTTGAGTGTTTACTTGCTCTATTTTTGTGCACCGTTTTCGTTTTGCTCTGCGCTCTCACAACTTGGATACTCTTGTAGCAATTATGTCGTGCTGTAAGAAACCTTGCACGTTCAAGCAGGCTGATGATTCTGCACAGCCGCAATTTGTTTATTGCTGGCTGTGTGAAAACATGATGCATGCTAAATGTGCAGGTCTCACAGGGCGTGATTGCGACAAGATCGCTGCAGTTGCCAAGAAGGGCTTGCGTTGGTCGTGCCCAGATTGCATCGACAAGCAAATTGATTTCTCCAGGATGTATAATTCTGTGAGAAATCAATTTTTAAAATTGAATAATGTGGCTAAGCAGCTGTTGAGTAATTTTGACTCGAGTTTTGAGTTGCTTGCCAAATAATAAATTCGAGTCTCCAACCAATCGCCGGTTGGAGCCTTAACTTTTGCAATTGCCCTCTACGTCTGTTCAGACACTCACGCCTTTCTTGTCCCTACCGAAAAGCTTTTTAATCTATCTCTTGAATCTTCTGTCTTTCCATCTCTTTGGAAAGAATCTTATATCATTCCTCTCCACAAGAAAGGTGGAAAGTCTGATATACAAAATTACAGGGGCATTGCAAAACTGTCCGCTATTCCTGAATTATTAGAAAAAATAATCCCTTCGAATTTGCAGCATTTCTGCAAATCAGTTGTTTCCCCTGTTCAACATGGATTCGTAATGAATTGGTTACTGGTTTACTTTCTTTGGTAAATGATGCTTTTCTTTCGAAAATGCAAACTGATGTTATTTACACTGACTTCAGTTAGGCGTTTGACTCTGTCCACCATGACATTTTACTTTTTAAATTTGACCGAATAGGTTTCCCTCCATCTCTTTTGCTTTGGACTAATTCTTATTTAAGAGTAATGCTGAGGCTGACTACCTCTAAACAGGTTCACGTTACTTCTGGTGTTCCTCAAGGTAGTCGTCATCTTGGACCTTTACTCTTTACCCTTTTTATAATTTATCTCCCCTCTGTTATATCACATGATCGTGTACTCATGTATGCGGATGATGTGAAACTAATTCTATCATACACTAATCCCCTACATCATTCTCGCCTACAAGACGATTTGAACTCTATGCAACTTTGGTGTTCGGCCAACAGTTAAGGATCTAGGCGTTCTTTTTGATTCTAAACTCTGTTTCAATCTTCACATAGATACCATCGTTAATGAGGCAAAAGGTGTACTTGGATTCATTAAACGATGGTCTAAAGAGTTTAACGATCCTTTAATAACGAAACTTCTCTACATCTCTCTTGTTCGCCCTATCCTTGAATACTGCTCTTGCATCTGGTCTCCGCAGTATAACAATAGCCAGGATTGTATTGAATCTGTTCAGAAGCAATTTCTGCTTTTTGCCTTACGAGGTTTAAATTGGGACCCTAATCTTCGGTTGTCATCCTACTCCAGCAGGCTGCTTCTTCTTAACCTATCGTCGTTAACCAACCGTAGGACAATTCTCGGTGTTTTCCTTCTACATAATTTGATTATTGGCGATATACATTCTCCTTTTCTGCTAGGGCGTCTTTAATTCTCTGTTCCGTCTAGACCAACCAGAAATTACCGCCCTTTATTCCTGTCTACGTTCACAACAGACTACGCTATGTACAATCCTTTCCGGTGGTATGTAAAAATTATAATAGTTTGCATCACGTTTTCTCTACCGAACTTTCTCTACCCCTAATAAAATCGTTGGTTTCAGGATACCTTCGGGAAGTCACTGACCATTCCCAGCTATGAGCAGGGGCATAGCTTGCCGGACAGGCTGTAAATTTTCCCCATTACTTTTCTCTATGTCCTATTTACTTAACACTCTATATATCTAGTTTACATTTCTTTACTTTATTAACAATCTTCTTACTTTCGTTTTTCCTATTTATTGTATTTTATTAACTAATATAGCAAACTAAGATTATTTTTAATTTTACTTAAGAACACTTTTTTCCTACTTACACCCTTCTGCTTAGATGTAGGCTCTAATAGCGTCACTGACAAATTTAGCTGTGAAAAGGGGCACAGCTGGCCGGACTGGAAACTAAAACACCTCCATCGGTCTGTGATGCTATTTAGAGAACTGTGTTATCTAACTTGTCTTTTAGCATATAGTTCCATTATCTATTGTATGTATAATCCACTGAATAATGAGGCAGACACTCATTTTGTCGACCATTAATAAATAAATAAATAATAATAAAAAAAAAAAATAATAAAAACGGGTGTGGTTTGATGTTCGAATTTCTATAGACTTAGCAATAGGAAATACTTCAACGTGTGATGCTGACTGTCTACTTGTCCATGACCACTGTGGTTCCCATTCAAATCAGCATGATTTGTGCAGCTATCAAGCGGGCTAATGTCTGAACTATTTCATATCGGACTATTTTAAATAGTTTAATAATGATGTCTACAAAAAAAAAAATATATATAATATATATATATATATATACACACGCACACAACGCCGTGTGGAAGCGGCCTATAAAATATTACCACAGCTAGCCACTGCTGGTCGACAGAGCCGACTGAAATGTCACGGGGATGTAATTGCTCGGAGAGGTGCATCTAGTAGGCGAAAAGATTCTGAATGCCATTAACCTGACAATGCCCAGATCGATTCCTTTCCTGGGTAATTAAAGCATCTCGTGACCTCTGGTCGTGGCTGGGCGGCAAGTTAATACGGAAAAGCGTCCATTTGGTCCCCTAAGCTCTATTATAGACCTCACCCTGCTCAGCAGCTCACTTTATAGGCTAACCACATGGAAAGTCAGCGACGAATTTACATTCAGCGACCACCAAGCAGAACATTTCGAGATCTATGGGAGAGGACAGCAAAAACTGCAGCCCAAAACAACAGGCCTTAATTGAAAGGACAACTGCCTAATCGAGGAATCTACACGGATTCCCTACGCCATGATCAATGGACTTGGACCACGGGGTTACCAGAAGACATGGTGCGGCAGCTCATGGACAACATCTCGGATGCATGCGACTTTTCCATGCTCAGGAGGAAGCCAAACAAACCACCTTGTTACTGGTGGAACGAGGAAATAAGCAACCTAAGGAAGGCATGATTACGTGCGAGGAGGCGCTCTCAACGAGTCCGAGGCCACTCAGACTTTGCATCTATGCTGGCGGGCGGGCAGCCAAGCGAGACCTCAAGAGAACTATTAATGAAAACAAATCTATCTATTTCCAGCAAATATGCGATGAGGCCGATGTAAGCCCGTGGCCCCACGGGCACGATGCAGGACAATCTGTCTACTGGACACGGCGGGAAAGTTGCTGGGGACGATCGTGTACAACCGACTACTTAGTGTTGTTGAAGAGAAAGAGGCCCTGTCCGAAGAGCAATATGGATTTTGCAAGGCAAGGTCTGCGGCCGACGCATTTAAGGCGGTTATCGATATTGCAGCTAAAGCAATAGAGGGAACCCGATGGAGGTGGGCAGACAAGGGACAATGCGCTGTGGTTTCGGTGGACATCCGCAATGCCTTTAATTCACCAAGATGGTTTACTAGGAATAGGGATACCATCCTCTCTTTTCCGTATAATATCTAACTACTTGTCCGATCGGGTAATGAGCTATGACACGGAAAACGGTGCTAGGAAGTACATGGTCTCAGCAGGGGTCCCACAGGAATCGGTCTTGGGACCACTCCTGTGGAACATAATTTGCGACGAGGGGCTCAGAGTGCAATCATAGGATTCGCAGATGATCTGGCTCTAGTAGTGGTGGGCAAAAAGATAAAAGAAGTAGATGCCTTGCCGAATGCAGTCATATCTAGCCTGCAGCTGTCAATCCATAAAATAGAGGCTGTACTTATGTTAGGAAGGAAGATGTCAGTACCCTACAGGCTCAGCGCTATTTCTGGATTACGGACGGTGTCGGACGAGGCAGCCACAGTATTAGCGGGAATGCTCCCAGTTGATATATTGGATAAGGAAATGGAGAATATATACATAGCATGAATAGCAATAGGCGACGTCGTCTCAATAGACGTCATCCGAAGGTCGAAGAACGGAGCACGGAGTACGGCGAACAAGGGGAGATGGATACACAAAATAATTCCCAATCTAGAAGAATGGACCAGGAGACGGAATGGAGAAATTAGCGTGCACCTTACGCCGTTTTTTACTCGGCACGGCGGGTACGGGAAGTATTTCCATAGGTTCAGGGATGAGGACAATCCAGAGTGCCCGTATTGCCCAAATCAAGACCCGGAACACGTGCTGTACCAATGCTCGAAGTACAGAGATGCAGTGGGTTCTGTACCCCCATCTGAGTAAGTTGGGCCGGGCCATCAGTATTTTTCAAATATTTTCACCTCCCTGCACCGGCTAAGCAGAAGAGGAGCATCTTGCTACTGGTGTGCGAGAAGGCGTTCCCAACAAGTCCGGGGCAGCCCAGATTTTGCCTCTAGGTTGGAAGAGCAGCCAGACGAGCCCACAAGCGAAGCATAAATCAGAGCAAATCCGCCTGCCCTTTGACCCAATGCTAACGTTGTCTAACTGGAATCTAACAAACTCAACTATCTCTCATATCTGCGGGACCCCGGCTGAGACCTTGTAACTCATAGCACCGTCTTCCACGTCATAACTTAATACTCGATAGGTTTTCGACCACATGTAGATTACGTAAGTCAGAAAGCAGCCAAAATGCAGGTGGCCCTTTCGAGGATGCAACCTAACATAGGGTGATCTAGGGCAAGTAGACGTCGGCTCCTCGTGAGAGTTTTAGCCTCGATTCTACTGTATGCAGCACCGATATGGGCATCAGCGGTAGCAAGACAGGAACGCCACCGAAGGAAGCTTGCAACCCCATACAGACTCAGCGCACTCCGCGATATCTCTGGATTCCGGATGGTGTCGGACGAGGCAGCCACAGTATTGGCGGGAATGACGCCAGTGGTTAAACCTGCGAGGGAAATGCGAAAATATACGCAGGTAGAATAGCGATGGATGATGCTGTCTCAATGGACGTCATCCGGAGATCGAATGCGGAATGCGGCGAACAAAGGGATTTGGAGATACCAGCTTATTCCCAACCTAGAGCAATGGACCAACAGACGAAAAGGAGAAATGAACTTCCTCCTAACGCAGTTTTTACTGGACACGGGGTGTTGTGTCGAGTGAAGCGATCAAATCGCTGCGACCATCATTTTGCGGTTAGCAAAGAGCCACAATGACTCTCGGGCCACAGGACGGTAGTCAAGATGGGTAAGCTGAAGGTTGGTTAGGTGATCTGCCGAATTCGTGCAATCGACCAACCAAAGCGATGCTTAAAATGCCAGGGTTTCGGGAACATTGCGGCAAACTGTACCAGCGGAGATAACCTAAAAGGCGCATGCTTCAGATGCGGGGATACGGCCACGAAGCAAAGAATTGGTCCAAGCCACCAAAAAAGGCTACACCTTTGCACACGAAAAGGCAAAAAGTCAGCGGACTACGCTACAGGCAGCTTTTAGAGTCCGACGAACCGCGAGGCAGTACGCAAAACCATAACCACTGCATAGCTGCTCAAGCCCTCGTAGAGCAGACTGTTAGCGAAATGCGCATCGATATCAGCTAACCTCACCACCGAGAGAACAAATGCCCCAGAGTATGGATCACGGACTAGGATGGAAAAGCAGCGCTCTGGGTATGTGGTGATCCATCGACATCGCTGACGAATACAAAGAGCTTTACTGGGCTTGTACGCGTACAACACGGCATCCTATGGATTTACAGCTGCTACCTGACCCCGAGCATGCAGCTTAGTGAATTTAAAGCTGCATTTGACGCATTAGTAGCAAGGCAAGGGTTGGAAGGTCATAATTGCTGGTGACTTTAACGCCTGGGCTGTGGAATGGGGCAGCCAAGCAACTAACGCAAGAGGTAGTGCCCCGTCGCAGCCCTGGATATAGCTTTGTTGAACTACGGGTCGGATCGAATTCACCTTCGCAAGCTCGTCACTTTTCGGCGAAACAAAATGGGAATTAAGCGAGGTATACACCGCAAGCGAGCACTCCGGAATAATATGCACGATTGGTGAAAAAACTGCAGCTAACACGGAAAGCCTAAGTCGGAAAGCTTACGGCTTGGATACTGTGTAGCTGCAAACTTTTTTGCAACTAATTGATTATCACTGCTTGTGTGCAGCAAAATTACAATAACTATATTTTTGTTTCGAATGTATTTATTTGCCGCACAGGGCATTATTTATTTGCCTCAGTTGCGATCAAACGAAAAACCAATTATATGTAAAACGAACGAAATTGAACTTCGCTCAGAATGATGGGCAGCGGGCGTCAATGCAGGAGGCAATGGGCAAGAGAGTGGGGAGCAGCTTACAAAGAGCGCGCCAACATTATTTGCTCTTAGGCTGTAGTTATGATTGTTGTCTTCTGCTGTTACTGCACGCAGCCTTTGGTGTTATCTCTACTGGTCACTTGACTAAACTTTCTCCCCCGCTGGAAGGCAAGGCGCTTTCAACCACATCCAGTTTGGGCAGCAAACACAGCTTTCGTACGGCTCTGCGTATGAGTCCAGTCGCAGTCTGAAGCACAGCAACCCTAGATACCCCATCAGATCCCGAGATCACTTTAGCTAGTGGCCATTTCAGCGGCGGTAAGTTCTCATCTTTTACAAGGACGCCGTCGTTAATGGAGAGTCCTGGCTGTGGACTCGCCAACGGGCCCAAAATACTTGTTGGATATATGTGACGCGCTGAAAATATTTAAGCAGATTGAAACAAAGCTTTCTTAGATCAGGCTCAATGTATGACGAAGATGGCGCTGTACCCAGGAAATGTGCGTGTGTCATGACGTCAAGATCACCTGGATGCTCTGAAAGTGGAAGTAATGGTCGGGAATTAATGATTTCCGTCATGTGGCAGACAGCGAATCGAAATCCAAGATGGAAGGGCCAAAAGAGCGATAAAAATGGTGCTTCGCAGTCTTCACAGCGGCTTCCAACAATCCGCCAAAGTGCGGAAAGTGAGGGGGAATAAACAACCTTTCAATTGAGTCGGATAGGCAAAACTCGTGAACAGCCTTGACAAGATCGTCAATCAGGCACAGGTGGCTCAGATCTGCCAGCTTATTCTTAGCACCTACGAAGTTTGTCGCTCGCAGACCAGATCCTTGAAGGTCGAGTGCTAGTCAGTATGAACCGTTTTAGGGCGTTAAGAAATGATATTGTAGACAAATCCTTTACAAGCTCTAAGTGCGCCGCCTTTGTAGCGAAGCATATGAACAGGCTAATGTAGCTTTTGACTGTTGGACTCTTGCGCACTTCGCTCTTGTAGAAAAAGGGTCCACAGTAATCCACAGTGACCAATAAAGGATACGATGTGTCGAGACGATCAGCTGGTAGGTCTGCGCTGCCAATCGTGGCTTGGCATGAAAACGGATTGTGCATTGGGCAACAATACTGCAGACTGATTTACGACCACCAATGGGACACAACTGGAGCCGAATCGAAGCCAATAAGGTGCGAGGTCCAGGATGTAAGTTCCGTTTATAAAAGTGGACTATGATTGCTCGAGTCACAGGATGCTGGCGAGGCAATGTAATCGGATGTCGCGTTGAGAAGTCCAACGACGAATTTTTCAGCCGTCCACCGTTGCGGAGTAGGTGGAACTCGTCAAGAAATGGCACAAGAGAGGCCATTGAGCTAGACGGTTTGACAGCCCTTTCTTCCATCAGTCCCTTGTAGTCCTCGCCAAGAGCAGCCATTTGCACTGACCGCAGCAACAGATGTGTGCCATGCTGCACGTGGCTAACAGTTACTTCAGCTCCTTGGATTCGATTAACAAATTTGTAAATGTGAGCAAAGACCCGTTGCAGCTTGGAGAACGAGTTGATGAACTTGCAGCTGATCGAGAGATCAAGTTGCGTTGCAGTTCCGAGTAATACCTTGTGCCGACGTTCGTTGGCAATGATTCGACAAGTAAATAGGAGGATGGCTAGTCTTTCCTTTCTTTGCTGAGAAAACTGAAATTATATCCGCCGGGCTTAATTCAATCTGTGCATTCGTCTGCAGATGCGAGTCTACCAGCAGATCGGGATTCAGCTAGCTAGGAGCCAGCGCGATTTTTTACATTGATGACGGCAATGGCATGTAAGACAACATCGTGCTTGAGATGCTGGTAGATGGGGACTGGTGGAGATGAAGTTGCCGCCAGGATGTTTTGAGATGAGGAATAAGTTTCGGTATCTTGAGCGTTGTGTGAGCTAGAAGCAGCGATGTGACTGCTTACTTTCACAAGCTCTGCAACTGCTGGAGCCGCAGACTCTCAGCTGATGTCCCCTTTGCAGGCAATTTAGGCACTACGCAAGCCGCTTGGCTTCGTGAAGGCGCAGCGAGGGCTATAATTTTGAGAATTGCGAACATTTATAAATGGAGTGGCCTGCGGCTTCACAAAATACACGCACTAGTTCCATTCTTAGTCAATACAAACGTTTTTCTACTACTGTTGTTCTGGTCCACCTGAAGCTAGGCGTGTACATTGCCGTAGCGTGATCCGCATTTTCCAGGCTTTGGCGAACGCTTCTCGATGAAGGCTGTAAACGCTCGCTACGACGTCCGACGGCGCATCATCCTCCCAACTAGCTTGCGTAGCGTTATCTAGTTTTTGCAGTAGCGTGTGTACTATGATACAACCGGCGATCTGTTCCACGCTGCCCATCGATTTAAACGTACGTAGATGAGAGTTGACCTTATCTGAGAATTCGCGCAGTTGTGACGTCGCACCCTTAGCCTGAAAAAAAGACGCCTGTTATTAAACCGTTTATCAAGCAATTCTAAAGCGGCAGCCTAATTAGCATTTGCCAATGTTGGTCAAATACGGATCCCTTTCAACGACCGTGATGCCAACTACTACTATCCCCAGGTGTTCGCCAAGGCGCCTGCCGATCCTGAGGCCTTCAAGAAGATCGAGTCTGCCTTCGATTTCCTGAACACCTTCCTGCAGGGTCAGACCTATGCCGCTGGTGACTCACTCACCGTGGCCGACATTGCCCTGGTGGCCAGCGTGTCCACCTTCGAGGTGGCTGGCTTTGACATCAGCAAGTACGCCAACGTGAACAAGTGGTACGAGAACCTGAAGAAGGTGACTCCCGGCTGGGATGAGAATTGGGCCGGCTGCCAGGAATTTAAGAAATACTTCGAATAAGCTTAAAACATTTGCGAGTATTATATTTTATATTATAATTTATTCATACTTACTCACAAAACGATTTGAAATCGTCAAATGTTGTGTGCAAATTTGTATCAAGCGCGAGTTTGGTGCGAATGAACTTTTTGCTTAAAATAAAAGAGTATTCATTTTTACTGAGTACAATTTAAGAGACAAACATGCTTGAGAAATCGGCCCATTCTGTGTAGCCTCCACTAAATTCCGACAATTTAAGTTGAGGCAATCGTGAGTGGTTTGGCAGAACAAAGGTAAAGAGCGGTTATTATCGACTGCAGCTGAATTGAAAGTGGCACAATATGGAATCTGCTGAACCTCGCTTCGATTTCCGCGCTCGCTTTGAAGAAACATCAGTAGCCGCCTAATAGTTGACTCAAAGCTTGACTGAAGATCCTCTTTAAAGGTGGCCGGACTCTCATTCAACAAATTATCATAGATTATTTTAAATTTCGCCTGCAAGTCAGATGCCATGCTTATATAATCTTGCAGCTCGTAGTCATCAACATCGCGAAGGCGCCCGGGATCAAGGTCAGAGGAAAATCTATTGAGTCGATCACTAAAATTTTCAATCTTTATTTTAAGAGCAGCAGACTGTCTTCCAACCGCCATTTGATTAGCTGATGTTGCACCACCATTTTCATTTGCACTTGCACCTTTATCAAGCATTATGAATGTAGCGCACAAGAAGGTGCTCACAGCCGAACTACAATACAAGTCTACGCGGCTAAGTGTTCGTTTGAGCGAGATAGCGTATAAGTGATTATAACGCGCAACGAATAACGACGATTTTTTTAACGGCGATCATGTACAACGACAAATTGTATGCAGATGCATACGCATGTGGTTAATTACGGTTGTGGAGAGACTTGTGAAAAAGAATAAATTTTATGTTGAGACGCGCAGCATTTGACTAAAAACAGTGGCCTATAAATGTACGCAACGAAATTATAAAATAAAATAATTATCACTGCTTTTGTGCAGCGAAATTAAAAGAACTATATTTCTGTTTTGAATGTATTTATTTGCCGCACAAGCACTTAATAGAAATTACGAATTATTATCTTGTTGCTTGGCAGTCAACTCGAAATAGTTGTGCCTCGGTTGCAATCAAACGAAAAACTAATCATTTGTAAAACGAACGAAATTAAGCTCCGGTCAGAAAGATGGGCAGCGGGCGACAATGCAGGGGGCAAAGGGACGACGTAAGTGAGTGACGTAGAAGTCCATACGGGAAAGCAAGCGAGTATGCTTTCTGAAACTATATGATGAATATGATCCTTGGAGCAAGGCATATAAAAACATCGTTAAAAGAATCTACGCTGGCAAGCAAACGAAGCCTTCTTATACAAGGAAACGCTATTTCCAATCAGACCAGTCGTACTACCTACGCAAACCGGCCCATCGAGCCACGCAGCAGCCACGCCGGTTCTTATTGACGAAGTTTCAGTTGATGAGGTGCTGACGATCACCAGAAGCCTAAAGCCCAGTAAGGTGCAGTGTCCGTGTGCGCTGAAACTAGTCATGTGCATGCAGCCCGCGCAGCTCGTGAAGCTTTTTAACGTGGGCCTACTGGAGAGAAAATGCCCCTCGATATGGAAACTCCAAGCGCTAGTCCTGTTGCCAAAACCAGGTAAGCCCTCAGACGATCCATCGCCATAAAAGCCGACATGCCTTATGGACAAGTTGGGCAAAGTGCTGGGGAAGCTAATCTGCACCAGGCTTGACGCAGCTGTCGACAACAATGGTCGCTTGTCCCGAAAGTCAATTTGGCTTCACTAAGGCAAAGTCGACAGTAGACGCTTTGGACAAAGTGGTCGGCATACCAAACAACGCCATCCAAGGAACTAGATGGAAGTACTGCCTCATTGTCACGCTGAATGTTGAAACATTAACACAGCCAGGTGGGACAAAATATTGAATGCGCTGTCAACGTTCCGCGTCCCATTTTACCTTCAGGAGACGATACGCAGCTACTTCAGAGAAAGTTTGCTGCAATACGACACCGCAGATGGCCCTACTACTGTTCATGTGTACACCAAGTGTCCGCTGGGGTGCCAAAGGTCAATTCTAGGACCCCTCCTCTAGCAATGCATGTACGATTGAATCCTCCGACTGAAACTCCCGATCGAAATAAGTATCATCGGCTTCGCGGACGACGTGGCTCTTGTAGTCGTCGGCAATCGGAATCGTGCAACCACAGCATTGACCATGTACCGCAATGACTGGCAGCAGCTGGACTCTAGCTGGCTGCTCATAAAACAGAAGCGGTGTTAAAAAGTGGAAGCAGCGCACATAAGAGTCAGCAGCGCTGCAATAGAATCAGCGAGGGCGTTAAAATACCTGGGCGTCATGCTAGACACAAGGATGTCATTCAGAGAGCACTTGGAGTATGTGCACAAAAAAGGAGCAGAATCCTGTCGAGCGCTGACCAGGATTATGCTGAACACATGGGGACCGAAACAGCAGAGACGCCGTCTTCTCGTGACCGTTAACAAAGCGATAATATTGTATGCGCCTGGTTATCGCAGGGATGGTAACGTTTAACTAACTGGCAACTGAAGCGGTAATTTGATATAGAGCTCATAATGGACGCAGCACAGCAAACTCGGCTTGCACTTAAGCAATGATGCAGAGCATAGAACGATGGAAAGGACGCTGGACGCATAAGCTTATCCCAAACTTGGAAGCCTGTATAAGCCGCAATGATAGTAATACAAACTTCTATTTAACGCAGCTCCTATCTTCGAGCGTACAGGTTTCTAAGCGAACAGGCAGGAACAGGAGGACAGCATGGGCAGACCTATCACGGTGAACAACCACCGCAGGCAATCCGCGCTATTTATATATTTATTATACTTTTAAGCGTTGTTAATAAAAAGAATACAAAACAAGTAGGAGGTTCTAGTCGGGAGCTCCCGACTAATAGATACCCTGAACCCTTTCATTTTTGATAAATTAAAAAAAGAAGTTCCCTTGGCAGTGTTCGATGATAGAATTCGAAGCAGACACGCATGAATGTGCGCAGAAACGGAGAAGTTATCGATTATCCGAAAGATCTGCGCAGGCACTAGGAGGACTTACAGCTAAAATTTTAAGTCTCTAGCACTTATAGTTTTTGATATCCTTGCGTTCATACATACGGACAGACGGCCAGAAGGACGGAAGGACGGACAGACAGACTGACATCGACTTGGCTATTGATGCTGATCAAGAGTATATATACTTTATGGGGTCGGAGATGCTTCCTTCTGACTGTTACATACATTTACACAAATTCATTTTTCCCTTTTTACCCATTTTCAATGGGTTCAGGGTACAAAAGCATTTTCTTGACTTATTTACGTTTTTAATGGGTGAAGGAATAAAACTAAAATTATAAGAAAAATAAATAGTCAAAAAAATACTTTCTCCCCATTGGGTAGAGCATATGATGCAATCGTAATTGTAATTCTTTTTGTGTGTATTTGTGCACATGTATACAGAAACTCTAGCGCTTTGTGCCAGCTTCCGCTTACTCGTGGCCTGCCAATATATATGAGGACTTAAATGAATCGGAAGACAACAAAGTACTTTTGTGAGGCTCATTAAACTGATTGGGTTTAATTTCACCACATGCCCCTCACTTTAATGACCAAGCATTATATTTATCGGTCTGCTGCTAGTTTTTTCCTTAGTTTAGCGTTCCCTTGTTTGCCACAATACAACAATCATTTACTCATTATTTAAAGATACAGATGTGATGTGCTAACGCAAGCTTTTTTGTTAATTACGCTTGCAGCTGCAAATGTTCCTATATTAAACTTCAGCCGTCTGGAACATGCCAGCTTCTTTTGCAAAAGAGATCGGGACAGTTTCGTGTCCCCTAACGGGGAATATATTTAGCTCAGTGCCTAACCAGGCTGAGCAAGACCGCTGTTGAAAGGTTAGCATAACGCGATGAGAGAGAGACTGCGCATCATAGAGACGCACAATCTAATTTGTTGCCTAACCTTGTAGTCTAATCTACTCCAGCTTTCGCTACAAAGCAAACGGCAGGAAAGTGGCCTTCCGCCCTTGTAACACAATTCAAACTGGCATAAACACTGTGAATAATATGCCAATACGCCGTCAAGTTTAAATAGCTTTATTTGATAAGGAAAGAACAACCCGCATCAATTTTGTAGGCTTAAATATTTTTTTTTTTCAAGTTGATCATGATAAAAAGGTAACAACATATAAATAAAATGCTATTAAATCGAAGTAATATATTATAATCCATATTTATCAGAGCTTAATGCCTGAAATCCAATAATTTGTACACTCTATTTGAGGTAATGTTGTTTTTGTTGTAATATTGTTATTGCTTCGAAGATCCGTGTGTAGTTTCCCCCAAAGCTACAAGAAGTGTTTTTGTATATTAATTTAACTTAAACTTTGTTGGTCATGGCATCATTGGTAAGTCTCTGGAGGTGGAGCATCTCCTTGTGGACCACCGCTCTTCACTGCGCCAACCCCCTGGGTGACCGCATCCACAGTGATGAAGGTATCTGCTTGGCTTGCTTCTTAATTCCCATGGGCCCTCCAGTATATTTGGAAAATACTCTAGGCTCTTTGCGCTTAAGTTTCTCATTTCATTGTGGGTTGCAAATGAACGTCCATCATCGGTTCTGGGGCTGCAGGTTGACTCGCTATATAGGTGAATCCTTAACGTCTTTTTCATCTTGGTTCAGCATTAAGGAATACCAGCCTCTTTCCGATAATAGACTGTATCATATTTGACTGTCCACATCTTTCGTCGGATCATAGGAGCAGACCGAGATGTAAAGGTCTTCCAGGCCTGGCTGACATCGGAAGTTGCTGACGATTCGTACACTCGCCACTCGCCTGACGATATCGACCACCGCTCCTGTTGCCAGCGTCCCACCTGTGCCAGCGCCATCTTATTCGTGCTCAAGAGAGAGGTGAGAGGTCTTGACATCCATTCGAGCTTGCCTTTTAGAGAACTGCGGTAAAAGAAAACAGGCGACTTATATACAGTGACAAACCTTAATTCATTGGGAAGATGATAAGTGCCATTAAACCACGTATTTGTGCTTTGGAGATGGAACCGCAGCCTCAAATGGCAGCCTGTTCGTATTTACGCTCTTAAGCGATGGCTCCTGGGCCGCTCTGACGTTGAGATTACCGAAGTGTTTGCAAACAAGTTTAAGGCAAGCTTAATGCCATTTGATTACACCATTAGACAGGAAGTGCGTACGACAATATTCAATTCTGGGCTAGATTATAAACTTGCCTCTATTTTCCAGCCGGTCGAGGTGAACTATGCGCGAGAGCAAATTAAGAGGCTAAAATCGACTGCAAGGTGCTAAGGTGGCTAAGGTGATCGCTGATGCAAGGATCTGGCAACTGTGTTATCTTTTAAGTACAGTCCCTTGTGTTGCCCACATTTCGGGTGTACGGAAGTGAACTGTGGGTGTCATGGTGCCAAAAAATGGTAAGGACGCAACTGCCATTGCTACAAGTCTGTTTGACACATTCTTATCGAAACAGAAGGGCTATCTTCGGCACTAATAAATGCTGAGTTTGGTCGAGCTATCTAGATAAACAAAGAAGTTTTTTATACAACAACCTTTTTTTCGACCGATCGTTCCTATGGCAGCTATATGATAGTCGTCCGATCGAGTCGGTTCCGAAAAATGTACTGCGTGCAACAGAAAGAGGGACGAATGCAAAGTTTCAGAAATATAGCTTTAAAACTGAGAGTCTAGTTCGCATAGAAACAGACAGACGGACAGATGGACATGGATATATCAACGTGGCTATTGGTACTTATCAAGATTCAAGAATAATTCATGAAATTAACGGAAAATTTGTGGTCTTGTGCATTTTTTCAAGAAAAATGCATTCTCCTCTTTGAAATGAACGGAAAATTTGTGCTCTTGTGCATTTTTTTTGTGCGCTTGCACTTTAGCTACGTGGGTAACCTGCTTGTTTTTATACCCTGAACCCATTAAAAATGGGTAAATGGGGTATTATGTTTTTGTTCAAAATGTAAATGTATGTAACAGACAGAAGGAAGCATCTCCGACCCCATAAAGCATATATTCTTGATCAGCATCAATAGCCGAGTCGATCTAGTCCGTCCGTCCGTCCGTCCGTCCGTATGTATGAACGCAAGGATCACAGAACCTATAAGAGCTAGAGACTTGAAATTTTAGCTGTAGGTCCTCCTAGTGCCTACGCAGACCGAGTTTGTTTCCGATAACCGATAACTTACTCCGTTTCCAAGTAATCGATAAAATCGATATCGACATCCTGTTTTTTGAGCAATTTTAGTAAAAAATAAGAGCTAGAGTCACCAAACTTGACATGTAGCTTCTAGAATAGTATATATATATCTGCATTAGATGTTGGAAGTAGAGGGTTCAGGGTATCCCCTAGTCGGGAGCCACCGACTAGAACCTCTTACTTGTTGTTTATGGTTCACTGTACTCGTGACAAATCAAGCAAGCAATGAATGAATTACTCCCCCACACTCTCGTGCCTTTTTATACCCTGAACCCATTGAAAATGGGTAAAAAGGGTATATTGTTTTGTGCAAATTGCAAATGTATGTAACAGGCGGAAGGAAGCATCTCCGAACCCATAAAGTATATATACTCTTGATCAGCATCAATAGCCGAGTCGATCTAACCATGTCCGTCTGTCTGTCCGTCCGTCCGTCCGTCCGTCCGTCCGTCCGTCCGTCCGTCCGTCCGTCCGTCCGTCCGTATGTATGAACGCAAGGATCTCAGAACCTATAAGAGCTAGAGACTTGAAATTTTAGCTGTAGGTCCTCCAGGTGCCCGCGCAGATCGAGTTTGTTTCCGATAAACGATAACTTGCCCCGTTTCCAAGTAATCGATAAAATGTATATCGAAATCCCGTTTTTTAAGCAATTTTGGTAAATAATAAGAGCTAGAGTCACCAAACTTGACATGTAGCTTCTAGAATAGTATATATATATCGATTATCTTTCATTTTATACCTATCGCCACCTCCCCGCTTCTCTCTATCTATAAGCGCGCGCTGCATTTGGTGTTGGAATAAGAGGGTTCAGGGTATCCCCTAGTCGGGAGCTCCCGACTAGAACTTCTTACTTGTTAAACCCCAAACCCATTGAAAATGGGTAACAAGGTTATAATTTTTTTGTGCAAATGTATGTAACAGACAGCAGGAAGCATCTCCGACCCAATAGAGTATATATATTCTTGATCAGCATCAATAGCCAAGTCGATGTCCGTCTGTCTGTCCGTCCGTTTGTCCGTATGTATGAGCGCAAGGATATCATAACCTATAGGTGCTAGTGTAATGTGCGTTTCCTGAAAGCGGCAGTAGCAGATGACCAAAGTATATGAAACATTGAGTTTGAATATGAGGTTTTCGAAGGGGCACCTGTAGCTATGATCTGAGTAGCTCGCCGGATTGTCGGAGTTCCTCTACTCTCCTCGCATGGCACACATTCGCATAATGTTTTAGGTGCACATATTTATTAATAATACAAAAATGAATGAAATTAACGAAGGTTCAGAGGAAAGCAACGTTATACGGTCGTAAGCAGATGACAAATATTTACCGACGAATAATATTATATTCCAACAACACAACGATAAGTGAAAGAATCGGATGGTTTCGATTCTCTCCTTTCTCTACCCATCCTACCCATGTCTCCCTGACATTACGTCAGCGGTGACCCAATGTTCTGCTCAGTTTATATTGTCATCGTCTCAGACTTACATATGCTCTACTCAGGAATTATTGTCCTTAAAACATTATTTAATTGTAAACATAACTATTTAATAAATTCGATATGATCGCCTGTTCTCGTACATATCTCTTAATTAACACAAGGTAGAATATGATTGAATTGCGATAGAGATAAATGTATAAATTGATAATGAAAATGAGAATGATTTATATAAGATTATTTAGACAGAGGCCAGAGTATAAAATCGTATCGGCGAGCATAGATATATTTACGTTATTTATATTTAAAGTACTTAAAAATAGTTTATGAATCAAAACATTCCGTATCGTTGAGCTCAAGGATAACGGTGGTACGTTGATACTCTAATACTCATATTGTTGTTGTGAAATCTATGGAAATGCAGATATGTACATTAAATATACACCATGCCGACTGAGAATATTTCAATTGAAATTCATTTGCTTTACGTTTATTTGATACCCACTCTATGTCAATCTTTTGCGATATTAACTTAATAGTTTAAAGAGAAACAAAGAAATAAAAACCGACAGTAAACCACGGACTTAATTGGATTTACAAAGCCCCAGTTCGGAAGTCTTCGAATACCGGATAAATGCCATAATTAAGTAGGAGTTGCGAACAATCTCTCTTTCTCAGGTACATGAACCTGATCACCTGGTACAAGTTGTGATGGGGTGATAAGTTTTATTTTTGTAAATGTAAAGATACATTGCCATTGGCAGGATCAGCTGATCGCAATCAACTTCAATGGGCAGCATTGCGCCATAACATTTATGCCATTACATATGATCAGCGTATGTTAATAACATAACTAGAGTGACCATGACCTATGTTAATGACTTCGTTGCGAATGAAAATATCGTGTCTTGGGTGAATGCTTAATTGCCTCTTTTAGTTTTGGCGTGGCGTCATTCCTTTTCCATTTTAATCGCCAACGAGTACAGTCGCTTTAGATTGCTGTAAAAATTATAAAGTTCAATTTTTCACGTGGGCGTGATAAACCCACGTGTGTCGGCACTGAAGCTCAGAAAAAAAAAAAATCCCAAGTGCCTGGGAAAGAAAAAGAAGGTAAATATAGACATCATGCGCTCCCGAGCGCTTGGCTATAACCTTTCACCGGAATAAAGAAAAATTCCAGAATTCGGACGTTTTGACAAATCTTCACTAAGGGATCGTTACTGGAGTCAAGGGGAGCCATTCCTGTGTGTGGAAGTCGTAGGAAGGTGCAGGCTAAATTGCGGCGCCGCGTTATTGCGTGCCAAAAACAAAATTACGCGTAACGCGAACTCCTTGCCAAAGCCGAAGCCCAAAGCACCAAATAGCGACAATCTACACTGGTAGCAGGCAGCGAATTTCCTAAGGCGAACCAAGATTTCCGCATCGTCTCAGTTTCTGCAGAAAAGCTTTGAACCTCGCTAACCAATAGTTCTTGCTGCACGCACTGGCCGACCAACGTGACCACGTGTTCGACCCATCGATTCCCGGACATTCTTGAGCGCAGATCTGGTGGATAGCTAACCAGTGCGCACCCTCACTCGGATTTACAACATCGGATATAATTGTTAAACGGCATACTGGCCGTAGGTATAAGCGAAGGGCATAAGTACACATGAAATTTAAATTGCAATTCTTTCCGCTTTATATCGCTGACATTGTCTTTCGATCCTGATTTAGCATGTATATGTCGCTGACTACTATATTTCTACGTACAGAGTTCAATTAAGATTCCACAGCACATCATCGTCGTCAACAGGCCTGCTGACATCGTTGGATTATACTAAAGTAGTGAGTACTGTGTGAAAGATCAAAAGGTAATAAGTCAACTTATCGAATTGTACATATTGTTTAAATCGCGGTTGTAGTCAGCGGGTGTACTCCTAATCAGCCTTCGTAATTACAAGTAATTTTTGTGGATCATTCAGATCAGCAGTGATTTAACTTTGTATTAGTTTCGAAGTGTAATCTCCTTCATGTGTGTTTTTGCCCAGATTGAGTTTAGTTTTATAAAGAAAAAAAAACGTTGTTCTTTTCACGTAATGTATAATGAAGTACGATCATGAATTTAAATTCTCTTTGAATACAATTATATGATAAAATGAAATATTAATTCCTTTTTGGGCACCTTAGGTAAATAATATCGCAAATAAAAGGGTAGTTGCAATGAAAACCGCAGATGCAGCTACAGGCAGGGTGGGTGAAGACCGAGGGTAGCCAACATCCTAGCTCCTCGGCTCTATACTGATATATCCTGCTTGCAGACCGTAGTCCCTCCTTATATATCGTGGTATTCCGTCATACCTTCACTCTGTCTACTTTTTTTTCTTTATTATACTTGACGCGTCGAGTGTGTTAGGGAGCAAAAGAACCCACGCCCCTTCCCTGAGCACGGTCGGAACCCGTAGACGGAGTACGCTCCCAACGCACAACACGAGTGTTAGGCGAGACGCGCCCAGCGCAGCCGTCGTGTTCGTTACAAGATAAAATAATAAGAAAATGGCGCCCAACGTGGGGCCCGAACTTCTGCTCTTCCGCTTCTCACCCCAGAGATCCGGAATTGGCCCACAAGAACTTAGGAGAGAGCCGATAGCATTGTTCGTAACTTGATTTGTCACGAGCGAATGTGGACGATCCTACGTTAAATCCGTGCTAGCTTTCACCCTTCTTCCTATCCTTATCACAATATACCATCCAAATAATTTTAGTTTCCGTGCCGACATTTATCTTCGCTAGGAACTGCTGGTATTCTGATATCTTTTGTTGGAGCCAGACCGGGAAGTAAATCGTCGAGCGATTTGTTTAGTGGATCAGTTATACTGTTCCATTAGAAATCTTATTATGGTTTCGCCACTTTTGATTCATTTAGGATTTTTAGATCTGATTTCGAGTCGGTTCTCTACCAAGTGATAGAATGTTGGTAGGGCATAATAACATTCCGTTTGTTCTAGTTGAATTGAGAATTGTTCGGGTTGGGTTATTTCGACTCGTCCCTCTTCAACCTAGTTCAGACAACTCAACACTGATTTAGTAAAATAGTTTGTTTGCTTTTTGTAAGGAGATATATCAAACATAGAGATTTATATTATTCGATGTATTTACCTAAGGATAAGTCCCATGTTATAATATTGTTATATTAATATCGAAGTGCCTTAAACCTTTTCTTTCTGCCGTAAAACCGTTTCCGATTATCGTAATTATCGCTCATTAGCGCTTTTCGTATGTATCTTAAAATTACAATCCTTTAGGGATCAATTTTTATTTAAATCTTTGACCAATTATAATCGATTGATTTATGATGGCTGTCGTTCGTAGTCAGGAAAATTTAACTCTCAGCGAAGCACCTGCAGTGTGTACTATTTGCAATGAATCATCGATTGGTAATGCAGACATTGTAGAAACTCCATGCGCTCATAAATTTCATCGAAATTGCCTAAATCAATGGTTAAGAAGCAATGAGACATGTCCCACGTGCAAGCGAGTTTGTAGTCGAGAATTATTCGAAGATAGCAGTGACTTGAATGCAGTAGCTTCACAAAGACCTACAAACACGGGGGCCGTTCCTCGGTCCCGAACTATTACCCGAAGTAATGCTCGGAATACTCCTAAAGCCGCCAGAGGTCGTCCTAGTGGACCGACCAACTCTCGGGAGCAAGCGGGATCGCGAAACACCCAACCTTCTAGGGAATCGCTTGGTTTGTCAGAACAGCGTGTGCAGTTGCTTATCAGTAAGACACTGGAAGCCCATAAGGCTGAAATGGCGTCTTATTTGTCCGAAGAATTAAATGCCGCAGTTAGAAATTTAAACTTGTATCAGGAGCCACGTGAGGAACCCCAATTAGAATGGGAACATGATTTTCCACGTGATGCACCGCGATCGAACAACGCTTCAAGATTACCGAATGTTAGTGTTCAGTCTGATGCGAGACGTGAATACGCAGTCGATAGGCCCGACAAAATATCGAGTGTCATATCCAATTGGCAAGTCCGATTTTCAGGCGTGGCTAGTGATATCCCAGTTGATGACTTTATATATCGCATAAATTGCTTGACTTCACAATGTTTAAATGGCAATTTTAGATTGCTATATCAGTTTGCCAATTTGCTGTTTACCGGACCAGCTTTGACATTTTTTTGGAGATATCACCGTACGACTGACCAAACAGGCTGGTTCAATTTGTGCACATGCTTGCGAGAAAGATATAAAGACCACAGATCAGACGAAGACATAAAAGACATGGTTAGAAGACGCAAGCAACGAGGGTCCGAAAGCTTTGATGAATTTTTAGATACGATCCTTGCTTTGTCAGATGCGTTACGGGAACCAATGTCAGACTCAGAGTTAGTGACCAATGTCAAGCGAAACCTTAAACCAGAATTAAGACATGAACTACTTCATGTAAGCACTCCGAGTCTTGCGACATTACGCAAAGAATGTCATAAGCATGAAGCGTTCTATTCGAATTACCTTTCCAAGCCAATTTCTCGACCAATTAAACCACAACGAGTAGTCAACGAACTAGTCCATGAAGATACAACAAAGACGGATCTTACGCAGAATCTGGGAGAAACTGGGGACATAAATGCTATACATTCTCCGGAAAAATTGATTTGCTGGAACTGCGAGGAAAAGGGACACAGATACCAAGAATGTTTAAAAGCTCGTCGTGTATTTTGTTACGGCTGTGGTGCCGTTGACACTTACAAACCCACTTGTAGAAAGTGTAACCCTGTTGCGGAAAACTCTCCGGAGGACCTTCGTCGTCTTTTAAACGCGAATGTCCGTCGTCAGTAGCCTCGGATCCAGACTTAAATAAAGATACCTTAACAACTGATTCTACCTTCACACCCGACTTATCAAAACCGTATCAGACAAAACTTAAGCCTTACCACGTCCGTTTACACGAATATTTAGACCGAAGAGCAACTATTTTCGTCTCAGAACCCAAAGTTGAATTTAAGCCTCGTTCGTCAGAGAGACTAAGAAACCTATGGACTCAGCGACGCTCGCTAAATAAGCACCGTGTTTCAGCAATTGATCATCGATCAAACGATGTGCGGCCGTTCACGAATTTGGAAATATTCAATCAGCATTACTTAGCCTTGTTAGATAGTGGGGCTACGAAAAGCGTGATTGGTGGGAGCTTAGCGAATAAAATTCTCGATACGAAAATTGACTTTAACAAAATAAAAGGCGATGTGAGAACCGCAGACGGACAAAAACAACATGTTGTAGGTTCCATTTCAATTCCTATCGTTTATAACTCCATTGCAAATAATTTCGAATTCTTAATTGTCCCGTCTATCAAGGAAAACGTTCTATGTGGAATAGATTTCTGGAGAGCATTTGGCATTTCAGTACATCATTCGAATACCCTGAATTCAGTGGAGTTCGAAGAAGTTGATTCGAACCAGTTGTCGTTAACACTAGCCCAAAAGACACGCTTACAATCAGTAATCACCTCTTTTCCTTCATTTGAAAGTGATGGTCTAGGAAAGACTACTCTGATAGAACATATCATCGATACTGGGGATACCAAGCCCATAAAACAGAGGTTTTATCCGTTATCACCAGCAAGGGAAAAATTGTTGTGCGAAGAAGTAGATAGGATGATCAAACTTGGTGTCATTGAAGAAGCTCCATATTCCGCATGGTCATCTCCCGCGATATTGATTGTTAAGCCTGGAAAAGTCCGATTTTGTTTAGACTGCCGCAAGGTAAATGAAGTGACCAGTAAGGATGCTTATCCGATACCAAATTTAGATGGCTTGATAAGTAGACTTCCTCCTGTACATTGTGTGTCGAAAATCGATTTAAAAGATGCCTTTTGGCAAATCTGCTTGGATGAATCATCGCGGGCAAAAACAGCATTCACTATCCCGAACAGGCCGTTATATCAATTTAAGCGGATGCCATTTGGATTGTGCAATGCACCGCAGACCATGAGCCGATTGATGGATCAAGTAATTCCTTACGACATGAAAGGTCATGTTATGGTTTACTTGGATGATTTACTTGTTTTATCGCAAAGTTTTGATGAACATTTAATTCATTTGGCTGAAATCGCCGCACGATTGCGTAGGGCAGGTTTGACCATTAATATCCGTAAAAGTAATTTTTGTCTAACAAAAGTCGAATATCTTGGCTACATCGTAGGCGAAGGCACCTTGCAGCCTAATCCGGCTAAAGTGGAAGCAGTGGCAGATTTTCCAGTGCCGTCAACAAAAAGACAGCTGAGACGATTCCTAGGAATGACCGGTTGGTATCAACGGTTTATCCCTCACTACTCGTCGATTATCTTTCACCTCACAGAATTGTTGAAGGGCACGGCATTTGCTTGGAATGATGATGCTCAAATTTCGTTTGAAGAAATCAAAAGAAAATTATCCTCAGCACCGTTCTTGATAAACGCAAACTATGAGAAGCCGTTTATAGTCCAATGCGACTCTTCCATGCATGGTGTAGGCGGTCTATTAGCCCAATGTGATGAGTCAGGAATCGAGCGACCCATCGCATACATGTCGAAAAAACTAAATAAAGCGCAGCGAAATTATTCCGTTACGGAACTCGAATGTCTTGCCGTTGTATTGGCTGTAAGAAAATTTCGCATGTACATCGAAGGACACGATTTTAAAGTCGTGACTGATCATGCAAGTTTACGTTGGCTAATGAACCAAAAAGATCTGAGTGGTAGACTAGCTAGATGGTCATTCAAATTGCAAGGATACAATTTTTCTATCGAACATCGCAAGGGTAGTGAGAATGTGGTCGCAGACACGCTTTCCCGTGCTTTTGAGCCAGCAGACGAACTAGCTGCGTTGGACCTAGAAGTATACCCTGAAATCGATTTGTCTTCGGGGGCATTTCGATCCAACGAATACAGCCGTCTAAAAGATAATATTATTCGTTCCAACTTGCCAGATTTTCGAGTTGTAGATGATTATATATATTTCCGAAATGAATGCTCAGCTAGTAGTTTAGACGAGAACATGAAGGGCTGGAAATTATTTGTGCCTTCTGAATTACGCGTAAATGTTATGAAAGCAGCACATGATCAACCAACATCCGCGCATTGTGGGATGGCCAAATGTTTGGAATGTATTCGCAGACATTTGTACTGGCCGAACATGGTGGTTGACGTACGCGAGTACATACGCCACTGCGAGTTCTGTCAAACGTCGAAAGTTCCTAATCGATGCCTCAAGCCGACCATGGGAAACCAAGTGGTCAGCGAAAGGCCTTTCCAAAGGTTATATGTCGACTTTGTTGGTCCGTACCCACCATCAAGAAAACGAAATATTGGTATATTCGTCATTCTGGATCACTACTCGAAGTTCACATTTCTCAAGACCATAAAAAGGCTCAATGCCAAAGTAGTGGTAGATATACTGCAAGAAGATATATTTGACTGTTTTGGAGTACCCGAGATAATAGTGAGTGACAATGGCACTCAATTTAAAAGCCTGGAATTCTCCTCTCTCTTGTCGAAGTACGGCATACAGCATATGTGTACCGGTGTATACTCGCCACAGGCAAACGCGGTGGAAAGAGTTAATCGTTCGATTAATGCTGCTTTGCGCACATATATTCGGTCCGACCAAAGCCTATGGGATGTATATATTAGCAGTATAAATAGTTCGTTACGAAACACCATACACCAGTCTATTGGAATTTCTCCATACTTCGTGGTGTTTGGGCAAAATATGATTAAGCACGGCAATGATTACAAGTTGCTCAAAAGCCTGAACATGCTGAATGAAGGGCAATTAAAACTCGATCGAGCAGACGAATTTCCCTTAATACGTTCTAATATTCAAAAACACATGGATAAGGCATATGAAAAGAATTTGCGAACATATAACTTACGCACACGCCCTCGTTCTTTTGAAGTCGGTCAAATAGTAATAAAACGCAACTTCGTTTTAAGCAATTTGTCTAAGCATTTCAACGCAAAACTTGCACCAGTTGGAACTAAAGCACGTATCAAACGAAAAATTGGTAATTGCATATATTTGTTAGAAGACCTCAAGGGAAAAGAACTTGGTCATTACCATGCTAAAGACATTTGGGAATGTAAGTAATCACCCCTTTTTCAGCTTTTATCTCAGTATTAGTTAATCCTTTCGATTAAACCTGCGTTGTGATGGGGTGATAAGTTTTATTTTTGTAAATGTAAAGATACATTGCCATTGGCAGGATCAGCTGATCGCAATCAACTTCAATGGGCAGCATTGCGCCATAACATTTATGCCATTACATATGATCAGCGTATGTTAATAACATAACTAGAGTGACCATGACCTATGTTAATGACTTCGTTGCGAATGAAAATATCGTGTCTTGGGTGAATGCTTAATTGCCTCTTTTAGTTTTGGCGTGGCGTCATTCCTTTTCCATTTTAATCGCCAACGAGTACAGTCGCTTTAGATTGCTGTAAAAATTATAAAGTTCAATTTTTCACGTGGGCGTGATAAACCCACGTGTGTCGGCACTCAAGCTCAGAAAAAAAAAAATCCCAAGTCCCTGGGAAAGAAAAAGAAGGTAAATATAGACATCATGCGCTCCCGAGCGCTTGGCTATAACCTTTCACCGGAATAAAGAAAAATTCCAGAATTCGGACGTTTTGACAAATCTTCACTAAGGGATCGTTACTGGAGTCGAGGGGAGCCATTCCTGTGTGTGGAAGTCGTAGGAAGGTGCAGGCTAAATTGCGGCGCCGCGTTATTGCGTGCCAAAAACAAAATTACGCGTAACGCGAACTCCTTGCCAAAGCCGAAGCCCAAAGCACCAAATAGCGACAATCTACACTGGTAGCAGGCAGCGAATTTCCTAAGGCGAACCAAGATTTCAGCATCGTCTCAGTTTCTGCAGAAAAGCTTTGAACCTCGCTAACCAATAGTTCTTGCTGCACGCACTGGCCGACCAACGTGACCACGTGTTCGACCCATCGATTCCCGGACATTCTTGAGCGCAGATCTGGTGGATAGCTAACCAGTGCGCACCCTCACTCGGATTTACAACATCGGATATAATTGTTAAACGGCATACTGGCCGTAGGTATAAGCGAAGGGCATAAGTACACATGAAATTTAAATTGCAATTCTTTCCGCTTTATATCGCTGACATTGTCTTTCGATCCTGATTTAGCATGTATATGTCGCTGACTACTATATTTCTACGTACAGAGTTCAATTAAGATTCCACAGCACATCATCGTCGTCAACAGGCCTGCTGACATCGTTGGATTATACTAAAGTAGTGAGTACTGTGTGAAAGATCAAAAGGTAATAAGTCAACTTATCGAATTGTACATATTGTTTAAATCGCGGTTGTAGTCAGCGGGTGTACTCCTAATCAGCCTTCGTAATTACAAGTAATTTTTGTGGATCATTCAGATCAGCAGTGATTTAACTTTGTATTAGTTTCGAAGTGTAATCTCCTTCATGTGTGTTTTTGCCCAGATTGAGTTTAGTTTTATAAAGAAAAAAAAACGTTGTTCTTTTCACGTAATGTATAATGAAGTACGATCATGAATTTAAATTCTCTTTGAATACAATTATATGATAAAATGAAATATTAATTCCTTTTTGGGCACCTTAGGTAAATAATATCGCAAATAAAAGGGTAGTTGCAATGAAAACCGCAGATGCAGCTACAGGCAGGGTGGGTGAAGACCGAGGGTAGCCAACATCCTAGCTCCTCGGCTCTATACTGATATATCCTGCTTGCAGACCGTAGTCCCTCCTTATATATCGTGGTATTCCGTCATACCTTCACTCTGTCTACTTTTTTTTCTTTATTATACTTGACGCGTCGAGTGTGTTAGGGAGCAAAAGAACCCACGCCCCTTCCCTGAGCACGGTCGGAACCCGTAGACGGAGTACGCTCCCAACGCACAACACGAGTGTTAGGCGAGACGCGCCCAGCGCAGCCGTCGTGTTCGTTACAAAGTTAATTGGCAAGTTTCGAAACTTTGTTCTGATACAGTGGTCCACATTTAATTAATATTGACGAAAGTTCTTAACGACACTATCAGTGGACCAGTACTCGAATAGATTAAAAAATATTGAACTTTTGGTTGAGTTAGTTCCTTTTCTTTTTTCTTTCTTTTCTGGTGAGGTTAAGGATGGAGCGAGCGCTTTATCTCGGACTGGGATATCCGGAGAATTTCCCAGTGCACCAGTTGAAGCCCGTAACACTTCTTCGGATCGTGTTAATCCAGTCGGTTCCAACCACCAACCGAACCAAAACTATTAAAATTGATGCACCACTATGGATGATAAGCATACTTTTTTCTCTCCAGCCAAAACACTTTTTTTATGCAATGTAGCAATAACGAACCCATTTTAGGTGTAGACTGTACTTTTTTTTTCTACTTTTCTCTCGACCAGTACGCAAGGAAAATTTAGTTACTAAGCGGCACATGTCGCTTCCAGTAAATTCCACTTAAAGCTAGACAGAACACCTTGACACCATCGCTGTCCTCTTCTACTGAGCAGATTCCTTTTTTTCGACCGATCGTTCCTATGGCAGCTATATGATAGTCGTCCGATCGAGTCGGTTCCGAAAAATGTACTGCGTGCAACAGAAAGAGGGACGAATGCAAAGTTTCAGAAATATAGCTTTAAAACTGAGAGTCTAGTTCGCATAGAAACAGACATACGGACAGATGGACATGGATATATCAACGTGGCTATTGGTACTTATCAAGATTCAAGAATAATTCATGAAATTAACGGAAAATTTGTGGTCTTGTGCATTTTTTCAAGAAAAATGCATTCTCCTCTTTGAAATGAACGGAAAATTTGTGCTCTTGTGCATTTTTTTTGTGCGCTTGCACTTTAGCTACGTGGGTAACCTGCTTGTTTTTATACCCTGAACCCATTAAAAATGGGTAAATGGGGTATTATGTTTTTGTTCAAAATGTAAATGTATGTAACAGACAGAAGGAAGCATCTCCGACCCCATTAATATATACCATATACCCCATATATTCTTGATCAGCATCAATAGCCGAGTCGATCTAGTCCGTCCGTCCGTCCGTCCGTCCGTATGTATGAACGCAAGGATCACAGAACCTATAAGAGCTAGAGACTTGAAATTTTAGCTGTAGATCCTCCTAGTGCCTACGCAGACCGAGTTTGTTTCCGATAACCGATAACTTACTCCGTTTCCAAGTAATCGATAAAAATCGATATCGACATCCCGTTTTTTGAGCAATTTTGGTAAAAAATAAGAGCTAGAGTCACGAAACTTGACATGTAGCTTCTAGAATAGTATATATATATATCTGCATTAGATGTTGGAAGTAGAGGGTTCAGGGTATCCCCTAGTCGGGAGCCACCGAGATAGTTCTCAGTTGAGAGTGATTGACGTGTTTTACTTGTGCTCCAAGATTTTTATATTTTTGCGCTTTAATCCTGCTTTTTATACCCTGAACCCATTAAAAATGGGTAAAAGAGGTATTATGTTTTTGTGCAAAATCCAAATGTATGTAACAGGCAGAAGGAAGCATCTCCGACCCCATAAAGTATATATATTCTTGATCAGCATTAATAGCCGAGTCGATCTAGCCATGTCCGTCTGTCTGTCCGTCCGTCCGTCCGTCCGTCCGTCCGTCCGTCCGTCCGTATGTATGAACGCAAGGATCTCAGAACCTATAAGAGCTAGAGACTTGAAATTTTATATGTAGGTGCTCCTAGTTCCTACGCAGATCGAGTTTGTTTCCGATAATCGATAACTTGCCCCGTTTCCAAGTAATCGATAAAAATGTATATCGATATCCTGTTTTTTAAGCAATTTTGGTAAATAATAAGAGCTAGAGTTACCAAACTTGACATGTAGCTTCTAGAAAAGTATATATATATCGATTATCTTTCATTTTATACCTATCGCCACCTCCCCGCTACTCTCTATCTATAAGCGCGCGCTGCATTTGGTGTTGGAATATGAGGGTTCAGGGTATCCCCTAGTCGGGAGCTCCCGACTAGAACCTCTTACTTGTTATTTCTAAATTTTGCATTTTTGGTGCATTATTTAAAAAGCTTTCATAAATTGTGCAAAGTGTTATCTGTTGTGCAGCGTAAGTTTGTTTATTATTGCATTTATAAAAGGCGGCGTCAGTTCCGTGTTGTTGTTATTGCCTGTTTTTGATTCTTTTGCTTTGGTGCTCCCCCGTGCATACACTTGTTTGTGCGTGTGTTCGCTGCTGCATATTTCTGCTTGTGCATCGCGCTCTCGCAAATTTTTGCTATTGCTTTTCGCTCCAAGCAATTTGTTTGTGTACGATAATTGTTTTTTGAGTGTTTACTTGCTCTATTTTTGTGCACCGTTTTCGTTTTGCTCTGCGCTCTCACAACTTGCATACTCTTGTAGCAATTATGTCGTGCTGTAAGAAACCTTGCACGTTCAAGCAGGCTGATGATTCTGCACAGCCGCAATTTGTTAATTGCTGGCTGTGTGAGAATATGATGCATGCTAAATGTGCAGGTCTCACTGGGCGTGATTGCGACAAGATCGCTGTAGTTGCCAAGAAGGGCTGCGGTGGCTTGCGTTGGTCGTGCCCAGATTACATCGAAAAGCAAATTGATTTCTCCAGGATGTATAATTCTGTGAGAAATCAATTTTTAAAATTGAATAATGTGGCTAAGCAGCTGTTGAGTAATTTTGACTCGAGTTTTGAGTTGTTTGCCAATTATAAATTCGAGTCTCCAACCAATCGCCGGTTGGAGCCTCAACTTTTGCAATTGCCCTCTACGTCTGTTCAGACACCTACGCCTTTCTTGTCCCTACCTAGCAACTTGGATTTATCTCCAATGTTGTCTTTATCGCCTTCTCCAAGCGACTGCCCAATTACCCCCATTTCATCCCCTATAGTAGTTCCAGTAGAGCCCGTACCTGATACTGTCCCAGTTATCCAAACTGCCTCAGCCCCGTCAGCTCCTGGCCGCAAAGGTAGACCTGCGCGTAATCTTGCCCAGATTGTTAAACGCAATCATGTTGCCTCTTTAGCTCCTCCAACTCCTGTATTACCTGCAGCCCCATCAGCGCCTCCCTTAACGGTTGTTGCCCCTCGTAGGCAAGTTTTTGTGTCTCGACTTTCATCGGACACCACTTCTGAGTCATTGGCAGCCTATATTGCTAGCAAATCTTCTGCTAGCGTGCCAATAACCAAATTTAATTTCTCCACCCCTCGTGAAATATCATCATTCAAACTAAATGTTTCACATGATATGTTCCCAATCATTTGTGATCCCAAATTTTGGCCTCCACACATGATTGTTCACGAGTTCAAGCCAAACAAGTAAGAGGTTCTAGTCGGGAGTTCCCGACTAGGGAATACCCTGAACCCTCTTATTCCATCACCAAATGCAGCGCGCGCTTATAGATAGAGAGTAGTGGGGAGTTGGCGATAAGTATAAAATGAAAGATAATCGATATATATATACTATTCTAGAAGCTACATGTCAAGTTTGGTGACTCTAGCTCTTATTATTTACCAAAATTGCTTAAAAAACGGGATTTCGATATACATTTTTATCGATTACTTGGAATCGGGGCAAGTTATCGTTTATCGGAAACAAACTCGATCTGCGTGGGCACTAGGAGCACCTACATCTAAAATTTCAAGTCTCTAGCTCTTATAGGTTCTGAGATCCTTGCGTTCATACATACGGACGGACGGACAGACAGGCTATATCGACTCGGCTATTGATGCTGATCAAGAATATATATACTTTATGGGGTCGGAGATGCTTCCTTCTGCCTTGTTACATACATTTGCACTTTGCACAAATACAATATACCCTTTTTACCCATTTTCAATGGGTTCAGGGTATAAAAAGCGTAACCAGTCTGTCACCCTTCCAGTCCCTTCAATACAGGGTACCATTTCTGCCCCAAAAAACAAACTTCATCTTCTGACCAAATCTGTATTCATTATCAGAATGTCAGAGGTCTTATTTCAAAGCTTAAAAATATTTTCATGGCCAGTACTTCCTTCGACTCGGATATAATAGCTTTTTCAGAAACATGGTTAAATTCAACCATATCCGATTTTGAGGTATTTTCGAATAGTTTTATTTTGCATAAAAATGATTGGCCGACTCGAGGTGGTGGGGTGTTAATTGCCGTTAAAGCCACTCTCCAGTCAGAACTTTTCTGTTTTAGTAAGCCTACTGACGCTGAGATTGTCTCAGTTAAGGTGTCTTCCTACACGGAATATCTATATTACATGCTCTTATGTCCCTCCTTCTTCTGATATTCAAGTTTATATGAAACATATTACTTGTATTAAAGAAGTTTCTTCACACGTGCGTGATAATGACCTATTTATGGTGTTCGGTGATTTTAATTTGCCGAACATCTCTTGGTCAATATTCACTGCCGAAAATTATCTAGTGCCCTCAGCACAGCATGATTTTATAGACTGCATGCTTGATCTTTCGTTGTTTCAAATCAATTCAATTTCTAATCATTTGAATAGAACACTTGACCTTGTATTTGTTAACGACTACCTTATTTCTAATGTGTCTAGGTCCCCTCCTTTACGTCTTTCTGAGGATGTATATTATCCTACTTTAGAGGTTGCAATGTTCAATTGTAATTGTCTCATTTCGTGCTCATCAGCCAATAAGCCCCGCCACTGCTTTCGTAAAGGAAATTATTCATTACTGAATCAGCTTATTTATGCAACCGATTGGTCTTTCTTATATGACTCGGTTGATATGAATACTGCTATTACTTTTTTTTATAGCACCCTAAACTCCCTCTTAGATATGAGTGTTCCCAAGTCAATTCCTTCGACTACTTCTTCAAAACCACCCTGGCTTACTCCCAGATTGTCACATCTTAAAAACTTAAAATCTAAATATTTTAAAAAGTTTAAAAAGTCTGGTTCGTGTACAGACTTGGCTAAATATTCCATAGCCAAGTCGAACTTCTTTCTTCTGAATTCTCAATGCTATGAGAATTATCTAACTCGTTGTAAAAGGCAATTTGCCCAAAATCCGAGACAGTTTTACAATTTTGTAAACTTGAAGCGTAAATCTTCAAGTTTGCCAACTTCTTTTTCTTTCGGGATGGATAAAGCTAGTAATGACTCTGATTCTGCTAACCTCTTTGCTAACTTTTTCCAATCAACTTACTCCTCAGTCTGTCCTAATAATAATTCTTACCCTTATACTATTTCTTCCTCTAGTTCTATACCTCCTCCTATTATTTCACACTCCTCTCTCCTTTTAGCTATAAACTCTTTAAAATCTTCTTACTCTCCTGGGCCTGACAATATTCCTAGTTGTCTACTCAAGGAGTGTAGTTCTTCCCTTCTTTATCCATTGCAAAAGCTTTTTAATCTATCTCTTGAATATTCTGTCTTTCCATCTCTTTGGAAAGAATCTTATATCATTCCTCTCCACAAGAAAGGTGGAAAGTCTGATATACAAAATTACAGGGGCATTGCAAAACTGTCCGCTATTCCTAAATTATTTGAAAAAATAATCACTTCGAAATTGCAGCATTTCTGCAAATCAGTTGTTTCCCCTGTTCAACATGGATTCGTAAAGAGTCGGTCAACTACGACCAATCTGCTTGAGTTTACTTCCTTGGTAAACGATGCTTTCCTTTCGAAAATGCAAACTGATGTCATTTATACTGACTTCAGTAAGGCGTTTGACTCTGTCCACCATGACATTTTACTTTTTAAACTTGACCAAATAGGTTTCCCTCCGTCTCTTTTGCTTTGGATTAATTCTTATTTAAAAGGTAGGACCCAAAGAGTAATGCTGAGGCTGACTACCTCTAAACAAGTTCACGTTACTTCTGGTGTTCCACAAGGTAGTCATCTTGGACCTTTACTCTTTACTCTTTTTATAAATGATCTCCCCTCTGTTATATCACATGCCCGTGTACTCATGTATGCGGATGATGTGAAACTAATTCTATCATACACTAATCCCCTACATCATTCTCGTCTACAAGACGATTTGAACGCTATGCAACTTTGGTGTTCGGCCAATCAATTGCATCTGAATTGTTCAAAGTGTATGTTTATTACATTTAATCGTTCTACACCTTATCTTGTCAGTTATACAATCGACAATACCCCTTTGCAACGTATACTTACAGTTAAGGATCTAGGCGTTCTTTTTGATTCTAAACTCTGTTTTAATCTTCACATAGATACCATCGTTAATGAGGCAAAAGGTGTACTTGGATTCATTAAACGATGGTCTAAAGAGTTTAACGATCCTTTTATAACGAAACTTCTGTACATCTCTCTTGTTCGCCCTATCCTTGAATACTGCTCTTGCATCTGGTCTCCGCAGTATAACAATAGCCAGGATCGTATTGAATCTGTTCAGAAGCAATTTCTGCTTTTTGCCTTACGAGGTTTAAATTGGGACCCTAATCTTCGGTTGCCATCCTACTCCAGCAGGCTGCTTCTTCTTAACCTTCCGTCTTTAACCAACCGTAGGACAATTCTCGGTGTTGTTCTTCTACATAAGTTGATTATTGGCGATATAGATTCTCCTTTTCTGCTAGGGCGTCTTCAATTCTCTGTTCCGTCTAGACCAACCAGAAATTACCGCCCCTTATTCCTGTCTACGTGCACAACAGACTACGCTATGCACAATCCTTTTGGCGTGCTATGTAAAAATTTTAATACCTTCGGGAAGTCACTGACCATTCCCAGCTATGAGCAGGGGCATAGCTTGCCGGACAGGCTATAAATTTCCCCCCACCGGGTCGGTGATTTCGCATTACTTTTCTCTATGTCCTATCTACTTAACACTCTATATATCTAGCTTACATTTCTTTACTTTATTAACAATCTTCTTACTTTATTTTTTTCAATTTATTGCATTTTATTAATTAATATAGCAAACTAAGAATTATTTTTATTATGCCCTGAACCCATTGAAAATGGGTAAAAAGGGTATATTGTATTTGTGCAAAGTGCAAATGTATGTAACAGGCGGAAGGAAGCATCTCCGAACCCATAAAGTATATATACTCTTGATCAGCATCAATAGCCGAGTCAACCTAACCATGTCCGTCTGTCTGTCCGTCCGTCCGTATGTATGAACGCAAGGATCTCAGAACCTATAAGAGCTAGAGACTTGAAATTTTAGCTGTAGGTCCTCCAGGTGCCCGCGCAGATCGAGTTTGTTTCCGATAAACGATAACTTGTCCCGTTTCCAAGTAATCGATAAAAATGTATATCGAAATCCCGTTTTTTAAGCAAATTTGGTAAATAATAAGAGCTAGAGTCACCAAACTTGACATGTAGCTTCTAGAATATTATATATATATCGATTATCTTTCATTTTATACCTATCGCCACTTCCCCGCTTCTCTCTATCTATAAGCGCGCGCTGCATTTGGTGTTGGAATAAGAGGGTTCAGGGTATCCCCTAGTCGGGAGCTCCCGACTAGAACTTCTTACTTGTTAAACCCTAAACCCATTGAAAATGGGTAACAAGGTTATAATTTTTTTGTGCAAATGTATGTAACAGACAGCAGGAAGCATCTCCGACCCAATAGAGTATATATATTCTTGATCAGCATCAATAGCCAAGTCGATGTCCGTCTGTCTGTCCGTCCGTTTGTCCGTATGTATGAGCGCAAGGATATCATAACCTATAGGTGCTAGTGTAATGTGCGTTTCCTGAAAGCGGCAGTAGCAGATGACCAAAGTATATGAAACATTGAGTTTGAATATGAGGTTTTCGAAGGGGCACCTCTAGCTATGATCTGAGTAGCTCGCCGGATTGTCGGAGTTCCTCTACTCTCCTCGTTATTCTAGGCACACATTCGCATAATGTTTTAGGTGCACATATTTATTAATAATACAAAAATGAATGAAATTAACGAAGGTTCAGAGGAAAGCAACGTTATACGGTCGTAAGCAGATGACAAATATTTACCGACGAATAATACTATATTCCAACAACACAAAGATAAGTGAAAGAATCGGATGGTTTCGATTCTCTCTTTTCTCTACCCATCCTACCCATGTCTCCCTGACATTACGTCAGCGGTGACCCAATGTTCTGCTCAGTTTATATTGTCATCGTCTCAGACTTACATATGCTCTACTCAGGAATTATTGTCCTTAAAACATTATTTAATTGTAAACATAACTATTTAATAAATTCGATATGATCGCCTGTTCTCGTACATATAATGATTGAATTGCGATAGAGATAAATGTATAAATTGATAATGAAAATGAGAATGATTTATATAAGATTATTTAGAGGCCAGAGTATAAAATCGTATCGGCGAGCATAGATATATTTACGTTATTTATATTTAAAGTACTTAAAAATAGTTTATGAATGAAAATATTCCGTATCGTTGAGCTCAAGGATAACGGTGGTACGTTGATACTCTAATACTCATGTTGTTGTTGTGAAATCTATGGAAATGCAGATATGTACATTAAATATACACCATGCCGACTGAGAATATTTCAATTGAAATTCATTTGCTTTACGTTTATTTGATACCCACTCTATGTCAATCTTTTGCGATATTAACTTAATAGTTTAAAGAGAAACAAAGAAATAAAAACCGACAGTAAAACACGGACTTAATTAGATTTACAAAGCCACAGTTCGGAAGTCTTCGAATACCGGATAAATGCCATAAATAAGTAGGAGTTGCGAACAATCTCTCTTTCTCAGGTACATGAACCTGATCACCTGGTACAAGTTAATTGGCAAGTTTCGAAACTTTGTTCTGATATAGTGGTCCACATTTAATTAATATTGACGAAAGTTCTTAACGACACCATCAGTGGACCACTACTCGAATAGATTAAGAGAGTCTTTAAAAATTATTGAACTTTTGGTTGAGTTAGTTCCTTTGCACTATATTAAATTAATGTCGTGGGTTTTAAATTGACACGAGGTTGTCCCTTTTCTTTTTTCTTTCTTTTCTGGTGAGGTTAAGGATGGAGCGAGCGCTTTATCTCGGACTGGGATATCCGGAGAATTTCCCAGTGCACCAGTTGAAGCCCGTAACACTTCTTCGGATCGTGTTAATCCAGTCGGTTCCAACCACCAACCGAACCAAAACTATTAAAATTGATGCACCACTATGGATGATAAGCATACTTTTTTCTCTCCAGCCAAAACAGTTTTTTTATGCAATGTAGGCCAAGAAATGATGTACAGCAATAACGAACCCATTTTAGGCGTAGACTGTACTTTTTTTTCTACTTTTCTCTTGACCAGTACGCAAGGAATACGTCGTCGGATCTTGAGTCACTACGAGACAATAACCTATACCGCCAAAATTTAGTTACTAAGCGGCACATGTCGCTTCCAGTAAATTCCACTTAAAGCTAGACAGAACACCTTGACACCATCGCTGTCCTCTTCTACTGAGCAGATTCAAATAGGTGCACTATTAGACGATCCCGCACCAAAGCTCACTCACGACATTATCAGAGAGCGCGAAGATTGAATGTCAGCGATTAAATAAAATTTTGGGTCCGCGCTCTTAGCGAAAGCTTTCGGTAAAGCTTTGAAGAAAGCTCGGCTTACTCTATTTAACTTGACAAAGGGCTTATCGCTAGAGAGCCTAATTGCACAAGTGATACCCACTCAGGCTAATCTGAACTGCTGAACTCCTCTCTGCAATATAAGAGAGGTTCCAGTTTTAGAACCACATGTTCACAAGTACCTTGGTGTTATATTTTTGTTCAGTACCTTAAAACTGTCCACTACAACACAGGTAATGAAACACTATTTTTAATAGCGAGGCGTTTACTGAAAAAAAAGCAGTTATCTAAGATTTGAAACACACCTAAGACTTTTCCTTATTAATTTGACAACTGATAATATGACGAACCAACTTTTCGAGTTACCAGAGCAGGTACAAAAACTGGAGCTAGCCTCGCACTAAATTTTTTAGCAGCATTACTCTGGCAAAAGTTGCGTGCGAATATACCTTATCTCCAATTTTCAGTTGTACATCTCTACTACGCAAATTGTACCTGTTAGCGTTTTGTTTGAATAACATTGGGATGCTCCATTCTTGTATTTTCATTAATTTGTTGTGAGCACTACGTCGTACTCGTAATGTTTGCCATGAAGAACCATGTTCTGACCAAAAGCCAAAAAGTACGGAGCAAACCCAGTGCTTTGACGCACACTAGCTCTTAGCGCTGTGCTTATTTCTGGAAGTTTAAGATCCCATTTATAATGGTCTTGCCCTATATATGGACGTATAGCTGGATCGATCGATTTAGTCTCTCGCTTGCATTCGCTTGGTGCGAATATATGGCGGTGCACATGTGAGATATGCCAAATCTTAAGGCTTAGAAAAGATTTAAATACTCCCGAAACAATTTGAGTTCCATTATCGGTTAAAATTTTCTCAGGTATACCAAACGTGCAAAATAGGGTAATTTTTAGGTAATCACAAATTTTATTGGCGGTGAAATTTTTAACAGGCCATAGGAAATGAAATTTCGTGTGATGGTCGACAATAAACAACAGTCCTATATTTCCTAACAGGTCCACAGGTTTGCCCATATTTGGTTTTAGAACAATATTTGGGTTCTTTGATTGCAGACATATACTACACTGCGATATATATTCCCGTATTTGAGTAACCATCTTCGGCCAAAAAAGATATCTATTAATTCTATCTATAGTCTTACCTATAGCGCTATGGGCTGCGTGTGCCTTACAAATGACTTGTTGCGTGAGTGTGGATGGTATCCATTGCTTATTCTCTTCTTTTATAGACAAGATCATCCCGGGTCTTTAAGTCTTAACTTGATTATCACGTATCGTATCTAGAAGGTTAACATATTCTGGTGACTTAAATTCTTCTGAGCTAAGACCTACAATTGACCCTTGATCGCATAATTCGGCTACTCCTGGCTCACTTTTTCGAGAGAGCGCACCGGCTACTACATTTAAGGAACCTTTTCTATGAGTTATTTTAATCGAGAAACCTTGTAATTTTAATACCCAACAAGCTAAACGACCTTTAAGATCTTTCTGGCGCATGAGCCATTGCAAAGAGGCGTGGTCGATAATCACCTCGAAATTTTGCCCTTCTACATAAGCTCTAAATTTCTTAATACCACTTATTATTATTAAGCACTCTAACTGGGCTACTGAGTAATTTCTTTGCACCCTTGAAAGTTTCTCAGACATGTAGGCGATGGGCAATTCTTCTTCCGATTTATTCCGAGGAGCCAGCACACAGCCAAGCCGAACGTACTAGCATCACATATGAGTAGGAATGGTTTTGAAAAATCAATAGATACAGATAATACTAATAAGTCATCGAGATACAAGAAAAAAACTTTAGTGCGCAAATTACCCGGTATCACCTGATCCATCAGTCTACACATGGTTTGGGTGGAGGGGAAGGTTGGGTACCGTAAATGCCGTAGTTTGAGAAGATTCCGCGAGAGGTATTTGCCAATAGGCATGCTTCATGTCCAGACCATTTATATACTTTGCTGTTAGCAACCGGCTTAGTATATCGTCTATTTGAGGAAGGGGATAAGCATCTTTCCGAGTATGTCTATTTATTTCTTGAGAATCTAGGCATAACCTATTCTTTTTTCCCTTCTGTACCAATACACAGTTACTAATCCATGGGCTGTTTGACGGAACAATAACGTTAAGCTCGATCATTTTCTCTACTTCATCAAACACTATTTTCTCTTTCGCGGGAGAGAGGCTAAGGACGCTGCTTTATTGGAGTATTCGAATCCATTTCTATGCCTTCTCGTTCATAAGAAAGAAAAGACTGAATTTCTGTTTTTAGTCTCGCTCGTTGTACCTCATCAATAGTCTAACTCACTAACAAATTTGTTCACAGTTAATAAATTAACTACTCAAAAATTTCTCCGAAAATCAATTCCAAAGTATACATCTTGCTTTAACTCGGGTATTATTAAGAATTCCACTTCTTTGCAGTGACCACGAATTGTTATCGGTACCTTGAGCTTTACTACTACTGGGCATGACTCATTACTAGCAGTTCGAATGTTCCCTGAACATTTTCTTACATTGGTATGCTGCAAGAATGCCTTAGCCGCACTTAACCTTTTTCTAAAACTCTCTCAATCATAATGTGGATCGCTTCGCATTTGATTGCCAACTGTGTCGGCTAAAACATATTCCTTGAGTTTCTGTTAAAGCGGTTCTTTGTAAATAACTTGTAACTTGTGTTGACGAATCTAGGATTAAGTAACTTGTTTGTTTTGAGAGACTACTCGAACGATTTTCTTTGGCTGTTTTTTGTTTGTCGGATGCGCCGAGCTGTTAGTGGCTTGCGCATCCCCTTTCGGGTTTTCCGTCGGGTTACACTTGCTGTACCGGGGCTTATATGTGTTCTTAGCCCCACACCCATAACAAAATATCCGTCTTTCAGCCATACAATCCTCAAATTGTCAGAGTTCCAACAAACGAATCTTTTATGACGTATCTCCGCGATATTTTTGTATTCCTGTTCTTCGTTATCGCTTACTATTTCAGCTACATTTGGCCATCCGAATTCAAAACGTTGACAGAAATTGCTAGTATCCCTACAAAAGTTTTCGTGCTTCCGAACTTCCTCTCTCAACTCACTTATATTTCTTATTTTAAGACGTAGAAGTTCATACCTAAGAGCACTCTTAGCATTTCGTTTTAGTATATCAATTGGCTTATCTTTGTTGACATGTTGAGAAAGACGAGATACCATTTCGTCCACTGAGGCCTGATAACCATCGAAAGATTCAGTATCTCTCTGTCGTCGCTTTCTGATCAGCTCCCATAAGTCGAAGTCATCTTTGACCTCATCGAACCTCTGACGGAACGCTACACAAAATCCATCCCAAGAATAACGGTAATTTTTTCGATGGAAGTTCCAAAACCAGCTTTTGTCGTGAAAAGGAGGTGTAAATTATCACAAAGAAATGAGTAGTCATTATTTTACGTTTGAGCTATTAAGGAACGCAAGCGATACAAAAATTCGTATACTTGCATGGAATCTTTCGACCCATCGAACTTCAAAAGACAACTTTCCAAAATATTGGCGGCCTTCTCTGGAGCTACGTATCGGTTCAAGGCATTTATTGGCTCCTGCCTCTGGAGCATGCGTGGCTTGAGTAATGGTGTTAGCTACATTTGCTTCCGCCCTGGGTACGGCGGCGTGAGCTGACTCGGCACCTGTTGATGAGCCTGCTCTCTTGATTGCTAAAGCTCCTAGAGTTTTTTCTATAGTATTTTTGATGTGAGTACTAATCTCTACCATCATCTGCTTTTGCTTTTCTTGGATAACTGACTTTATATAGTAAGCTGTCTCTACATTTGATTCGGCGATCATTGATTGGTGACTAGAACTACCTAAGGATACTCTCCCATTAGAATCGTCTCGTAAGTACTGACTCTGGGACCTTGTATGCATCCGACCGCGTAGAGCGACCCCACCAGTATTCCCGGGCCTTCCACCTCGTCTATTACGTCGATTACTCGGACGCATAATGTTGGGCTCGACATTTTCTATTTGAAGTTCTCCTTCGTTTCTAACCGACTGTAACGCATCCGCCGGAGTATTGTCCTCAAAAGATAATTGCTCAGCGTAAAATTCCGCTTTGCACGCTGGACATACCGTAGCGCTTTTTATATATTCTTCCATACAAGTGTTGTGAAAGCGATGCCAAAAGGGCAAGGTAGCCCCTATTTGATCTCCTTTCACTACCTCCTGACATATACTGTATTCCCTGGACTTCGTTGAACTGGCATTGCCAATCCCATTATAAGTTCCTCCAAAAAAAAAAACAAAATATCTCTGCCACTCAACTTTAAATACTCTATAAAATTAGAACAAAAAAAAAATAAACATTTGTCCCTTTCGATCATGGTTAGAACTGACAGAAATATAATAACTGAACATCGTTGCGTATTGAAATATAATGATTGACATTTACTTGTTTTTATTGTAGACTTATACTTAAGCTATATCTGGCTATTCTCCGCATTATTTAATCTAGTAGATATAGATTGATTGATATATATAGTGACATATCCATAGTCGCACCCACCCTTTAACATAACTTAGCACACAAGCATACGTTTAAGCATAAGTATAAACATGTCTAATATTGTAAACAAAAAGCCTGGTTATAACATCGACCTTGGTCAAGATCAAACTGTCCCCTTTGGTAGACATAAACAATTCACCCTAAATATCACGCAACTGTCAATGTTCCCATCAGAGTACTATCCCACGCATAATTGCTGACGCAGCTCAAACTTCACTCAATTTTGACTCAAGCTCTCTCAAAGCGAAGTTTGCTAAGCGACCGCAACAGATAGATAAATTAGTTCATATTCGGGAGTCAAATCTGAATGTACTCGTTATAAGTAGTAGCCGATAGTGAAAATAAAGAATTGAAATATATTTTTTTAAAGTAACTATTCGTGTAAAACTTAATTGGCGCAGCCGGTAGGATACGTCGGGAAAAAGTAAAGATCGCTTAAGGATAATTAATTCATAGATCTAAAGCACAATCGCGACCGAATTTGTTGTCGGTGTGTAGTTAACGAATTCTCGAATACGTATCCGCATAAGAACCTTCGGGTCACTCGTAGTTTATTAACATTGACCCTTCGGGCAATAAAGCTACAACAGTTAATAACGACTGGCTTTGCATATCTTTCGATCCCTGCAATACGTTATTACTGGGTCTTTTCAATAAGACACACACACAAAAAAAAAAAACAATTAAACAATAATAATTAAGCACAAACTATAAACTAAATTAAATGTACAAAGTACAAAAACCAAGTGTAAAGAAATAAAAGTGCAAAATCAAAGAACCAAAAAAAAGTTGGACAACACCTCAACCAGGCTCTCTCCCCAACTGAGACAGGTGCCTAGTTTTGACGGATCAACAGAAAATCTCAACGCTTTTATCAAAAGGATCGATTACATCCTACATCTGAATCCAACCCGAGATGTCAGACAACATAGCATCTTATACGGAGCCATCGAATTACAAGTTGCTGGAGATGCTCAGAGAGTTTCACAAAGGACGGCGGCCAACTCTTGGCAGGAGTTGAGGAATGCACTGATCGAAGAATATAAAGTGCAAACACCATTTGAAGAGCTCCTTCGACGTCTATACAACACGAATTTCCAGGGAAACGTCCGTAAGTTCATCGAGGATCTCGAAAATAAATCTTATATCATATTAAATAAGTTAGCTTTAGAAAATATACCTGGCAACACAACACTTTATACAAATGCCATGAATAACACAATTAAAGATGTAATTACAAAAAAATTTCCAGATAGGCTTTTCATGATGTTAGCTAGATACGACATTACGTCGACACAAAAACTTAAACAAGTAGCACAAAGAGAAGGAATATACGAAAATAGCGTAAATGATAGACCTAAAACTAATAACGTTCAGGGAAATCAAAATAACAATCGTAGAAACATGGGAAATTATCAGCAGAATCAGCCAGTTCAAGTGGCTATTCCAACACGAATCAGAGTTATCATGTACAAAACAAACAACACACTAATTCCGAAGACAATCAAAAGGCTCACCACGAGTTGCAGCAGAAATTAAGTCAAGGTAGAACCCAAAACCCCTTAAACTATCAAAATTAGTCCCATTCACGCTTGAATGCGCCAAACCCTCCGACTAAACGTCAAAGAGACAGTAACAGTGGGCAGATGAAAATGGACACATCTGAAAATTTTCATAAGCAAGCCTCGGAACAAACAGAAGAAATCCATTCATAAAATTAATTATGAATGACGAAGTTTTAAAATGTGTCATAGACACAGGTTCAACCATAAACCTTATGAAAACAAACCGCTTAAATTTTCCAATATACAACGAAACACTAAAGGTTCACACCATAAATGGTGTTATTGAATTAAAACAAAGCATAGAATTAGGAGCGAGCAAAATTTGTCCGAGTAAACAAAAATTCTATATTCACGACTTCTCAGAGCATTATGATGTTCTGATTGGGAGAGAATACCTTGAAGCATGTCAAGCAAAAATAGACTATGCACAAGGATCCGTAACCTTAGGAGAATTTAACTTTTGTTTTAGATATAATGACGGAGAGGTCGAAGAGGACATGACCGCACAAGAGTGCCTTGATCCACCCTCAACAGAGGATAGACCATTTAACTTCGCTATTAATAACGAATTAACAGAAAATAATTAGTATAGGCTAGAGCACCTAAACTCAGAAGAAAAGGAAAAAATTAAAAATGTTTTACATGAATTTCGTGATATCCAGTACCATGAAGGTGACAATTTGACTTTCACTAGTACAATTAAACACAAAATTCTAACAAAGCATGAGGACCCAATTTACAAGCGTCCATATAAATATCCTTAAATATACGATGAGGAAGTAAATAAACAAATAAGCGATATGATAAAACAAAATATCATACGTAAATCCAAATCCCCTTACTGCTCACCAGTAATAATCGTTCCAAAGAAAAACGATGCATCTGGAAAGCAAAAGTTCCGGTTAGTCATAGATTACCGCAATCTCAATGAACTAACTATTAATGATAAATACCCTATCCCGATCATGGATGAAATATTAGACAAACTTGGAAAATGTCAATATTTCACAACCATTGATCTAGCCAAGGAGCTTCCACCAAATTCAAATGGATCCTGGTTCAATACCCAAGACCGCATTTTCGACTAAACATGGCCATTACGAGTACACTCGCATGCCATTTGGTCTTAAGAATGCACCTGCAACGTTCCAACGTTGTATGAACAATCTCTTAGAAGATTTAATTTTTAAGGATTGTCTGGTCTACTTAGACGATATTATAATTTTTTCCACTTCATTGGAGGAACACATTTTGTCGCTACAAAAAGTATTTGAGAAGCTTAGAGAAGCTAACTTAAAACTACAGTTGGATAAATGCGAGTTCTTGCGAAAAGAAACTGAATTTCTCGGTCACATCATCGCAACTGAGGGTATAAAACCAAATCCCAACAAAATACAAGCAATTGTCAAATTCCCAATTCCAAAACCCCAAAAGAAATTAAATCATTTCTAGGATTATGTGGTTTCTATAGGAAATTTATACCAAATTTCGCCAATATAGTAAAACCATTAACACTTAAATTAAAAAAAGGAGCAAAAATCAATATAAAAGACAAAGACTATGAATCAGCGTTTGAAAAGCTAAAAGTACTCATAACATCCGACCCAATTTTAATATACCCTAATTTCGAAAAACCATTTTCTTTAACCACAGACGCGAGTAATATGGCAATAGGGGCCGTCCTTTCGCAAGAGCATAAGCCTATATGTTATGCAAGCAGAACTCTCAACGAGCATGAGATTAATTATTCAACGATTGAAAAAGAACTATTAGCAATCGTTTGGGCCACTAAATACTTTAGGTCCTATCTTTTTGGTCGACAATTTCAAATCCTTAGTGATCACAGACCACTCGTCTGGTTAAATAACTTGAAAGAACCTAACATGAAATTACAACGATGGAAAATCAAGTTAAATGAGTTTGATTTCCAAATTAAATATGTCCCAGGAAAAGAAAATTATGTGGCAGATGCTCTGTCAAGAATTCAATTAAACGAAAACTTTTTAGGTGAAAATACCATTAGCACAAGAGCAACTATACATAGTGCTCAGGAAGACAACAGTAACCATTTGCAAATCACAGAAAGACCTCTTAATTATTATAATAGACAAATAGAATTTGAAAAAGGAACCGAGAACGAAACAAAAGTTACAAATTACTTTCACAAAACCAACATAAAAATTACATACAAAGACATGACTAACGCACATGCCAAAGAATTAATAAAAGAATATTTATGCACAAAGAAAAGTGTGCTATACTTCCACAATGAAGCAGACTTTCCAATTTTTCAAGAAGCCTACTTAGAAATAGTAAGTCCGAATAATTTAACAAAGGCAATGAAAACTAGTAAAAAATTAATAGATCTTCAAACATTTGCAGAATTCAAGGAACTAATATTAAAAAAAAAAAACAAAGAATTATTACATCCAGGAATTGAAAAAACTATCAATTGGTTCAAAGAAACCCACTATTTTCCAGATTGTCAAAATTTAATTCAAAATCTAATAAACGAATGCGAGATTTGTAACATCGCAAAAACAGAACACAGGGATACAAAATTAACTTTCGAAATAACTCCGGAAATCGCTAATATCCGAGAAAAATATGTAATGGATTTTTACATAATAGGAGATAAACAATTTTTATCTTGCATTGATATCTATTCAAAATTTGCATCATTAATAGAAATAAAAAGTAGAGACTGGTTAGAAACCAAACGAGCTATAATACAAGTATTCAACCAAATGGGTAAACCTATCGAAATAAAAGCAGACAAGGACTCAGCTTTTATGTGCACAGCTTTACAATTATGGCTAAAATCAGAAGCAGTAAATATTAATATAACCACCAGTAAAAATGGCATATCCGACGTAGAACGCTTTCATAAGACAGTTAACGAAAAATTAAGAATCATTAACAGCGACTCAGACGTCGAAAATAAACTTACAAAATTTGAAACTATACTTTACACATACAATCATAAGACGAAACACAAAACGACTAACAGAACACCAGCGGACATATTCATATACGCAGGTACACCAGAGTATGACACTCAAGCTAATAAAGAAAAACTAATAAATAACCTCAACAAAAAACGAACAAATTATGAATTGACACTCACCATTAGTCAAATCAAAGACAACAACCCCGTTCAAGAAAACAGGAGAACTAAGACAAATCGACGATAAACATTTTGAGGAAACAAACAGAGGCAGGAAGATAGTACACTACAAAACCAAATTCAAAAAGAAAAAGAAGACTAATCAAAGTAAATATAACAATTACAGGTCAACAACAGACAGCGACCAGAACATACAAGCACCAGCTTAAACTAATTATTATAATATTACTATCAATAACTATAAACCATATAAATGCACAAAGCATTGAAATTAACCCTAATAAAGCCCATAACGGTTATCTCATATTTAAAACAGGAACCATAGACATTCCGACATATTACGAATACCATTGTTTAACGGTTAACATAACAAAAACCGAAGAAACTTTTAACAATTTAATCGAACAATCTAAAGAATTTAATAACCCAATACAAATCGAATACCTAGTAGAAAAGTTAAACAGAGAAATAAACGGCTTAAAAATAGCCAAACGCAGCAAAAGAGGTTTTATAAACATAGTAGGAACAGCATACAAATACTTATTTGGAACATTAGACCAAGAAGACAAAACAGAAATTGAACAAAAAATAAGCAGCTTAGCAGAGAACACCGTTCAGGTTAATGAATTAAATCACGTAATAGAAGTTATAAACAATGGAATAGAAATCATGAACGAACTAAATCAAGAGACAGAAAAAGGATAAAAATTAAATATGCTTATATTTAACTTACAACACTTTACAGAATATATAGAAGACATAGAGATGGGAATGCAGCTCACAAGATTAGGTATTTTTAACCCGAAATTATTAAAGCATGACTATTTGTTGCATGTCAATTCTGAGAAATTGTTAAATGTAAAAACTTCTACTTGGTTTAAATCAGATACAAACGAAATACTGATAATATCCCATATTCCTCGAGAAATAATAAAAAATCCGGTATTTGAAATAGTTCCATACCCAGATGAAAATAATAACATTTTGACAGAAATAGCTCATGAAAAATATTTTACACAAGACAAAAAAGTTTATAGCAAAGAAACAAAAAAATTAATTAATAATGAATGTATGACAGGAATTTTAAACCAAACTACATCAGAATGTAGTTATACTAAAACTTTTAAAAATTTTCAAACTATGTAGAACCAAATATAATTTTAACTTGGAATTTACCAAAAACTATATTAAACCACAATTGTATAAATAACGAAATATCAATAGAAGGAAGCAATTTAATAAAAATCTTTAATTGTTCACTGCAAATTAATGAAATTTCAATTTCAAACAACATGTTAGATTATACTCAAAACATTTATGTAAGCAATGATGTTATAAAATTAGAACCACTTTCGTTTGTACAAAGATTGAACTTATTGGCTTGCCCATATTTGGTCTTAGAACAATATTTTGGTTCTTTGTTTGCAGACATATACTACACTGCGATACATATTCCCGTATTTGAGTAACCATCTTCGGCCAAAAAAGATATCTTTTAATTCTATCTATAGTCTTACCTATAGCGCTATGGGCTGCGTGTGCCCTACAAATGACTTGTTGCATGAGTGTGGATGGTATCCATACCTTTCAAGCCATTTTATCCAGGGCAACATTCCCAATTGCTGGCTCTCTTCTTTTATAGACAAGATCATCCCGGATCCTTAAATCTTAACTTGATTATCACGTATCGTATCTAGAAGGTTAACATATTCTGGTGACTTAAATTCTTCTGATCTAAGACCTACAATTGACCCTTGATCGCATAATAAAACCAGTGTAAATTATCACAAAGAAATGAGTAGTCATTATTTAACGTTTGAGCTATTAAGGAACGCAAGCGATACAAAAATTCGCATACTTGCATGGAATCTTTCGACCCATCGAACTTCAAAAGCCAACTTCCCAAAATATTGGCGGCCTTCTCTGGAGCTACGTATCGGTTCAAGGCATTGTGTTGGCTCCTGCCTCTGGAGCATGCGTGGCTTGAGTAATGGTGTTAGCTACATTTGCTTCCGCCCTGGGTACGGCGGCGTGAGCTGACTCGGCACTTGTTGATGGGCCTGCTCTCTTGATTGCTAAAGCTCCTAGAGTTTTTATACCCTGAACCCATTAAAAATGGGTAAAAGGGGTATTATGTTTTTGTGCAAAATCCAAATGTATGTAACAGGCAGAAGGAAGCATCTCCGACCCCATAAAGTATATATATTCTTGATCAGCATTAATAGCCGAGTCGATCTAGCCATGTCCGTCTGTCTGTCCGTCCGTCCGTCCGTCCGTCCGTATGTATGAACGCAAGGATCTCAGAACCTATAAGAGCTAGAGACTTGAAATTTTAGATGTAGATGCTCCTAGTTCCTACGCAGATCGAGTTTGTTTCCGATAATCGATAACTTGCCCCGTTTCCAAGTAATCGATAAAAATGTATATCGATATCCTGTTTTTTAAGCAATTATGGTAAATAATAAGAGCTAGAGTTACCAAACTTGACATGTTGCTTCTAGAAAAGTATATATATATCGATTATCTTTCATTTTATACCTATCGCCACCTCCCCGCTACTCTCTATCTATAAGCGCGCGCTGCATTTGGTGTTGGAATATGAGGGTTCAGGGTATCCCCTAGTCGGGAGCTCCCGACTAGAACCTCTTACTTGTTTCTATAGTATTTTTGATGTGAGTACTAATCTCTACCATCATCTGCTTTTGCTTTTCTTGGATAACTGACTTTATATAGTAAGCTGTCTCTACATTTCATTCGGCAATCATTGATTGGTGAGGAGAACTACCTAAGGATACCCTTCCATTAGAATCGTCTCGTAAGTACCGACTCTGGGACCTTGTATGCATCCGACCGCGTAGAGCGACCCCACCAGTATTCCCGGGCCTTCCACCTCGTCTAATACGTCGATTACTCGGAGGCATAATGTTGGGCTCCACATTTTCTATTTGAAATTCTCCTTTGTTTCTAACCGACTGTAACGCATCCGCCGGAGTATTGTCCTCAAAAGATATTTGCTCACCGTAAAATTCCGCTTTGCACACTGGACATACGGTAGCGCTTTTTATATATTCTTTCATACAAGTGTTGTGAAAGCGATGCCAACAGGGCAAGGTAGCCCCTAATTGATCTCCTTTCACTACCTCCTGACATATACTGTATTCCCTGGACTTCGTTGAACTGGCATTGTCTATTCCATTATAAGTTCCTCCAAAAAAAAAAAACAAAAGATCTCTACCACTCAACTATAAATAACTATAAATGGTCAGAACTGACAGAAATATAATAACTGAACATCGTTGCGTATTGAAATATAATGATTGACTTTTACTTGTTTCTATTGTAGACTTATACTTAAGCTATATCTGATTGGCTTTTCTGCGCATTTTTTAATCTAGTAGATATAGATTGATAGATATATATAGTAGATATGACATCACTTCAACATAATCCCCCATAGCCACAAAATACCCTAGATCTAGTCTATTGAACTCGGCATACTTATAACAATGCCTACCATATCTCTTCTCTCCATCTAGTAGGTTCTATCAAGGTCGATAGATCCTAAAATTTTAATCCAACTCGAATTCCCGTTGTAAACTACTCTTTCCGCAAGCGAAAAGAATAAGACTAGACACCACAAATGACGTAAAAATTATTTTGTTTTGGATGGACTGGTAAAGAGCTTTTCTGTGGGGCTTAAAGCCGATACGGTATATTCACTAGACTTAGGCTCCAAGTGTTGGGCGCCAATTATGTAATGTGTGTTTTCTGACAACCGGCAGTATATAGATGACCAAAGTATATGAAACATTGAGTTTGAATATGAGGTTTTCGGAGGGGCACCTCTAGCTATGCTCTGAGTAGCTCGCCGGATTGTCGGAGTTCTTCTCTACTCTCCTCGTTATTCTAGGCACACATTCGCATAATGTTTTAGGTGCACATATTTATTAATAATAAAAAAATGAAAGAAATTAACGAAGGTTCAGAAGGAAAGCAATGTTATACGATCGTAAGCAGATGACAAATATTTACCGACGAATAATATTATATTCCAACAACACAACGATAAGTGAAAGAATCCGATGGTTTCGATTCTCTCCTTTCTCTACCCACCCAACCTATGTCTCCCTGACATTACGTCAGCGGTGACCCAATGTTCTGCTCAGTTTATATTGTCATCGTCTCAGACTTACATATGCTCTACTCAGGAATTATTGTCCTTAAAACATTATTTAATTGTAAACATAACTATTTAATAAATTCGATATGATCGCCTGATCTCGTACATATCGCTTAATTAACACAAGGTAGAATATGATTGAATTACGATAGAGATAAATGTATATAATGATAATGAAAATGAGAATGATTTATATAAGATTATTTAGACAGAGGCCAGAGTATAAAATCGTATCGGCGAGCATAGATATATTTACGTTATTTATATTTAAAGTACTTAAAAATAGTTTATGAATGAAAACATTCCGTATCGTTGAGCTCAAGGATTACTGTGGTACGTTAATACTCTTATGTTGTTGTTGTGAAATCTATGGAAATACAGATATATTAAATATACACCTTGCCGACTGAGAATATTTCAAATAAAATTCATTTGCTTTACGCTTATTTGATACCCACTCTATGTCAATCTTTTGCGATATTACCTTAATAGTTTAAAGAGAAACAAAGAAATAAAAACCGACAGTAAAACACGGACTTAATTAGATTAACATACCCACAGCTCGGCAGTCTTCGAATACCGGATAAATGCCATAATTAAGTAGGAGTGGCGAACAATCTCTCTTTCTCAGGTACATGAACCTGATCACCTGGTACAAGTTAATTGGCAAGTTTCGAAACTTTGTTCTGATACAGTGGTCCACATTTAATTAATATTGACGAAAGTTCTTAACGACACCATCAGTGGACCACTAGTCGAATAGATTAAGAGAGTCTTTAAAAAATATTGAACTTTTGGTTGAGTTAGTTCCTTTTCACTATATTAAATTAATATCGTGGGTTTTAAATTGACAGGTTGTCCCTTTTCTTTTTTCTTTCTTTTCTTAGTGAGGTTAGGGATGGAGCGAGCGCTTTATCTCGGACTGGGATATCCGGAGAATTTCCCAGTGCACCAGATGAAGCCCGTAACTCTTCTTCGGATCGTGCTAATCCAGTCGGTTCCAACCACCAACCGGATGACTATCGGTCTTGGTACCCGCTGCCCCCACAATTGATAAAAATCCAATTTGTTCACAGCAATTCCTATGGAACCAAAACTATTAAAATTGATGCACCACTATGGATGATAAGCATACTTTTTTCTCTCCAGCCAAAACACTTTTTTTATGCAATGTTGCCAAGAAATGATGTACAGCAATAACGAACCCATTTTAGGTGTAGACTCTACTTTTTTTTCTACTTTTCTCTTGACCAGTACGCAAGGAATACGTCGTCGGAACTTGAGTCACTACGAGACAATAACCTATACTGCCAAAATTTAGTTACTAAGCGGCACATGTCGCTTCCAGTAAATTCCACTTAAAGCTAGACAGAACACCTTGACACCATAGCTGTCCTCTTCTTCTGAGCAGATTCGAATAGGTGCATTATCATACGATCCCGCACCAAAGCTCACTCACGACATTATCAGAGAGCGCGAAGCTTGAATGTCAGCGATTAAATAAAATTTTGGGTCCGCGCTCTGAGCGAAAGCTTTCGTTAAAGCTTTGAATAAAGCTCGACTTACTCTATTTAACTTCACAAAGTGCGTATCACTAGAGAGCCTAATTCCACAAGCGATACCCACTCAGGCTAATCTGAACTGCTGAACTCCTCTCTGCAATATAAGAGAGGTTCCAGTTTTAGAACCACATGTTCACAGGTACCTTGGTGTTCTATTTTTGTTCAGTACCTTAAAACTGTCCACTCCAACACAGGTAATGAAACACTATTTTTAATAGCGAGGCGTTAACTGAAAAAAGGCAGTTATCTAAGATTTGATTTGTATGTCATTAAGATGAAACACACGTAAGACTTTTCCTTATTCATTTGACAACTGATAATATGACGAACCAACTTTTCGAGTTACCAGAGCAGGTACAAAAACTGGAGCTAGCCTCGCACTAAATTTTTTAGCAGCATTACTCTGGCAAAAGTTGCGTGCGAATATACCTTATCTCCGATTTTCAGTTGTACATCTCTATTACGCAGATTGTACCGTTTTGTTTGAATAACATTGGGATGTTTAATTCTAGTATTTTCGTTAATTAATTGTGAACGACGTAGTATCTCGTAATCTTTGCCATGAAGAACCATGTTCTGACCAAAAGCCAAAAAGTACGGAGCAAACGCTGTGCTTATTTCTGAAAGTTTAAGATCCCATTTAGAATAGTCTTGCCCTTAATTAGGACGTATAGCTGGATCGATCGATTTAGTCTCTCGCTTGCATTCGCTTGGTGCGAATATATGGTGGTGTACATGTGAGATATTCCGAATCTTGAGGCTTAAATACTCCCGAAACAAATTGAGTTCCATTATCGGTTAAAATTTTCTCAGGTACACCAAACGTGCAACATAGGTGGTGGAGGTGAAATTTTTAAGAGGCCATAGGAAATAAAAGTCCTATATCTTAACTTTTTGATCTGGGGTATGGCCCTAACAGGTCCATATAAAGCATCTGAAATGGACGTTTTGAACTTATTGGCTTGCCCATATTTGGTCTTAGAACAATATTTTGGTTCTTTGTTTGCCGACATATACTACACTGCGATACGTATTCCCGTATTTGAGTAACCATCTTCGGCCAAAAAAGATATCTTTTAATTCTATCTATAGTCTTGCCTATAGCGCTATGGGCTGCGTGTGCCCTACAAATGACTTGTTGCATGAGTGTGGATGGTATCCATAGCTTTCAAGCCATTTTATCCAGTGCAACATTCCCAATTGCTGGCTCTCTTCTTTTATAGACAAGATCATCCCGGATCCTTAAATCTTAACTTGATTATCACGTATCGTATCTAGAAGGTTAACATATTCTGGTGACTTAAATTCTTCTGATCTAAGACCTACAATTGACCCTTGATCGCATAATAAAACCAGCTTTTGTCGTGAAAAGGAGGTGTAAATTATCACAAAGAAATGAGTAGTCATTATTTAACGTTTGAGCTATTAAGGAACGCAAGCGATACAAAAATTCGAATACTTGCATGGAATCTTTCGACCCATCGAACTTCAAAAGCCAACTTCCCAAAATATTGGCGGCCTTCTCTGGAGCTACGTATCGGTTCAAGGCATTGTGTTGGCTCCTGCCTCTGGAGCATGCGTGGCTTGAGTAATGGTGTTAGCTTCATTTGCTTCCGCCCTGGGTACGGCGGCGTGAGCTGACTCGGCACTTGTAGGCCTGCTCTCTTGATTGCTAAAGCTCCTAGAGTTTTTTCTATAGTATTTTTGATGTGAGTACTAATCTCTACCATCATCTGCTTTTGCTTTTCTTGGATAACTGACTTTATATAGTTAGCTGTCTCTACATTTGATTCGGCGATCATTGATTGGTGAGGAGAACTACCTAAGGATATCCTCCATTAGAATCGTCTCGTAAGTACCGACTCTGGGACCTTGTAATCATCCCACCGCGTAGAGCGACCCCACCAGTATTCCCGGGCCTTCCACCTCGTCTATTACGTCGATTACTCGGACGCATAATGTTGGGCTCCACATTTTCTATTTGAAATTCTCCTTTGTTTCTAACCGACTGTAACGCATCCGCCGGAGTATTGTCCTCAAAAGATATTTGCTCAGCGTAAAATTCCGCTTTGCACACTGGACATACGGTAGCGCTTTTTATATATTCTCCCATACAAGTGTTGTGAAAGCGATGCCAACAGGGCAAGGTAGCCCCTAATTGATCTCCTTTCACTACCTCCTGACATATACTGTATTCCCTAGACTTCGTTGAACTGGCATTGTCTATCCCATTATAAGTTCCTCCAAAAAAAAAAACAAAAGATCTCTACCACTCAACTATAAATACTCTATAAAATTAGAACAAAAAAAAAAAAACATTTGTCCCTTTCGATCATGGTCAGAACTGACAGAAATATAATAATTGTATTGAAATATAATGATTGACTTTTACTTGTTTCTATTGTAGACTAATACTTAAGCTATATCTGATATTGGCTATTCTCCGCATTATTTAATCTAGTAGATATAGATTGATAGATATATATAGTAGATATGACATCACTTCAACATAATCCCCCATAGCCACAAAATACCCTAGATCTAGTCTATTGAACTCGGCATACTTATAACAATGCCTACCATATCTCTTCTCTCCATCTAGTAGGTTCTATCCAGGTCGATAGATCCTAAAATTTGAATCCAACTCGAATTCCCGTTGTAAACTACTCTTTCCGCAAGCGAAAAGAATAAGACTAGACACCATAAATGACGTAAAAATTATTTTGTTTTGGATGGACTGGTAAAGAGCTTTTCTGTGGGGCTTAAAGCCGATACGGTATATTCACTAGACTTAGGCTCCAAGTGTTGGGCGCCAATTATGTAATGTGTGTTTTCTGACAACCGGCAGTATATAGATGACCAAAGTATATGAAACATTGAGTTTGAATATGAGGTTTTCGAAGGGGCACCTCTAGCTATGCTCTGAGTAGATCGCCGGATTGTCGGAGTTCTTCTCTACTCTCCTCGTTATTCTAGGCACACATTCGCATAATGTTTTAGGTGCACATATTTATTAATAATAAAAAAATGAAAGAAATTAACGAAGGTTCAGAAGGAAAGCAATGTTATACGATCGTAAGCAGATGACAAATATTTACCGACGAATAATATTATATTCCAACAACAGAACGATAAGTGAAAGAATCCGATGGTTTCGATTCTCTCCTTTCTCTACCCACCCAACCTATGTCTCCCTTACGTCAGCGGTGACTCAATGTTCTGCTCAGTTTATATTGTCATCGTCTTATACTTACATATGCTCTACTCAGGAATTATTGCCCTTAAAACATTATTTAATTGTAAACATAACTATTTAATAAATTCGATATGATCGCCTGTTCTCGTACCTATCTCTTAATTAACACAAGGTAGAATATGATTGAATTGCGATAGAGATAAATGTATATAATGATAATGAAAATGAGAATGATTTATATAAGATTATTTAGACAGAGGCCAGAGTATAAAATCGTATCGGCGAGCATAGATATATTTACGTTATTTATATTTAAAGTACTTAAAAATAGTTTATGAATGAAAACATTCCGTATTGTTGAGCTCAAGGATAACTGTGGTACGTTGATACTCTAATACTTATATTGTTGTTGTGAAATCTATGGAAATGCAGATACATTAAATATACACCATGCCGACTGAGAATATTTCAATTGAAATTCATTTGCTTTACGCTTATTTGATACCCACTCTATGTCAATCTTTTGCGATATTACCTTAATAGTTTAAAGAGAAACAAAGAAATAAAACCGACAGTAAAACACGGACTTAATTAGATTTACAAAGCCACAGTTCGGAAGTCTTCGAATACCGGATAAATGCCATAATTAAGTAGGAGTTGCGAACAATCTCTCTTTCTCAGGTACATGAACCTGATCACCTGGCACAAGTTAATTGGCAAGTTTCGAAACTTTGTTCTGATACAGTGGTCCACATTTAATTAATATTGAAGAAAGTTCTTAACGACACCGTCAGTGGACCACTACTCGAATAGATTAAGAAAGTCTTTAAAAAATATTAACCTTTTGGTTCAGTTAGTTCCTTGTCACTGTATTAAATTAATATCGTGGGTTTTAAATTGACAGGTTGTCCCTTTTCTTTTTTCTTTCTTTTCTTGATGAGGTTAAGGATGGAGCGAGCGCTTTATCTCGGACTGGGATATCCGGAGAATTTCCCAGTGCACCAGTTGAAGCGCATAACTCTTCTTCGGATCGTGTTAATCCAGTCGGTTCCAACCACCAACCGGATGTATATCATGCTTGGTACCCGCTGCCCCCACAATTGATAAATATCAAATTTGTTCACAGCAATTCCTATGGAACCAAAACTATTAAAATTGATGCACCACTATGGATGATAAGCATACTTTTTTCTCTCCAGCCAAAACACTTTTTTTATGCAATGTAGGCCAAGAAATTATGTACAGCAATAACGAACCCATTTTAGGTGTAGACTGTACTTTTTTTTCTACTTTTCTCTTGACCAGTACGCAAGGAATACGTCGTCGGATCTTGAGTCACTACGAGACAATAACCTATACTGCCAAAATTTAGTTACTAAGCGGCACATGTCGCTTCCAGTAAATTCCACTTAAAGCTAGACAGAACACCTTGACACCATAGCTGTCCTTTTCTTCTGAGCAGATTCGAATAGGTGCATTATCATACGATCCCGCACGAAAGCTCACTCACGACATTATCAGAGAGCGCGAAGCTTGAAAGTCAGCGATTAAATAAAATTTTGGGTCCGCGCTCTTAGCGAAAGCTTTCGTTAAAGCTTTGAATAAAGCTCGACTTACTCTATTTAAATTCACAAAGTGCTTATCGCTAGAGAGCCTAATTGCACAATTGATACCCACTCAGGCTAATCTGAACTGCTGAACTCCTCTCTGCAATATAAGAGAGGTTCCAGTTTTAGAACCACGTGTTCACAGGTACCTTGGTGTTCTATTTTTGTTCAGTACCTTAAAACTGTCCACTACAACACAGTTATTGAAACACTATTTTTAATAGCGAGGCGTTAACTGAAAAAAGGCAGTTATCTAAGATTTGATTTGTATGTCATTAAGATGAAACACTCGTAAGACTTTTCCTTATTCATTTGACAACTGATAGTATGACGAACCAACTTTTCGAGTTACCAGAGCAGGTACAAAAACTGGAGCTAGCTTCGCACTAAATTTTTTAGCAGCATTACTCTGGCAAAAGGTGCGTGCGAATACCTTATCTCCGATTTTCAGTTGTACATCTCTACAACGCAGATTGTACCTGTTAGCGTTATGTTTGAATAACATTGGGATGTCTAATTCTAGTATTTTCATTAATTAATTGTGAACGACATAGTATCTCGTAATCTTTGCCATGATGAACCATGTTCTGACCAAAAGCCAAAAAGTACGGAGCAAACCCAGTGCTTTGACGCACACTAGCTCTTAACGCTGTGCTTATTTCTGGAAGTTTAAGATCCCATTTAGAATGGTCTTGCTCTATATATGGACGTATAGCTGGATCGATCGATTTAGTCTCTGAAGTCACTTTTCGGTGCTTAAGGTGAACGGACCTGCTCGTGGAAAACAATCAATAACCAAAACTCCAGTGCGCACCCAAACGGTCAAAGCGCTATTGCAACTCTGCACAAAGAGTGCAAAGCACCAATAATTTCACAAAAACGACAAAAAAATTAAAACAAAACTAATTGCTGACAAAGCAATTTGTTTTATGTGGATCGAAACCAAGTCAAACACAAAATAAGGTGGTCAAAAATTGAGCAAGTCGGCTGCGTTGCCGTTCTGACATGCACCCGACCAGCGACAATGCCAATAGAGCAAAAATTCCAGTAGGCCAACTAAATGCTGACGCCGCAACGCCGCCGAGCACCTCAATGCTTAACTGCCGCTTAGCTGCTAACAAATTCTCCGCGCTGATGTCTGGAAGAAGTACTTCAGTCTCCCTTCCTACCCTCTAATGGAATCCGAGGACCCCGGCAGCAGCCCACATGCTGGTGCTAGCAAAATGTCTGGAAGAAGTACTTCAGTCTCCCCTTCCTACCCTCTAATGGAATCCGAGGACCCCGGCAGCAGCCCACATGCTGGTGCTAGCACAATTAGACACGTTGACGCCCTAGTGAAAATAGTAGAGGTCATCAAACCCAATTCGCGCGCCGCAGCTGCGGAACGATTCAAGCACAGGCAAAAAAAACTAACGACAAGCGCAAAGTCTCAGACAGCAGGACCCCACCTGCTGCGCGGCGAAAACTGAACAAAACTGACACCTGCCCAGATGGCACTGATGCTTCCAATAGATTTGCACTCCTGGCCCCACCGAATCTGACGAATCTGAGGCCGAGCAAGCCTCAGCGACTCCTCAGGTTGGGGGCGACAGCCAGCCCAACGCTGTAGCCCATACCAGCACCAGCTCCTCCGTGCCCGAAACAAGGGCCAACAACAATGCCCCCACTGGAGGAAAGAAGCCACCCCCATCGTACTAACTCGGGTCAGCGACATGAACGACGTGTGGCTCCTACTATCCGAAGTAGCGGATAACTTGACCATCAAATCCAACCTAGGTAGGACTATGCGACTCCTAGCCAATGATGTGCCCACATACAGGGCTACCATACAGATACTGGATGAACACAAAATTGAGTTCTACTCATACCAGCTGCAGGAGGAGAAGCCCTATCGCATAGTTATCAAAGGCCTCCACCACTGCACACTCAACCAAGAACTCGTCGACGACCTGCGGACCCAAGGCCACACCGTTCTCCACGTGCACAATCCGAGCAGCAAAGCTACCAAGGAGCCCATGAACATCCACTTCATCAACTTGCAGCCGGCGACCAACAACAAGGAGGCTCTTACTATCAGGAAGCTGTGCAAGCAGGTGGTCAAGGTTGAGACTGCTAGAAGAAGCCAGGATGTGGTGCAATGCCATAGATGCCAGGAGTACGGGCACACGGCCACATACTGTAGAAAACAACACAAATGCGTTAAATGCGGGCTCAATCATCGCTCTGCTGATTGCACACGGCCCGATTAAGTACCGGCAACATGCGTTCACTGCGGTGGTAACCACCCTGCCAACTATAAGGGCTGCGAGTGGTTCACTGAATATACAAAGCGTGCGGGAGCCCCAAAGCCCGCCAAAATGAAAAATCTCCCACCAACTCAAGCAAACCGAAGCCGCAGCAATAAAGTTCATGGGCCTACACCTGTTGTCTTCCCCCGTACAGCACCCACTGAACAAGTAGAAGGGCTTTCATACGCCGCTGCCACCAGAATAGGACTAGCTGCATTCAGCAAAGAGAACAACGTCCCCAGCGCTAGCCAGCGAGAAGGACCAGCGCAAGCTAGGCTACATAGATTGCTGAGGGAACAGCAACAGGAGAGGCTGACTGCGCAACAACAGCAACATCAGATATCTGAAAACGGGGAAGGACTTTCCTCTGCCATCAAGGACATGAGCCGAGCCATCGAGAGGATGACAGAAATGCAACAGCAGGTTTTGGGTATGCAACTGCTAATCCTTACCCTTCTAACAGCGTTGCTATCCAAATGAACACACCACTGAAGGTGCTAATCTGGAATGCCAATGGCATTTCAGGTAAAGTACTAGAGCTGGAGGCCCTAGTACAAAAATACGCAATCGGAATAATTCTGCTGTCAGAAACTAGAACCAACGGTCCAACTTTCCCTAAAATCTTTGGCTTTGAGGCATACCCTGTACACTGGACTCAAAATCGCTCAGCTAGCGGTGGCTGCGCTGTCCTCGTTCGGAGTAACTTGGTTCACTTTCCGCAATTGACTACTTCTAACCATGTTTACCAATACTCGACTGTGAAAGTCTCCACTGATGCTGGTAACGTGGACTTTGGAGCAGTCTATTGCAGACCAAATGAGCAGACGTCGACTGACGACTTCAACGTCATACTCAACTCGGCTGGAAGCAGATATCTGGTGGGAGGCGACTGGAATGCACATCACTGGCTGTGGGGCGCAAATAACAGCAATGCGCGCGGCCTTCAACTAGCTAGCAGCCTAGCGCACCGTCAAGCGAAAGTACTGGCCACAGGTTCTCCCACAAGATACCCGTACGGCAGCCGAGGCACTCCGTCTTGTATAGACTTCGCCATCTACCAGGGGATCCCTGACCAGTGCCTCTCAATCGCTGACGATTGGGATCTCCCCAGCGCTCACCTGGCCCTGATAGTTACCCTGGAGAGCAGGGCCAGGGTGGTCAGCGCAATACCGAGGCTGATCAACGCACGCACTGATCTCGGTGTCTTCCAGAGACAGATGAGTGAAAGTATACACCTCAACACCGAAATCTGCACTGGACAGGATGTAGAGGACGCCATCGAGCTGCTTAACGCAAAGATTCGCGCAGCAGCAGCCGAAGCCACCTCCCAACCAGTTGCCAGGCGGCTGGACAATGCTGGCAACGGGCTGCCCGCAGACATAGACAACCTGCTCAGGATCAAAAGGCGGAGCAGACGCAGGTTCCAGACGACACAGCATCCGTGGGACAAGGCGGAGTGGCGAAGAGCGGAGCGGCAACTTAAGGAGGCCCTTCGCAGACACAAAGACGCATCCTTCTCTAGAAGGTTGGAGAGCATGGACTATACCCATGACTTAGGATACTTGCTCTGGCGAGCAACTAAAAACCTGAAGCGCCAACCCTGGAGAACCGTTCCCCTTCTTCGCCACAATGGTAAATACTGCCTTTCAGACGAAGAGCAAGCTGATACCTTCACCAGCCACCTGGAGGAACGGTTTACTCCCTTCAATCTGGCCTCCTCAGAAGAGCTCGATGAAACAACCCGAGCGTTGGAGACACCGCTACAGATGTCACCACCTATCGGCCCCATCCGCGTGGAGGAGGTGATCAACGTCGTCAAAGTCCTTCCCAGGGCTAAAGCACCGGGCCATGATGGAATAGGCCACACCACTCTGAAGGCCCAACCAATGCGCGCGCTCCTTTTTATAACGTTGATCTTCAACGCCATATTAAGGACGCAACACTTCTGTAGTATGTGCATATATTGAGGGTACACTGTACCAATAAAGTAACATCGGTTAAGCATAAATATGTATATCAGCAACACATTGTTGCAGTACACTAACAAAACCATTTCAAGTGAGCGTGTAATACGATCGCCCGCTTATGAGCTAAGCTAAGTCAGCAGTCCCACGCTGACCACTTGTAACATATATATATACACATATATATATGTACATAAGACTCTCTCTCTCCCGATTATGCTGATAAGACAAAATATGTATCAAGCCGCTCCGCTGCTGGCGTAACCGGCAGCGCAGCTATGCGGTCTTAGCCATAGGAATATATTGAATAAAAGAATTCTAAAAACACAGTTAAACGGCACAGACGTGCCAGCGTATTAAATTGGATATTACGATATTGTGATGTTACAACATTAAATGTCGACCTTACGACGTTACATGGCGACCGTGACCGAGTGAATTAAACAAGCGAAACCTAAAGAAAAATCACCGAAATACATATCGGAGGAGCTAATACATGGCAAAAATTGAAATAATTACTGAGTGAGTAGAGTGCGTGTAATATGGGTAAACGAAGAGGTGTTAAATTAAAAATAAATAAGAGAATATCACACTTAAAGTTGCTTTTATTGTCAAGTACACCGTCACCAGCGTGGTCAACTTCTATAAAACTACAAGGTGAGCTTGACTTCTTAAAAACACAAACTAAAACCTCAGTTCCCAATACCGCATCTCACTCAACTCATATTAAAATCATAAAAGAACAAATAAAATCCATACCTCCATCCCCAAAGAAGTCGGCTGCGTTGCCGTGCTGACATGCACCCGACCAGCGACAATGCCAATAGAGCAAAAATTCCAGTAGGCCAACTAAATGCTGACGCCGCAACGCCGCCGAGCACCTCAATGCTTAACAGCCGCTTAGCAACAGCTGCTAACAAATTCTCCGCGCTGATGTCTGGAAGAAGTACTTCAGTCTCCCCTTCCTACCCTCTAATGGAATCCGACGACCCCGGCAGCAGCCCACATGCTGGTGCTAGCACAATTAGACACGTTGACGCCCTAGTGAAAATAGTAGAGGTCATCAAACCCAATTCGCGCGCCGCAGCTGCGGAACGATTCAAGCACAGGCAAAAAAAACTAACGACAAGCGCAAAGTCTCAGACAGCAGGACCCCACCTGCTGCGCGGCGAAAACTGAACAAAACTGACACCTGCCCAGATGGCACTGATGCTTCCAATAGATTTGCACTCCTGGCCCCACCGAATCTGACGAATCTGAGGCCGAGCAAGCCTCAGCGACTCCTCAGGTTGGGGGCGACAGCCAGCCCAACGCTGTAGCCCATACCAGCACCAGCTCCTCCGTGCCCGAAACAAGGGCCAACAACAATGCCCCCACTGGAGGAAAGAAGCCACCCCCCATCGTACTAAATCGGGTCAGCGACATCAACGACGTGTGGCTCCTACTATCCGAAGTAGCGGATAACTTGACCATCAAATCCAACCTAGGTAGGACTATGCGACTCCTAGCCAATGATGTGCCCACATACAGGGCCACCATACAGATACTGAATGAACACAAAATTGAGTTCTACTCATACCAGCTGCAGGAGGAGAAGCCCTATCGCATAGTTATCAAAGGCCTCCACCACTGCACACTCAACCGAGAACTCGTCGACGACCTGCGGACCCAGGGCCACACCGTTCTCCACGTGCACAATCCGAGCAGCAAAGCTACCAAGGAGCCCATGAACATCCACTTCATCAACTTGCAGCCGGCGACCAACAACAAGGAGGCTCTTACTATCAGGAAGCTGTGCAAGCAGGTGGTCAAGGTTGAGACTGCTAGAAGAAGCCAGGATGTGGTGCAATGCCATAGATGCCAGGAGTACGGGCACACGGCCACATACTGTAGAAAACAACACAAATGCGTTAAATGCGGGCTCAATCATCGCTCTGCTGATTGCACACGGCCCGACTCAGTACCGGCAACATGCGTTCACTGCGGTGGTAACCACCCTGCCAACTATAAGGGCTGCGAGTGGTTCACTGAATATACAAAGCGTGCGGGAGCCCCAAAGCCCGCCAAAATGAAAAATCTCCCACCAACTCAAGCAAACCGAAGCCGCAGCAATAAAGTTCATGGGCCTACACCTGTTGTCTTCCCCCGTACAGCACCCACTGAACAAGTAGAAGGGCTTTCATACGCCGCTGCCACCAGAATAGGACTAGCTGCATTCAGCAAAGAGAACAACGTCCCCAGCGCTAGCCAGCGAGAAGGACCAGCGCAAGCTAGGCTACATAGATTGCTGAGGGAACAGCAACAGGAGAGGCTGACTGCGCAACAACAGCAACATCAGATATCTGAAAACGGGGAAGGACTTTCCTCTGCCATCAAGGACATGAGCCGAGCCATCGAGAGGATGACAGAAATGCAACAGCAGGTTTTGGGTATGCAACTGCTAATCCTTACCCTTCTAACAGCGTTGCTATCCAAATGAACACACCACTGAAGGTGCTAATCTGGAATGCCAATGGCATTTCAGGTAAAGTACTAGAGCTGGAGGCCCTAGTACAAAAATACGCAATCGGAATAATTCTGCTATCAGAAACTAGAACCAACGGTCCAACTTTCCCTAAAATCTTTGGCTTTGAGGCATACCCTGTACACTGGACTCAAAATCGCTCAGCTAGCGGTGGCTGCGCTGTCCTCGTTCGGAGTAACTTGGTTCACTTTCCGCAATTGACTACTTCTAACCATTTTTTACCAATACTCGACTGTGAAAGTCTCCACTGATGCTGGTAACGTGGACTTTGGAGCAGTCTATTGCAGACCAAATGAGCAGACGTCGACTGACGACTTCAACGTCATACTCAACTCGGCTGGAAGCAGATATCTGGTGGGAGGCGACTGGAATGCACATCACTGGCTGTGGGGCGCAAATAACAGCAATGCGCGCGGCCTTCAACTAGCTAGCAGCCTAGCGCACCGTCAAGCGAAAGTACTGGCCACAGGTTCTCCCACAAGATACCCGTACGGCAGCCGAGGCACTCCGTCTTGTATAGACTTCGCCATCTACCAGGGGATCCCTGACCAGTGCCTCTCAATCGCTGACGATTGGGATCTCCCCAGCGCTCACCTGGCCCTGATAGTTACCCTGGAGAGCAGGGCCAGGGTGGTCAGCGCAATACCGAGGCCGATCAACGCACGCACTGATCTCGGTGTCTTCCAGAGACAGATGAGTGAAAGTATACACCTCAACACCGAAATCTGCACTGGACAGGATGTAGAGGACGCCATCGAGCTGCTTAACGCAAAGATTCGCGCAGCAGCAGCCGAAGCCACCTCCCAACCAGTTGCCAGGCGGCTGGACAATGCTGGCAACGGGCTGCCCGCAGACATAGACAACCTGCTCAGGATCAAAAGGCGGAGCAGACGCAGTTTCCAGACGACACAGCATCCGTGGGACAAGGCGGAATGGCGAAGAGCGGAGCGGCAACTTAAGGAGGCCCTTCACAGACACAAAGACGCATCCTTCTCTAGAAGGTTGGAGAGCATGGACTATACCCATGACTCAGGATACTCGCTCTGGCGAGCAACTAAAAACCTGAAGCGCCAATCCTGGAGCACCGTTCCCCTTCTTCGCCACAATGGTAAATACTGCCTTTCAGACGAAGAGCAAGCTGATACCTTCACCAGCCACCTGGAGGAACGGTTTACTCCCTTCAATCTGGCCTCCTCAGAAGAGCTCGATGAAACAACCCGAGCGTTGGAGACACCGCTACAGATGTCACCACCTATCGGCCCCATTCGCGTGGAGGAGGTGATCAACGTCGTCAAAGTCCTTCCCAGGGCTAAAGCACCGGGCCATGATGGAATATGCCACACCACTCTGAAGGCCCTACCAATGCGCGCGCTCCTTTTTATAACGTTGATCTTCAACGCCATATTAAGGACGCAACACTTCTGTAGTATGTGCATATATTGAGGGTACACTGTACCAATAAAGTAACATCGGTTAAGCATAAATATGTATATCAGCAACACATTGTTGCAGTACACTAACAAAACCATTTCAAGTGAGCGTGTAATACGATCGCCCGCTTATGAGCTAAGCTAAGTCAGCAGTCCCACGCTGACCACTTGTAACATATATATATATACACATATATATATGTACATAAGACTCTCTCTCTCCCGATTATGCTGATAAGACAAAATATGTATCAAGCCGCTCCGCTGCTGGCGTAACCGGCAGCGCAGCTATGCGGTCTTAGCCATAGGAATATATTGAATAAAAGAATTCTAAAAACACAGTTAAACGGCACAGACGTGCCAGCGTATTAAATTGGATATTACGATATTGTGATGTTACAACATTAAATGTCGACCTTACGACGTTACATGGCGACCGTGACCGAGTGAATTAAACAAGCGAAACCTAAAGAAAAATCACCGAAATACATATCGGAGGAGCTAATACATGGCAAAAATTGAAATAATTACTGAGTGAGTAGAGTGCGTGTAATATGGGTAAACGTGGAGGTGTTAAATTAAAAATAAATAAGAGAATATCACACTTAAAGTGGCTTTTATTGTCAAGTACACCGTCACCAGCGTGGTCAACGTCTATAAAACTACAAGTTGAGCTTGACTTCTTAAAAACACAAATTAAAACCTCAGTTCCCAATACCGCATCTCACTCAACTCATATTAAAATCATAAAAGAACAAATAAAATCCATACCTCCATCCCCAAAGAAGCTACCAACATTAAGGAAGACTTGCCCGAATGACTGCGAGGGACCTTTATACTCACTGTATTGTGAGTACACCTGTGCAGCCTGCACCGGTGTCCCAACACAGATGCAGTAACAACCTGTGCAGCCAGCACCGGTCCCGTCTGACACACCAAGTCAGGCCAAAGACAAGTGAACCGACAGCGCTTCCAAGAGCGCATTTTTTTTTCCATTGCACTGCGTTGCATATTTTTTTCCCATTGCACTGCGTTGCATATTTTTATACCCTGAACCCATTAAAAATGGGTAAAAGGGGTATTATGTTTTTGTGCAAAATGCAAATGTATGTAACAGGCAGAAGGAAGCATCTCCGACCCCATAAAGTATATATATTCTTGATCAGCATCAATAGCCGAGTCGATCTAGCCATGTCCGTCTGCCTGTACGTCCGTCCGTCCGTCCGTCCGTCCGTCCGTCCGTCCGTCCGTCCGTCCGTCCGTCCGCCCGTCCGTCCGTCCGTCCGTATGTATGAACGCAAGGATCTCAGAACCTATAAGAGCTAGAGACTTGAAATTTGCCCCGTTTCCAAGTAATTGATAAAAATGTATATCGAAATCCTGTTTTTTGGAAAAATTTGGTAAATAATAAGAGCTAGAGTCACCAAACTTGACATGTAGCTTCTAGAATAGTATATATATATCGAGTATCTTTCATTTTATACCTATCGCCACCTCCCCGCTTCTCTCTATCTATAAGCGCGCGCTAGATTTGGTGTTGGAATATGAGGGTTTAGGGTATCCTTTAGTCGGGAGCTCCCGACTAGAACTTCTTACTTGTTAAACCCTAAACCCATTGAAAATGGGTAACAAGGTTATAATTTTTTTGTGCAAATGTATGTAACAGACAGCAGGAAGCATCTCCGACCCAATAGAGTATATATATTCTTGATCAGCATCAATAGCCAAGTCGATGTCCGTCTGTCTGTCCGTCCGTTTGTCCGTATGTATGAGCGCAAGGATATCATAACCTATAAGAGCTAGAGACTTGAAATTTTAGCTGCAGGTCCTCCAGGTGCCCGATAAACGATAACTTGCCCCGTTTCCAAGTAATCGATAAAAATGTATATCGAAATCCCGTTTTTTAAGTAATTTTGGTAAATAATAAGAGCTAGAGTCAACAAACTTGACATGTAGCTTCTAGAATAGTATATATATATCAAGTATTTTCAATTTTATACCTATCGCCACCTCCCCGCTACTCACTATCTATTAGCGCGAGCTGCATTTGGTGTTGGAATAAGAGGGTTCAGGGTATCCCCTAGTCGGGAGCTCCCGACTAAAACCTCTTACTTGTTCTTTCTTTTCTTGGTGAGGTTAAGGATGGAGCGAGCGCTTTATCTCGGACTGGGATATCCGGAGAATTTCCACGTGCACCAGTTGAAGCTCGTTACTCTTCTTCGGATCGTGTTAATCCAGTCGGTTCCAACCACCAACCGGATGACTATCGGTCTTGGTACCCGCCGCCCCCACAATTGATAAAAATCCAATTTGTTCACAGCAATTCCTATGGAACCAAAACTATTAAAATTGATGCACCACTATGGATGATAAGCATACTTTTTTCTCTCCAGCCAAAACACTTTTTTTATGCAATGTAGGCCAAATGATGTACAGCAATAACGAACCCATTTTAGGTGTAGACTGTACTTTTTTTTTCTACTTTTCTCTTGACCAGTGCGCAAGGAATACGTCGTCGGATCTTGAGTCACTACGAGACAATAACCTATACTGCCAAAATTTAGTTACTAAGCGGTACATGTCGCTTCCAGTAAATTCCACTTAAAGCTAGACAGAACACCTTGACACCATCGCTGTCCTCTTCTACTGAGCAGATTCGAATAGGTGCATTATCATACGATCCCGCACCAAAGCTCACTCACGACATTATCAGAGAACGCGAAGATTGAATGTCAGCGATTAAATAAAATTTTGGGTCCGCGCTCTTAGCGAAAGCTTTCGGTAAAGCTTTGAAGAAAGCTCGGCTTACTCTATTTAACTTGACAAAGGGCTTATCGCTAGAGAGCCTAATTGCACAAGTGATACCCACTCAGGCTAATCTGAACTGCTGAACTCCTCTCTGCAATATAAGAGAGGTTCCAGTTTTAGAACCACATGTTCACAAGTACCTTGGTGTTCTATTTTTGTTCAGCACCTTAAAACTGTCCACTACAACACAGGTAATGAAACACTATTTTTAATAGCGGGTTAACTGAAAAATGTCAGTTATCTAAGATTTGATTTGTATGTCATTAAGATGAAACACACGTAAGACTTTTCCTTATTCATTTGACAACTGATAGTATGACGAACCAACTTTTCGAGTTACCAGAGCAGGTACAAAAACTGGAGCTAGCCTCGCACTAAATTTTTTAGCAGCATTACTCTGGCAAAAGTTGCGTGCGAATATACCTTATCTCTGATTTTCAGTTGTACATCTCTACTACGCAGATTGTACCTGTTAGCGTTTTGTTTGAATAACATTGGGATGTTTAATTCTAGTATTTTCATCAATTATTTGTAAACGACGTAGTAACTCGTAATCTTTGCCATGAAGAACAATGTTCTGACCAAAAGCCAAAAAGTACGGAGCAAACCCAGTGCTTTGACGCACAATAGCTCTTAGCGCTGTGCTTATTTTTGGAAGTTTAAGATCCCATTTAGAATAGTCTTGCCCTAAATATGGACGTATAGCTGGATCGATCGATTTAGTCTCTCGCTTGCATTCGCTTGGGGCGAATATATGGCGGTCTACATGTTAGATATTCCGAATCTTGAGGCTTAGAAAAGCCTTAAATACTCCCGAAACAAATTGAGTTCCATTATCGGTTAAAATTTTCTCAGGTACACCAAACGTGCAACATAGGGTATTTTTTAGGTAATCCCAAATTTTATTGGAGGTGAAATTTTTAAGAGGCTTTAGGAAATGAAATTTCGTGTGATGGTCGACAATAAACAACAGTCCTATATTTCCACTTTTTGATCTGGGGTATGGCCCTAACAGGTCCATATAAAGCATCTGAAATGGACGTTTTGAGCTCATTGGCTTGCCCATATTTGGTCTTAGAACAATATTTTGGTTCTTTGTTTGCCGACATATACTACACTGCGATTCATATTTCCGTATTTGAGTAACCATCTATCGCCACCTCCCCGCTTCTCTCTATCTATAAGCGCGCGCTAGCTTTGGTGTTGGAATATGAGGGTTTAGGGTATCCTTTAGTCGGGAGCTCCCGACTAGAACTTCTTACTTGTTAAACCCTAAACCCATTGAAAATGGGTAACAAGGTTATAATTTTTTTGTGCAAATGTATGTAACAGACAGCAGGAAGCATCTCCGACCCAATAGAGTATATATATTCTTGATCAGCATCAATAGCCAAGTCGATGTCCGTCTGTCTGTCCGTCCGTTTGTCCGTATGTATGAGCGCAAGGATATCATAACCTATAAGAGCTAGCGACTTGAAATTTTAGCTGCAGGTCCTCCAGGTGCCCGATAAACGATAACTTGCCCCGTTTCCAAGTAATCGATAAAAATGTATATCGAAATCCCGTTTTTTAAGTAATTTTGGTAAATAATAAGAGCTAGAGTCAACAAACTTGACATGTAGCTTCTAGAATAGTATATATATATCAAGTATTTTCAATTTTATACCTATCGCCACCTCCCCGCTACTCACTATCTATTAGCGCGAGCTGCATTTGGTGTTGGAATAAGAGGGTTCAGGGTATCCCCTAGTCGGGAGCTCCCGACTAAAACCTCTTACTTGTTCTTTCTTTTCTTGGTGAGGTTAAGGATGGAGCGAGCGCTTTATCTCGGACTGGGATATCCGGAGAATTTCCACGTGCACCAGTTGAAGCTCGTTACTCTTCTTCGGATCGTGTTAATCCAGTCGGTTCCAACCACCACCCGGATGACTATCGGTCTTGGTACCCGCCGCCCCCACAATTGATAAAAATCCAATTTGTTCACAGCAATTCCCATGGAACCAAAACTATTAAAATTGATGCACCACTATGGATGATAAGCATACTTTTTTCTCTCCAGCCAAAACACTTTTTTTATGCAATGTAGGCCAAATGATGTACAGCAATAACGAACCCATTTTAGGTGTAGACTGTACTTTTTTTTCTACTTTTCTCTTGACCAGTGCGCAAGGAATACGTCGTCGGATCTTGAGTCACTACGAGACAATAACCTATACTGCCAAAATTTAGTTACTAAGCGGTACATGTCGCTTCCAGTAAATTCCACTTAAAGCTAGACAGAACACCTTGACACCATCGCTGTCCTCTTCTACTGAGCAGATTCGAATAGGTGCATTATCATACGATCCCGCACCAAAGCTCACTCACGACATTATCAGAGAACGCGAAGATTGAATGTCAGCGATTAAATAAAATTTTGGGTCCGCGCTCTTAGCGAAAGCTTTCGGTAAAGCTTTGAAGAAAGCTCGGCTTACTCTATTTAACTTGACAAAGGGCTTATCGCTAGAGAGCCTAATTGCACAAGTGATACCCACTCAGGCTAATCTGAACTGCTGAACTCCTCTCTGCAATATAAGAGAGGTTCCAGTTTTAGAACCACATGTTCACAAGTACCTTGGTGTTCTATTTTTGTTCAGCACCTTAAAACTGTCCACTACAACACAGGTAATGAAACACTATTTTTAATAGCGGGTTAACTGAAAAATGTCAGTTATCTAAGATTTGATTTGTATGTCATTAAGATGAAACACACGTAAGACTTTTCCTTATTCATTTGACAACTGATAGTATGACGAACCAACTTTTCGAGTTACCAGAGCAGGTACAAAAACTGGAGCTAGCCTCGCACTAAATTTTTTAGCAGCATTACTCTGGCAAAAGTTGCGTGCGAATATACCTTATCTCTGATTTTCAGTTGTACATCTCTACTACGCAGATTGTACCTGTTAGCGTTTTGTTTGAATAACATTGGGATGTTTAATTCTAGTATTTTCATCAATTATTTGTAAACGACGTAGTAACTCGTAATCTTTGCCATGAAGAACAATGTTCTGACCAAAAGCCAAAAAGTACGGAGCAAACCCAGTGCTTTGACGCACAATAGCTCTTAGCGCTGTGCTTATTTTTGGAAGTTTAAGATCCCATTTAGAATAGTCTTGCCCTAAATATGGACGTATAGCTGGATCGATCGATTTAGTCTCTCGCTTGCATTCGCATGGGGCGAATATATGGCGGTCTACATGTTAGATATTCCGAATCTTGAGGCTTAGAAAAGCCTTAAATACTCCCGAAACAAATTGAGTTCCATTATCGGTTAAAATTTTCTCAGGTACACCAAACGTGCAACATAGGGTATTTTTTAGGTAATCCCAAATTTTATTGGAGGTGAAATTTTTAAGAGGCTTTAGGAAATGAAATTTCGTGTGATGGTCGACAATAAACAACAGTCCTATATTTCCACTTTTTGATCTGGGGTATGGCCCTAACAGGTCCATATAAAGCATCTGAAATGGACGTTTTGAGCTCATTGGCTTGCCCATATTTGGTCTTAGAACAATATTTTGGTTCTTTGTTTGCCGACATATACTACACTGCGATTCATATTTCCGTATTTGAGTAACCATCTATCGCCACCTCCCCGCTTCTCTCTATCTATAAGCGAGCGCTAGATTTGGTGTTGGAATATGAGGGTTTAGGGTATCCTTTAGTCGGGAGCTCCCGACTAGAACTTCTTACTTGTTAAACCCTAAACCCATTGAAAATGGGTAACAAGGTTATAATTTTTTTGTGCAAATGTATGTAACAGACAGCAGGAAGCATCTCCGACCCAATAGAGTATATATATTCTTGATCAGCATCAATAGCCAAGTCGATGTCCGTCTGTCTGTCCGTCCGTTTGTCCGTATGTATGAGCGCAAGGATATCATAACCTATAAGAGCTAGCGACTTGAAATTTTAGCTGCAGGTCCTCCAGGTGCCCGATAAACGATAACTTGCCCCGTTTCCAAGTAATCGATAAAAATGTATATCGAAATCCCGTTTTTTAAGTAATTTTGGTAAATAATAAGAGCTAGAGTCAACAAACTTGACATGTAGCTTCTAGAATAGTATATATATATCAAGTATTTTCAATTTTATACCTATCGCCACCTCCCCGCTACTCACTATCTATTAGCGCGAGCGGCATTTGGTGTTGGAATAAGAGGGTTCAGGGTATCCCCTAGTCGGGAGCTCCCGACTAAAACCTCTTACTTGTTCTTTCTTTTCTTGGTGAGGTTAAGGATGGAGCGAGCGCTTTATCTCGGACTGGGATATCCGGAGAATTTCCACGTGCACCAGTTGAAGCTCGTTACTCTTCTTCGGATCGTGTTAATCCAGTCGGTTCCAACCACCAACCGGATGACTATCGGTCTTGGTACCCGCCGCCCCCACAATTGATAAAAATCCAATTTGTTCACAGCAATTCCTATGGAACCAAAACTATTAAAATTGATGCACCACTATGGATGATAAGCATACTTTTTTCTCTCCAGCCAAAACACTTTTTTTATGCAATGTAGGCCAAATGATGTACAGCAATAACGAACCCATTTTAGGTGTAGACTGTACTTTTTTTTCTACTTTTCTCTTGACCAGTGCGCAAGGAATACGTCGTCGGATCTTGAGTCACTACGAGACAATAACCTATACTGCCAAAATTTAGTTACTAAGCGGTACATGTCGCTTCCAGTAAATTCCACTTAAAGCTAGACAGAACACCTTGACACCATCGCTGTCCTCTTCTACTGAGCAGATTCGAATAGGTGCATTATCATACGATCCCGCACCAAAGCTCACTCACGACATTATCAGAGAACGCGAAGATTGAATGTCAGCGATTAAATAAAATTTTGGGTCCGCGCTCTTAGCGAAAGCTTTCGGTAAAGCTTTGAAGAAAGCTCGGCTTACTCTATTTAACTTGACAAAGGGCTTATCGCTAGAGAGCCTAATTGCACAAGTGATACCCACTCAGGCTAATCTGAACTGCTGAACTCCTCTCTGCAATATAAGAGAGGTTCCAGTTTTAGAACCACATGTTCACAAGTACCTTGGTGTTCTATTTTTGTTCAGCACCTTAAAACTGTCCACTACAACACAGGTAATGAAAAACTATTTTTAATAGCGGGTTAACTGAAAAATGTCAGTTATCTAAGATTTGATTTGTATGTCATTAAGATGAAACACACGTAAGACTTTTCCTTATTCATTTGACAACTGATAGTATGACGAACCAACTTTTCGAGTTACCAGAGCAGGTACAAAAACTGGAGCTAGCCTCGCACTAAATTTTTTAGCAGCATTACTCTGGCAAAAGTTGCGTGCGAATATACCTTATCTCTGATTTTCAGTTGTACATCTCTACTACGCAGATTGTACCTGTTAGCGTTTTGTTTGAATAACATTGGGATGTTTAATTCTAGTATTTTCATCAATTATTTGTAAACGACGTAGTAACTCGTAATCTTTGCCATGAAGAACAATGTTCTGACCAAAAGCCAAAAAGTACGGAGCAAACCCAGTGCTTTGACGCACAATAGCTCTTAGCGCTGTGCTTATTTTTGGAAGTTTAAGATCCCATTTAGAATAGTCTTGCCCTAAATATGGACGTATAGCTGGATCGATCGATTTAGTCTCTCGCTTGCATTCGCTTGGGGCGAATATATGGCGGTCTACATGTTAGATATTCCGAATCTTGAGGCTTAGAAAAGCCTTAAATACTCCCGAAACAAATTGAGTTCCATTATCGGTTGAAATTTTCTCAGGTACACCAAACGTGCAACATAGGGTATTTTTTAGGTAATCCCAAATTTTATTGGAGGTGAAATTTTTAAGAGGCTTTAGGAAATGAAATTTCGTGTGATGGTCGACAATAAACAACAGTCCTATATTTCCACTTTTTGATCTGGGGTATGGCCCTAACAGGTCCATATAAAGCATCTGAAATGGACGTTTTGAGCTCATTGGCTTGCCCATATTTGGTCTTAGAACAATATTTTGGTTCTTTGTTTGCCGACATATACTACACTGCGATTCATATTTCCGTATTTGAGTAACCATCTATCGCCACCTCCCCGCTTCTCTCTATCTATAAGCGCGCGCTAGATTTGGTGTTGGAATATGAGGGTTTAGGGTATCCTTTAGTCGGGAGCTCCCGACTAGAACTTCTTACTTGTTAAACCCTAAACCCATTGAAAATGGGTAACAAGGTTATAATTTTTTTGTGCAAATGTATGTAACAGACAGCAGGAAGCATCTCCGACCCAATAGAGTATATATATTCTTGATCAGCATCAATAGCCAAGTCGATGTCCGTCTGTCTGTCCGTCCGTTTGTCCGTATGTATGAGCGCAAGGATATCATAACCTATAAGAGCTAGCGACTTGAAATTTTAGCTGCAGGTCCTCCAGGTGCCCGATAAACGATAACTTGCCCCGTTTCCAAGTAATCGATAAAAATGTATATCGAAATCCCGTTTTTTAAGTAATTTTGGTAAATAATAAGAGCTAGAGTCAACAAACTTGACATGTAGCTTCTAGAATAGTATATATATATCAAGTATTTTCAATTTTATACCTATCGCCACCTCCCCGCTACTCACTATCTATTAGCGCGAGCTGCATTTGGTGTTGGAATAAGAGGGTTCAGGGTATCCCCTAGTCGGGAGCTCCCGACTAAAACCTCTTACTTGTTCTTTCTTTTCTTGGTGAGGTTAAGGATGGAGCGAGCGCTTTATCTCGGACTGGGATATCCGGAGAATTTCCACGTGCACCAGTTGAAGCTCGTTACTCTTCTTCGGATCGTGTTAATCCAGTCGGTTCCAACCACCAACCGGATGACTATCGGTCTTGGTACCCGCCGCCCCCACAATTGATAAAAATCCAATTTTTTCACAGCAATTCCCATGGAACCAAAACTATTAAAATTGATGCACCACTATGGATGATAAGCATACTTTTTTCTCTCCAGCCAAAACACTTTTTTTATGCAATGTAGGCCAAATGATGTACAGCAATAACGAACCCATTTAAGATGTAGACTGTACTTTTTTTTCTACTTTTCTCTTGACCAGTGCGCAAGGAATACGTCGTCGGATCTTGAGTCACTACGAGACAATAACCTATACTGCCAAAATTTAGTTACTAAGCGGTACATGTCGCTTCCAGTAAATTCCACTTAAAGCTAGACAGAACACCTTGACACCATCGCTGTCCTCTTCTACTGAGCAGATTCGAATAGGTGCATTATCATACGATCCCGCACCAAAGCTCACTCACGACATTATCAGAGAACGCGAAGATTGAATGTCAGCGATTAAATAAAATTTTGGGTCCGCGCTCTTAGCGAAAGCTTTCGGTAAAGCTTTGAAGAAAGCTCGGCTTACTCTATTTAACTTGACAAAGGGCTTATCGCTAGAGAGCCTAATTGCACAAGTGATACCCACTCAGGCTAATCTGAACTGCTGAACTCCTCTCTGCAATATAAGAGAGGTTCCAGTTTTAGAACCACATGTTCACAAGTACCTTGGTGTTCTATTTTTGTTCAGCACCTTAAAACTGTCCACTACAACACAGGTAATGAAACACTATTTTTAATAGCGGGTTAACTGAAAAATGTCAGTTATCTAAGATTTGATTTGTATGTCATTAAGATGAAACACACGTAAGACTTTTCCTTATTCATTTGACAACTGATAGTATGACGAACCAACTTTTCGAGTTACCAGAGCAGGTACAAAAACTGGAGCTAGCCTCGCACTAAATTTTTTAGCAGCATTACTCTGGCAAAAGTTGCGTGCGAATATACCTTATCTCTGATTTTCAGTTGTACATCTCTACTACGCAGATTGTACCTGTTAGCGTTTTGTTTGAATAACATTGGGATGTTTAATTCTAGTATTTTCATCAATTATTTGTAAACGACGTAGTAACTCGTAATCTTTGCCATGAAGAACAATGTTCTGACCAAAAGCCAAAAAGTACGGAGCAAACCCAGTGCTTTGACGCACAATAGCTCTTAGCGCTGTGCTTATTTTTGGAAGTTTAAGATCCCATTTAGAATAGTCTTGCCCTAAATATGGACGTATAGCTGGATCGATCGATTTAGTCTCTCGCTTGCATTCGCTTGGGGCGAATATATGGCGGTCTACATGTTAGATATTCCGAATCTTGAGGCTTAGAAAAGCCTTAAATACTCCCGAAACAAATTGAGTTCCATTATCGGTTAAAATTTTCTCAGGTACACCAAACGTGCAACATAGGGTATTTTTTAGGTAATCCCAAATTTTATTGGAGGTGAAATTTTTAAGAGGCTTTAGGAAATGAAATTTCGTGTGATGGTCGACAATAAACAACAGTCCTATATTTCCACTTTTTGATCTGGGGTATGGCCCTAACAGGTCCATATAAAGCATCTGAAATGGACGTTTTGAGCTCATTGGCTTGCCCATATTTGGTCTTAGAACAATATTTTGGTTCTTTGTTTGCCGACATATACTACACTGCGATTCATATTTCCGTATTTGAGTAACCATCTATCGCCACCTCCCCGCTTCTCTCTATCTATAAGCGCGCGCTAGATTTGGTGTTGGAATATGAGGGTTTAGGGTATCCTTTAGTCGGGAGCTCCCGACTAGAACTTCTTACTTGTTAAACCCTAAACCCATTGAAAATGGGTAACAAGGTTATAATTTTTTTGTGCAAATGTATGTAACAGACAGCAGGAAGCATCTCCGACCCAATAGAGTATATATATTCTTGATCAGCATCAATAGCCAAGTCGATGTCCGTCTGTCTGTCCGTCCGTTTGTCCGTATGTATGAGCGCAAGGATATCATAACCTATAAGAGCTAGCGACTTGAAATTTTAGCTGCAGGTCCTCCAGGTGCCCGATAAACGATAACTTGCCCCGTTTCCAAGTAATCGATAAAAATGTATATCGAAATCCCGTTTTTTAAGTAATTTTGGTAAATAATAAGAGCTAGAGTCAACAAACTTGACATGTAGCTTCTAGAATAGTATATATATATCAAGTATTTTCAATTTTATACCTATCGCCACCTCCCCGCTACTCACTATCTATTAGCGCGAGCTGCATTTGGTGTTGGAATAAGAGGGTTCAGGGTATCCCCTAGTCGGGAGCTCCCGACTAAAACCTCTTACTTGTTCTTTCTTTTCTTGGTGAGGTTAAGGATGGAGCGAGCGCTTTATCTCGGACTGGGATATCCGGAGAATTTCCACGTGCACCAGTTGAAGCTCGTTACTCTTCTTCGGATCGTGTTAATCCAGTCGGTTCCAACCACCAACCGGATGACTGTCGGTCTTGGTACCCGCCGCCCCCACAATTGATAAAAATCCAATTTTTTCACAGCAATTCCCATGGAACCAAAACTATTAAAATTGATGCTCCACTATGGATGATAAGCATACTTTTTTCTCTCCAGCCAAAACACTTTTTTTATGCAATGTAGGCCAAATGATGTACAGCAATAACGAACCCATTTAAGGTGTAGACTGTACTTTTTTTTCTACTTTTCTCTTGACCAGTGCGCAAGGAATACGTCGTCGGATCTTGAGTCACTACGAGACAATAACCTATACTGCCAAAATTTAGTTACTAAGCGGTACATGTCGCTTCCAGTAAATTCCACTTAAAGCTAGACAGAACACCTTGACACCATCGCTGTCCTCTTCTACTGAGCAGATTCGAATAGGTGCATTATCATACGATCCCGCACGAAAGCTCACTCACGACATTATCAGGGAGCGCGAAGCTTGAATGTCAGCGATTAAATACAATTTTGGGTCCGCGCTCTTAGCGAAAGCTTTCGTTAAAGCTTTGAAGAAAGCTCGGCTTACTCTATTTAACTTGACAAAGGGCTTATCGCTAGAGAGCCTAATTGCACATGTGATACCCACTCAGGCTAATCTGAACTGCTGAACTCCTCTCTGCAATATAAGAGAGGTTCCAGTTTTAGAACCACATGTTCACAAGTACCTTGGTGTTCTATTTTTGTTCAGCACCTTAAAACTGTCCACTACAACACAGGTAATGAAACACTATTTTTAATAGCGGGTTAACTGAAAAATGTCAGTTATCTAAGATTTGATTTGTATGTCATTAAGATGAAACACACGTAAGACTTTTCCTTATTCATTTGACAACTGATAGTATGACGAACCAACTTTTCGAGTTACCAGAGCAGGTACAAAAACTGGAGCTAGCCTCGCACTAAATTTTTTAGCAGCATTACTCTGGCAAAAGTTGCGTGCGAATATACCTTATCTCTGATTTTCAGTTGTACATCTCTACTACGCAGATTGTACCTGTTAGCGTTTTGTTTGAATAACATTGGGATGTTTAATTCTAGTATTTTCATCAATTATTTGTAAACGACGTAGTAACTCGTAATCTTTGCCATGAAGAACAATGTTCTGACCAAAAGCCAAAAAGTACGGAGCAAACCCAGTGCTTTGACGCACAATTGCTCTTAGCGCTGTGCTTATTTTTGGAAGTTTAAGATCCCATTTAGAATAGTCTTGCCCTAAATATGGACGTATAGCTGGATCGATCGATTTAGTCTCTCGCTTGCATTCGCTTGGGGCGAATATATGGCGGTCTACATGTTAGATATTCCGAATCTTGAGGCTTAGAAAAGCCTTAAATACTCCCGAAACAAATTGAGTTCCATTATCGGTTGAAATTTTCTCAGGTACACCAAACGTGCAACATAGGGTATTTTTTAGGTAATCCCAAATTTTATTGGAGGTGAAATTTTTAAGAGGCTTTAGGAAATGAAATTTCGTGTGATGGTCGACAATAAACAACAGTCCTATATTTCCACTTTTTGATCTGGGGTATGGCCCTAACAGGTCCATATAAAGCATCTGAAATGGACGTTTTGAGCTCATTGGCTTGCCCATATTTGGTCTTAGAACAATATTTTGGTTCTTTGTTTGCCGACATATACTACACTGCGATTCATATTTCCGTATTTGAGTAACCATCTATCGCCACCTCCCCGCTTCTCTCTATCTATAAGCGCGCGCTAGATTTGGTGTTGGAATATGAGGGTTTAGGGTATCCTTTAGTCGGGAGCTCCCGACTAGAACTTCTTACTTGTTAAACCCTAAACCCATTGAAAATGGGTAACAAGGTTATAATTTTTTTGTGCAAATGTATGTAACAGACAGCAGGAAGCATCTCCGACCCAATAGAGTATATATATTCTTGATCAGCATCAATAGCCAAGTCGATGTCCGTCTGTCTGTCCGTCCGTTTGTCCGTATGTATGAGCGCAAGGATATCATAACCTATAAGAGCTAGCGACTTGAAATTTTAGCTGCAGGTCCTCCAGGTGCCCGATAAACGATAACTTGCCCCGTTTCCAAGTAATCGATAAAAATGTATATCGAAATCCCGTTTTTTAAGTAATTTTGGTAAATAATAAGAGCTAGAGTCAACAAACTTGACATGTAGCTTCTAGAATAGTATATATATATCAAGTATTTTCAATTTTATACCTATCGCCACCTCCCCGCTACTCACTATCTATTAGCGCGAGCTGCATTTGGTGTTGGAATAAGAGGGTTCAGGGTATCCCCTAGTCGGGAGCTCCCGACTAAAACCTCTTACTTGTTCTTTCTTTTCTTGGTGAGGTTAAGGATGGAGCGAGCGCTTTATCTCGGACTGGGATATCCGGAGAATTTCCACGTGCACCAGTTGAAGCTCGTTACTCTTCTTCGGATCGTGTTAATCCAGTCGGTTCCAACCACCAACCGGATGACTATCGGTCTTGGTACCCGCCGCCCCCACAATTGATAAAAATCCAATTTGTTCACAGCAATTCCTATGGAACCAAAACTATTAAAATTGATGCACCACTATGGATGATAAGCATACTTTTTTCTCTCCAGCCAAAACACTTTTTTTATGCAATGTAGGCCAAATGATGTACAGCAATAACGAACCCATTTTAGGTGTAGACTGTACTTTTTTTTCTACTTTTCTCTTGACCAGTGCGCAAGGAATACGTCGTCGGATCTTGAGTCACTACGAGACAATAACCTATACTGCCAAAATTTAGTTACTAAGCGGTACATGTCGCTTCCAGTAAATTCCACTTAAAGCTAGACAGAACACCTTGACACCATCGCTGTCCTCTTCTACTGAGCAGATTCGAATAGGTGCATTATCATACGATCCCGCACCAAAGCTCACTCACGACATTATCAGAGAACGCGAAGATTGAATGTCAGCGATTAAATAAAATTTTGGGTCCGCGCTCTTAGCGAAAGCTTTCGGTAAAGCTTTGAAGAAAGCTCGGCTTACTCTATTTAACTTGACAAAGGGCTTATCGCTAGAGAGCCTAATTGCACAAGTGATACCCACTCAGGCTAATCTGAACTGCTGAACTCCTCTCTGCAATATAAGAGAGGTTCCAGTTTTAGAACCACATGTTCACAAGTACCTTGGTGTTCTATTTTTGTTCAGCACCTTAAAACTGTCCACTACAACACAGGTAATGAAACACTATTTTTAATAGCGGGTTAATTGAAAAATGTCAGTTATCTAAGATTTGATTTGTATGTCATTAAGATGAAACACACGTAAGACTTTTCCTTATTCATTTGACAACTGATAGTATGACGAACCAACTTTTCGAGTTACCAGAGCAGGTACAAAAACTGGAGCTAGCCTCGCACTAAATTTTTTAGCAGCATTACTCTGGCAAAAGTTGCGTGCGAATATACCTTATCTCTGATTTTCAGTTGTACATCTCTACTACGCAGATTGTACCTGTTAGCGTTTTGTTTGAATAACATTGGGATGTTTAATTCTAGTATTTTCATCAATTATTTGTAAACGACGTAGTAACTCGTAATCTTTGCCATGAAGAACAATGTTCTGACCAAAAGCCAAAAAGTACGGAGCAAACCCAGTGCTTTGACGCACAATAGCTCTTAGCGCTGTGCTTATTTTTGGAAGTTTAAGATCCCATTTAGAATAGTCTTGCCCTAAATATGGACGTATAGCTGGATCGATCGATTTAGTCTCTCGCTTGCATTCGCTTGGGGCGAATATATGGCGGTCTACATGTTAGATATTCCGAATCTTGAGGCTTAGAAAAGCCTTAAATACTCCCGAAACAAATTGAGTTCCATTATCGGTTAAAATTTTCTCAGGTACACCAAACGTGCAACATAGGGTATTTTATAGGTAATCCCAAATTTTATTGGAGGTGAAATTTTTAAGAGGCTTTAGGAAATGAAATTTCGTGTGATGGTCGACAATAAACAACAGTCCTATATTTCCACTTTTTGATCTGGGGTATGGCCCTAACAGGTCCATATAAAGCATCTGAAATGGACGTTTTGAGCTCATTGGCTTGCCCATATTTGGTCTTAGAACAATATTTTGGTTCTTTGTTTGCCGACATATACTACACTGCGATTCATATTTCCGTATTTGAGTAACCATCTTCGGCCAAAAAAGATATCTTGTAATTCTATCTATAGTCTTACCTATAGCGCTATGGGCTGCGTGTGCCCTACAAATGACTTTGACGGTGCGTGAGTGTGGATGGTATCCATAGCTTTCAAGCCATTTTATCCAGTGCAACATTCCCAATTGCTGGCTCTCTTCTTTAATAGACAAGATCATCCCGGATCTTTAAATCTTAACTTGATTATCACGTATCGTATCTAGAAGGTTAACATATTCTGGTAACTTAAATTCTTCTGATCTAAGACCTACAATTGACCCTTGACCGCATAATAAAACCAGCTTTTGCCGTGAAAAGGAGGTGTAAATTATCACAAAGAAATGAGTATAGCATAGCCATAGCCACATAGCCACAAAATACCCTAGATCTAGTCTATTGAACTCGGCATACTTATAACAATGCCTACCATATCTCTTCTCTCCATCTAGTAGGTTCCAGGTCGATAGATCCTAAAATTTGAATCCAACTCGAATTCCCGTTGTAAACTACTCTTTCCGCAAGCGAAAAGAATAAGACTAGACACCACAAATGACGTAAAAATTATTTTGTTTTGGATGGAATGGTAAAGACCTTTTCTGTGGGGCTTATAGCCGATACGGTATATTCACGAGACTTAGGCTCCAAGTGTTGGGCGCCAATTATGTAATGTGTGTTTTCTGACAACCAGCAGTATATAGATGACCAAAGTATATGAAACATTGAGTTTGAATATGAGGTTTTCGAAGGGGCACCTCTAGCAATGCTCTGAGTAGATCCCCGGATTGTCGGAGTTCTTCTCTACTCTCCTCGTTATTCTAGGCACACATTCGCATAATGTTTTAGGTGCACATATTTATTAATAATAAAAAAATGAAAGAAATTAACGAAGGTTCAGAAGGAAAGCAACGTTATACGGTCGTAAGCAGATGACAAATATTTGCCGACGAATAATATTATATTCCAACAACAGAACGATAAGTGAAAGAATCCGATGGTTTCCATTCTCTCCTTTCTCTACCCATCCAACCTATGTCTCCCTGACATTACGTCAGCGGTGACTCAATGCTCTGCTCAGTTTATATTGTCATCGTCTCAGACTTACATATGCTCTACTCAGGAATTATTGTCCTTAAAACATTATTCAATTGTAAACATAACTATTTAATAAATTCGATATGATCGCCTGTTCTCGTACCTATCTCTTAATTAACACAAGGTAGAATATGATTGAATTGCGATAGAGATAAATGTATATAATGATAATGAAAATGAGAATGATTTATATAAGATTATTTAGACAGAGGCCAGAGTATAAAATAGTATCGGCGAGCATAGATATATTTACGTTATTTATATTAAAAGTACTTAACCATAGTTAACCAATGAAAACATTCCGTATCGTTGAGCTCAAGGATATCTGTGGTACGTTGATACTTTAATGCTTATATTGTTGTTGTGAAATTTATGGAAATATATATTTACGTTATTTATATTTAAAGTACTTAACCATAGTTAACCAATGAAAACATTCCGTATCGTTGAGCTCAAGGATAACTGTGGTACGTTGATACTCTAATGCTTATATTGTTGTTGTGAAATCTATGGAAATGCAGATACATTAAATATACACCATGCCGACTGAGAATATTTCAATTGAAATTCATTTGCTTTACGTTTTTTTGATACCCACTCTATGTCAATCTTTTGCGATATTGCCTTAATAGTTTAAAGAGAAACAAAGAAATAAAAAAAATATGTATATCAGCAACACATTGGTGCAGTACACTAACAAAACCATTTCAAGTGAGCGTGTAATACGATCGCCCGCTTATGAGCTAAGCTAAGTCAGCAGTCCCACGCTGACCACTTGTAACATATATATATACACATATATATATGTACATAAGACTCTCTCTCTCCCGATTATGCTGATAAGACAAAATATGTATCAAGCCGCTCCGCTGCTGGCGTAACCGGCAGCGCAGCTATGCGGTCTTAGCCATAGGAATATATTGAATAAAAGAATTCTAAAAACACAGTCAAACGGCAGACGTGCCAGCGTATTAAATTGGATATTACGATATTGTGATGTTACAACATTAAATGTCGACCTTACGACGTTACATGGCGACCGTGACCGAGTGAATAAATATGAATATATAAATAAACAAGCGAAACCTAAAGAAAAATCACCGAAATACATATCGAAGGAGCTAATACATGGCAAAAATTGAAATAATTACTGAGTGAGTAGAGTGCGTGTAATATGGGTAAACGTGGAGGTGTTAAATTAAAAATAAATAAGAGAATATCACACTTAAAGTGGCTTTTATTGTCAAGTACACCGTCACCAGCGTGGTCAACGTCTATAAAACTACAAGTTGAGCTTGACTTCTTAAAAGCACAAATTAAAACCTCAGTTCCCAATACCGCATCTCACTCAACTCATATTAAAATCATAAAAGAACAAATAAAATCCATACCTCCATCCCCAAAGAAGTCGGCTGCGTTGCCGTGCTGACATGCACCCGACCAGCGACAATGCCAATAGAGCAAAAATTCCAGTAGGCCAACTAAATGCTGACGCCGCAACGCCGCCGAGCACCTGAATGCTTAACAGCCGCTTAGCAACAACTGCTAGCAAATTCTCCGCGCTGATGTCTGGAAGAAGTACTTCAGTCTCCCCTTCCTACCCTCTAATGGAATCCGAGGACCCCGGCAGCAGCCCACATGCTGGTGCTAGCACAATGTCTGGAAGAAGTACTTCAGTCTCCCCTTCCTACCCTCTAATGGAATCCGAGGCCGAGCAAGCCTCAGCGACTCCTCAGGTTGGGGGCGACAGCCAGCCCAACGCTGTAGCCCATACCAGCACCAGCTCCTCCGTGCCCGAAACAAGGGCCAACAACAATGCCCCCACTGGAGGAAAGAAGCCACCCCCCATCGTACTAAATCGGGTCAGCGACATCAACGACGTGTGGCTCCTACTATCCGAAGTAGCGGATAATTTGACCATCAAATCCAACCTAGGTAGGACTATGCGACTCCTAGCCAATGATGTGCCCACATACAGGGCCACCATACAGATACTGGATGAACACAAAATTGAGTTCTACTCATACCAGCTGCAGGAGGAGAAGCCCTATCGCATAGTTATCAAAGGCCTCCACCACTGCACACTCAACCGAGAACTCGTCGACGACCTGCGGACCCAGGGCCACACCGTTCTCCACGTGCACAATCCGAGCAGCAAAGCTACCAAGGAGCCCATGAACATCCACTTCATCAACTTGCAGCCGGCGACCAACAACAAGGAGGCTCTTACTATCAGGAAGCTGTGCAAGCAGGTGGTCAAGGTTGAGACTGCTAGAAGAAGCCAGGATGTGGTGCAATGCCATAGATGCCAGGAGTACGGGCACACGGCCACATACTGTAGAAAATAACACAAATGCGTTAAATGCGGGCTCAATCATCGCTCTGCTGATTGCACACGGCCCGACTCAGTACCGGCAACATGCTTTCACTGCGGTGGTAACCACCCTGCCAACTATAAGGGCTGCGAGTGGTTCACTGAATATACAAAGCGTGCGGGAGCCCCAAAGCCCGCCAGAATGAAAAATCTCCCACCAAATCTCCCACCAAACCGAAGCCGCAGCAATAAAGTTCATGGGCCTACACCTGTTGTCTTCCCCCGTACAGCACCCACTGAACAAGTAGAAGGGCTTTCATACGCCGCTGCCACCAGAATAGGACTAGCTGCATTCAGCAAAGAGAACAACGTCCCCAGCGCTAGCCAGCGAGAAGGACCAGCGCAAGCTAGGCTACATAGATTGCTGAGGGAACAGCAACAGGAGAGGCTGACTGCGCAACAACAGCAACATCAGATATCTGAAAACGGGGAAGGACTTTCCTCTGCCATCAAGGACATGAGCCGAGCCATCGAGAGGATGACAGAAATGCAACAGCAGGTTTTGGGTATGCAACAGCTAATCCTTACCCTTCTAACAGCGTTGCTATCCAAATGAACACACCACTGAAGGTGCTAATCTGGAATGCCAATGGCATTTCAGGTAAAATACTAGACCTGGAGGCCCTAGTACAAAAATACGCAATCGGAATAATTCTGCTGTCAGAAACTAGAACCAACGGTCCAACTTTCCCTAAAATCTTTGGCTTTGAGGCATACCCTGTACACTGGACTCAAAATCGCTCAGCTAGCGGTGGCTGCGCTGTCCTCGTTCGGAGTAACTTGGTTCACTTTCCGCAATTGACTACTTCTAACCATTTTTTACCAATACTCGACTGTGAAAGTCTCCACTGATGCTGGTAACGTGGACTTTGGAGCAGTCTATTGCAGACCAAATGTGCAGACGTCGACTGACGACTTCAACGTCATACTCAACTCGGCTGGAAGCAGATATCTGGTGGGATCAACTAGCTAGCAGCCTAGCGCACCGTCAAGCGAAAGTACTGGCCACAGGTTCTCCCACAAGATACCCGTACGGCAGCCGAGGCACTCCGTCTTGTATAGACTTCGCCATCTACCAGGGGATCCCTGACCAGTGCCTCTCAATCGCTGACGATTGGGATCTCCCTAGCGCTCACCTGGCCCTGATAGTTACCCTGGAGAGCAGGGCCAGGGTGGTCAGCGCAATACCGAGGCTGATCAACGCACGCTCTGATCTCGGTGTCTTCCAGAGACAGATGAGTGAAAGTATACACCTCAACACCGAAATCTGCACTGGACAGGATGTAGAGGACGCCATCGAGCTGCTTAACGCAAAGATTCGCGCAGCAGCAGCCGAAGCCACCTCCCCACCAGTTGCCAGGCGGCTGGACAATGCTGGCAACGGGCTGCCCGCAGACATAGACAACCTGCTCAGGATCAAAAGGCGGAGCAGACGCAGGTTCCAGACGACACAGCATCCGTGGGACAAGGCGGAGTGGTGAAGAGCGGAGCGGCAACTTAAGGAGGCCCTTATCAGACACAAAGACGCATCCTTCTCTAGAAGGTTGGAGAGCATGGACTATACCCATGACTCAGGATACTCGCTCTGGCGAGCAACTAAAACCTGAAGCGCCAACCCTGGAGAACCGTTCCCCTTCTTCGCCACAATGGTAAATACTGCCTTTCAGACGAAGAGCAAGCTGATACCTTCACCAGCCACCTGGAGGAACGGTTTACTCCCTTCAATCTGGCCTCCTCAGAAGAGCTCGATGAAACAACCCGAGCGTTGGAGACACCGCTACAGATGTCACCACCTATCGGCCCCATCCGCGTGGAGGAGGTGATCAACGTCGTCAAAGTCCTTCCCAGGGCTAAAGCACCGGGCCATGATGGAATATGCCACACCACTCTGAAGGCCCTACCAATGCGCGCGCTCCTTTTTATAACGTTGATTTTCAACGCCATATTAAGGACGCAACACTTCTGTAGTATGTGCATATATTGAGGGTACACTGTACCAATAAAGTAACATCGGTTAAGCATAAATATGTATATCAGCAACACATTGTTGCAGTACACTAACAAAACCATTTCAAGTGAGCGTGTAATACGATCGCCCGCTTATGAGCTAAGCTAAGTCAGCAGTCCCACGCTGACCACTTGTAACATATATATATACACATATATATATGTACATAAGACTCTCTCTCTCCCGATTATGCTGATAAGACAAAATATGTATCAAGCCGCTCCGCTGCTGGCGTAACCGGCAGCGCAGCTATGCGGTCTTAGCCATAGGAATATATTGAATAAAAGAATTCTAAAAACACAGTCAAACGGCACAGACGTGCCAGCGTATTAAATTGGATATTACGATATTGTGATGTTACAACATTAAATGTCGACCTTACGACGTTACATGGCGACCGTGACCGAGTGAATTAAACAAGCGAAACCTAAAGAAAAATCACCGAAATACATATCGAAGGAGCTAATACATGGCAAAAATTGAAATAATTACTGAGTGAGTAGAGTGCGTGTAATATGGGTAAACGTGGAGGTGTTAAATTAAAAATAAATAAGAGAATATCACACTTAAAGTGGCTTTTATTGTCAAGTACACCGTCACCAGTGTGGTCAACGTCTATAAAACTACAAGTTGAGCTTGACTTCTTAAAAACACAAATTAAAACCTCAGTTCCCAATACCGCATCTCACTCAACTCATATTAAAATCATAAAAGAACAAATAAAATCCATACCTCCATCCCCAAAGAAGCTACCAACATTAAGGAAGACTTGCCCGAATGACTGCGAGGGACCTTTATACTCACCGTATTGTGAGTACACCTGTGCAGCCTGCACCGGTGCCCCAACACAGATGCAGTAACAACCTGTGCAGCCAGCACCGGTCCCGTCTGACACACCAAGTCAGGCCAAAGACAAGTGGACCGACAGCGCTTCCAAGAGCGCATTTTTTTTTCCATTGCACTGCGTTGCATATTTTTTTCCCATTGCACTGCGTTGCATATTTTTATACCCTGAACCCATTAAAAATGGGTAAAAGGGGTATTATGCTTTTGTGCAAAATGCAAATGTATGTAACAGGCAGAAGGAAGCATCTCCGACCCCATAAAGTATATATATTCTTGATCAGCATCAATAGCCGAGTCGATCTAGCCATGTCCGTCTGTCTGTACGTCCGTCCGTCTGTCCGTCCGTCCGTCCGTCCGTCCGTATGTATGAACGCAAGGATCTCAGAACCTATAATAGCTAGAGACTTGAAATTTGCCCCGTTTCCAAGTAATTGATAAAAATGTATATCGAAATCCTGTTTTTTGGGCAAATTTGGTAAATAATAAGAGCTAGAGTCACCAAACTTGACATGTAGCTTCTAGAATAGTATATATATATCGAGTATCTTTCATTTTATACCTATCGCCACCTCCCCGCTTCTCTCTATCTATAAGCGCGCGCTAGATTTGGTGTTGGAATATGAGGGTTTAGGGTATCCTTTAGTCGGGAGCTCCCGACTAGAACTTCTTACTTGTTAAACCCTAAACCCATTGAAAATGGGTAACAAGGTTATAATTTTTTTGTGCAAATGTATGTAACAGACAGCAGGAAGCATCTCCGACCCAATAGAGTATATATATTCTTGATCAGCATCAATAGCCAAGTCGATGTCCGTCTATATGTCCGTCCGTTTGTCCGTATGTATGAGCGCAAGGATATCATAACCTATAAGAGCTAGAGACTTGAAATTTTAGCTGCAGGTCCTCCAGGTGCCCGATAAACGATAACTTGCCCCGTTTCCAAGTAATCGATAAAAATGTACATCGAAATCCCGTTTTTTAAGTAATTTTGGTAAATAATAAGAGCTAGAGTCAACAAACTTGACATGTAGCTTCTAGAATAGTATATATATATCAAGTATTTTCAATTTTATACCTATCGCCACCTCCCCGCTACTCACTATCTATTAGCGCGAGCTGCATTTGGTGTTGGAATAAGAGGGTTCAGGGTATCCCCTAGTCGGGAGCTCCCGACTAAAACCTCTTACTTGTTCTTTCTTTTCTTGGTGAGGTTAAGGATGGAGCGAGCGCTTTATCTCGGACTGGGATATCCGGAGAATTTCCACGTGCACCAGTTGAAGCTCGTTACTCTTCTTCGGATCGTGTTAATCCAGTCGGTTCCAACCACCAACCGGATGACTATCGGTCTTGGTACCCGCCGCCCCCACAATTGATAAAAATCCAATTTGTTCACAGCAATTCCTATGGAACCAAAACTATTAAAATTGATGCACCACTATGGATGATAAGCATACTTTTTTCTCTCCAGTCAAAACACTTTTTTTATGCAATGTAGGCCAAATGATGTAGGCAAATGATGTACAGCAATAACGAACCCATTTTAGGTGTAGACTGTACTTTTTTTTCTACTTTTCTCTTGACCAGTGCGCAATGAATACGTCGTCGGATCTTGAGTCACTACGAGACAATAACCTATACTGCCAAAATTTAGTTACTAAGCGGCACATGTCGCTTCCAGTAAATTCCACTTAAAGCTAGACAGAACACCTTGACACCATAGCTGTCCTCTTCTACTGAGCAGATTCGAATAGGTGCATTATCATACGATCCCGCACGAAAGCTCACTCACGACATTATCAGGGAGCGCGAAGCTTGAATGTCAGCGATTAAATACAATTTTGGGTCCGCGCTCTTAGCGAAAGCTTTCGTTAAAGCTTTGAAGAAAGCTCGGCTTACTCTATTTAACTTGACAAAGGGCTTATCGCTAGAGAGCCTAATTGCACATGTGATACCCACTCAGGCTAATCTGAACTGCTGAACTCCTCTCTGCAATATAAGAGAGGTTCCAGTTTTAGAACCACATGTTCACAAGTACCTTGGTGTTCTATTTTTGTTCAGCACCTTAAAACTGTCCACTACAACACAGGTAATGAAACACTATTTTTAATAGCGGGTTAACTGAAAAATGTCAGTTATCTAAGATTTGATTTGTATGTCATTAAGATGAAACACACGTAAGACTTTTCCTTATTCATTTGACAACTGATAGTATGACGAACCAACTTTTCGAGTTATCAGAGCAGGTACAAAAACTGGAGCTAGCCTCGCACTAAATTTTTTAGCAGCATTACTCTGGCAAAAGTTGCGTGCGAATATACCATATCTCTGATTTTCAGTTGTACATCTCTACTACGCAGATTGTACCTGTTAGCGTTTTGTTTGAATAACATTGGGATGTTTAATTCTAGTATTTTCAACAATTATTTGTAAACGACGTAGTAACTCGTAATCTTTGCCATGAAGAACAATGTTCTGACCAAAAGCCAAAAAGTACGGAGCAAACCCAGTGATTTGACGCACAATAGCTCTTAGCGCTGTGCTTATTTCTGGAAGTTTAAGATCCCATTTAGAATGGTCTTGCCCTAAATATGGACGTATAGCTGGATCGATCGATTTAGTCTCTCGCTTGCATTCGCTTGGGGCGAATATATGGCGGTCTACATGTAAGATATTCCGAATCTTGAGGCTTAGAAAAGCCTTAAATACTCCCGAAACAAATTGAGTTCCATTATCGGTTAAAATTTTCTCAGGTACACCAAACGTGCAACATAGGGTATTTTTTAGGTAATCCCAAATTTTATTGGAGGTGAAATTTTTAAGAGGCCATAGGAAATGAAATTTCGTGTGATGGTCGACAATAAACAACAGTCCTATATTTCCACTTTTTGATCTGGGGTATGGCCCTAACAGGTCCATATAAAGCATCTGAAATGGACGTTTTGAGCTCATTGGCTTGCCCATATTTGGTCTCAGAACAATATTTTGGTTCTTTGTTTGCCGACATATACTACACTGCGATACATATTCCCGTATTTGAGTAACCATCTTCGGCCAAAAAAGATATCTTTTAATTCTATCTATAGTCTTACCTATAGCGCTATGGGCTGCGTGTGCCCTACAAATGACTTTGACGTTGCGTGAGTGTGGATGGTATCCATAGCTTTCAAGCCATTTTATCCAGTGCAACATTCCCAATTGCTGGCTCTCTTCTTTAATAGACAAGATCATCCCGGATCTTTAAATCTTAACTTGATTATCACGTATCGTATCTAGAAGGTTAACATATGCTGGTAACTTAAATTCTTCTGATCTAAGACCTACAATTGCCCCTTGACCGCATAATAAAACCAGCTTTTGCCGTGAAAAGGAGGTGTAAATTATCACAAAGAAATGAGTATAGCATAGCCATAGCCACATAGCCACAAAATACCCTAGATCTAGTCTATTGAACTCGGCATACTTATAACAATGCCTACCATATCTCTTCTCTCCATATAGTAGGTTCCAGGTCGATAGATCCTAAAATTTGAATCCAACTCGAATTCCCGTTGTAAACTACTCTTTCCGCAAGCGAAAAGAATAAGACTAGACACCACAAATGACGTAAAAATTATTTTGTTTTGGATGGAATGGTAAAGACCTTTTCTGTGGGGCTTATAGCCGATACGGTATATTCACGAGAATTAGGCTCCAAGTGTTGGGCGCCAATTATGTAATGTGTGTTTTCTGACAACCAGCAGTATATAGATGACCAAAGTATATGAAACATTGAGTTTGAATATGAGGTTTTCGAAGGGGCACCGCTAGCAATGCTCTGAGTAGCTCGCCGGATTGTCGGAGTTCTTCTCTACTCTCCTCGTTATTCTAGGCACACATTCGCATAATATTTTAGGTGCACATATTTATTAATAATAAAAAAATGAAAGAAATTAACGAAGGTTCAGAAGGAAAGCAACGTTATACGGTCGTAAGCAGATGACAAATATTTACCGACGAATAATATTATATTCCAACAACAGAACAATAAGTAATCCGATGGTTTCGATTCTCTCCTTTCTCTACCCACCCAACATATGTCTCCCTGACATTACGTCAGCGGTGACCCAATGTTCTGCACAGTTTATATTGTCATCGTCTCAGACTTACATATGCTCTACTCAGTAATTATTGTCCTTAAAACATTATTTAATTGTAAACATAACTATTTAATAAATTCGATATGATCGTCTGTTCTCGTACATTTCTCTTAATTAGCACAAGGTAGAATATGATTGAATTGCGGTAGAGATAAATGTATATAATGATAATGAAAATGAGAATGATTTATATAAGATTATTTAGACAGAGGCCAGAGTATAAAATAGTATCGGCGAGCATAGATATATTTACGTTATTTATATTTAAAGTACTTAACCATAGTTTATGAATCAAAACATTCCGTATCGTTGAGCTCAAGGATAACTGTGGTACGTTGATACTTTAATGCTTATATTGTTGTTGTGAAATCTATGGAAATGCAGATACATTAAATATACACCATGCCGACTGAGAATATTTCAATTGAAATTCATTTGCTTTACGTTTTTTTGATACCCACTCTATGTCAATCTTTTGCGATATTACCTTAATAGTTTAAAGAGAAACAAAGAAATAAAAAAATATGTATATCAGCAACACATTGTTGCAGTACACTAACAAAACCATTTCAAGTGAGCGTGTAATACGATCGCCCGCTTATGAGCTAAGCTAAGTCAGCAGTCCCACGCTTACCACTTGTAACATATATATATACACATATATATGTACATAAGACTCTCTCTCTCCCGATTATGCTGATAAGACAAAATATGTATCAAGCCGCTCCGCTGCTGGCGTAACCGGCAGCGCAGCTATGCGGTCTTAGCCATAGGAATATATTGAATAAAAGAATTCTAAAAACACAGTCAAACGGCACAGACGTGCCAGCGTATTAAATTGTATATTACGATATTGTGATGTTACAACATTAAATGTCGACCTTACGACGATACACTTCCCTGCCCAGTGGAAGTTAGCGAGGATCCATATGATCCATAAGTCGGGCAAGCCGGAATATGACCCTGAGTCATATCGGCTGATCAGTCTCCTGCCTTCCTTGTCGAAGGTCTGGGAAAGACTGATTGTCGCCCGACTTTCAAGGCTTATGGATCACATGGCCATCCTTTCTGAACACCAATTTGGATTCAGGGGAGGGCAAGGCGCTGTCGAACAGGTTCACAGAGTGATTAACCATATTCTTAAGGCTTACGACGACAAAGACTACTGCTATGGAGTCTTTGTAGACGTTAAGCAGGCCTTTGACCGAGTCTGGATTGATGGATTGCTCCAGAAAATCAAGATGAGTCTTCCCGCCCCCTTCTTTCTACTCCTGCGCTCATATCTAATGGAGCGAAAGTTCGAAGTCAAAGTTAGAGCAGCGATCTCTCCTGCCCGCAAAATGAAGGCGGGAGTCCCCCAAGGCAGCGTACTGGGCCCCTTTCTCTACAACTTGTACACGGCAGACATCCCCACTCCGGATGAACTACACGAGTTTGCCACCCCAGACAAATACTTGATGGCTACATTTGCCGATGACGTGGCAATATTTTACTCAGCCCACTGCGAGTACGAAGCCACTGACGGTGCCCAGGAATACATTCACTTGCTTGAGAGCTGGACACGCAGGTGGAACATCAAGCTCAATGCCTCCAAATGCCAGGCGGTCAACTACACACTGAGGCGTGGCAAGGCTCCAGCAGTCTGGATAGACGGTAGCCCCCTCCACCCTGGCAGAAGCGCCAAGTATCTTGGAATTGGAGCATTCGCCAACCGGTACAGCGAACGCTTGCAGCGACACTGCAGCCGGGTAGCAAGAGACCTCGCTGGGAGGTGTGTAGTAAGGAGGCTCAAGAGAAGATCGTTCAAGGAGCTCCTCCAACCACGACATAGGAGACGCCCCAGAGTCCCCCGACTACCTACGTGACGATGCAGCCTTACTCAAAAAGCCGCCTTTGACGTTTGTCCACGATAAAGCCTGAGGACCCAACCAGGCTTGGCGTAATATCACCTAAGCCAACTGTGTTGTAATCAAAATGTATGCTATTTTTGATTCAATACAATAAACAAAAAAAAAAAAAAAACAAGTCTCTCGCTTGCATTCGCTTGGGGCGAATATACGGCGGTGCATATGTGAGATATTCCGAATCTTGAGGCTTAGAAAAGCCTTAAATACTCCCGAAACAAATTGAGTTCTATTATCGTTTAAAATTTTCTCAGGTGCACCAAACGTGCAACATAGGGTATTTTTTGGGTAATCACAAATTTTATTAGAGGTGAAATTTTTAAGAGGCTTTAGGAAATGAAATTTCGTGTGATGGTCGACAATAAACAACAGTCCTATATTTCCATTTTTTGATCTGGGGTATGGCCCTAACAGGTCCATATAAAGCATCTGAAATGGACGCTTTGAACTTATTGGCTTGCCCATATTTGGTCTTAGAACAATATTTTGGTTCTTTGCTTGCCGACATATACTACACTGCGATACATATTCCCGTATTTGAGTAACCATCTTCGGCCAAAAAAGATATCTTTTAATTCTATCTATAGTCTTACCTATAGCGCTATGGGCTGCGTGTGCCCTACAAATGACTTGTTGCGTGAGTGTGGATGGTATCCATAGCTTTCAAGCCATTTTATCCAGTGCAACATTCCCAATTGCTGGCTCCCTTCTTTTATAGACAAGATCATCCCGGATCTTTAAATCTTAACTTGATTATCACGTATCGTATCTGGAAGGTTAACATATTCTGGTGACTTAAATTCTTCTGATCTAAGACCTACAATTGACCCTTGATCGCATAATAAAACCAGCTTTTCCCGTGAAAAGGAGGTGTAAATTATCACAAAGAAATGAGTAGTCATTATTTAACGTTTGAGCTATTAAGGAACGCAAGCGATACAAAAATTCGCATACTTGCATGGAATCTTTCGACCCATCGAACTTCAAATAGCCAACTTCCCAAAATATTTGCGGCCTTTTCTGGAGCTACGTATGGGTTCACGGCATTGTTTTGGCTCCTGCCTCTGGAGCATGCGTGGCTTGAGTAATGGTGTTAGCTACATTTGCTTCCGCCCTGGGTACGGCGGCGTGAGCTGACTCGGCACTTGTTGATGGGCCTGCTCTCTTGATTGCTAAAGCTCCTAGAGTTTTTTCTATAGTATTTTTGATGTGAGTACTAATCTCTACCATCATCTGCTTTTGCTTTTCTTGGATAACTGACTTTATATAGTTAGCTGTCTCTACATTTGATTCGGCGATCATTGATTGGTGAGGAGAACTACCTAAGGATACCCTTCCATTAGAATCGTCTCGTAAGTACCGACTCTGGGACCTTGTATGCATCCGACCGCGTAGAGCGACCCCACCAGTATTCCCGGGCATTCCACCTCGTCTATTACGTCGATTACTCGGATGCATAATGTTGGGCTCGACATTTTCTATTTGAAATTCTCCTTTGTTTCTAACCGACAGTAACGCATCCGCCGGAGTATTGTCCTCAAAAGATATTTGCTCAGCGTAAAATTCCGCTTTGCACACTGGACATACCGTAGCGCTTTTTATATATTCTCCCATACAAGTGTTGTGAAAGCGATGCCAACAGGGCAAGGTAGCCCCTAATTGATCTCCTTTCACTACCTCCTGACATGTACTGTATTCCCTAGACTTCGTTGAACTGGCATTGTCTATCCCATTATAAGTTCCTCCAAAAAAAAAAACAAAAGATCTCTACCACTAAACTATAAATACTCTATAAAATTAGAACAAAAAAAAAAAAAAACATTTGTCCCTTTCGATCATGGTCAGAACTGACAGAAATATAATAACTGAACATCGTTGCGTATTGAAATATAATGATTGACTTTTACTTGTTTCTATTGTAGACTAATACTTAAGCTATATCTAATATTGGCTATTCTCCGCATTATTTAATCTAGTAGCTATAGATTTATAGATATATCTAGTAGATATGACATCACTTCAACATAATCCCCTATAGCCACAAAATACCCTAGATCTAGTCTATTGAACTCGGCATACTTATAACAATGCCTACCATATCTCTTCTATCCATCTAGTAGGTTCTATCCAGGTCGATAGATCCTAAAATTTTAATCCAACTCGAATTCCCGTTGTAAACTACTCTTTCCACAAGCGAAAAGAATAAGACTAGACACCACAAATGACGTAAAAATTATTTTGTTTTGGATGGAATGGTAAAGAGCTTTTCTGTGGGGCTTTAAGCCGATACGGTATATTCACTAGACTTAGGCTCCACGTGTTGGGCGCCAATTATGTAATGTGTGTTTTCTGACAACCGGCAGTATATAGATGACCAAAGTATATGAAACATTGAGTTTGAATATGAGGTTTTCGAAGGGGCACCTCTAGCAATGCTCTGAGTAGATCCCCGGATTGTCGGAGTTCTTCTCTACTCTCCTCGTTATTCTAGGCACACATTCGCATAATGTTTTAGGTGCACATATTTATTAATAATAAAAAAATGAAAGAAATTAACGAAGGTTCAGAAGGAAAGCAACGTTATACGGTCGTAAGCAGATGACAAATATTTGCCGACGAATAATATTATATTCCAACAACAGAACGATAAGTGAAAGAATCCGATGGTTTCCATTCTCTCCTTTCTCTACCCATCCAACCTATGTCTCCCTGACATTACGTCAGCGGTGACTCAATGCTCTGCTCAGTTTATATTGTCATCGTCTCAGACTTACATATGCTCTACTCAGGAATTATTGTCCTTAAAACATTATTCAATTGTAAACATAACTATTTAATAAATTCGATATGATCGCCTGTTCTCGTACCTATCTCTTAATTAACACAAGGTAGAATATGATTGAATTGCGATAGAGATAAATGTATATAATGATAATGAAAATGAGAATGATTTATATAAGATTATTTAGACAGAGGCCAGAGTATAAAATCGTATCGGCGAGCATAGATATATTTACGTTATTTATATTTAAAGTACTTAACCATAGTTTATGAATGAAAACATTCCGTATCGTTGAGCTCAATATACACCATGCCGACTGAGAATATTTCAATTGAAATTCATTTGCTTTACGTTTATTTGATACCCACTCTATGTCAATCTTTTGCGATATTACCTTAATAGTTTAAAGAGAAACAAAGAAATAAAAACCAACAGTAAAACACGGACTTAATTAGATTTACAAAGCCACAGTTCGGAAGTCTTCGAATACCGGATAAATGCCATAATTAAGTAGGAGTTGCGAACAATCTCTCTTTCTTAGGTACATGAACCTGATCACCTGGCACAAGTTAATTGGCAAGTTTCGAAACTTTGTTCTGATACAGTGGTCCACATTTAATTAATATTGACGAAAGTTCTTAACGACACCATCAGTGGACCGCTAGTCGAATAGATTAAGAGAGTCTTAAAAAAATATTGAACTTTTGGCTCAGTTAGTTCCTTGTCACTGTATTAAATTAATATCGTGGGCTTTAAATTGACACGAGGTTGTCCCTTTTCTTTTTTCTTTCTTTTCTTGATGAGGTTAAGGATGGAGCGAGTGCTTTATCTCGGACTGGGATATCCGGAGAATTTCCACGTGCACCAGTTGAAGCCCGTAACTCTTCTTCGGATCGTGTTAATCCAGTCGGTTCCAACCACCAACCGGATGCCTATAGGTCTTGGAACCCGCTGCCCCTACAATTGATAAATATCAAATTTGTTCACAGCAATTCCTATGGAACCAAAACTATTAAAATTGATGCACCACTATGGATGATAAGCATACTTTTTTCTCTCCAGCCAAAACACTTTTTTTATGCAATGTAGGCCAAATGATGTACAGCAATAACGAACCCATTTTAGGTGTAGACTGTACTTTTTTTTTCTACTTTTCTCTTGACCAGTACGCAAGGAATACGTCGTCGGATCTTGAGTCACTACGAGACAATAACCTATACCGCCAAAATTTAGTTACTAAGCGGCACATGTCGCTTCCAGTAAATTCCACTTAAAGCTAGACAAAACACCTTGACACCATCGCTGTCCTCTTCTACTGAGCAGATTCGAATAGGTGCATTATCATACGATCCCGCACGAAAGCTCACTCACGACATTATCAGAGAACGCGAAGATTGAATGTCAGCGATTAAATAAAATTTTGGGTCCGCGCTCTTAGCGAAAGCTTTCGTTAAACTTTTGAATAAAGCTCGGCTTACTCTATTTAACTTCACAAAGTGCTTATCGCTAGAGAGCCTAATTGCACAATTGATACCCATTCAGGCTAATCTGAACTGCTAAACTCCTGTCTGCAAAATAAGAGAGGTTCCAGTTTTAGAACCACGTGTTCACAGGTACCTTGGTGTTCTATTTTTGTTCAGTATCTTAAAACTGTCCACTACAACACAGGTAATGAAACACTATTTTTAATAGCGAGGCGTTAACAGAAAAAAGGCAGTTATCTAAGATTTGAATTGTATGTCATTAAGATGAAACACACGTAAGACTTTTCCTTATTCATTTGACAACTGATAGTATGACGAACCAACTTTTCGAGTTACCAGAGCAGGTACAAAAACTGGAGCTAGCCTCGCACTAAATTTTTTAGCAGCATTACTCTGGCAAAAGTTGCGTGCGAATATACCTTATCTCTGATTTTCAGTTGTACATCTCTACTACGCAGATTGTACCTGTTAGCGTTTTGTTTGAATAACATTGGGATGTTTAATTCTATTATTTTCATCAATTATTTGTAAACGACGTAGTAACTCGTAATCTTTGCCATGAAGAACAATGTTCTGACCAAAAGCCAAAAAGTACGGAGCAAACCCAGTGCTTTGACGCACAATAGCTCTTAGCGCTGTGCTTATTTCTGGAAGTTTAAGATCCCATTTAGAATAGTCTTGCCCTTAATTAGGACGTATAGCTGGATCGATCGATTTAGTCTCTCGCTTGCATTCGCTTGGGGCGAATATATGGCGGTGTACATGTTAGATGTTCCGAATCTTGAGGCTTAGAAAAGCCTTAAATACTCCCGAAACAAATTGAGTTCCATTATCGGTTAAAATTTTCTCAGGTACACCAAACGTGCAACATAGGGTATTTTTTAGGTAATCCCAAATTTTATTGGAGGTGAAATTTTTAAGAGGCCATAGGAAATGAAATTTCGTGTGATGGTCGACAATAAACAACAGTCCTATATTTCCACTTTTTGATCTGGGGTATGGCCCTAACAGGTCCATATAAAGCATCTGAAATGGACGTTTTGAACTCATTGGCTTGCCCATATTTGGTCTTAGAACAATATTTTGGTTCTTTGTTTGCCGACATATACTACACTGCGATTCATATTCCCGTATTTGAGTAACCATCTTCCGCCAAAAAAGATATCTTTTAATTCTATCTATAGTCTTACCTATAGCGCTATGGGCTGCGTGTGCCCTACAAATGACTTTGACGTTGCGTGAGTGTGGATGGTATCCATAGCTTTCAAGCCATTTTATCCAGTGCAACATTCCCAATTGCTGGCTCTCTTCTTTAATAGACAAGATCATCCCGGATCTTTAAATCTTAACTTGATTATCACGTATCGTATCTAGAAGGTTAACATATGCTGGTAACTTAAATTCTTCTGATCTAAGACCTACAACTGACCCTTGACCGCATAATAAAACCAGCTTTTGCCGTAAAAAGGACGTGTAAATTATCACAAAGAAATGAGTAGTCATTATTTAACGTTTGAGCTATTAAGGAACGCAAGCGATACACAAATTCGTATACTTGCATGGAATCTTTCGACCCATCGAACTTCAAAAGCCAACTTCCCAAAATATTGGCATTGTTTTGGCTCCTGCCTCTGGAGCATGCGTGGCTTGAGTAATGGTGTTAGCTACATTTGCTTTCGCCCTGGGTACGGCGGCGTGAGCTGACTCGGCACTTGTTGATGGGCCTGCTCTCTTGATTGCTAAAGCTCCTAGAGTTTTTTCTATAGTATTTTTGATGTGAGTACTAATCTCTACCATCATCTGCTTTTGCTTTTCTTGGATAACTGACTTTATATAGTTAGCTGTCTCTACATTTGATTCGGCGATCATTGATTGGTGAGGAGAACTACCTAAGGATACCCTTCCATTAGAATCGTCTCGTAAGTACCGACTCTGGGACCTTGTATGTATCCGACCGCGTAGAGCGACCCCACCAGTATTCCCGCCCCTAATTGATCTCCTTTCGCTACCTCCTGACATATACTGTATTCAACCCCTCCAGTATTCCCGGGCCTTCCACCTTGTCTATTACGTCGATTACTCGGAGGTATAATGTTGGGCTCGACATTTTCTATTTGAAATTCTCCTTCGTTTCTCACCGACTGTAACACATCCGCCGGAGTATTGTCCTCAAAAGATATTTGCTCAGCGTAAAATTCCGCTTTGCACACTGGACATACCGTAGCGCTTTTTATATATTCTCCCATACAAGTGTTGTGAAAGCGATGCCAACAGGGCAACTTTAAATTCTCTATAAAATTAGAAAAAAAAAAAAATAAACATTTGTCCCTTACGATCATGGTTAGAACTGACAGAAATATAATAACTGAACATCGTTGCGTATTGAAATATAATGATTGACATTTACTTGTTTCTATTGTAGACTAATACTTAAGCTATATCTGATATTGGCTATTCTCCAAATTATTAAATCTAGTAGATATAGATTCCTAAAATTTGACATCTCTTCAACATAATCCCCCATAGCCACAAAATACCCTAGATCTAGTCTATTAAACTCGGCATACTTATAACAATGCCTACCATATCTCTTCTCTCCATCTAGTAGGTTCTATCAAGGTCGATAGATCCTAAAATTTTAATCCAACTCGAATTCCCGTTGTAAACTACTCTTTCCGCAAGCGAAAAGAATAAGACTAGACACCACAAATGGCGTAAAAATTATTTTGTTTTGGATGGACTGGTAAAGAGCTTTTCTGTGGAGCTTAAAGCCGATACGGTATATTCACTAGACTTAGGCTCCACGTGTTGGGCGCCAATTATGTAATGTGTGTTTTCTGACAACCGGCAGTATATAGATGACCAAAGTATATGAAACATTGAGTTTGAATATGAGGTTTTCGAAGGGGCACCTTTAGCAATGCTCTGAGTAGATCGCCGGATTGTCGGAGTTCTTCTCTACTCTCCTCGTTATTCTAGGCACGCATTCGCATAATGTTTTAGGTGCACATATTTATTAATAATAAAAAAATGAAAGAAATTAACGAAGGTTCAGAAGGAAAGCAACGTTATACGGTCGTAAGCAGATGACAAATATTTACCGACGAATAATATTATATTCCAACAACAGAACAATAAGTAATCCGATGGTTTCGATTCTCTCCTTTCTCTACCCACCCAACATATGTCTCCCTGACATTACGTCAGCGGTGACCCAATGTTCTGCACAGTTTATATTGTCATCGTCTCAGACTTACATATGCTCTACTCAGGAATTATTGTCCTTAAAACATTATTTAATTGTAAACATAACTATTTAATAAATTCGATATGATCGCCTGTTCTCGTACCTATCTCTTAATTAACACAAGGTAGAATATGATTGAATTGCGATAGAGATAAATGTATATAATGATAATGAAAATGAGAATGATTTATATAAGATTATTTAGACAGAGGCCAGAGTATAAAATCGTATCGGCGAGCATAGATATATTTACGTTATTTATATTTAAAGTACTTAACCATAGTTTATGAATCAAAACATTCCGTATCGTTGAGCTCAAGGATAACTGTGGTACGTTGATACTCTAATGCTTATATTGTCGTTGTGAAATCTATGGAAATGCAGATACATTAAATATACACCATGCCGACTGAGAATATTTCAATTGAAATTCATTTGCTTTACGTTTTTTTGATACCCACTCTATGTCAATCTTTTGCGATATTACCTTAATAGTTTAAAGAGAAACAAAGAAATAAAAACCAACAGTAAAACACGGACTTAATTAGATTTACAAAGCCACAGTTCGGAAGTCTTCGAATACCCGATAAATGCCATAATTAAGTAGAAGTTGCGAACAATCTCTCTTTCTCAGGTACATGAACCTGATCACCTGGCACAAGTTAATTGGCAAGTTTCGAAACTTTGTTCTGATACAGTGGTCCACATTTAATTAATTAATATTGACGAAAGTTCTTAACGACACCGTCAGTGGACCACTACTCGAATAGATTAAGAAAGTCTTTAAAAAATATTGAACTTTTGGTTGAGTTAGTTCCTTTTCACTATATTAAATTAATATCGTGGGTTTTAAATTGACACGATGTTGTCCCTTTTCTTTTTTATACCCTGAACCCATTGAAAATGGGTAAAAAGGGTATGTTGTATTTGTGCAAAGTGCAAATGTATGTAACAGGCAGAAGGAGGCATCTCCGACCCCATAAAGTATATATATTATTGATCAGCATCAATAGCCGAGTCGATCTAGCCATGTCTGTCTGTCTGTCCGTCCGTCCGTCCGTATGTATGAACGCAAGGATCTCAGAACTTATAAGACTTGAAATTTTAGCTATAGGTCCTCCAGGTGCCCGATAAACGATAACTTCCCCGTTTCCAAGTAATCGATAAAAATGAGCGCTTTATCTCGGATTGGGATATCCGTAGAATTTCCACGTGCACCAACCAGTTGAAGCTCGTTACTCTTCTTCGGATCGTGTTAATTCAGTCGGTTCCAACCACCAACCGGATGACTATCGGTCTTGGTACCCGCCGCCCCCACAATTGATAAAAATCCAATTTGTTCACAGCAATTCCTATGGAAAAAAAACTATTATAATTGATGCACCACTATGGATGTTAAGCATACTTTTTTCTCTCCAGCCAAAACACTTTTTTTATGCAATGTAGGCCAAATGATGTAGGCAAATGATGTACAGCAATAACGAACCCATTTTAGGTGTAGATTGTACTTTTTTTTCTACTTTTCTCTTGACTGACACTGAGTAGCGAATCAGACGATGAATCAGCAGACGAGGATATCGAAGATATGGAAAACATGTCCGTCGACCACGCAGACTCGCTCTCAAATCTCCTGGACGAAATCAAACAGCGCACCCAAAATGGCTGGGTGCAGAACAACTCAGCCGCAACCAGTGACTCGGAGCAGGAGGCCGACGTGAGCATGTGACAAAGCCACCTTGCACTCAAATCCCGGGCATAGATGCCCTTCTCCTAATACAGGAATCCCTGACCAAAATAGGCGGCAACTTGCGAAACCCAAGCCTCCTCCAATTTCTCTTCCGAGAATCAGCAATTTACCCCTTCTACTGGATCTGCTCCAAAAAAACAACGTCGACTTGAACAAAGTCGAACCAAGAACTTCAGTAGGGGGTATAACTCGGTTATATGCCCAAGATGCAGACACACTTAGAGCAGCTCAAAAACTACTCGAAGCTGCTAACATCGAATTCTACACGTACCAGCTCAAGGAGGAGCGGCCGTACAAAATAGTCATAAAAGGACTACACGACTCAACTTCACACGCCAAGATCCGCGACGATTTCAACGCTCTAGGGCACGAAGTTACACATATTCACTGCCCGGACAACTCAAAGAGAACGGACAAGCCAATTCACCTATTCTTTGTTAACCTAGCCCCTGGTGGAAATAAGGACCAAATTCATAACATACGCTATCTTGCCGGCCAGAGATGCTTTATCGAGGAAGCCCGCAAAAAGCAATCTCTTACTCAGTGCAGCCGATGTCAGCAATTTGGCCACACAGCAAAATACTGCCGACAGAAGCACATCTGTGTCAAATGCGGGGAACAGCACAAATCCGGGGACTGCACACGGCCCGACTCGGTTCGAGCGACCTGTGCCAACTGCGACCTAGAACACCCAGCCAACTACAAGGGCTGTGAGGCCTATCAGAGTTTCGCCAAACGAAACCAACGCAAGCCATCGATCCTCAGCAGCACACAAGCAGCTCGACAACCACTTAGCCATCGCCATCAAGCAGTGGCAAGCTCTTCACGCCCTCTGGCCCCAGCATCCAGCCCTACAACAGGCCACACATACGCTCAAGTCGCTCGTGGCAACAGCTCCATGCAAGACGAATGGCCAACTGTTGGACAGTTCATCGCTCCCACACAGCACCCTCGGCAACGACAACCTAACCTTTTTCAAGAGCAGGAACACCAACGCCAACAACAAACGCCTCGCCAACGCCGTGGTGCTCAACAACAGCCTGAGCCACAAGAGTTACCCACAAACCGCACCGAAAACCATCCTCCCATGGATCGAGTTCTCGAAGCAATCAAAGCTGTAAACACATTGATACAGAGCTTTTTCAAGATGCAAGAGGCGAACATGCAGATGCAGAATCGCATGCTCGAGCTCCTTAGCGCGCTTCTTTCAAAATGAGCACCCTCAGGGTCCTGTGCTGGAACGCGGGCGGCGTCCCAGCCAAAATCCATGAGTTGCAACCCTACATGCAGCTCCACAAGGTAGATATCGCACTTTTAAGCGAAACCCACATGCGTGATCTGGAGACTCCCCGCATTCCTGGGTACTCCTCCTACCCAGCGAATCACCCCGCCCAACGACGCTGGGGTGGCACAGCAATTCTTATCCGCAGTGGTATCTCGCACTTCCCCACCGCCCCCAAACGCGAAGCCGACCTGCAACTGGCCACTGCAATAGTCTCAACGGATTCTGGAGACGTCGAATTTGGGGCCATATATTGCCAGCCAGGCTTCAGATGGACAGCCAATGAGCTCTGCCAGCGTTTCAGCACCCTCGATCCAAAGTGCTTACTCGGCGGTGATTGGAACGCACACCATCAGCTTTGGGGGGGGACGTGAGCTCACCGATTTCATGCACGACGCGCGCTTTGAATGTCTAGCCACTGGCAGCCCCACAAGGTTCCCACCATAGGCTGGCCGCAGACCCTCCTGCCTCGACTTTGCAATATACAGGGGTCTCCCACACTGGACGCTCAGCATTGAATCTCGTGCTGACCTGAGCTCCGACCACTTGCCGCTGATAATTTCAATCAATACCGCCGCCAGACACTACCCAACGCTGGAAAGGATCATCGACAGGCAGACCAATATAAATGTCTTCAGCCGCAAGCTAAACGACATCATCTACCCGGACATGGATATAGCTAGGTGCGGACTGCAGCAGCTGAAGCCAAGCGTCCTCTACCCAGTCGATGCAGGCACCGCGACGGGCTATACAAATTCTCGCCGGACCTGTTAATCCTACTTAGAGAAAAAAGAAGGCTTCGTAAGATCTGGTCACGCACTCGACACCCCAGCGACAAGGCGAACGGGCGCAGAATCGCTGACGAACTGCATCGGGTGCTTCAAGTGCAACGGGCAAGATATTTTGACAACATGCTGATGAACATGTCGTCCCAACATAACGCGGATTTCTCGCTGTGGAAGGCGACACACGGCACAAAACGCCAACCTCTGAGGCAGGCTCCCCTCAAAAGAAGTGACGGGGCCTGGTGCCGCTCAGACGCAGAGCAGGCTGCAACCTTTGCTGCCCACCTCGAGGAGCGATTCACGCCATTCAGCATCGCCACGGAAGACGAGATTGCCGAGACAAGAGCCGCTGTAGCCTCAGAAACAGAGCCGGACTCCACCCCAACTCCATTTACCAAAGAGAAGGTGAAAAGAGTGCTCCAACGCTTGAAGCCAAACAAAGCCCCGGGACACGACTTGGTGTGCAATCGCACATTAAAAGCGCTCCCCACGAATGCTATCCTTTTCCTGGTATTAATATTCAACGCCATAATGAGGTTGAAGTACTTTCCGGAAGCGTGGAAAATTTTCATCGTGACCATGATCCACAAGCCTGGCAAGCCGGAGGGCGACCCCGAGTCATATCGACCGATTAGTCTCCTGCCTGCACTATCCAAGGTCTGGGAAAGACTTGTCGCAGCAAGACTTACGGCCTTTGCAGAGTCACGGCACCTAATTCCTGGCCACCAGTTTGGCTCTCGCGCTGGGCACGGAACCACGGAGCAGCTACATAGGGTCATCAACCACGTTCTGGAGGCATTTGACAAAAAATTGTACTGTGTGGCGACTTTTGTCGATATCAGCCAGGCATTCGTATCTGGCACCTAGGGCTACTGGCAAAACTGAAACGCGGACTGCCCTCGCCCTACTTCACCCTGATCTGATCCTACTTGGAGGGTCGTTCTTTTAGGGTGAAAGTTAGGGCGGAGCAGTCCCCCACACATTACATCCAAGCTGGCGTCCCGAAAGGTAGGTAGGTATGTAGGTAGGTACTAGGGCCACTTCTATTTTCGCTCTTCTCCGCAGACATGCCTACTCCAGACGCCCATGCCCTCGGTGTGCCTTCGCGCTCACTTCTAATGGCCTCATATGCCGACGACGTCTGCGCAATGGTCAGCGCCAGGTCCCCAGTTGTTGCTGCAGATGCTGCGCAGGACTATCTGGACCTCCTTAGCAGCTGGGCTCGACGCTGGAACGTCAAACTAAGCCCTGCAAAAAGCACCACCGTGTGCTTCACAATTAGAAGAGGAGTACCGCCAGCGCTGAGGTTAAACGGACTAACGCTTACCCAAGAAAGTGAAACGAAATACCTGGGCGTCACCCTTGACAAGCGCCTCACTTTCGCCAGCCACATCAAAGGAGCTGTGCAACGCTGTCGAAATAAGCTGACCAAGTTAAATTGGCTCCTCAACCCCCGCAGCAAACTTTCCCTTGGAAGTAAACGGCTTGTGTATTTACAAACTGTGGCACCCATCTGGCGATATGCCATACAAATCTGGGGCTTGGCTGCTCCATCCAACAGAAAAAGAGTTCAATCTCTCCAAAACAAAACTCTGCGCAGGATGGCAGGAGCCCCATTCTACGTGCGCAACAGCGTTCTACACAGAGACCTGAAGATCCCCTGGGTTGAAGAGCAAATAAGGACGCACTGCGCCCTCTATAACAACCGGCTAGCCACGCACGCCAATAGGCTCGCCAACAACCTTCAAGGTGCCCATCCCATCAGGAGGTTAAGGAGGAGAACATTTGCCCACATAATACCCACCCAACTCCACCAACAACGCCCACCCATCCGCAGGGCTACGCGGCAATAATACAGACAACATAGATATTAGATACATAAAATAGAATAACGAAACAAGTTTTTAAATTGTAAAAACATGGCGAAATTAACAAAAGACATCAATTGGTGCATAAGGCAAAAGAGTCCTTACAAACCAATTAATAAATAAATAAAAAAAATACAAAAAAAAAAAAAAAAAAAATTAATTGTAAACGACGTAGTAACTCGTAATCTTTGCCATGAAGAACCATGTTCTGACCAAAAGCCAAAAAGTACGGAGCAAACCCAGTGCTTTGACGCACACTAGCTCTTAGCGCTGTGCTTATTTCTGGAAGTTTAAGATCCCATTTAGAATGGTCTTGCCCTATGTATGGACGTATAGCTGGATCAATCGATTTAGTCTCTCGCTTGCATTCGCTTGGGGCGAATATACGGCGGTGCATATGTGAGATATTCCGAATCTTGAGGCTTAGAAAAGCCTTAAATACTCCCGAAACAAATTGAGTTCCATTATCGGTTAAAATTTTCTTAGGTACACCAAACGTGCAACATAGGATATTGTTTAGGTAATCCCAAATTTTATTGGAGGTGAAATTTTTAAGAGGCCATAGGAAATGAAATTTCGTGTGATGGTCGACAATAAACAACAGTCCTATATTTCCACTTTTTGATCTGGGGTATGGCCCTAACAGGTCCATATAAAGCATCTGAAATGGACGTTTTCAACTCATTGGTTTCCCCATATTTGGTCTTAGAACAATATTTGGGTTCTTTGTTTGCTGACATATACTACACTGCGATACATATTCCCGTATTTGAGTAACCATCTTCGGCCAAAAATCACCTCAAAATTTTGCCCTTCTACATAAGCTCTAAATTTCTTAAAACATCTTATTATTGTTAAGCACTCTAACTGGGCTACTGAGTAATTTCTTTGCGCCCTTGAAAGCTTCTCAGACATGTAGGCGATGGGCAGTTCTTCTTTCGATTTATTCCGCTGAGCCAGCACACAGCCAAGCCGAACGTACTAGCATCACATATGAGTAGGAATGGTTTTGAAAAATCCGGTGTAGCCAGGACTGCGGCGGACGTCAAACGACTTTTTAACTCTTTGAACGCCTAGGTATCAACAAATCGTCGATACCACCCTGCGAGACCTAGGAATCGTCTAAGCTGCTTAACAATTTTAGGAATAGGAAAGTCGTTAATTGCCCTTACCGTGCTTGGATATGTGTTAATCTGACCATAGCCGGTTATAAACCCCAGATATTTGATCTCGCGCATACAAAAGTTGGATTTTTCCACATTAATGGTTAGCTAAGCTTTCCGAAAGTGTACGGCAACTTCTTGTAGCAAATACATGTGAGATTAAAAATCTTCAGATAATACTACGAAGTTATCGAGATACACAAATACTCTAGTGCGCAAATTACCCGGTATCACCTGATTCATCAGTCTACACATGGTTTGGGTTGGGTACCGTAAATGCCGTAGGTCGAGAAGATTCCGCGAGAGGTATTTGCCAATAGGCATGCTTCATGTCCAGACCATTTATATACTTTGCTGTTAGCAACCGGCCTAGTATATCGTCTATTTGAGGAAGGGGATAAGCATCTTTCCGAGTATATCTGTTTATTTCTTGAGAATCTAGGCATAACCTATTCTTTTTTCCCTTCTGTACCAATACACAGTTACTACTCCATGGACTGTTTGACGGAACAATAACGTTAAGCTCGTACATTTTCTCTACTTCATCAAACACTATTTTCTCTTTCGCGGGAGAGATAGGCTAATGATGCTGCTTTATTGGAGTATTCGAATCCATTTCTATGCCTTCTCGATCATAAGAAAGAAAAGACTGAATTTCTGTTTTTAGTCTCGCTCGTTGTTTCTCATCAAATATTTGCGTTTTTGGAAATTCTTTATCGGTGACATCTTTGCCAGTATCTAATTCACTAACAAATTTGTTCACAGTTAATAAATTATCTACTCAAAAATTTCTCCGAAAATCAATTCCTAAGTATACATATTGCTTTAACTCGGGTATTATTAAGAATTCCACTTCTTTGCAGTGACCACGAATTGTTATCGGTACCTTGAGCTTTACTACTACTGGGCATGACTCATTACTAGCAGTTCGAATGTTGCCTGAACATTTTCTTACATTGGTATGCTGCAAGAATGCCTTAGCCGCACTTAACCTTTTTCTAAAACTCTCTCAATCATAATGTGGATCGCTTCGCACTTGATTGCCAACTGTGTCGGCTAAAACATATTCCTTGAGTTTCTTTTAAAGCGGTTCTTTGTAAATAACTTGTAACTTGTGTTGACGAATCTAGGATTAAGTAACTTGTTTGTTTTGAGAGACTACTCGAACGATTTTCTTTGGCTGTTTTTTGTTTGTCGGATGCGCCGAGCTATTAGTGGCTTGCGCATCCCCTTTCGGGTTTTCCGTCGGGTTACACTTGCTGTACCGGGGCTTATATGTGTTCTTAGCCCCACACCCATAACAAAATATTCGTCTTTCAGCCATACAATCCTCAAATTGTCAGAGCTCCAACAAACGAATAATAACTGAACATCGTTGTGTATTGAAATATAATGATTGACATTTACTTGTTTTTATTGTAGACTAATACTTAATCTATATCTGATATTAGCTATTCTCCAAATTATTAAATCTAGTATATTATTATTAAATCCATAGCCACAAAATACCCTAGATCTAGTCTATTGAACTCGGCATACCTCTAACAATGCCTACCATATCTCTTCTCTCCATCTAGTAGGTTCTATCAAGGTCGATAGATCCTAAAATTTGAATCCAACTCGAATTCCCGTTGTAAACTACTCTTTCCGCAGCGAAAAGAATAAGACTAGACACCACAAATGACATTAAAATTATTTTGTTTTGGATGGACTGGTAAATAGTTTTTCTGTGGGGCTTAAAGCCGATACGGTATATTAACTAGACTTAGGCTCCAAGTGTTGGACGCCAATTATGGAATGTGTGTTTTCTGACAACCGGCAGTATATAGATGACCAAAGTATATGAAACATTGAGTTTGAATATGAGGTTTTCGGAGGGGCACCTCTAGCTATGGCTTGAGTAGCTCGCCGGATTGTTCTTCTCTACTCTCCTCGTTTTTCTAGGCACACATTCGCATAATGTTTTAGGTGCACATATTTATTAATAATAAAAAAATGAAAGAAATTAACGAAGGTTCAGAAGGAAAGCAACGTTATACGGTCGTAAGCAGATGACAAATATTTACCGACGAATAATATTATATTCCAACAACAGAACGATAAGTGAAAGAATCCGATGGTTTCGATTCTCTCCTTTCTGTACCCACCCAACCTATGTCTCCCTGACATTACGTCAGCGGTGACTCAATGTTCTGCTCAGTTTATATTGACATCGTCTCAGACTTACATATGCTCTACTCAGGAATTATTGTCCTTAAAACATTATTTAATTGTAAACATAACTATTTAATAAATTCGATATGATCGCCTGTTCTCGTACCTATCTCTTAATTAACACAAGGTAGAATATGATTGAATTGCGATAGAGATAAATGTATAAAATGATAATGAAAATGAGAATGATTTATATAAGATTATTTAGACAGAGGCCAGAGTATAAAATCGTATCGGCGAGCATAGATATATTTACGTTGTTTATATTTAAAGTACTTAACCATAGTTTATGAATGAAAACATTCCGTATCGTTGAGCTCAATATACACCATGCCGACTGAGAATATTTCAATTGAAATTCATTTGCTTTACGTTTATTTGATACCCACTCTATGTCAATCTTTTGCGATATTACCTTAATAGTTTAAAGAGAAACAAAGAAATAAAAACCGACAGTAAAACACGGACTTAATTGGATTTACAAAGCCACAGTTCGGAAGTCTTCGAATACCGGATAAATGCCATAATTAAGTAGCAGTTGCGAACAATCTCTCTTTCTTAGGTACATGAACCTGATCACCTGGCACAAGTTAATTGGCAAGTTTCGAAACTTTGTTCTGATACAGTGGTCCACATTTAATTAAAATTGACGAAAATTCTAAACGACAACGTCAGTGGACCACTACTCGAATAGATTAAGAGAGTCTTTAAAAAATATTGAACTTTTGGTTGAGTTAGTTCCTTTTCACTATATTAAATTAATGTCGTGGGTTTTAAATTGACACGAGGTTGTCCCTTTTCTTTTTTCTTTCTTTTCTGGTGAGGTTAAGGATGGAGCGAGCGCTTTATCTCGGACTGGGATATCCGGAGAATTTCCCAGTGCACCAGTTGAAGCCCGTAACACTTCTTCGGATCGTGTTAATCCAGTCGGTTCCAACCACCAACCGAACCAAAACTATTAAAATTGATGCACCACTATGGATGATAAGCATACTTTTTTCTCTACAGCCAAAACACTTTTTTATGCAATGTAGCAATAACGAACCCATTTTAGGCGTAGACTGTACTTTTTTTTTCTACTTTTCTCTTGACCAGTACGCAAGGAAAATTTAGTTACTAAGCGGCACATGTCGCTTCCAGTAAATTCCACTTAAAGCTAGACAGAACACCTTGACACCATCGCTGTTCTCTTCTACTGAGCAGATTCGAATAGGTGCACTATCAGACGATCCCGCACCAAAGCTCACTCACGACATTATCAGAGAGCGCGAAGATTGAATGTCAGCGATTAAATAAAATTTTGGGTCCGCGCTCTTAGCGAAAGCTTTCGTTAAAGCTTTGAATAAAGCTCGGCTTACTCTATTTAACTTCACAAAGTGCTTATCGCTAGAGAGCCTAATTGCACAATTGATACCCATTCAGGCTAATCTGAACTGCTAAACTCCTGTCTGCAATATAAGAGAGGTACCTTGGCGTTCTATTTTTGTTCAGTACCTTAAAACTGTCCACTACAACACAGGTAATGAAACACTATTTTTAATAGCGAGGCGTTAACTGAAAAAAGGCAGTTATCTAAGATTTGATTTGTATGTCATTAAGATGAAACACACCTAAGACTTTTCCTTATTCATTTGACAACTGATAATATGACGAACCAACTTTTCGAGTTACCAGAGCAGGTACAAAAACTGGAGCTAGCCTCGCACTAAATTTTTTAGCAGCATTACTCTGGAAGTTTAAGATCCCATTTAGAATGGTCTTGCCCTATGTATGGACGTATAGCTGGATCGATCGATTTAGTCTCTCGCTTGCATTCGCTTGGGGCGAATATATGGCGGTGCACATGTGAGATATGCCGAATCTTAAGGCTTAGAAAAGATTTAAATACTCCCGAAACAATTTGAGTTCCATTATCGGTTAAAATTTTCTCAGGTACACCAAACGTGCAACATAGGGTATTTTTTAGGTAATCCCAAATTTTATTGGAGGTGAAATTTTTAAGAGGCCATAGGAAATGAAATTTCGTGTGATGGTCGACAATAAACAACAGTCCTATATTTCCTAACAGTTCCATAGGTTTGCCCATATTTGGTTTTAGAACAATATTTGGGTTCTTTGATTGCAGACATATACTACACTGCGATACATATTCCCGTATTTGAGTAACCATCTTCGGCCAAAAAAGATATCTATTAATTCTATCTATAGTCTTACCTATAGCGCTATGGGCTGCGTGTGCCTTACAAATGACTTGTTGCGTGAGTGTGGATGGTATCCATTGCTTATTCTCTTCTTTTATAGACAAGATCATCCCGGGTCTTTAAGTCTTAACTTGATTATCACGTATCGTATCTAGAAGGTTAACATATTCTGGTGACTTAAATTCTTCTGATCTAAGACCTACAATTGACCCTTGATCGCATAATTCGGGTACTCCTGGCTCACTTTTTCGAGAGAGCGCACCGGCTACTACATTTAAGTAACATTTTCTATGAGTTATCTTAATCGAGAAACCTTGTAATTTTAATGCCCAACATTTTGCCCTTTTACATAAGCTCTAAATTTCTTAATACCACTTATTATTATTAAGCACTCTAACTGGGCTACTGAGTAATTTCTTTGCACCCTTGAAAGTTTCTCAGACATGTAGGCGATGGGCAATTCTTCTTCCGATTTATTCCGCTGAGCCAGCACACAGCCAAGCCGAACGTACTAGCATCACATATGAGTAGGAATGGTTTTGAAAAATCCGGTGTAGCCAGGACTGCGGCGGACGTCAAACGACTTTTTAACTCTTTGAACGCCTAGGTATCCACAAATCGTCGATACCACCCTGCGAGACCTAGGAATCGTCTAAGCTGCTTAACTATTTTAGGAATAGGAAAGTCGTTAATTGCCCTTACCGTGCTTGGATATGTGTTAATCTGACCATAGCCGGTTATGAACCCCAGATATTTGATCTCGCGCATACAAGAGTTGGATTTTTCCACATTATTGGTTAGCTTAGCTTTCCGAAAAATATCATGTGAGATTAAAAATCTTCAGATAATACTAATAAGTCATCGAGATACAAAAAAAAAATACTCTAGTGCGCAAATTACCCGGTATCACCTGATCCATCAGTCTACACATGGTTTGGGCCGCATTTGTTAACCCAAATGGCATAACTTTACGGTTGGGTATCTTTCCCAGTATGTCTATTTATTTCTTGAGAATCTAGGCATAACCTATTCTTTTTTCGCATCTGTACCAATACACAGTTACTACTCCATGGACTGTTTGATGGAATAATAACGTTAAGCTCGATCATTTTCTCTACTTCATCAAACACTATTTTCTCTTTCGCGGGAGAGATAGGCTAATGACGCTGCTTTATTGGAGTATTCGTATCCATTTCTATGCCTTCTCGTTCATAAGAAAGAAAAGACTGAATTTCTGTTTTTAGTCTCGCTCGTTGTTTCTCATCAAATATTGCGTTTTTGGAAATTCTTTATCGGTGCCATCTTTGCCAGTATCTAATTCACTAACAAATTTGTTCACAGTTAATAAATTATCTACTCAAAAATTTCTCCAAAAATCAATTCCTAAGAATACATCTTGCTTTAACTCGGGTATTATTAAGAATTCCACTTCTTTGCAGTGACCACGAATTGTTATCGGTACCTTGAGCTTTACTACTACTGGGCATGACTCATTACTAGCAGTTCGAATGTTCCCTGAACATTTTCTTACATTGGTATGCTGCAAGAATGCCTTAGCCGTACTTCCCCCAAGGCAACAAATGGTAGCTATAGAGTCTAACAATGCTTTGTAATTACTACCTTCCATCGTAAAATCAGTGAAAAGCCGGTTGTCAGTGCTCATAACCACTGCTGAAATTAGCCTTTTTCGAACATCTTTAACCTTTTTCTAAAACTCTCTCAATCATAATGTGGAGCGCTTCGCACTTGATTGCCAACTGTGTTGGCTAAAACTTATTCCTTGAGCTTCTGTTAAAGCGGTTCTTTGTAAATTTGGTTCTTCGAAAATCTGGGTAACTTGTGTTGACGAATCTGGGATTAAGTAACTTGTTTGTTTTGAGAGACTACTCGAACGATTTTCTTTGGCTGTTTTTTGTTTGTCGGATGCGCCGAGCTGTTAGTGGCTTGCGCACCCCCTTTCGGGTTTTCCGTCGGGTTACACTTGCTGTACCAAGGATTATGTGTGTTCTTAGCCCCACACCCATAACAAAATATCCGTCTTTCAGCCATACAATCCTCACAGTTTTGACAATGCATCCGACCGCGTAGAGCAACCCCACCAGTATTCCCGGGCCTTCCACCTCGTCTATTACGTCGATTACTCGGAGGTATAATGTTGGGCTCGACATTTTCTATTTGAAATTCTCCTTCGTTTCTAACCGACTGTAACGCATCCGCCGGAGTATTGTCCTCAAAAGATATTTGCTCAGCGTAAAAGCATAAAATACCGTAGCGCTTTTTATATATTCTCCCATACAAGTGTTGTGAAAGCGATGCCAACAAGGCAACTTTAAATACTCTATAAAATTAGAACAAAAAAAAAAAAGCATTTGTCCCTTTCGATCATGGTTAGAACTGACAGAAATATAATAACTGAACATCGTTGCGTATTGAAATATAATGATTGACATTTACTTGCTTCTATTGTAGACTAATACTTAAGCTATATCTGATATTGGCTATTCTCCAAATTATTAAATCTAGTAGATATAGATTCCTAATATTTGACATCTCTGCAACATAATCCCCCATAGCCACAAAATACCCTAGTTCTAGTCTATTGAACAATGCCTACCATATCTCTTCTCTCCATCTAGTAGGTTCTATTAAGGTCGATAGATACTAAAATTTGAATCCAACTCGAATTTCCATTGTAAACTACTCTTTCCGCAAGCGAAAAGAATAAGACTAGACAACAATGGATGGACTGTTAAAGAGCTTTTCTGTGGGGCTTAAAGCCGATACGGTATATTCACTAGACTTAGGCTCCACGTGTTGGGCGCCAATTATGTAATGTGTGTTTTCTGACAACCGGCAGTATATAGATGACCAAAGTATATGAAACATTGAGTTTGAATATGAGGTTTTCGAAGGGGCACCTCTAGCTATGCTCTGAGTAGCTCGCCGGATTGTCGGAGTTCTTCTCTACTTTCCTCGTTTTTCTAGGCACACATTCGCATAATGTTTTAGGTGCACATATTTATTAAAAATAAAAAAATGAAAGAAATTAACGAAGGTTCAGAAGGAAAGCAACGTTATACGGTCGTAAGCAGATGACAAATATTTACCGACGAATAATATTATATTCCAACAACAGAACAATAAGTAATCCGATGGTTTCGATTCTCTCCTTTCTCTACCCACCCAACATATGTCTCCCTGACATTACGTCAGCGGTGACCCAATGTTCTGCTCAGTTTATATTGTCATCGTCTCAGACTTACATATGCTCTACTCAGGAATTATTGTCCTTAAAACATTATTTAATTGTAAACATAACTATTTAATAAATTCGATATGATCGCCTGTTCTCGTACCTATCTCTTAATTAACACAAGGAAGAATATGATTGAATTGCGATAGAGATAAATGTATATAATGATAATGAAAATGAGAATGATTTATATAAGATTATTTAGACAGAGGCCAGAGTATAAAATCGTATCGGCGAGCATAGATATATTTACATTATTTATATTTAAAGTACTTAACCATAGTTTATGAATCAAAACATTCCGTATCGTTGAGCTCAAGGATAACTGTGGTACGTTGATACTCTAATACTTATATTGTTGTTGTGAAATCTATGGAAATGCAGATACATTAAATATACACCATGCCGACTGAGAATATTTTAATTGAAATTCATTTGCTTTACGTTTATTTGATACCCACTCTATGTCAATCTTTTGCGATATTACCTTAATAGTTTAAAGAGAAGCAAAGAAATAAAAATCGACAGTAAAACACGGACTTAATTAGATTTACAAAGCCACAGTTCGGAAGTCTTCGAATACCGGATAAATGCCATAAATAAGTAGGAGTTGCGAACAATCTCTCTTTCTCAGGTACATGAACCTGATCACCTGGTACAAGTTAATTGGCAAGTTTCGAAACTTTGTTCTGATACAGTGGTCCACATTTAATTAAAATTGACGAAAATTCTAAACGACAACGTCAGTGGACCACTACTCGAATAGATTAAGAAAGTCTTTAAAAAATATTGAACTTTTGGTTGAGTTAGTTCCTTTTCACTGTATTAAATCAATATCGTGGGTTTTAAATTGACACGAGGTTGTCCCTTTACTTTTTTAAAACCCTGAACCCATTGAAAATGGGTAAAAAGGGTATGTTGTATTTGTGCAAAGTGCAAATGTATGTAACAGGCAGAAGGAGGCATCTCCGACCCCATAAAGTATATATATTATTGATCAGCATCAATAGCCGAGTCGATCTAGCCATGTCTGTCTGTCTGTCCGTCCGTCCGTCCGTATGTATGAACGCAAGGATCTCAGAACCTATAAGAGCTAGAGACTTGAAATTTTAGCTGTAGGTCCTCCAGGTGCCCGATAAACGATAACTTGCCCCGTTTCCAAGTAATCGATAAAAATGTATATCGAAATCCCGTTTTTTAAGTAATTTTGGTAAATAATAAGAGCTAGAGTCACCAAACTTGACATGTAGCTACTAGAATAGTATATGTATATCAAGTATTTTCAATTTTATGCCTATCGCCACCTCCCCGCTACTCACTATCTATTAGCGCGCGCTGCATTTGGTGTTGGAATAAAAGGGTTCAGGGTATCCACTAGTCGGGAGCTCCCGACTAAAACCTCTTACTTGTTCTTTCTTTTCTTGGTGAGGTTAAGGATGGAGCGAGCGCTTTATCTCGGACTGGGATATCCGGAGAATTTCCCAGTGCACCAGTTGAAGCGCATAACTCTTCTTCGGATCGTGTTAATCCAGTCGGTTCCAACCACCAACCGGATGACTATCGGTCTTGGTACCCGCTGCCCCCACAATTGATAAAAATCAAATTTGTTGACAGCCATTCCTATGGAACCAAAACTATTAAAATTGACGCACCACTATGGATGATAAGCATACTTTTTTCTCTCCAGCCAAAACACTTTTTTTATACAATATAGGCCAAGAAATGATGTACAGCAATAACGAACCCATTTTAGGTGTAGACTGTACTTTTTTTTTCTACTTTTCTCTTGACCAGTACGCAAGGAATACGTCGTCGGATCTTGAGTCACTACGAGACATGTCGCTTCCAGTAAATTCCACTTAAAGCTAGACAGAACACCTTGACACCATCGCTGTCCTCTTCTAATGAGCAGATTCGAATAGGTGCATTATCATACGATCCCGCACGAAAGCTCACTCACGACACTATCAGAAAGCGCGAAGCTTGAATATCAGCGATTAAATAAAATTTTGGGCCGCGCTCTTAGCGAAAGCTTTCGGTAAAGCTTTGAATAAAGCTCGACTTACTCTGTTTAACTTGGCAAAGTGCTTATCGCTAGAGAGCCTAATTGCACAAGTGATACCCACTCAGGCTAATCTGAACTCCTGAACTCCTCTCTGCAATATAAGAGAGGTTCCAGTTTTAGAACCACATGTTCACAAGTACTTTGGTGTTCTATTTTTGTTCATTACCTAAAAACTGTCCACTACACTAGAGAAATTGTAGCTGTAGGTCTTCTTTTGCCTGCGCAGATCGAATTTGTTTTCGATAATCGATAACTTCGATCCCAAGCAATCGATAAAAATCGATATCTACATCCTGTTGTTTGAGCAAATTGGGCAAATATTAAAAGCTTGAGCCACCAAAATTGATATAAGTATTTTAGAATAGTATATATATAAGGTATCTTTCATTTTATACCTATCGCCACCTTACCGCTACAACCGCATAGCTATAAATCAAGTTAATAACCCAAATTGTATTTCCCATCTATTTAAGCCACAATTTAAATGCAATTTACTTGTTGAGAATACACAAAACTTCTATGGTACAATAAAATATTCTGTAGAAAATTTCATTTAGATCGGTTAAGAAAAACCCAAAAGTTATATGTTTTACTGCGCAATTGGATGGGGCAGCCAGCTCCAAATTGCAAGAATTTCTGTATACATGTACACACACATTCATGTGAGTCTTCTTTTAATTCTATCAACATCATTGTAATTGCGATTGTATATTTTCTGTGTAATTGTAATTATTGGTGTGGCTGGTGAGTAGAAGAAGAAGAAGTATGGTCAGATACGAGTTCGAGTCCTATCAGCGGAACTATTATTTTTTATTTTTATATCAAAATCCTTTCTTTTAAGCAAACTTCTTTTGTTTTAACCACCCCATTTCTATAAATCAATTCAATAAATTTATTGATTCCTTACCTTAAAACCACAATTGTCTTTTTAAGAATACACGAATATTGCACAATAATATCTAACGCTGAATTTTATCAAGATCGGTTAAGATACATACATAGAAGTTATTAAAGATACCATGTGGTTATATACATACATGTGCACAAATACACACAAAAAGAATTACAATTGCGATCGCATCGTAGGCTCTATGTAGGTGCTCATATTTTAGTTCATCTTTCGGTATGGCTGCAAGGTAAAAAGCCACGGGAAGCATACGGTCGCGGGGCGCAAGTTCAATTCCAATGGGGAGAAAGTATTTTTTTGACTATTGTAGTGACCAATGGCCAAGTTGGTTAGTGTTCGGATAGACCTCTCGATACCCTTTTTGGTTAAGCGACAAACGATCAGGCGAATTCGTTCCCCTTCCCGGCGAATTCAATACGCCAGTATATACATGCGCTCCCATGCTCATTTTTATTCTCCCATTCACAAACACCTGCAAGCAGCGCAAAGCAGACGAAAAAACAATCACGCAAGTTTACCGTTATCCGCGCTTTAACGGTCCGTCTGTCTGCCCTATACTTCTAGAACATTCGACTAGGCTGCTCATAACGAATTTGGCGAAGCCAAATTTACTTTCAATCGCATTGCCAGAGAAGGTAGAAGTGTCGATAAGAAACTGCCCAATTTAGAAGATTCGAAAGAGTGTTCTTAGCTCGTGGGCGTAATGTAAGACCCCGTACTTCTGTAAAAAGCAAAGCTCAAGTTCTCTGAGCACGAGACAGCCATAAAGCGATCGTTTTCTAATTACTCAAGCATTGAGTAGTGAGCCAAACAAATTGTGAAAGGTGATATTGGGATGTGAGAGAGATTTCTCAGTTGAGAGTGATTGACGTGTTTTACTTGTGCTCCATGATTTTTATATATTTTTGCGCTTTAATCCTGATTTTTATTTCTAAATTTTGCATTTTTGGTGCATTATTTAAAAAGCTTTTATACATTGTGCAAAGTGTTATCTGTTGTGCAGCGTAAGTCTATTAATTATTGCATTAAATAAACGCGGCGTCAGTTCCGTATTGTTGTTATTGCCTGTTTTGATTCTTTTGCTTTGGTGCTCCCCTGTGCATACACTTGTTTGTGCGTGTGTTCGCTGCTGCATATTTCAGCTTGTGCATCGCGCTCTCGCAAATTTTTGCTGTTGCTTTTCGCTCCAAACAATTTGTTTGTGTACGAATAGTTATTTTTGAGCGTTTACTTGCTCATTTTTGTGCACCGTTTTCATTTTGCTCTGCGCTCTCGCAACTTGCATACGCTTTTAGTAATCATGTTGTGCTGTAAGAAACCTTGCACGTTCAAGCAGGCTGATGATTGTGCACAGCCGCAATTTGTTAATTGCTGGCTGTGTGAAAACATGATGCATGCTAAATGTGTAGGTCCCACTGGGCGTGATTGCGACAAGATCGCTGCAATGGCCAAGAAGGGCTGCGGCGGCTTGCGTTGGTCGTGCCCAGAATGCATCGACAAGCAAATATATTTCTCCAGAATGTATAATTCTGTGGAATGTATAAACGTGGCTAAGCAGCTCGCGAGTAGTTTTGACTCGAGTTTTGAGTTGCTTGGCAAATTGAAATTGGAATCTCCAACCAATCGCCGGTTGAAGCTTCAATTTTTGCAGTTACCCACTCCGTCTGTCCAGACACCTACGCCTCTTTTGTCCCTGCCTAGCAACTTGGATTTATCTTCAATGTTGTCACTATCGCCTTCCCCGAGCGACTGCCCAATTACCCCTGTTTCATCCCCTATAGTAGTTCCAGTAGAGCCCGTACCTGGTCCTGTTTCAGTTAGCCATACTGCCTCAGCCCCGTCAGCCCCTGGTCGCAAAGGTAGACCTGCGCGCAATCTAGCCCAGATTGTTAAAAACAATCATGGTGCCTCTTTAGCCCAACCAAATCCTGTATTACCTGCAGCCATCAGCTGCTATTTTAACTGTTGTCGCCTCGTAGGCAAGTTTTTGTGTCTCGACTGTCGTCTGACACCACTCCTGAGTCTTTGGCAGTCTATATTGCTAGCAAATCTTCTGCTAGTGTGTCAATAACCAAATTTAATTTCTCCACTCCTCGTGAAATTTCATCTCTCAAAATAAATGTTGCACATGATATGTTCCCAAATATTTGTGATCCCAATGTGTGGAGGCACATGATTGTTCACGAGTTCAAGTCAAAAAAGCGAAACCAGCCTGTCACCCTTCCAGTCCCTTCAATACAGGGTACTTTTTCTGCCCCAAAAAACTAACTTTGTCTCCTGACCAAGTCTCCATTTATTACCAGAATGTCAGAGGGGTAATTTCCAAGCTTAAAAATCTTTTTTGGCCAGCTCTTCCTTCGATTCGGATATTATCGCATTTTCAGAAACATGGTTAAATTCAACCATATCTGATTTTGAAGTTTTTTCGAACAATTATATTTTGCATAGAAATGATCGGCCGACTCGAGGTGGTGAGGTATTAATTGCCGTTAAAGCCACTCTCCAGTCAGAACTTTTCTGTTTTAGTACGCCTACTGACGCTGAGATTGTCTCAGTTGAGGTGTCTTTTCCTTCACGGAATATCTATATTACATGCTCTTATGTTCCCCTTCTTCAGATATTCAAGTTTATATGAAGCATATTACTTGTATTAATGAAGTTTCTTCACACGTGCGTGATAATGACCTATTTATGGTGTTGGGTAATTTTAATTTACCGAACATCTCTTGGTCATTTCGCAAATTAAATTATTCCTTGCTTAATCAACGTATTCATGCAATCGATTGGTATTTTTTATATGACGCGGTTGATATAAATATTGCTATTTATATTTTTAATAATACCCTGCACTCCATCTTAGATGATTGCATTCCTAATTCAAATACCTCAATTGCTTCTTCAAAGCCACCCTGGTTCACTCACTGACTATCAAACCTACAAAATACTAAGTCTAAATATTTTAAAAAGTTTAAAAGGTCTGGTTCGAGTATTGACAGTTATTATATATATTGGCAATTTGCACAAAATCGGAGACAGTTTTACAATTTTGTTAACTTGAAGAGGAAATCTTCAAGTTTGCCATCTTCTTTTACTCTCGGGATGGATAAAGCTAGCAATGACTCTGATTCTGCTAACCTCTTTGCTAATTTTTTCCAATCAACTTACCCTTACACTATTACTTCCTCTAGCTCTTTACCTCCTCCTAATATTTCCCATTCCTCTCTCCTTTTAGCTATTAATTCTGTAAAATCTTCTTGCTCTTCTGGGCCTGACAATATTCCTAGTTGTCTACTCAAGGAGTGTAGTTCTTCCCTTGTTTATCCATTGCTAAAGCTTTTTAATCTATCTCTTGAATCTTCTGTCTTTCCATCTCTTTGGAAAGAATCTTATATCATTCCTCTCCACAAGAAAGGTGGAAAGTCTGATATACAAAATTACAGGGGCATTGCAAAACTGTCCGCTATTTCTAAATTATTTGAAAAAATAATCACTTCGAATTTGCAGAATTTCTGCAAATCAGTTGTTTCCCCTGTTCAACATGGATTCGTAAAGAATCGGTCAACTACGGCCAATCTGCTAGAGTTTACTTCCTTGGTAAATGATGCTTTCCTTTCCAAAATGCAAACTGATGTTATTTACACTGACTTCAGTAAGGCGTTTGACTCTGTCCACCATGACATTTTACTTTTTAAACTTGACCGATTAGGTTTCCCTCCATCTCTTTTGCTTTGGATTAGTTCTTATTTAAATGGCACGACCCAATGAGAAATGCTGAGACACACTACCTCTAAACAGGTTCACGTTACTTCTGTCGTTCCTCAAGGTAGTCATCTTGGACCTTTACTCTTTACTCTTTTTATAAATGATCTCCCCTCTGTTATATCACATGCCCGTGTACTCATGTATGCGGATGATGTGAAACTAATTCTATCATACACTAATCCCCTACATCATTCTCGTCTACAAGACGATTTGAACTCTATGCAACTTTGGTGTTCGGCCAATCAATTGCATCTGAATTGTTCAAAGTGTATGTTTATGACATTAAATCGTACGACACCTTATCTTGTCAGCTATACAATCGACAATACCCCTTTGCAACGTATACTAACAATTAAGGATCTAGGCGTTCTTTTTGATTCTAAACTCTGTTTTAATCTTCACATAGATACCATCTTTAATGAGGCAAAAGGTGTGCTTGGATTCATTAAACGATGGTCTAAAGAGTTTAACGATCCTTTAATAACGAAACTTCTCTACATCTCTCTTGTTCGCCCTATCCTTGAATACTGCTCTTGCATCTGGTCTCCGCAGTATAACAATAGCCAGGATTGTATTGAATCTGTTCAGAAGCAATTTCTGCATTTTGCCTTACGAGGTTTAAATTGGGACCCTAATCTTCGGTTGCCATCCTACTCCAGCAGGCTGCTTCTTCTTAACCTTCCGTCGTTAACCAACCGTAGGACAATTCTCGGTGTTTTCCTTCTGCATAAGTTGATTATTGGCGATATACATTCTCCTTTTCTGTTAGGGCGTCTTCAATTCTCTGTTCCGTCTAGACCAACCAGAAATTACCGCCCTTTATTCCTGTCTACGTGCACAACAGACTACGCTATGTACAATCCTTTCCGGTGGTATGTAAAAATTATAATAGTTTGCATCACGTTTTCTCTACCGAACTCTCTCTACCCCTAATAAAATCGTTGCTTTCAGGATACCTTCGGGAAGTCACCGACCATTCCCAGCTATGAGCAGGGGCAAAGTTTGCCGGACAGGCTGTAAATTTTCCCTCACCGGGTCGGTGATTTCCCATTACTATCTCTCTATCCTATCCTATCTACATAACACTCGTTATATCTTGTTTAATTCCTTTACTTTTTTAATAACTTCTCTCGTTTTTTTTCCCAATTTATGGTATTTTCTTAATTAATATAGTATAGTATGATTATTTTTAACTTTAACTAAAGAACACTATTTTCTCTACTAACACCCTTCTTTTTAGCTTTAGGCTCTAATATCGTCACTGACAAAATTAGCTGTGAATAGTGGCTTAGCTGGCCGGACTGGCAATAAAGCGCCTCCATCGGTTGGTGATGCTATTAGAGAATTGTGTACTCCAAATAGGCTTTTATCATTAAATTTTATTATATATGTAAATTGTATTGAATAATTAGGAAGACACTCGTTTTGTCGACCATTAATAAATAAAATAAATAAATAAATGTGAATCTAAGTGATATTGGAATTAACCAAAATTTGCGTTACACCGGCTTCTGCAAGCGCTTTCGCGCTGTCCCCTTTCGTGTGCTGCACATTTGTGGACGAGACCGGCCGGCCTACCAATCCCACGATATTTTTTTTATCTAGAAGAGCCACGGATTCAGTGAGCTGTTCACGCACACGTAACACTAAGGGTGTGATTTACAAGCATTAACTTGATGCCATTGGGAACAACACCTGAACTGTCGCCACCATCTTCCCGTCCTGCGCAGCCGACACGGTGAGCCGAGACTGGCCGGAGGGTGCGACTTTAGGTGTAGTAAAAGTGAACGAAGCGAGCGTTGCTCCAGATGAACTCGGCGCGTTTGAAAGACGACCCAAAGCCATTCGTACAGTATCGCAGCAGTTACCTTGACATTTAATTAAACATATACATTTTCCATCTATATTAATAATAGTTTTTTTTCAATTTAGTTTTAAAACACGCACACCATTTTTGTAAAAATGCCCAAAGAGAAAAGCCTAATCTGCCATATCTTGTCGCACAATCATATGAATTTCAACATATAAATATTTTATTCCGTATTTACAGCACTCTACTTCTGCATCGATGGGCCCAACGAGCACAGCAAGGGAATGTATGTGAGTAATTGTAATTGTAATTACCTGGCAAGTACACGCATAGTTTATAGTTCGTATGACTGTTTGCGACCACTGTTAACTCAGGGAAATACAGCTATTCTTTCTTTTTGCATTTAAGAAATTCAGATTCCTTTATCTTTATTTACTATTTTGCTATAATCAATTGATAATGACATGAAGTCACGATTAGTTACAAGAATTTGCAATGAAATAAATTAATACTTTGGCAGATTTTAAATTAACATGAACGCTTAATCTCTTCGACGGGTTCGTCGCCGGTACAACATAAACGCTATTATCCTTAACCATTAGAACAAAAGTGATCTAGAAAGAGGGGGCGGCCCAAGACAGCTGATAGGTGCCTCCAAGGTAGGGTGGGTAAAGAACAGGGTAGTATTGATACCTTCAGTACTCTAATTTAGTATTATCAGTTTGACAGTTATTAACTCATTCAATTGGAACATACAGATTCACCCTTTAGCCTTTTCTTAATCACTACAGGAAGTGCACTTATTTATTACATTTATGGTGTCAGTCCATCGAGCTTCAGCAGCAAAAGCAAGAAGTGCACGACCCCCGAAATCCTCTATACACCGGTAGATTTCCGTAGCCAGTTCAACGGCCAGTGCAGTACTAGACAAGTGGTGATTCACAGGAACTAGACAAACTCTACGCACACACTTCATAAAATATTTGGCGCCCAACGCGGGGTCCGAAAGCCAGCAATAAATTTAGGCCCACAAGGTTGATGCTTGATTCATTAGTACAAGGTGGTCAATCATGCAACATGCTTTGGTTAATCCATCCAATTAATTAGCAAATTGTTTCTGCACGCGAAACCAGTTTTTTTTTTTTGATTCGATGCTATCGAGACCCGACAACCATCCGTGGAAAAGCGATTACAACTGCTGCATCGGACTTTTGATAACAAATAGTATTTAACTGTTAAGTCGACCAGAGCGAGCCTGTTACAGTGGCTGCATTTATGAGAATTTCAAGGGTCTTCAGACAGAACCTGCAACCGGCCTTCTTGAGGTTATATTCGGAATCGCTAGCGACTAGACGATAGGTTTGGGACTTGGCTTGACCAATAGAAATCAGAGAAGATCAGATGTGGGACAATAGAATCCAATAGGATACAGAATTGTGTTAAACAGATAATTTGCATTTGCACTTGCTTCTTGGAGGCAAAGCCAACGAGTGTTTCTGGAAATTTCATCGTAGCAATGAAAAACCAGGAATTTCGAAAGAAGTTCGATGACATAGAAACTGATATGGATATCTGGGAAGCCATAAACGCTAGACGGCAAGGAGATAGGGAAAATTTTAAGAATTTCAATTCGAGGTTGAAAAGCTCGTTAGCCGTCTACGCAATGCCATAAATAAAGAGTCCTTAGTACATCTTTTGGTGCGGAATTCAAACCCGTCGCTTCGCTACGAGCTGATGCATCTAAATATAGCCACACTAGCGTGACTGCGGAATGAAATACGGACTCATGAGAAATTTTGTAAGCAAAACAAAGCTCAAACCATCAGACCACACCGTCCCTTTATCTCGGAGCTAGATGAGCAATTGGAAATTTCTGCAATACAGTAAAAAGTATATAGTTTTGGAACTGCGGTAGATTCGGTCATCGCTGTGACCACTGTCTAGAATCGAGAACCATATTTTGTTATGGATGCGGGGCCAACGACACCTTTAAGCTCAATTGCAAGGTATGTCATCCGCCAGAAAACTGCAAAGTGGATGCGCAGACAACATCTGTGCTGTCGCATCCAACCAAGTAAAACAAAACATTCCCGAGCAGGCCGGTATTCCAACTGCAGGCCTGACAAAACATGACGCCACAGCAACTCATAACCAATTAGTGTATCCCACTAGTAAACTATACCTACCCTTTCATGTCAGATTAGCGCACTATATGTCTGCTAGAACCGTATTTTTGGCGAAGTAGACAGCTGTGAGCGACACAAACCACGCAAACGTTCAACTTTACGAATGCGAGCATTCTGGAAGAGAATCCGCCTAATCCGTAAAAAATTAGTTGCAGTTATTTTTTTGAGCGACCATAGTCTGTACACTGAAATTAAAATAGAAGACGCAGAATATAATATGTGATAATATGTGATAGAACGGCTTCGCTGCTGTCTTTTTACCGTTTTACTGTCTGTGTGTGTATGTGTCCGCACAGGCAAGAATTCAGGAAGTCTAATTTTTAGCAGTTTTTTTAACGGTTTTTTGGATTTTCTAGATTTTATTGCATATTGCAAATTTACAAAAAAAAAGGATTGAAGGTGCAGCTGGTCATAAAACCATTTAAGTGATCAGTCACTTTACCTATATATACAAGTGCTTGCCAAAAGTTGACCCTTTCGGCCTAACGGGCTGCTACAGGTAGTAAGGGGTCGACATTCATTCATCAATTCAAACCCGAAATCATAAAAAAGAAGGGAGCGCTTAATCATCTGCCTTTCATACACATTTGTGTGTGTGTGTGTCTGTGTGCAGAGGCCGAAAATCAGAAATCCAAAAATCTTGTCAAATTTGCATCGGGGACAGGCAGGCAGGCAACCAACAGGCATACAAGCGCATAAATGCTTCTATTCATATACAAAATATGCAAGTGTGCGTGAATATGGGAAGTCCAAGGAATCATAAATGCACACATGCCAACGCATAGGTACCCTTACCAACGACATCGAGCTGGAATGCAAGAATTTCGCATCGACGTGGCAAACCCTTTCATATTTCATATTACTCGTCCCTTTAAAAGGGAAGAAAGCCACCGACTGCTGAGAAAAATTGTATTTTTGAGCATTATTGCCTGTGCGGACACATACACACACAGACAGTAAAACGGTAAAAAGACAAATTGAAAGAGCACTGGGAGTAAGCCAAAGCAGTTTCCTGTAGTGTGAGCGAATAAAGCGAATAAAAAAGAGCAGCGAAGCCGTTCTATCACACACAACATACACTGGTTGTCCAGTCTATATGCTGTTTGGTTAGTGGTACTAGTTAAGAAGGGAGAAAAGGTTAGCTTATGTCTACACTCGCAAAGACGCTTACCCACTTCCGCACATTGACGGCATCCTTAGCCGATTGCCTCCAGCTCGTTTTATTACCGGGCTGGACATGAAGCACGCGTTTTGGCAAATACCACTAGAAGAGAAATCCCGTCAATACACAGCATAACCGTGCCCAACCGTCCGCTGTACCAATATAAAGTCATGCCATTCGGACTTTGTAATGCAGCTCAGACCTTTTGTCGATTGATGGATCAGGTGATCCCAGCGCATTTACGCACAAGAGTTTTCGTCTATTTAGATTATCTCGTGGTCCTTTCCGATGACTTTCACTCTCACATGACACTTTTAAGGGAAATAGCCAGCTATCTGCGACGCGCCAACTTGACCATTAATATCGCCAAATCCAAGTTCTGTATGACCGAGATAAAGTATCTTGGTTTTATAATCGGATATGGACAGTTGAAAACGGATCCGGATAAGGTTATAGCCATTGACCAATTTCCGGTACCCACCGCAGTAAAACAACTGCGAAGACATTTGGGGTTATCTGGGTGGTATCGGTTACGCTACGGTAACTCTTTCGCTGTTAGCTGTTACGAAAAAGCAAGACATCCACCTGGACGAACGAGGCCGATCAAGCATTTGGGCACTTCAAATGTAAGTTAATTTCCTCACCCACACTCAGCAGCTTCCCGACTTTTCTAGTCATTTCCTTTTGTTGTGCGATGCCAGTCAATATGGACTTGGATGCGTCCTGGCTCAAACGAGCGAAGGCGGCACTGAACTACCCATAGCGTACATGTCCGTTAAGTTGACCAAGGCACAGCGCAACTACTTGGAAACTGAGCTGGAGTGCTTAGCAGTCATAAAGGGTATTCAAAAATTTCGTACGTATGTGGAGGGGCAAGAATTTTAAGTAATCACTGATTATGCATTCCCTACAGTGGTTAATGAATCAAAAAGACTTATCGGGGCGATCAGCCCGCTGGTCCATAAGGTTGCAAGGTTTTTCATTTTCGATACAGCACCGCAGAGGCGCAGATAATGTTGTGATACTCTACGTTGATACTCTATCGCGTCGAGATGAAAATGAAATTAGCGAATTCTCCAAGTCTGGCCCATTAGTCGACTTGATTTCTAAAAAATTCGCTTCAGCCGATTATCTCGAACTGAAGAATCGCCTTAATGAGAACGTATCAAGACTAGCAGATTTAAATGTTATCGACAATCTTGTTTACAGGCGTACCGAACATGCGAGCGGAGAAGCTTCTGGAAGCTCTGGATTCCAGATGGCCTTAGAGCTGATGTATTGCATCGGGCCCACAATCCACCTGACTCAGCACATTGTGGTACAGGCAAGATGATCAAGAAACTAAAACGAAACACGATGCACGAACTACGTTTCGAATTATTCTACTTGCCGGCTAACCAAAAGTCCGAATGCAATTTTGAGACCGCCGATGGGCAAGCCAATGACGTCGGACAGGCCCTTTCAAAAGCTTTATATCGATATTTTAGGCCCGTACCCACATTCCAAGAAGGAGAATACACGTCTCCTGATTATTGTCGATCCCAATACGAATTTTTTTTTCTAGCAGCCGCTAAGAAAGTTCACATCGAACAAAATCGATCAGTGCTGGCAGCTATTATTCCTCAGCTCCCCATCCAGAGTAGAGAAAATTTCAATTGGACAGACTCCACTATTGTTCTTGCCTGGTTGGATTAACCTCCATGCAAATGGTCTACCTTTGTGGCTAACCGGGTAGCCAAGATAACGTCAACCAGTGGCAAAAGGTGGCATGTTCGATCCGAACATAACCCAGCTGACTTAGCTATTCGAAGGGTTTCTCCTCGGGACCCATTGGGCAGCACTTTGTGGTGGCATGGACCGGATTGGTTACAACTACCACAAAACCAATGGTCAGTTCCTGTTACGGTACTTGAGACAGAGATTGAACAACGCGCAGTGAAGTGCAATGTCTCACAGCTTCCCTCCTATAACTTTCTGGAACGATTCTCCAGATTCGACAAGGCATTGTGAGTTATCGCATATGTCTGTCGCTTTATCCAGCGCTGTAGAAATCCAGCGATCCACCTCCCAGCCGAGCTCCGTAATGAAGAACTTACGAGAGTTCAGTTCCGACTTATCGAGTATACTCAACGCCAAGCTTATCCTAAGGAGTATAGCTGTTTGCTCGATAAGAAGCCAATTCAAGGATCAAGCAGCATTCGCAATTTAACCCCTTTCATCGATCAAAGGGGTATTTTGCGATCCTGTGGACGGGTGAGAGCGTCCACCTCGTTAGGCTATGATGAGTGACACCCCATAATCATTCCGGCCAATTGTGATTTTTCACGCCCCCTGGTCCGATTTACCCACCTCATTTGTTTTCACGGAGGCAATAAGTTGGTAATGCGCCTCATAAGAGCCAAATACTGGATCCCAAAGCTCCAGGTCCTGGTAAAATCTACCATAAACTCCTGCAAGGTCTGTGTAATACACCGTCGACGACTCCAGACCCAACTTATGGGCGAGCTCCCAATCCAAGCAATCCATTTAGAAGCCACCACAGATCTAACCACGGAGAGATTCCTGGCCGCATTTTCGCGATTTATCGCAAGACGTGGCCTTCCACAACAGATGTACTCAGATAATGGGAAAACATTTGTGGGAGCGTCATCCGTTCTTTGAGAGATTTCTTGCAAGCGACCAAAGAGCTCATCTTATCCAAGCATAGCCATCAAAACTTGTGTTGGCATTTCAATCCTCCTGGCGCTCCTCACATGGGCGGATTGTGGGAAGCAGGTGTCAAAAGCTTTAAGACCCACTTCTACAAATCCACCGCATCCTCAAAATATACATTTGAGGAGTTCGCGACTCTCCTCTCCAAGATTGAAGCCTGCCTTAACTCCAGGCCAATCTCTCCAATTTCGGAAGATCCGACTGATTTATTGGCCTAAGTCCAGGCCACTTCCTAGTTGGTGGCCCTCTTCTGTCAACTAACGAGCCAGTAATCATAGAAGACGCTATTTCTATAATTAACCGCTGGCCGCGACTCAAAGAGCTCCACCAGCAATTCTGCTTCCGGTGGAAGAATGAGTATTTAAAAGAGCTCCATAAGCGAAACAAAAGGCAGTCCCCTACAAGGGACCTCCAAGTCGGTGATATGGTGATTATCAAGGAAGATAACCTACCAATATATGAGTGGCGCCTTGGCCGAGTCCAGCTGGCTTGCCCAGGCACATTTGACAAGGTCCGCGTAGTGGACGTGCTTACCGCTCGTGGTGTCATCCGAAGGCCAATAGCCAAATTGGTCCTTCTTCCTACTGAGGCAAATAACACCACCGACTAATCCTTAAAAGCAACTAATCCCTCTTTCAAAAGAAAACCATCACATAATAACACCTCTCCAACATCTTATTCTCCAGTTCACTCCTCTGTAAAGAACCAGCATGGCACCGTCAACGAAGGGATCCAACCAACGCCAAGAAACGGACTCCTTTAGATGCCGGGTGAGAAGAGGCATCCATGCGCTACGCAAGTGCCAACGTGCCAGCCTGGCTCATCAGCACTCAGGGGAGTCATGTCGCAGTGGAGCCAAAAGGATCACCACACCTTACTCCCCGTAGCGCTCGATCCTCTCGGTCAGCCAACAGGCCCACAAGAAGAGCTTCTGGCTCCTCGCCCTCCAGCGGCACATCACCCCCAAGCCCGAGACGTTCTACTATACGGACGTCGTTTACGTCCCTTCTCCAGCACAAGGGGGTCAGTATACTGCCCACCGCCATAGTGCTCCTCGACACCGGAAAAAAGACCCTTGAGACTCGGGCCCTAATCGATCCATGTTCTTCAGTTAGCCGCATTAATGGCAAGGGCCTATGGGCTTTCCGTCACACGCATTGGCGCAGAAGGAGCGTGCACAGCCGTGCTTCGCTCCAAGACAACTCAGATGTCCCAAGAGGTGGTCTTAATGGCTGACCCGCAACTCAACTGCGTAACTCCAGCCCGAGCTATCAGAGCGGACATGAAGGACCCGTTCAGGAACGTACTTTTGGCTGACAACAACTGGTTCCGCCCATCTTCAGTACCTTTGGTACTCGGCGCCGACGTCTACCCAGAGATCATCTTACCAGGTATCCTCCCGAGCCAAGGCGGTCTGCCGATGGCTCAAAATTCTAAGTTTTGATGGATACTCTCTGGCACATGCACGCAATAGGAATCCTTGCAATCTGCATATTGCCAGGGGGGGGGAGAATGGTCATGCCAGTTCATTGCTAGTCTGAACACAGCATTGACTGAGCCTCACTCAGTGTGAGAGAGTCACTCAGTGAGACAGACTCACTCACTGAGAGAGACTCACTCACTACTACGATCCCAAATACGCTCAGCACTCTCCTTATGGTGTGCACTCTCATTATATGCAGCCAAATTTTTTCTAATAAAGCGACAATACAAAAACCATTGGTTTCCTTCATTATAACCTGAGGATTATTTATCTGACGCCACCCACAAACCCACACCCACAAACATACCCTATTTTGAGAAAGGGTGCAAAGGGTTATAAAAATCTGCCGGGCTTCTTGCGGGTTGAAAGCGAGCGGAGAAGAAGAAGACATGACTTTGCGAATTATAGGCATAGCAGTGCTTAGAAACCACAACAAGAGTTAGAAGGATGCAAAATCTAAGATCATAGACTGTAGCTTCAAACATAAAAGGGATAGCATGGACACAATTTGTGGTGTGCTTTTTTCATTGTCGAGTCGTTTGTTTTGATTATGGTTCTTGTTGGTTCTTATGGAAAAGGTTTTGACGTTGTCATTGAATTTTGGGCATCGTCAGAAGTAGCTGCAGACAGCCGGGTGTTGTGTTTGCAACCTCGTTTTCGCTCATGAAGTATTTCGAAGAAGAGGTTTTGATCCAAACGCTTGCTCTTTCTCTTTATTACTCAATGCATATATACAATTGGAACTTTTCAACACTGTTACTATAAATTTAAATGAGAAGTTACGAAATTTGAGAATTTTATTTCGTAAATATTTATTATAGTTACATGATATTAATAATTTATAATGCTGCTTATGAATAATTATTTGATAGTCTTAAGGAGGTTGAATGATGCATTAATAAATATTTTCATTAGATTAATGTTATTATATATGTATGTACAGTATGTCAATAAAGTGTTTTTACTAGCGGAAAAAAACTAATTTTTTGGGTTTATTTGAATATAAATGTACTTGAAAGTCAGATTTTTTTTCATTTCTTATTTATTTCGATTCTTTATTTTTCCTAGAACCTAATGGCATAAATATTTGAATAACATTATCCAAAGATTTTACAGAACTAAGAAACTAAAAAACTAAAAACATTTAAATTTTATACTGTCAAAAAAGTGTTTTTACACGAAACTTTATTACTTAATAACAATGTTGAACAACAGGAATATTTTTATACACTGAACCCAACGAAAATGGGTAAAAAAGGCTTATTGTATTTGTGCAAATGTATGTAACAGGCAGAAGGAAGGTTCTCCGACCCAATAGAGTATATATATTCTTGATCAGCATCAAAAGCCGAGTCGATCTAGCCATGTCCGTCTGTCTGTCCGTTCGTATGTATGAACACCACGATCTCAGAACCTATAAGAGCTAGAGCCATGAAATTTTAGCTGTAGGTCCTCCCGCGTAGATTGAGTTTGATTTCAATATTCGATAACTTACTCCGTTTACAAGTTCTCGATAAAAATCGATATTGAAATCGCATTTTTTTTAGCAAATTGTGTAAATAATAAAACCTAGACTCACCAAACTTGATAAGTTGCTTCTAGAATGGTATATATGTATATATAAAGTATCTTTCATTTTATACCTATCGCTACCTTCCTTCCCGCTACCACCGCAGAGCTATAAATTCTATCAACAGCATTCCAATTGCAATTGTTTTCTGTGCTGCTATTTTAATTCGATTTTTTCTCACTTAGACTCAATTATTGGTGTGGCTGTTAAGAAGAGGCAGTGGCAAGTGACGCGAGTTCGAACCCTGCCAACGGAACTTTTTTTTTTGTAATTTTTCTTTATTACTTCAAACGCGCGCGTAGCTCGTGCTGCATTTGGTGTTGGAATTAGAGGGTTCAGGGTATTTATTGCGTTTTCCACTTGTGACTTGATCTATTTTGATTTTCCGCCGCTTGTTGGTGCTGTGTACGCTATTAATCTAACTAACTCTCTTTTTATATCCTGAACCCATCAAAATGGGTAAAAAGGGTATAACGTATTTGTGCAAATGTATATAACAGTCCTTTTTTTCCACTTGTGGCTTGATCAATTTTTATTTTTCACGCTTGTTGGTGTTGTGTACGCTATTAATCTAACTAACTCTCTTTTTATATCCTGAACCCATTTTAACTGGGTAAAAAGAGTATAATGTATTTGTGCAAATGTATATACAGGCAGAAGGAAGCATCTCCGACCCCATATAGTATATATATCCTTGCCATGTCCGTCTGATACAAAATTCCATTTATTATAAGGATTACCTTCGCCGTTGTCACCTGCAGTTCGCACATAATCCTAAGCAATTTTTTAACTTTGTCAATTCTAAAAGTAAGACATCTATTTTGCCATCATCGGTTAAGCTTGCGGATGAGAGTGCGATACTGACCCAGGCACTGCCGTTCTGCTCGCAAACTTTTTTCAAACTACCTACTCCTCTTCTTATCAGTTACTGAGGTCAAACTGTATCTTAAATCCTATTATTACGGAAAGTTCGCTTTGCAGCGACCTTAACACAATCAAACCGGTTTACTCACCGGGCCCTGATGATGTTCCTGCTTGTGTGCTCCGGTACTGTGCCGCAGAACTATGCAAACCTGTCTATAAAAATTTTTTGAAACGTCTGTAAGCACTTCATCCGACCATTTGTAATGAATGATATATTATCCCCCTCCATAGGAAAGGGAGTAAGTCCGATGTCGAAAACTATAGAGGTATTTCCAAATCATCCGCTATACCTAAAGCTTTTGAGAAAATTATAAGATCTCAACTACACCATCTATGTATTTGAATTATTTCACCTTCCCAGCATGGACTCGCGAATCGTAGATCGACAATTCCTAACCTTCTGGAGTTTACTTCGCTAGTAATTGATGGTTTTAAGAAAAGAATGCAGACTAACGTCATTTTCAGTAAGGCTTTCGACACATAACCATTCCTTTACTGCTATGCCTTCTCGGCTTCTCATTCAATCTCTTAAACTATGTTTCTAAATAGGTGATATTTTTGTTCGTTAACTTAAATTCGACTCTCATGTTAAGACGGTAGTCAATAAGGCCAACATTTTTTTGGGTTTCATTAAGCGATGGTCGAAGGAGTTTGACGATCCGTACGCGACAAAGAACCTTTATATTTATTAATTTATTAAGTGGTCGGCAGAACGAGTGTCTTCCTAATTATTCAATGTATCAAGTTATAAAAATTAGGTGCTAAAAGCCTAATAAGAATACACAATTTTCTAATAGCATCACCGACCGATAGATGTGTTTTATTTGCCCGTCCGGCCAGCTATTGCGTTTTTAGAGATTTCTGCTATTAAGGAAAATGCAAGTAGAGAAAATAGTATTCTTAAGTAAAAATTAAGAATAATCTTAATTTACTATATTATTTGAGAATATACAAAAAGTAAGAAAAAAGAAAGAAAAGAGGTATTAAACCAGTAAGGGGCTCTATAATACCCTCAACCCTCTCTGCCAACACCAAATGCAGCTCGCGCTTCATGCGTAATCAAAACAAGTAAGAGGCTCAAGAAACAAGTAAGAGGCCCTAGTCGGGAGCTCCCTCTTCTTCCAACACCAAATGTAAATATATATACTTTTCTAGAAGCTATTTTAGATATATTTACCAAAATTGCGCAAAAAACAGGATTTCGATATAGATTTTTATCGATTACTTGGAAATGGGGCAAGCTATCGAATAAAGTCTCTAGCTCTAGGTTATGAGATCTTTCCGTTCATACATACGGACAGATGGACGGACAGATGGACGGACAGAAGGACGGACAGACAGACAGACATGGCTAGATCGACTCGGCTGTACATGCTGATCAAAAATATATATACTGCCTGTTAAATACATTTACATTTTGCACAAATACAATATACCCTCTTTACCCATTTTTAATGGGTTCAGGATATAAAAAAAAACAAGTAGGAGGTTCGAGTCGGGAGCTCCCGACTAGGGAATGCCCTGAATCCTCTTAATAACATTTTCTACAGTATATCTTATTGTTCCATAGAATATTTGTGTATTCTCAAAAAGTCAATTGCATTTAAATTGTGGCTTAAATTGGTTTGCAATACAGTTGGGTTATTACCTTGATTTATAGCTCTGCGGTGGTAGAGGGGAGGTGGCGATAGGTATAAAATAAAAGATACTTGATAAATATATTATTTATTTTTAGAAGCAACATATCAAGTTTGGCCTCTAGTTTTTATAGTTCTGATATCCTTGCGTTCATGCATACGGACAGACGGACGGACAGACAAACGGACATGGCTAGATCGACTTGGCTATTGATGCTGATCAAGAATATATGTACTTTATGGGGTCGGAGATGCTTCCTTCTGCCCGTTACATACATTTGCACAAAAACATAGTACCCTTTTTAACCATTTTTAGTGGGTTCAGGGTATATTAAAGGGGAAGTATAATATGGATATATCTATACCGACAATCCTAAATCCGTTTGACAATCGAAACTGGTTAAGATCCCGAATCGATAGAATCAGCAAGCAACTCTGACACCGAAATAAAAGAAAAAGATATACACGATTTAACAATACCAGTGGTATTAACCGAATTGGTAGAATTTTCGGAGTCTAATACAAATCCCAGTATAGTAGAACAAAAGGCCGTTACACTGGCAGACACCACAGCCGCCATAAGGGCGTACATAAGAAAAATATCGAGTGCAGTACCAGAATTCGATGGACAGAAAATCTACAAAGGTTCATTATAGCAATCAAACTGGTCGACCTAGCAAAGGGACCATATAAAGAGATTGCAGCACAAGTAATCAAATGAAAAATAATAGAAACAACAAAATGAGACCTCGCGAGCTCGAGCCCTACCGGGGAAACGTTTTTTTTATTTTTTGGCTGGTGTGGCTGTTGAGTAGAGTCGGCAGCAAGTAATACGGTCAGTTCCGAGTTCGAACCCTGCCAAGGGAGCTTTTTATACCCTGAATCCATTAAAAATGGGTAAAAGGGGTATTATGTTTTTGTGCAAAATCCAAATGTATGTAACAGGCAGAAGGAAGCATCTCCGACCCCATAAAGTATATATATTCTTGATCAGCATTAATAGCCGAGTCGATCTAGCCATGTCCGTCTGTCTGTCCGTCCGTCCGTCCGTCCGTCCGTCCGTCCGTCCGTTCGTCCGTCCGTATGTATGAACGCAAGGATCTCAGAACCTATAAGAGCTAGAGACTTGAAATTTTAGATGTAGGTGCTCCTAGCTCCTACGCAGATCGAGTTTGTTTCCGATAAACGATAACTTGTCCCGTTTCCAAGTAATCGATAAAAATGTATATCGAAATCCCGTTTTTTAAGCAATTTTGGTAAATAATAAGAGCTAGAGTCACCAAACTTGACATGTAGCTTCTAGAAAAGTATAGATATATCGATTATCTTTCATTTTATACCTATCGCCACCTCCCCGCTACTCTCTATCTATAAGCGCGCGCTGCATTTGGTGTTGGAATATGAGGGTTCAGGGTATCCCCTAGTCGGGAGCTCCCGACTAGAACCTCTTACTTGTTTTACTTGCCAAGCACAATGCGCATTTTAATTAAATTCGTTCACTTATTTGCTTGTTTTTAAATATATCTTTACTACTTCATGCGCGCGCTTAGCGCGAGCTAAGTTTGGTGTTGGAATAAGAGGGTTCAGGGTATTCCCTAGTCGGGAACTCCCGACTAGAACCTCTTAATTCTTTTAATAGGGACTGGTGCAGACATTTTAATTTTAAAAGAAAATTTTAAATGAAAAATGACAATAGAATCAAAAAGCAAGGCATAAGCCAAGAAGTTATAAAATCTAAAGGTTTAACCTCAATTGAGATGCAGACAGATCAATATATAATTCCACACAATTTCCATATAGTAGATCTGCATTTCGCAATACCTTACGACGGAATAATAGGGATTGATTTTATAAAAAAATTTAATTGTCAATTAGATTTAAAGCCAACAGAAGAATGATTTATAATTAGACCTAATAACTTAAATTTTCCAATTTACCATCCGATAACATACAGTTCTGGTAATAACTCAATATTATTACCAGCAAGATCCCAAGTTCCAAAATCACTATAGTCTTAAGTGAAGATAGTGTACTAATTCCGAACCAGGAAATTCAAGCTGGTATTTACGTTGCAAATACCATTGCAATCTCAAAACACATTTGTCCCACTAAATGCAACCAATACTGATCAACTAGTTGATATAAATAACTTAGAATATATATTACTTTCGAACTACAATGTGGGGCAAACAAACACGAAAATTAAACAACAAACTGTCAGTTCTCAATTATCTAAAAATTTTCCACCACAATTCAGATCACAGTTATCAAAGTAATGAATTAAATATACAGACTTTTTCGGACTTCAAAACGAATCTAAAAAATCTAAAAAGCTGTTATCTGATAAATTTTCATTCCCTAGATTTGATGATATTTTAGATCAACTAGAGCAAAATATTTTTCCTGCCTCGACTTTATGTCGGGTTTTCATCAAAATGAACTTGAAAAAAGTTCAAGAGATATAACGTCGTTTCCACGAGCAATGGCACATATTGCTATCGGCTTAAAGATAGCGCCTAGTTCTTTCCAGAAAATGATGACTATAGCATTTTCTGGACTAGAACCGTCGAAAGCATTCCATTATATGGAAATAAATAGTCATTGGCTGTTCCGAAAAGCATATGCTTAAAAACTTAACTGATGTTTTTGAGAAATGCAGGAAATAAAACCTAAAACTACATCCTGAAAAATGTTAATTTTTTATGCCTGAAGTCACAATTTTGGGACACAAATGCAAAGATAAAAGAATCTTGCCAGATGACAAAAAATACGATGTCATTAAAAATTACCCAGTTCCCCATGATGCGGATAGCGCTAGAGGTTTTATTGTGTTCTGTAATTACTACAGAAGATTTATTAAACATTTTGAAGACTATTCAAGGCACATAAGTAGATTATGTAAGACAAATATTCCATTCGAATGGACAGATGAGTGTCAAAATGCAGTTTTACACTTAAAATATCAGCTTATAAAACCAACTCTGTCACAATATCTATACTTCAAAGCTTCAAAGCCCAACGTATATGAAGTCATTAAAAATGATGAAGTACGTAAAGTAGTGACCTTGCAAGTAAAAAATATGCTGTGTTTTCTTAAACATGGAAAAATTATTGCAAGATATGATGTAAGCGATTTGTATATTAATGGAATTCATGACTTAGGTCAGTTCTTCCAAAGGCTTGGAAAGCAAGCCGATATGCATCAAATCAGCCAACTCAAAGGGGCACCGTGGGAAAATATCTTTGAGCAAGTTTCAACAAATGGGCAATAAAATATTAAGAACATTAAGAGTAGCGCTACTCAACCCGGTGACCCTAATAAAAGAAGAACAAGTAAGAGGTTCTAGTCGGGAGTTCCCGACTAGGGAATACCCAGAACCCTCATATTCCAACACCAAATGGAGCTCGTTTGAATTAATAAAGATAAATTAAATAAAATAGCAACACAGAAAACAATCGCAGTCAAGACAGAATTGTGTGTGTGTACAATGTACACTGTACACTGTACATGTATGTATGTATATCGAAATTCCTCAAATTGCTTCGCAACACGTGCTCAGTAGTGCGCAAAATACCGAAAAACAAAACAAAACCCGATCTTAATGATATTTTCTACAGTATATATTATTGCACCATCGAATATTTGTGTATTCTCAAAAAGTCAATTGCATTTAAATTGTGGCTTAAACTGGTTGGCAATACAAGTTAGGTTATTAACTTGATTTATAGCTCTGCGGTGTTAGCGGGGAGGTGGCAATAGGTATAAAATGAAAGATAATTGATATATATATAATATTCTAAAAGGAACATATCAAGTTTGGTGACTCTAGCTCTTATTATACCCTGAACCCATTAAAAATTGGTGAAACGGGTATATTGTATTTGTGCAAAATGTAAATGTATGTAAAAGGCAGAAGGAAGCATCTCCGACCCCATAAAGTATATATATGCTTGATCAGCATCAATAGCCGAGTCGATCTAGCCATGTCCGTCTGTCTGTCCGTCCGTCCGTAAGTATAGACGCAAGGATATCAGAACCTATAAGAGCTAGAGACTTGAAATTATAGCTGTAGGTCCTCTTAGTTCCTACGCAGATCGAGTTTGTTTCCGATTATCGATAACTTACTCCGTTTCCAAGCAATCGATAAAAATCGATAGCGACATCCTGTTTTTTGAGAAAATTGGATATATAACAAGTAAAAGGTTCTAGTCAAACTCGATCTGCGTAGGCACTAGCAGCACCGACATCTATAATTTCAAGTCTCTAGCTCTTATAGGTTCTGATATCCTTGCGTTCATACATACGGACAGACGGACGGACGGACGGACAGACAGACGGACATGGCTAGATCGAATCGACATACATTTACATTTTGCTCAAATACAATATACCCTTATTACCCATTTTTAATGGGTTCAGGGTATTAATTCCGAGTTTGGTCAAGACATCTTGATAAACAATAATGTTTTTCATACAACAACATAATTTTCGACCGATCGTTTCTATGGCAGCTATATGATTTAGTGGTCCGATCTTAATATGATTTTGCATATATATGAAGAGCATAGTAAAACTAATAAATGCCGAGTGTGGTTAAGATATCGTGATAAACCAAAATAAAATTTCCATACAACAACTTAATTTTCGACCGATCGTTCCTCTGGCAGCTATATGATATAGTGGTAGTATATGAGTAGCATAGTAAAACTTATAAATGATGAGTTTGGTCAAGATATCTTGATAAACAAAAATGTTTTTCATGGTAAAAATACTAAAAAAACAGACAATGGACTCTAGATACAACATTAAAAACGAGGTAGATTTCAAAGACAAAGTTAACAATTCCCACATTAGAGAAGAAGAAACATTAGTAGCATTTGACGTAGTCTCCTTGTTTTCCAGCATACCGATGGAATTAGCACTTGACACAATAAGACAAAAATGGACCGAACTACAAGAACACACCAGAATACCAAAACTACTATTTATGGACATAGTAATCTGCATTTAGGAAAACCGATATTTCAAATACGAGGACAAAATATACACACAACTTAAAGGAATGCCAATGGGATCACCTGCCTCCCCAGTAATCGCAGATATAATAATGGAGGAACTATTGGACAGCATTACAGATAAATTAATAATCAAACCAAGACTTTTGGGATAAATATGTAGATGACCTTTTTTCCTATAACAGAAAAAACAGAAATAGTCAAAATTCTAAAAGCATTGAATTCCTTTCACAAACATATAAAATTTACCATGGAATTAGAAAATGACGGGAAATCACCATTTTAAGACTCTTAAGTAAGTAGATTAGATAACAAACTCAAAATCACGTGGTATAAGAAACCCATAGCCTCCGGACGATTACTCAACTTCAATTCAAACCACACAAAGAGTATGATAATCAATACAGCACTAGGCTGTATAAAAAAAAAAAAGGTTAACATATCGGATACAACATACCACAAAGAAATTGAACATGAAATTTATAAGCTCTTGACGAAAAATGACTTCCCACAGAACGTAATTAAAACTTTATTAAAAAGACGACAAATTGAAAAGAATAAGCCAAGAGAACCTGACAAAATATACAAATCCCTAATATATGTACGGCGACTATCAGAACGCCTCACAAACTCACACTGTTACAACAAAGAAGAAATAAAAGTAGCACACAAACCTACGAACACATTGCAGAAGTTCTTCAACAAGATAAAATCAAAAGTTCCGATGTTTGACAAAAGCACCGTCATTTACTATATACCATGTGGCGGGGAAACAACAACAAGTGCAATAGTGTTTACATAGGTACAACCAAATCGAAACTAAAAACAAGGATCAGTCAACATAAATCGGACTTCAAATTAAGACATCAAAATAATATACAGAAAACAGCACTAATGACCCACTGCATGAGAAGCAATCACACGCCAAATTTTGAGGAAACAACAATCTTACAAGAAGAACAACACTACATCAAACGACACACATTGGAAATGCTACACATAATTAACACACCCACCAACAAACGACTAAACTACAAGACAGATACAGAAAATTGCGCTCACTTGTACAGACATCTCTTAAACAGCCAAACATCCTCAGTTTCAATCTCCAAGTCAAAAAGTGCAGACGGGTAAAATAATGTATGTAAAATGTTCAAATTAATGTTTTATCTTATAGCCTCTGTCCACTGTCTTAAGAACTGTCACATTTTCAAATTTCACATATTGGTGTCGCACCGGTTGTCGGTAACATATGAGTGGGAAAAGTACCGCTTCTGTAAATAAACAGCTGATCGAGTTGCTTTAATTAACATAAGCGCCGCAAAGTTTTTCTTACAAAACTTAAATAATGCGACCTCGAAGTAGGGGTTCCATTTTACATTCTCTTTCCGACAATTCGCCATGTATAAATACTAAAAACTGTGGGATTACTACAATTTTAAATTTCTTATTTGAAGTTGCCGCTTGCGTTCGTTGATTTATCAGCTGTTTATGTTTCTGATACTCTCACATTTTTCCCAACATCGATAGAAATCTCGATTAATCATCGCAAAAAACACGAAATGTTCGGGGCGAATTTGAAATGTGTTTTCTTATGGGAAAACGTACATTTTACACATTTTGCAAAAATGTAACATTTTCAGATATGTGTTCAGTGGACAGAGGCTAATAATGTAATCTAATTGTTAATTGTTTTTTGTGTCTTGGTGCTAGTGCCCTGAAGACGGTTTGCCGATGTGCAACCGAAATAAATTGGAAGCAAAAATTAAATAAAACTGTTTCAATGTTTGTTTTTACAAACCCGGACCTCGAGCCAGCCAAAAAATATTTTTAATATTGAAAGGTCGCCAAAACCATCAATATGTATAATATTTAATAAAAATAAATACATTAGGTTACGTTACTTTTCAAAAGGAGGGAGATGTGGTATGCGCACATATCGAATGCTTGCTGTAGTCAAGTAACACTTTGTTGCAGTATTTACATAAATAACCAAGTGCAAGCGAAACATGATCACCCACTTATGCTCCATGTATCATAAATCCAGAGTCAGCGATCCCTCGCTGAACGCCTAGTTATGTGCATGCATACATAGGTCAAGTGACTGATCACTCAAATGATTTTGTAACCACCGGAAATTAGTAAAAAAAATTTAAATCTTTAAATATACCATGTATAAAAAATGTTCGACTGCCCATTCATACACATTTGTGTGTGTGTTTGTGTGTAGAGGTCGAAAATCAGAAATCCAAAAATCTTGTCAAATTTGCATCGGGGACAGGCAGGCAACCAACAGGCACACAAGCGCATAAATGCTTCCATTTATATACAAAATATGCAAGTGTGCGTGAATATGGCAAGTCCAAGGAATCGTAAGTGCACACATGCCAACTCTTAGGTACCCTTACCAACGATTACGAGCTAAACTGCAAGAATTTCGCATCGACGTGGCAAACCCTTTCATTATTTGATATTACTCGTCCCTCCAAAAGGGAAGAAAGCTACGAATTTTTGAGAAAAATTGAATTTATGGGCATTTTTGCTTTTGCGGACACATACACACACAGACAGTTAAACAGTAAATTGACAAATTAAAAGAGCACTGAGAGTAAGCCAAAGCATTTCCTGTAGTGTAACTGAATACAAAAATGCATCGATGCCGTTCGAGCCCAAACAAAAACGAAGGCGACTTTGGACCAGCCGCATTTGAGACGCGTGGCCCCAGCAACATACACTGGATGTCCAGTCAATATGCTGTTTGGTTAGTGATTATTCCCTTTTTACCCATTTTTAATGGGTTTAGGGTATAAAAAGAAAATATTATCAAAACCAAAACGGAACAAGTAAGAGGTTATGGTCGAGAGCTCCCTACTAGGGAATACCATGAACCCTCTTATTCCAACACCAAAAGATCGCGCTACGCGCTTGTTTGTACTAAAAATGCCAAATAAAATAAAATAATAAAAAAAGAAGTTCCCTTGGCAGGTTCCTAGCTCGCAACTGACCGCATTACTTATTGCCGAGTCTACTCAACAGCCACACCAGCCAAAAAAAAAAATACTTTTCTCGGTAGGGCTCCAGCTCGCGGCACCGCACCACTTGCCACCGCCTCTATTATTTCACCCGAGAAAAAAAGAATTTAAAAAGCAGTTGTGATTGCAATGCTGTTGATAGAATTCGAAGAAGACGCGCATAACTGTGTGTATGTACATGTATACACAAATTCTTGGAATTTGCGCTGGCTGCCGCAAACACGTCGGCGGTCAAAACATAACTTTTGTGTGTTAACCGAGCTTAATGAAATATATCTTGTACCATAGAATATTTGTGTATTCTCAAATGTTAAAAAGGGTACAATGTACTTGTGCAAATGTATCTATCTCCGACCCTATAAAGTATATATATACTTGATCAGCATCAACAGCCGAGTCGATGTCCGTCTGTCTGTCCGTCCGTCTGTTTGTCCGTATGTATGAGCGCAAGGATCTTAGAACCTATAAGAGCTAGAGACAGAAATTTTAGCTGAAGGTCCTCTTAGTCCATGCGCAGATAGAGTTTGTTTCCGATAACAGATAACTTACTTAGTTTCCAACCAATCGATAAAAATCGATATCGAAATTCTGGTTTTTTTTTAGCAAATCGGGTATATTATAAGAGCTAGAGTCACTAAACTTGATATAGTGCTTTGGTTAAGAAACACAAAAGCTATAAAAACAAGTAAGAGGTTCTAGTCGGGAGCTCCCGACTAGGGGATACCCTGAACCCTCATATTCTTACACCAAATGCAGCGCGCGCTTATAGATAGAGAGTAGCGGGGAGGTGGCGATAGGTATAAAATGAAAGATAATCGATATATATATACTTTTCTAGAAGCTACATGTCAAGTTTGGTAACTCTAGCTCTTATTATTTACCAAAATTGCTTAAAAAACAGGATATCGATATACATTTTTATCGATTACTTGGAAACGGGGCAAGCTATCGATTATCGGAAACAAACTCGATCTGCGCGGGCACTAGGAGCACCTACATCTAAAATTCAAGTCTCTAGCTTTTATAGGTTCTGAGATCCTTGCGTTCATACATACGGACGGACGGACGGACGGACGGACGGACGGACGGACGGACAGACAGACGGACATGGCTAGATCGACTCGGCTATTAATGCTGACCATTGAAGGCAACAGTAAATCATGGCGGTGTGAGCGTTATGGTTTGGGCGTGTATGTCGGCAGCCGGCGTTGGAAATCTTCAATTTATTGAGACGACAATGGACAAATCTCAATATCTTGAGATTTGGAAGAAAAATTTAATAGAAAGTGCGGAAAATCTGGGGATGTGTTCAGATTTTACCAAGACAATGACCCGAAACAAAAGTCGGGTATTGTTCAGACATGGTTGATCTGGAACTGCCCACATGTTATGCAGCCACCGGCACAGTCGCCAGATATAAATGTTATCGAAAATTTGTGGTCCATTTTGGATTAAAAAATTCGCAAACGCAAAATATCTATTACGCCACAGGTTACCTAAAAGTTGGTAGAATCCATGCCAAAAAGGCTCAAAATGGTTATTGACCACATGGGTGGTCATACTAAATATTTAAAAATTTTGTTTTGCTGTAAACTTTTTATTTAAAAGTGAATTTAGAAACTGGTTGAAATAAGCTCTTACATTGTTTTGGGTTCATTTTTTGTTTTTAATTCTTATAAGGTATTAAAAAAAATATTAAAAAAATATATGAAGTCATACTTTAAAACTTGAAACAATAATTTAAAAACTGCATTTATATAATTTGACTATCTTTCTCATTTGGTTTTTATAGCTTCACAAAGTTTTTTAAATGTACTGGTTGAAACAAGCTGTGAGCCACTGTATATACTACTATCTATTTATTAACCAAAGCTGGTAGCTTTCGGGTGATCTTAACTTAAAAAATATAACCTTAAATAACTAACTAAGTTAACAGAAAATATAAACTTAAAGAAAATGTAAAACTAATTAGTTTTAATGAAAGAATTCTTTAAGCTTAAGCATTTCAGTTGGAAGGCTGCTATAAAGCTTTAATGATAGATTCATAGGCTCGTTACTTGCATAAGCAGTTCTATGAGTCCTCACAAAAAAAGGCAAATGGTATCGCAAAGCTCTGCTCGGCACATTAAAGTTTACGCGTGCTGGAAGGGAAGGACAGGTTATAATTCCTACAATTAAATTGCATAGAAAAAGCAACGCTGATATCACTCTTCTATCTTCCAGAGATGAAAAATGTAGTAATCGACACCTAGCTTTGTATGGCGGTAATAAGACAGCAAAGTTAAGGCAATGCAAATTAAATTTTGAAAACAGTTTTTGCAGCCTTTCAATCCTGTTTGTGTGCGCAATTGCGGATGGGCTCCAGGTATAAGAGGCATTCTCTAATATTGACCACACATAGGGCGAATATAAAAATAATCTTGTGAACGGGTCTTTTATCTAGGTAGAGCTGCGCCTAACAAACCCAAACATCGCATACTCCTTAGGCATAATATAGTTTATATGCTGTATGAATAAGAACTTAGAGTCGAAAATTACTACTAAGACCAAAGCTTATAATTTACGATCAAGTTCTTGCCCGTTAATGAAATAGGATGATATAATGCCATAAACACATTTGCTTAATGCGATGTGATAGCATTTAGCTAAGTTCAGTGGTAACTGGTTATGCCTACACCATTGACATAAGTTGTGTAAGTCGTTCTGCATAACCAGTACATCATGCTGAGAAGAAATGCACTTGAATATTTAAAGGTCTGGATGCAAAAATTGTACAAAATCGCTAAATTGGTCACTGTAGATCTGCCTGGTGAGATGCCATGCTGTCTAGGATTCATATACGGTTTAATTACAAAGGAGATATGGTTGCCGACCATACGCTAGAATAATTTAGAGAAAGTATTAGTTAGTTTTGTAATGCCCCTATAATTATGAATACCGCATTTACTACCATCTTTAAAAATTGGCGTTATTGTAGCATTTTTCCAATTTTGTAAAAATACTCCAGCAGAGAGGGATTTGTCAAAAAGTATTTGTAAAGTTGTTATACACGATTTTAGCAAAAGTGCTGATATACCATCACAGTCAGATTGAGACGAGTTATTAAGGCTTTTAGTGGCTGCATAGAAATCCTCCTTTGAAAATATTATATTTCCTAAACATAAAATGTTAGGAATGGAGTTAAGGGAAGACCCCTCAATTCCTCCCCGCAATTATAACCTTTTTAAAAATTCGAGCTAAAATATCTGGAAAAGAGATCTGCTATACCTGAATCCGAATTAGCTTATGCTTTTTTCAAGCTGTTACAGAACATTCTCTCTCAAACTCTGCATGGGTTTCAGCTGCATAGAAAGGTAAGTGAACGAGGTCAGTCCCCCCTGCTGCTGTTGAAACGTATTTGTATTTATTATATTCTTAGGAGCAAGATAAGGAATAGTTTTGGCAATGTAATTCTGCTTTATTGTTGCTTTCAGACTGTCATAAAGTTTCTCTAGGTTCAATACTTTAGCACTAAGATCATCTATTTTCGTGTGAGAATCATTAGATGCGACACAGTAGTCACACTGCCATAGTAAATTTGGCAAGTTAGTTAAAAGCTTTAAGGCCTCCGCTGATTATATAATGCACGCAATATGAAAAACTCTGCGGCAAATCGAAGAGCACTGGATAGCATCAAAATTTCTCAGCTGATACTTCAGTATACTTACTCAACACAAATACGAAACGGCAAAGCGGATTAGAATAACACGTCCAACCACTAGAAATTAATGAATTATTATTATTTAATTCATTCTCCGTTAACTTATATTCATACACCATTGACATAAGTTGTGTAAGTCGTTCTGCATAACCAGTACATCATGCTGAGAAGAAATGCACTTGAATATTTAAAGGTCTGGATGCAAAAATTGTACAAAATCGCTAAATTGGTCACTGTAGATCTGCCTGGTGAGATGCCATGCTGTCTAGGATTCATATACGGTTTAATTACAAAGGAGATATGGTTGCCGACCATACGCTAGAATAATTTAGAGAAAGTATTAGTTAGTTTTGTAATGCCCCTATAATTATGAATACCGCATTTACTACCATCTTTAAAAATTGGCGTTATTGTAGCATTTTTCCAATTTTGTAAAAATACTCCAGCAGAGAGGGATTTGTCAAAAAGTATTTGTAAAGTTGTTAGCAAAAGTGCTGATATACCATCACAGTCAGATTGAGACGAGTTATTAAGGCTTTTAGTGGCTGCATAGAAATCCTCCTTTGAAAATATTATATTTCCTAAACATAAAATGTTAGGAATGGAGTTAAGGGAAGACCCCTCAATTCCTCCCCGCAATTATAACCTTTTTGAAAATTCGAGCTAAAATATCTGGAAAAGAGATCTGCTATACCTGAATCCGAATTAGCTGACTGCGTCCCAAGTGTCATAGTTGACGGCATCGACGAGGTTGTTCTATTTGAATTGACAAACGACCAGAACTTTTTTGGACAGGTCTTAATCCCTTCCTCGATATTGAGTATATATTGGTTGTAAAGAAATTTGTTTAAAAATTCAAACTCTCGCTTATGTAGAGAATATCTTTCCCAATCGGAGGGTCTCCGATATTTACAATATTTCTTAAAAAATGTATTGCGTAGGTTTTTCAGTGTTTTTAGATCGTTTGTGTACCAAGGCAAACCATGCAAGTTATGAAAGCAGTAGTCTAAATTGCTATGCGATAAGATTCTCTGCCAATCCAAGGTAGAAAACAGAAAACATTCACCAAAGCACTTGAGATTTAGTTCGCATTCCAGATATGTTCTGATAATAAATTTTGAGACTACCAGTAGCTTAAGCCGAATCCAGCATTAACTCAGGCGCAATTGAATGGCATGATGGTAATAAGGGATTATTTCCAATCAAAAAGAACGACTAGCTATTTGCCGCGCTGGCGCCGAAAAAGAACAGCAAATCGTAGCCTAAGCAAAGCGATCCAGATAAGAGTGGCCAACGCAAGGGTGGGGATGGACTGGTTTTTTGTGATAGGCGATTAGCGAAAACTTGCTCGATCGGCGAAGACGTGCGTGGGCAAATGTCTGCTTCCAGATTTATTGCGGTATCATCGTTTGCAGATTTATGCCTGTGCACGAATCTAGACACTTTTACGGATAAAGGCCAAAGTAAAGTGTAATAGACTTTTGTAAATAACGGTTCAGGAACCCCCAGCTTAAAGTTGATAAATCGCATTGATGATAAATCCGCATTAAGTTTAACCTGCTTGAAACACGTAAGCGCATCAATTTTAACTTTAAGATTATTAGTAAAATATCTCAACACCGCCTCTGATTGCGTTTTGGTTGAGAATTTACCAACATGTAAATATTTTAAAGTGTGCTTTACTTCGAGCTCTGAGCAATAAGGCGCTTCACAAGCCACAAGTTTATTGTTATTGTTTGCCCGTTTCCTCTTATGCTTTTTTCAAGCTGTTACAGAACATTCTCTCTCAAACTCTGCATGGGTTTCAGCTGCATAGAAAGGTAAGTGAACGAGGTCAGTCCCCCCTGCTGCTGTTGAAACGTATTTGTATTTATTATATTCTTAGGAGCAAGATAAGGAATAGTTTTGGCAATGTAATTCTGCTTTATTGTTGCTTTCAGACTGTCATAAAGTTTCTCTAGGTTCAATACTTTAGCACTAAGATCATCTATTTTCGTGTGAGAATCATTAGATGCGACACAGTAGTCACACTGCCATAGTAAATTTGGCAAGTTAGTTAAAAGCTTTAAGGCCTCCGCTGATTATATAATGCACGCAATATGAAAAACTCTGCGGCAAATCGAAGAGCACTGGATAGCATCAAAATTTCTCAGCTGATACTTCAGTATACTTACTCAACACAAATACGAAACGGCAAAGCGGATTAGAATAACACGTCCAACCACTAGAAATTAATGAATTATTATTATTTAATTCATTCTCCGTTAACTTATATTCATACACCATTGACATAAGTTGTGTAAGTCGTTCTGCATAACCAGTACATCATGCTGAGAAGAAATGCACTTGAATATTTAAAGGTCTGGATGCAAAAATTGTACAAAATCGCTAAATTGGTCACTGTAGATCTGCCTGGTGAGATGCCATGCTGTCTAGGATTCATATACGGTTTAATTACAAAGGAGATATGGTTGCCGACCATACGCTAGAATAATTTAGAGAAAGTATTAGTTAGTTTTGTAATGCCCCTATAATTATGAATACCGCATTTACTACCATCTTTAAAAATTGGCGTTATTGTAGCATTTTTCCAATTTTGTAAAAATACTCCAGCAGAGAGGGATTTGTCAAAAAGTATTTGTAAAGTTGTTATACACGATTTTAGCAAAAGTGCTGATATACCATCACAGTCAGATTGAGACGAGTTATTAAGGCTTTTAGTGGCTGCATAGAAATCCTCCTTTGAAAATATTATATTTCCTAAACATAAAATGTTAGGAATGGAGTTAAGGGAAGACCCCTCAATTCCTCCCCGCAATTATAACCTTTTTGAAAATTCGAGCTAAAATATCTGGAAAAGAGATCTGCTATACCTGAATCCGAATTAGCTGACTGCGTCCCAAGTGTCATAGTTGACGGCATCGACGAGGTTGTTCTATTTGAATTGACAAACGACCAGAACTTTTTTGGACAGGTCTTAATCCCTTCCTCGATATTGAGTATATATTGGTTGTAAAGAAATTTGTTTAAAAATTCAAACTCTCGCTTATGTAGAGAATATCTTTCCCAATCGGAGGGTCTCCGATATTTACAATATTTCTTAAAAAATGTATTGCGTAGGTTTTTCAGTGTTTTTAGATCGTTTGTGTACCAAGGCAAACCATGCAAGTTATGAAAGCAGTAGTCTAAATTGCTATGCGATAAGATTCTCTGCCAATCCAAGGTAGAAAACAGAAAACATTCACCAAAGCACTTGAGATTTAGTTCGCATTCCAGATATGTTCTGATAATAAATTTTGAGACTACCAGTAGCTTAAGCCGAATCCAGCATTAACTCAGGCGCAATTGAATGGCATGATGGTAATAAGGGATTATTTCCAATCAAAAAGAACGACTAGCTATTTGCCGCGCTGGCGCCGAAAAAGAACAGCAAATCGTAGCCTAAGCAAAGCGATCCAGATAAGAGTGGCCAACGCAAGGGTGGGGATGGACTGGTTTTTTGTGATAGGCGATTAGCGAAAACTTGCTCGATCGGCGAAGACGTGCGTGGGCAAATGTCTGCTTCCAGATTTATTGCGGTATCATCGTTTGCAGATTTATGCCTGTGCACGAATCTAGACACTTTTACGGATAAAGGCCAAAGTAAAGTGTAATAGACTTTTGTAAATAACGGTTCAGGAACCCCCAGCTTAAAGTTGATAAATCGCATTGATGATAAATCCGCATTAAGTTTAACCTGCTTGAAACACGTAAGCGCATCAATTTTAACTTTAAGATTATTAGTAAAATATCTCAACACCGCCTCTGATTGCGTTTTGGTTGAGAATTTACCAACATGTAAATATTTTAAAGTGTGCTTTACTTCGAGCTCTGAGCAATAAGGCGCTTCACAAGCCACAAGTTTATTGTTATTGTTTGCCCGTTTCCTCTTATGCTTTTTTCAAGCTGTTACAGAACATTCTCTCTCAAACTCTGCATGGGTTTCAGCTGCATAGAAAGGTAAGTGAACGAGGTCAGTCCCCCCTGCTGCTGTTGAAACGTATTTGTATTTATTATATTCTTAGGAGCAAGATAAGGAATAGTTTTGGCAATGTAATTCTGCTTTATTGTTGCTTTCAGACTGTCATAAAGTTTCTCTAGGTTCAATACTTTAGCACTAAGATCATCTATTTTCGTGTGAGAATCATTAGATGCGACACAGTAGTCACACTGCCATAGTAAATTTGGCAAGTTAGTTAAAAGCTTTAAGGCCTCCGCTGATTATATAATGCACGCAATATGAAAAACTCTGCGGCAAATCGAAGAGCACTGGATAGCATCAAAATTTCTCAGCTGATACTTCAGTATACTTACTCAACACAAATACGAAACGGCAAAGCGGATTAGAATAACACGTCCAACCACTAGAAATTAATGAATTATTATTATTTAATTCATTCTCCGTTAACTTATATTCTCTATTTTTACAAAATTATGTAACTAAGATTATACTTTTAAATAACATTGAAACAAACGAAGCAACATGGCTCGAATAAAAAGAAAACAGTCAATTTCATTCATAACATACTTTGTATTAGCAGTTGAGAATGTGGCGGGTGTTCTTCCTTTTATTTTGGACTTTGTCGTGAGTCTTATAAACATCAAATTATTACAGCTCGTAATAATAACACGATATTATGTGTTCAATGCTCCACAGGTTTATTTAGACTGGCAAATTGCAAATGAAGGTGCTTGGAAAGGAGGGGGTTCCAGGTGTCATGCTGGGTGTCACTGGCTGCAGGCTCCAGAAAGGACCCAACCGAACATAGTGTTCTGCGCCACTGGCAGACCGTCTTGTCTGGGTACCAGACCTGGGCCAATAAAGATCCGCCCCGAGCACCAAGGAGACGGTGCCGGACCGATAGAAGTCCTCATCCGCCAAGATAATATTCCCCAGATTTTCCTGGATGGACTCCTCGATTATAGGGGTCCTAGTCTGAAGTTGATTATCCGTCTGGAGAATAGCTTCCATTTTCGAACGTTCGGACCCCTTTGCGCGGATAAAAGCGGTACAAGCCCCTTCCGCACCGATGCGAGTGACGGAAAGCCCAAGGGCCGTTGCCAAGGATGCATCGATGCGACTCGTTGGACTGCACGGATTGCTAAGCGCTCGAGTCTCGAAGGTTTTTGTTCCGTCTCCTAGGAGCACCAGTGCATTACAATACACTGATGCTCCTGCGCTGATGGAATACATTTGTTGGGGGCACCCCCGGCGAGAAACAAATCGAGGGAAAGCAGCCAGTAATTTTTAAGTCGTCAGGTCCGGAGTGGCTTCTAAATGTATAGCTTGTGTGCTGAAGCACACAAAGACGCATGCATAGCCCTTGGTTAATAGGCATGCTCGACCTGTGTAGTTTTTTATGTCGAACGTTCCTGTAATGTATGCGTGAACGGACGGGAGAACGTTCTACTGGCAAATCACCCATGACTTGGGTTTGCAACTTCTTGCGATAAACTACACTTACTCGACATGAATTTTTCATGGCCTTAACTAGATTCCTGAGTTGTGGAATCCAGAACTTGCACCGGATCAGACGCACCATTACCTGGTTTCCACCATGGAGGGAGATGCGATGCGTGAAACGAAGGAGGATACGTGTAAAAGAGCTTCCATAAAGAAGAAGGATTGGATGTCTTTCGTCATAGTGCAAAGACTCAGAAGATCTCACACGCCCGCATGCTCTCATGACTCCATTGTGATCGATGAACGGATTAAGATTAATGAGTATGCAAAATTAGCCGTTCCTGAGCTTCGAATTGCTCAGTACTGCTTATGACCTTTAAAAATTGAATATCAGGTTTCTGACATCGCCTTATTGCGTGATTTGTGTCGCGGAGAAGCGATCTACGATGTAAGATTTTGGAGGCAACCATTCAAAATTGCAGTCCACGGGACGTAGCTCCTCATCAGTTTCATGGACTGATTCAATAGAAAGAGGAAGATTGAGCCCATCTGGGGATGCGCATCTTACTGAGAGTTGCATTACTCTCGAGGAATTTTTGCCATCTTTGTAGGAGTTGGCTTGGCAAGAATTAGTCCCAACCCAGATCATGAAACCAGATCTCTTGCATGAAGATCTTAGCAAGGAACACGAATGGAGCTAACCATCCTGCTGGATCGAACAGCTTGGCGATTTGTGAAAGCACCTCACGTTTTGTGAAGGATTGCTTAACTTTAATGTCGGAGGGGCGAAAAGGAACTTATCGGTGTCTGCGTATACCGAGACCCTTCGCAATACTAGCTTCTTCAATCTCCAAGAAATCGGTTCGGAGTAGATGCTCTCGTGGAAGATTGATGATCACAGCCTTGTCATTGGAGGTCCATTTGCGTAATGGAAATCCAGCAGTGCCCAGCGCTGTGCATAGTTCGTCAATGGCTCGGACGGCCCCAATTTTAGTGTGTGTCCCGGCAAGCACGTCGTCCACGTACATACTGGCCAGTCAGGATCTAACCGAAGATGGTTTCCCCGCCCAGTAGCGAACCGCATTTGTTGGATTGTATGCCGCCGAGGAGGATTGACGGGATAATGTCTGCCCCTAACAGCACGTCAATCTGCGAGCTTCGTGCCACCAGACATCGGCTTTTGCAGTGGCATAAGTATTTTGACATCGAGTGACTTCGTTCTTTTTTGCGAGTTCAAAAAATGTTTGATTTGAATATTAACAAGTAAGAGGCTATAACTCGGGAGCGCCCGACTAGGGGATACCCTGAACACTCTTATTCCAACACCGAATGCAGGTCGAGCTACGCGCTCGCTTGTAGTAATAAAGAAAAATTTTAAAAAATGTTCCCTTGGCAGGGTTCGAACTTGTAAATAGCCGCAATACTTGCCGCCGTCTCTACTCAACAGCCACAAGTTGGGTTATTTACTTGATTTATAATTCTGCGGTGGTAGCGGGGAGGGGGCAATAGGTATAAAATAAAAGATACTTGATATATATATATAAAGCAACATTTTAAGTTTGGTGACTCTAGCTCTTATTATTAACCTAATTTGCTCAAAAAAAAGGATGTCGTTATCGATTGCTTGGAAACGGAGTAAGTTTTCGATTATCGGAAACATCTTCGTAGGCACTAGGAGGACCTACAGCTAAAATTTCAAGTCTCTAGCTCTAATAGGTTCTGAGATCCATGCAGACAAACGGACATGGCTAGATCGACTCGGCTATTGATGCTGATCAAGAATATGTATACTTTATTGGGTCGGAGATAATTCCTACTGCCTGTTACATACATTTACATTTTACACAAAAACTTTATACCCTTTTTACCCATTTTAAATGGGTTCACTTATTAACATAATATATAATATTAATGGTTTTGGTGACCTTTCCATATTTAAAAATATTTGTTGGATGGCTCGAGGTCCGGGTTTGTAAAAATAAACATTGAAACAATTTTATTTAATTTATGTTTCCAATATATTTCGGTTGCACATCGGTAAACCGTCTTCAGGCTACTAACACCAAGATACAAAAAGCAATTAACAATTAGATTACATTAAGATAAAACATTAATTTGAACATTTTACATACATTATCTTACACGTCTGCGCTTTTTGACGTGGAGATTGAAACTGAGGCTGTTTGGCTGTTTAAGAGATGTCTGTACAAGTGAGCGTAATTTTATGTATCTGTCATGTAGTTTCATTCAAGATGGGTCGTATTTCAAAAGACGAAAGAAATAAGATGAATATAACAACAGCGGTACCTCCGAGGATATACGGACTTCTAAATACATAAGGAAGGAACACCACTGAGACCGATATGTTCCTCCATCGATCTCCATCTTACGGGCTTTGCAAATACATAATAAAAATACTAAAAAATCTGACAATGGACTCTAGATACAACATTAAAAACGAGGTAGATTTCAAAGACAAAGTTAACAATTTCCATATTAGAGAAGAAGAAACATTAGTATCATTTGACGTAGTCTCCTTGTTTCCCAGCATACCGATGGAATTAACACTTGACACAATAAGACAAAAATGGACCGCACTTCAAGAACACACCAGTATACCAAAACTACTATTTATGGACATAGTAATCTGCATTTAGGAAAACCGATATTTCAAATACGAGGACAAAATATACACACAACTTAAAGGAATGCCAATGGGATCACCTGCCTCCCCAGTAATCGCAGACATAATAATGGAGGAACTATTGGACAGCATTACAGATAAATTAATAATCAAACCAAGACTTTTGACTAAATATGTGGATGACCTTTTTGCCATAACAGAAAAAACAGAAATACACAAAATTATAAAAGCATTGAATTCCTTCCACAAACATATAAAATCCACTATGGAATTAGAAAATTACCGGAAATTGCCATTTTTGAACTCTTTAGTAAGTAGATAAGATAACACAATCAAAATCATGGTAATCGTGGTATAAGAAACCCAAAGCCTCCGGACGATTACTCAACTTCAATTCAAACCACTCAAAGAGTATGATAATCAATACAGCACTAGGCTGTATAAAAAAAAAAAGATTAACATATCGGGTACAACATACCACAAAGAAATTGAACTTTATTTAAAAGACGACAAATTGAAAAGAATAAGCCAAGAAAACCTGCCAAAATATACAAATCCCTAATATATGTACCGCGACTATCAGAACGGCTCACAAACTCAGAATGTTACAACAAAGAAGAAATAAAAGTAGCACACAAGCCTACGAACACATTGCAGAAGTTCTTCAACAAGATAAAATCAAAAGTTCCGATGTTTGACAAAAGCAACGTGCAAAACAAGTGCAATAATGTTTACATAGGTACAACCAAATCGAAACTAAAAACAAGGATCAGTCAACATAAATCGGACTTCAAATTAAGACATCAAAATAATATACAGAAAACAGCACTAATGACCCACTGCATGAGAAGCAATCACACGCCAAATTTTGAGGAAACAACAATCTTACAACAAGAACAACACAACAACAAACGACAGGTTAGAGGCTAATAATGTAATCTAATTGTTAATTGTTTTTTGTGTCTTGGTGTTAGTGCCCTGAAGACGGTTTGCCGATGTGCAACCGAAATATATTGGAAGCAAAAATTAAATAAAACCGTTTCAATGTTTGTTTTTATAAACCCGGACCTCGAGCCAGCCAAAAAATATTTTTAATATTGAAAGGTCGCCAAAACCATCAATATGTATAATATTTAATAAAAATAACTACACTAGGTTACGTTACTTATCAAAAGGAGGGAGATGTGGTATGCGCACATATCGAATGCTCGCTGTAGTCAAGTACAGTACAATACACATATACTGTAGCACTTTGTTGCAGTATTTACATAAATAACCAAGTGCAAGTGCGAGCGAAACATGATCACCCACTTATTCTCCATGTGTCATAAATCCAGCGTCAGCGATCCCTCGCTGAACGCCTAGTTATGTGCATGCATACATAGGTCAAGTGACTGATCACTTAAATGATTTTGTGACCACCGGAAATTAGTAAAAAAAATTTAAATCTTTAAATATACCATGTACAAAAAAAGTTCGATTTTATATGTATAATATTCATAATTTTATTGACTGATCATATTGAGCTTTTTTATTCAATTTATTTAATCTAGACGTGTGCCAATAATGAAATTTTCTTTTGCGCCCATGATCTGCCCATTCATACACATTTGTGTGTGTGTTTGTGTGTAGAGGTCGAAAATCAGAAATCCAAAAATCTTGTCAAATTTGCATCGGGGATAGGTAGGTAGGCAACCAACAGGCACACAAGCGCATAAATGCTTCCATTTATATACAAAATATGCAAGTGTGCATTTTTGCTTTTGCGGACACATACACACACAGACAGTTAAACGGTAAATAGATAAATTGAAAGAGCACTGAGAGTAAGCCAAAGCATTTCCTGTAGTGTAACTGAATAAAAAAATGCATCGATGCCGTTCGAGCCCAAACAAAAACGAAGGCGACTTTGGACCAGCCGCATTTGAGACGCGTGGCCCCAGCAACATACACTGGATGTCCAGTCTATATGCTGTTTGGTTAGTGATTATTCCCTTTTTACCCATTTTTAATGGGTTTAGGGTATAAAAAGAAAATATTATCAAAACCAATACGGAACAAGTAAGAGGTCTCTAGCTCTTATAGGTTCTGAGATCCTTGCGTTCATACATACGGACGGACGGACGGACGGACGGACGGACGGACAGACAGACGGACATGGCTAGATCGACTCGGCTATTAATGCTGACCATTGAAGGCAACAGTAAAACATGGCGGTGTGAGCGTTATGGTTTGGGCGTGTATGTCGGCAGCCGGCGTTGGAAATCTTCAATTTATTGAGACGACAATGGACAAATCTCAATATCTTGAGATTTGGAAGAAAAATTTAATAGAAAGTGCGGAAAATCTGGGGATGTGTTCAGATTTTACCAAGACAATGACCCGAAACAAAAGTCGGGTATTGTTCAGACATGGTTGATCTGGAACTGCCCACATGTTATGCAGCCACCGGCACAGTCGCCAGATATAAATGTTATCGAAAATTTGTGGTCCATTTTGGATTAAAAAATTCGCAAACGCAAAATATCTATTACGCCACAGGTTACCTAAAAGTTGGTAGAATCCATGCCAAAAAGGCTCAAAATGGTTATTGACCACATGGGTGGTCATACTAAATATTTAAAAATTTTGTTTTGCTGTAAACTTTTTATTTAAAAGTGAATTTAGAAACTGGTTGAAATAAGCTCTTACATTGTTTTGGGTTCATTTTTTGTTTTTAATTCTTATAAGGTATTAAAAAAAAATTAAATAATATATGAAGTCATACTTTAAAACTTGAAACAATAATTTAAAAAACTGCATTTATATAATTTGACTATCTTTCTCATTTGGTTTTTATAGCTTCACAAAGTTTTTTAAATGTACTGGTTGAAACAAGCTGTGAGCCACTGTATATACTACTATCTATTTATTAACCAAAGCTGGTAGCTTTCGGGTGATCTTAACTAACTAAAAAATATAACCTTAAATAACTAACTAAGTTAACAGAAAATATAAACTTAAAGAAAATGTAAAACTAATTAGTTTTAATGAAAGAATTCTTTAAGCTTAAGCATTTCAGTTGGAAGGCTGCTATAAAGCTTTAATGATAGATTCATAGGCTCGATACTTGCATAAGCAGTTCTATGAGTCCTCACAAAAAAAGGCAAATGGTATCGCAAAGCTCTGCTCGGCACATTAAAGTTTACGCGTGCTGGAAGGGAAGGACAGGTTATAATTCCTACAATTAAATTGCATAGAAAAAGCAACGCTGATATCACTCTTCTATCTTCCAGAGATGAAAAATGTAGTAATCGACACCTAGCTTTGTATGGCGGTAATAAGACGGCAAAGTTAAGGCAATGCAAATTAAATTTTGAAAACAGTTTTTGCAGCCTTTCAATCCTGTTTGTGTGCGCAATTGCGGATGGGCTCCAGGTATAAGAGGCATTCTCTAATATTGACCACACATAGGGCGAATATAAAAATAATCTTGTGAACGGTGTAGTGCGTATATGCCCTTACAGAATACCCTGTACTTAAATATAAAGTATGCAGCACTTTGTTGCATATAATAACAATAATATAGTAAACGAGCCCAGAGCCACATTATGTATTGGCTCGGTCTCATATTACGCAGCGCGGTTCACTAGCCTCACTAGCTGACCGTTTATGCTTATGCTGCATATCCCACGCTCCGTCTGAGCGCATTCCGTGAGCAATATATATGCTCACTAATACAGGCATATGCGAGCTACTCAAACTCCCTCTCTTTGTAGCTGTTAACGAATAACAGCATAAGTATATATGTATATCCATAGGCTAAGCGAACTTTATAAAAACTGAATAAATGCATTCTGAACAAAGATACCAAACAGCACAGACGTGCTGCCTTTTATTAAAACATTGAAGAATACCTCTTTTACATGGCGACCGTGACATGGTCACGTTTCCCTGCCTGGAGGCAGTAGAATAACAACACAAGAGGATACGTAAATCCCTGCCTGGAGGCAAATGACGAGGATCGTGGACTGGAAAACTACATTTTACTGAGTGAGTAGAGTGCGCCAATGGGAAAACACAGGGGTGGTCGGAAAACAAAAATAAATAAAAGAATAGCCCACATTAAGTGGCTATTATACACAAAATCGCCACCACCTGCTTGGGCAACGTCCCAAAAGTTACAGGCAGAATTAGATTTCCTAAAATCTAGCCTAATAAAAAAGAATTCCATTGACGCAACTCACCACTCCATAAGTAATATATGTAAAAAACAAATAATAAAACCACCGCCGCCGTCTCAGATCCCAAAAATGAAACCAACATGTCCTAAAGACTGCCCTGGACCGCTCTTCAGTGGAGCATGCAACTCAACGTGCATGGCAAATACGACCTGTGCGATGACCGGCACCGGCCCCGCCTGAGCCCATAGGCCCAGGACATCAGCAGCAGCCAATCAATAAGCGCGAGAGGCACACCGCCACTTGCGTCAACGAGGGAGCATCAGCGTGCCATATCCGGCGACGACTAGCTGATGCAGCGGACGAGCAGCAGATGCAGCATAACTACATTTAATTATAATTTATTTTAATTTTTATTATTTTAATTATAAACATAAAATTTTTGTAAAATTGAGCGGAATCTTTTCTGCCCGATTAGAAGCATAGCCTGTAAAGCTATGCGAAACGATAGGTAGGATCCTGTTAAAACCATAATTATCCTATGTATGAGGATAATAAAATAAGCAAAACAAATTTTTTATCGCAAGATAAGCCATATATATATCATTAATAAGCTTAGAAAACAGACCCAAAATGGTTTACCAAGACAGTGGACTCCACTGCTAATGTTATAAATAAAGTTGAAGTTGAGACTCCAGATCAGAAGCGAATTGTAACATTGTTAATACAAATAGTAGTTATAATGTGCATAAATATGTTTTATAAAGTTTACAAACTGCACAACAAATGTTTAAAAAAGAAATACTTAAGCAGGGCTAATGATCTGGACAAAATATAACAATGTACTAGAAGAATAAAATTTAAAAATGTATAAAAGAGAAATAAACCAATGAAATTTAACTAGAAATTAAATACATATATAAACTAAAAAAAAAAAAAGGAAAAATAAGAAGATTTTTGAAAATGGGCACAATAGAAGCAATTAGAGGTCTATGTTAGAGATACCTATTTTAAAGAAAGATTTCAACAATTGGTCTCAACGACCCCAGTAAGCATATACGAATTAGAAACTTTATATATGGATACATTTCATTTAAATTTTTCACCGTTATTCCATTCTACAAAATCACAAAAAGGAATAGTATTGACATACCACATTTTTTTTATACAAAAAAAATGAAACAAAGACAGAAATAAGTGCTCCGTTTGCTTCATTAGGTATTCCAAAAATCATGTTCAAGAATTAGTCATGATTGAGGACAAGATTAGCAAGGTATATAACAACTATACAGACTTTCGTATGCGAGCCATACAAATTTTGCAAAGGCATAGAGAATTCATATCAGTATATGAGTTCGAATCCGAATATATAGAAGAATTCGGCACAGTGACAAGTCCACTCTATTCATGTTCTAAAATAGAGTGTGGAATAATCTTGTCTACACTACCCTACGTCAAAATAAAAACAATTATTGACGAGCATCCGATTCTAGGGCAGACAACAATTGTTTTAGTACGTCTGCATAGGTAGTAGTCAAATCAAAAAGCAAGAGTATTTATATAGAAATATGGGGGGAAAACAATCAAAGGCAGATGATAACACTGCCAATGTAGTTAACGTAGTTGAAGTTGTAGATACCACTCCCCATGTGCAGTTAACAAACATACTGCTAATAATACTCATTGTAATAGCCTCAGCAAACATCCTTCTGAAGATTTATCTTCTTCATAAAAAATCACTGAGGAAGCGTTACATGAGTCGAGGCAACGACTTAAACAAGGTCTAAGCCGCTGCTTAAATAAAATATTTAAGTAGCAGAAGTTTACATGGACTGGTCCCAAATAGCAGAAAAGATAAAGCGGCATAGGGAAAATTTCGATAAATCATACAAGTGCCTTAATAAAAGCGCACCAGTTTTAAGACCCACCATAATTAAACATACTGAGATCCTTGTATATGAGTACAATGAAATCAGGAGTCTAGTTAACGAGTGTCAAAATAAACTGACAAGTTTACACAGAGTCCAAACTTCAGACGTTTTACAGCGTCTAAGGGATAATCTGGTAAACTTAAATAAAAAGTATGATCTAAAGCTTTATCTACCATCAGTGTTAAATACACCGGTAACATTTGATGAGTCACTACTGCCAAACGACCAAATAGAAGATACAAAATTAGTAAACATGGCACAAACAGTTGTAGAATTTATCAAGCTAGCCACATCTCTGATACCAGAGTTTGACGGTAAGCCGGAAAATCTACAAAGTTTTCTAGATTCTTTGAATCTATTAGAAACCTTAAAAGGCACACATGAGCTAACGGCCATAAGCCTTATAAAAACAAAGCTAAAAGGCCATGCGAGAAATTTAATAAGTAATGAGCAGACAATTGCTGCAATCATTACGCAACTATCAAATGCAGTAAAAGGAGAATCGGTAGAAGTTGTATCTGCTAAGCTTCTTAATTTGCAACAGAGAAATAAAACGGCTAACCAATACACCCAAGAGGTGGAAAAACTGACAAGGGCCCTTGAAGGCGCCTATATCAGTGAAGGTTTAAGCCAATCACTAGCAAACAAATACAGCACTACAACAGCTGTAAAAGCCATGACCCAAAATTGTTCAATTGATAAGGTAAAACTTATCATGCAGGCAGGCACATTCATAAATATGAATGATGCAGTCTCCAAATTTGTTAATAGCTGCACGGAGATAACAGGTCAAAGTAACACTGTCCTGTATTATCGACGAGGTGCAAACAATAATAATAGAGGAGGCCGAGGTTATAATCGTGGCAGAAATTACAACCACAACAATTATAACCGAGGCGCTAACAACAATAACAATAATTACAATAACCGTGGAGGAAGACGAGGCCAAAATAGAGGAAGAGGCCGAGGTAACTCCAACCAAGGTTATAATAGTAACAATGTGAGAATGGCGCAAAATACGCCGGAAAACTCTCAGAACCCTTTAGGAAACAGCCAATAAATGTAAAGGTTCATTCCATCAATTACAGTCTTAATATATTTGTCACTTTTTATAATCATTCAACTGAAAATAAACTTACATTCCTAATAGATACTGGTGCAGATATCTCACTTTTAAAAATAAATTCAGATAATTTCAAAATTCAAGAAGACAAAATTATAAACATCCAAGGCATCGGCCAGGGTGTAATAAAATCTCAAGGAACAACTTCAATAGAACTTCAATCAACAAAATATATTATTCCACACGAATTTCATTTAGTAGATTCCGATTTTTCAATACCGTGTGATGGAATAATAGGCATTGATTTTATTAAAAAATTCAATTGTCAATTAGATTTCAAACCAAGTGAAGACTGGTTTATAATTAGACCTCAAAATTTAAATTATCCAATTTATGTTCCGATAACATATAGTGCTGGCAACAATACAGTTCTCTTGCCAGCCAGATCCCAAGTAATTCGAAAAATAGACATTAATACAGTAAATGATTATATATTTGTTCCTAATCAAGAAATACATAATGGAATTTATGTTGCAAATACAATAGCAGCTTCCAAACATGTATACATTCGCCTTCTAAACACAACTAATTTCGACCAATTGGTCAAAGTAAACAAAATCCAATACGAAAATTTAACAGATTACGACATTCATAGCACTAATCCAGAAAATAGAAGCGAACAAGTACTTTCAAAATTAAAGAAAAATTTTCCAGAACAATTCAAAAGTCAACTAACAGAATTATGCACCAAGTATAGTGATGTGTTCGGACTGGAAACCGAACCAATAGCGACAAATAATTTCTATAAACAAACATTAAGACTTAAAGATGATGAACCCATTTATATTAAAAACTACAGAAGCCCGCATAGCCACGTTAAAGAAATTCAAAAACAAGTAGGGAAATTAATAAACGACAAAATCGTAGAACCGTCTGTATCCGAGTATAACAGCCCACTCTTGTTAGTTCCGAAAAAATCATTACCAAATTCGGAAGAGAAGAAATGGCGATTAGTAATTGACTATCGCCAAATCAACAAAAAACTACTTTCTGATAAATTCCCGCTCCCCAGAATTGATGATATTCTAGACCAACTGGGCAGAGCTAAATACTTTTCATGCCTTGACTTAATGTCAGGTTTCCACCAAATTGAACTTGAAGAAAATTCAAGAAATATAACATCTTTTTCAACGAGCAATGGCTCATATCGCTTCACGCGATTACCATTTGGTCTTAAAATAGCACCAAATTCATTTCAGAGAATGATGACTATAGCATTCTCGGGTTTAGAACCCTCTCAGGCATTCCTTTATATGGATGACTTAATGGTGATAGGATGTTCCGAAAAACACATGATTAAAAACTTAACTGATGTTTTTAATGTATGTAGGAAATATAACCTAAAGTTGCATCCAGAAAAATGTTCATTTTTCATGCATGAAGTGACATTTTTAGGTCACAAATGCACTGACAAAGGAGATGAGGAGCAGATGACAAGAAATTTGACGTCATCAAAAATTATCCTGTCCCTCATGATGCGGACAGCGCGAGACGATTTGTGGCATTCTGCAATTATTATCGTCGATTTATAAAAAACTTCGCCGATTATTCACGGCACATAACTAGATTATGTAAAAAGAATGTTCCTTTTGAATGGTCAAGTGAATGCCAAAACGCATTCCAATACCTTAAAGAAAAGATTATGCACCCCACATTATTACAATACCCTGATTTTCGCAAAGAATTTTGCATTATAACAGATGCCAGTAAACAAGCTTGCGGAGCAGTTCTAACTCAGAACCGTGACGGAATTCAGCTCCCAATAGCTTATGCATCTCGTTCATTTACAAAAGGGGAAAGCAATAAGAGCACAACAGAACAAGAGTTAGCGGCAATTCATTGGGCAATTACCCATTTTAGACCATATATTTATGGTAAACACTTTACTATTAAAACGGATCACAGACCATTGACATATCTTTTTTCTATGACTAATCCCAGTTCGAAATTAACTCGCATGCGGCTAGAGCTTGAAGAATACGACTTCACAGTAGAATACCTAAAGGGGAAAGATAATTTCGTAGCAGACGCACTTTCGCGTATTAACATAAAAGAACTCAAAGATATGCAACATAAAGTCCTGAAAGTCACTACCAGGCACCAAAGTAGACAGAAATCCTGCGCAGGAGATTATAAAGAAATAGAATTGCCTATGCAATCTAGAGAAAAAGCTTCAAAGCCCAACGTATATGATGTCATAAAAAATGACGATGTACGAAAAGTAGTGACCTTGCATGTAAAAAATATGCTATGTTTCTTTAAACATGGGAAGAAAATTACTGCAAGATATGATGTTAGCGATTTATATACTAATGGAATTCTTGACTTAGGTCAGTTCTTCCAAAGGCTTGAAAGGCAAGCCGGTATAAATGAAATCAGCCAACTCAAAGTGGCACCGTGGGAAAATATCTTTGAACAAGTTTCAATTGATAATTTCAAACAAATGGGCAATAAAATATTGAAAACATTAAGAGTAGCGCTACTCAACCCGGTGACCCTAATAAAAGAAGAAAAAGAAAAAGAAGCTATACTGTTTACATTTCATAATGATCCAATTCAAGGAGGTCACACAGGCATTACAAAAACCTTGGCCAAGGTCAAAAGACATTATTTTTGGAAGGGTATGACTCGATATATTACTGAGTATATACAAAAATGTCAAAAATGCCAAAAATCAAAAGTGACAACACATACAAAAACTCCTTTAACAATTACAGAAACCCCAATCAATGCTTTTGATAGAGTAATAGTAGACACGATCGGTCCACTACCAAAATCAGAGCAAGGCAACGAATATGCAATTACACTGATATGTGACTTAACAAAATATCTAGTTGCCATACCTATTCCAAACAAAAGTGCAAAAGTCGTAGCTAAAGCTATATTTGAAGATTTTATTCTGAAATACGGTCCAATGAAGACGTTCATTACGGACATGGGTACAGAATATAAAAATTCAGTTATAGAAGATTTATGTAAATACCTTGGTATAAAAAACATAACTTCAACAGCACACCACCACCAGACAGTTGGGACAATAGAACGAAGTCATCGAACTTTTAATGAATACATTCGTTCATACATCTCTGCAGACAAATCTGATTGGGATGTCTGGATTCAATATTTCACTTATTGCTTCAACACGACACCATCAGCAACGCATGAGTATTGTCCATACGAACTAGTATTTGGCAGACTACCAAAACAGTTCATAGAATTAAACAAAACTAATTACATAGATCCTATTTATAATTTAGATGACTATTCTAAGGAAATAAAGTTTAGATTAGAAATAGCATATAAAAGAGCTAGAATTATGTTAGAAAAAGCCAAGGCTAATAGGAAATTAGCATATGACGAAAAAACAAAAAACTTTGAATTAAAAATAGGAGATAAAGTACTAATAAGAAACGAAACCGGGCACAAATTAGACCCAGTATATTTAGGACCATATATAGTAGAGAAAATAGAAGATAATGACAACATTTTTATTAAAGATAGTAAAGATAAAAAACAAAAAGTTCATAAGAATAGATTAAAAATTTTTAATTCTTAATAAACCCAAAATTCTCTTTATGAATTCCAACAAAAAAAAAAAATAAACTAAAAAAATATGACGGCCTGATCAACCGAATGAAAAAAAATTATTACAAATAAACGAATTATAAATTTTAATACCTTTAATTATTTTGTATTTTTATACTCCAACATTTTAAATTTCTTGTTAAAAACAAAAAAAATAAATTTTTTCAATTAAAAAAAAAAAAAAAAAAAAAACCCCAATAATTAAGTTCATTTAATAACTACACATTCATAATGTTACGTTATTTCTCTAAAAGGGGAGGTGTAGTGCGTATATGCCCTTACAGAATACCCTGTACTTAAATATAAAGTATGCAGCACTTTGTTGCATATAATAACAATAATATAGTAAACGAGCCCAGAGCCACATTATGTATTGGCTCGGTCTCATATTACGCAGCGCGGTTCACTAGCCTCACTAGCTGACCGTTTATGCTTATGCTGCATATCCCACGCTCCGTCTGAGCGCATTCCGTGAGCAATATATATGCTCACTAATACAGGCATATGCGAGCTACTCAAACTCCCTCTCTTTGTAGCTGTTAACGAATAACAGCATAAGTATATATGTATATCCATAGGCTAAGCGAACTTTATAAAAACTGAATAAATGCATTCTGAACAAAGATACCAAACAGCACAGACGTGCTGCCTTTTATTAAAACATTGAAGAATACCTCTTTTACAACGGGTCTTTTATCTAGGTAGAGCTGCGCCTAACAAACCCAAACATCGCATACTCCTTAGGCATAATATAGTTTATATGCTGTATGAATAAGAACTTAGAGTCGAAAATTACTACTAAGACCAAAGCTTATAATTTACGATCAAGTTCTTGCCCGTTAATGAAATAGGATGATATAATGCCATAAACACATTTGCTTAATGCGATGTGATAGCATTTAGCTAAGTTCAGTGGTAACTGGTTATGCCTACACCATTGACATAAGTTGTGTAAGTCGTTCTGCATAACCAGTACATCATGCTGAGAAGAAATGCACTTGAATATTTAAAGGTCTGGATGCAAAAATTGTACAAAATCGCTAAATTGGTCACTGTAGATCTGCCTGGTGAGATGCCATGCTGTCTAGGATTCATATACGGTTTAATTACAAAGGAGATATGGTTGCCGACCATACGCTAGAATAATTTAGAGAAAGTATTAGTTAGTTTTGTAATGCCCCTATAATTATGAATACCGCATTTACTACCATCTTTAAAAATTGGCGTTATTGTAGCATTTTTCCAATTTTGTAAAAATACTCCAGCAGAGAGGGATTTGTCAAAAAGTATTTGTAAAGTTGTTATACACGATTTTAGCAAAAGTGCTGATATACCATCACAGTCAGATTGAGACGAGTTATTAAGGCTTTTAGTGGCTGCATAGAAATCCTCCTTTGAAAATATTATATTTCCTAAACATAAAATGTTAGGAATGGAGTTAAGGGAAGACCCCTCAATTCCTCCCCGCAATTATAACCTTTTTGAAAATTCGAGCTAAAATATCTGGAAAAGAGATCTGCTATACCTGAATCCGAATTAGCTGACTGCGTCCCAAGTGTCATAGTTGACGGCATCGACGAGGTTGTTCTATTTGAATTGACAAACGACCAGAACTTTTTTGGACAGGTCTTAATCCCTTCCTCGATATTGAGTATATATTGGTTGTAAAGAAATTTGTTTAAAAATTCAAACTCTCGCTTATGTAGAGAATATCTTTCCCAATCGGAGGGTCTCTGATATTTACAATATTTCTTAAAAAATGTATTGCGTAGGTTTTTCAGTGTTTTTAGATCGTTTGTGTACCAAGGCAAACCATGCAAGTTATGAAAGCAGTAGTCTAAATTGCTATGCGATAAGATTCTCTGCCAATCCAAGGTAGAAAACAGAAAACATTCACCAAAGCACTTGAGATTTAGTTCGCATTCCAGATATGTTCTGATAATAAATTTTGAGACTACCAGTAGCTTAAGCCGAATCCAGCATTAACTCAGGCGCAATTGAATGGCATGATGGTAATAAGGGATTATTTCCAATCAAAAAGAACGACTAGCTATTTGCCGCGCTGGCGCCGAAAAAGAACAGCAAATTGTAGCCTAAGCAAAGCGATCCAGATAAGAGTGGCCAACGCAAGGGTGGGGATGGACTGGTTTTTTGTGATAGGCGATTAGCGAAAACTTGCTCGATCGGCGAAGACGTGCGTGGGCAAATGTCTGCTTCCAGATTTATTGCGGTATCATCGTTTGCAGATTTATGCCTGTGCACGAATCTAGACACTTTTACGGATAAAGGCCAAAGTAAAGTGTAATAGACTTTTGTAAATAACGGTTCAGGAACCCCCAGCTTAAAGTTGATAAATCGCATTGATGATAAATCCGCATTAAGTTTAACCTGCTTGAAACACGTAAGCGCATCAATTTTAACTTTAAGATTATTAGTAAAATATCTCAACACCGCCTCTGATTGCGTTTTGGTTGAGAATTTACCAACATGTAAATATTTTAAAGTGTGCTTTACTTCGAGCTCTGAGCAATAAGGCGCTTCACAAGCCACAAGTTTATTGTTATTGTTTGCCCGTTTCCTCTTATGCTTTTTTCAAGCTGTTACAGAACATTCTCTCTCAAACTCTGCATGGGTTTCAGCTGCATAGAAAGGTAAGTGAACGAGGTCAGTCCCCCCTGCTGCTGTTGAAACGTATTTGTATTTATTATATTCTTAGGAGCAAGATAAGGAATAGTTTTGGCAATGTAATTCTGCTTTATTGTTGCTTTCAGACTGTCATAAAGTTTCTCTAGGTTCAATACTTTAGCACTAAGATCATCTATTTTCGTGTGAGAATCATTAGATGCGACACAGTAGTCACACTGCCATAGTAAATTTGGCAAGTTAGTTAAAAGCTTTAAGGCCTCCGCTGATTATATAATGCACGCAATATGAAAAACTCTGCGGCAAATCGAAGAGCACTGGATAGCATCAAAATTTCTCAGCTGATACTTCAGTATACTTACTCAACACAAATACGAAACGGCAAAGCGGATTAGAATAACACGTCCAACCACTAGAAATTAATGAATTATTATTATTTAATTCATTCTCCGTTAACTTATATTCTCTATTTTTACAAAATTATGTAACTAAGATTATACTTTTAAATAACATTGAAACAAACGAAGCAACATGGCTCGAATAAAAAGAAAACAGTCAATTTCATTCATAACATACTTTGTATTAGCAGTTGAGAATGTGGCGGGTGTTCTTCCTTTTATTTTGGACTTTGTCGTGAGTCTTATAAACATCAAATTATTACAGCTCGTAATAATAACACGATATTATGTGTTCAATGCTCCACAGGTTTATTTAGACTGGCAAATTGCAAATGAAGGTGCTTGGAAAGGAGGGGGTTCCAGGTGTCATGCTGGGTGTCACTGGCTGCAGGCTCCAGAAAGGACCCAACCGAACATAGTGTTCTGCGCCACTGGCAGACCGTCTTGTCTGGGTACCAGACCTGGGCCAATAAAGATCCGCCCCGAGCACCAAGGAGACGGTGCCGGACCGATAGAAGTCCTCATCCGCCAAGATAATATTCCCCAGATTTTCCTGGATGGACTCCTCGATTATAGGGGTCCTAGTCTGAAGTTGATTATCCGTCTGGAGAATAGCTTCCATTTTCGAACGTTCGGACCCCTTTGCGCGGATAAAAGCGGTACAAGCCCCTTCCGCACCGATGCGAGTGACGGAAAGCCCAAGGGCCGTTGCCAAGGATGCATCGATGCGACTCGTTGGACTGCACGGATTGCTAAGCGCTCGAGTCTCGAAGGTTTTTGTTCCGTCTCCTAGGAGCACCAGTGCATTACAATACACTGATGCTCCTGCGCTGATGGAATACATTTGTTGGGGGCACCCCCGGCGAGAAACAAATCGAGGGAAAGCAGCCAGTAATTTTTAAGTCGTCAGGTCCGGAGTGGCTTCTAAATGTATAGCTTGTGTGCTGAAGCACACAAAGACGCATGCATAGCCCTTGGTTAATAGGCATGCTCGACCTGTGTAGTTCTTTATGTCGAACGTTCCTGTAATGTATGCGTGAACGGACGGGAGAACGTTCTACTGGCAAATCACCCATGACTTGGGTTTGCAACTTCTTGCGATAAACTACACTTACTCGACATGAATTTTTCATGGCCTTAACTAGATTCCTGAGTTGTGGAATCCAGAACTTGCACCGGATCAGACGCACCATTACCTGGTTTCCACCATGGAGGGAGATGCGATGCGTGAAACGAAGGAGGATACGTGTAAAAGAGCTTCCATAAAGAAGAAGGATTGGATGTCTTTCGTCATAGTGCAAAGACTCAGAAGATCTCACACGCCCGCATGCTCTCATGACTCCATTGTGATCGATGAACGGATTAAGATTAATGAGTATGCAAAATTAGCCGTTCCTGAGCTTCGAATTGCTCAGTACTGCTTATGACCTTTAAAAAATGAATATCAGGTTTCTGACAGCGCCTTATTGCACGGTACATATTGGGCACGACTCTAAGTGATTTGCCGAACGCAGAGAAGCGATCTACGATGTAAGATTTTGGAGGCAACCATTCAAAATTGCAGTCCACGGGACGTAGCTCCTCATCAGTTTCATGGACTGATTCAATAGAAAGGGGAAGATTGAGCCCATCTGGGGATGCGCATCTTACTGAGAGTTGCATTACTCTCGAGGAATTTTTGCCATCTTTGTGGAGTTGGCTTGGCAAGAATTAGTCCCAACCCAGATCATGAAACCAGATCTCTTGCATGAAGATCTTAGCAAGGAACACGAATGGAGCTAACCATCCTGCTGGATCGAACAGCTTGGCGATTTGTCATCAACAGCACACCACCACCAGACAGTTGGGACAATAGAACGAAGTCATCGAACTTTTAATGATACTTCGTTCATCATCTCTGCAGACAAATCTGATTGGGATGTCTGGATTCAATATTTCACTTATTGCTTCAACACGACACCATCAGCAACGCATGAGTTTGTCCATACGAACTAGTTTTGGCAGACTACCAAAACAGTTCATAGAATTAAACAAAACTAATTACTAGATCCTATTTTAATTTAGATGACTATTCTAAGGAAATAAAGTTTAGATTAGAAATAGCATATAAAAGAGCTAGAATTATGTTAGAAAAGCCAAGGCTAATAGGAAATTAGCATATGACGAAAAAACAAAAAACTTTGAATTAAAAATAGGAGTAAAGTACTATAAGAAACGAAACCGGGCACAAATTAGACCCAGTTATTTAGGACCATTATAGTAGAGAAAATAGAAGATAATGACAACATTTTTATTAAAGTAGTAAAGATAAAAAACAAAAAGTTCTAAGATAGTTAAATTTTTATTCTTATAACCCAAAATTCTCTTAACAAAAAAAAAATATAATTGCGGCCTGATCAACGAATGAAAAAATTTTACAATAAACGAATTTAATTTTAATACCTTTAATTATTTTGTATTTTTATACTCCAACATTTTAAATTTCTGTTAAAAACAAAAAAATAAATTTTTTCAATTAAAAAAAAAAAAAAAAAAAACCCCAATATTAAGTTCATTTAATAACTACACATTCATAATGTTACGTTATTTCTCTAAAAGGGAGGTGTGTGCGTTTGCCCTTACAGAATACCCTTCTTAAATTAAGTTGCAGCACTTTGTTGCATTAATAACAATAATTAGTAAACGAGCCCAGAGCCACTTTGTTTGGCTCGGTCTCATTTACGCAGCGCGGTTCACTAGCCTCACTAGCTGACCGTTTATGCTTTGCTGCATATCCCACGCTCCGTCTGAGCGCATTCCGTGAGCAATTTTCTCACTAATACAGGCATATGCGAGCTACTCAAACTCCCTCTCTTTGTAGCTGTTAACGAATAACAGCATAAGTTTTGTTTCCATAGGCTAAGCGAACTTTATAAAAACTGAATATGCATTCTGAACAAAGTACCAAACAGCACAGACGTGCTGCCTTTTTTAAAACTTGAAGATACCTCTTTTACAACGGGTCTTTTATCTAGGTAGAGCTGCGCCTAACAAACCCAAACATCGCTACTCCTTAGGCTATTAGTTTTTCTGTTGATAAGAACTTAGAGTCGAAAATTCTACTAAGACCAAAGCTTTAATTTACGATCAAGTTCTTGCCCGTTTGATAGGATGATTATGCCATAAACACATTTGCTTATGCGATGTGATAGCATTTAGCTAGTTCAGTGGTACTGGTTTGCCTACACCATTGACTAGTGTGTAGTCGTTCTGCTAACCAGTCTCATCTGAGAAGAATGCACTTGATTTTAAAGGTCTGGATGCTGGTTTTATGCACGAATATGAAAAATCTGCGGCAAATCGAAGAGCACTGGATGCATCAAAATTTCTCAGCTGATACTTCAGTTACTTACTCAACACAATCGAAACGGCAAAGCGGATTAGTCACGTCCAACCACTAGAATTAATATTATTTTTTTATTCATTTCCGTTAACTTTTTCTCTTACAATTTTAATAAGTTTCTTTTATAACTGAAACAAACGAAGCAACTGGCTGAATAAAAGAAAACAGTAATTCATTATAAATATTATTAGCAGTGAGAATGGGCGGGTGTTCTTCCTTTTTTGGATTTGTCGTGAGTCTTATAAACTAATTTTCAGCTCGTTATAACACGTTGTGTTCAAGTCCACAGGTTATAGATGGAATGAAATGAAGGTGCTTGGAAAGGAGGGGGTTCCAGGTGTCATGCTGGGTGATGGTGCAGGTCAGAAAGGACCCAACCGAACTAGGCTGCGCTGGAGACCGTCTTGTCGGGTACCAGACCTGGGCCATAAGATCCGCCCCGAGACCAAGGAGACGGTGCCGGACCGTAGAAGTCCTATCGCAAGTTTTCCAGTTTTCCTGGTGGACTCCTCGTTATAGGGGTCCTAGTCTGAAGTTGATTATCCGTCTGGAGAATAGCTTCCATTTCGAACGTTCGGACCCCTTTGCGCGGATAAAAGCGGTACAAGCCCCTTCGCACCGATGGGTGACGGAAAGCCAAGGGCGTTGCAAGGATGCATCGATGCGCTCGTTGGATGCACGGTTGTAAGCGCGGTCTCGAAGGTTTTTGTTCCGTCTCCTAGGAGCACCAGTGCATTACAATACACTGATGCTCCTGCGCTGATGGAATACATTTGTTGGGGGCACCCCCGGCGAGAAACAAATCGAGGGAAAGCAGCCAGTAATTTTTAAGTCGTCAGGTCCGGAGTGGCTTCTAAATGTATAGCTTGTGTGCTGAAGCACACAAAGACGCATGCATAGCCCTTGGTTAATAGGCATGCTCGACCTGTGTAGTTTTTTATGTCGAACGTTCCTGTAATGTATGCGTGAACGGACGGGAGAACGTTCTACTGGCAAATCACCCATGACTTGGGTTTGCAACTTCTTGCGATAAACTACACTTACTCGACATGAATTTTTCATGGCCTTAACTAGATTCCTGAGTTGTGGAATCCAGAACTTGCACCGGATCAGACGCACCATTACCTGGTTTCCACCATGGAGGGAGATGCGATGCGTGAAACGAAGGAGGATACGTGTAAAAGAGCTTCCATAAAGAAGAAGGATTGGATGTCTTTCGTCATAGTGCAAAGACTCAGAAGATCTCACACGCCCGCATGCTCTCATGACTCCATTGTGATCGATGAACGGATTAAGATTAATGAGTATGCAAAATTAGCCGTTCCTGAGCTTCGAATTGCTCAGTACTGCTTATGACCTTTAAAAATTGAATATCAGGTTTCTGACAGCGCCTTATTGCACGGTACATATTGGGCACGACTCTAAGTGATTTGCCGAACGCAGAGAAGCGATCTACGATGTAAGATTTTGGAGGCAACCATTCAAAATTGCAGTCCACGGGACGTAGCTCCTCATCAGTTTCATGGACTGATTCAATAGAAAGGGGAAGATTGAGCCCATCTGGGGATGCGCATCTTACTGAGAGTTGCATTACTCTCGAGGAATTTTTGCCATCTTTGTAGGAGTTGGCTTGGCAAGAATTAGTCCCAACCCAGATCATGAAACCAGATCTCTTGCATGAAGATCTTAGCAAGGAACACGAATGGAGCTAACCATCCTGCTGGATCGAACAGCTTGGCGATTTGTGAAAGCACCTCACGTTTTGTGAAGGATTGCTTAACTTTAATCGGTGTCTGCGTATACCGAGACCCTTCGCAATACTAGCTTCTTCAATCTCCAAGAAATCGGTTCGGAGTAGATGCTCTCGTGGAAGATTGATGATCACAGCCTTGTCGTTGGAGGTCCATTTGCGTAATGGAAATCCAGCAGTGCCCAGCGCTGTGCATAGTTCGTCGATGGCTCGGACGGCCCCAATTTTAGTGTGTGTCCCGGCAAGCACGTCGTCCACGTACATACTGGCCAGTCAGGATCTAACCGAAGATGGTTTCCCCGCCCAGTAGCGAACCGCATATGTTGGATTGTATGCCGCCGAGGAGGATTGACGGGATAATGTCTGCCCCTAACAGCACGTCAATCTGCGAGCTTCGTGCCACCAGACATCGGCTTTTGCAGTGGCATAAGTATTTTGACATCGAGTGACTTCGTTCTTTTTTGCGAGTTCAAAAAATGTTTGATTTGAATATTAACAAGTAAGAGGCTATAACTCGGGAGCGCCCGACTAGGGGATACCCTGAACACTCTTATTCCAACACCGAATGCAGGTCGAGCTACGCGCTCGCTTGTAGTAATAAAGAAAAATTTTAAAAAATGTTCCCTTGGCAGGGTCCGAACTTGTAAATAGCCGCAATACTTGCCGCCGTCTCTACTCAACAGCCACAAGTTGGGTTATTTACTTGATTTATAATTCTGCGGTGGTAGCGGGGAGGGGGCAATAGGTATAAAATAAAAGATACTTGATATATATATATAAAGCAACATTTTAAGTTTGGTGACTCTAGCTCTTATTATTAACCTAATTTGCTCAAAAAAAAGGATGTCGTTATCGATTGCTTGGAAACGGAGTAAGTTTTCGATTATCGGAAACATCTTCGTAGGCACTAGGAGGACCTACAGCTAAAATTTCAAGTCTCTAGCTCTAATAGGTTCTGAGATCCATGCAGACAAACGGACATGGCTAGATCGACTCGGCTATTGATGCTGATCAAGAATATGTATACTTTATTGGGTCGGAGATAATTCCTACTGCCTGTTACATACATTTACATTTTACACAAAAACTTTATACCCTTTTTACCCATTTTAAATGGGTTCACTTATTAACATAATATATAATATTAATGGTTTTGGTGACCTTTCCATATTTAAAAATATTTGTTGGATGGCTCGAGGTCCGGGTTTGTAAAAATAAACATTGAAACAATTTTATTTAATTTATGTTTCCAATATATTTCGGTTGCACATCGGTAAACCGTCTTCAGGCTACTAACACCAAGATACAAAAACCAATTAACAATTAGATTACATTAAGATAAAACATTAATTTGAACATTTTACATACATTATCTTACACGTCTGCGCTTTTTGACGTGGAGATTGAAACTGAGGCTGTTTGGCTGTTTAAGAGATGTCTGTACAAGTGAGCGTAATTTTATGTATCTGTCATGTAGTTTCATTCAAGATGGGTCGTATTTCAAAAGACGAAAGAAATAAGATGAATATAACAACAGCGGTACCTCCGAGGATATACGGACTTCTAAATACATAAGGAAGGAACACCACTGAGACCGATATGTTCCTCCATCGATCTCCATCTTACGGGCTTTGCAAATACATAATAAAAATACTAAAAAATCTGACAATGGACTCTAGATACAACATTAAAAACGAGGTAGATTTCAAAGACAAAGTTAACAATTTCCATATAAGAGAAGAAGAAACATTAGTATCATTTGACGTAGTCTCCTTGTTTCCCAGCATACCGATGGAATTAACACTTGACACAATAAGACAAAAATGGACCGCACTACAAAAACACACCAGTATACCAAAACTACTATTTATGGACATAGTAATCTGCATTTAGGAAAACCGATATTTCAAATACGAGGACAAAATATACACACAACTTAAAGGAATGCCAATCGGATCACCTGCCTCCCCAGTAATCGCAGACATAATAATGGAGAAACTATTGGACAGCATTACAGATAAATTAATAATCAAACCAAGACTTTTGACTAAATATGTGGATGACCTTTTTGCCATAACAGAAAAAACAGAAATACACAAAATTATAAAAGCATTGAATTCCTTCCACAAACATATAAAATCCACTATGGAATTAGAAAATTACCGGAAATTGCCATTTTTGAACTCTTTAGTAAGTAGATAAGATAACACAATCAAAATCATGGTAATCGTGGTATAAGAAACCCAAAGCCTCCGGACGATTACTCAACTTCAATTCAAACCACTCAAAGAGTATGATAATCAATACAGCACTAGGCTGTATAAAAAAAAAAAGATTAACATATCGGGTACAACATACCACAAAGAAATTGAACTTTATTTAAAAGACGACAAATTGAAAAGAATAAGCCAAGAGAACCTGCCAAAATATACAAATCCCTAATATATGTACCGCGACTATCAGAACGGCTCACAAACTCAGAATGTTACAACAAAGAAGAAATAAAAGTAGCACACAAGCCTACGAACACATTGCAGAAGTTCTTCAACAAGATAAAATCAAAAGTTCCGATGTTTGACAAAAGCAACGTGCAAAACAAGTGCAATAATGTTTACATAGGTACAACCAAATCGAAACTAAAAACAAGGATCAGTCAACATAAATCGGACTTCAAATTAAGACATCAAAATAATATACAGAAAACAGCACTAATGACCCACTGCATGAGAAGCAATCACACGCCAAATTTTGAGGAAACAACAATCTTACAACAAGAACAACACAACAACAAACGACAGGTTAGAGGCTAATAATGTAATCTAATTGTTAATTGTTTTTTGTGTCTTGGTGTTAGTGCCCTGAAGACGGTTTGCCGATGTGCAACCGAAATATATTGGAAGCAAAAATTAAATAAAACCGTTTCAATGTTTGTTTTTATAAACCCGGACCTCGAGCCAGCCAAAAAATATTTTTAATATTGAAAGGTCGCCAAAACCATCAATATGTATAATATTTAATAAAAATAACTACACTAGGTTACGTTACTTATCAAAAGGAGGGAGATGTGGTATGCGCACATATCGAATGCTCGCTGTAGTCAAGTACAGTACAATACACATATACTGTAGCACTTTGTTGCAGTATTTACATAAATAACCAAGTGCAAGTGCGAGCGAAACATGATCACCCACTTATGCTCCATGTGTCATAAATCCAGCGTCAGCGATCCCTCGCTGAACGCCTAGTTATGTGCATGCATACATAGGTCAAGTGACTGATCACTTAAATGATTTTGTGACCACCGGAAATTAGTAAAAAAAATTTAAATCTTTAAATATACCATGTACAAAAAAAGTTCGATTTTAAATGTATAAAATTCATAATTTTATTGACTGATCATATTGAGCTTTTTTATTCAATTTATTTAATCTAGACGTGTGCCAATAATGAAATTTTTTTTTGCGCCCATGATCTGCCCATTCATACACATTTGTGTGTGTGTTTGTGTGTAGAGGTCGAAAATCAGAAATCCAAAAATCTTGTCAAATTTGCATCGGGGATAGGTAGGCAGGCAACCAACAGGCACACAAGCGCATAAATGCTTCCATTTATATACAAAATATGCAAGTGTGCATTTTTGCTTTTGCGGACACATACACACACAGACAGTTAAACGGTAAATAGATAAATTGAAAGAGCACTGAGAGTAAGCCAAAGCATTTCCTGTAGTGTAACTGAATAAAACAAGTAAGAGGTTCTAGTCGGGAGCTCCCGACTAGGGGATACCCTGAACCCTCATATTCCAACACCAAATGCAGCGCGCGCTTATAGATAGAGAGTAGCGGGGAGTTGGCGATAGGTATAAATTGAAAGATAATCGATATATATATACTTTTCTAGAAGCTACATGTCAAGTTTGGTAACTCTAGCTCTTATTATTTACCAAAATTGCTTAAAAAACAGGATATCGATATACATTTTTATCGATTACTTGGAAACGGGGCAAGCTATCGATTATCGGAAACAAACTCGATCTGCGCGGGCACTAGGAGCACCTACATCTAAAATTTCAAGTCTTTAGCTTTTATAGGTTCTGAGATCCTTGCGTTCATACATACGGACGGACGGACGGACGGACGGACGGACGGACAGACAGACGGACATGGCTAGATCGACTCGGCTATTAATGCTGATTAAGAATATATATACTTTATGGGGTCGGAGATGCTTCCTTCTGCCTGTTACATACATTTGGATTTTGCACAAAAACATAATACCCCTTTTACCCATTTTTAATGGGTTCAGGGTATAAAAATAAATAGTCAAAAAAATTCTTTCTCCCCATTGGAATTGAACTTGCGCCCCGCGACCAACTGCTTCCCGTGGCTTTTTACCTTGCAGCCATACCGAAAGTTGCTACTAATTGAAAAAAAAACTGAACTAAAATAGGACCACATATGTACATATATACATAGAGCATACGATGCAATCGCAATTGTAATTCTTTTTGTGTGTATTAGTGCACATGTATACAGAAACTCCAGCGCTTTGTGCCAGCTGCCGCTGACTCGTGGCCTGCCAATATTGTATGTATATGTATGTACATATATAACCACATGGTTTCTTTAATAACTTCTATGTATCTTAACCGATCTTGATGAAATTTTCTACAGTATATCTTATTGTACCATAGAATATTTGTGTATTCTCAAAAAGTCAATTTCATTTAAATTGTGGCTTAAATTGGTTGGCAATACAAGTTGGGTTATTAACTTGATTTATAGCTTTGGGGTGGTAGCGGGGAGGCGGCGATAGGTATAAAATGAAAGATACTCGATATATATATACTATTCTAGAAGCAACATGTCAAGTTTGGTGACTCTAGCTCTTATTATTTACCAAAATTGCTTAAAAAAAAGCGATTTCGATATACATTTTTATCGATTACTTGGAAACGGGGCAAGTTATCGTTTATCGGAAACAAATTCGATCTGCGCGGGCACTAGGAGCACCTACATCTGAAATTTCAAGTCTCTAGCTCTTATAGGTTCTGAGATCCTTGCGTTCATACATACGGACGGAGGACGGACGGACGGACGGACGGACGGACGGACGGACGGACGGACGGACGGACGGACAGACAGACGGACATGGCTAGATCGACTCGGCTATTGATGCTGATCAAGAATATATATACTTTATGGGGTCGGAGATGCTTTCTTCTGCCTGTTACATACATTTGCACTTTGCACAAATACAATATACCCTTTTTACCCATTTTCAATGGGTTCAGGGTATAAAAATGTGTTTTGGCTGGACTTATGCTTGCGCAGCTAGCGCAAATTGCAAAAATTTCTGTACACACACACACATTCATGCGCGTCTTCTATTAACAGCATTGCTTTTGCGATTGTATTATTTTCTCTGCTGCTATTTTAATCCGTTTTTTTTTCTCTATAGAAATTTATTTGCCGAAAACTAATATAGTAATTAAGATTACTTTTAATTTTAACTTAAATGTACTTTATTCTTTAGTAACACTTTCCTTATTTGCTGTAGGCTCTAATAACGTCACTGAGAAAATAGACAGTGAAAAACGACTGATGCTATTATAAATATGTTTGGCTTTTAGCATTTAATTTTTATATATTTATGTATTAAATAATAATGTAACATGGAGGTGGGAGCGTTATGGTTTGGGCCTGTATGTCGGCAGCCGGCGTTGGAAATCTTCAATTTATTGAGACGACAATGGACAAATCTCAATATCTTGAGATTTGGAAGAAAAATTTAATAGAAAGTGCGGAAAATCTGGGCATACGGGATGTGTTCAGATTTTACCAAGACAATGACCCGAAACATAACTGCCCACATGTTATGCAGCCACCGGCACAGTCGCCAGACATAAATATTATCGAACATTTGTGGTCCATTTTGAATTAAAAAATTCGTAAACGCAAAATATCTAATAAGTTAGATCTAAAAACTGCATTGGTTGAGGAATGGGTCTAGGTAGAGCTAGGTAGAGCTTTTATCTAGGTAGAGCTGCGCCTAACAAACCCAAACATCGCATACTCCTTAGGCATAATATAGTTTATATGTATGCTGTATTTATAAGAACTTAGAGTCTAAAATTACTAATTCAAAGCTTCTTATTTACGAGTAAGTTCTTGCCCGTTAATGGAATAGGATGAAATAATGCCATAAACACATTTGCTAAATGTGATGTGATAGCATTTAGCTAAGTTCAGTGGTAACTGGTTATGCCTACACCATTGGGAACATTACCGCTATCCGTAATTTTTTTGAAAAAACATTCACTTCGAATTTTCAGCAACCCTTAAAATCAGTTGTCTTCCCTGCTTAACATGAATTCGTAAATACATTTTGTCAAATAAGTACCCGGAAATTTGAAATAAAACACAAACAACTTATCAATCATCTAAATTTATTATATCCCCTTCAAAATAGGCCCCTTCTGAGGCAATACACTTCTTCCAACGAACAATCCAATCATCGAAACACTTTTTAAAGCTATTTTAAGGGATGGCCTTCAGTTCTCGTTGCGAATTAGTTTTGACGTCTTCAATGCTCTCAAAACGGATTCCACGAAGTGGTAATTTGAGTTTTGGAAACAGGAAAAAGTCACACGGGGCCATATCTGGAGAGTACGGTGGTTGTTCGATGTTATTTGTTGAATTTTTGTTCAAAAACTCGTTCACAATGATCGCTTTGTGCGCTGGTGCAATTCAGATCTTTTGGCACCAATCGCGCTGCGACTTTCCGCATACCCAAAACATCAACTAAAATATGACGAGCGGTCTCATGAGACATGTTCATTTCTTGGGCTATCTCTCGCAAACTATAATGACGATTTTCGAGCACCATTTCCTTTATTTTGTCGACGTTTTCTGCAGTTGAAGAGGTCGAAGACCGTCCTGAACGTGGCAAATCGTTAACTTCTTCTCGCCCCTCTTTGAACGATTTATTCCAATCGTAAACTTGAGTTTTCGACATGGTTGAATCACCAAATGTTTTTTCAACATTTCCAACGTTTAGGCTCAAGATATTTCGTTTAAAACACAAAATTTTACATTTAAATTTTAAATTTTTAAATTTTACTCTTTGTTCGATATTTTTATCCATAGTAAAAATCGCAACGCACACAAAAGGTTGACTTGTTCCTAACAACGCCGTAACCAAACTAAATGACACATAGCAATAAAAATTCACAGAATAGTGGCTGACAGTTGTGCCAACCTAGGAAAAACATTTTTTTTTAAATATTCTCAGAAGGAAAATTTAAAACGGTAATTTCCGGGTACTTATTTGACAGAATGTAATCAGTCAGTTACGACCAGCCTGCTTGAATTTACTTCCTTGAATAAAGGATGCTTACCTTTCTAGAATGTAGACCGATGTCATTTACACCTACTTCAGTAAGGCGTTTGACTGTGTGTACCTCGAACTTTTAGTTTAGGGTTCCCATCGTTTTTTTATGACCTGGACCCATTGAAAATGGGTATAATGTTTTTGTGGAAATGTATGTAACAGGCAGAAGAAAGCATTTTCGACCCCATAAAGTGTATATAATCTTGAGCAGCATCAACAGCCGAGTCGATCTAACCATGTCCGTCTGTCCATCCGTCCGTATGTATGAACGCAAAGATCTCAGATAAGATATTTTTGCGCTGCGATCGATCAGCGCCTTCTGAGCTTTACCAAGCGAATAGTTATTAATACAGTACGACCTCGCTCAACGCAACGGAAAATTGTATGTTTTAGTTACCATTTAGTTACCATTTTTCTTTTGTTCTCTTGTTCAATCGTCTCTGTAGAAAAATATAAATTGGGGAATCCCACGCATGATACATGTATGTAAGACTGGTTCCAACTGCACTGCTATTCTTCAGCCAATGGACCAAAATGTTATAAACTTAACAAAACTCCACTACAAACAAGTAAGAGGTTCTAGTCGGGAGCTCCCGACTAGGGGATACCCTGAACCCTCATATTCCAACACCAAATGCAGCGCGCGCTTATAGATAGAGAGTAGCGGGGAGTTGGCGATAGGTATAAATTGAAAGATAATCGATATATATATACTTTTCTAGAAGCTACATGTCAAGTTTGGTAACTCTAGCTCTTATTATTTACCAAAATTGCTTAAAAAACAGGATATCGATATACATTTTTATCGATTACTTGGAAACGGGGCAAGCTATCGATTATCGGAAACAAACTCGATCTGCGCGGGCACTAGGAGCACCTACATCTAAAATTCAAGTCTCTAGCTTTTATAGGTTCTGAGATCCTTGCGTTCATACATACGGACGGACGGACGGACGGACGGACGGACGGACAGACAGACGGACATGGCTAGATCGACTCGGCTATTAATGCTGATTAAGAATATATATACTTTATGGGGTCGGAGATGCTTCCTTCTGCCTGTTACATACATTTGGATTTTGCACAAAAACATAATACCCCTTTTACCCATTTTTAATGGGTTCAGGGTATAAAAATAAATAGTCAAAAAAATTCTTTCTCCCCATTGGAATTGAACTTGCGCCCCGCGACCAACTGCTTCCCGTGGCTTTTTACCTTGCAGCCATACCGAAAGTTGCTACTAATTGAAAAAAAACTAAACTAAAATAGGACCACATATGTACATATATACATAGAGCATACGATGCAATCGCAATTATAATTCTTTTTGTGTGTATTAGTGCACATGTATACAGAAACTCCAGCGCTTTGTGCCAGCTGCCGCTGACTCGTGGCCTGCCAATATTGTATGTATATGTATGTACATATATAACCACATGGTTTCTTTAATAACTTCTATGTATCTTAACCGATCTTGATGAAATTTTCTACAGTATATCTTATTGTACCATAGAATATTTGTGTATTCTCAAAAAGTCAATTTCATTTAAATTGTGGCTTAAATTGGTTGGCAGTACAAGTTGGGTTATTAACTTGATTTATAGCTTTGGGGTGGTAGCGGGGAGGCGGCGATAGGTATAAAATGAAAGATACTCGATATATATATACTATTCTAGAAGCAACATGTCAAGTTTGGTGACTCTAGCTCTTATTATTTACCAAAATTGCTTAAAAAAAGCGATTTCGATATACATTTTTATCGATTACTTGGAAACGGGGCAAGTTATCGTTTATCGGAAACAAATTCGATCTGCGCGGGCACTAGGAGCACCTACATCTGAAATTTCAAGTCTCTAGCTCTTATAGGTTCTGAGATCCTTGCGTTCATACATACGGACGGACGGACGGACGGACGGACGGACAGACAGACGGACATGGCTAGATCGACTCGGCTATTGATGCTGATCAAGAATATATATACTTTATGGGGTCGGAGATGCTTTCTTCTGCCTGTTACATACATTTGGATTTTGCTCAAAAACATAATACCCCTTTTACCCATTTTTAATGGGTTCAGGGTATAAAAATAAATAGTCAAAAAAATTCTTTCTCCCCATTGGAATTGAACTTGCGCCCCGCGACCAACTGCTTCCCGTGGCTTTTTACCTTGCAGCCATATTCCAACACCAAATGAAGCGCGCGCTTATAGATAGAGAGTAGCGGGGAGTTGGCGATAGGTATAAATTGAAAGATAATCGATATATATATACTTTTCTAGAATCTACATGTGAAGTTTGGTAACTCTAGCTCTTATTATTTACCAAAATTGCTTAAAAAACAGGATATCGATATACATTTTTATCGATTACTTGGAAACGGGGCAAGCTATCGATTATCGGAAACAAACTCGATCTGCGCGGGCACTAGGAGCACCTACATCTAAAATTCAAGTCTCTAGCTTTTATAGGTTCTGAGATCCTTGCGTTCATACATACGGACGGACGGACGGACGGACGGACGGACGGACGGACAGACAGACGGACATGGCTAGATCGACTCGGCTATTAATGCTGATTAAGAATATATATACTTTATGGGGTCGGAGATGCTTCCTTCTGCCTGTTACATACATTTGGATTTTGCACAAAAACATAATACCCCTTTTACCCATTTTTAATGGGTTCAGGGTATAAAAATAAATAGTCAAAAAAATTCTTTCTCCCCATTGGAATTGAACTTGCGCCCCGCGACCAACTGCTTCCCGTGGCTTTTTACCTTGACAGACAGACGGACATGGCTAGATCGACTCGGCTATTGATGCTGATCAAGAATATATATACTTTATGGGGTCGGAGATGCTTTCTTCTGCCTGTTACATACATTTGCACTTTGCACAAATACAATATACCCTTTTTACCCATTTTCAATGGGTTCAGGGTATAAAAAAACTGAACTAAAATAGGACCACATATGTACATATATACATAGAGCATACGATGCAATCGCAATTGTAATTCTTTTTGTGTGTATTAGTGCACATGTATACAGAAACTCCAGCGCTTTGTGCCAGCTGCCGCTGACTCGTGGCCTGCCAATATTGTATGTATATGTATGTACATATATAACCACATGGTTTCTTTAATAACTTCTATGTATCTTAACCGATCTTGATGAAATTTTCTACAGTATATCTTATTGTACCATAGAATATTTGTGTATTCTCAAAAAGTCAATTTCATTTAAATTGTGGCTTAAATTGGTTGGCAATACAAGTTGGGTTATTAACTTGATTTATAGCTTTGGGGTGGTAGCGGGGAGGCGGCGATAGGTATAAAATGAAAGATACTCGATATATATATACTATTCTAGAAGCAACATGTCAAGTTTGGTGACTCTAGCTCTTATTATTTACCAAAATTGCTTAAAAAAAGGGATTTCGATATACATTTTTATCGATTACTTGGAAACGGGGCAAGTTATCGTTTATCGGAAACAAACTCGATCTGCGCGGGCACTAGGAGCACCTACATCTAAAATTTCAAGTCTCTAGCTCTTATAGGTTCTGAGATCCTTGCGTTCATACATACGGACGGACGGACGGACGGACAGACAGACGGACATGGCTAGATCGACTCGGCTATTGATGCTGATCAAGAATATATATACTTTATGGGGTCGGAGATGCTTTCTTCTGCCTGTTACATACATTTGCACTTTCCACAAATACAATATACCCTTTTTACCCATTTTCAATGGGTTCAGGGTATAAAAATGAAGGCCGAAGTATGGAAAGCAGATCAAGGCATTTAACTTGTGCCATGCAGTTTATTTGGTTTCTAATGCATGGGGTAAAGTGTCATCTTATGCTATAATAAAGTGTTGGAATATGTTGGTTTTTTCTAATGATCAATGGACTGATGAAGATGATTTGCCGTTAAAATTTATAAAAGATGAACTACTTCATGAACAATCAATGATTGCAACTGTTTCCGATCAACTTCGTGAACTTACAGCCGAAAACTCAATTTCTAATAATGAAATAATTGACTGGATTTATGAAAACGTAAGCGACGACTCTTCAACTGCAGGCGAAGTGGATGAAATCGAAAGTGCAGACGAAAGCACCGTTGATATTGTTGTGGCTTCACCGAAAATTAAATTGCAAACTGTTATTAATGGTTTTAACACCTGCATTAAATGGGCTGAACAGACGGAACTCCCACTAAATGACATTTTGAAACTTCAAGATCTTCGCGAAACAGCTGTTCAGATAAGTATACATTGTAAAAAAGTACAGACCACAATTTGTCAATTTTTCTAAAAATAAATAAGGTAGAATGAAATCCTTGCCTTGAACACAGAACTATTCGATTTATTTTAATTTAAATGGTTAGCAAAGGCATCTCTTTTTGGATATAAGTCTCGTGGCCAACAGAAAATTTCCCTCGGTTTTTGCAACCACCTCAGTTTTGCAATTGGCCAAATTTTAATATATTATATACATATATATATTGTAGTTACTATTATGTAACTTATGTGATATTTACAAGGATGTCATTTACAATGATGGATGTTTAATTAATACGCCTCGAAGGTAGGTCGTCGGGGTGTAGCCTTCGAAGGCTCCTCACTCTGATGGGGTCAGCCAGGACTCTTGCGGCCTCGTTCGGGTGCTGCAGCAACTTGTCGGCGTATCGGCTGCTAAAGAAGTTTAATTGGTCTCCGACCTTTGTTAGGTGGGGATCGCGTTCGATGGCGTCGGTTGCCACGTACCATGGCAGGCCGGTAACCTTCCGTGCAGCCTTGGCTTGGACCACTCTTATGCGGCGCAGGTGGTGTGCTGACGTCGTGCCCCAAACTTGGACAGCATATGTCCAGATAGGCGTTATCATAGTTTTTACAAGCAGCGCCTTCGAGGAAACATGCAGCCTGCTTTGAGGCTTTAGTAGCCAGTCTACCTTTCGAAGCCTTCTCAAATATTTTGCTCTCGTTGCTGCAATGTGGTGGACGCCTAAGTAACAGAATGAGCTGGTGTACTAATAGTTCCTCCATCGTATCCCCTGGCAACTGTCTGGGCGAAGCGTAAAATTGACGCACGCCGACTTGACTCAGTTAATGGCAATGTTCCACTTGGCTGTCCAAGTTTCGACTTCCAGCAGCCAGTCCTGAACTGCATTTCTCGCAGCTTGCAGATATTCGTGCAAGCTAGGAAGGCGGTGTCATCTGCATACGTTGCTACCAGCAGTTTCGCGGGGCTGTAGAATAGTGCTTTCTCCTCGTGTCGGGAGCTCAGCTGTGTACAGGGTGTACAGCACCGGGCCGAGTTCACTGCCTTGTGGGGCACCTGCTTTGATGTCTTTGACATCTGATCTTTGGTCTCTGACGGCCACGTTGAAGATGCGTCCTGTCAGGAATGAGCTCAATATGCTAAAGTATGGCGCAGGAAGAAGGGCTTTGATTTTGCAGAGCAGGCCATCATGCCAGACCTTGTCAAACGCCTGTTTGACGTCGAGGAAAACTCCAACGCAGTATTTCTTCTTTTCATATGCCCATTAGTCGACTTAGAAGGAGCGATTTACCGGGTTTCGCAATCATGATGATTTTCGCTCGTTTCCACTTCTCGGGAAGTGACAAATGCCTTTGCGTGGGAGTGCCTTGGCCGCTCTGTTATCAATTTCATCGCATCTGGGGGTCTTCTTCAGCTCGAGCGCTTTCAGCTGTGCCCCGATTTCAGCAGGAGAGATGCTCCTTACTGGGAGTGATTCAGTCACTTTGCGGCACTGTGCGACATCAGCGAATTGGAATGTCATGAAGGTCTCCTCCAGGTGGATAGCAAACGCATTGGCCTTTTCCTCATCCGATCGGAACCAGTGGCCGGAATGATCCTTGATCGGGGTGGTCAAAATTGCTTACCTTTTAATACTTCTGGTGAGTTTCCACACTGAGAAGGTACTGTTGCCGTAGGGGTCAGTAGGGTTTTGTACAGCAGCACCTTGTTGCTCAGAGAAAGTTTGCTGTTTTCCTTAAGGAGCCAAGTCATATATTTAAGTTTTTGTTGTAAACTATGACATACTGTTGTTGTATGTTTGCTCCAAGTTAGCCTGCGATCGAGGTGGACTCCAAGGTAGCGGTGACCGTCTTTATGCTCGAGGAGTTCGGCTTGGAGAAACACTCCTAGCGACGTATCTATGCTGATCGCGAATGTGGAACATACCGATTTTTGCCTGTCGATGGCAATTTTCCACTTAGTTGCCCACGTCTCAAAATCGTGCTGGTATTCTTGCAGTTGGTCGGTGGCTTGGTATACACAGCTAGCTTTGGAGAGGATTTCTGTGTCGTCTGTAAATGTGGCGACGTTGAAGCTATCGTGATGCTCAAGTGTCGTCGGGTCTACCGTCGGCGTGTCGGCTATGTAAACGGTGTATAGCCACGGAGCAAGGACGCTGCCTTGGGGGTCTCCAGCTTGGATTTCCTCATCTCCTGAGAACGTGCCGTCGACTACTACAAAAAATGTTCTATTTTCGAGGAAGCTGTGTAATATATAAAACAGAGAGGGTGGAAGCATAGTTTTTAATTTGAACAGGAGTCCCTTGTGCCACACTCGGTCAAACACCTGTTTGATGTCAACGAATGCCGCGACGCAATACTCGAAGTTCTCGAAGCTATCAATGATGAACTCAATAACTCGGTGAAGCTGCTCCGGTGTCCCACGCCGAAATCCGAACTGATGACTTGGAATGATCCGCTTAACGCAATCCAGTTCCGACACTCTGGCCAATAATATTCTTTCGAATATTTTGGAGAGGGTCGGAAGCAGTCTTATTGGTCGAAAAAATTCGACTTGCGTGAGCGATTTTTTGGGTTTTGGGATCATGGCGATCAGAGCGCTTTCCCATTACCTTGGGAAGTGTGCGATTCGAAGCATCGTTTTAAAGATGAGTACAATAAAGAGTATGCCTTTGGTGGGGAGCATCTTAATTGTTCTGCTGTTCAATTCGTAAGATCCAGGAGCTGCAACAAAAGCAAGATACACAAGAAGGCTCCAAAAACTCGACTGGCTCTTATAACCGCAAAGCAAGCTCCACATTTCTACAAAGGCGCTGCTTATTGAACCGATGATAACGCCCATCTGGACATACGCCACCCAAGTTTGGGCCACGGCGTCAGCACACCACCTGCGCCGCATAAGAGTGGTTCAAGCCAAGGCTGCACGCAAGGTTGCCGGCCTACCATAGTACGTGACAACCGACGCCATCGAACGCGATCCCCACCTAACAAAGGTCGGAGACCAATTAAACTTCTTTAGCAGCCGATACGCCGACAAGCTGCTGCAACACCCGAACGCGGTCGCCAGGGTCTGGGCTGACCCCATTAGTGACAGGCACCTCCAAAGACTGCACCTCGACGACCTACCTTCGAGGCGTATTATTTAATCATATCCTATCCTATATCATATATACCTTCCCCATCACTGTAAAAAATGTCATTGCATATATTATATAAGTTACATAATAGTAACTATACATAGTCCCCTTAGTCATTCGCTTGGTAGAGATCAGAAGGCACTGATCGATTCCAGCGAAAAATAAAACATATTTAATCAAGTGATTTTGTTAGTTTATTGAATTTCTATATACTTCAAGGTATTCTGGGAGAAGCCATCTTAGGCAATAGAACAATCATTTGCGTATTGGTGTTGAGTTGCCTTTACACTTTTTTACTGTGATCCCATTGAAAATAGGTAAAGCAAATATATACCGTTTTTGTGCAAAAGTATGTAACATTCAGAAGGAAGCATCTTCGACCCCAAGAGGTATATATTTATTCTTGATCAGCATCTAAATCCGAGTAGATTTATCCATGTCAGTCTGTCTGTCCTTCCGTCTATCCGTCCGACTGTTCGAACTTATTTGTTCTGAATTCTCAGTGAGAGTTATCGTACTCATTGCTAAAGACAATTTGTCCAAAATCCGAGACAGTTTTATAATTTTGTAATTTTTTGCGTAAAGCGTAAGCGTACATAGTCAACATCTTATATTTCTCTCGGGATGAATGATTCTGATTAAGCCAACCTCTTTGCTAATTTTTTCCGATTAACTTACTCCTCCGTCTGTCTTTATAATAATTCTTATCCACATAGTATTTCTTCCTCTAGATCTAAACTTACTTCGAGTATTTCCCATTCCTCTCTCCTTTCTGCCATTAATTTTTAAAAATCTTCTTACTACATATACATACATACATACATATTATTAGTCTACTCAAGGAATGTAGTACTTAACTTCTTTCATTGCGAAAGGATTTTAGTCGATACCTTGAAACTTCTGTCTTTCAATCTTTTTGGAAAATATCTTTTATTATTCCTCTCCACAAGGAAGGTGGAAAGTCTGATATAAAAAATTACAGGGGTATTGCAAAAATGTGCGCTATCCCTAATTTATGTGAAACAAGTAAGAGGTTCTAGTCGGGAGCTCCCGACTAGGGGATACCCTGAACCCTCATATTCCAACACCAAATGCAGCTCGCGCTAAAAGATAGAGAGTAGCGGGGAGGTGGCGATAGGTATAAAATGAAAGATACTTGATATATATATACTTTTCTAGAAGCTACATGTCAAGTTTGGTGACTCTAGCTCTTATTATTTACAAAAATTGCTTAAAAAACAGGATTTCGATATACATTTTAATCGATTTCTTTGAAACGGAGTAAGTTATCGATTATCGGAAACAAACTCGATCTGCGCAGGCACTAGAAGCACCTACATCTAAAATTAAAAGTCTCAAGCTCTTATAGGTTCTAAAATACTTGCGTTCATACATACGGACGGACGTACGGACGGACAGACAGACGGACATGGCTAGATCGACTCGGCTAGTGATGCTGATCAAGAATATATATACTTTATGGGGTCGGAGATGCTTCCTTCTGCGTGTTACATACATTTGCATTTTGCACAAATACAATTTACCCTTTTTACCCATTTTCAATGGGTTCAGGGTATAAAAAGTAACAGGTCCGAGTCTGGAGCTCCCGACTAGGAGATATCCTGAGCCTTTTTATTCAATATCCAATACCAAATGCAGCTCGAGATACGCGATTTTTTGAAGTAATAAAGATAAATTAAAAATAAAAATAAAGTTACCTTGGCAGGGTTCGAACTCGCAACTGACCGCATTACTTGCTGCCGACTCTACTCAACTGCCACACCAGCCAACAAAAAAAAGTAATAAGTAATATTTTTGTGCAAATGTATTTAACAGGCAGTAGCGATGTTCGTCTGTCTGTCCATCTGTCCGTCTGTCCGTCCATCGGTCTGTCCGTATGTATGAATGCAAGGATCTCAGAACCTATTAGAGCTAGAGACTTGAAATTTTAGCTGTAGGTCCTCCTAGTGCCCGCGCAGATCGAGTTTGTTTCCGATAATCAATAACTTACTTTGTTTCCAAGCAATCGATAAACATCGACATCTACATCCTGTTTTTTTTAGCAAATTGTGTAAATAATAAGAGCTAGAGTCACCAAACTTGATATGAAGCTTCTAGAATAGTATATCAAGTATGTTTCATTTTATTCCTATCGTCACCTCCCCGCTACTACCTCATAGCTATAAGTCAAGTTAATATCCCAACTAGAATTGCCTACCAATTTAATTTACAATTTTAATGCAATTTACTTTTGAGAATACACAAATATTCTATGGTACAATAAGATATACTGTAGAAAATTTCACTAAGATCGGTTAAGTAAAACCCAAAAGTTATTGTTGGATTAAGCAGCAGCCACATCAAGTCAGCATAAGCAAAAATTCATGTAAACATAAGAAGAGGTTGTTATCTTAGCTCAGTGAAACAGCTGTTTGTTGTAAACAAGGTTGGCAAGCCTTTCTTGCACTTGTCGCAGCTGCTGTAAAATTGCATATTCTCTTTTATCTCTCCCACTTGTTCGTTGTTGATCGAGGCGAAGCGAAGAACTTTTTCTGAGCCACAGCCAAATAACTTTAAAAATTATACAAATTCGATAAAATAAACTGAATTATAACGTGTTGTTGTGAAAAGCCAAAATTTGACTTTATTTCTTGGCTAAAGTTTCAAAACAGTTGCTAAAAAACATTAGTAACTTAACATTTGCAGGCCCCGGCGAGATTTAACTTTCCAGTGCATATAAGCAAAATAAATCTATTGCAAAATTAAAATTATAATTAGGCAATTGCAAAACTCCTGTGTGAGCTGACAATTTACAGCTCCTAAATAATCGCAAATTCATAGACGCCGCTAGTTGACTTTCGCGCTCTTCCCTTTGTGCAGCTGCACAATTCGTCAAATTTTGTGTGCTCAGCTTTGGCCAACAGAACGCGCTTGCCCGAGCTGAAATTACCCACGTTTTCCGGTGGCTATACCGAATATTCGGATTCACGCTCATGTTCATGTTTGTCTGGCCCTTCGTTGGATTCGGTTCGATCGTTGGAGTTTTCTGGTGCGAATTATCGTGTGGCTCTGGATATTCTAAATAGAAGATTTAGTAGTAATAATTGTTTTCCAGGCACACATCAATGAGATTCTTGTGCTCAAGAGGGTAGATTCGGAGTCGGCTTCAAAACTGCGTGAGTTCTCGGACAAAGTCAATTCGCATATGCGTGCGTTTCAGACTTTGGGCAGCTTGGAGCAAATTTCAGGATGCATAATAGTGCACACGCTGCTTCAAAGGTTGGATACCCAGACTCAGACCAAATGGGAGGAGGCCGCAGGCATTGACAAAATCCCGACAGCCACTGAGTTCTTCACATTTCTGGAAAGACGTAGTCAAAGGCTGGAGAGCGTGCAACATGCCATGTCATCCCATATAACCAACTCTCAGGAGGGCAAATCCAACCATAACACTTACCACAGCAAAAGAGTGCTTGTAGCTGGGACTAGCCAAAATGGGTGCAGTTTTTGTGACGCATCTGGTCACGGGATCTACACATCTAGTAAATTCGGAAATTTGTCTCCATTCCTTCGGCATAAGGAAGTCAAGAAACTGGCCCTTTGTTATAACTGCCTAAGGAAGGGGCACCAAACTCGGTCTTGCAGTAGTAGTCCTTGTCGTACATGTGGAGGAAAGCATCATACCCTGCTGCATTTTGCTACTTCACCAGAAGCTAAAGCGTCGACACCATTACATCCATCGTCTGATTTGAGCGCCGCCACTTCAACACACGCTAACTCCACTACCTCTCTTGCTGTCCAAGGTCTTCAGTCTGGTGTTGTGCTATTGGCCACTGCAGAGGTAATGGTAAAGAATAGTTCTGGTTCCTTGGTTCCCTGTAGGGCCTTATTAGACTCAGGCTCTTAGTTGCAAATGGTCACATCCCGTTTCGCACAGAGACTTCAGTTAAGGAAAACTAGGTCGTCGACAGTTGTCACGGGTCTCGGAGACACAAGCGTCTCTACTGAAGGATCAGCTGTTAGGATTCACATGAAGTCACAAGACTCAGATTATTCAGCCACCTTTGATGCTCTTGTGACTCCAACAATTACCGATAGTCAGCCTAGCTTCATTATCGATACATCGGACTTGAAAATTCCCTCGAACATAAGATTGGCTGATCCTGCGTTCAACAAACCACAGCGAGTGGATCTTTTAATTGGAGCGAGCCTTTTCTATGAGCTTTTGTGTGTTTGGCAAATTGTGCTTCCGGCAGGACTTCCTCTTCTGCAAAAAACTTGTCTTGGCTGGTGGGATCGAGAGACCGGTGGGATCGAGAGACTGCGCAGTACCTAGTTGTTGGCTGCTGGCTTCACTCCTGAGAGCGAAGCTGGTCAGTTGGACTTTCGTCTGGATGAGTTGAATTGGCGTTTTTGGGAAGTTAGGAGCTTGGAAGAGCATATAGTAAAAACCACCAAAGAAGAGTTGGAATGCGAGCAGCACTTCAACAATAACTTCTCCCGCTTATAATCCGGCGAGTATTCAGTGCGGTTGCCTTTGAAGCGGAGTGTAGAGCATCAAGGAGAGTCTTATGGCCTGGCTTATCGTCGATTTCTCAGTCTTGATCGAAAATTGGGTCGGAATTCGCATCTAAAGGAGCAATACTCGGCATTATTAAAGAGTTTCTGGATCTGAATCACATGTCGCGAGTTAGTCCAGAGTTGAGTGGCTGGTGTAAATACTTCCTCCCACATCATTGCGTCTTGAAGGAAGGCAGCACCAACACCAAGTTGCGTGTTGTGTTCGATGGCTCAGCGACTACTGATTCTGGACATTTTCTTAATGATGTACTGATGGCCTAAGCTGTTTCACATTCTGATTCGCTTCCGCGCATATCCTGTTGCTCTGACAGCTGACATTTGCAATATGTATCGCTGTGTCCGAGTGACTTCTACTGATAGTTACTTCCAGTGAATCCTGTAGAGGGACTCGTCTCAGAAGAACATCGAAATCTTTAAATCAGCATCATTTAAGCACGTGCGCGCAATGCACCAGTTAGCGATTGATGAGCGTGATGCATTCCCAATTGGATCGGATGCCATCAAGCAGGAGTTCTACGTTGATGCGAGAGAAAATTCTTCAGATGGCCGGGATATTGTCTCGTGGAAACTTCAAGCTTCCAAAGTGGTGTTCCAGTCACCAAGAAGCTCTCGATGGAATAGCTTATGAAGAAAGGAAACAGTACTTAAAGCTCGATGATGGAAGCGATGTCACCAAGGCCCTTGGTCTTAACTGGGATCCAGCGAGCGACCAGTTGCCATTTTTATTTTCTGTTCTTGCTTCTACAGTTATACCCTGCAGGCGCTCAGTTCCGTCTATTGTTGTCCGTTTTTATGATCCGCTTGGACTTTTGGGACCAGTCATAACTAAAGCAAAGATCTTTCTTCAACAACTTTGTAAGGACAAATTAACTTGGGATGAAGGCTTGCCGAATGCACGGGATACGACCTGGAGGGAGCTATGCAGCTGATGTTGAAATACATGGATATTGCGATGCCAGTGTGGATGTCTGTGGAGCCTGCATCTACGTGGTGGCCAGAAGTCCTCAAGCCACAAGTCGTATCCTTTGCTCCAAGTCTCGAGTCGTGCCATTAAAAACAGTGACGGTCCCAAAACTGGAATTACGTGGAGCGAAGCTGCTGGCTAATCTAATTCATGAAGTCAAGCGCACAGGCATCTTTGTCAGCCAGTTTTATTGCTGCTGCGATTCGTCCATTGTCATATCCTGGATAAGAGATAAGCCCTTCAAATTTAATGATTTCGTGGCAAATCGTGTAGCTGATCTGGAGACCACGGCTAGAGTCATACGGAGAGCCGTAAACAAGCTGTGTCTGCTGCCCCTTTAGGATTCTGTCGAAAGTCAGGCTTCCAACGGGGAGTATGTTAGATTAAGCAGCAGCCGCATCAAATGTGCATAAGCAAACATTCATGTAAACATAAGAAGAGGTTGTTGTAATAATATTGCTTGTTCGATACTAAACAAGTATAGTTCGTCACTAGGTGTCGCTGCTAGTCGATGAACTATTCATGTAGTTATAAGGAACACACCCATCAATGCAAATCACTAGATATATCGAGTTGACAGTTGAGCGTCAACCATCACCAAGACAAGATGATTTACACAAACAATAAACTACGCAATATCATTAAACTTAAATAATTAAAGTCTTTTAATTATAATAATATAATAATTATTACATGGTGTCAGAAGTAAAATTTTAAAATACGATAAGGAAAACGAATTGTGTTCGGTACCGAACAAAGGAAACAACGGTGACGTCACGCTGTGAAATAGGGTGCAAGATTGCAAATTGTGGTGAAAAAGCTAAAAAAAATAATTGGAAAGCCATCGGCCTTTGGGAGCATAATAGTCTGAAAAGTTGATATGACTAGCAGGTCATCATCGGGAAAACATTCATCGTAAAAAATCTGGAGTATTTTTTTTGAAAAACAGCCAGTTAAAGGAAAATTATGTCAAACGATCGGTTACCAAAAGAATTGGATTGCACAAACGTGGCAAAGGAGTGGCGACCATGGAAAAATGAATTTTTGATGTACATGCAATCAACAGACAAAGACGAAGGAACTGAATCGAAAATAATTGAAACGTTTTCGTGGTTAGTTGGCCGACAGGCTCGTGAAATCTACAACACATTGTTTCTGAATGATGGAACAGTAAACGGAATTCTTAAACAGGAAAATGTTGTGGTACCGGCTGGGAAAGAAAATGCTGAACCAAATGAAAACGCTGCTATCGCAGTAGCCAATCGAAGAACATTGGATGATGTTTTGAAAGCAATCGAGGAATATTGCATGCCGCGAAAGAATATAACAATGGAATCGTTAAAATGTAACAATATTGTGCAAAAGGAGAAGCAACCGTTTGTTGAATTTGAAACAGAACGAAAGCAGATTAAATTCTGTGAATACAAGTGTTATGGAGCATCGTATAACGAGCGAATGTTAAAAGATCGTATCATGATTGGTGTGTATGAAAAAAAATTGCAATTGAAATTGTTGGATGGCAAGGATGAGCCATTGCAAAAGGTTATTGAAATGTGCAAAACATATGAAGCGGCTAAGAAAAATACGGTGTTGTTGAACACCAATAGTCAACCGAGTGTCAACAGTGTTGCGGAACATCAGCTAAGTGATACAATTAATGCAGTAACACGACGTTGTTTCAATTGTGGTAATGATTACTCGGAAAATCATTTAGAAACATGCAAAACCAAGAATATCAATTGCCGATCATGTGGACGCGAAGGCCATTTCCAGTGGTTTTGCAAATCAAAAGGAAAGCAAGGGAACGAAAACGGAAAGCTACGGGGGAAATCGTAAATTGCCAGATAATAACAACAATGGAAGAAAACAACACTCACTCAACTGGGAGGGTTCAGGTAATTCTATACAAATCATTGATGGAAGTGTGAATAGGGTTATTAAAGTAGATCGTTTTTATCGAATAAATTCAAGCAACGTTGGTAATCATAAGAAGCGATGGTAAAAGGAATATCAGATAGCAAATGAAGTGGTTAGGTTTAAGCTTGATACTGGATCTGATGTGGACTGCATTCCGGCCAAAATAGTTAAAAATTTGAAAACAAAATTAGAAAACAAAAATAATAATTATTCTGTCTATGATTATAACGGGAACAAAGTAAATGTGCTTGGAACAGTTAAATTAAATTGCGTTGATCGAATGTCAAAAATGGAACAGTCTTCTCACATTATTGTTGACGATGACATATGTGAACCAATACTGGGTCTTAAGTCATGTGAACGATTTGGATTGGTTACCCAACTGACTGGGTCAATAATTTGCAAATTGTCGAAAATCCGAACTCAGATGAACTTTGAATTTGTTTAGATTCAAAACCACTTAATGAATGTATCAAACGAGAACATTTTTTGATCCCGACGATTGATGGTTTAACATCAGGTCTAGCAAATAAGCGTGTATTTTCAGTTCTCGATTTAAAAAGCGGCTATTATCAAATGGAATTGGACGAATCCAGCTCCGATTTAAAAACGATTATGACTCCATTTGGTAGGCTTAAACTTAATTTAGACTTAATTTCGTACCTGAGTTGTTTCAACGTGAAATGACCAGAATGTTTGGAGACATTGATGGGGTCATAATTTATTTCGATGATATGGGTATTTGCGCGGAGAACGAAAAAGAACACGATTGTATAATGGATAAAGTAATTGAACGAGCGCGAAGAAATAATATTAAATTTAATCCGGATAAAATCCAATATCGTCAGCGCGAAATATTTTACCGGAAGAGAAAATCAAGGCGGATCTAAATATCGCAACGCAATTTTAAAAATGAAAAAACCTGAAAGTAAAGCGGACGTTTTATGATTTTTGGGTATCCTATCGCCACCTCCCCGCTACTACCTCATAGCTATAAATAAAGTTAATGACACAGCTTGTATTGCCCAGCAATTTATTCTACAATTTTATTGCAAATAACTTTTTGAGAATACACAAATATTCTATGGTAAAATAAGATATACTGTAGAAAATTTCATTAAGATCGGTTTTTATTTTGTTTTTCGGTGTTTTGACTACGCACGTGTTTGCAGCTAGCGCAGTTCCAAGAATTTCTTTATATACATACATATGTACACATACACATTCATGCGCGTCTGTTTCGAATTATATCAACAGCATTCCCATTGTTTTCTGTCTTGCTATTTTACTTCGTTTTTTTTTTCTCAGTTAGAGTCAATTATTGGCGTGGATGTTGAGTTGGGGCGGTGGTAAGTGGTGTGGTCTGTCGCGAGTTCGAGCGCTAACGAGGAAACTATTATTATTATGTTTTTGCTGGTGTGGCTGTTGAGTAGGGACGGCGGCAAGTAGTGTGGTTAGTTGCGAGTTCGAACCCTGCCAAAGAAACCTTTTTTTTTTATACCCAGAACCCTTTGAAAATGGGTAATAAGGGTATATTGTATTTGTGCAAAATGTAAATGTATGTAACAGGCAGAAGAAAGCATCTCCGACCCCATAAAGTATATATATTCTTGATCAGCATCAATAGCCGAGTCGATCTAGCCGTGGCCATCTGTCTATCCGTCTGTCCGTCCGTCCGTCCGTCCGTCCGTCCGCTGTCCGTATGTATGAACACAAGGGTCTCAGAACCAAAAAGAGCTAGAGACTTTAAATCGATAAAAATGTATATCGAAATCCCGTTTTTAAGCAATTTTGGTAAATAATAAGGGTCACCAAACTTGACATGTAGCTTCTAGAATAGTTTATATACTTGCCTTTGAGGCTTCGTACGACATGCCTGCCGACTGACTGTTCGTTCTCCAAAGTAAAGCGGACGTTTTAAGATTTTTGGGTATTCTAAAATATTTGGCAAAATTTATTCCAAATTTGTCAAGCAATCGGCAGCATTGCGTAATTTAACTCGAAATAATGTGGAATTTGAATGGACGGAAAATCATGGAAAATCATGCTTAGTATCGTAACATCTGAACCGGTATTGGCTATTCATGATCCAAAGTTGCCTGTCATTGTGCTAACGGATGCATCAAAGGATGGGGTGTGTAATTGTTCAAAACAGACACCCAGTAGCATATGCGTCTCGAACATTGAGTAAGAGTGAACAATAGTAGGCTCAGATCGAAAAGGAATTGTTGGCTATTGTTTTCGCATGTCGACGATTTAATTATTTTTTGTATGGACGTGAATTTACCGTAGAAAGTGATCACAAGCTGCTGGAAACATTAGTCAGGCGTGGTATCGATGATGTGACAATACAACTTCAGCGAATGTTTATGTCACTTTTGAGATATCCATAGATGACTGTTGTGTACAAACCGGGAAAAGAAATGCTTGTGGCTGACTGCCTTTCACGGGTCCAATTATCGGAATGTCATGAGGACACGGATTTAACGGGAATAATTCATTCGGTCACTAAATCGGCGTGTTTATAGAAACAAAATTATGATTTATACCGTTCTACCATTGAACGTGATGAAATTTTTTTTGAAAATTTTTCGATATGTAGAGAACGGTTGGCCAAATTATCACCTACTGGACAATCTGAGCCAAGTTTTTCATGGGGTAAAAAACGAACTGCACTTTGAGAATGGCTTACTTTTTCTTGATCGTCGACTCGTAATTCCATCAGAATTACAGAAAAATATATGTAAGTGGTTACATGCACGTGCTTTATTATTGGCCTAACATGAACGGTCAGATAAAGGAGATCGTTAAATCGTGTGACATTTGTGAAAAATTCACACATAACAATCAAAAATAAAAGCTAGTTCAACAAGAGCCACCTAAATATCCGTTCTGATAGTGTCTGCTAACTTGTTTGAATATGCAGGACAGGACTTCATGTCAGTTATTGATGTAAGAGGTTCTAGTCGGGAGCTCCCGACTAGGGGATACCCTGAACCCTCTTATTCCATCACCAAATGCACCGCGCGCTTATAGATAGAGAGTAACGGGAAGTTGGCGATAGGTATAAAATGAAAGATAATCGATATATATATACTATTCTAGAAGCTACATTCAAGTTTAGTGACTCTAGCTCTTATTATTTACCAAAATTGCTTAAAAAACAGGATTTCGATATACCTTTTTATCGATTACTTGGAAACGGGGCAAGTTATCGTTTATCGGAAACAAACTCGATCTGCGCGGGCACTAGGAGCACCTACATCTAAAATTGCAAGTCTCTAGCTCTTATAGGTTCTGAGATCCTTGCGTTCATACATACGGACGGACGAACGGACGGACGGACAGACAGACGGACATGGCTAAATCGACTCGGCTATTGATGCTGATCAAGAATATATATACTTTATGGGGTCGGAGATGCTTCCTTCTGCCTGTTACATACATTTGCACTTTCCACAAATACAATATACCCTTTTTACCCATTTTCAATGGGTTCAGGGTATAATAAAAAAGCAAAAATATTATTATGACCGGAATGTAAGAACACTACCAGTGTGGAAAAGAATGGAACAATTTCGAAAACTATTTTAGACGCAACCGACGGTTCATTGCCAAGACTAAGAATAATGAAGTGAATGGGGGAGAAGTAATATTTGAAGAAATGATGAAATTTTTTTTCAAATTGATAATTTGAAACCGATTGAAAAAGTACCTTCACTTGGGCGTAACCGACAAGATAACGTCAACAATGGCAGCGAACCAATTATGTGTAATGTGGATGAACCAGGTCTACCAGTGTTGGGCGATGGTAATGTATCATCAGATGAATATCAAACTGCTGGCAGTTCGGATTCAGAAGCAGAGTCGGGAAGCGATCAAGAGACGCCCCAACCAGTGTTAGTTAATGAACCAGATGTTAGGAGAACTCGTAGTGGCCGCAGTAGTCGTCCACCTCAACGATATGGTTGGAATTAATTTATTGAAAGAGCCATGACTTATTATAACTTAGTCACATAAAACATTAATGTAAACCTCAATATCATTTAAAAGAAAAAAGCGTGTAATAATATTGCTTGTTCGATACTAAACAAGTAAAGTTCGTCACTAGGTGTCGCTGCTAATCGATGAACTATTCATGTAGTTATAAGGAACACAACCATCAATGCAAGTCACTAGATATATCGAGTTGACAGTTGAGCGTCAACCATCACCAAGACAAGATGATTTACACAGACAATAAACTACGCAATATCATTCAACTTAAACAATTAAAGTCTTTTAATTATAATAATTCAATAATTATTACAGTTGTTATGAAGCAGCAGTTTGTTGTAAACAAGGTTGGCAAGCCTTTCTTGCACTTGTCGCAGCTGCTATAAAATTGAATATTCTCTTTTATCTCTCCCGCTTGTTCGTTGAGCCACTTGTCTGAGCCACAGCCAAATAACTTTAAAAATTATACAAATTCGCTAAAATAAAAAAATTATAACGTGCTGTTGTGAAAAGCCAAAATTTTACTTTATTTCTTTGCTAAAGTTTTAAAACAGTTGCTAAAAAACATTAATAACTCAACAGTTATGTACTGAGCAATAGGATAGGGCAGCTAGCGCAAATTCCTAGAATTTCTGCATACATGTACATACACACATTGATGCGCGCCTGCTTCGAATTCTATCAACGGCATTGTAGGTGCGATTGTATTGTTTTCTGTGGTGCTATTTAATTCGCTTTTTTCTCAGTGAAACTTAATTATTGGTGTGGCTGTTGAGTTGAGGCGGTGGCATGTGGTGTGGTCTGTCGCTAGTTCGAGCCCTGACTAGGAAACTATTTTTTTTTTTTTTTGTGGCTGCTGTGACTGTTGAGTGAAGACTGCGGCAAGTAGTGCGTTTAGTTTCGAGTTCGAGCCCAGTCAAGGGAACTTTTCTTTTTTTAATTTATCTTTATAACTACAAACGAGCGCGTAGCGCAAGCTGCATTTAATAAGAGGGTTCGGGATCCCCTAGTCGGGATAAGAGGGTTCGGGATATCCCCTAGTCGGGATATCCCCTAGTCAGGCGCTCCCGACTAGAACCTCTTACTTGTTTTGATATGACTTCGGCGATTGTTTTTCCATCGCTTATCAAGTTTCTTGCATGGCCTTTAAGTTTAGTCTTTATCAGAATAATTGCTGTCACTTTATGATCGCCTTGAAGTGAATCTAATAGATTCAATGTGTCTATGAAGCTCTGCAAATTTTCCGCTTTGCCGATGCTGTTTTCCATTGTAATTGCTTTGTGTTCAAATACACTTGGATTTGTATCTGAATCAAAATTTTCTGAAAATTCGGCTAAAGTAATAATAATTTCCTTGGTTTTACTTTAAGTTAATTTGGAGCGGTTGTGTTGCCTTTCCATACTTATGTTTAATAATGGAAAAATTCATTATCTACTGTTTTCTACGGGATTATTTATGAGAGATCAAAAAGAAATTATCGGTTATATTTTTTATACCCTGAACCCATTGAAAATGGGTAAAAAGGATATAATGTATTTGTGCAAATGTATGTAACAGGCAGAAGGAAGCATCTCCGACCCCCCCTGTCCGTTCGCCCGTATGTATGAACGCAAAGATCTTAGAACCTATAAGAGCTAGAGACTTGATATTTCAGCTGGAGGTCCTCCTAGTCCATGAACACATCGAGTTTGTTTCCGGTATTCGATAACCTGCCCGTTTCCAAGCAATCGATAAAAACCGATATCGAAATCCTGTTTTTTAAACAAATTGTGTAAATAATAAGAGCTAGAGTCACCAGAAGTGATATGTTTACTCTAGAATAGTATATATATATGAAGTATATTTTATTTTATACCTATCGCCACCTCCCCGCTACTACCTCATAGTTATAAATAAAGTTAATGACACAGCTTGTATTGCCCAGCAATTTATTCTACAATTTTATTGCAAATAACTTTTTGAGAATACACAAATATTCTATGGTAAAATAAGATATACTGTAGAAAATTTCATTAAGATCGGTTTTTATTTTGTTTTTCGGTGTTTTGACTACGCACGTGTTTGCAGCTAGCGCAGTTCCAAGAATTTCTTTATATACATACATACATATGTACACACACACATTCATGCGCATCTGCTTCGAATTATATCAACAGCATTCCCATTGTTTTCTGTCTTGCTATTTTATATATATGTATTGGTATATGTATATGTATATGTATATGTATATGTATATGTATATGTATATGTATATGTATATGTATATGTATATGTATATGTATATGTATATGTATATGTATATGTATATGTATATGTATATGTATATGTATATGTATATGTATATGTATATGTATTGGTATATGTATATGTATATGTATATGTATATGTATATGTATATGTATATGTATATGTATTGGTATATGTATATGTGTATATGTATATGTATATGTATATGTATATGTATATGTATATGTATATGTATATGTATATGTATATGTATATGTATATGTATATGTATATGTATATGTATATGTATATGTATATGTATATGTATATGTATTGGTATATGTATATGTATATGTATATGTATATGTATATGTATATGTATATGTATATGTATATGTATTGGTATATGTATATGTATATGTATATGTATATGTATATGTATATGTATATGTTGTAATGGAGGCGAGGTTCGGGTTCAGTTTTTTGCCTTTCGTTTGGCCATCTACCAAAATAGAACGAACGGCCGTGGCTGTTGCCTAACCGGGTGCATAGGGATTGGAGGTTCGCACTTCTTGCTAATGCTCGGACAATAGCTCGTCGGACTGGTCGGGGTTTTTTTTCCTTTCCCTTCTGCACTTACCATAAACACATAGTTTAAGTGCGATCAAAAATAAAAAAAAAATAAATTTATTGATTTAAGTAAACATATTAAACAAAAAAAAAAAAGAAGAAAACCGGATACTAGTATGGGTACCATTTATGTGTTCCGACCGAACATCCAAATTCAAACTATTCAATTTCGCGTAAGTGAGAGAACTAAGGTGTTGATCGTCTCTCTTTCTCTTTACCCTCCCTACCTTGACAAGCAATACAAAAAAATGGAATGTGGATGCTTGTCCCTATTTCAGGTTCTTAAACCATCACTATAAATTGCAAGCAGCTAACATGGGTACTTGACAGATAAAAAAAAAAATTTAAGGAATTAGGATATCATATCAAATATGCTAATATAATTCATTTATTCACGCATTGTGCATTTTTTTTTTTGTTTGGGCATGAGGCCAATTAATAGAAAGGTAGGTATAACTCGATTTACAAAATATATATATACAGTTTCCAAAAAAAAAACTTAAATCCAAAGTTAATATGATGAATATGCAATAACTAGTTTAAATCCCATAAAGAAATTAAGTGGAAGAAGAAATTCACCAACATTATCTTGAGACTTGACGGATAGTAATTAATTTACCGTCTTGCTAAATTAAGCTGCATTTAAATGTTCATATGTGTATATAAGTACATATATCTATAAGCGTTGTTTTAAACTCTTACTCACGCGATATCCTTCGAAGCAGACGTTGGGCCCAATGTATACGACGATTATGATCGCTGTTGCTAAATATTACAAAAGAAATTTATAAGTATATAAACACATGTATATATATATATATGAGCAGCGGTGAAGGTCGGTGGTGTGGGAATTTCCTCTCGCTTTAACTTATTTAGGCATATTCATTGCATATTTTTACAACAATTAATAAAAAGAAAAATTAAAGAAAAAAAATTAAACTAAGGATCTATTAGACGTACATCTTGGCAACGTTAAATAATTATTGGAATTATATAGCAATGGCTTCTAAGCAAGCGAAAGGGTACACCAATAGTAATACAGCCTCAGCTCCTTTGTTACTCTCTGTAGGTTACGCTATATGCTTAGTGCATGCGGCCCCGATGGTGCTGCATAAATAGTAAGCGTTTCACCCGCTGGACGCCGTTTTCCGAGGCTATGCCAGATATTGTTCTTCGCAAGACAGCGGCTGATAAGTAAAATAGCAACAAAATTGGTCCTACTGGGTTGCTAAGTGCGACACGTGCTCTTGGTGTTGCCTTTGTCTGGTCCGATCTCCCCCTCTGTTAGCGCCGACTAGTACGTCTAAATATTCCCGCTGCTCTTTGTTAGCAAGCTACTGACGAGTGGAACGGCTCTAGTCAACTGAGCAGGTACGGAAACTGTGGAAGCCTTATTTAGTTCCAAGTCTCAACACTAGCACATATAAATACCTTTTCTTTAAGGGTCACCCCGAATCACACGTAGGTTAGTGTGTCGAGTTGTTGTGAAGGTTTTTGGTTTCTATTAGCGTACCAAAAGAACACTTCCAAACTTCGACGTCTTTGCAAAAATTATTTGCAAAGAAAGAAAATGTTATGAACTTAACTCGCCCACGCTTCAAATATAAATGACATGCTGAGCTGTACTTTTAACCTTTACTACTTCCCAAAGACAAAAAAATAAGGAAGCTTTCAAAAGCTCTACATCACGCGATTATATTTTAAAACGGTACTATGGCCTGATCTTATCACCTTTTTTTTCCTCTCTATTCGCCCTATTCGGTTGCGCATGCCCTCAGCTGTGCAATAAACGAAGAATTGGCTTCCAGTGCGGTCGGTAAAGCAGTAACCAAACTAGAGCAGCTGATCAACAAGCAGATTCGTTTAGGGATTGCAAAGCAGCCACTACACCACAGTTTATGCAGCGCTACTTGCTAGCGGGACATAAACTGAAATAACTATAATAAAGAACTTGTTACTAGTTTGTATATCTTTGAGATGAAAAGTACCGATGCATTTACCTGTTTCATTAGCTAGTTGATAGTAGGCTGGGCTGATTTTTTGTACAACAACCGCGGGAATGAAAACTGGTGCAAGCTTAGAACTAAACTTCTTTTACGCGTTACTCTGACAAAAATTGCGTGCGAAGACTTTCGTACCAGCAGTAAGACTTATGTTTCGGCTGCGCAGATTATATATCTTAGCATTTCTATTATGTGACTGAGCTACATTGTCTTTAGCTATCTGACGGATTACTTGTAAAGCTGTGGGCCTCTCAATAGCGGTGTCTTCGGACAAGAGGTTAAGCCGCTTTAGCAAGTCATAGTCTTTACCGTTTAACATCATATTCTGTCCAAACGCTAAAAAATATGGAGAGTACCCTGTACTTTGGTGAACGCTGGCTCTCAAGGCTGCACAAATGGCGTACAGCTTTTTATCCCAATTTGAATGATCTTTTCCGATATAGGCTCTAATAGCCGCTAACACTGATCTATTTACTCGCTCACTCGCATTACTTTGTGGCGAGTATATTGCCGTTCGAATGTGGATGATTCCATAGCGGGTAAGAAAAGCTTTAAAGACACTAGAAATGAACTGAGAGCCATTGTCGGTCAGAATAGTTTCTGGAACGCCGAAAGTGCAAAACAGTGTGTTTTCTAGATAGTCGATAATTTTGTTGGTAGTAAACGCGCGAAGAGGCCACATAAAATGAAATTTAGTATTATGGTCTACAACCATCAGGAGACCTATATTGCCGTTCTTTGACCGGGGATATGGCCCTAGAAGATCCATGTAGAGCTTCTGAAATGGCCGTTCTGACGTCATAGGCTTGCCCATTGGAGGTCTCAACACTACATTGGGGCTTTTCGTTTGCCGACAAACCTTACAATTGACTATATATTCATGAATTTGGGCCGACATTTTTGGCCAAAACAAGTATCTCTTGAGTTTCTCTATTGTTTTCCCGATGCCACTGTGTGCAGCGTTAGGGGGATTGTGGGCTCTCTCTATCACTTGTAGGGTGAGAGACGAAGGTATCCAGAGTTTCCAGGATTGTTTCTCCTGAATGCTATATCCCGTCGCTGGCTCAGTACGTTTATATATAAAACCGTCGATTATCTGTAAATCTGGTAATCTGGATTGGTTAGAAGAGATATTATCTATCAGATCCAGATAGTTTGGCGATTTGAATTCAGGTGAAGACAGGTCAACTATGGGACCATGCTCCTCGAATTCCGCAAGCTCTGTCTCATTTTGACGCGATAGCGCATCAGCGACAACATTTTGTGTACCGCTACGATGCGAGACTTTAAACTTGAAACCCTGTAATTTTATCACCCATCTACCTTGACGTCCTCTGAGATCCTTCTGTCTCATGAGCCATTGCAAGGAAGCATGATCAGTTATTACTTCGAAGTCCTGTCCTTCTATATACGCTCTAAATTTAAAAATACCTCTTATTACGGCTAAGCATTCCAGATCGGTCACACTATAATTCCGTTGGGCCTTTGACAGTTTCTCTGACATGTATGCTATTGGAGCCTCCTCTTCCTGTTCATTTAGTTGAGCTAGAACGCACCCTAAACCAGTTGTGCTAGCATCGCAAACTAATCTAAAAGGTTTTGAGAAGTCGGGTGTAGCCAATACAGGTGCAGAAGTTAAAAGTGTTTTCAAGTCGTTGAAAGCGGAATCAGCATCAGTGTTCCATTTCAATACTTTCGATTTCTTTAGCAACTCTGTAAGCGGAAAGCTAACTGTTGCATAATGATTAACGAAACGTCTGTACCATCCAGCGAGTCCAAGAAAACGTCTCAGCTGTTTTACACTTTTTGGTACAGGGAATTCGTTAATAGCTTGTATTTTGCTGGGGTCCGTCTTTAGTTGACCATATCCAATTATAAAACCTAAATATTTAATTTCCCGCATACAAAATTTTGATTTTGCGATGTTGATTGTCAAGTTCGCTTTACGCAAGTGCAACGCTACTTCCTGCAAAAGCAACATATGAGAATCGAAGTCCTCTGAAAGCAGAAGTAAATCGTCTAAGTAGACAACTTTTTCTTGATCATCGACTCGTAATTCCATCAGAATTACAGAAAAAAATATGTAAGTGGTTACATGCACGTGCTTTATTATTGGCCTAACATGAACGGTCAGATAAAGGAGATCGTTAAATCGTGTGACATTTGTGAAAAATTCACACATAACAATCAAAAAGAAAAGCTAGTTCAACAAGAGCCACCTAAATATCCGTTCTGATAGTGTCTGCTAACTTGTTTGAATATGCAGGACAGGACTTCATGTCAGTTATTGATGCATACTCAGGATTTTTAATTGTGGAACATGTAAACAAAACAAGTAAGAGGTTCTAGTCGGGAGCTCCCGACTAGGGGATACCCTGAACCCTCTTATTCCATCACCAAATGCACCGCGCGCTTATAGATAGAGAGTAACGGGAAGTTGGCGATAGGTATAAAATGAAAGATAATCGATATATATATACTATTCTAGAAGCTACATTCAAGTTTAGTGACTCTAGCTCTTATTATTTACCAAAATTGCCTAAAAAACAGGATTTCGATATACCTTTTTATCGATTACTTGGAAACGGGGCAAGTTATCGTTTATCGGAAACAAACTCGATCTGCGCGGGCACTAAGAGCACCTACATCTAAAATTGCAAGTCTCTAGCTCTTATAGGTTCTGAGATCCTTGCGTTCATACATACGGACGGACGAACGGACGGACGGACAGACAGACGGACATGGCTAAATCGACTCGGCTATTGATGCTGATCAAGAATATATATACTTTATGGGGTCGGAGATGCTTCCTTCTGCCTGTTACATACATTTGCACTTTCCACAAATACAATATACCCTTTTTACCCATTTTCAATGGGTTCAGGGTATAATAAAAAAGCAAAAATATTATTATGACCGGAATGTAAGAACACTACCAGTGTGGAAAAGAATGGAACAATTTCGAAAACTATTTTAGACGCAACCGACGGTTCATTGCAAAGACTAAGAATAATGAAGTGAATGGGGGAGAAGTAATATTTGAAGAAATGATGAAATTTTTTTTCAAATTGATAATTTGAAACCGATTGAAAAAGTACCTTCACTTGGGCGTAACCGACAAGATAACGTCAACAATGGCAGCGAACCAATTATGTGTAATGTGGATGAACCAGGTCTACCAGTGTTGGGCGATGGTAATGTATCATCAGATGAATATCAAACTGCTGGCAGTTCGGATTCAGAAGCAGAGTCGGGAAGCGATCAAGAGACACCCCAACCAGTGTTAGTTAATGAACCAGATGTTAGGAGAACTCGTAGTGGCCGCAGTAGTCGTCCACCTCAACGATATGGTTGGAATTAATTTATTGAAAGAGCCATGACTTATTATCACTTAGTCACATAAAACATTAATGTAAACCTCAATATCATTTAAAAGAAAAAAGCGTGTAATAATATTGCTTGTTCGATACTAAACAAGTAAAGTTCGTCACTAGGTGTCGTTGCTAATCGATGAACTATTCATGTAGTTATAAGGAACACAACCATCAATGCAAGTCACTAGATATATCGAGTTGACAGTTGAGCGTCAACCATCACCAAGACAAGATGATTTACACAGACAATAAACTACGCAATATCATTCAACTTAAACAATTAAAGTCTTTTAATTATAATAATTCAATAATTATTACAGTTGTTATGAAGCAGCAGTTTGTTGTAAACAAGGTTGGCAAGCCTTTCTTGCACTTGTCGCAGCTGCTATAAAATTGAATATTCTCTTTTATCTCTCCCGCTTGTTCGTTGAGCCACTTGTCTGAGCCACAGCCAAATAACTTTAAAAATTATACAAATTCGCTAAAATAAAAAAATTATAACGTGCTGTTGTGAAAAGCCAAAATTTTACTTTATTTCTTTGCTAAAGTTTTAAAACAGTTGCTAAAAAACATTAATAACTCAACAGTTATGTACTGAGCAATAGGATAGGGCAGCTAGCGCAAATTCCTAGAATTTCTGCATACATGTACATACACACATTGATGCGCGCCTGCTTCGAATTCTATCAACGGCATTGTAGGTGCGATTGTATTGTTTTCTGTGGTGCTATTTAATTCGCTTTTTTCTCAGTGAAACTTAATTATTGGTGTGGCTGTTGAGTTGAGGCGGTGGCATGTGGTGTGGTCTGTCGCTAGTTCGAGCCCTGACTAGGAAACTATTTTTTTTTTTTTGTGGCTGCTGTGACTGTTGAGTGAAGACTGCGGCAAGTAGTGCGTTTAGTTTCGAGTTCGAGCCCAGTCAAGGGAACTTTTCTTTTTATACCCTGAACCCATTGAAAATGGGTAAAAAGGGTATATTGTATTTGTGCAAAGTGCAAATGTATGTAACAGGCAGAAGAAAGCATCTCCGACCCCATAAAGTATATATATTCTTGATCAGCATCAATAGCCGAGTCGATCTAGCCATGTCCGTCTGTCTGTCCGTCCGTCCGTCCGTCCGTCCGTCCGTCCGTCCGTCCGGTCCGTCCGTCCGTATGTATGAACGCAAGGATCTCAGAACCTATAAGAGCTAGAGACTTGAAATTTTAGACGTAGGTGCTCCTAGTGCCCGCGCAGATCGAGTTTGTTTCCGATAAACGATAACTTGCCCCGTTTCCAAGTAATCGATAAAAATGTATATCGAAATCCCTTTTTTAGGCAATTTTGGTAAATAATAAGAGCTAGAGTCACCAAACTTGACATGTTGCTTCTAGAATAGTATATATATATCGAGTATCTTTCATTTTATACCTATCGCCGCCTCCCCGCTACCACCCGAAAGCTATAAATCAAGTTAATAACCCAACTTGTATTGCCAACCAATTTAAGCCACAATTTAAATGAAATTGACTTTTTGAGAATACACAAATATTCTATGGTACAATAAGATATACTGTAGAAAATTTCATCAAGATCGGTTAAGATACATAGAAGTTATTAAAGAAACCATGTGGTTATATATGTACATACATATACATACAATATTGGCAGGCCACGAGTCAGCGGCAGCTGGCACAAAGCGCTGGAGTTTCTGTATACATGTGCACTAATACACACAAAAAGAATTACAATTGCGATTGCATCGTATGCTCTATGTATATATGTACATATGTGGTCCTATTTTAGTTCAGTTTTTTTTCAATTAGTAGCAACTTTCGGTATGGCTGCAAGGTAAAAAGCCACGGGAAGCAGTTGGTTGCGGGGCGCAAGTTCAATTCCAATGGGGAGAAAGAATTTTTTTGACTATTTATTTTTATACCCTGAACCCATTAAAAATGGGTAAAAGGGGTATTATGTTTTTGAGCAAAATCCAAATGTATGTAACAGGCAGAAGAAAGCATCTCCGACCCCATAAAGTATATATATTCTTGATCAGCATCAATAGCCGAGTCGATCTAGCCATGTCCGTCTGTCTGTCCTCCGTCCGTCCGTCCGTCCGTCCGTCCGTCCGTCCGTCCGTCCGTCCGTATGTATGAACGCAAGGATCTCAGAACCTATAAGAGCTAGAGACTTGAAATTTCAGATGTAGGTGCTCCTAGTGCCCGCGCAGATCGAATTTGTTTCCGATAAACGATAACTTGCCCCGTTTCCAAGTAATCGATAAAAATGTATATCGAAATCCTGTTTTTTAAGCAATATTGGTAAATAATAAGAGCTAGAGTCACCAAACTTGACATGTTGCTTCTAGAATAGTATATATATATCGAGTATCTTTCGTTTTATACCTATCGCCGCCTCCCCGCTACCACCTCAAAGCTATAAATCAAGTTAATAACCCAACTTGTATTGCCAACCAATTTAAGCCACAATTTAAATGAAATTGACTTTTTGAGAATACACAAATATTCTATGGTACAATAAGATATACTGTAGAAAATTTCATCAAGATCGGTTAAGATACATAGAAGTTATTAAAGAAACCATGTGGTTATATATGTACATACATATACATACAATATTGGCAGGCCACGAGTCAGCGGCAGCTGGCACAAAGCGCTGGAGTTTCTGTATACATGTGCACTAATACACACAAAAAGAATTACAATTGCGATTGCATCGTATGCTCTATGTATATATGTACATATGTGGTCCTATTTTAGTTCAGTTTTTTTTTCAATTAGTAGCAACTTTCGGTATGGCTGCAAGGTAAAAAGCCACGGGAAGCAGTTGGTCGCGGGGCGCAAGTTCAATTCCAATGGGGAGAAAGAATTTTTTGACTATTTATTTTTATACCCTGAACCCATTAAAAATGGGTAAAAGGGGTATTATGTTTTTGTGCAAAATCCAAATGTATGTAACAGGCAGAAGGAAGCATCTCCGACCCCATAAAGTATATATATTCTTAATCAGCATTAATAGCCGAGTCGATCTAGCCATGTCCGTCTGTCTGTCCGTCCGTCCGTCCGTTCGTCCGTCCGTCCGTATGTATGAACGCAAGGATCTCAGAACCTATAAGAGCTAGAGACTGAAATTTTGAATGTAGGTGCTCCTAGTGCTCGCGCAGATCGAGTTTGCTTCCGATAATCGATAGCTTGCCCCGTTTCCAAGTAATCGATAAAAATGTATATCGATATCCTGTTTTTTAAGCAATTTTGGTAAATAATAAGAGCTAGAGTTACCAAACTTGACATGTAGCTTCTAGAAAAGTATATATATATCGATTATCTTTCAATTTATACCTATCGCCAACTCCCCGCTACTCTCTATCTATAAGCGCGCGCTGCATTTGGTGTTGGAATATGAGGGTTCAGGGTATCCCCTAGTCGGGAGCTCCCGACTAGAACCTCTTACTTGTTTTAATTTATCTTTATAACTACAAACGAGCGCGTAGCGCAAGCTGGATTTAATAAGAGGGTTCGGGATCCCCTAGTCGGGATAAGAGGGTTCGGGATATCCCCTAGTCGGGATATCCCCTAGTCAGGCGCTCCCGACTAGAACCTCTTACTTGTTTTGATATGACTTCGGCGATTGTTTTTCCATCGCTTATCAAGTTTCTTGCATGGCCTTTAAGTTTAGTCTTTATCAGAATAATTGCTGTCACTTTATGATCGCCTTGAAGTGAATCTAATAGATTCAATGTGTCTATGAAGCTCTGCAAATTTTCCGCTTTGCCGATGCTGTTTTCCATTGTAATTGCTTTGTGTTCAAATACACTTGGATTTGTATCTGAATCAAAATTTTCTGAAAATTCGGCTAAAGTAATAATAATTTCCTTGGTTTTACTTTAAGTTAATTTGGAGCGGTTGTGTTGCCTTTCCATACTTATGTTTAATAATGGAAAAATTCATTATCTACTGTTTTCTACGGGACTATTTATGAGAGATCAAAAAGAAATTATCGGTTATATTTTTTATACCCTGAACCCATTGAAAATGGGTAAAAAGGATATAATGTATTTGTGCAAATGTATGTAACAGGCAGAAGGAAGCATCTCCGACCCCATAAAGTATATATATTCTTGATCAGCATCAACAGCCGAGTCGATCTAGCCATATCCGTCTGTCCGTTCGCCCGTATGTATGAACGCAAAGATCTTAGAACCTATAAGAGCTAGAGACTTGATATTTCAGCTGGAGGTCCTCCTAGTCCATGAACACATCGAGTTTGTTTCCGGTATTCGATAACCTGCCCGTTTCCAAGCAATCGATAAAAACCGATATCGAAATCCTGTTTTTTAAACAAATTGTGTAAATAACAAGTAAGAGGTTCTAGTCGGGAGCTCCCGACTAGGGGATACCCTGAACCCTCATATTCCAACACCAAATGCAGCGCGCGCTTAAAGATAGAGAGTAGCGGGGAGGTGGCGATAGGTATAAAATGAAAGATAATCGATATATATATACTTTTTTAGAAGCTACATGTCAAGCTTGGTAACTCTAGCTCTTATTATTTACCAAAATTGCTTAAAAAAAGGGATTTCGATATACATTTTTATCGATTACTTGGAAACGGGACAAGTTATCGATTATCGGAAACAAACTCGATCTGCGTAGGAGCTAGGAGCACCTACATCTAAAATTTCAAGTCCCTAGCTCTTATAGGTTCTGAGATCCTTGCGTTCATACATACGGACGGACGGACGGACGGACGGACGGACGGACGGACGGACGGACGGACGGACGGACGGACGGACGGACGGACGGACGGACGGACAGACAGACGGACATGGCTAGATCGACTCGGCTATTAATGCTGATCAAGAACATATATACTTTATGGGGTCGGAGATGCTTCCTTCTGCCTGTTACATACATTTGGATTTTGCACAAAAACATAATACCCCTTTTACCCATTTTTAATGGGTTCAGGGTATAATAAGAGCTAGAGTCACCAGAAGTGATATGTTTACTCTAGAATAGTATATATATATGAAGTATATTTTATTTTATACCTATCGCCACCTCCCCGCTACTACCTCATAGTTATAAATAAAGTTAATGACACAGCTTGTATTGCCCAGCAATTTATTCTACAATTTTATTGCAAATAACTTTTTGAGAATACACAAATATTCTATGGTAAAATAAGATATACTGTAGAAAATTTCATTAAGATCGGTTTTTATTTTGTTTTTCGGTGTTTTGACTACGCACGTGTTTGCAGCTAGCGCAGTTCCAAGAATTTCTTTATATACATACATACATATGTACACACACACATTCATGCGCATCTGCTTCGAATTATATCAACAGCATTCCCCATTGTTTTCTGTCTTGCTATTTTATATATATGTATTGGTATATGTATATGTATATGTATATGTATATGTATATGTATATGTATATGTATATGTATATGTATATGTATATGTATATGTATATGTATATGTATATGTATTGGTATATGTATATGTATATGTATATGTATATGTATATGTATATGTATATGTATTGGTATATGTATATGTATATGTATATGTATATGTATGTGTATATGTATATGTATATGTATATGTATATGATGTATATGTATATGTATATGTATATGTATATGTATATGTATATGTTGTAATGGAGGCGAGGTTCGGGTTCAGTTTTTGCCTTTCGTTTGGCCATCTACCGAAATAGAACGAACGGCCGTGGCTGTTGCCTAACCGGGTGCATAGGGATTGGAGGTTCGCACTTCTTGCTAATGCTCGGACAATAGCTCGTCGGACTGGTCGGGGTTTTTTTCCTTTCCCTTCTGCACTTACCATAAACACATAGTTTAAGTGCGATCAAAATTAAAAAAAAAATTTATTGATTTAAGTAAATCTATTAAACAAAAAAAAAAAAAAAGAAAACCGGATACTAGTATGGGTACCATTTATGTGTTCCGACCGAACATCCAAATTCAAACTATTCAATTTCGCGTAAGTGAGAGAACTAAGGTGTTGATCGTCTCTCTTTCTCTTTACCCTCCCTACCTTGACAAGCAATAAAAAAAAATGGAATGTGGATGCTTGTCCCTATTTCAGGTTCTTAAACCATCACTATAAATTGCAAGCAGCTAACATGGGTACTTGACAGATAAAAAAAAAAATTTAAGGAATTAGGATATCATATCAAATATGCTAATATAATTCATTTATTCACGCATTGTGCATTTTTTTTTTGTTTGGGCATGAGGCCAATTAATAGAAAGGTAGGTATAACTCGATTTACAAAATATATATATACAGTTTCCAAACAAAACTTAAATCCAAAGTTAATATGATGAATGTGCAATAACTAGTTTAAATCCCATAAGGAAATTAAGTGGAAGAAGAAATTCACCAACATTATCTTGAGACTTGACGGATAGTAATTAATTTACCGTCTTGCTAAATTAAGCTGCATTTAAATGTTCATATGTGTATATAAGTACATATATCTATAAGCGTTGTTTTAAACTCTTACTCACGCGATATCCTTCGAAGCAGACGTTGGGCCCAATGTATACGACGATTATGATCGCTGTTGCTAAATATTACAAAAGAAATTTATAAGTATATAAACACATGTATATATATATATATGATCAGCGGTCAAGGTCGGTGGTGTGGGAATTTCCTCTCGCTTTACTTATTTAGGCATATTCATTGCATATTTTTACAACAATTAATAACAAGAAAAAATTAAAGAAAAAAAAAATTAAACTAAGGATCTATTAGACGTACATCTTGGCAACGTTAAATAATTATTGGAATTATATGGCAATGGCTTCTAAGCAAGCGAAAGGGTACACCAATAGCAATACAGACTCAGCTCCTTTGTTCCTCTCTGCAGGTTACGCTATATGCTTAGTGCATGCGGCCCCGATGGTGCTGCATAAATAGTAAGCGTTTCACCCGCTGGACGCCGTTTTCCGAGGCTATGCCAGATATTGTTCTTCGCAAGACAGCGGCTGATAAGTAAAAATAGCAACAAAATTGGTCCTACTGGGTTGCTAAGTGCGACACGTGCTCTTGGTGTTGCCTTTGGTCTGGTCCGATCTCCCCCTCTGTTAGCGCCGACTAGTACGTCTAAATATTCCCGCTGCTCTTTGTTAGCAAGCTACTGACGAGTGGAACGGCTCTAGTCAACTGAGCAGGTACGGAAACTGTGGAAGCCTTATTTAGTTCCAAGTCTCAACACTAGCACATATAAATACCTTTTCTTTAAGGGTCACCCCGAATCACACGTAGGTTAGTGTGTCGAGTTGTTGTGAAGGTTTTTGGTTTCTATTAGCGTACCAAAAGAACACTTCTAAACTTCGACGTCTTTGCAAAAAATTATTTGCAAAGAAAGAAAATGTTATGAACTTAACTCGCCCACGCTTCAAATATAAATGACATGCTGAGCTGTACTTTTAACCTTTACTACTTCCCAAAGACAAAAAAATAAGGAAGCTTTCAAAAGCTCTACATCACGCGATTATATTTTAAAACGGTACTATGGCCTGATCTTATCACCTTTTTTTCCTCTCTATTCGCCCTATTCGGTTGCGCATGCCCTCAGCTGTGCAATAAACGAAGAATTGGCTTCCAGTGCGGTCGGTAAAGCAGTAACCAAACTAGAGCAGCTGATCAACAAGCAGATTCGTTTAGGGATTGCAAAGCAGCCACTACACCACAGTTTATGCAGCGCTACTTGCTAGCGGGACATAAACTGAAATAACTATAATAACTGTTGAGTTAGAACTTGTTACTAGTTTGTATATCTTTGAGATGAAAAGTACCGATGCATTTACCTGTTTCATTAGCTAGTTGATAGTAGGCTGGGCTGATTTTTTGTACAACAACCGCGGGAATGAAAACTGGTGCAAGCTTAGAACTAAACTTCTTTTGCGCGTTACTCTGACAAAAATTGCGTGCGAAGACTTTCGTACCAGCAGTAAGACTTATGTTTCGGCTGCGCAGATTATATATCTTAGCATTTCTATTATGTGACTGAGCTACATTGTCTTTAGCTATCTGACGGATTACTTGTAAAGCTGTGGGCCTCTCAATAGCGGTGTCTTCGGACAAGAGGTTAAGCCGCTTTAGCAAGTCATAGTCTTTACCGTTTAACATCATATTCTGTCCAAACGCTAAAAAATATGGAGAGTACCCTGTACTTTGGTGAACGCTGGCTCTCAAGGCTGCACAAATGGCGTACAGCTTTTTATCCCAATTTGAATGATCTTTTCCGATATAGGCTCTAATAGCCGCTAACACTGATCTATTTACTCGCTCACTCGCATTACTTTGTGGCGAGTATATTGCCGTTCGAATGTGGATGATTCCATACCGGGTAAGAAAAGCTTTAAAGACACTAGAAATGAACTGAGAGCCATTGTCGGTCAGAATAGTTTCTGGAACGCCGAAAGTGCAAAACAGTGTGTTTTCTAGATAGTCGATAATTTTGTTGGTAGTAAACGCGCGAAGAGGCCACATAAAATGAAATTTAGTATTATGGTCTACAACCATCAGGAGACCTATATTGCCGTTCTTTGACCGAGGATATGGCCCTAGAAGATCCATGTAGAGCTTCTGAAATGGCCGTTCTGACGTCATAGGCTTGCCCATTGGAGGTCTCAACACTACATTGGGGCTTTTCGTTTGCCGACAAACCTTACAATTGACTATATATTCATGAATTTGGGCCGACATTTTTGGCCAAAACAAGTATCTCTTGAGTTTCTCTATTGTTTTCCCGATGCCACTGTGTGCAGCGTTAGGGGGATTGTGGGCTCTCTCTATCACTTGTAGGGTGAGAGACGAAGGTATCCAGAGTTTCCAGGATTGTTTCTCCTGAATGCTATATCCCGTCGCTGGCTCAGTACGTTTATATATAAAACCGTCGATTATCTGTAAATCTGGTAATCTGGATTGGTTAGAAGAGATATTATCTATCAGATCCAGATAGTTTGGCGATTTGAATTCAGGTGAAGACAGGTCAACTATGGGACCATGCTCCTCGAATTCCGCAAGCTCTGTCTCATTTTGACGCGATAGCGCATCAGCGACAACATTTTGTGTACCGCTACGATGCGAGACTTTAAACTTGAAACCCTGTAATTTTATCACCCATCTACCTTGACGTCCTCTGAGATCCTTCTGTCTCATGAGCCATTGCAAGGAAGCATGATCAGTTATTACTTCGAAGTCCTGTCCTTCTATATACGCTCTAAATTTAAAAATACCTCTTATTACGGCTAAGCATTCCAGATCGGTCACACTATAATTCCGTTGGGCCTTTGACAGTTTCTCTGACATGTATGCTATTGGAGCCTCCTCTTCCTGTTCATTTAGTTGAGCTAGAACGCACCCTAAACCAGTTGTGCTAGCATCGCAAACTAATCTAAAAGGTTTTGAGAAGTCGGGTGTAGCCAATACAGGTGCAGAAGTTAAAAGTGTTTTCAAGTCGTTGAAAGCGGAATCAGCATCAGTGTTCCATTTCAATACTTTCGATTTCTTTAGCAACTCTGTAAGCGGAAAGCTAACTGTTGCATAATGATTAACGAAACGTCTGTACCATCCAGCGAGTCCAAGAAAACGTCTCAGCTGTTTTACACTTTTTGGTACAGGGAATTCGTTAATAGCTTGTATTTTGCTGGGGTCCGTCTTTAGTTGACCATATCCAATTATAAAACCTAAATATTTAATTTCCCGCATACAAAATTTTGATTTTGCGATGTTGATTGTCAAGTTCGCTTTACGCAAGTGCAACGCTACTTCCTGCAAAAGCAACATATGAGAATCGAAGTCCTCTGAAAGCAGAAGTAAATCGTCTAAGTAGACAAATACGCGGGTCCGCAAATGGGCTGGTATCACGCGTTCCATTAGTCTACAAAGCGTTTGAGGAGCGTTACACAATCCAAACGGCATTACTTTGTATTGAAATAATGGACGATTAGGGACTGTAAAAGCAGTATACTGCCGTGATTTTTCTTCTAGGGGTATCTGCCAGAATGCGTGCTTCATATCGAGGCCCGTTATATATTTAGCTGGCGGCAGACGACTAAGAATTCCGTCGATATGGGGTAGAGGGTACGCATCTTTACGAGTGTACTTATTTATGACTCGAGAATCTAGACACAGCCTGTTCTTATCCTTTCTTTGCACAAGGACGCAGTTGCTGCTCCAGGGGCTATGCGATTCCTCTATTATATCTAACGCTAGCATTTTCTCGATCTCGTCGAACATTAGCTTTTCAACGGCTGGCGAAATAGGCCAATGTCTTTGTTTGACGGGGGTCACATTATCCATTTCAATGCGATGTTCGATTAACTCAGTGCGTCCTAATCCTTCCTTTTCATATGAATAGAAATTAGAAACGATCGAATTTAATCGTGACTTTTCTTCAGCAGTTAGCTGATGCATTTTCGCTGTTTCCTGGATATCATGTTCGTTATTGTTGTCTAATTCATTTACGGACTCATCAGGACGAATTAAATTCGTTAACAGTCCAAAGTCCTGCCAAAAATTTATGCCTAAGTAAACATCTTGTTTCAAATCGGGTATAACAAAAAAATCAACATTATGCGCTTGTTCTCTAAATTCAACTTTAAGTGTCAGTTTGCCTACCACTGGGCAAATAGCGTTATTAGCTGTTCGGATTGATCCAGAACATTTGCGCGCTTTGGGATGTGACAACAGTGACTTAGCTGCATCATTACCGAGGCAACTAATCGTGGCTCCGGAATCTAGTAATGCTACATATCTTTCTCCCTCTAGGCTTAACTCAGTGTACAAGCGGTTGTCTGAGCTCATAAACACTGATTGAACGAGCTTCTTACGAAGACACTTAATATTTTTCCAGAATTTTCTAAGTCGAACAGTAGAGCGTTTTGGCCGACTGAGAAATTCGATGGGTTCTATGCTGCTAAAAATTCGTCTTCGTGTGTCAAGATAGCGCTTTACTCTAATATGGTACGGTACGTATTTATTTTCAATATCAGTTTGAGTTGCAGCCTCGGCGACTGAACATGTATTTGCCATGTAAGTTGTAAATATAGTATTTGGAGTTGATTGCTCCGAACTACCATATGACTGAATTACTGGCAAGGACTTTATTCTTTTGTGGGATGCGTCAAACAGGTGTTGGTCTGCGCATCCCGCTTCCGGTTTCCCAAAAGATTGCATTTACTACAATTGGGTTTAAAAGTATTTTTAGCGCCGCAACCGTAGCAGAATATACGCCTTTCTCCCATGCAGTCATCGAATCGGTGACCCACTTTATCGCAATTCCAGCACACTAATTTCTTGTTCTGTATTTCTGAAATATTATCTTCTATATCAGTATTTTCCAGTAACTCAGAGACATTACTTCTACCGTATTTGGTTCGATTGGGAAACGAGCCAGTTTCTCTACAGAAACTTTCATGTTTCTTAACTTCCTCTCTTAATTCTGCTCGAGTTCTAATCTTCAAATGCAATAGTTCGTACCTGAGCGCTGTTCTCGCATTGCGTTTTAATAGGTCTACAAGCTTGTCTTCGCTTATTTCGTTAGATAATTGGCTAACCAAGCCTTCAATCGCTGATTGATAATCGTCAAATGTCTCCTGATCTTTCTGTCGTCTTTTCCTAATTAGTTCCCATAAGTCAAAGTCGTCTTTGACGTCCTCGAATCTAAGTCGGAAATCCGTACAGAAAGCCAACCAGGTATACTGTGGGTTTTTCTTGTGGAAGCTCCAAAACCAATCATTGGCTTTCCCGAAGAAAAGTAAATGCAGATTGTCACAAAGGAGCCTATAGTCGCCGTTCAAATTTTGAGCCGTTAATGAACGAATTCGATACAAGAATTCATCTATCTGCATAGAGTCTTTCGAACCGTCAAATTTAAGTCGCCAGGTTTGCATAATGCTAGCTGCTTTTTCTGAACTCAAACTTGAATTTGATCGATTGCTACCTCTGGGGCTGTATGATCCGCAGTCAAGGGGTATGTCAGAGTTCTGGGCGCGATTAGGGAGAGTATCAGCACCTAATCCCCTTGGAGACTGAACTAATCTAGGGCGTGTTGATTCAGCTCGCTCACTTCGTACATTTAATGTTGCCAACTTCTCTTGCAGTGATTGTTCAACAGAAGCTTTAATAACATTATTGAATTCTGCTATTAAAGTCCTTTGCTGAGATTGTAGAGCTTCGTTAATATAGTTAATTGTCTCTACATTTGGACCATTGTCCACGGACTTATTTCCATTGCTGCCTAGAGACATGCAACTTCCTAAATATTCTCTATGATTTCGATTCATAGACCTAGTTTGCATACTTCGCTTGGGCGTGGCTCCTCGCCCTTTTCCGAATCGCTGACCTCTCCTGATACCTGTAGTAGTCGAACCATCTTGGCCAGGTAGGGTATTTCGCGATAGAGTTTCGTCTGTTTCAGCATTACCAGCTGAGTGTAACTCCGCTGCCAGTGTATTGTTCATAAATATTAATTGCCCTGGGTTGCAGTCTGCCTCACATACTGGACATTTTGGGGTTGTCTTTAGTGTGTTGCTTATGCAAACGTCGTGAAAACGGTGTTGACAAGGAGTAGTCGCAGATAGCTGTTCTGCTTGCAATTGGTCATGGCAAATGCCACAAAATGGATCTTGCGCGTTAATCGCTGCAACTATGCTCTCTGTGCTTCGTCTCACTGCCATAATGAATGCAAACTATTGCTTGCTTCCAAACACAAAAGGAAAAACTAAATAGGACTTATATGATTTAGTCTTGCTTATTTATTCTATCTGTCTTTTTCCCACATGTTATTGCTTACAATCCTTAAGCAAATCTGAGTAGTTGAATTTGTGCTATTTATTTTACTGGAGTCTATTTCTGATTTGGATTTTTACTGCTCATGGACTACTAGACAACATCCGAAATATTTCCAGTTTGTTGTAATTCCAAATAGTCCTTGAAACAATAAACCCAAATTTTGATTATTATTCCCTCTTTTCCGATCTTACCTGCTAAAAGAACTAGTAATTAATTGTGGTCGACTAATCCAGCAATGACTGAATTACAATCGCTTATTCCTACAACTAACTACTGTCTGAACACAACGTATTTTCCCGAGAAAGGGGCCTAACAGGGTAATTCAAAAATAATAGGTAGTAAGTGATATGGTATAACTTCGAGTTTCGATTGGGGATTGTTGTGCACTAGGTGTTAGTCGTGCTTACGCAAAAGGTAAAAGTTTTACGTTCTTGCTAGGGTCCCACGTGTTGGGCGCCATATATGTAATGGAGGCGAGGTTCGGGTTCAGTTTTTTGCCTTTCGTTTGGCCATCTACCAAAATAGAACGAACGGCCGTGGCTGTTGCCTAACCGGGTGCATAGGGATTGGAGGTTCGCACTTCTTGCTAATGCTCGGACAATAGCTCGTCGGACTGGTCGGGGTTTTTTTCCTTTCCCTTCTGCACTTACCATAAACACATAGTTTAAGTGCGATCAAAATTAAAAAAAAATAAATTTATTGATTTAAGTAAATCTATTAAACAAAAAAAAAAAAGAAGAAAACCGGATACTAGTATGGGTACCATTTATGTGTTCCGACCGAACATCCAAATTCAAACTATTCAATTTCGCGTAAGTGAGAGAACTAAGGTGTTGATCGTCTCTCTTTCTCTTTACCCTCCCTACCTTGACAAGCAATAAAAAAAAATGGAATGTGGATGCTTGTCCCTATTTCAGGTTCTTAAACCATCACTATAAATTGCAAGCAGCTAACATGGGTACTTGACAGATAAAAAAAAAAATTTAAGGAATTAGGATATCATATCAAATATGCTAATATAATTCATTTATTCACGCATTGTGCATTTTTTTTTTTGTTTGGGCATGAGGCCAATTAATAGAAAGGTAGGTATAACTCGATTTACAAAATATATATATACAGTTTCCAAACAAAACTTAAATCCAAAGTTAATATGATGAATGTGCAATAACTAGTTTAAATCCCATAAGGAAATTAAGTGGAAGAAGAAATTCACCAACATTATCTTGAGACTTGACGGATAGTAATTAATTTACCGTCTTGCTAAATTAAGCTGCATTTAAATGTTCATATGTGTATATAAGTACATATATCTATAAGCGTTGTTTTAAACTCTTACTCACGCGATATCCTTCGAAGCAGACGTTGGGCCCAATGTATACGACGATTATGATCGCTGTTGCTAAATATTACAAAAGAAATTTATAAGTATATAAACACATGTATATATATATATATGAGCAGCGGTGAAGGTCGGTGGTGTGGGAATTTCCTCTCGCTTTAACTTATTTAGGCATATTCATTGCATATTTTTACAACAATTAATAAAAAGAAAAATTAAAGAAAAAAAAATTAAACTAAGGATCTATTAGACGTACATCTTGGCAACGTTAAATAATTATTGGAATTATATGGCAATGGCTTCTAAGCAAGCGAAAGGGTACACCAATAGCAATACAGACTCAGCTCCTTTGTTCCTCTCTGCAGGTTACGCTATATGCTTAGTGCATGCGGCCCCGATGGTGCTGCATAAATAGTAAGCGTTTCACCCGCTGGACGCCGTTTTCCGAGGCTATGCCAGATGTTGTTCTTCGCAAGACAGCGGCTGATAAGTAAAATAGCAACAAAATTGGTCCTACTGGGTTGCTAAGTGCGACACGTGCTCTTGGTGTTGCCTTTGGTCTGGTCCGATCTCCCCCTCTGTTAGCGCCGACTAGTACGTCTAAATATTCCCGCTGCTCTTTGTTAGCAAGCTACTGACGAGTGGAACGGCTCTAGTCAACTGAGCAGGTACGGAAACTGTGGAAGCCTTATTTAGTTCCAAGTCTCAACACTAGCACATATAAATACCTTTTCTTTAAGGGTCACCCCGAATCACACGTAGGTTAGTGTGTCGAGTTGTTGTGAAGGTTTTTGGTTTCTATTAGCGTACCAAAAGAACACTTCTAAACTCGACGTCTTTGCAAAAATTATTTGCAAAGAAAGAAAATGTTATGAACTTAACTCGCCCACGCTTCAAATATAAATGACATGCTGAGCTGTACTTTTAACCTTTACTACTTCCCAAAGACAAAAAAATAAGGAAGCTTTCAAAAGCTCTACATCACGCGATTATATTTTAAAACGGTACTATGGCCTGATCTTATCACCTTTTTTTCCTCTCTATTCGCCCTATTCGGTTGCGCATGCCCTCAGCTGTGCAATAAACGAAGAATTGGCTTCCAGTGCGGTCGGTAAAGCAGTAACCAAACTAGAGCAGCTGATCAACAAGCAGATTCGTTTAGGGATTGCA